>OY720634.1:90749679-92016041 GCA_963169105.1 Ceriagrion tenellum
GCCTTCATGCGAAAAATGTAAAGAATGCAAATATTTCTTTAGGTAATTCGGGAAAAAAAACTAGAAAGGCCAGCAGTCCATTCGCAGCGGCTACTGAGCGTCCTGGCGTGGAAGTTCAATTGCATTATCATTGCGACACTTAGCCGAAATGAAAGCGCCGACTCTGGGGAAATAGATGCAGCTGCTAAGTTCTATAACATAATCAGCACTTGGTGATGAGTAAGGCTTTTGACCGATATAAACAGTTTAACTTGACCTTAGTTTTCCTGCCGATTAGTAATGCGTGCGCATTTGCCGTGAATTGCTATCATGTCAAAACTCCCTGCCTTACAATCGAAAATTTACCAAGATTTTTTTAAAGGAAGTGGAGTCGTGACTCTGTTATCAAGTGTAACATAAAGTTGGAGAAGCCATCACGTCTGTCATAAAGTTTTCGATAAAATTGCAAGGAATTCACCTCCTCTTTTTCTAGCTGTACGGGAGGTAACTGAACTTCATTACTTATTTGACCTGAAAAATTTAGATTTGGCCGGAAGGAAAAATTCGCATGAATGTTTAGCAAAAACGATTAAGATAGCTAATATTTTCTTTGCCTTTTGCATAGTCCAAAGAAGCAAGTAGGTCCCTGAAATACGCCCGAGTGATGAAAAACATTATTTAACCTTTATTTAAGAAGACATAGTCGCACAAACCAATGCTGCGGAGTTGAATGTAAAATGTCATGAGCTTTTAAAATTCGATGTAAGGATGGGCTGCAAGATATGATAAAATTTTCGTCTTGATCAGATGCATCATACAACGAACATCAGGCGGAAAATATCCCTAGCTAAGAAGATGTTCATGGAAAAAAGACAATTGCTGTGCTCAAAGAAGATAGGACTACAAAACAGGACACAGCACGTGAAAACATTGTCCACAAACGTGTGGAGTGTGGCACTCTGTGGATCGGAAGTATGGATCATTGGAGAGGTTTACCAGAAAAGACTTTAAGCCTTCGAAACCTGGTGCTGGAGGACGATTCTGAAGATAAAATGAACGGAAAAAATAAGAAATGATGAAGTTTACAGAAGAGTAGAAGAGGAAAGGACCAGATGGAACACCATAGAGAAGAGAGGAACAAGATGGATTGGGCACACCCTGAGACACAATGGGTTTCTGAAGAACATCATTGAAGGCAACATAGAGGTAAAAGTCCCCAGATGAACACTCAGGTATAAGCTAATGGATCAAATGAAGAGGAAAGTACATGGGAAGAGATACCAGGATGTAAGGGAACTAGCATTTGATCGGGAAAGAAGGAGGGCTGTAGTCAACCAGTCTTGGGATTGAACGACCTATGAATGAAGATGCATCACATGTCACGTACTAGTCAACATATTACGATGAACTATCCTCTTCATGGACTCGGAATAATATTCTCATTATCTTCTCTAAATAGTGATGTTTTCGTCTCTAATTTCACCCAACGTGACGCGAAGTGAGTGAAAAATCAATAAATAACCAAGAAGCCGAAAAATTCTCTTCAGAATGTTTACCAAGATATCGCTTAGAATGTAGCAGTGAATAAAGAGGAACACGAAGTATCAGTAAATTGAAATATTAAAAAAAGTTAGTTATCCGAGAAACATGAATGATTTCATGCGAGCGTTTTGAAACCACCTCCATAAATGCAGAGAAAAAGCTTATGTTCACAGGCGTCTACTGAAATAAGTTGCTGGATAGCGACAACCACGTCGCCATGGGGACAGAATAGAAAACTAAAGATTTTTTTTTCATGGAAAGAGGACAAGGATCCGTCTTCATCTCCCGAAGTGCCCAGGGGCAAACGAGAAATCGACTGCTCACTCATCAGTGAAGCGAAGCTCACGGGGGTCCTTTTTCATCTCGGAGGCCTTTGCTGATTAGAGAGGAATTCCATGGATTAATTTCCAAAAACTTTTGACATTCTCCTCCCTGTTGGCTACGGCATTGGTGACTCCACATTAAAACTCGTTTTCAACCCGTATTGAATGGCAAGAAAAAACGTCATTAATAATTTTAGTGATGATTAAAGAAAGGCTCGATACAATTCCACACTCGGATTTACCCGATTCAATTCGAAGTCGATTTTGCGGTCCATTGCATCACTTTAAAGATGAAAAGCGAAATCGTTCCAATGGCTTGTTTTCATTGTGATGAACGGTAAGTTCCTCATATCTACGCCTCATTCCAGCCATTTTCCTAATTAATATAAAGATAAATCCATACATTTGTGTAAATACATGCAATTTACACTGACGCGATTTCTTTCTGTGAGCTTATACTTCTAACCCTCTCGTAATTACCACCCTTCTCTTCCTCCCTCTTGGTAAGAAATGTTATAGCATGCATCCACCTATTGTCGCCATCAAAATAATATAGACGTGGACTTCTCCCGTTTCTCCTGGAAACATCCCGTTTCATTGCATTTAGAAAAATTTCCTCTCGTTATTTTTTAAATTTTATTAACGAAGGACCGTTTAAATTAAACATCTCTTGTACAATAATTGTTGACTCCAATCGGTTTATAAGTAAATCACGTATTATCAGTTGAGCGACGATGGACGTATGTTGAAAAGATGTTCACGGCTTTATGATTACATACTCCATTTTTGATAAAAGTTTGGCTTTTTCTCGATTAACCGTTGGTGTTTCATAATTTTGTAAACATGACAAAATCTTGAAGTTTGAAGATTTTACTGTGTTTTCATTCGTTTTCTTAAGACTGACATCAATCAGGCGAATGATCCCGATCCAAAATTTGTATCGTTTTAAAGATGAATAAATTTTCTTTCCAATGATATTTTCTTTCGGTATAACATTCTCATTATTTTCTCAAAATAGTGATGTCTTGGTCTCTAATTTCACACGACGTGACGCGAAGCGAGTGAAAAATCAATAAATCACCAAGTCCCAACATGTTCCAACAATTATGCTCCGTGTTCATGTGGAACACTTATATTATTTTGACGGCGTTAATAGTGTATTTCCTCGAGTCCGAGCGACGGAAAAAAACTACCAGCCAACCAATTTTACCCCACTACTGAGAGGCAGAAGGCATTGACGGCGCAGAGCAAGACGAGTGCGAGAGTGAAGTTTACGGAATCGGCCGGGGTACTGCGATGTAGAATTCAACGGGAAAACCACCACATTAGTCTCCCTAGAATCTATCTACATATGAATTGATGTCACTCCTCCCAGTACAATATTCCGGAGGTAAAATAGTCCCCCAATCGGATCTCCGGGTGGGGACTACTGGGAGGGGTACATCAGTCAGGAAGGACAAGTGCAGGACTCTTTCTTGCTTAATCCTAGAGCCTTGGAGGAGGGATAGTTGTAAGAAGGAAGCGATAAGAAACTGAATTAAAGGCTGCAATTGTATCGGGAAGACTATCGTCGCAATTAATAAGCTGAATTGTAGCATCGGTGAAAAGAGGTTAAAAATGATCAGGGTAACCGGTAACTAGAATTTTCCACTAGTGTGGTGGTGTGGTGGAGGTGATAGCCTGAAGGAATAGCGCTATTATCCATGTCAAAAATCTATTTGATTGGATTTACCTTTGCCAAAATTCGAAGCCAGATGACAAGCCGTAACTATTAAAGTCACAGAGTTCCCATCCCTGGTGACGTAGGAGAATCGCGTGCCTTCGTAAAGGTAAGTTAAGAAATGATTCCGAGATGGAAAATGGAGTTATTTAGGGAGAGATTGTTTGAATAGCTTTCAACATTGGTAAATACTATTGAATGTGCTAAATAATTTTTGTGACACGTGGTTTACATCTCAATTTAGATGCAGTCGATGGAATCAGGCCTGACTAGGTGGTAATGATGGTTACACATGTTGAAGGAGGCAACGTTTTGGTCTACACAAGCTATTATAATTCTGGTGCGGCGAGCTTATAGGCAAGTCTTTAAATTCTCAACCAACCGACTTTTCAAATGCACATGACTCTGACTAATTGAGGCAAAACAAGCGTTGTGGCGATGAAATAAAATTTTATCAAAACTAAAAATGTTTTTGATCTAATTTGGTAATAGTAATTTTCAAACTGTTTTAATGTACGAGAAAGAAGCTATTTTACACTTGTCAGGCCTCATTTAGAATATGCCGCTAGTATATGGGATCCGTACGAGGAAGGTATGATAAAAGAATTAGAGCGCGTGCAAAGGAGATCTGCTAGGTTTGTTAAAGGCCGTTATGATAATTGTATTAGTGTTACGAGGTTAATAGAAGAACTAGATTGGGAATTACTATCAGAACGCAGGTTAAAATTTAGGTTAAACCTTTTAAGTAAATTCGAAACAGAGTTGTTCACAGATGACGTTAGATATATATTGAGAACCCATGCGTATTATGCTAGGTTTGATCATATTAACAAGATTAGAGAGATAGATTGTCGTACCGATAGATTTAAAATGTCATTTTTCCCTCGTACTATAAGAGAGAACAATAGGCAGCGTAGCAAAGGGATAGGTAGGTGAAATATAGTTAGAGTAGTCTGTAGTGCATGATGCATGCAATAACAACCAATAATCCCTTTCTTATTATGTAGATACTAACCATCTAGCTCCATGTGACCCTATTATCTAGCATATCTCCCTTAAATATCCTAGTTGCATTTCAATAGTGCATGTTTGGTGAAATTCACCCCCTGCCACACACCCTCGTGGTGGCTCGCAGGGTATCACGTAGATGTAGATGTAGATGAATGAAAACCGGCCATGGTTTCCACTCTTTATGTCATTATCAAGGTACAGTTGTTTACATTCTGATTCCATATATACTCCTTAGAAGTACAAAGATAGGTGGGGGCTAGGTTATGATGGAGGAGAGAGTAAGGGAGGGGACATACAGAGGTTGGGGTTTCGAAGTGACGTAATTACAAGTAAATTACTTTCGAGTTATTTTTTTTACCAATATGAACCCTAAGGTTGTTTGACCGAAATATCATTTGACCTAGAAATCAATAAACTTAGTCTAATTTCAAAGAAAAATATATCACCCTTCCATCGACATAAAAAATTCAACCCCTTACCACATTACTCTCAGAGATATTTACCAAAAAAATGCCAGCCCTTTTATATGGGAAATAGTTCGTGTATTCACTCCAGAGAGACCTTATAATAAAAATGAGGCATTTCCTACACTTATATCTCGTCAAAAAATCAACAGTGCGTAGTTTGTGTGTTTTTTAAAACTATTTTTTCAAAATCAATCATATTGTCACCGCAGCAAATTCTTCGAAATCACAATAAATCTTCCGTTTTCATGGAATTTCAAATGTACCGCGTGAAATGGATGAGTCTAGTTAAAGGCTTATTTAGATTTTTCATTTGGTTACTTACAATTTATGTCTTTTAAACCTCTATTAATGTACCATTAATAATGCAATATTTAATTCATGTGTCTCGGAGATGTTGAAATTAAAACGTATACATCGAATATGGTCTCAATTATGATTAGGGAACTATCTCGCTCGCACCACCTTAAAAGGACTCGTGAAATATT
This sequence comes from Ceriagrion tenellum, assembly GCA_963169105.1. Lineage (NCBI taxonomy): Eukaryota > Metazoa > Arthropoda > Insecta > Odonata > Coenagrionidae > Ceriagrion > Ceriagrion tenellum. The sequence goes on from OY720634.1 coordinate 90,755,207, forward strand.
ACGGCGTCATAGGAAACTTGGCGGATATGAAACTGTTGATACTATTTTTCGAGCCCTTGCGCGCCCTCTCAGGCACTCGAGGATGAATAGCACCCTTGGGATATTCAGCGGACCCACGGAGGAAATATCTCACTTGCCAGCGACTTTGTGGATGCATAAAGCCACGCCTACGAGTCCCGTGTCGAGTTCCTGCTCATTATCGAGCTGCCATTGAAATGTTTTCAGTCGACACGAGTGTGAGGCGAAAAATAAATGATCGAACCGGGAAGTGTTCGCTCGGCGCGAGATTACTTATTGCGGCCGACTTCGTCTCCAATGAAGCGTGACGTTGAGAGGCTCCAGGTCAGTGACGTAACTTTCATCGAAATGCCAGCCGTTTCTGGTTGCTGGTTCTCTTTTTTCGGAAGAAAACGGGTAATGGTTATAAAATTGATGTTACTTATTCATTTTACCCCTTTCGCACATTTATTTTTCCTTTATCAGGACTACAATGCAAATATTTACTGGGAATTAGAAATTTAAACTTGTTACTATATGTATAAGTAATGGTAGCGGGCGTGACTTCGTGGAAATCCTTCATACATTTGCATCTACGTGATACCCTGCGAGCCACCACGAGGGTGTGTGGCAGGAGGTGAAGATCACCAAACATGCACTATTGACATGCAATTAGGATATTTAATGGTGACATGCTAGATAATAGGGTCACATGCAGCTAGATGGTTAGTATCTACATAATAAGAAAGGCATTATTGGTTGTTATTACATGCATCATGCACTACAGACTACTCTAACTATATTTCACCTACCTATCCCTTTGCTACGCTGCCTATTGTTCTCTCTTATAGTACGCGGGAAAAATGACATTTTAAATCTATCGGTACGACAATCTATCTCTCTAATCTTGTTAATATGATCAAATCTAGCATAATACGCAGGGGTTCTCAATATATATCTAACGTCATCTGTGAACAACTCTGTTTCGAATTTACTTAAAAGGTTTAACCTAAATTTTAACCTGCGTTCTGATAGTAATTCCCATCCTAGTTCTTCAGAGTAGGTAGCGGAGCACCGGATGTGTCATCTCCACGGAAAGGAAAATTCCCAATTCGCCAAGCATCTTCTCAACATGGGACACAACAGTGACTTCATTCCTACGATATTATATGTAGAGAAGAAAGGACGCAGATTAGACGCCCTGGAGGAGTTGGAAATCTTAAGCCACGCTGACTCAAACCTCGTCAAACAGCCAAGTTGTAATTTCTTCAGACGCTCCTACTTGTTACTATATATTAGGTAAGGCCACAAATCGGTTTGTGAGCCGCATGGAGCCTTCAATCTAGTCACATCACTGAAGTTACTTCTTATTTATCGTTGAGTGATAAAATAATGTTCAATGAAGCAATTTTTAAAATGAAAAAATGTTTTCTCATTAATCAAATAAGAGTGTTTCTTCATTAATTTTAACTATTAGCCTAAAAAAGGGGCTTGCTTCGCAACTGTTTCGTAAGTTTCGCAACAGTTTGTAGCTCCCAAAGGTAATATGTAGGTATATGTAAAAATATACTCTTTAAATAGAGAAATTTATGAACGATGAACGTAGTGATGAACAAAATGAACGAATAGAAATGAAATTTAACGAGCGATAAAGGAACGAAGAAACGGTTTACCTTGGAGAAGATTTTGACCACTTTTCTCGTAGTTTCAAATCAGTTAAGAAAACGCCCACAATTTCACTACACAGAGTATAATTTATTTTCACGAAATACATATTGCATTTGTATGTTATGACAAAAGTGTTGTATGTGAATGATTTTCATAAAAATAAATTTTATTGTTCATTTATTTTATTCTGAGCACTTTTATTTCCTTTTTAAATCCTATTTCATTCAAATGAAGTATATATCAAGGGAATCTAGTTATCAGTTGTACTTTCTTATCATTTGGCAAGATTAGCCAAATTGTAAAATTGCTACGCAACAGTTTTGAAAGTTTCGCAACAGTTTGCAGCTCCCAAAGGTCAGGTCAGTGGCCACCCCTGCTGTTCTACACCCAGATAAACTGTCTTGAGAATAGACAATTACCTCTAGAGTAGTTTCTCTAATGGTGTGATTCCTACGGTTATAATCTATACCACATACAAATTAGAGGAAGTAGGAAAATTATTCCTCGATACACACGTTTAATTAATTGAAGACGAACGAATGTCATCAATTATCCGAAGAAAGAAATTGCTTGTTTTCCAATACCTTTGTGGAAATTTTGATTGAGTAGTCACTGGTTCATACATATGAGATTTGAACTTATTTAACGACTTGACTGAGTCTATATTTATATGGTGGATGTGAAAATCTCTAGTTTTAATTTCACATACCTCAAACTATGGCCAAGCCAATCATTAGGAGTTAAGAGAGATCCCGAGAAGAGCCCACATTTTGTTGAAAAACGTTTTGGATAAAAACTTGTTTCTCAGCTATAAAACTGGAATTTTCCTGCGATATTGACCTGGATTTATGCATGGTGCAGAAATGAAAATTTTGCAACTATCCACAGAAATAAATTTTACTGTGACCTAGGCTTCGATGTTTTTACATCATCGTCAGGTCTCCATCATCTGCTGAACACATAATTGTGAAATAAAGCGATTGTTTCATGGGAGTCATATACCTTATCTAAAGCATAAATAGTATGTTCCCATGCGGAATCTCATGAGAAATGAAAACCTAAAACTTACTGATAATCTAGTAATTACTATATGATGAAATTACACCTTTGTTTATTTCCTTCTATACCCTGGCTTATTGAGGTAACTAAAGCATATGGCCAATTAAAGTCTTCTCTATTATGGTAAGATTTAGTTTAATAATGGAATAGCAGAAGATATACATTTGTTGCGCAGATAAAATGAATGGAATCCGCGGGTTGTCCCGACGATGCACCAACGTATAGAAAAGCTCTTGAGTGAATTCTAGAGGCATGTTCTTCAGCATATTAGGCGAAATCCATCTGAACAGTTTTTGAATGATTTGGAGCTGAATATGATGTATATTCCTTCGTAACGTTGCGATAGAAAAAAAAGATAACAAATACTTAGCGCTCGTGTATTTACGACATAAACCCATACGTTATCGCTTTCCACTACTAATACATTTTTACGTACTTGGAAACACATAACTGTCTAATCAGACTGGGTAAATTGGCAAAGAATTATATTCTCTAATGACCGGCTGCAAGAACATTAAGTTATGGAATCAATAGTTATGAGAATAGTAAAAACATTCGAGGTGCAGGAATACATCTACTAGCTACATAGCACATACTTCAGTAGTTAATAGTTTCGAATATTTAATCTAATCTTCTACCGCCGTATAATGCATGAAAGTTTCGTCTATAATTAATTGCTAATGCACATAATAATTGGTCAGTTAGAGCTAACAAACTGGTAATTTGTCTCAAAACAACTCTTTTTCTAGTAATTACGTCTCCTAGCGGTTCAATGCGCATCCGCTATCTTGGCAAACTCCATGCCATAAGATATGAAACCAATAAATTTAACGAATGTTTATGCGACACTTATTGAATGGTTGCCATGGCTTATGGGTCCCATAACTGTATATCAATTGTATGTGTCGTCCCTGTAACTGGCATTTAGACAACTATTTGAGATATAACATTTGTAAAATTTACGTACGCTTGAATATTAATCATCAAAAGGCTTTATTACTTATGCGGGAAGCGTGGCATGTTTTTTTCTACATTTTTATCAGAATCGACTTGAATTAATTTCGTGAAATATTCACAAAGCTGAATTGGAGCTCTGCTGCCGCTATCACAGGCCGTATCTCCCTTTCCTCTCCGGCCGCTACAATGAAAATCGTTTCGCGCGCACATTTGGAGTGGAATTATCGATTAGAATTTCGCGTGAGAGAGTGAATAAGATTTCCTGCTCGTTGTTCGGCAGTGTTATTTCGTTGCGAGATAACAATTCGTGGTGTCGTGAAAATTCTTTAGGACAACACTGATCGTATATTTTTCGAGACAAATTTCCTTCTTCCGTTTGAGATACCGTAAAGCTTTTTTATTTTTGGTAAACATGTATTTTCATATTTTTACTGTATAAAAACAATAACCGAGTTGATCAACTGATAATTTTTTATTATATATTCTCGTATTTAATGACGGCGATGGCTTCAGCTTATTGGATGAAGTATTAAATTATGTACCGTAAGATTAGCGTCGAGACAAAGCCACGCGCGGTCATTATATTTTATGCGCGACAAGGACCAGGGACTTAATTTGATCTCATTCCCCCACGATGGCCCCATCACTGTAGTATGAAAGAATGTCGGCACGTAATCTCAAATATCCCAATTTATATTCATGGGCTGACCGAGGTCACATTCAAGACGGAAGATTATTTGGGAATGAATACATTCCCAAATAATTTTCTGACTATTATTATTTTACAGTGACATCAAAGAGTGGGTATTTTATTGAAAATGGAATTGGTACATTCATTGTATTCTGATTGTATGTAAATATTCTTTTAAAATAGAGCGATTTATGAACGAAATAAACGTAATGATGAGCGAAATGAACGAGTAGAGATGAAATTGAGTGAACGATGAACGAACGAAAAAACTGTTTACTTAAAGAAGCTTTTAACCCCTTTTCTCATAGTTTCAAATCATTTTTGAAAATGTCAAAAATTTCACTACGCAATGTAAATTTATCTTCATGGAATAAATATCGCATTTTCAGGTCATAACGAAATGGAAAACGTGTTATAATTGAATAAGATTTTTAAAAATACGGATTTAATTTCCGATTTATTTTATTCTGTGCATATTAACTTCTTTTTTAATTGTAATTAAATTAATTGAAATACGTATCAAGGGAATCTAATTATTAGTTGTAATTTGCTACCATTTCGCAAGATAAGCCAAATTGGAAAAATTAATGAAAATAATACTTTGAGTTTCTAGAAAATGGTACAGTGAAACTCCTATTAGCCACCTCTCCTATCAAGCGACCACCCCTCACAACGACTATGTTTCTGCGGAACCGTCTGTCGTTGCTTAATTCAGGTTTCACTGTGTGTGTTTATCAAATTAATATGCACTGAAATTTTCCAGGAACAAATAAAGTATGAAGAAATACACGTTATCTGTATAGATTTTAACATAACCGTCGTTTCAAGATCTTTTCCATTATTTTTCAAATCAGCCACCCGTTCTTTTGCATAATATGTACTCCTAGAAACTGAACCCTTGTCGAACGACCACCCAACTTTACGACCAATTTTCAGAGAACCATCAGTGGTCGCTTGATACAGGTTTCACTGTAATTCTTATCGCGAGATACTTTAGCGAGAATGATATTTGACTACTATAGTTAGAACAGTTTTCACCATTTTTGCCTTTGTACAACTGAAATTCAAGAGTAGTTCGTGAAAAATATCGCCCGGGAAGTAGTAGTTTTGCGGTCGCAATCAGATGGAAAATATATTTTATTCTAAGTTACAAGGGTATAAAAATGTGCTACATTTATTGTGAGGTTTACCTCCTAGTTCGCATAAACCCCCCTCGAAATTCGCCTTGAAGGAAGATGGCTTGGTTGTGTAACTGGCTAACACACCTGACCGGCAATTGGGAGATCCGGGTTCGAATCCCGGTCAAGTCAAACGATTTTTTCATAGCGAATTTCAACCCTGGTCCTTAATGATGATCTGACGTTGAACCACCGCGGTTGATGATCGTCGCAGTGTCGAATGAAACTCCGTCCGTCTACGTTGCCCTCGGCTCTTTGGCATTTTATCCGTTTCCGCGAGAGTTGACGAGGTAAACTACACGGCGCTCTCTCAAATAAAGAAGCCCTTATGTGCCGCGTGAACCACACGAGAACGTACTGCGGGCATAAAGGATTTTTCTTATGGGTGAGTGAGCGGGTGCTGAGAAAAAAATTGTACGCGCAAAAGTTTTAGCAGGAAGATATTATTTTTTCACTTCCATGAAAAGCGGTTTTCATGAATAAACCCTTGGCCCTTTTTCTCTCTCTACCCCCCCTACTCTTTCCTCCTCGGAGGTTTAGTCTCGGATATTAAGGAAAAAATATCTCTCTCTCATGGGGACCTCTTCTTTCCGCGGGCGCTCAAATCCTCTGCCTTTTGTACTCTCTCCCGCACCCGTCGTTCAGGGTTGTACACCTTTGAAGGCTGCTTGGTAAATTTTTGAACGAGTGCTGTTTGTGCTGTACTGTAGTACTTCATGGTTCTCACATGCGCTAGCTTTGGTCATTATCTGCAGCAATTTTCAACGTCAACAGTAATCATACCGAATGTTGGATTGCTGCAGTTCTTCACTCCGCTCTCCTTCCAGCTAACTGCTGGGATTGAGTCTACTAAGTGTCTCTCGGGCAGTCTAGCAGGGGAAGGAGTGTGGGAAGCAACTATTCCTACCTGAATTTGATTATATTTTGAAATTTTATTTTCTGCCCGAGTGATCAGAAAATTTTTTCCTTATCAATTTTTCACCATTCTTTTAGTAAACAACAAATGCATTGATGCAACAGTTCATATCAAGCTAGCACAAAAATATTTTAATACAATATTTTTGGAATGGCGGCTTCTTGCTGTTTTATTAACGTTCACCATAGTAGGAAAATACTTTTTTTTCTCCTGAATAGTTACGATGCAGTGAAGATTTCGACTCCCGGCCCATCTCCTAAACTATTCGCGGATACTTTGAACTCGAAGGCTTCCGCGGAGTCCTTGAGATGGCAGTGAAGCCTTTTCTGGCTCTCTTCCGCGTATTTCTATTGTCGTAGACGACAGTTTCGATAGCACTGCAGCTATTTTCTTCAATTCAGAAGTGAAGATCCTGGTGTTTGTGTCCGTCTTATATTGGGGACGTTTTATCCACCAATTCAGTCGCATGCGCTCTCATTGGTTATTGTTTTCTCCTTCATGAAAACCCTCTTCCAGGCATTGAAATTTATGTAACCATCTTCTCTGTCGATGTTTTCTGTTGTTTTTTATGATATCAATGACCTCTCGGATGAGTCAGGAGAGGTAGAGGCTCTCTTTCGCGATTAATTTTCCCTCATGTAAATGAAATCATGTTGCGGCGACACATGGACACTATAACTCAAAAGACTATCAGAGTTAGAGCAGGCCAATGGTTTATAGTGTTCATGAGTAGAGATGGGCAACATCGTTCAATACAATGACCGAGTCTTGAATCGGTCGTTCAATCTAAAGAATCGATTCTTGGATCTCGTTCTCGTTCATTTTTTTTCATTATAGTGGTTCATTGAAATAAATTTTAACTTTAATTTAAACATATAGTGAAACCTGTATTTAGCGGCCAACAGCAGGCCTTTGAAATAACTCCCGCAAGAGAGAAAGTGTCCGCTGATTGGAGGTAAAATTTTAATTGATATAAATACCATAAATTCATTTTCCGAAAATTTTTAACGCACACAGATGAGACCGCCCTAGTGAGGTGGCCTCTGAGGCAGGTTTCACTATGCAGTGCTTCTGTAAGCATGCCTTAAAAACTACTGCTGACGAGAAAAAGTATATTTGTTGCTGAAACATGTACGACTTCTAAAAATGGTGAAAAACCTACAAAAAAGTTAGTCATATCACTCGCTATAAAAAATGGTATACACCGCCGAAAATAACCGAGAAATCGAGTCTTTTAATTATACACCATCTTTTTGAGTGTGTAAGAAATGCATCGAAGTATATAAAAAATGGAGGAGCTACAATCTGCTAATGCAATCTTTTGGAACATTTTTTCAATGCTATTCTTTTGGAAAAAGTTTCTGCTCCGTCATTAATGGAACAAACTCAAAAATGTTGAAAAAATATTTCTGGTAAAATTTATAATTTTCATTAAATATTTGCCTCAGTAGGTTTGCAGATAAAGGAATTATGAATTTATTTATTCAAAGATCGAGGAAATGTTTTAGAAGTTTGCGAACAAACGCAAACGGACAAGATTTTAATAGTCAAGAATTCATTATTCCACCGCGATCACTAATTCCTTGAGTATAATTTGATTCTCAGGCCAGCGACTCCTCAAGGAATCACTGAATCCGAGTCCTCATCTGAATCTGAGTCCTAATCTGAATCCGAGTCCTTAACTGAATCTGAATCCGAATCCTAATCTGAATCCGAATCCTTAACTGAATCTGAATCCTAATCCGAATCTGACTCCTCGAGGACTCATGAGTCCTCCCTCTCCGCGGGCTCTACGAGAACACAGGTCCCCCTCCCTCAGACTTCAAATTTCAAGAGTGGGGGGACTCGTTTCTTCCTGTCGTTCACTTGATTCTCTGCTTTGCCGAGTGGTGCGCCCATTTCCATTCCCAAACTTCCAAGGGTGGGGGGACTCGTGGACTCGCCTGTCAGTTAATTCCCATCTTTGCCGGGTGTTGCGCCTATTTTCATTACGATTCGTAAGGAACGACGGTTCATTGCCGCGAACGACTCCGTTCGTCAACTCACTTCAAAGAGTCGTTCGAATTGATTCGTTCGTTCGCGACCGACCCATCTCTATTCATGAGCTTTGTTATCACCTATTCTGAAAAACAATTCCGTATCAAACGAAATCAAGGAAAAGGATATATGAGGCATACATCAGGCCAATCCCATCATACGCAACATCAGCATGGGCAGACCTATTAAGTGAAGGGGACATAATTAAAATAAACGCGATGGAAATAAATTGCCTGAGGTCCATATTTAAACTTAAATGGGCTAATAAAGCAGATATCTCATTCCAGCATAGAATAAAATAGTCAAATGGACAAATATAGCAGAAATTAGACAAAGCATAAGTCCACTCCTATGGGACAACATCTGTTAAAAAACTGTGGAATGCAGCAGGACACAGGTCGAATCTTCTCGCCTGAAGAAGATAGCTGCAATGCGATCGAAACTGTCGCCTACGACAATGGAAATACGCGGAAGAGAGCCCGAAAAGGCTTATCTGCCATGGCGGATACCTTCCTTCCCGATATCATCACATTTCAACTAAAACAGAAAACATAAGAGACGTCATCAGAAAACAAGCGGCCCATTACTATGAAACTCTCGAAAACAGTGACAAATGATTACATAGCGACATTGTGAACAACAAGAGAAGTCCGTGGGATAGATATGTCAGAATAGAAAACGCACTGCCTCTATAACCGGCTGGGATAGCCAAAGACAGAGCATAGAACATAAGTCCACTCCTATGGGACAACCTCTGATAAAAAGCTGTGGAATGCAGCAGGACACAGGTCGGATCTTCACTTCTCGCCTGAAGAATATAGCTGCAAATCCAGGGAAACTGTCGCCTACGGCAATGGAAATACGCGGAATAGAGCCCGAAAAGGCTTCACTGCCGTCGCGGATACCTTCCTCTCCGATATTCTGCCCTATCCTCCATTGACTTCCCGTCCGTCCCTTTCTCCTCTCTGCCATCCCTCCACATAAGCCGTCATCACGTATACATGCGCTCGTCATCCCATCGATTGAACGGGATCTCACACTTTGGCCGTCAAGGGAACGAGAAGATGATGTCGTCTCCGCGGGGAATGAATTTTTTCTAAGTTTCGAAAGGAGAATGAAAAGGAGAGAGAGAATCTATGAAAGCGTTGGTTTGTGTGCGGGTAAGCGGAGGGAGATGAGCGGATGAGTGCGAATGCATGTTCCCGGTGAGGTTTTTGTTTTTTTATTCAATCCTACCTCTTTTATTCCTTCGACGAGATTTAACCAGCGCGGGTTTATATCCAGAAGCGAAATAGTACAGCATCGGCCATTCCTCCCGTCAACGGCGACGCTGTAAAAAGGTACGTTCGTAGGCTTTTGGGTTCGAATGTAGAGGTGGAGATTTATTTCGAGTGCGGAATTCAACTGAGGAAAATCTTTCGTCTTTACCTGGATTTGAACCCCGACCCTATAGATATCACGGTGAATGGTTCATCCAGTTAAGCTACCGAGGATTTCTTCTCACCTGAGGATTTTTTTGTGGGCTTTTAAGGGAAAACTTATTTATATTTATTAACAATAAAGGTTTGTATGAAATCAATATTTGACTGAAAATAATAATAAATCAAACCACGAGTTGCTTTTTCAACTAAGGGCTTGAATAATTTTCGTTTTATGGCTCACAAACCAGTTGCCCTAGGCCGCACAAATCATAGTCGCCCGGAGTCTCGCAAGCCCTAGGGTTGTCCCTGGCCACTGGTGTTCACAAGTGCGAAATTCCACAAGGGATGAACCATTTGTCTTGACCGAGACTCGAGCCTGGATCCCCTGGTAGTTAATCTACCTGTTTGTCTATTTGCCAGCGGATTTTTGTAGGCTTTAAAGAAACAAGTTTTTCAAAACTGCCTACCATATGATATCACCGAAAGATGTTTCCTCTGAAGAATTGTGCACACGTGTAACCTGGCGGGTGATTCCGGTAAGGTAATACTGTGACTAGTCCCGATGTCCTCAAAATTTTTTAAAAAGAGCATTCTTTTCCTATCGCAATTATTATGGTCCCTTATTGTACGTGCCAAAAATGACATTTTAAATTCATCGGTTCCGTAGTCTATTTACTTAATCTACTTAATCTTGCGTTGCGTGATCGTATCGGCCATAATAGTTGGGCTCTAGCAAAATATGTGCGGCGTCCGGAAAAATATTTTATGCACCAAACTTTTGTAAAATAATTCATCTATATTTTTATTTTCGATCGGAGAGAATTTCCTGCCCAAATTCTTTAAAAATTCAGTAACATGGCTAAAAAAATGTTAACTACTCTTTGCTGCGCTCCAATGTCTTCCATCCATATATGAATGTAGTCCTACTTCGTAAGAATCTCACAAATTACCGGGATTCTTATTTATACAAGTAGAGAAAATATAAAAAATGAATATTTTCATGAAAAAGAGTATACAATAATTTAGGACTCAGAATACATTACTCATGGCCGGTTGAAAGAAAGTTCAGTTATGGAATCAATAGTTATGAGATCCATGAAGTTATAAATCTCCTGAAAATATTCGGGTTGCAGTAACACATCTACAAGTTACATAACTTATTTACCAATAGTAAATAGCTTCGAATAACTGTCTAATCTTCCTTCGCTGGATGTAATTTATAGTGATTTATCCTATGTCTAATTGCTAATGAACAATATAATTTTTCAGTGTGAGTAAAAAAACTGGCCATTCGTCTCAAAACAGCGATTTTATCAAGTAATTAAAATTCCACGCGGCTCTTCGCGTGTCCGCCATCTTGGCTACTTATGAAGCTCATAACTCTATTCCGTAAGTTATGAAGCCATTTGCTTAAAAAATTAATCGAATGTTTCTGCAGCGCTTACAAAATGGTTGTCATGGCTTATGGGTCCCATAACACTATGGAATACATGTGTGTCGTTCTTGCAACTGGCCATCTGACAGGCAAACTTGTCAGTGTATCTTATATTTTATTGTTAATTATTAATTCAGTAGTTTTCCAACACAATAATTACACTATAACGATATTAATTCAATAAATGGAAATAGTGAATTACACGAATTTAGTAAACCTCACGAATAATGACATGTTTTGTTGAGGTAACTGGAAAAAATTAAACATCTGGCAAACTTCAAAAGCAAAAAAAGTCAATCTTAAGGAGAGCACTCCGGACATATCATACTTAAATAAATCAATACATTGCCATTTTCCATAAAAAAAGAACATGAATTGAAACGAATACCTCATGTGTTCATCATTACATTATTTGAAGTATTTAAGTTTCCTCTATTAAAAAAATAATCCATTGAATATTGCTGCAGTAGCCATTTCTTTAAATTTTTTAAGAATATGTATCCTAATGATTCTCCAGGAAATAATTGTATTTCCTTGCCGTAACTTGCGGAAGAAGTGACCACTTTAGCAGGATATATCTTTTTTCGTAGTTGAGTCGCAATTCCGTATATATATTTATATAAATATCACCCATCTAACATGGGAAATAATACGTGTATGAACTCCAGGGAAACTTTATTTTAAAAAAATTATTGGTCTTTTTCGTTAGCAGCGCACTCCAAGTGAGGTCTCACGAGAAAAAAATAACATCGCTCCTTTCCTTTCTCGTCAAGTATTCCTAGTTCCCTTATATTTTCCAATAACAGCGTACGGCTGCAAGTGGTGAGGGGGTGGGGTCCTTAGCCGTCGTAATCGGAGTGAGGGGTCGCAGACGAGGATGTCAATCGAACGAAAAGAGGAAAGCAAGGGTCCAGGGGATGGGAGAGAGTTTCATAATCTATGGTATGGAGTTATGAATTCCATAAGTAGCCAAGGCGGCGGATGAACCGCTCGGAGATTTAATTACTGGATTAAAGAGTTGTCTTGAGACAAATGACCGATAAATTTACTCTTACTGATTAATTATTATGTTCATCAGAAATTATTCAAGGGCCAAACTTTCATAAATTTTATCCGGCGATAGAAGATTAGATCGAATATTCGAAACTATTGACTAATGGTAAATAAGTTATGTGAATAGTAGACGTGTTCCTGCAATCCGAATATTTTTATGAGCTCTATAACTTTATGGACCTCATAACCATTGAATCCATAAATAAATGTTCTTGCAACCGGCCATCAGACAGGAAAACTTGGCAGTCTATCTTATATTAGTATATTTCGTTAGCGGCGTATTCCAAGTGAGGTCTCGCGAGAAAAAAATATCATATCTCCTTTACTTCCTGGTATTTCAAATATTCTCGGTACCCTTAAATTTGTCAATAACGGCGTACGGTAGCACGTGGGGAGGAAGGTTGGGACCAGAGTCGTCATAATTGGAAGAAGGGTCGCAGACGAGGATGACAATCGCACGAGAAGAGGTAAGGGAGGGTTTGGGGGATGGGGCGGGGGTTGGAAAAGGGGGGGGAAGGGCGCAGAGGAGGAAGGAAGAGGCTCTTGAATCGATTCCCACCGTCCTCAAAAGAGGAAGAAGGCTCTTCCGTAATGGGAATCCACTCCCACGGCACGGTGGCTGCGGTCATATAGTCAAAGTGTATCGCCCCACTCCGCCGCGCCACTTCCGGAGAGGAAGAGAGGCTTGTATACGTAACGTGTTCGGCATCTCGTTTCTCAGATAAATCCGCTCTGGCCACGTGTACCATACCCTCCGTTGAGATAGTTTGTGCAAAATATAAATCACCCAGAAATCAATAAATTTGGTCTCATTTTTTTATTCAATGGAGAATATAGTACGTACAAGGATAGAAAGTAGTAGGATATTTGTAGAATACCTATGGTGCGTGCATGTTGGTGATTAAACACCCTATGCCAACTCCCCGGTGACGTAGCCTAACATTTATATTAGATAACGAAAACGATTATGATCCATGTTTCAGTGAACTACGAGCATTTAAAGTCCAGCCAGCTGTAGAAAATGAATGTGCCAAGAAAGGATTTTGTTCTCTTACCTTACAGAGGAAGCGTTTTTCTAGCCGTGACCAAAATATGAATAGCTAATTAGGGTAGTTAGAGCGAAATATCATTTCACCCAGAAATCATTGAATTTGGTACCATTTTAAAGAAAAATATCTCATCCTTCCGGAGATATAAAAAAACATTATCCCCTTACCGAACTACTTTCCTCGATTTTTGACGAAAAACATCACCCCTCTTACATGGGAAGTGATACGTGTATGCACTCCAAGGAGATCTTTTTTTTAAAGTAATCTATAACACCTAGATCTCGTCAAAAAACTAATAGTGTGTATTTTGTATGTTTTCTCAAATTTAAAAAAAAATCGTAATATAATCGCAGTAATTTTTTCAGGATCACAAAAAAACCTTCCGTTGTGAAGGAGTTTTAAACGTACCGCGTGAAAGAATGAGTTAAATTAAAGACTCATACAGATATTCTTATTTAATTATTTAAAATTTTATTCATTTTAAGTATTTAATTGCATCATCATGAATTGAAATTTTGATTCATGCTTCCTTCAGCTACTGAAGTTAAGATGTATACTTCGAATATGATCTCCATTATGATTAGGAAACTATCTCGCTCAAGCTACCTAAATTGATATACTTATTTTTCAAAAATAATACCGATTTGTTATCAATAACACTAAGTTATCTTGTGCCTAACCTAAGTATATTATACCTAACCCTCTTGAGTGCAGTGCAAAGATTTATCGTGTTTTGCTCCTAGTGCCGAAAGTGCCAACAGCTATGAGTTTCATATTTGACGCAAGAAAAATCAGTTTGGACAGGGAAGCGAATCAAACCTCCCTCCCTGCTGGATTTTTCTAAAAAAATTGTTCTAAGCTATTATTGTTGTTCTTATCCCGCAATATTTAGCATCTTACGCGGTAAAATTGATTTATTGATTTTTTTCTTGTGTAATGTATTATATTCTTGTTCTCATTTAATGTTCATCAAAAAAGTTTGAGTTCAAAGTAATAAAATTGTAACTCAAAGTAATTTAAAAAAACTCACTACCGGGGTCGGGGAAAACGAAAAAACTCACTACTCAAAGGGTTTATATTACAGATAAATTTATATTCATATTCGGAGAATCAACACCTGGTGTATACTTAAAAAACCAAAGTAATCAAGGAAAATCAGCGGACCCTTTTATAGAAAAAAGTAAGATACATGAAAAGCCCTTGGATTCTCCTCCCTTATCACCAGATAAATCTTGCCACCGAAATGGTTGATGACGCTAATGGAAATTGAGTTTCGATTTCCCTTTTCCAGCCTATACCCTAGTTTTAGTAGACACTTAATAGATTAAGCGATCGCGACTGGAAACTGAGATCATTGGCGCAATTAAGGATGGGAGGGTGGGCTCATTTGGGATGATTATTCGTGAAATGATACGCTAAAACTATCAGTTTATAATTGGCTTAATGATATCGGCAGCAGCTTGGAGGAATTCCTTCATAATGAAATGATGAATCACTTAGTTTTCCTCTGAAGGCCTATTACGTTCTTACGACCCGGATTTCATCGCTTGGCGGCAACATCAGGTACAGACATGGTGAAACACATTGCTTAAATAGTCAAAAATGAGAGGGGGGAAGGTGGTCTTCAGGTGACGGGTGGGGGGGTCATGGAAACAGGATGGGGAAAGGCGGGGGGAGTGGCAGTGAACCGTGCCTCGAGCCTGAGTAAGGCTACACCGGTGGGTGGTCTGATCTGGTACCCGGGTCGTAAGGACGTAATAAATATTTTGGGGAAAACTTAGTAATTCATCATTTTATATGTAATTTGAACTTATATCTCATGCCTAATGTTCGTTTACCGCAAGGAAACGTGTATGTATTTCATTAATTTAATTTATCGTTTGATTCCTTTACTTGTAAGCTGACAAATGTGAACCCAGCTCATGAATGCAAATGTTATGTGTCTTCATGTTTGTCTTCCGAGGGTGCTTCAAATTTTCGTCTGCCTCATACACGCTTTTGACCAAGTCTTGGATGACGCCAGAAATAATTAGGGCGTTGGCTAATGGGTATTTCCAAAGTGGTTGATGTTGATTCGGGACGACGCTGTTTCAGCACATTCCTCGCCATGATTCAGTTCTAGTTCTAGTTTCTTCAGATTTTTTCAGTTCTAGTTTCTTCAGATTCTAATATATAAAAAGTCACAAATATTTTACCATTCGTACGAGACACATGCGTACAGAAATGACTTCTTTGTGAGAAGTGATACTCTTAACTGCAAATAGTTTTTTTATGAATATGCATTTTCATTATGCATTCCTCTCCACCTCTAAGCCACGGCGAAAACGAAAGTTGAACAAAACGCTTTATCGGAGGCCGAGAGATGAATGAAAACGCTTTATGCATTTAAAAAAATCATCGCATTTCTATATCATTTTCATATATATACAAAAAAAATTTATAATTCATTTGCAAACTTTTGACTTTTTGAAGCAGCAAAAAAGATGTTTGAGACCTGACGGATTTGAACTAATATTGCCAATAAAATAACAGTAAGTAATGAGACTTCTGAGTTAGTCTTCTCGTCAATGTGTTAGGTAGATGACTGACGTCGTATAAGTTCATGGTTTATAGCCTTCAGGCAACGCAACGAAAAGAAAAAGCCTATCTTTATCCAATCGAAAGATAAACGGTCAATTTTTTTCAGTCTGAGAAATGTTTTCTTAACCCATAGTTATGTTATCCTGTTTGTCATAATAGTCTAGGGAAATGTGTCGTATTTAGATTACTTTTTACTAAATTAAGGCAGTGTGAGTTAAATATCATTTCTCCCAGGAATCAGTCAATTTTGTCTGATTTTAAAGAAAAATATCTCACCCTTCAAATGAACTAAAAATGAACCCCTTGCCTCACTCCTTCTCTGGATATTTGCCAAAAACTACCAGCCCTTTTACATGGGAAAGGGTACGTGAGGGAACTCCTTAAAGACCTTTTTTTATAAAAAAAGGGAATTTATAACAACCATATCTCGTCAAAAAATTATCGGTGTGTAGTTTGTATGTTTTCTCAGCTATATTTGAAAATTAATCATATTGTCACTACAGTAATTCTTTCTTCGAGATCAAGAAAAACCTTCCTTTTTGAAGGAGTTATAAACGTACCGCACGAAATAAACGAGTCAAGTTAAAGACTTATTTAGATATTTTCATTATATTACTTTGAATTAATGTGATATAAAACTATATTATTGCACCATAAATAGTGCAATATTTAATTCATGCTTCGTACAGCTGGTGAAATAAAAACGTAGAGTTCGAATATGGTCTCCACTAGGACTAGGGAACTATCTCGTTCTAACTACCCTGATCATCGGAAAAAAACTTGGTAGTTAATGCCAGTAAGATGGGAATTCATTGATGATGTAAAGAAAGTGAATTTTCTTAGCTGGTAACCCCAATATTTTCCGGGAAGTATTACATGCTAATTTCTGCGCACCTTTTATACACGCCATGGAATAGCGTGCCAGAGGAAATACATATATAAAATATTTCTATATATTTTCCGTTATTCTGTCGCATTATGTCAAAGATATTTTTCATTAATAAATTCAAGATTAAGTTTTGAGTCGGGATATAATTTCCCAAAAGATTCTGTGAGTCATCAATCAGGGCCATACTTGACATCCCCGTGATAAAAAGCATTTTCACGCGATATTATTTACGACTCCAAGAATGCCGTTAGTCATTCTTGATTGATATCAAATCGTTGAAAGACCCTGTGTGCTAAAAGGGTGATTTATCATTTTTACGTTTATACCCTGTTCAATGTTTCGGCTAATGACTCTGCTGCTAATATCTTCTCGCAAGACAGAATCCAAGAGTCTACTCCTGAAGGATATCCCTGCATTCAATTCTCTGAGATGTTTTTGTCGCCAGGCTACGAGCTTAATCAAGCTAGATCCTTGAGTGACATATCTGCTTTCACACTAAAATATCACGATAAAAATTGGTGTTTACACTTTCAGGGGACTTTTGAGAAATGTGCCACAGCTAATTTAGACAAAAGCTGATTCATGATTTTGTTCGCCAGGTGTGGGATGAACCTTAAAATTTTCGAAAGGAATTTTAGCCTCTTCCGCACGTAAAAAGCATTGTTTTCGTTGCTTTAAACCCAGTACACTTATTTAGATTAGATAAAAGACATAAACTGATTCATTACTTTGTTCGCCTACATTGGGAAAAACCTTGAAAGTCGAAAGAAATTTTAGCTTCCTCCGCGCGTAAAAAGCAATTTTATCTTTGTTTTAAATCCTGGACATCTATTTAGATTACAAAAAAAAATGTCCTCGCCGAGATTTTTAAAAGTTCTGTACGAATTGGATTTTTAATCCGTCAAAGTTAACTATTTCAAGCCTGAAGTTAGGCTTGTGCGATGAATGATTTTGCCCATCGAGGGTTGATGAAAACAATTCTTCTAAATGATTTTGTTTTTATGATTGTCGTCGACTTATCGACTTTGATCAACATAATCGATCGTCGTTGACATTCATCGTCATCAACGCGGTACATCGCATGGCGATGACTAAAACCCTCGTCGATGGATTCGATGAATCCACTCATGGCACAAGTCTACCTGACGTATTGGAATTTTTTCATCATAAAGTGAATACAACATGTTTGCAAAGCGTTTTTGCGTTAATATATCATTTAAACTGCACGAGTTGATTGTGTAATTATGTCGAGAAACGTATTAATCAACTCACGTGATGCATTATTGCTGACCTATTTCATGGCTCCTAAAATTGGAAGTTAATCCCTTTAAACTGAAATTCTACCAGCGTTCCATGGCACATAAGACGTTAGCGTTAGTGACACTTTTTTCTGATGTCGCTGTAGAAGTCTAGTGGAATCTCAGTTGTATTCTTCAAATAGAGATTTTCATATCATTATAAATAAGAATAATTTTTAGGATAATTTAGAATGGTAAATATAAATAAGAATTATAAGTAGAGAGCATAAAAATCATGAGTAATTACCTTGTCGTAATTTAACGTATTACATTATGAATCATTACCCAATAGATTTTCAACCAAAATTTGCCTAATTTCCAATCATTGCGTTGACAACTGATGTGGTACGAAGTCCCTCTCTCGGGTGCAAATACACCAAGGGTTCATATTCGCCATCTTTCCCTCAAGGCGAATTTCGAGGGGTTCATTCGATGTAGATGTTCACGCCTTGAAATAAGATGGCTTGTGAAGTAACAGGCTAACACACCTGACCGGCAATCGGGAGATCCGAGTTCGAATCCCGGTCGAGTCAAATGATTTTTTCATGGCGAATTTCAGCCCTTGGTGAAAAATTCGCCTATTTGCCGAAAGTGGTTTCAGCTTAATTTCCCTCTTAAATGATGCGAGAGTGTTCTACATCTACATGATACCCCGCAAGCCGCCGCTTGGGCGTGTGGCAGGGGGTCATAGGTCACCAGCCGTGTAAAGGTGTAAGTTTTTTGGAGATGAAATGGTGACATGAATTATAGGAGTGTATTTAGTGAGCTTAATTTTTATTGTGATCGCTTATTGTTCACGGAAAGAACGAGTTCTTGTACCTATCTGTTCGGCAGTGTATCTCTCTTATTTTTTCGCGTCTGTCAGAACTAGAGATGTGGTGAGGAGTCATGATAATATTCTCTATGTCGCTCTGAAAAATATCAGTACTGAATTTATCAAGCGACCTAAGCCTACCGTGTAGCCTCTGAGTCTCTAGGGGCTCCCACCTTAATCCCTCTAAAAGTTGTAGGACTATATATACGCTCGTAGCAGTTTTTAACGAAGCGCGCTGCTTTCCTTTGTATTTTAGCAATTTTATTTGGTTAAATCTATTTGACCAGGACCCCAAATGCTCGCGGCGTATTCGATGTGTGGCCTAACCAGAGCGAAGTAGAATCTCTCTTTGACTTTTTCATCCGTGGACCTTCCTACTATACGTTTGACAAAACCTAGTTTCTTTAATGCTGCCCCACATTTGTTTTGTATCTGTAACCCCCACGACATATTAAGGCAATTCCAAGATATTTTACTGTATCTGAAGATTTTATGTATACTCCTCCCACAGTTTAGGTATGGCATTTTTGTGATGACTTTCGCAGGAAGCGGACAGTGGTGCATGTGCTGATATTTAACCGTGTTGAAACCGCAGTCAACAAATAAATTTCACTGACAAGGAAATTGCACTGAGTCACATTTAATTAACTCCACACCATGAATTCCCATAAGGCCTTGATGAACTGAACGATAGATGGGAACGATAGAACTAACATGGAGAAACCGAGAGCAAATTATAAGACCAAATTATCGTTCATTATTTCTAAGATAGAATGGATGAAGCTCTCCATTTTCCCCTCCCATGGCTAACTCTCCTACGCCCTGAGAGTTCTACCTTCTTGGACTACTTTCTAGCAAGCTGTTGATCTAAAGATGAATTAATATCATCAATGGAAAAACGTGGCAGAAACGAGGGCTTTCAAGATTCATTACCAGCGAATTGAGTACCCGGCTGCATCTTTGTGGGTACAATTTTACTTATTTTCTTCGCTCTAGGCGACTCCGAGACTAAATATGGGTCCAATATGAGAGCATTAAATCATGGCTGTATACCGTGTCGTGATTTCTTGCATTAAATGATGACTCATTACCGATAGTAACAGTTTCATGGCTTGAAGTAAGAGAAGTATATATTTTTACAAATGAATCCTCACCAGCGACGTGCAGGGGTAACCAAATCGTTTATCATTAGAGTAAGGCACTCAAGCCCAATTTTTGACATATTTCCAAACATTGCATTTAACAAATGATGTGGTACGAAGTCACTCGCAAGGGTGCATATACACCAGGGTTGAAATTCGCCATGAAAAAATCATTTGACTTGACTGGGATTCGAACCCGGATCTCTCCATTGCCGGTCATGTGTGTAAGCCAGTTAGGTTCAATTGCATTTGTTTCAAAATGTGATTTCAATTACAGTTTTCGTTAAAATGAGACCAAATTCGTTGATTTCTAGGTGAAATGATATTTCGCTCGACTACATTAATAGCTAATGAGGGTCGATTTTTCCTAATGGCACATTAGCCGTTTTTTCCGATGCGCTACGAATTTATTGCACAAATTTCACTTATACTCCTTTAAGTTGGGCCTTCCGTTTTCCCGCTCGGTTGGAGGCGGCGTTGATTTAACGGAATTACTAGAGGGAGTGGGTAGAAGAGGAGGAAGGGGGAAACACTACCACGGCATAAGAGGCAGCCACACTTTATTTTTTAAGCCCGTCTCCCTCGTTTTCTTTTGGTTCTGTCTCCGTGAGAGAGATTACCTCCACACACACGCCCTGCCACTTGGGAAATCGCAGACATGCGCGCCGCCCCCTTCATGTAGACTTCGCGAAGTGCTGTTACCCTCGTCCCACTCTTTGCTTCCCTCTCCTCTCCTCCGCGCGGAGACAGTCTGCTTTCGATCGGTTTCCGAGGCACGTGAGTGCGCATTTTTATGCCTCGCGTCGTAACGAACACCCTTTGCACACTATGGCCGCGGAGTATGTGCGGTGTGACCAAATTGGTTGCTCCGCATCGTAGCCTCCGAGAACACTGCCGAACCTACTTCTAATTGTTTGTTCAGCGAGAAGCGCGGGAAACGCGCTTGCTGTGATCTTCTTAGGGCGATATTCCAAATAGTAAAGCAATTATTTTTAAACTCATGCCTCATTTTATATACCACAATTTTTATTTTCTTGTATGTAACTATGTACTTTCAAATGGGAAAGCACTGACAATAGTATAGCGAGGCGTTTGAGACAATAGTTAGGGAAACTATTAATAAATTCGTAACTGTATATTCATCACTTTCTTGGTCGATGAGCACATCCTGACTATACGTAATAAAAAGACAATTTGACACAAAGTAATAAAAAAATATGATGAAGACTTAAATTAGGCTATCGTTGCCCTGTAATCTATGAGTTTAAGAGGATGTGAGGTCGTTGGTTAACCAGTCAATTGCCAACTACAGGTCAATAACGTTTATGACAAGAATGAATTCACCACGAAAGTATTTTTTCGACGAGGCTTGGGTTCACTCCTGGATATCCCAGTTGAACACACCTCCCCGACAGTTGGAAGATCTGGGTTCGGATCATAGACAAGTCATGTTATACATTTTCAGGGGTAATATCATTCCATAGGGCCATAGAATAACGTGAATTTACCTTTGAGGCCAAACTGAAATCATTTATCTTTGGGCAATAAAATGAGGATGGTAGTTGCGATTTTTAGAGAATACTGGAGAATACCGACAAATTTTACAAGGGTGATTAATAATTTTCTTGGTCATATCTTACTTAAGGTAGTTAGAACGGAATACCACTTCATATAAAAATCAATGAATTTGGTTTCATTTTAAAGGAAAAACTCACCATTCCAAAGATACCAAAATATCAGCTCACAACCGAATTACTGTCCGAAATTTTTGACGAAATATACCACCCATCTTACATGGTAAATAGAACGTGTATCCACTCCAGAGACACCTTATTTAAAAAAATGTGGAATTAGAACACCTATAAATCGTCAAAAAATTAAGAGTATACAGTTTTTGTTTTCTTTACTATTTTTGATAATAAATCTTATTGTCACCCCCGTAATTTTTACAGAATCGCGAAAAACCTTCCATTGTTAAGGAGTTTTAAACGTGGCGCGCGAAAAAAAGTCAAATTAAAGACTTACTATGTAGATATTTCACCTTAAATCATTTAAAATTTCAGTCGTGTGAAAGTATATTATTTCATTATTGAAGATGCAGTTTTTAATGCATGCTTCCTACAACTGCAGAAATTAAAAATCATACATGTTCTCCATTTTGACTAGGGAGCAATCGCGCTCATACTACCTTAAGTGAGGGAAACGTGAAGCCAATTTTTCATGTAGCACATGCCATAACTACCAGTCAAAAAATCAAGCGTATCGCTTTTTCATTCGCGGAACTCGGGTTTTAGTCCACGACCTCCTTCATTAGTCTCAAAAACTTCGAAATGAGACATGATCCGCTCGTTGGATATTATTTCCGAGTGATTACTTCTCTTAAAAACGCAATTTTTTCTCTCTCCGTTTTTTTTTTACTATTCGAATTACGACTGGCCGAAACGGAAGTTGCCTGGGACGTGGCGGATTGCGGGAAAAAATTATTACAGCCATTGTCGCTTCAGACCTTTCCGCGTGCACTCCATGCTACGGCAACGCGGGAAGCTCACACAAAGCACGGGTGTTCATGGGTGGTGCTTCGCTTATCGTTCGCCCGAGCATATATCCCGGGAAGCTCTTCCGTCAAGCACCGCCGTAAATTGCAGCAATTTAGGAGTAGCTCTCCTGAAACCATCGCTGGTGTTTAGAGCGCGTGCTGTCCCTATCTCGCGATGGGCCATTAAAGGCGTGATGAATGCCTCTCTCGCCGTGCGCACCAATGGCTTCATCTCTATATCCCACCCTTATTCCTTCCACATACTACGCTCTCCCCAGTCATCCTGCCAGTCATCTACTTTTGTTTCATTCCTGGGCAACGGCCTACCGAGATGGAACTCGGGTTCCCCACTCGGACGCCGGAGTAAAGGTGGGTCAGACCTCATGGTCACTCATTACAGATTTTCTGAAATCTTGACTATAGCAACTTTCAAGTGCGTTTTAGGGACTGGCATGAAAATGAAATAGGGTACCCCTGCTAGTTTTAGTGTAATTCAGCCTCGAAATTGGGGATTTTAACATTTGTAAATTGGAGATGAGTCAGATTACAGCAGAGAATCGTCAATTTGAACTGGAAGGCATATTCAAGCTTTTAATTAAAACTATTTTTAAGAAGCAAAAAGTCCTTACAATATATTTAAATATTTTTTATTAAATGTACACAATATATTTGAATATAAATTATTTATATTGGAATATATCCACCTATTTTCTTTAAGTTACTATCGAAATGCTGCCAAAATTGAAGTCAAAATGCGATAATTCCATGAAAATGGCGCTTCAATCGGTTTCTATGTCCGGAGAAATGTGGTCATTAAAATATTATTCGTGGATTAATCTATACATTTTGTACCTAAATTTTTTACTCTGGAAAATAGAGTCAATTATGGATATGTTTGTCGAATTATCTGTGTAAACCATGTCTTAATTTTTTTTTATAAGAAATTTAATTAGGTACTGAAAACAGAATGTTTTGAAAAAACGAACAAAATATGGAATTCAGCATTGAGGTAGATAGGGCGCTTGCTATGGTGGCCAATGGTAAAAGCTGAAACGCGAGTGTAGCCGGTCCGCCATCTTTGTTAACCCCGATTTCCCTATAGCGTTTGCGAGCTGAGGTGCTAATTTTGCAATTTCACGATGCTCTCCATCGATAACTTACTAGAAGTTGGCTTACATTTACTTCAGTAATACGGATCTCCTTATCTGTATTTATTATTGGTTTAAATTAATAATTATCCGTATTCCCGGTGAAAACTAGGATAAAATCGAGTGCAATCCGTAGCACTAAGTAGCCAAGGTTTGTATCAAGAGTTACTTGCCTTAAATTTCACACAAATGGTGGATATTCTTGCTTCGCATCCCATAATTCCTCCATTTCGCCGTGCTATCCAAAGGAAAGTAAGGAAACAGAAAGGATAACAAATATGGTTGTTATAAGATCGTAGGCTTTCCCGGCGAATAATATTAGTAAAATCATCTCGGGTTTGGCACCGGGTAAGGCTATTAAAGGCTAACGTTTCGACGAGATACTCTCTCATCGTCATCAGGGCTAAGCATCAGTCTAAGCCCTGATGACGATGAGAGAGTTTCTCGTCGAAACGTTAGCTTTTCATAGCCTTACCCGGTGCCAAACCTGAGAAGATTTTACTAAATATGGTTGTTATTTCGGCTGCCAGGCTAATGTTTAATGACGTATTGCAATCTCTATCTACCTCAATGGAATTTCGTATTTATTCTACCCAACAGTCTCGACGTAGCCCTCTTATAAATCATTCATTCATTGGTCGTTCAACCCCAAGATTAGTCGACTGCAGCTTTCTACTCTTCCCTATCTAATGCTAGTTCCCTTACCTCCAGGTATCTCTTCCTATGGACTTTCCTCTTTATTTGGTCCATGAACTTATTCATGGGCCTTCTCCTGGGGACTTTTCCCTCTATTTTACCTTCCATTATGTTCTTCACAAACCCATTGTGTCTCAGGGTGTGTCCAATCCGTCTTGTTCTTCCTTTCTGTATGGTGTTCCATGTGGTCCTTTCTTCTTCTACTCTCCTGCCCACTTCATCATTTATTATTTCATCTGTCCATTTTATCTTTAGCATCATCCGACACTACCAGGTTTCGAAGGCTTCTAGTCTGTCCTCATCAGCTTTTCATGTACATCTACGTCATACCCTGCAAGCCACCCAAAGGGTGTGTGGCAGGGGGTGCTTTCGCACCAGGCATGCATGAATGATATGGTAGAACACCGAAATTACATTAAAACCCGCGTACGACACATGCAAAGCGCCAAAATTAAAAATCTAATACCCAAGAAACATTCAATCTTCAATCGTTCCAACATGCAAGGGATACAAAGACTACTACTACAGATTCAAAATATCATGCATAAATAAGAACATCAATATTTACATCATGCATAAATAAGAGAGTAGAGAATATAATGAGAAAGATTTACTGCCTGCATATTGTCAATACTAGAACTATCATGACGACGATCACAGCTGTTATGGTCCCGAATGGTACGCGGAAAAAATGACATTTTATACCTATCGGTTCTACAATCTAGCTCTCTAATTTTATTGGCGCGATCTAATCTGCCGTAGTACGAAGGGGTCAATAGTATGTTTTTTACGTCGTCAGTAAAATGATTTTCCTGAAATTTCCTGAAAATCCTTTTCTTACGGTCCATGCTTTCAATTCATAGAGTGCAACGCTCCACACGAATGTTTTCACATACTGTTTCCGGGTTTGTAGTCCTAATTTCTTTGAGCACAGCAGTTGTCTTTTTGACATTAACGCCTTCTCAGCTTGAGCTATTCGCCTTATAAGTATCATCTTTCACATACAAAAACGGTGAATAAAGGGAAAGTCCTTGAATTTTTTTCCCCTCCACCAAATGTATCTCGAGGGGAGGATGGGTGGGATCGTATCACTCCCGTGGACGCCGCTCGAAAATTTGGGGAAGCGTGGCCGAGCGGAGAGAGTGAAAGTTCTTCCGAAAGGGAACAAAAAAGTCTTATGTGGCCCAAGCAGGCGGAACGCCGACTATGCGTGAGGTGAGACGGCTACAAAAAAAAAATTTTTTTCCAGTGACCAAACATGATCCACGCTGCTTGAAAATTGATGCTTTTAAAGCTTTGTTGTAATCTTTTACTACCAGGCGTTTTAAATTCTTATTGAGGAGTGGAAGATGTGAGAGTCAGGGGTAGACCTAGAAATTCTTGAGTGTGTGAAGTGGAACAGACTCTTGAGAGAAAGACCATAAAGAGTGTTAAGAATAGGGGGGAATACACGAAACAACTCATGAGGATAACATAAGAAAAAGAGATATGCAAGCAGTATGGGCAGTATGGAGGAAATTATTAAGGAGGATCTGGCTTGACTACGTGAATCAAGACAAATACTAAGTGACATATTTTTTTATCTATTTATTTACGAGCGTAAGTCAATAAATAACCCGAAATAGAGGCAATAATATTCAAAGTAACTTCCTGAAATTTATTTCAATTTTCTTCATATTCACCCTGTACATTCAGACACTCATCCCATCTCCTTACAAGTCCTCGATAGCCCGCAGTAAGGAGTCTTTTGTTTTCTGTCTCAGCCAATGAGTAACCTCTTGGACGACTGCATCATCATAATTTTTAAAACTATGCCACCGAAATGATTTTTTAGGGGGATTTTAATCATCCTCAAAATGATTAGGGGATTTTTTACCCGAACATATTAAAAATAACTGGGGGCTAAGTCGGGACTGTACCGTGGATGTTCCATGCGCTCTCCATGAAATATTTATGACTGATGCTGATAAAATGCCGACGTTTGCGACTTATTTATTGACTTACCCTCGTAGTTTAAAGAATCCAGCTTTATCTAATGTACTGCGTAACCTATTACAAATCAAAATTGAGGCACAAAATATGCAGATTAGTTCAGGAATATATTTTTAACGGCCACATTTGTCCATCCATAAGAGCCGACTGCAGCGCCATTTAGATGGAATTTCCACATTTTGACTCCAACTACGACAGTCATTCTCATATAACTATTTAAAATAGGTGGTAAGATCCTTTTTTATTAAATTTCTCGGGACTTTTGGCTTTGAATAAAGAGTTTTAACGAAAGGCTTAAATATGCTTTATCGTTCAGTTTGACATTTCTATATCATTATCTGAGCAATCTCTATAAGATCCCATGTTAAAATCTCCATTTTTAAGGCTGAATCACATATAAAATAGCAAGGGATTACTTGGAAAACGTACTTCAAAGATGCGATATTCTAGTTTTCAGACAATTTGGGATAATGACCCTGAGGTCGCAGCCACCTCGAGAGTTACTACTAATCTGCTCTTATTGTATATACGGAGCGAGCGACCGACGGCTAAGGTCCTTTGCACCATAGGGGATAGGTAGGGGAAGAAAGGTGGATGGAAACCCGGCGTCGGCATTAGCCTGTTCTTAGCGGAAGGCGCCAAGGGGACCACAGTTTAACGTCTCATCCGACAGACGGAGTACTGTACTTGAAGTGCCCTCCACAAGACACTCAAGTAGGGATCGGGTTTCCTCTGAAAAACATCCGCCTCTGCAGGGGTTTGAACTCTGGCTGCCCGTGTGGTAGGCGAGTACTCTAGCCACCACACCAACCCGATCCCCCTCTACTCTTTTTCTACTACTCTTAAGAGTTCATTGAGATTCTACTTAAGATTCTACATAAGAGTTCCTACTCGTAGTATTTGGGTGATTAGGGTGCTTCGACGACTGAGGTCATTCGCACCAAGTTCCTACTCGTTTTAAGAGTTCTACTGTCGAATATCTTTAGTGACGAACTTTATGGTACGCCATGATTAGCGTATTTATTCACAAACTTTATTGTGTGGTGTTTGTAAAGCCCATTTTACGCGGGGCACAAAATTGCACAATTTAACACCGCATGTTTTTCACAATCTGGCGTTCAATTTTTACTGAATGAGAGTAAGGGCTATTTTGCCATCTCGCGTTTTACCCCGAAAGGGAATGGCTGGACAGATATGCATGTATTCACTATCAGACATTTTATATGATCTTCTCTTCTAATGTGACGCCATAGAAATAACGTATTTTAGGGTAGAATGAAGTCTTCACATTCTACATGCCGAAACTAAAGAGCAACTCTCTTTGAGTATTCTTCCCAGTATTCTAGTTATGCTACAGGACCTCCTTGTTGTTTGTCAAACTTATTCAGATAACCTGGTGAACGAATGTATAGCTCTCGGGTTTCCAGCCGGGTGATGGTGGTTTTTGGCACCGACGTTTCGACTGCGTAGTCTGCATTCGTCCTCAGGGTGCTACTGACTAAAATCTTGTGTAGCGAACTTTTTGGTACGCCATAATTAGCGTATTAAGAGGACGCATCATACACTTTGGTAAGGAAAAGTTCTATCGAAAATCCACAAGATGGCGTCACTCGCACCCGATCGAGGCGTTTTGGGGTCAGGAGTCTCCTACTCCAGGATAACTCTCGCACAAGGCAACAGTCGTCGGTAAGTTTTAGCCAAGTCTCCGGCGCGTAAGTACAGGCAGCGCTTATATAAGATCTGTGAAAGAAGACTGAACTAATTGCATCACCGTCCGAGCACATCATGGCCGAAAACCATTCAGGTAGCTTGTCGAAATATACCAATTATAGATTCTATCTTACAACCGTGACGGCTGTTACTTAGCATTCCGATAGAGGAGGGATTGATACATCTCCATTAGTTTTAGATATGTGAATAATAATAATAGTTTTATAAAAATATACCCTAAATCTTGCCGTTTTCCCGATGGTTTAATTATGCTCCGGGATAAACTTTTCATGTTTCAGATACGAGCCTCCCTTGGCAAAAGCCTATTATATATACTATAAAAATTTCAAGTTGATGACGTAAGACTTTTACAAAAAATCTGGGGTCGGAAATCATCACAAATCTGACCTGTCGAGCGGGTGTAATGCGTCGCCTTATTGGACAAACTTTATTGTAACATCACCCTGAGGACGATGGTAGACTACGCCTTCGAAACGTCGGTGCCAAAAACCACCATCACCCGGTTGGAAACCCGATAGCTATACATTCTAAGCATCAGCCGGGAAAGCCTCAAATCATACAAACCTGGTGAACGATGATGGAAGTTTTTGTTCCCTCTGGCCCCGAAGAAGAGCCGAGAAATATTCTCTCTAATCGAGGTGTCTCGGGTTGTGTAGCACATGGGAGGATATAGGAAAGAGGGGAAAGTGAAACTGGCACAGAGAGAAAGGGGGACGGGAGGATGGACCTCTGGCGGGACAGGTCTGAGGCTCTTAGGTCATTATAGTTGGGTGTGGGAAAGAGAGGAATGGATAAGGGAAACGAGCACGTGGAGACTGGGATTGAATCTTCCATCGAAACCACCAGTTGTGAGGAAGTCACCGACCTCGAAGAAAAGGGAACGAAAGCTGAAGCACAATGTTTTGTTCTGGGGTTTCGGTTCCATTTTCTTATAATTCTGTTTCCTTGGGGAAGGGTTATTCTTCATTTCATTGGTCGTTCAACCCCAAGATTGATTGACTGCAGCCCTCCACCCTTCCCTATCTAATGCTAGTTCTCTTACCCCTTGGCATATCTTCCTATGTTCTATCTTCTTTATTTGGTCCATGAACTTATTCTTGGGTCTTTCTCTGGGTACTTTTTCCTCTACTTTGCCTTCAATTATGTCCTTTACAAACTAATTGTATCTCAGGGTGTGTCCAATCCATCTTGCTCTTCTTTTTTTTATGGTGTTCCATAAGGTGCTCTCCTCCTCTACTCTTTTGTACACTACATCATTTCTTATTTTGTTCTTTTATGAAGAGAAATTTCTTCATAATTTTTCAAACAATCTTTATTTTCATCCTAAAAATCCAATCCTATATCTTTTTATGTATAATATTTTATTTATTTCCTTCTTTCATGAAAATAATTTTCCAAATCTTACTTAAAATAATTTTTCAAATAACCCCCCCTTCAAAAGATTCAATGATGCAACTTACGTCATATAACCCCTGCGTAGGCACCCCTGAGTCTAACCTAAGTCAAATTATTTAAAGAAAGAATGATCCGATTTCTTAGTTCAAAAATTAAATATTTGATCAGGGAATAATTCCAAGCAGTGTGTTTTTATCTCCTCAAACTAGCATGAAAACGGAGCTTGAAAATATAGAATGTAGCCAGTGTAAAATTTTCATAGCTACCTCGCCACATCCCAACCCACTTGTGAATTATTGGAGGAAGCAAAAATAAACTAACTGATGTAGTTCACGAGGCCTACAATATAGTGGCGGCCATGGATGATATGAACATTCAAGGTCCAATTCCGAGAATAAGGACCTTGAGAACATTGTGTGAAGCGTGACTGCCAGCGTATATATTGAGCTAATATTTTGCACCGTTTTTTATAGTATTTGGGATCGAATTGGGATCAGCGTGAAAATTTTGAAGACTTTCAACTGCTTTACTCCATCCTACACTTTTGTACCCAATTGAGGCATGTGGAGAGAGCACTTGCTATGCTGGCCAACCCTAGAAGCTGAAGCCAGTCCGCCATCTACGTTGACCCTCGTTTTCCTACTGCACTTGCAGGCTAACACATTAATTTTGCAATTCTACAATGTCTTCCATCGATAACTAACTAGAAATCCGCATGAACTTACTTCTGTAACGTGCATTCTCCCTGCATTTATTGTTTATTTATTTAAATAAAATATCATCCGCATTTCCGATGAAAACTGCTGTAAAATTGGGTAGAATCCGTAGCAGCCAAAATATGTTTCAAGAGTTGCTTTTCTTAAATTCCAAGCAGATGGTTGATATTCTTGCTTTACATCCGCTAATTCGTCCATTCCGTCTTGCTATCCATGGGAAAGTAAGGAAAGAGAAGGGATTAACAATATTTTTATTATTTTATCCACCAACCTCTCACCCGTTCCTCGTCCAAATGTTAAGTGGGCCAAAATTCCCTTTGTACCCCATATGTCAGATAAAATATGTAAGTTGTTCCCTAAAGGTAATGTAAAATTATGTTTTCATAGCCCGTTGACGATTGTTAAACTGCTTTTTGATTACAAAGATTGTTTTAATGTTATGGACAAAAGTGGTACTTATATGCTACAATGTAATACGCCTAACTGTAATTGTTTTTATTTAGGACAAACCGGTAGGAGATTTAATGTACGAATTAGGGAGCATAAAAATTCATTGATTAATCTTGACTGTAAGTCTGTGTTTGCAGTCCGTATAAATAGTCCGTATATATTATTTCTCGAAGGTGTTTTTTGTCACAACGCCATGACTCCCATACTTCTTCATCAAAATAAATGACTCAAACATTGTTTTAAAGCTTATATTCCCCGCTATTGACGAAAAATAGATAAATGGTTTAAAATTAAGTTTAAGTTAAAAATGATACAGTGCCATCTGTTGACAATATAATCAACTAATATGTTGGCTATGGTTACGTGCTTAAAAGACTGTAGGAGGCGCTATCTATTAACACATCGTTTAGTTAGATTGTTTACATTCTACATGCAATCAGTTTGACCGCTTACCGTTTACGTTTACTTTATGTATCTTTAACACAAGCATAAATAACAGATAATTGTCTATGGGAAGAAACAGGTAGAAGAACAGGAAGAAAGAAGGAAGAAACAGGAAGAAGCTGCATACTGTGGGAAATATTCGCTCGGGTCAGTTAGTATTTCTAATTTCAATCTGAATGTGTTACATTTTGGGGTCAAAGGTGCCAAATTAGATTATTTGGAAAACTTTGAAATGAGGGCATATCACAGGTTGCACGAAGAGAAGACGGTAAACGAAGTTGTTCCTATGAACTCACCTCTTTTGCCTGTAAGAGTTCCCCCTCCTCCTGCTACCGAATTATATTTTCAAAGCACTGACCTTGCTTCCTCCCAGAAAACTTACACATATTCACCTTACTTCCATCCCCAACCTCTTTTCCTAATCCCCCCCCCTTCTCTGTCTCTGGGTATAACTGTGTGAGACTGATTGCCTCGGCGTTTAGTAACATCTTGAAAATGACTCTATTGCGTTGAAACCGGTTGGGGATAATAAACCGTGTGGAAAAGTACAGAGTTAAGGCAGGGGCACAATCAACGTACGTACGTGTGACGCGAGACGTTAACAGGACAACGGGAGACGGGGAACGCAAGTCAGCGGACACAATCGACGTTAACGCGGCCCAGAGTAACAATTGACTAACGCAGGCGCAGCTAAGAGATCAGGTGTAAACAAGTGTGAAAGTAAATAAGTTGTCTTCGCCATCTTCAGCAGTTGGATGATTCCGCCGGCAGATGGCTCCCATTCCCGGATTCTCAGGACTATTCTGATTGGTTTTCCGTGGACGGGACACGGGAAGAGATGAAAGTTGCCCATCTCTTTCGTACACGTACTCCCCGTACACATTGATTGTGTCCGTTCGCTATACTTTCCCCTCAGCCATCTTTTCGCGTATTACCGTTAACGGCTCACGTTACACGTACACGTTGATTGCGTCCCAGCCTTTATTTCATTCCAAACCATTGTTATTGTGGTTGCCAGGCTTCTGTTTGATGACGTAGTGCCCTCTCTACATACCTCAATGGTCGCACCCGTTTCAACCGAAGTGCAGGAAGGACGGCTCAAATGGTACGGACACATCCATTTCCAAGCACTCTCTGTAGCGAGAACATAAGTTCTCCTCTAACCTCGATGTCGGACGGCGGCCGCGCTGAAGGCTCAAAAAACATGATGTGTGAACCGAATTTAGGAGGACATACATTAACTAGACGCACCACCAAAAGATGCCCTGGATCAACGAACATGTATAGCAACGTGCCGACAAGCGGACCGCAATATCGTTCGTAAATGACGCTGAGAAAAAGTAGACTGGTTGATGGAATGGCCACGAATTACATAGAATTTCAAAGCATGAGTGGAATGACTGCTAATTTGTTCGCGTTGTCGTAATGATTTTCCAAAACTCAAACCGTTCTAGAGGGGTAATGCTCACCGTTACTGTTGCAAGACAAAATTTGAAAAATGACGTTTGCATACTGAATGTGTCCTAGTCGTAGTTTTCGGCAAACTTTTTTGGCAAATACGATTCGTTCCGACGACTTCAAATCACTCTCAGGTTAGTTAATACAATTCATCGTACAGCACCCTAGACTAATTCATTATGCCATCAGTTTCCACCACGTCACGCTAGACGCCACGAAAACATCAATTTCGACGAGGATACCGTTTTAGTTATAATGAGCACAATTGATAGATAATGATAACACGAGTGCACGACTTCTTGAGAGATGTGATCGCGCCCAAATGGCAAGGGGTCGTGCTGAAACCTGATGCCCTTGTTCATTGGTTGTTCAATCCTAAGACTGGTTGACTGCAGCCCTCCACCCTTCGCTATCTAATGGTAGTTCCCTTACCTCCAGGTATTTCTTCCTGTATACCTTGCTCTTAAGTTGGTTCATGAACTTATTCCCGGGTCTTCCTCTGGGGACTTTTCCCTCTATTTTGCCTTCAATTATGTTCTTCACAAACCCATTGTGTCCATCTGGTTCTTGTTTTGTCTACTGTGTTCCATATGATCCTCTCCTCCTCTACTCTTTTGTACACACTTTTCTCATCTTTTCCGTCCATTTTATATTCAGCATCCTCCTCCTGTACCAGTACCTCCTGATGCCCTAGTTAGCATTATTTCTCATGTAGTATCTGTTTTTTATTGACCCCTAAGTGAATTATACGGGTCCTCAATTGAATATCACGACTCCTTTAACAGAAAGGCGGATGAAGAAAGTCAGACAGCAAAGAAAGTCTGGCGTTCGAACTTCACGGCGCCCACCTGCGTACTTTGTAAACACTTGACGAAATTGATTGTCAAGATCTTGAAAGTCTCATGACAAGTTGAATGAGGTGCTAATACGTGAAGTCTAGAGCGAGTGGCTCTTTCCCCTGCGGGCTCTTTATCTTACTTGCTCGGCCTTTTTCATGGACGGCTTACACGGAACTTGGTCCATATTTCAGCCCGTTCCAATTGCAATTGCGATCTTCGTCTCGCCAAAGTTTCGGCTCTCGAAATGAGGTTAAGAACGGCATAAATAAATGTGAAAGCGTATTTTTGGAGTGTACCCGAAATCTGTCGGAGGATGAGAGGCAGGAGGCTGAAAAACCTTTGTTTGGAGTGATTTTTTTTCTCGGGGGGCGGGGTGGGCGCTCCGGTGAGTTTAAGTTAGATTGCGGTCATTGGCGAAAGCTGGATTCGATTGTGGGGATCTTGTTTCTTCGCAAAAAAAATCCATGCATATGACTTTTTCAGTTTGGTGCACTAACGCATGATGTAGCAAAATCAGGTGGTGCAGTTTCAAAGTGCAATAGTGTAGTGGATGCCCGAGGATGTTCAGTGAAACCTGCATTAAGCGGCCACCACCGGATACATTATATCATTATTCATATTAAGGACGTGACCGCTGAAGGAAGGGAACACTCAGGTTGCTTATGTGTATGGAAAATTCATTCCGTTCTTAAGAAAATCGGCCGCATAGAGAGGTGGCCGCTTGAGGGAGGTGGCCGCGGAGACAAGTTTCACTGTATTTTCTGTACCAGGAGAAGGCGCTGTATTAAGCGGCAACATCCAGATTCATGAGATAATGGCCGCTGAAGGGAGGGAACATTTAGGTTTCGAGTGACCGCATTTTATGACTTCCACGGTATTTATTGTATGTACAACCGATTCCGGCAGGTACCCCATCTTACAAGTACACTCAATAACAAATATAAACAATAATGAACATAATAAGCGGTTGTACATTCTATTTTAAACTGCGGAAGTTACTAAGTTCTTGCTTCAAAGTGCAAAATTGCTTTTCTCAAGCTCTCCTATTAATTCTCCTCCAGGCAAATCGCTTCATTTCTACGTAATCATTTACCTTGACGTCCGCCACAATAAGCCTGACATATTCTATTTCTCTCTTCCTCAATAGCCCTTTCCATTAATTTCTCCTTCAAACATTTTTTTCAATCCGCCATTGTATCGCTAAATGTGTCCGATAAGTTTGATTCTCCCACCACGCACAGTTTTCATTATTCTTCATTCCTCTCCAACTCCTCGTTATACTTCTTCGTTAACACTACACGTCACTCCACAAATTTCGAGGAGAGCGTTCGTCTCGAATGTTACAATGCGAAAAGATGAAGTGGGGTATTTAAATTAAAGAAAATTGGGATTTTCCACAACATAAACTCTAATGCGATCGGTATCGATGTACTGCATCATAATCAGGTGATGTTTCGATGCACTACGTCATCCTTATGATGATGTATTACATCGAAACTGGTCGCATTAAAGTTCATATTGTGGAAAATTGCCAATTTTCTTCTTATTTAATCTTGATATTCCACCAGATCATGCCTGAAACAACTTATTTTATACAGTGGGGTACTTTATTTTAGCAGTAGACGTTAACTTTGATTGTAGGCTAGTTAATTTCGTGCGAGATTTGATTCAGTTATAGAGCTCTCTAAAAACACCTAGTCTAACTTTACCAGCCTTGATGTCAATGTCAAATTTTTCTCTCAATTGTCATGAAAAAATCACTTGTGCGAAAAAAGGTGAGTGTCTGTGCCACGATTTCTCTTCCACGGTCCCAGACTTCAACCCGCCGAATCGCCGATTTCACGTGGCCAAATCACCCTCGATCGCCAACCATTGGTCTGTGTCTTCGATTTTTTCTTTCGCGCCGAAAAGACGAATCGTTTGTGGCAAAAGGCTTTCCTCCCTCCCATAAAACCCATATGAAAAAAAATTCGCCCAGCCTTTTCAATTCATTGACGTCCGAACGAATTAATCAGACCACAACTGGGAGACGTCCGATGGTGATAGAATGTAATAAAAACAGCGCCGATTCGCTCGTTCCCTTTTCCAACGCTGATTATCCTTAACCCTCTCCTGTCTCCCTCCTCCCCCTCCTAACCCCCCCCCTCACGCAACCGATGCATCCTTCCTCTCGCCGAATCTCTCCCGTCCACCTCTCGAACGGCCCCTTGAAACGCTTAACGACTCCCCTTCAGCAAATCGGTGGTCACGGAAGGTGAACGAATGATGGATGTGAAGGAGCTCGTGCAATGGCCCGAGGCACTTTCTCCCAAAGTTCGATAGTACATGATTCTGCATTGGTGGTTCCGCTGATCTCTGGTCGCGATCCTATTCAAGCTTACCTCCTCGTCATACATAATGTACCTACTACTTTCCTTGTTTCAATCTCTTTAATCGTCTCTTTTCAGGTATTTTTTCTTCAATGCTTTGTCACACATTTTTTTACACTGTACGTATCGACGGTCATATCCTCACAATTTTCACGAGTAACAGGAAACCCTAAATAGTTGATGTGCAATACTTGTTCTATTGCTCTATCATCGATTATGATTTGTTATCTCTTGGGGCAGAAGCGTTTGAGTGCCACGATTTTCGTGTTTAATTCGAAAGAAGTCAAGTCATATAGAAATATTTTTAAAGATTGTGATGAATCACCACCTTTTCTCGCAAATATTCACGACAATTCGCACTTATGCACCAAAATGATCGAACAAATCTTATTAATTATCCCATTTCATCTCGTGTTCATCATTCCTCTCCTGTTACTTTTAATTGATCGATCATCATCGATCAAATTCATCGATGGCTGTGGGCGTTTGCGCCGAAAAATGAAGATGGCTGAGCTGGTGTGGGTTCGTGAGGTTTTGGATGATGAGGAAAGTTTCATTTTGGGAACAGAGGCATGATGGAGAGAAACTCGGCGTTGGGTTCAGTCAACGTTTAACTAGGGGCTTGAATGGGTCCACATTCTATCGTCCAACTATGTAGAGCGTTTGATGAATTCTCTTGACGTGACATTAAGTGGTCCTCACGTTTTCCACCAAACTGAGAAGAAAACATTCTCGTACGATTCCCGGTTTTACTGGTCTAAAATGAAAGACTTTCAGTGAATTTTATGGCACTGATTTCGCCATTTACGGTAATTCTTTTGGTATC
Organism: Ceriagrion tenellum; assembly: GCA_963169105.1. Classification (NCBI taxonomy): domain Eukaryota; kingdom Metazoa; phylum Arthropoda; class Insecta; order Odonata; family Coenagrionidae; genus Ceriagrion; species Ceriagrion tenellum. The sequence goes on from OY720634.1 coordinate 90,791,991, forward strand.
TTCAGAATTTCGTAGCTGTGCGTCTGTTTAGGCAATGGGGCTCTCCATTCATTGGTCGTGCAATCCTAAGATTGGTTGACTGCACTATCCTTCCCTATCTAATGCTAGGTCTCTTACTTCCTACTATCTCTTCCTATGTACTTTCCTCTTTATTTGGTCCATGAATTTATTTCTTGGTCTTCCTCTGACGACTTTTGCCTCTATTATTCCCTTGTTTATGTTCTTCACAAGCCCATTGTGTTTCAGGGTGTGTCCAATACATCTTGTTCTTCTTTTCTGTATGGTGTTCCATATGGTCCTTTGCTCTTGTACTCTTCTGTACACTTCATTTCTTATTTTGTCCGTTCATTTTATATTCTGTAACTCCACTCCATTCCATAAAGGGGCACTCCATTAAGTCGCAATTACTTACTATTGCCAATAATATTAGCTAATAAACCATGCACAAGACATAGAGCACCATTCGAGTAGTAAAAAACCAACGTGACCCAACGCTCGGCATAGATTACCTGAAAATTTCAGATTATGCGAGTTTCAGTGAGACACAGAGGATGGCATTTTTAAATCGCGCAATTTCTCTAGAACAAGTAGAAGCGAAAAATTAAGATTCCCTGGCGAACGTTTGCGTACTAAAATTCCTTAATTTCACACACCATTAGTGACCTTAGCAAAAAAAGATCGCGGCACTAACAGACTCCGTCAACATTCTATTCACTCCCGTCCTCTCCACCTTACCTATTCCCTAATCATTTTCTTGGCTGGAGTTTTCACATTCCCTGCCGCACGTTTCTGTGGCTGCTAACGAGCTAATATTAACATGTACGCACATTAATGTGGGAGGAGAGAAATTTAAGCAAGTGGATTCCTTCGTCTATCTCGTAAGTACCATCACGTGGGACGGAAGAAGTACAACGGACATCTAGCAGAGGTTAGCTCAAGCTAAGATGGCGTTCATGGAAAAAAGACAACTTTTGTGCTCAAAGAAGTTAGGACTACAAACCAGGAAACAGTACGCGAATACATTCGTGTTGAGCGTGGCACTCTATGGATCGGAAGCATGGACCATTGGTAAAGCTGACCAGAAAAGACTGGAAGCCTTCGAAACCTGGGGCTGGAGGAAGTGCTGGAGATAAAATGAATGGACAAAATAAGAAATGATGAAGTGTACATAAGAATAAAAGAGGAAAGGACCATATGGAACACCATACAGAAAGGAAGAACAAGATTGATTGGGCAAAACCGGAGACAGAATGGGTTTGTGAAGAACATAATTGAAGGCAAAATTGAGGGGACAATTCCCAGAGGAAGACCTAGATCATGGACCAAATAAAGAGGAAAATACGTAGGAAGTGATACCAGAGGAGGTAAGGGAACTAGCATCAGATAAGGAAGAGTGGAGTACTGCAGTCAACCAATCTTAGGATTGAACGACCCATGAAGATGGCCAGGAAGACTATCTCGCTGTTTCAGTATTGCTTTCGAAGCATCGAAAGTTCTGTATTTTTCCTTCTGCATATTGGGAAAACCGGTTAAAGGAGAATGTCGAATTTCCCCACACAGTCGTGAGAGAGACGAGTTTTTGAAGGGTCATGGTTACTTTTTTTTGCTGCTCTTCGGCAGACTAGGTTATCTTTCACGTGAGAGAAATCTTCTTCCGTGCAGACGATTTAGGAACTAGCCCACGAAACTTCTGAGAGGAAAAGTACGACCCGGTGATGTATCTGAAAGCCCTTGAAAAATAAAAAACGGGAATTTTCTTTCGCATAATAAATAGAAATCTGACGGCTTAAGGTCCACGTTTCTTTGGCCAATTTTCACGGTCACCCTTTTCTCAGCCCTTGAAAAATAAAAAACGGGATATTTTCTTTCGCATAATAAATAGAAATCTGACGGCTTAAGGTCCACGTTTCTTTGGCCAATTTTCACCGTCACTTTTTTCTCAGCCCTTCCCTGTTTTTTTAATACTAGCGCCACATATTTAGTTTTATTCCAAGCATTGTGGGAGAAAATAGACACTAAGCGTCTTCGGAGGGCATTGAGTCTCTTCTGAATGCGTTAAGGTAGATTGAAAACGACAAAGAGGAGACCACATGTGTCTTATAGCTAAGATGTTCATTCTATGAGAAAGATGAGATTATTGTGGTCTAATCCATTGAATTTGATGCGCGATGATGTCAACTACAATCTATTCATATACTCTCTACCATGGGTTCATAATTACAGATAACTATGCTGGGAGAGGGTCGATTGTTTCAATCGATGAGTGCTTACTCTGCTTCTTGCACCACTTCTATACTCCACCCAATATACAAACTACCTCTTATTCGAGAAGTGCAACGAAAAGATAACGTTTTCATCTACCTTAACACCTAGACAAGAACATAGAGCTAACTAGGTGAAATTTTAGATAAAATACACCGCTAAACACATAATGAAGCTCTAAGCTTAACATTCTGCCAACCAAGATAACTTCAGCGATGACTTAAATGTAAAGAAAACACTCATACGATGTCCCCTATACCAATACTTCGACCGGGAAAGAAAGAGGTTGAAAGATAAGGGGCTGGAAAAGCGTTAATTAAGTAGCCAGGCAAACGGCGGCATCAGCAATATCCATGTCGTTAATGAAATATGCCGTAAGAACTACCCAGTCTATTGGAGAATTACTGCCTTTGAGGCGTTCTGAAGACGACATCTAATTTAAGTCAGGCATTTCTCTTACAAATCTAACATACACCAGAATCGAGCGCAGTCTGAAATTTTCAACTCCTGGAATTCCTATTCCCCAATGAGTCGGTTTACGCCGTGATTTTCTTCGTGTCTGTGGACATATGCATTATCTTAATTTTAGTTTCCATGAAGTAGTTATATTACTTACTCCTCGGCGCTACAGCCCTTGTAGGGCCTTGGCCTCTCCGACGATGTTAGCCCAGACATCACGATTCCCGGCATGCGTTCTCCATCTTTTAATTCCCATCTTTCTCAGATCAGCCTCTACATCATACAACCATCTTTTCCGGGGTCTCCCTCTCAATCTTCTACCACCAGGATGACCACGAAATATCTTTTTCACCATCCTATCCTCAGGCATTCTCTCGACATGTCTTAACCATCTTAATCTATTGCTCTTAATTTCTGTCACTATGTTAGGATGTTTGTGGAGTTCCTCGAGTTCTCTGTTTCTCCGTATATTCCACTGTCCACCTTCCTTTGTAGCACCATAGATCTTTCTTAGTACTTTCCTTTCCGATATTTTCAGTAGCTCTTCTTCTGCCGTGGTCATGGTCCACGTTTCTGAACCATATATGACCACAGGTCTAATCACTGTTCGGTAAATCTTTGTTTTCAAGTTCCGACTGAGGTTGCGTGACTTGAGCACTTTCAATAAAGCTCGATAAGCCCTATTGCCTGCTGCAATCCTGGCTTATTGGAAGTAGTTATATTAGCAGTGCTTTAATCAAAAAACTCAAAATATCCTCCAGTATGCGGCTCTCATGAAAATTCTTATTTAAATCGGTGTACATCCTCTAAAAGTCTCCGAATACCGGTAAACACTCCATAGTGTGGTTGGACGATGTTCTCTTCAATATCGCATCACTTGTATTCCCTGCAGTAAGTTATTTCGACGTATCGACATGAATAAAATATCAATCACTCAGTATTTCCGGTATATTAGTGTTTTCTTTCGATTACTGCGACAATCTAAAAGTCTTTTATTTGATGCACCTGCTTTTATGGCAGACCTTCCCTTCTGTATTCACAATTGACATTATTCTTCTTCGTAGAGTACGCCATTCAGTAGCATTTCTCTACATTAACCTCTTGAGACCCAAACGAGTTTCAGCCATTGAAATTTTTACTTACTCGACATATTTTCCAAGTATAGAAAACAGTTGAAAGTAATATTTTGGCTATGAAGCTGGGTTTCAGGTCCCGCAAATGGCAGCACAAGACTGCCCACTAGGATGGACATCGAGTCATTTTGCTGTAGAAAAGGTATCTACGAGATACTTGGCAAAACAGCTGATGTCCAATATAATGGACACGGGGTCTCAGGAGGTTAAAATAAATTTTATTTATTTATTTTTTTTTATTTATTTTATCTTCACTACCCCGAATACAGCACGATGTGCCAATTTACGTTGGGTGGATAACAGTAACAACGGACACGACACAAACACCCATGTCCTGGGCAGATAATATTCTACCCAGGCGGGACTCGAACCCGCGACCCTAGGGTTAGCAGGCGAAGACTTTACCCCGCCGCCACCGGGGCCGGTTTTGTTTTCATAGGACCATTTAATCAGATTTTCCAAATCTTCTTGCATTTTTTAGCAATTCTGATACATGATGAAAAAGAATATCCTCCATATCCATGCAAGTTACCACCGATTTTTCTCACTTTCCAAGAGAGGAGTCAAACATATCGACGTTCTATAAATACCGCCCAGTCAGGAAGGGCAGTCCGCTCGCGAGCGCCGCTGACGATGCGGCGGAGTCGCATCCGCGCCGGCGCCCGAGGTGCCGACCCGGCTGGCGGGGAATCTCCGACGGGAAGCGGCCGCCGCTAGTTCAGCGGGCGCGGGCCGTGGGACCGGGAAGGCCGGTTTGCTGTCGTGCGGAGGGGATGAAGAGTGCCGAAAGCCTTTGGAGGTGGAGGAGGGAGTGAAGGAAGAAAGCTGAATAAGTAAGGGGGAGAGAGAGAATGTGTGTGGATTAAGCACGTGGATGAAGACGAAGGAATTCGGAGAGAGAAAGAGTGGGTATAAACATTAGAAACCCACCTGGTGAGGAGTTGCGGAGTGTGAGGTGCGGCGTAGTGTTTATTTTTTTTCCGAGGCGTTGGCAGGCGTGACCCGCTGGTCCCTATCCTCTTCCCCCACCCTCCCCAACAGACGAGGAAGCGAAAGAAAGGTGAAAACTTTTATTTGGGAGTTTGGTCGTCCTCGGAGTCCACGGCCCACACTCATTCCTGTTTCGAGTTCCCACCGGGGAGGGCGTTCGAGTCGCGGAGCTACGGTCCTGGCCTCAAAATCATCCGCGCGACAAGGATTTCTTTTTTTTATCCCACCGCGGAAGACTTCCGACAGATCGTCCATCCCGGAAGGTGTGCTAGCTGCGCCCGAGCGTTGAGATCTACATTTCAGTCGTCTTCGGAATACTGTTGCGGCTGGATCTTCTGCCCCCGCCCCCGGTGTATACTGGAAGGAATCGTGTGAAGAAGTTTTATCCATCGCAGGGAAACAAATGAATAGATACTTAGGTACTCTTCTGCATTAGATTTACATCGTTCCAGTTCTCAAAGGTATCACTGTCATCGGGAGTTATATATCGGCTGGGATTTTTGTGCTAGTACCACTGATGGACGAAAAGACCGCAGGAAGGGAATAATAAACCGCTAATAAAGGTAGGATTGTGTATAACTACATGCCTAGATAAAGCTGCACATCGTCTCTCTTCGTAAGGAGAGTCCTTCGGCTGGTACTCATCGCCTGGGAGGAACCATCTGGTAGTCAAGTGAGTTAACACCGCCTCTGAACACCGTTGTGAGGAAGTTGTAAGCAAGTCAAGCCTATATGTGGGACAAATAGCTCAAGTTTGGCCTGAAAAATCTATTTAGGCGTTTTAGTCTATTGAAAGAGAACTGTTAAGTTTAGTCACCAAAAGTTTATTGAGTCAGTGACGACGGGGGATGTTTATACTTTTTGTGAGTTCATCATTTACTCGCAGATTCTCATCTACGGCACATCATCACTCTCATTTCAGGAAGAGCTTCCGCTGATAATTATCGCCTGCGAGATATCTTCCGATTACCGTGTGAGATAACATCACCGCTGCATCGTCGTTGTGCGACTTGGTTTCTGAAAAAAGTGCATACCACGTTGAAATTCGCGAAAAATTCTACGAGGAAAGAGACAATTTCATTTAGAAAATCAAAATACATCAAGAATTTAGGGTCGCTCGAAAAGGAGAGGTCAAACTTCAGAAACAACAAAAACTGGAGGAGTTGAAGATTCTTTTGCGAAATCTTACGACACAGTTGTCGATTCAGCTATTCCCACCTCTGGTAAAAGTGCCTATCCCATCAAACATTCCTCATTAACTTTGCTAGCATTCGCAAAAAATAGATCGTCCCGCGTTAAAAAAAAACTTTTCTCTCTCCTCTGCTGACCTCATTTGAAAGACAAATTCGATTTTTTTTAGTTCCGCATTACCGGTCGTGTAGTTTTCCTCTCGCGTGCAAAGCAGTCGAAAAACTCGTTTTGTGGCCCGGAGAGTCCCGATACGATTCGTTTCTTGAATGACCTCCTGAGCGAGAGAGAAGATCTTCGGTTCTCATCGGATGACCACCAAGAGCGGTGCGCCGCTGGAGATCACAATAGTTAAGGCCTAGGGAAGAAAAATCGAGACCACGAGAGAGGTCGAGTAAGTCCGCCGGAGGAGAAAGTTGGAGAGTTATGAAAGTAGAAGTGTTTTGTCGGAGCACAATGATCTAAGGAGAGTAAAAGTGTGGGGTAAATGTTCCGTATGTGTGTCTATTAGGATTTCTACTCTGACGCGACGGCACCCAACGGCAATTTCCTCGATTTCCTTGTTACGCAACCGTTCGTGTGCGGCTGAATCATTGACGTCGCCGCCTTTTTCGGGAGGGAAAAGAAAGGAGATATCCCTTCACTCCCGAACAACGTCAGTGATTGTTGTGACAGCATCATCATCTCTTCACGGGACTGCACCTTGGAAAATTTCTTTCTCTTATTTTGCAACGGTACGTCGAATTGAATACATAACTGTCTTCGGATTATGTGGACGACCTCCCCTGTGCTTCGTGTAAAATAATACAACCTCGCCGACTAGGGGCGTCTATATCTTTCGGGAAAGGACGAAAAGGTATAAATTTCCTCCTGAATATCATTTGTTATTTGAACAAGTTTGGATAGTCGGGAAATTACATCGAATGTGTCCGCAGCAGTAGTTTCCCATAGTATACATAGTTGTAAAGAATTGAATGCAAAAAAAACATTGAATTCCGTGAACGACCTTATCTCTTTTTCGCGATAGAGAAATACACCTTCGTCGGCCGCTGATATCGGCGTCCATCGGTGGAAAGAAGTAAAGGTTTCCTTATCCTCTAGAACACCTTCAGTTGCGGTCGTAACTGCATCAACCAAGTGTTGCAACTGCATCCCGCGTGGGATTCGCGTGTGGCGGTGAAAATCTCTCCCTCTCTCGTTTCACATCGGTACATTGGAACGGATACGTAACCCATCTGTGGACATATCGCCTCTCGTGCACCGCGATACAGTGCATGCCTTCGCCGTTGGTGCGTTCGTTTGGGCCCGCCGGGATGCTCTTGTGGCTGCAGAAGGCCGCCGACGCAGTAGCGTGGATGGTGGTCGAATCTTCGACTGTGCCCGTTGACGAGTCCCCGGCGGCCCTCGCGGCCAGAAACGCCAAACCTGCTCCGCTCACACCGATGCTGTGCTTCCGGCGCTTCAGTATCATTTTCTTCCTGTCGACCATCGCTTGGGTGATACTGTGGGCGACGCCTCCTCTCGGTATGTCACGATGAAATGGGGGCCACTCCTCAATCATCGGTCACTAGGTTTCCCTAGATGTTATGCCTCTAAACCTTTCGCAATTTTTTCATGTGAATGGAAAATATTTTCTGGTTCTTCCCACGTGATGAGAGTTTTTCCGTCAAAGCCCACCGGGTGAGAGACTCCATAAGTGCGGAAGTTTCGAAGGCCGAGTCGTCCATCATCAGAAGGCTAGATGATGGACGTCTCGGCCATCGAAACGTCGGCACTTATTGAGTCTCTCACCCGGTGGACCTCCCGAATAAATACTTAACATCTCTCGCCGGGAAAGCCTCAGATCTTACTTTGTTCGACGAAGTTAACCTGTCCTTTCATGAATAATCTTGTGGTCAGATCTGAGATCTTATTTCCCTTCACCATCACAGCAGGTGAAATATTGTCTCTGCCTATTCTTACGTTTTCACGGCTCTTAAATCTATGGATCTAGCCAAAGCCAAATCATTGGTTTTCAAGTCCCTTAATTACGTTTGGGATTTAGGGTATAAATTCCCACAATAAAGGCAACTCGAACCTAAACTTAGGACCAAAAATAGGAAAAGATGAACTAATTTACACCCACTTAATCTTTATGTCTCGCAATCAACTCTTCCAGTTCATCTTGTAATATTCCAATGGATGCTACCGCCAGTGACGATCAGGCCTGATATCCTTAAGCATTTGCCTCCCTATACTACTGCATGCTGTGACTCTATCATCAGATTTTGGTGGTCCTTTCTTAAATTAGAAATTAAATTTAAAAATAGGATAATTAGACCCTAAAACCTTCAGTTACACTAAGATCCCAGAAAGCCTACTGATAGGAACAAGCCTGATTTGAGGTAAAGAACACATTTGAAATCTCTAACTCTGTATCCTACCCTATTCGCCAAGAGTTTCATCCATGTTTCCCCCTGTACATACCGAATACTCCATTTCAAAGCCGTCAAAGGTCCGCAGAACTGACCCACTGCCCACGTTCTTAATTGATTGTGAATCATCGATGGATGACAAGACCATTGTTTACAAATGGGGGGGGGGAAACTTCTACTATGCCATCATGCATATGCAGTTAATACGTTCAAGATGGAGAGCAATCCTCTTTCTTCGGGCCAATGATGGTCCTCCGCGTTACTTCTGGGAGTAAGTAAATGATGGCGTAACTCGTATTTTATCTTGGAATCCCCAATTTGCTTTCTACTGTAGATAAGGAATCAATACTCCTTGCGTTTGAATTTTTTATAATGAGAATTATTGATCGTTAATTGAATAGCTTTAACTTACTGAATACTGATGGTAATTATCCTTAATTGGCATGGTAGCTGAGGAGAGTAACCCCTATAGGAGCTATATTCCACAGAGGCTCAACTCTAAACCGTCATTCAATTCTAAATAATAACAATAACATTCGTCACTTTCTCAATTACGAGTTTCTATGCTTGTGATAGTTATCATACGGCATGCTACAGAAATCCAAAAGCAACGCCCATTACTTTTTCCCTCCATGGATGACCAATTATCCAATTCAAAGCTCTCACGCGTCGTTCAGTGGACCATCATGTTGCCAGCGGGCAACATACCAGCAACTTTGCCATGATCCATTTACATTTTACTAATTAACTTCCTCACTTTACTGACCCAAGTCATTAAGGCGCTCCATGCCACTTTTCCGGAAATTGGTTTCAAGCCCCCCGCTTTCCAAATTGTTTTTTTTAGAGACTATACGTGTGCTAAAGCCAAGCTTGATCCATGAGTATGATTTGGCCCTAAATGTTTGCCTTTTTTCACCGATTGCGTTGAGGGTTTGAGAGAGTTTATGATTTTTTCTGCGAATTGTTGATCCCAGCAATGAAACCCTTTTCGATTGCCCAATCTACAATGACCGACTGCCATGTTTTTCTTCCCTCTTCCCGGCTCACCCAGAATTCTCTACTTCTACATCTACACCTACATATTGCACATCAAGCCACCACAAGGGTGATTGGTAGGGGGTGACTCATCACCAACATGAACTACATAGAAGAAATTTACTTTCACCAACATTCCCCACACTATGGGTATGCTATAAATGCTGCAGACACTACTAAACTAAAATATTATGCAACCATGTAAATGTGACACGAGAGTCATGCAGGGAACATGCAAAATATTGTGTTAGCACAACTCGGCAGATTTAAAAACATGCATTAGGGTGCATATGCTACACTACATGTCAACTAACCTACTTCAAAGTCTAAACGCAGCCATTATGGTGTCTTATCGATCGCTGGAAAACGACATTTTAAAATTTTCTGTTCTACAACCTATTTCCCTTATTTTATTCTCATGATCTGATCTACCGTAGTATGTTGGAGTTCCTCTCTTCCATCACTACTCGTGTTCGCTAACTCTTTCACCACTTTTCCTTGCATTCCCAGACTCAATCAATTGTCCTCTTTAATAATGTGTCTTATACATAACCTTTTTCGTCTGATGCTTACTTTCAAACAATTTTTCTCCATACTTTTTATCGTTCTACTTACTTTGGAATACCCCGTTCGAAAGTGATTTCTGTAATTGTTTTTCGCGACTTAAACATTCTAAGAATGTGTTATGGATGAAGTGACATCGGCCAGGTCAACCCAAATCTTGTGAGACACGCATTTCATCGAGATATGTTCCTTTTACGATAGAAGTCCCGTTACGGTTTATTCCACGTTCGTATATTCGCGTTCATAAACGCTTTCATTCTCTCTTCCCTGCATTTCCTGACTCTGGGATTTAATAAATTCCCATAATAAAGGTCACTCGAACCTAACGATAGAACCTAATCTTCCGGGAATAGGAGAAATAATCTTTTGGAAAGAGATTTTTCTTCGCTGGTTTATCCTGATTCATTATTCGATTGAATAGGGCTTCGTCTTTAACTGATGAGGCGCTATTACATTGATTGATAAATTAGGATTAATTTGTTTTTTAGAAGAGACTACACACGTGTGCTAAAGCAACGCCACAACGGCTTTTTTGTATCGAGGTATATAGCAATGACCCGGGTCGGAGTTTTAGAAAGTGCACCGGGAGTAATTTTTTCTCAAGTCCTATATCAGAAAGTACTTACTAAGTGTGCATTGTCTTTCATTTCAAGCAAAATTCGCTCCTGAAACCCTAACAAATCACTAGGGCTCAAACCTATCAAGTTACTCACGTCGTTCTATGAATTAATTCCACCATTTTAAGCGGAGTGTTGAATATTTAAGTGTGACTATCCTACCGACGAGATTTTTCCTTTGAATAAATTATCCAATTATGTTACTTAACGTTCTGTCACAAAATAAGCGATCCTTACCTCAACTTTCTCTTTATTTTAAGTCTCTTCTTAAGCCTCTTCTTGCTCTTTAATTTAAAACTCATCTTAAATTGTTCTTAAAAATTTATTATTTATCGTTTATGCACTTTTTTCTGGTCCATATTTTTGGAAAATTCATTCCAAAAATATGGACCAGAAAGTCCAATCCTTCCAATCGTAGTGAGGGATCTCTTGTGAGTTTCCCTCCGTAAACTCACAAGAATCCCTTCTCCCCGACCGAAAACCCCTTCACACCGACAAAGGATCGAAGGTAAACGTTCTTTGCTATTTAAATGCGCGAGATCCGCGCCATTGAGATGACTTCTGAAAGAATTATCTAATACTTTAATAATGATCAATCTTGGACCGACCTAAGATGGGAATCAGTGATTTGCATTGGTACTGAGGTATCCAAATTTATGAATATATATTTATCGCTAACTTTGGGGAAGCTTTACCGACATTAACCTCATCGAAATGATGCAGAAGGGCGTCTGAATTTCAGAGTACTCGGTCATAATCGTCGGAATATCGATTCTGTTAACACCGCCACGGACGCGATTCCGAACGTCGGGTAGTTAAGATCGAGGACTCAATCGTTTGCTGTGAATTTCATTATTTACTTTGAAATGATTGATCAACTTCATTACATTTGTATACGACTCGTAATGCATCCACTACTACCTCACTTGATAGGAAATACTGGCAGTCCGCATGGGTGCATTAGATACAGCTTGACCTGCCTCTTTCCTCATCTCTGACCAGGTAATATAGGATTTTTTTCGGATGGAGTAATTGCCAGTCATTTTGTGAACAGTGAAGGAAGGACAGAGTGGTGGGATTGTAATAAGAAGGATGGTGGCAGATTGTTTTTTTTTTGTTTTCGAGTCACAGGGGATACGTACGTAGTGAGGCTTGGTATTTTTAAATAGCTTTCTATATGCAATACCATCGTCATCACGAAGCTTGTGATACTTTTTAGACGTGTATTCATCAAAAGCCATCTCCTGTTTAGTTAAGAATGAGGGTCGATGCAGTGGTATTTGACTTTCAAAGTACATAGCCTCGAGGGACATTTTCTTCCGGTTTCTGGGTGAGGAATGTCATTGTTGAAGGCTTATTGTTTTTGGAGTGATATTGTTTTGACTGAACTAGAGCGAATTGTAGAGTTTTACAGCGAATACAAATGCTTCGTCTACCTGGATTTTATCATATGCGCAGGGATCCGTGTTTAGTTTATTTTCAGGTGTTTCAAAATGCACAAGGTCTCAAACCGAGAGAACCACAATATCATGCAGAACTGTACTGGTCAGCATCCGCCAAACTCACATTGATCCATCCATCCACGCATTATTTGCTGTTTCTGCGATTTTAACAAAGGCCAACCGTGACCTCAAAGAAAATAAACCGATTGTAAGAATGCTTTGTTTACACCCATTCATATGTTTCGGATACAGCCCCCTATTTAATCACAAATGTTAAATCAGCCTTTTCTTTTTTTATTCTTCTCGTGTTGAAAATTGAGTTTGAAAAACATACTGCCTGGCCTGTAGATTTACTTTCCCGACATCCTGTTCACATTGGGGCGGGACTTATGAAGACTCTTTTAAGGTTTCAGGCTCACGGTAAAAGATTGCACTTTGACAACGAAGCAACTAGTTCCAAAAATAGTGGCGTCCTATTAATGTGTAAAATGATGAACTTATTATTGGTGTTCTAATACATATACTTGTCACAGATTTTTGCCATGGATGGTTTTCAGGGTAAGGATTACTTATTCACCGTATCTCTCGTATAACTCCAGTCAACTGATCTTTTTACAAGTCCATTTATCATAGCAATTTGGTGTAATCCATTATCCTGAAGAATGAACCTTATTCTTGACCTTCGTCTCTTTGAATTGTTTCGCTTAAATTTCTTCCAAAATCCAGTTAAGGCACATACTGTACGACAAGATGTGTAGTTCGTCCGTTGGCTTTTTACCCCATTTAATTTTTAGGGCTATTTCTTATCGGGCATTTAGAATTTTTCTCATTGCTGGAATAATAACCAAAGACACCTATTATATTTTTCCTTAATCATTAACTTTTTCATCATTTTATATGTTTTCTACGTCCACTATCATCAAAAAATAAGTGACAATAAAATGTTTTTTGTTTAGACTAGAGATTACGATACCGTTCTCTCGGTCTTAACCTAATTTCTTTGTAATTTTTTTGCATATCGTCTGGGCAGACAAAATTATATGCTTGAGGCTCTCTTTAAAAAACACGAAGGCCACTTTCGAATGAAGATCGTCATATTTATAATATATTCTATTCGCTGTGAATGCTCAAAAAATATTTTAGAATAACCTCACTGGAAAAATAACACGCTTTTTAAACCTCGTGTCGCGTCAGACTTATTTCTCTGCTAACATAAAAGGCATATCCTTCCGCAAGCTCCACGCTTCTCATCCACGACACGCCATTCGATTGGTAATAATACACCCATTTTAATGGCGACCCAACGGTCGTTATCGAACAAAAGAACGCGAAAAAGTATAGGAAAATTTAGTCTTTAACTTGGTCTAATATAATTGATATCTGCGCCGAAAATAGATGGGTATCAAGATTGTGGTCCAATTCATGTAGACGGGTCTTGTTTCGCGAAATAAGGTTCAAGCGTAACCGAAAGGAGAGCATGAAGTAATGAAAAAAGCGTTCCTCATCCGGAGGAAAGAAATATGTTACGGGGCAACTTCCGAAAAAACATTATTCCCAAAGAGACTCCTGCGACACTTTCCAAATTTCTCTCTCTTTACGGACAATAAAAATTCCCCTATGCCGCTGTGTACTCGTTGGGATAGCCGCCCTTCAGTTCATAAAAACGAAGAAGACTTGAAGATACCATGTCGCCAACGACAGTGGAAGCCACGGGCGAAACAATTTAGGCCACCTCTGAAGAAAAAGTCGAGGCGAAACGGAGTTTTCAGAGCTCCAAATTTCACCGTCAGGCACCTTCCATGGACCTAAAAGGACAGGCGTAGGTATGCTTTCCGAAGCAATTTATGGCGAAAAAATTAAGTGTTTACTTTTCCAATGGCCTCCTCCGTTTTTATTCGCTTGCCGTAGGTTCTTTGCTGGGCTCATCGTTAAGCGGTCCTTGGACGGAAAAACTTTCCCCGTTGTGATTGCGATTTAATTGTGCGAAGAAACACAATGGGATATCGTAACCAACGAGGAGAAATTTGTTTTTTTTTAACTTCCTGGAGATATTCCGATTTTGGCTGAAATTAGAAGCGGTCAGGTGTGACTAGAGCGTATGATTTGCGAGCCGGAAGGTACGGGGTCTCGAGTCCGTAGCATTTCGTTTAGACTGAAATGGCAGTTTTGGTATCAAGTTTAGCTCCTCAACACCAGTGGAAATAGAGCTCCATCATCCACCAACTCATAATGTTTCAACGGCGTTAATAATGGAATCATTCCCTTCATTTGAGAACACACGACCAAACTCACGTCGCTCGAGTTTCTGGGCGTCAGAACTTATCGGGAGACTGCAGAACTAACTGGTCGTCTATACCTAGATGTACAAATTTTGCGTGTCATGCATAATTCAGCCAAGCATATAAAAATGTCTTTGGACACCGTGATTATCTTTGATCTAAGTATGATGCCTTCATCTGCAATCCTCTGGTCGTCTCCTGAATATATCACTCGGTATCCGTCTGTCCAGGAGTTGTCCGCCCCTGCCCATAAACCCCTAGCCTCTCCATCTCTATCTTCACATTCCCCAGCTTCCCTTTCACCCCCAAAGATATCACGTTCCATGTTACTGTCCTGCATTTGTCTTTCCTGACTGATGTACCCCTCCTAGTAGTCCTCACCCGGAGATCCGATTGAGGGACTATTTTACCTCCGGAAGATTTTACTTTTTACTCAGGTGGGTTAGATGCTCCAGTGATGGACATATATGAAAGGAGTGTGCTTCGCGGTTTGGCCATGTTAAGAGAATGAATGGGAGTCAAATAACGAAACAGATATATAAGGGTGAAATGAATGGTGCGAGAGGTAGAGGTAGGCCGAGAAAGTTGTGCTTTAATGTGGTTGGATGTGGATGAGGAAATTCTTAGGAGGCGGAATGTTAGGAGTCTTGAAAATAGGAGAGCGTGTATGAAGCAGTGTATGGGGGTAAATGAGGCGAAAGAGGTTTGCAAGGATAGGTCAGTATGGAGGAAATTATTGAAGCAGAGCTAGGTGTACACATATGTATTTATTAGTGAATCTTTGTGACTGTGCCTATCCCGGAAGGGAACAGCGTGATTGGTATGTAAGTATGTATGTAAGATTTTACTGGAAGGGATACCATAATGTGATATCTATTTAGAATGCAGGGCTGCATTTCTAGGGAAACTAATGTGGTGGTTTCCCCGTTGCCTTCCACATCGCAGTACCCCGGCCGATTGCGTGAACTTCACTATCGCCCGAAGCTGTGGCTGTTCGATCTTCTTGATCTGCGCCATCAATGCCTTCTTCTGAGCTTCTCAGTAGAGGAGTCAAATTCAAGCAGCGTGCAAAATTTCATTGGCAAGCCGGGAAAATTTTTTCCGTCGCTTGGTCGACTCCCGGAACGGTAGTCAAACACGCTACCACTGGACCAAACCGGGCCCCTTCGCTTTGATATACTTTCCAATTTCAAAGATTGTGAGTTGCTGTAACGGTGGATAGTTGAAAAGTACTAATATCAGAGAAAATTGTCTCGTATGGTCCCGGAATCGAGTCTGATTTTTCTCTATTGAGAGTACTGGCCTATAGTGATAATTGTAAATTACCTACAGCATTTCATGATTAGGCCAACCAACAGAGATATACTCAATTCAGGGAAGAGAAATAATAACAAAGTTTTGAACTTGATCATACTTTAATTCGTAGTCCCAGGATCGTATTGATCTTCGAAGATTTTATAATTTTAGGTATCTTCATCGAAATAATACGCTTTAAAATATCCCGAAGTACGAGAAAGAACCGATGGTATCTGGCATTGTCGCACTGTAAATAATTGAAACTATCTACTATCAGTCTATCCAATAGGAAAATCGCGGGACATAGAATGGAAATGGTAAAATTATTTTGATTGAAATATCTCCGTGATTTGTTGGCCCTGAAACGTATTCGTAAAAAATTTTCAAAGCAGAGACATCTTTAGCGAAATTGTGCTCTTTTAAATAGCCGGAAGTCCGAGATAGCATCGTTGGCAACTAATAATGTCTCGAAGTGAACCTGTTTCTTAGTGCTACAAATCCACAAGCAAGTCCGGCGTTTTTATTATCATTAGAAATGATAAACCGGTAAAAACGGGTTTTTATGGAATATAGTATAGCTAAGCTAATCATTTACAGATGGAAGTCCTAGTCTCCATTCAGTATATCATTAGTCAGTTGGCGTATACCCTATCTATCTTCATCCCATTCAAAAATCTATTCCGGGCCTCTACTTCCCCCGTTAACCCGAATTTCATCCCTTCATCACGGCCTCCAGCATCCCTTCGTCTCGCTCCAACAGGCTACTCAGCCCTCACCTAATTTCCTCCAGGATTTTCCTCCACTCGCCCGGTTTCCGAATTCTTCCTTATTTGTCTTCCTCTCGATCAAAAGCACCGTCTCCATTCTCCTCCACACCCAGTTCTATAATAATCGCAGCCTATTTTTACCTTGTTTCCTTAGAGTCAGTATTTTAGCACTTAACAGCGTCATCTTATCACACTCCTAGCCAGTCAATTATCTACCTTTTTACGCAAAGCCCTCATCATTGACTCATAACCCGTGAGTTCAAATTGATAATGAAGAGAGCATTTTACACTAAGTTCGATTTTGAATTATACACTTTTTGAGTTATGGTAAGTCGTTTGCAATAGTCTCCAGCACATTATAATCGACACCCCTCTTGAGTTGAAATTCAATGATGATTAATTTCGTCAATTTCCCACAATTATTCGCCATATTCGCGGCACTCGAGGGCGCTGACGGATCAATTATCCTGTATTCCCTAGCCCATTCTTTTGCTAAAGCTTTTCTCTCTTTAATATATTTGCTACTAAACTCATATTTCTGCTGCATACCCTATTTAATCTCCCTACCTGCTGTCGTTTTTCCCATCTACTTTAACGGTTATCCTCACTTTCTTTGACCGAGAGAACCTCATCACTTAAAATTTTACAAGATTGATTTTCATTCCATTGTATCCGCACCGATTTTAATGCATCCGCCAATGTCATTCCCGGAAAAAAGGAAGAGTCGACAGTCAAGGACTATAGGACAACAAGTTTCATTATAGAATTTGCCAAGGTAAATGAAAGAAACACTCTTACCGCTATATGTATGGGGTGAAATTACTGACAGCCTGAAATGATTCCGTTGGGCAGATCTTCATGCGATCAGTATCCATTTGATTCCAATATAATTTGCAGTCTTGTTCTCAAATACACTCACTCAGGAAAATTTTAAAGATTTAAACACAAGGACAGCCTTATGACGTTATGTCACTGACCTCAATAAGGCTAATTTACTTGGTTTGAGAACGAAAAAAACTCTTGATTATAACAATTATGTGCTGCTCTCTAACCTTCAATTTATGATACACTGAAAACAGGAATATAATACTTCTATCGGCCTCATAGCCAAATGCATCTCCTCCTTCATTCTTCCATGCTATTTTGTATTATCTAATTTTCTCGTGACAACTAAACAAAACGACTCCGGCAGCGCCCTCTACTAAGTGATGATTTCATTTTTTTTGGTATTGGCATTTGGGACATAACTAACAACGCCTGCTAATCATAGAATCCGGGAAAAATGTGGAGTTTCTAAATTTTACTGGAGAGGCTTGAGTGACTCCTACGGACGACTAACAATAGAAATCTCTGGGGGATTAGATACACAAAACCTTTTCAGTAGACATCGCGTACGCGAGAGAAAATGGCATCCTCTCCGTTCCCATTTTCATCGCAAGTCATAGGCAATGGAGAGGAGTGAGAGATTTCCACAGTCTTTCTCTTTCCGTGAATCACAGCCCTCCTGTCCATAATCCTCCTCAGGCACTTGCGATGTGCATAAAGAAACTTTTTCTCTCTGCTCTCAGACCCCAATGCCTCGGCACACTTCGCTTTTCGCGATGAAATCGATGGGAAACGCTGAAAACGCTCTTGGGATATGGGATTTCAGTTCTTGAAAATATCGAAGAGATGAGAATAAAAACCTATCAAGAAAGCGAATAAACCGACGGAATTTTGTGGGGACATTATGCGGGATATCTATAAAAACCTTGACGCCAAGGAGGGTTGAGGGACATGGCAAGTTTCTGCAAACCAAATGGAAGAAGAGAGTGGATGGAACCATACGGATACATAAAAACGGGAGAATATTGACGAAATTGAAACATTTATAGGCCAAGGAAAAGTCATCATCAATATATTGCATTTGTATATATTTAAGGTTTTTCCTACTATATAGTTATAATGTTGACCATATATTCATCATCATTGGCCGTTCAATCCTAAGATTGGTTGACTGCAGCCCTTCACACTTCCCTATCTAATGCTAGGTTCCCTTATTTCCTGGTATCTCTTCCTACGTACTCTACTCTTAGTTTGATCCATAGACTTATTCCTGGATCTTCTTGTGCGGACTTTTCCCTTTATTTTACCTTAAGTTATGTTTCACAAACTCATTGTGTCTCAGGGTGTGTCCAATCCATCTGGCTCTTCTTTTTTGCATTGTGTTCCACAAGGCCCTGTCCTCTTCTACTCTTCTTTAAACTTCATAATTGCGTAACATACTCCAGCATCTTAACATTCTCTCTTATTTGCATAGTATTTACAGGCTCATAAAATTTTACTGAATCAACTATTTTCGCAGTTTATATATTTCACTATTAGCGACGTTTGGTGAGGTATTGTTAAATCGAGTGATTATTGTGACATTGACAAAGCAGCTTCAAATTCTATAAATTTATAGTCAGTCAGCAGTAAGGGTTTGGAGTATTTATATCAATTGAAAATAAATACCTTAATGCGTAGTAAGATGTGCTAAACACTACCTGTGGAGTGGACAATTGTTTCGTTAATTTCATTGATTGCTAATATAATGAAGAAATTTTATTTAATAGCATCTCATACATTCAATGCAGTTCAAGTTGAGGGCTTGACTTCAGTTAACTCTCAGTCCACAACTCAAATCTTCTCATAGCGGGCACAAAGTTTTTCCGGTGTACTCTCTCCCTGTTGTGGACCCGAATATCTTTTCAAAATGAAAATATTTCTTTAACATTCGCATGGAGGTGAAGGGGCTACATAATTTACTGCATCGTCTTTCTCTGATCGTTGCCGGTTATTTTCCACCCCTAATGAGTAAACCCATGGCAAGCTGACGTTTGTGTTATAGGAAAGAATTTTAATCGACTGGTAGAAAAATACTACATTTCTTCTTTCTAAACGAATTGATTGAACTCAACTATGACATGGAAATGTTCTGTACTTATTGTAAGAATTAGAAATCAGGAAAACGTTGTGGGAGACTTTGAAATCTCGTCAATATACAAATGTTTAAAGAGGTTGTGCAGCAATTTTGTGTGTGAAACCAAATCCCGAATTCCACCTGTTTGCACAATTATAACCTAACTTTGTCAATTCCACTTATGAGAATTTATGATTAAAACCAGGGTTTTGACAATAAACTATCACTAGAGTAATTAGAATAATTTTATTATTCTTCCGTAACGGATACCTTTCATAAAGTCAAGACTACAACCGCTCCTACCTCTTCGCTTTTACTGCCAAAAAAAATATTAACGATTTCACTTATGGCAGTTCGTAACTATTCCGTATGGATGTTTAGACGGTAAACAGACCTCCCTAAGAGCCCATAGCGTCGACCAAATGAGTAAACACCATATATCAATGAAAC
This sequence comes from Ceriagrion tenellum, assembly GCA_963169105.1. Classification (NCBI taxonomy): domain Eukaryota; kingdom Metazoa; phylum Arthropoda; class Insecta; order Odonata; family Coenagrionidae; genus Ceriagrion; species Ceriagrion tenellum. The sequence continues at coordinate 90,811,828 of OY720634.1, forward strand.
ACTTCCGTCACTTATGGGATCCGAACCCGGGTCCTACCTCGTGGCAAGCTAGTTTTATCCATATTACGCAAAGCTTTCTCTATTCCTCAAGCCATACGCAAGCTACAATTTTCTGTGAAAATTTCCTCGTTCGGCTGCACATGTAAACAAAAAAATACGCAAAACGGATGAAATTGGCCGATAAACGGATGAAATAACTAAACATCATATACCAATGAAAAATTTGCGTCACGGCTGGGATCTGAACCCGGGCCCTTCCTCGCGGCAAGCCAACTTTACTCATATTACGTCAAGTTTTCTCAAGCCACACGCGATCTATTATTTCTGTTAAAACTGCCTCATTCAACTGCGCATAGGTACTCAAAAAATACAAAACGGAAGAAATTGGTGGACGACATGATGAAATAAGTAAACACCATTTACAAAAGAAAAATTTCCGTCACGAATTGGATCCGAACCCGGGCCCTTCCTCTTGGCAAGCCAGTTTTATTACGTCAAGCTTTCTCCGTTCCTAATCCAATTTCTGAAGCCACGCGAGCAACAATTCACCGTGAAAACTTCCTCATTCAACTTCGCATAGATACTAAAAAAATGCAAAACGGATGAAATTGGCCTCTTTTATACTTTCCCCCGTAACAACAAAAAAAAACGCTGAGACTCAATTCCATCCGAATCTTTCTCACGCCGTCTCTCGACCAAGCGATTTCGCGTCATTGTACACGGTGTCCCCACAGGGGGTCCCTTTCCCTCGCTCCGGTTTTTTTTCAAAGTGTATCACCCACCCGCCGGCCTCTGTTACGCCATATCTGCCGGTATCTCTTTCCCTCTCTCTCTCTCGGATAAAAACGTATACAGACGCACACGCGCGGTTTATGCGAAGCTTTATCGATTTCCGATTCTCGAAGGCGCGAGCGTATAGTTTTCCGAGGATGGTAACACTCGGCGTAAGCTGAATGTTATCACAAAAAAGGGGAACCCTTTATATAGGGTCCGCCCAAAACGGAAGGCGGCGCTCAATGGTGTTTGAAGAGAATGCATGATGGAACGGGGGAAGGGGGGATGTGATTTGAATACCTATATCAAATCGATCGAATTGGCTTACCAAGCACGGCGGACGCCACCGGAGAGTGTATTAGCGTCGATTTTACAGTGGTCGGCCGCAAACCCTGCGAGAATGACCGGATTAACTTAAGGTATTGGACGTGGCTTGCTTCTAAATTGACAAATGGCGTTTTTTATTCCAAGGAGGAAGAATATAGTCAACTACCCATGATTTTTGTCCGTAGAATTAACTTTATTAGGTGTTGCTTATTGGGTACACTGCCTTATTAGGGTAAAATATACTAGATGGTTATGTTTTGCAGAATTTACTAGGTCTACAGGGTTTTTTTCTTTCTCTAATACTGCAGCTGTATTTACTTCTATCTATACCATTGGAAAAAAGAGTTTTAATTAATTAAAAGTAAACAAATGCTAACGACAGCATAATTTGAGCATAACTATGGGAAAGCGCGAAAAACTCTACTTGGAGTTGCTATTCGACGGTCGAAAATATTTAAGTTAAAAATTTTTAAAAAATTATAGCTAAGTCGCTTATATTAACAGATTGAAAATTCAATGGACAACTTTACCCAGGAAAGTTTTTTAACTTGCTTCTTTCCTCTTCCCACATCACATAGCAAGGAACCTGATCATACTCCTACTGTTTTCTGTTGTAGCAGTTGGAGACAAAACCTAATGTGATTATAATTCCCGATCAAGCGATTGGGAATGAAAGTACGTAGTATATCTTTAAAGCTAAAAGTGGATGGGCAATATTAGCCCTTTAGTGCCAACCGATTTTCTAGGTACTATGCTAAAATTGCCGTAGCATTTTTGCTTTAAGCTTCATAAGTAATCTGCATTTAGGTGCCATCTGTGAACAATCAGTGAAATACCAGCATCTAAGAGTGACATTGCAGGAGGAGCGCTATCGCGCTCCAGGCACTTTTCGCGAGAGACAGGAGGAGCTCGATAGCGCTCCCCGGCACTCTAAGGGTTAGAAAGAATTCAAGAAGGCCCTTCTGAATATCATTCATTATCACAGGGCCTCACGGATGTTACTTTTCCAAGTTCCTCTACACGTAAATTAAATAAATATAAAATGGGTGTCAATTTACGAAGCAATGGATCAGGAAAATCGGTCATACAACTACTGAAACGTATAAACTTAATTGTTGAAGGCGTAACTTTGTGGAATGACTCTACCGACATGACTAAAAAGAGAGAACTCTTAGTATTTTCCAAACTTAAAACTTTAATTCCCGACCCAGGTTTCGACTGCCTTGCAATCATTTTCAAGGTGGAAATGGTTGCAAGGCAGTCGAAACCTGGGTCGGGAATTAAAGTTTTAAGTGTGGAAAATACTAAGAGTTCTCTCTTTTTAGTCATGTCGGTACTGAAACGTAGGTAATGCGTCATTTCTTTAAGAAGGAAATACTGTTGACATTTAGCCCGGGTTTTCTAATATTTGAGAGAATATTTTCTTATAAATAAAACTTAAGTGAATGGAACATTCTATTAACAACGCTCCAGTCGACTAACCGGTTACCTAATATAATATGCCATACTACTCTTAGGTCCAGCTTTTAAGTTTACGCTAAGGCTAGCTCATCTTTTGTTCAACCTTAACCAGATATTACAAAACCTAGCCTCAGTGATCTATGATCGTTTTCTTTCCGGTAGCCATGAAACAATCAGGTCCCCATTCAATTATGGATGATTTGTCGAACGTCTGTATTTTGGTATCTAGGGGAATAATTCATCTCGCGCCTTGAAGGAAAAGTGTGAAAATAGTATTTTCCCTTTTTTGTTGTACTTAGAACCTAATCAAAGTGTAATTTAACATTTCCATGCCATTAATAGGAGGCGCACGGACTATTTTTTGGGAGATGCATCACTGAGCTAATACGACTGACTTATTTGACTTATACAAGAACTTGGCATGTGATACTAAAACCATATCTCCTTTAAACCGAGAGCCGGACATTTTTCTAGCCTTCAAGCACATAATTTACCTCTAAATAGAGGAAATAAATGCGATTTTTTGTCGAAAAATGGTCTTACGTACAAGCAGAGTTTAACCCTTAACCAGTGACGTGCATTTCTTGCCACACAAGAAGTGACTTGCGGTCTGAGAGACCGCAAATTATTAAATATTAATGAAATGTTGTTAAGTTTTAATTTTATGCCTCTAAGCACTAGGTTTACAACTCATATTTAATTTTCTAAATCACCAGCACCATACACTTATTCAGAATAAATTATTATTTAAAACAGGGAAATAATACGCTCAGTGAAATCTACATCTGGGCCTCCAACCTTTAGTGGTCACTTCTTATAAAAAATGGCAATTTTTTCGGGATACGATTCGCGATACGGATGAAATGAACTTCCCATAACAGCAGCGTACATTTTTCCTCCCGTCAGGGTTAAGCTCTCCATCATTCTTTCATGGGTCCGATGGTAGCCGCTCAATACAAGTTTCACCCTATCCTTCTATGATGAAATGACTAGAGCTACCGCAAACCATGAACCACAATGCGCATGACAATGGTGGTACCTTTATTCTGCCGAGGTTTTTCATCAATCTTATTTACTTCTGCGCACATCTTCACCTCGAATAGCTTTAAAAGCGACGGTTCTTGAAACCAAAATGGTGAAATTGAAGGTGAGCGGTTTTTAAAGTGGAAAGACACAAGCGGACGCCTTAACAGTCGCCACCAACCATTGAATTATTTTATTTCGTTTTGCAGAAAGTTGATTAATAGAAAACTATATCATCATCATTGGTCATTCAATCCTAAGATTGATTGACTGCAGCCCTCCACTCTCCCCTATCTAATGCTACTTCCCTTACCTCCTAGTGTCTCTTCCTATGTACTTTCCTCTTTATTTGGTCCATGAACTTATTCCTGGGTCTTCCTCTAAGGACTTTTCCCTCTATTTTGCTTTCAACTATGTTTCTAAGAAAATTATATGCTGAAATAAATAAGAGAGATGTGAAGTAAGTGAAGAGTGGATTATATAAGAGAGATTAATTATAGGATGAATAGTGGAAGCCGCAGAAACAAAAGAGTATGCATGAAGCAATACATAGATGAGTCATAAATGAGATCCTTGAAATGGAATAGGTCAACATATTGAACTTTTTTCGGTAACTACTTCAGGTAAAAAGAGACCGAGTTAATCTCCCAATATATTACGCCATTTCTGACCCGTTTTTCAATGATTAACTAGACATGGTAATTATTTTTGCCTGGAATCATATAATTCGAATATTTAGGTTACGGAAATTCTTTAAAGCATGTGCTGTCTATTCCAGATAAAGAGCAGAATCTAGCCTACATAAATAGATCTGCGAAATTCAGAAGCCAATCGGAAAAAATCACAGATAAACGAGTCATTAAGAGTTACATATGCGATGATCATTTTTCATGTGAAATTCAAATTAAGGTTTCCAACGAAATAGATTCCGACAAAAAATGTTAGAAATGAACAGAGAAAAATATACGAGCCGATATTTCCAAATAGAGTAGTCGCCGCTAAGGGAGGCATAGAAGTACACTATAGCACTCGCTAGGAACTATTCAGACTAAAATCCACTCCATGCTGAGGTGGTAATAGTTTGAAATCAGGCGTCCTGATAATGGCTACGGTTTCTCCGGCGCAGAGTATCAGGCATGGTTAGGTAGTTTGAGCAAAATATCATTTCACCGAGAAATCAATGAATTTGGTGTCATTTTAAAGAACAATATAAAACCCTTTCAGAGATACCAAAATATTAGCCCCTTATTCCGCTACTTTCCAAGATTTTCGACGAAAAATATCATCCCTTTTACATGGGAAATGGTAAGTGTATGCACTCTAGAGAGGCCTTATTTAAAAACATGAGGAATTTCTAACACCTAGGTCACATAATTAACGGCGTGTAGTTTGTATGTTTGTTCAACTATTGTTGAAAATCAATCATATTGTTACCGCAGTAATTTCTGCGGGGTCAAGAAAAACCTTCCCTTTTGAAGGAGTGTTAAGCTGTGTCCCAATTTGCCATTTAGGCAACTAAATCGGCAGATTTAGGGAGGACGCCATCTTGAAGTGCGTCCCAATTCGTTATGCATCATGGGGGAGCGGATTTAGGTGCCTTTCTCGGGGGTGAAATTTAGGGTAGATGGAGTTTATCCTAAATCCACCTCCATATTAAATTTCCCATCATGCAAAGCGCAGCATGCGTCGTACAAGGAAACTCGTACCGCTCGTAACCAAGGAAGTAGTTGAAAAGTGGCAAACATGGCAAGTGTTTTGTCTGTTGTGAAAGAATTCTCTAGAATTTCGCAAACCAACACCCGACTACAAAAGAAAAATTTTACTTAGTACACTTAAATAAAACGAATTTAAATCCCAGAACACCTACACAAACTTAAATACCCCGAAAACTAAAAACTAACGAATCTCCAGACAAGGAAATGGATGAAAAAATGTAATTTCACTTTCCAAATCTCACAATGCACCCGAAGGTAGCCACAGGCGTCAAAAATATTTCTATTTCAGGTGGCATTTGTTTCATTCAGTCCTTTATTAATTACTCATATGTTTTTCATTCGTGTCCAGCTCGGTAGACGGCAACACTAGCAAAGGATGTCCCAAATCAAGCTCCCTTAGCGAAAGGCATCTAAATATTTAGCTAGCTAACCGCATCCTCCCTAATGCCTAACGAATTGGGACACGGCTTTAATTGTACCGCGCAAAAATTAGTCAAGTTAAAGACTTATGTAGATATTTTCATTGTATTGCTTATAATTAGTGTCGTATAAAACTGCATTATTACACCATTAATGCATTACCGTTACCATTAATAGTGCAATATTAAATTAATGTATCACAAAGCTGGTGAAATTTCAATGAATAATTCGAATATGGTCTCTATTACGACTAGGGAACTATCTCAATCAAACTACCTTCAATCAATAAAGTGTTATGGCTTATGCTTCATTTATTTTGCTCCTGTGGTGAATAGCTAGTGTATTGTAGACTAAATAATGAGTCGACAATCGTAGGTATACTACAGTTTGATATTTTCAAATTTTGCAACCCTCTATCTCTCATTTTTTTTAGTGAACTTTTATTTTGTGAACACTCAGCTTAGTCCCAATGATTCAAGTGAAAGTTAATGACTCTGAGGCCCGGTTTCATAATGCCCGGCTAATCATTTTCACGGCGTAATGTCCACTGTGGATATGTTCTCCCATCGAGTGTGCTAGCGTCTCTAAACCGAGCGGGAAGGAAACTGCAGACAGCAAATTGCGAATTGCGAAAAATATTCGTAAAGCTACCGTTACATGTTGCGTTACCGTATGAAATCTCTGACTCTGCAATAGAGAACGAAAGAAGGACTAACTGAAGTGAGACGAATGTTTTAGAGCAACCGTTGTCATTGTTTCACGTCGGTGGAAAGCATTTTCTGGTCGTTTTGACTTCTTTACATCATTGAAAACGATGAAGGAGTGAGCCCTTGCGGTTTGAATAATAATATAAGGGTAAATTTCCAAGAGCCGTAAACAGGCACCTTATACGAATAAAAATTAGGTGGAACTGGGTTTGTCATTTAGCGATTTACGGTGTTAATAACCCACGCCAGGGATTCATTACATAAGCAGGAACTCACACGGCTAGTGTCAAGCTATTGTAATGAATCCCAGTCGCGGGTTATTTACACCGTAAATGGTTCAATGACCAACCCTTTTCCCTCTAATTTTTATCGCTGTGAGGTTTTGTTTACGGTTTTTGGAGTGCCACCCATATTATATCTCTGAACATCGCTTGATGATAATGTAAAATATCTAAACTAGTCTCATGTATTTCCACGGAGTTAGTATCCTATATCCAGGAACTGTTTCTATGCAATAACTTCGGAAACTTTTGTTCACTCCTATTTTCGCTTTCCTAGATAAAAATCATTCGTTTTACTATGGTGGCTTCCCTATAAAATTAATTTAATACACTTTATTCACTATCTAGTTACTTATAGAGAATTCGTGTCCTCCGTCAAATGTGTACAACAAAATGATGCTGTTTCTTGCAATTTTTATCGCTAATTGGACTCGAAATTACATAGTGTTGAATAATAACGAGGAAATTGCATTCCTCTATCAATTTCAAATACCATTTTCAAAATATAAACTATTTGCGAAAAAACGGATAGCATGGAATCATAATTAATCACAGTCGTCTTACCTCCTTATTTTTTGGTTTATTAGCAAAATATTCAGATCATTGAAGCTAAAATGCGGTCACTCCATAGATATGGCGCTGCAGTCTGCTCCAATGGCTGAAAAAAACATTCATTTAGCATACATTTCAGAAATAATCAGCATTGTGAATTTTATTTTAGGTTTTCAACGACAAACGCATGTCACGAGTGGAATGAGAATGAATTTTTAAAAATTAAAATAAACGAAAATTCTGACAGATTTTAAGCTATCCGGGACTAGCCACGGAGTTCCACTTTTACGGCGTCACCCGCAATGCACAATTGTGCTAAATTCCACAGAGATTTTAGTGATCGTTTTGACTTACACACAAAGTTACTGCCACTATAGAACCTCCTTAATTATAATGAAGTTCATCTCCTAAGCTGCAATGGTTGTAGAATTGCGAAGGCTTGGCACGGGTGACACGTGAGTGGAAAATGCTAATAATACAATAAATTAGGTGCTTGACCACTGCATGAGCTCGGCGTTTAGTGCATCCTCTCACGTACGCACCAATCACCGCTTCTCTGGTGCTGTATTTTTTGTTTTTATTTTAACCGCCATTTAATGTGCGGTGAGGAGTGGGGAAGAATGACGCCCGCAGGCAATTACCATAGAGGGCTGAGAGGAACAAAGGGAACGCCGTCAGGGAGGGCGCTGACTGCGGGGAAAGCGGGAAGAAGGAGTTAAGCGAGAAAATGCTTGCGGAAGCATACACTTGATGATTCCAAACCCTCTTTGTCTCCTCCATCCACTCCCATCAAGCCCACGTATGAAAATGGTGAAAGCAGCAATTCACTTTCATCTCCAAGTTAAATTACTCCTACTCTAGCGCGACTTTCAATATTTCATTATATTCTCTGTAAACAAAAACCTTTCTGGGATAATAATTGGGGTAAGGGATTAGAGACTGACGGTGTGAAAGAACCCGCGCCTGGGATTCACAACACAAGTATGACACTTACTTGAGCCCCGAGGCCAACTAAGAGTATCCCTGTGGTAAATCGATCCCTGGCGTGAGAGATATCTTCGTAAACGCTTACTTGTGAGTGTCCGACTTGTTTTTCTCTTAAACAAGGTGTCAACCCGCGCCTAGTATCTCCTGTATCAACTTCTACATTTCATTTAATTCAGTTTTCTGACTAATATACCGGTATCTATAATATTTTATATTTTTTTCATTAAATCTGCTTTGATTATTGTAGGAATACTTGATTGGCAATGCGGTGGACACTAAAAAAGAGCACCTGCTTATTCGCACAATTCGCTTAACAAGGCGTTATCTGTTCCATATTCTAGAAAGATACATATTGTATTGAATTAAATTTATGACAAATATTTTATTGAATTGTAACAAATTAAATATATAAAATTCTAGCTAATAAAATGTTTCCTCATTGAAAATTAAGAAAAAAACAAAAAAAAACATTAAAAAACCCGTCTCAGGGAAATACCAATCGGTGGAGTGAGTATTGACAAGGTTTTGTGTGAATGTGATTTTACATGTTGAGTGATTCCTTGACGTGGGTAGCAACCCCATCTACTTACCAACAACACTATCTGGTACTCGTGGCATGAGCTAGCGAGTCTAACAGCTGCGTAAGCAATTAAGTGTGGGGTGTGTGCCTGTGGTAAGTTGGTCCCTGGCACGAGAGTAATCTCCGTAAACCACAAACTTGTATGTGTTTGACTAGTGTTTCTCTTGAACCAGGTATCTCCACGTCAGAAAAACACTAGTCGGTAGAGTGAGAGTACCATTTATGTATTGTGTGAGTCATTGTCATACTTATGTTATCATCACAAGCGTGGGTTTTTTACACCGCGAATCTCTCAATCACTAATCCCTTTCGCCCTAATTATTATCCCTTAAAGGTTTTTGTATACGGCAATTGGAGTTTCGCCCTTATAATTTATACAAGCCGTAAGAGCTCGTTTCTTCATTATTCATGCATTCGCTAAATATGAGAGGAAATGTATGATGGCTTTGCTAAAAAATTGATATCAATAATTTAAATAGAGTCGGCTCTGTTACCTGTCGGCTGTTATAAATTTTGGCCGACGTTTTGGAGCAACATTTTTATTTTAAATGGGAGATATTTATAATAGATAATGCATATAATGCGTAATAAATAAAATGATCGCGGTGTTAAAAAGTGTACGAAGTGGCTTCTATAAAACAGCCAATTTAAGATAGACACTTCCATTAAGATATTTACATTTTCAGGTTTTAGAGTCAATTTATCTCGGATGGCCTTTCGCGCTGGGATGCAATTGGAAAGCGGCTGAAATTGCCGGGTCTTAATGAGATTTTTTCCGGTTCCATGGGTGAATTAGGTTTATCCTCTGTGTTGTTTTCTCGTCTTTGGTTTTACTGTTTCATTTTCTCCTGGACACTTTTTAATTACTTGCGTGTTTATTTTTGCAACAGAATATCCTTTACCCTCCTCTCGCTAAGTTTAATCTCACTTATAAAACTTCATCTTGAGGAATTTTTTCGTTTATTGAAATACATTTTTCAAACTTGCCACGTTTACAAATAACATGGTCTCTATCCAATTTCTTCGACGAAATCCAATCTTCCCACATCATTTTCTCACATATTATTAAACTACATCTTTTAACTTCTGATAAAACAAGAGAAACAAAAGTTTAAATCTCGTACAGAGAGGTTTATCCTCCATCACGTTAACGTCTTCACCGATTGAACTAAAAGACACGCGGACTTGAAAGCATGAATACGCTAATCAAGAATAAAAATTGTCTTAATTTTAGCATTCACGAATGACGCTCTCTCGATAAACTTATGTAGGAAGTAAATAATACTAATTAATTTAATTAAAATAAAATTAAGCCTCGAAAACATATTATCGTAGGTATTACTGAGTGAAAAAAATGGTAGATGAAGTCAAAATGCGTAAGTTAAGTGGAAATAGTCCAGGAGTCAGAAAAACTAATCATTAGAAATGTGTTCGTCGACTAGGCTGCATTCCCTAATATGTAAATTTCCTCTCCCTTTGCTCAGGCATCTTAATAACTGTGAAAGCAGAATGTATTTCCACATGACATAAAGGAGATAAGGAATGAAAGAAACATATAACATAAATATATTACCCTTACTGGATTACTTTCCGAGATTTTTGACGACAAACACCTACCCTCTCACAAGAGAATGGTAACGTGTTTGCACTCCAGAGAGGTATCATTAAAAAAAACGAGGAATTTCTAACACCAAGATCTCGACATATAATTTAATTAACAGTGCGTAGTTTGTATTTTTTCTCGACTATTTTTGAAAATAAATCACATTGTCATCGCAGTAGTTTTTTCGTAAATGGAAAAAAAACCTTCCGTCGCGAAGGAGTTTTGAACGCACCGCGTGAAAAAAATCACGATCACTTGGAATATCAGTCACTTGAAAGTATATTATCGCACCACTAATAATTTATGGGTGTAATTGAAGGTACGTTGGTGGAAAAAAACACGAATACAAGTGTGCGGAAGGAATCACATGTTATTGATCAGAGTAAACCGGCAGTGCAGCAAGTAGCAAGTAAAAGCACAGTGGTGTCCCACATGAAAAATATGTAAAAACAAAAGAAGGCCAACAAGCGATTTAAACCAAGAACCGCGTGATAAATTACAAGTAACAGAACCTGAAATATTACACATACCAACAACAATGCCATATTTAATTCATATTTTCGACAGATGCTGAACTAAACTCATATAATTCAAATATTTTCTCCATAATTACTAGGAAACTATCTCGCTCAAACCATCCTAACTTAGATGTGAAAACGCTATTTTTTCCTCGTGTTACTCTCATTCTTCCGTTGAACACCATGTAATTCCAGGTTCAATTTGTGTGAAAAGAGGTACGGAAGAGTAATTTTCTTTGTTTTTTTTACATTGAGGATAATTTTTTCCATGATTTCGCAGCATTACAGAAACTAGGTTCTGTCAAGCGTATAATAGGAAGGTCCTCGGATGAAAAATAGAAAGAGAGATGCTACTTCGCTCTGGTTGGGCCACGGGAGCAATTAGGACCCTGGTCATAAATATTTAATCATAACAATTTATAAAAAAACAAAGAAAAGCTGCACGCTTCGTTGAAACATGCTACGAGCAAACATATAGTGTTTCACAGCTTTTAGAGAGACTAAGGTGGGAGCCCCTAGAGATTCGGAGACTACAAGTTAGGCTTAGGTTGCTTGAGAAATTCAGAACTGGTGTGTTTCAAAGCGACACAGTGAATATAATTCTGTCACCTCATAGCATATCTAGGTCTGACCGTAGCGATAAAATAAGAGAGATATTTTGCTGAACAGATAGGTACAAAAACTCGTTCTTTCCGTACACAATAAGCGATCAAAATAAAAAACTTAGCTCCACCAAATACACTCCCATTATATACGTCACCATTTCACCTCCCAAAACCTTATCCCTCTACACGGCTGGTGTCCTAAAACCCCCTGACACACGCCCATGCTGCGCCTTGCAGGGTAGTATGTGGATGCAGAATATGATTAAAATGACATGCATGTCATTTCTCAGTGGAACCACCTCAAACGTGACCCCAATTCATTTCATTCGGCACGGACCAATGGCCCCAAACTTGAGTAAAAGCCGGATAAGAATGCAGTTACTCTCACTCATTCAGCTTAAACAGAAAAACCCCTCCAAAATTTCCAAAGTCACGCTCATGTTCGAGGTCAGCTTTTCTCTTTTGCCAAAAAAAATTGTCATTCATCCGTGAGTCTCGGGCGACACATCCGTTAACATAACACTCTTAAAGGAATGAAGAGTCTCAACCATCTCGACTTTTCCCCAGACTATCGAATGAAAATCTTGTCAGCCTTTTGAGTTGAATACGTCCTTTCACTCGGCCAAATATTCGTGGGCGTCTTTTACCTGCACGTCTCACCGGCCCGGCCTTGCGACCCATAAGTTTTAGAGAAAACGGTGTCTAAATTAAGACAATGCTCGAATGGCATTTGCATATCCCTAAAAACCTTTTTCAAAATTTTTGATGCATGAAGTTTCGCCTTCTGCTTTATTTCGCTCACAATTTTTTGCGAAACTTCCGATGCGCGGACCAATAATTTCCGAGATCGTTATAGAAATTTGAAAATAACAATGGTAAGATTACAAACCCAAGTGCAATTGATGTACATGCAATGTTTCTTTGCCAGCAATATTCACGGGCAATGGAAACACGGGTATTTTTTGGTAAAACTTCTGATGGGTAGATCGAAAATTTCCGAGATTGTAATAAAAACTTTAAAATAAAAAAGGAAAATTACAAAACCAAGTGCATTTTTAGCCTATGAAAGATTTCTTTACATGCATTATTTAAGCACTGATGAAGAAACAATGGAGTCGCGAGAGAGAACAATACTAGAAGTAGTGCCACACCTGTTAATGCTAATTTTTTTTAATATTCCGAAAAAGGGAGCTAAAAAATTGTAATTTACTGATAACATCCATATTTGCAACCTTCCAAAGTTGTGGCATTTTGGATCCTATTTTCCTCTATTCAGCGGCGTAAATGTTTCGAATGCGTCGCACAGCATGGTTATCATCGCAACTTAACGGAACTGAACATTCACAAAGAATCTGTTGGGTGGCTAACGCTAAAATCTACGTATAAACCCTCAAGCCACCTCAACGGCGGGGGGGACTACGCCGAATAAGCCGGCCTGACGGAATATTGATCGGCATCCATCTCTAGTCACGCAATACCTTACTACTAAACAGCATCTCTCCTGAGCTCCTCCTTCACCCTGCATTTGTCTTCCACGTCTTCGCGCGTGACCGCGTTTCTTCGGCGTCAGCCATTGTGGACACTGTGGGTGCCCGCAAAACTGGAATAGCGGAGGAAGACGCGTTAACAGCGCTCACCTTATCTCATCTGCATCCCTTCTTAGCTGGATAAGGAGAAGAGTCGGCGAGTTGACTTGAGAACCTCCGCTACACATGGGGATTTTCGGTGAGGCAGCCTCATATCTCACGGCCTACTGGAGAGTGCGTGACTCCTCTAGACGTTTAACCTTCCACGGAAAGCCTTGGCACGCGATAAATGCATGCGATGCGCGGGAACTGAACATAATCAAGATCGCCTGCCGCGTGGGCGCATGCATCCGCGGAACGAGAATAACGGGGTATTCTTAATACTCGGCCATAGAAATATCGCGAGAGATTTTGAAAAAATTACGAGGCATCGCACAGCATAAAAAGGTTGCGTCTCTGGGTTTTGAAGCACCGGAGGATTTTGGTGAGGGTTCAAGTTTAAAACTAAGAAAAGGAAATGATAGCGCACAACAATTTCATAAATTTATCAGAGAATTTTTCCCGCGACGCAGCCTACGACGTAACGGATGGAGACGCGTAATGCGACGCATAACGCGATGGTGACGGTGTCGGAGGTAACTTATTAAGTTAGTATCTGAGGATGACGCCTATGTGTTGAAACAGGAAGTTCAAAGTGAAAATTACTAAGACACTCATACATTGCTGTGTACAGTAACCTTCCATTTAATTACGGGCCCGTTTAAGTATGCATACCGGCTAAGTACGGCAAAAATAGAAAAAAATAGCTTACACTAAGACACTCATACATCGCTGTGTACAGTAGCCTTCCATTTAATTACGGGCCCGTTTAAGTATGCATACCGGCTAAGTACGGCAAAAATAGAAAAAAATAGCTTACATGTTTATTTGTTTATTTTCTAAACATAATATGAGGTGTCATTTGGCGCGCGTTTTTCTTTTTTCGGCGATTGAAATTGGCTGTTAATTCTTGTACATTATTCTGAAATAAATATTGTTAAAAAGAGCCCTTTTTGGAAAAAATGTATTAAACAATTGGAGCATGAATTTAGTCAAATTCGCGCCTCCCAGTTAAGTACACATGAACCTCCTGGGTTACAAATACGTACTTAAGCGGGAGGCAAGAGTACTGTCTTCCAGAATGAGTTTCCACGTCATCATCATCGGTCGTTCAATCCTAAGATTGTTTGACTGCAGCCCTCTATTCTTCCCTATCTAATGCTAGTTCCCTTACCTCCTGGTATCTCTTCCTATGTACTTTCCTTTTAATTTTGCCCGTGAACTTATTCCTGGGTCTATCTCTGGGGACTTTTCCCTCTATTTTACCTTCAATTATACTCTTCACAAACCCTTTGTGTTTTCACAAGGCTGACTGCCAATTTCATCAATTTCGCTAAGGAATGGGAGCTTCAATTTGAACAAGGGAGGATCCAGGAAATGTTTTTCACTCGAGTTAGGTCACTCTTCGAAGTCCTCTCCCGGGTCACAACTCCTTTGAGGCTTCCTATAATTTCTAACTTTACTACTTCCACGTATGCTACTACAATTAATAATTTTATTAATTTCTTTTATTATTCTTGACAACGCTTTATTCATATGTATTTGAAAATCTGGCGGCCCCCCCCTACCAGAGCTTTAAGCTACCCCCGCGTTTGAAACTCAAGAAAATTTCTTTGGCGAGAATTTATTGATCTAGAACCCTGGGGGTCATTGTCACAACAACTGGCAACTCAATTATGAGAAATTCTCAAGCCGTTCTCCATCGTTTAACGGGAATCCTCGGTTAGATCGCGGAGATCATCGCAGGCGATTTAAAAACTACAGCCTCAAAGTTCCATTCGGGTCAATGGGTGTTCCGTATGGAAATGTGAGGTAAGATGTTTATTTCGATTCATTGAATCTCAACCCACGGATATGAACACCTGCCGTTTGTAGCAAAATAAACATCTGTCGTCTTTAAAAAAAATTGTGAAAGAAGGACCGCATTTTAATGAGTACAGGCAAATGCATTTATGTACAACTGCTACAATTTTACCTGATTGTGACTGATCGCGATAATTAGTGAAGGTTTTTATCTCTCTATGAATGTAGGTGATCAGTATTTATCCTGCTCCCTATTTCGGCATTGCCTACTTTATAAACCGCTATGTGTGCCACTTCCGATTTCAGCGCGAATTCACATATGACCTGGTCTGATTTCATTGAAATGGTTTGAGCGTAAGTCGCTTGCGGGAATGAACTACATTCTAAGACCCTTTCAAATCGTCCGAGTCCAAACGAAACAGTCATCACGAGCTTTTCGGTGAAGTTACTCCGGGGAAGGCTGAGTAGAAGAGAGAGAGAGAGAGAGAATACTGGAGTTTTTCAAATTGTAGCTTTTCAAGCGAAATAACCATTCAAGAGATTTTTGCTATAAAATTTTATTCGCGAGGTAAATCCAAACTAGGAGTGAAATAACATAGTTATTAGGAACGAGTTAGTTAAAGAAGGCGGATAATTGAACAGTTTTCAGCAGTTACATCACTTCCAGTTAAAAGTAAATAAGCGCCAAATTATCTCTCAGTTATAAATTCCGAAGATTCTTGCGATATTGAGTGGAATTTATGCATAATGCAGAAATAAAAAAATACAATTATCCACAGAAATAAATTTTACTGCCACCTAGGCTTCGACATTTTTATATCATCATCAGGTGATCTGATAAAATTAAAATACAGAACTCATTTTCAATTGGGCTTCGACTATAAAATATTTCCACGCCACGTCACGAAGCGACGCCTACGGGTGTAAATTTGATCAATTATGGCTTCGTAATTTCACTATTGTAGATTGTTTTCCTTCCTCGGGGAAAGACTGAGAGAAGCGGAAAGGGGAAGAATTCGACGAAGGTCGCCGAGCGGATCGAGGGAGAGAAACAAAAACTCCATTCTCACGGAAAGTGGCGCAGGATCAGCTTCTTTCGCCGTCGTTTCTCCTCCCTTCCTTGATCCCCCGTCTAAACACGTCTCCTGCCGTGAAAAATGGAGATTGTGGTCCAGAGAGAAAGAAAGGGGAGGTAGGGGTGAGATGGGCAGGAGAGAATTCGCGAGAGGACAGATTCGGTACAGGGGAGCTGTTAGAAATCAATTAACATGGAGGCAAGGGGACCCACCGATTTATCTCTCTCTCTCAACGCTTCGTAGTTTATCTTTTTTCCTGATCGCCGCCAATTCTTACGTATTTTCACCACTCCGTACGTTTCCACCCTAGATCGACAGTCGGCTGGGTTTCCGAAGTTGTGTGAGCGCCGCACGGAGACGACGCCCGTTGGAAGGCCACGCGGTACACTTCGAACGAGTGGGTTCTTGCCCTTGGTTTCGAGAACCGAACAGTCACAAAGAGGTTTTGAAAGGAAACTGATAGTTAATTTAAATTAAAGCATTGGATTGAAAAGTTAAATGAGCCCAATTGTTCATCTCGAATAGCCAAACAAGAATATTACCCTGAGGTCCGTGCACCAGAAGCCGCAGCGCCATCCATCCGTGCCTTCACCCACAACTTCTCTCCTTCCCGAGACATGGTAATATTCTTATTTCGGTATTCGAGACGCGCCATTTGGTTCATTTAATTATGCAAACAAATTCTTGATTTAAATAAACTGTCATTTTCCCTTTAAAAATTTTAAGAAAAGAGGAGAACAACTGTTTCCATCTCGAAGGGATGGGAATTCTACCGCCAATATCCATGTCACAACAGAAGGTAATGGACGCCGAGCTCGTAAAAATTCTATTTATACAGGTACAATTATGTAATAAGTAGTTGTTTTGTAACTTTCCTCACCTTTTACTTTTATCTGAGTGAGTCTTAACTTTTCCATGTCATTATTAAGAGTAGCACGCAGTGTACAAAGCTGCAAAATGACTACTACTTTTTTCAGTGGATCAATTCCTCAGAGTTTCTCGTCGACAACAGATTTTATTTTACTGCCAAGGTTAATAAAGGTCTAAATTATGTCACAGTGGTTGTAATTAACATACTATTAAGATTTAAGGAGGCCCACAGAGAATCTGAAAGTCAAACCAATTGCTGTATTCCAAATTTATACTCGTAAAACTAATGCTTTCACCGTTGAATTTTCTTAGTATTTAGTTGCGTTGAGATACGAAACATACAGATGAATTATTCGGCGAATGTGTTTTGAATGAACACTTTTTCATCGCTCCGTACGTTTCCACCCTAGATCGACAGTCGGCTGGGTTTTCGAAGTGTTGTGAGCGCCGCTTTAAGCAATAGCAACAGACTGCATCACTATCGCGTTGCAAAATAAACCTCATTTTAACGAGACCAAAACAAAATTATTGATTATCAATAGTAATAATTGCATAGCAGTGTGGTTTCCATGTAATCTAGTACCCTCACCTCATCGGAACTGTCTCTTTGTCTTGCCCAAAGATCATTTGCCCAAAGCACCCTACCGCATGCCTCTTATTTTCATGCAGAGTGCTCCTGTGCCATCTCCTGTATTCCTGAATGGGACTTTCGATCTGTGTATCCCAAGCATTGGGGTATATGGAGAGGGCACTACATCATATGAAGCCTGACAACCAAAATAACCACCATATAGTCTGATCCTACTCTTTCCTCACTTTCCTGTGGATAGCACGATGGAGTGGACGGATTAGCGGATTTAAAGCAAGAATATCAAGCATTTGCTTGTAATATAAGGCAAATGGTTCTTGAAACATATATTCGCTACTTAAAGCCATGGACTGTACTGTATTTAGCACTAGGTTTCACCTTTAGAGCGGATTATTATTAATTTTAATTAATAAACCATTTATATCCGGAGAATGCACGTGAAAGAAGTAAATGCATGCTGGTTTCTAGTAAGTTATCGATGGAAATCGACGTCAAATTGCAAAATTAGTGCGTTAGCCATCAGTTTGATTTGTAATCAAGTCTCTTAGGAGCCGAAACAGAAGATATTGACAGAACCACGCATAATTTGGGTGGAGTAAATCAACCCAGGCGGGACTCCAATCCGCGACCCTGTATTAACCGGAAATGACTTTAGCCCCCGGTCACCGGAGCAGGTATATGTACGTAGTTTGAGTGAGATAAGTTCCTAACCATAATAGAGACCAGATTCGAATTATACGCTCAAATTTTATCAGTAGTAAGAAGCATGAATAAAATATTGCAATATTAATGGTGCAATAATTTACTTTCATGTGACTGGAATTCTCATTAATTAAATAAAAATATTTGTATTAGCTTGACCATAAACTTGACTCATATTCACGCGGTACGTTTAAAACCCCTTCATATCGCAAGGTTTTTAGCCAAAAGCGTCTTAGGAAAGTGAGGGTCAACGATGATGGCAGACTGATTTCAGTTTCTAGTATTGGCCAGCACAGCATGTGCTCTCTCCATATACCTCAATTATATCATGCGACCCCTTCTTACTCCTTACTCCACCGCCATCCACCCCCCTAACGACAGCCTCCCATCCCCCACGCCCACTCCAAAGGGTTTCCGACTAATCAACCTTCTTCTTTTTGCTGAGATGTGAAGAGACATGAGAGAAGCAGGCGAGATAAAGAGATAGACGGAGAAAGGCGCCTGGCAGTTCAGGAAATACTTTTTTGAGTTGAAGGGGCAGTCACGGTTTCTTCCGCCTCGGTGGCGCACAGTCACGATGGGAGAAATGGAATGCCCCCTTCTCATTCGATCCCCTCCTATTCTCCTCCGGGAATGACACGTTAGCACGGGAAAAGGGGTGAGAGATCTCTCTCCTTTCCCATCTCAACGAAAAACGCAAGATCATTTCGATGCCTTTAGATGACAAATGTGGGTCATGGAGCCGGCTGGCAAATATCTCGAAACGAATGGCGCTTTTCATCTTGGTTTCCTAGTTTCGGGAGCATGGAGGTATTTTTTTTCTCGTCGTTTAAAAATTGCCATCTGACAATGATAAATAAATTGCTCTTTCTAGGTTTATTTTTTCCACTTTTATTTTCGATTATTTTCTCAAGCGGAGAATAGCCCAAGCTAAGAAGGCGTTCATGGGAAAAATACAACTGCTTACTTCAAAGAAGATAGGACTAAAAACCAGGAAACAGTAAATGAAAACTCGTGTGGAGCGTAGCACTTTACGGTCGGAAACATGGACCATAGAAAGAGCTGAACAGAAAAGACTAGACGCCTTAGAAACCTGGTGCTGTAGGAGGATGCTGAGGATGAAATGGACGTACAAAATAAGAAATGATGATGTGTACAGATGAGTAGAAGAGGAAAGGACCATATAGAACTCCATACAGAAAAGATGAACTAGATGGATTCGACACATCCGGAGACACTATGGGTTTGTGAAGGACGTAATTGAAGGCAAAATAGACGGAAGAGTCCCCAGAAGAAGACCAAAGAATAGTTCAAAGTGGACCAAATAAAGAGAAAAGTACTTGGAATGAATGATGCCAGGAAGTAAGGGAATTAGTTTTAGATAGGGAAGGGTGGAGGGCTGCAATCAACCAATCTTAGGATTGAACGACCAATGGAGAAGGATTATTCTTATGCGTTCAAATAGAATATGATAATTTTAAAACTTAGGAAGGAATGAGCGAACCAGTTTATCTTATACAATAAACGACCAAATTTTTTAAAGCGTATATAGGAATATCTCGGGTTCTCCCTGCGTTGCGATATTGTAGTGGACGAACGATTCGCCGGCGATCCAGTCGGCATCATCAGGTCAGGTTCAGGAGGAAATTTTAGAAGTAAAGCCAGCTTTATAGGCCTATGGCCAGGAATTAACCTTTAAGGATGTCGAAAGGGAACAGCGTGATTGGTATGAATGTAATATAGCCGGGATAAACGCGGAAGAGGAAGGAAGACAAATGGGTATTAATAATGAAATGAAGCGAAGCAGAAATGCAGATAGAGAGGAAGAGAGACCTCATCACCATAAGTCATAAAATCTCAATATTGGTTAGTTGAATGCTGTTCTCTTCCTGCTCTTTCCTCAGTGTTCATATGACATTTCTATTCAGTCGTCACGTTATTTTTGGATGAATGCTCAAACACAGCCCATGGAAAGCTAAAGAGAGACTTACGACCAAATAGATAGTCATTCGTAGGGACTTTGAGAGAAAATTCTGAAGCGGGATGGGTTAGGTGGGGCCTGACTAAAAAACCAATCAAACCAAAAATTGCATAATACTAGGTGATACATCTATCTCTAGCACTATTGTTGCTATTTATTTGGGAAAGCAACGTCTTTGCTAAGGTCATTTGTATAATCAAAGATAAATGGTATTTTCCGAAAGGGATAAACTATTTAAGGTAGTTTGAGCGAAATATAATTTCGCCTAGGAAATCAATGAATTTGGTCTCATTTTTAATATAAATATCTCGCCCTTCCAAAGATGCCAAAATATCAGCCCATTACCGAACTACTTCCCGAGATTTTTGACGAAAAATTCCAAGCCCATTTACATGGGAAATGGTTCGCGAATGCACTCCAGAGAGAACTTATTTTAAAAATCTGGAATTCATAACACATACATGTCGTCAAAAAATTGTTGTGCGTTATTTGTAATTTTCTGGACTATTTTTGAAAATAAATCATATTTTCACCGTAGTTCTTTCTTCAGAATTGCAAAATACCTTCTGTCGTGAAGCAGTTTTAAAACGTTCCGCGTGATTTTTTTATTTGATTAATTTGGATTTCAGTCATATAAGAGTAAATTATTGCTCCATTAATGCTGAAATATTTAAATCATGCTTCCTACAGCTGATAAAATTAAAACGTAGTACTCGACTTTAGTCTCCATTATGACTATGGAACTATCTCGCTCAAAACTACCTTAAAAATGAAATACATGCCCCGATGACCGGGGCTAAAGTCATTTCCGGTTAATACAAGGTAACGGATAGGAGTCCCGCCTGGGTTGATTTTTTTCACCAAACTTATGCATGTTTCCATCAATATCATCTGTGTTGTTTCCTAAGCGACTTGATTACAAGCCACTAGTGCCTAGCAGGTGCATGTGGACCTACGACGACCACGATCCTCTTAACCGTTCGAAAATAATTCAGAATATACGGAAAAATGTACCAGTTGACAGAAAAGCATCTGTCTAGATTTGCAAAAAAGAAGCCTTTGGGTTCGAAAAATTTCGACAGAATTAGAAACCTAAGGATTCGTTTGTAAAATAAAAATAACCGCAATATACTAGTACTATTTATGCACTAATTACTATAATTTCTATTCGTGACATCGTAGATGAAATATTCAAAACGGAAGGTCTTACTTTTATGTTCACAGTTGTATCACACAGAAGCGAAACGCGAGGCGAAGAAAACGCTTCGTAAAACTGTCCTTTGCGTGCCGTATTCCTCTCTTTTTTCCTACCCCGTCTCTATGGGATCCCTTGTCAGACTCCGTATCCATTTCCCGGGTGAAACATAAATAAAGATGTGAAGTAATTAAATGGAAGCATTGCAGTGCTCAGTCACAAGAACAATCCCTAGTGCATATGTTTCCCCTCTGTTCAATCCTAATTACTGGAATATTTATTGATTTTTCTGGAGTCATGCCACTTAAGAACAAAAAATATATTCATAGTAATGCGAGCTGGTGAACAGTAATAAAAAGCATATATGGCAAAGACGAATGGCGGAAAGTTGTATGAAACATTACATTTTTACATAGTAATTGTACTAAACAAATAATGAACAGTTTACAAGAATGCAAGGTAAAGTGCAAAGTAGTACATGTAAAAGCATATATGGCATAGACGAATGGCGGAATGTTTAATGAAACATTACATTTTTACATAGTAATTGTACTAAACAAATAATGAACAGTTTACAAGAATGCAAGGTAAAGTGCGAAGTAGTACATATAATGAAGTTAGAAATTCAGCAAAAAAGTTCATGGTATTTAGATACAACCACAAGATTAAGAATCAGAAAGTAGCACATAATAATATTTCATTTTGCATGCTGAGAGAGAGGGACTATTTTTTATATATTTTGTACATTATTCCACAGATGACACGCTGTTACGATAAAGGAATTTTGGAAGTTAGTTAACTTGTAACAAGGAGAATATAAAAATTCTGAATCACATCTGATAAACATTTTACTTGTGGATGGCTTGGTAACAAATAAGTAAAACAGATATTCTGGGGATTTTTCGTTGAACAAAGAATGCATAAAACAACCGAAGAAGTATTTCCTTTGAGTCTTTACTCTGAGTCATCGAAGTTATTTATAAAAGGGGGTCAAATGTTCACCCCTACAAAGGTTAAAAATAAACCTGATGCATGAATTCGAAGGGGAAGCTTATTGTTATCTTCTTGGTTTAAGTCATTGTACACCGGGCAGCATTCATCGAGCATAGGAAAAGCTAACGATGAAATACCCTTAGACACAATGATACTCAAACGATATCGTACTGTCTACCAAACTTATTTCAAACTCTTACAACAAGTGTTTCAACTGTCTAGCAGTCATCATCAGGTAAGACTTAGTCTTAGCTGATACTTTACTTACGTGTTTCAACTGTCTAGCAGTCATAATCAGGTAAGACTAAGTATCAGCTAAGTCTTACCTGATGATAACTGCTAGACAGTTGAAACACGTGTAGTAAGAGTTTGAAATAAATTTGGTAGACAGTACGATATCGTTTGAGTATCATTGTTCAATATGCTGTTCTACAACATCTCGCCGGAGAAAGTGGAGCTTACACACAACATAAAGACCAGCCATACATAGTTTCTCTACGGTATCCCCTTAAATTAAGAGTGGTATGTCTTCTTTATGGGGAGGCACTTTTTGAAGCGTGGCTATGGATAAAATTTAGCTCTTCTGCAGGTTTCCTTGACGTCATTTCTCTCTTAAATCAAATCACAATCGCCTATCCGGGACACGATGAAAACAATTTCAATTGCGGCGAAACATTTCGACTTTCACGTCTGAGCGTAGCTTCCCCACCCCGCGTTCGCCAATTTGCTTAGAGAGAATTGGTATTGGCTCTTAAATGGCTGTTCCTTTCCTTTGATTTCACTTACGAGCAAATGTCAACAGCCGTAAAATTTTAATTCCAGACAAGAGGTCAATGTGAGCAAGCTCAGGTTTATCATCCAAGATGAAAAAATACTTTTGGAAAGTTTATTATTTGTGAAATCTTGAGATACATTAGCATCTGTTATATGATCAATTATGGAAGCATTGATGAGCGTAAAATACATCTTTATAATGGAGCTAGTTAGAGAAGACATGACAAATCTAGAACAATTTTCGTGCTATTTTTAAATTCCTCGTTGATGGGCGTTAAATGTACCGAGCCAGTCCAGCAGGAGTATTTTTATCTACCGATCCATCGGTACAGTCCAGCAGGAGTATTAGACACATTAGTTATGCTCGCATACGCTAGGTCGTCAGAATCAAATGTAATCTCTAAGTTAACGTAGCAGCAGAGCACTGAAAAATATTTAACGTTACATTTTTTCCTTACCATTTAAATTTTAGTTTCCGACTCATTTTTTTCGTAAATATAAACTCTTTATCTCGACCATATAAAAAAGTAATTAACTCTTGTCATTTTCATTATTGAATGCCCATATTTATGGCACATTTAACTGATTTTCAATTACGCATCACTAGTATGTAACCGCGAGATGTTCAAGCTGAAATGTAGGACGAATTCAGTAGCACACTCTAGAGAGATAATTTCGAACACTTGGGAGTATAAAGAGAATATCATTTCTGTAAAAGATGGGACGACGGATAGTATTTCGAAGCATAAATAAATGGTCTCACGCCACATGCAGTCAGCAGAATCGCAATTTTTTTTACATGACTATATATAATTCCTCAATGTTGTCTGCTATGAATTTATGATGTACTTTAAGGGGACCAGAGTTTTAAGATATTAGGCGTATTTCACAGCAGGGAGAACATAGTGATCGGGGATCGGGTTGGTGTGGTGGCTGGAGTACTGGACAACTACACGAACGGCCTGGGTTCAAATCCCTGCAGAGGAGGGTATTTATCAGAGGACACCCGATCCCAACTTGTGAGTCTTGTGGAGGGCACTTCAAGTGCAGTACTCCGTCTGCCGGATGAGACGTTAAGCCGTGGTCCCCTTGGCACCTTTCGCTAAGAGCAGGCTAAAGCCGACGCCGGGTTTCCATTCACCCTTCCTCCATTACCCATCCCCTATGGCGCAAATGACCTTAGCTGTCGGTCGCCTCCCCAAAATCCAGTCTAATCCAACAGAGGGATCGGGAGCTAGTTCAGTCAGTTGAGCTATAAAGAGCCTCCATGCGGAGCGACTTTCCAAAACACTAGAAATGTTTTCACTCGGTCCAAATTAACTTCTACTATGGCAGAAAACAACCTTGTTAATTTTCAACTGGTTACAGTTTTTATGAAAAAATAAGCGCAATATACTGGTACTATTTGCACTAATGGCTATCTATTTACATTATTCACGTCGTAAACCAAAAATTCTAAACGAAAGGGGTGACTTTATTAAGTTTACTATGATACGAGCCGCATCATATGCGATACCGATAATTTTTAGGAGTAGTTTTAACAACTCCAGCTTCCCAGAGAAAATTTTCATTTGAATACTTTATTCGGCCGGACTTAAGTTGCATCACAGGTCGATAAGACTTCCGGGAAAAAAATTACGAATATGGATGACTCGATGAGTATTTTTTCTTCTCGGTTACCACATGGCGACGGGTAGTAATCGCGAACTTCCGTACGCAATTTGTGACATTATAACAAGCGCGGGCATAAAATTCGTCGGTCATCCAATTTGCTTTCTATTCAGGCCCACGTTACTCGCCGAATTCATTTCCGCCTCGTTGAAGATAACTCTTCCCTGTACTATTGTATCCATCGTTGACCACTCGTAATGCCCCTTTCTTCTTAACTCATTCGGTTGAACCTCAAGAGATAGGATCGTGAATTGGTAGAAAAAAATATCGGCTGAAAATTACGCGGAAAAGTCAGTGTGATGAATTGACCCGATGAGTATTTTTACTCTTTGGCTTCCGAGCGATGCGGTGGCGGATTCGGGGCATTGGGAGCTATCCATTGGAGACGTTGAAGCGAGCGGAGATAGGAGCACGTCAGCGCCCTCGAAGGACGATGAATGGAACGATAGCTACATCTACGTCATACCCTGCAAGCCACCCAAAGGGTGTGTGGCAGGGGGTGCTTCCACACCAGGCATGCATGAATGATACGGTAGAACACCGAAATTACATTGAAACCAGCGTACCACACACGCAAAGCGCCAATTAACAATCTAATAACAAAGAAACATTCTATCGTCAATCGTTCCAACATGCAAGGGATACAAAGACTACTACTACATATTCAAAATATCATGCATAAATAAGAACATCAATATTTACATCATGCATAAATTAGAAAGTAGAGAATATAATGAGAAAGATTTACTGTCTGCCTATTGTCAAAATTCGAACTATTCATGACGACGATCACAGCTGTTATGGTCCCGAATGGTACGCGGAACGATATCCGTTGACGAAACGTTTGATAATATCCAGGTAGGCCGCATTTTACGACAAGGTCGTGATCCTTACCAAGAGTATAAGGACCGTGTTCTACACAGGTAAGGTAGTTCAATGTCGATAATATTCTTCCTTCGATACTGGTCTTCGAAATGAAAACAAGTCCGCAAATAATGTGCTTATTTTTGTGTATTCTCCACAAGCATATCAAAGGTTGTTCAAGGTTTTCGTTGATTTGGCAATGCATTTGTATTGGAAAAGACGACTTGCGCCGCAAAATCGCAGATTTCCTAGGGTGTGCGTATGGCAGTAAATGTTCAGTAAGCACATAAATGGCGGCCGTGTGGTGGAAATGGTTGCGGAGACCTATATCGATTGATAATATGTATATATCGAATCAAACGACCTTGCTACACAGATACACAATAGAGCCCTCTACAATTGGGTGAAATTCACAGAGGAAAAATCATTCACCTGACTGGGAATCGAACCCAGATCCATCGATTTCGCGCCGAGTACTCTAACCAACTAAGCTACCCAGGCGTCCTCTTCCACCGTGAATGTCAAAATCGAGGGATCTGGGTTCGATTCCCAGTCCAGGCGAATGATTTTTCCACTTGAATGAATTTCACGCAATTGTGTGATCACGCCGGAGTGCCGGCGAAACGTCCACACAAAAATGCTGCAACCCGAAAACCCGAAAAAAAGCAATACGCGATATAGAAACTGGTCGTTATTGTGTCATTTGGGGAAGAAAATTAATTCGCCGGATGAATCCTCGGGCACCTACACCATTGCGTTTAATCCTGTGGGATTGCCCATAGGCAAAATGAAGGATTGGCTCCAAACCACTTGGGATAAGATTATTTATTTATTTAAAAAAAATTGTTCACATACAGCAATAGCGCCAATTTATAGTAAACATATAACAAAAAACAAGAAAGAGGACAAAAACACAATAACAGTATAAAAGTAAGCAAAGAGAGCCCAACATGGAAAGGGGAAATATTTAATTTGTTGAGAGGTGGGATATCGCTTGGGTGGTGAAATAGTTACATGGTAAATAAAAAGGATCGATAGTGTGGGGGAGTGAATTTAGAAGGGATGGGAGGCGAAATAAAGGTGAGCGCTTGGTGAGAGATATCCTTGGAATAGGCAGATGGAGTAGAGTATGGGTGCGGGTGGATCGAGTTGGTATCCTGAAGTTGAAGAGAGAAAGCAGTTCAGGGCAATCAATGGTCGAGTTAAGGGTATTGTGGAGGAGTTTTAAATCCATTTTAAGCCTGTGGTTTTCGAGGTTAGAATTATTAGTATTAGGGACAGGGAATTGAATAGATATAGTTCGAGACCCGGTCATAATTAGATTGACCGAGTAATGAACCAAGATACCTTAAGGGTCTCATATCTCAGTTGTATGCATACGGCATTGTTTCATCATACGGCGATACATCTAGTTCAAAGCGTCTTGTGGTGGATCACTCATACCACGCGTAGGTACGTATCTGGTGGGAGCTCCTCAAACCTCCTGCATTCACTTTCTCCGGTCGCAGGAAGACGCGAAAAGGCGGAGGGGAGAATTGGATTCCGAGACCATCCAATGAAACAGTTGAGTCATCGACCCAACGCGAAACGAGAAAATAAAAACAACAGCTGAGACAGTGAAAGCCTTTTTCTCCGAGAGGGAGAAAGAACCCGAGTCCCGGCAGGTGTAGTTAACTGTTTTTTCCTTCGGGACAGAAGGAAGGCCGAATGAGGGGGATGTGGGCTGAAGCGATGTCGGCAGAGTCGTGGGCACGGAGTGAATCGGTCAATGGGAGCTGCGATCGTCAGACGAGCCGTGATTGGCCCGAGGAGAGGAAAGTGGAGTGTGGTGAGGGAGGCAGAGTTGGAGGAAGGAGAAATTGGGATGCCTCACGGGACGGTTCGGAGCGGACCACTCCTACCTTTTGTCCCCTAAACGGAACTTTTTTTTTATTAACCTTCTCTCTATGGGTTTATGTGCATGAAACATTTGCGGTTTCACCACGTGTGATATTTTGCCAGCGTCAACTCTCTCTCTATACTTCAGAATGGAGCAAAAAATCTGACGAAGCCTGCACTTTTCTTCCCCTGTGCAAGGAACTTTTTTGATGTTTGATTTAAGAGGTATTGTTGTCTGACAGGGAAAGTGTTAAAGACATTCGCGTTTGAGTGTAATTATTTATCACAGGGAAATCGGAATTTTGGGATTGGAAAGAATCTGTTGGGGAATTGGAATGAATCTAGAGGGTTCAGGTTCGATTCCCGGGTGAAAGTAATAAAGGAGGGAGGGGGATTTGATCAGGAATCCCTATCCTTTTTTGTGTTCTAAGTGCGCCGTACATCAATTGCATTTTGAATCCGATTATGATGTGAAACTGAGGATTGGATGTGATTAGATATTTGGGGAGGTGACCGACAGCTAAGGTCATTTGCGCTATAGGGGATGGATAAGGGAGGATGGGTAGATAGAAACCCGGCGTCGGAATTAGCCTGCTCTTAACGAAAGGCGCCAAGGGGACCACGGTTTAACGTCTCATCTGACAGACGGAGTACTGCACTTGAAGTGCCCTCTACAGGACACCTAAGTAGGGATCGGGTTTCCTCTGAAAAAGATCCTCCTCTGCAGGGATTTGAACACTGGCCGCCTCTATGGTAATCCAGTACTCTAGCCACCACACCAACCCGATCCAGACTCTAAGTATCTCAAGGCAATTTTCGTGGGGAAAAAGCCGTCGTAGTGCCTTGTAATATAGCGTCAACATAGTGCCGTCTGCAGAAAACGGACGGAATAATTATCCCGATGGAGTACGCTGAATGTTTTTCGGGTATTTCAGTAAAACTCCCTTACGGATGCTGCATAAGTGCATTTCAATGCCACAAAGGCATTCCGTAAGATTACTTTAGTTGCCTTCACGGCATTGTAACATCATGTTTCACCTTCAGGACGCTATTTCGTCTTTGTACAATGTTTTTAACTGCTTTTTTCTCTTCCAGCCTTTGACCGATAAAAAAATACTTTCTTTAATCTTGGCAAAGAATAGCATAATTTGCTCTTGGATCACTGAACCAAGCTATGAATGATCCCCACTTATTAATATTTTATCACTTATGTTCGGTAATTCGCACAAATAGCAATCTAAGCAAAATTATCCCTGAATCTTTCGACCTAGAAATCATATCGCAGCGAAATTAAAAAGGTTATCCACCTCTATCTCGTTAATTTGTACAGCAGGCAAAAATACGAAAGGCTCAATATCGTCCTCAGCACAGGTATTAGTTTATCCTATTAACTTTTTCTAACACTCGAATGCAATTATTCGATTAGTCTTAAACTATTAGAGCCATGTAAGAATCGTAGTTCTTGCACGAAGTAGTTCTCCTATCAAAAAGTCTCCTTCAATTACGCCGACTTTTTTTTTGTATGCTCAACTACAATATGATCTAAGATAAGAAACAAATTTAATTGTTCTGGGCATATGTCCCGTGGAACATAAATGAAAAAGTTACATGTCGTTGCAAAAGAAACACATTAGAGATGATA
Source organism: Ceriagrion tenellum (assembly GCA_963169105.1). NCBI lineage: Eukaryota > Metazoa > Arthropoda > Insecta > Odonata > Coenagrionidae > Ceriagrion > Ceriagrion tenellum. Next base: position 90,841,044 of record OY720634.1, read on the forward strand.
ACAACTGCATTCATAAGTACAGAAAAATAAACGCAGCAACACTAGCTACATGACGGAATAATGCTTATTATCATTAGCATCAAAATGAATTTATACCAAAATACAATCGGTCATCCAGTATCAGTTGCATTAATTAATAAGTATTCTCATCATATAATTCTACATCTGCACAATTCTTCCGGAGGATTGGCCTTGGGGAAATGATTGTAAGTTTCTCTCGCCAACGTTTCGCAGCTAAATTTTGGCATCAACAGGACTTGAGAATGATTATTGAAACGAGTTCTTGAACTGGAAGTTCATGGTCAAAGCAGGCTGAGTATAATGTAAATTAATGAATAGTAACAGTTTTGATGAATTTAATTGCGAACAATTTCAAATTTGCCACCATTCATTTAATTAAATCATACTCACCTGCTCTGACCATGAACCTCACGTTCATTAACTCATACCAATAATTATTCTAAAGCCCTGATGATGCAGCAATAGAGCTGTAAAATGCCGGCATGAGGCGTTTATATTAATTTCCCAAGACCAATCCTCGGGAAAAATTGTGTACATGTATAAAAAGTGGACAAAATTAATTCTAATTAGATAATTCTGCAGATATAGTCAGTTGAATTCCTTTCAAATACCATAGTTCTGGAGCAAAGTCTGGCATTTTCAGGTGATGAATTCTCAAGGATGCTATGAGAGAGGTAATAATTAGCTAATAGTGCCACCAGTGACAGCATATTATCAATGAGCATTTGATGGACAAGCCTATTAAGCAGGTTCCATCAACATTCGGTAAATTAAAAAGATACTGAACTCCACGTTTCTTGGCTTCGTCGAAAATATATTCTGCTTTCACAAATGACGTAAGATAGTTGTCTGTAGTTTGTGTGTTCTCTCATTTTTTAATATAAATCATACTGTCATCGCAATGATTTCCTCGGGATAAAAGAAATATTTCGTTTTGAAGGAGTTTTAAACGTACCGCGCGAACAAATGAGTCAAGTTAAAGACTTTTCGATAGTTTTATTCAATTATTTAGAATTTCAGTCATATAAGAGTATATTACTGCATCATTATATATGCACAATTTAATTCATATGTCCTTCAGTTGGGGAAATTAAAAGGTATAATTCGGATATTGTCTCTATTATGACTAGGGAACATTTCCGCTCAAACTACCTTAAACAAACGGCGAAAGAAGCGAGTTTCCGCCGCTCTGCCCCCGCCACAAGGGTCGGTTGGATCGTCGGAGTTCAGCTACTCCTGTCGCCTTTGGAAAGCGTAAATGATTCCGTTTCCATCGGGCGCCTCTTGGAGATGTGCGTTTGGCTGCTTATCCATCAAGGGCTTATCTTCCCCATTAGTGGGGCTGATTCCCTTCGAGGACTTTACCCAACACTGGATAAGTGCCGATGTTTCTTCGCCTGTCTTCATGCACGTTCAGTTTCGATTAAAGGTTCCTGGAGCGATTTACATTTTCTCCGCCACGTTAAAGTTGCCATAGCATCATCGGCAATACGTCTTACATAAGTTCGTATGTAAGAGCACCTCAGACTCCTCGCTATTGATTTGGCTCTTCTTGCTCCGATTATGAGAAGCGTACTTGCCGCATAGCAGTATTAAGTGCACTGGCGCATCATTAAAATGCTAAACCTGGCGCTAGGGATGGCTTCTCACGATGTCCTCAGTATAATCATAATCTTGATGCAGCCTTTTAGTTTTCAAAATATTCGATACGAGCATAAAGAGTTGCGCGAAAGGTGGCGGAAAATATCATCATTTCTTTTCGCTTGCTTTTGGGAGTAGTTCACTTCTAAGGTAGTTGAACGAAATATCATTTCTCCAATTAATCAACGAATTTTTGTCTCATTTTTAAGAAAAATATCTCACCCTTCCAATGATACCACAAATTCAACCCCTTACTACGTGCCAAAAAAGACCCGGTATTTTACATGGGAAATGCTACGTTTATGCACTCCAGAGAGAGCTTATTTATATTTTAAAAATAAAGAATTTCTAACACAAAGATACAGTCAAAAATTAACAGTGTGTAATTTGAATGTTTTCTCAACTATTTTTGAAAATCAATCATATTGTTACCGCAGTTAATTCTTAAGGATCACAAAAAAGCTTTCCGTTGTGAAGGATTTTTTAACGTACCACGCGAGAAAAAATGAATCAAGTTAGTCTCATTTAGCTACTTTCATTAAATTGCTTACAGTTTCTGTCATATAAAACTATATTATTGCACCATGTATACTGCAATATTTAATTCATGTGTCCTTCAGCTGCTGAAATTAAAACATATAATTCGAATATGGTCTCCATTATGATTACGGAACTATCTCGCTCAAACTACCTTAAATAATAAAGGGTCGGGCGAATTTTGTGGGCCCGAGTTTATTGAGTTTTTGAAGAAAAGATTAATCATTAATTTATTCACGAATAACCAAAAACAGCGCGACTACTTTTAGCATTGGTGGGCGTAATGGATAAATGGATTAATTATATTTACTACATATAACAAGGAGAGCCACTGAAAAGCGCGCAAACAGTTGGACAAGTGAATTTCCTATGTGGAGACACACGGGACATGAGCGACTGCTCGTCAGCGAATCTCTACGAGCTGGACTCCCGGTAGTATCCTGTAGTCAGCAAAATAATAACTGTCTCCGTCCATGTGTAGCCTTCGCGGGATCCGTGAGGTAGGTCAGCAAACGGTTCCAGCTGCTCTCCTTGCCGATGCCGAGACTGAAGTAACCCACGGATTCGAAACAGCCGTCCGGCGTATGAAGCAACCTTTTGCTCGCGTTGCCCCACACAGCTGCAGAGGCCCCCGCACACTAATCGTGTCGAAGTCGGGAAGTTGTGAAGGGTGAAGCAGGAGAAGAAGAAAAAAAAGACCGCGTTAAAAGAGTGACTTGCCGTGTCCGACGAAGGGTGAACGCCTTTTAAAGATTTCGCTCGGGCGAGTCGGTCTGGTCGGTTGTGTCGAACGGAAAGCGGCAACTTCAGCCGCGCTTACCTCTCTGGGTCGATTACGAAGTGCGACCGGATACAGCCGCGAGTGTTGAAAAGAGTATGATACCTATCAGTCGAAACTAACGACGACTGAGATGGTTTGCAAAGATAACAGACAAGTGGGTCGCAAATTTCAATAGGATAAATCGTTTCCTGGACTGGGAATCGAACCACGGACCACAGGCTTTCCTCAGCTCAATTCTCACTACATTTCCCATAGAGGTAATCGTGGAAATAGAATTACGAGGGCAAATCAATAAATAAGTCGCAAACATCTGAATTTCATCATCAGCATCAGCCGTAAACATTGCATTGGTATCGCTTGGAGCATCCACCGTGCACTCTCGACTTGCCCTTATTGATTTTTATCTGTTCTGGCCCCTTAAAAACCATTTGGTTTGCCGACGTTTTGAAAATGATGGTGCCGGAGCCCAAGAGGTTACTCGTTGATAGTGGCTCTATAGGGATATAGTACCTCTACTCGTTGGCTACCACAGCAAACAAAAGACTTCTTTGCTGCCGGCTATCAAGGACTTGTAAAGAGATGGGATTAAGTGTCTGAATGTGCAGGGTGAATATGTAGGAAAGTAAAATGGTTTTCAGGAATTTAATACGATTATTATCAACTTAATCCAGTTTTTCGAGTTATTTATTGACTAGCCCTTGTAGCTTATTTTCGTGCTTTGGGTACAAAACCGCTAAAAGTAACAGAGTTAAATAACATGACGTGTATACATGCGGCTTTTATATAGTAAAGGTCAATAATCATTACTGCACAGTACAGCAATCGAAATCTTTAACGAGAAAGCAGATAATAAACTAGCAAATTTACGAAAACATTTTACATTACCTTTTGGTGGAACAGGAAACTATGATATTTACTCTCAAAAGATCACAAATGATCACAGGCATTTAATTCACAAGGATTCGTAGCAGCGAAGCTTAATAAAAATATAAATAAATTACTTGAGCATGAAATAAGATTAACTTATAAATGGAGAATAGGTATTGCAGAGACTGTTAAGCAAAAAGAGTACTTTATGGTGCTTTTCCGAAGAAATTTGAAGGCCTGCGGTTCGATTCTCGGTTCAGGGAACACTTTCTCCTACAGAAATTTCCATCGCCTGGTTTTCTAGGCGTTGCGGAAGAGTAAAATACAGTGAAACCTGTAATAAGCGGCCGCCACCGGACCCATGAAATAATGGCTGCTTAAGGTGACCACTGAATGGAGATTAAATTTACATTGGTAATAAGAGAAATCCTGGAAAATCGACCGCTTACAGAATAGACCGTTCAAGGGAGGTGGCCGCCGAGGCATGTTTCACTGTATCCTGCAAAGGACAGGTTGGTTGGTAAGGATTACTTGAGGGCATAGCTGCGAAATACAATTTGTCGGAATGAAACTGCTTGTTACAAAAGACTTTGAATGAATGAAGGTGTGTGACGAATATTCTGCGGAGTTCTTTCCAACTCCGTTGGAAGGCAGTCTCACATAAATGCATTCGCGGATTTCCTCGCATCAACTCGGGGTTTGAAAGCTTTAGCCTCTTTTTTTTCGTTATCAACCGCAAAATCTGGTGGCATATGATATCAAAATACAAGTACGAATTAACTAGGAACTAACCTATTCATCGAGTTCTGTTTTTTCTGGCTCATTTTTGAGGAAACTTTCGGTGGCTACTCAATAAATTAACTGTCTTTGTTTTCGCAGGTTGATTTAATGTTCAACCGATTTCATCACATAAGCGGTATCATCAGTTGATGAAACCGGTTGTACATTTGTCTGTGAAGAAATACATGATTTATTCATTTTGAAGGTAACTTTATAAGGCTAAATCCTGATTTATTTTAACTGGAATGTTTTCTGCTTGCAGATCGGACGTTCCTCTCTTGTGAGCGGCCATGCCATGAGCTGGATTGGCCGATGATATGTAGATTGAAGCTCACGCTTGAGGTTTATCAGACACTCAGCTGGTAAGTAGAATGCCATTAACGTTTCGCAACGGAGATCTTTGAATAACAACGCATTTTTATCGATGATTCTTCACAAAAAAGCATGCTTTGCGTAAGAGAGGAAAAAACGAAATTGTCTTAAACCACTCTTTTTATTTTGCTGACCTAGATTGCAACGGAAGACCGTCATTTTCCAGCATTCTTTGCTCAATTCAGTAATTTTCTAGTGCTCCCAAAATATCAGTTGACCTTTCTATAGCGTGCAGTCTGTATTTTTAGAGGAATTGTAGAAAGAGGCAACCTTTTGTAATAAAAACGCGGAAGATACGGAAGGCTTATGCGCGAGAATAAATGGTGATAAAAAATTATATAGGAATAGCTCATAATAAAAACGATGTACAGTTCCACTATTTTTTTAATACTGTCTAGCGGCTTCGACGTCTAGAGCGTCATTTTCAAGACAAAAACATCGTTTTTATTATGAGTTATTCCTCCTCGTCGTTTCACAACATAACGCCACAGTTAATTGATTTGAAAAAATGATATATTTGCATGCTTTACCGTGCTTTATTTTTTTGACTTCTTTGAAACTGATTATTATTTCTAGAGCTACTTCCATCCTTATTCTCACCTCCGTTTGCATGAGCTAAAATGCAAAAAAATATTGGGTGAATCCTCAATCGCCCATGATTTTTTTTGCATGCAAAAGTAACAAAGTTATCTCATCATTTAGTCGATTCAGGATCGTTGAGGGGTCATATTCTGTCCGTATATACTAATTATAGCATACATTTATAGATTTTCGTTGCAGGTTAAGATACTTCAACGTGTAAATTTTGCCTTAAATAATTGGCTCGAGTATGTGTGTATGTAAATATTTTTTATTGCTCATCTAGTCCAATGACCTTTGCTGAAGGCCAAATAGTCTCCTGTAGGGTTTTCTTCAACTCCCTTGTGGTCCATACATGGAGACCCAAGTTATCTCATGCAAGTTTTTGAAATAGTATGGAATGAGATGGCCATAAATGCTTGCGGTCCACTCTCTAGTATTGTAAGGTTCTTCAAGAAAAGACAAAAGAGGAATAACTGTTGTTTGCTATTTGTCTTCGCTAAGTACAGACATGGATATGTTTTATTGCACTATAATTAATATAAATGTTTGTTACCACCTCATCAAGTGGTCCGTTTGTAACTTATATTTTATAATAAATTCTAATTCTAATAAACCGGGTGATAAGATGTCATTTACGCACGTGATACCTATCGCAATGTCTCTAGAGCTGACCCCATTTTTTGAAACACCCACAGCATAAGGATTTATACCTCGGATAATACGGAGCCTCGGTAAATCATAATTCGGATAGTCAGGACTGTACTGTGCTTGAATATCGTTCTTTTTCCTCTCAATGTGGAGCATTAGGTCGCTCGCTACGTTTCATTTAAGTAATGAACGGAGATGGCAACGTATCGTACTTCTGAATTTCCTCCCTGGATATCCCGTTATCTATCGAACAATTTCTCGTGCAGGCACTTGCATCTAACCGCGCATATTACCATCTTGCTCCGGTTATAATTCCTTTCCGGTGATACTCATAGAGCCACTAAGTGCTAGAAAGATGATTTCAGCAACAGAGGAAGCATTTTGAAGGTGTAAGCTAAGGTTCTTCAACCTTCTGAACCCTAGTAAGCAAACGCAATGACCCCCCCCTCCATCGTCCCCATGTGGAGTAAGTTCGTAGGCATGGATTAGTCCCAATGAAAGAGGTCTCCGACGCAACTGCCAACATGCCTCTCTACAACTAGACTCACATCTACATCAACATACTACCAAGCGAGCCGCCACATGGGCGTTTGGCAGGGGGTGTTAGGACACCAGCCGTGTTAAGATGTAAGAGATAAGGTTTTGGGAGGTGGAACGGTGACGTGTATTATGGGAGTGTATTTAGTGGAGCTCAGTTTTTATTGATTGTAGTCGCTTATTGTGCGTGCAGAGAAAGAGTTTTTGTACCTATATGTTCGGCAATTTATCTCTCTTATTTTATCGCTTCTGTCAGGCCTAGAAATGTAGTATGGTATCATGATAATTTTCTCTGTGACGCTTTGAAACACACCAGTTCTGAGTTTCTCTAGCAACCTAAGCCTAGCGTGTAGCCTCCGAGTCTCTAGGTGCTCCCACCTCAATCCCTCTAAAAGCTGTGAAACACTATATGTTCGCCCGTAGCAGTTTTTAACGAACACAAAACCTAGGTAGCTATAAAAACTCAAGAGCACAGCTTCACGTTGACTTAGCGGTTATCATTTTACCACTATAATTTATCTCTGGCAATGAGGCGGAAAAGAATCTAAAAAAGAGATATACCTGTCGAGCGAAGAGATTTTAGAATTCTTTCCTACCATTACCTTTCGACCCTGTAAAGCTAGAGCAGGTTGGTGCAGTGACAACCGAAGCACACCTCATTCATCACTCTTCGCCACCCTACATTACGTTTTTCACTACCATTCATTTTATTTTTGGTTTTTTCTAACTCTTCCAGCCGCACATCCTTGCGGCTTCTCGGATACTTGGAGACAAATACAACCTATCTTCCTCTCCAATCCCTATTCATTCGCATATGTTATGTTTTCTGACCATTGTCTCTTCAATACATTTTTTGTCATTTCCCGGGAGGAGATAAGTCTTGATAATAGATAATATGTATTATTACCTGATGGCTAACGCTCCACAAGTATTCGAATCCATATTGAAAATAAATAGGCACTGTACTTTTTCACATTTATTTATTGTAATCGTCCAACGTGTTTTGCATACTTGCTGCAGCTTCAGGTATAATTTTTTATGTTTATTTATTGATTGTAATATAGTGAAATAACATTTGAATGCTTCTACTTCTTTGGTTCATAATTTTGAGAGTAAATTTTTCTTTATTGTTATGAGAGTCATAATCAAAATCTTGATTGTTTTGTTTGATTGAAAATTCATTTTTCTATTGCTTGTTAGTTTCTTCCATATATTTGTTTGTATTATTACTCATACCTGTATGTAATTTCAATATTGCAACTCATGAAAGTTCATTCACTCATTCGCAGTATTTTGTTCTAACGGTGCTGCTGCTTCAAGACAATAAATTTTGTTCACTATCAATATCAATAGTAACCTTACGCTAAGAACGGGGGCTTGCTGAGCAAACTAATTTTTGAGAGGGAACATAGATTAGGGGCTTGTGAGAAGGGATTTTTTTTTTAAAGGAGAGGGGACTTTTACTGACTATTTAAATTTAGCTAACATATAAATACAAAAAACCCTATATCCAATTTAGGAGAATTTCATGATGAATATAGTCGTAATCACTCTAAAAAATAATCTAATATTATGTATTCGACATGTAATTGTGATAAAATATTGAACCAAATCCTAAGTACCAGTCCTTTTCCAATACTGTGAATTGATTTATAAAGATAAAAAACTCATAAATAAAAGGGGGAAAATTGTACCTGAAGACGCAGCATGCTGCGAAACGCGTTGTACGTTTACAATGAATAACTGTGGAAAAGTAAAAGACACATTTTCTATGTGGATTCGAGTATAAAATACTTCCACGAAGTGACACCTGAATGTGTAAAGTATTTTCCGCTGGTATATTGTTGCATAATCAGAACTATAATAAATTCACAGTATTGGAAAAGAACTAGCACTTCAGATTTGGTTCAATACTTTATCACAATTACATGTCATGCACAAAAACGATAGATTTTTTAGAGTGATTGTGATTGCATTTATTTAGACTTCCTCCTATATTGTATGAGAATTTTTTGGATTGGATATTTGGGGAGGCGACCGACGGCTAAGGTCATTTGCGCCATAGGGGATAGGTAAGGGAGGAAGGGTGGATAGAAGCCCGGCGTCGGCATTAGCCTACTCTTAGCGAAAGGCGTCAAGGGGACCACGGCTTAACGTCTCATCCGACAGACGGAGTACTCCACTTGAAGTGCCCTCCACAAGACACTCAAGTAGGGATCGGGTTCCTCTGAGAACATCCGCCTAGGATTTTTTTGTTTTTATTTGTTAGCGAAATTTAACTAATCAGTAAATTAGTTATTATTTTCTATCTAAAAAACTAATATGGTCATATTATTCATTGCGGTAGATTTTGTTTAATGCTGCGATGTGTGTTATTTTATTGCAGGTCGTTGCGTGTGTAATAATGAGTTTTATTGATTTAAGTGAATTTTGTGATGTATTAAGTTCTGAAACAAATATTATTTGCGTGTCTAAGTCATAACTTTCCTTTCGGCTCGAGGCTCTGATCCGTGTGGGACAAGCTTAAATCACATGACGGTGTCTACAAGTGCCCCAGAATTGAAACGATTCGCTGTGAAACTTAATTCATATTCAAGACCTTCGGCTCGACGGGATTAATCATGCCCGGGAGCGGGAATTAAGCCATGCATTTTCCTCTCCTTCTTCCATGTGCAGGAAGCGAAGTGTATTACAGCGGCGCGCGAAACGGTAATTTTCCACCCTTCACTCGGAACGAGCCATTTCTCCGCCGAGAGCACGCCTTTCCCGCACTTATTCCTCTTCTTAAGAATGGAAGGAGATGCACTTCGGACAGTGCGGTGGTTTCATGAAGCCTATTCTTCCTAACTGTTGTGCTTTTTGCCCTTCTCCCATGCCATCATCCATTTCACTCTTTGGGTCATGGCTCTTCTAACGGTTCGACCGGGTGCATTGACAGCTTCAGATATGAAGGGAGCGTCAGTCAGAGATGTCTTGTTTTCACTCTCTAAAAAGGCCTTGCAAATTTAATATCCCATTTTCATCATTTCGATTCAGGTATTACGATGGAGGTATTACCACCTTCAAAGGCCACTATACGTAATGCAGCGGTTCCCAAACTATGGGTCGCGACCCACTGGTGGGTCGCGGGAGCAATTTTGGTGGGTCGCGCAGGGAAGGTGCCTTTTAAAGTAAAAATTAAATCTTAAATAATTACCCAAAAATTCTCTTCAAATATGTTCTAACGCTAAACTAACAATAAGAAACGTTAAAAATAATAAAGTGAACATAGACTATATAGTCAGTCGAGACTATTTATGTGAAAGCGAAGAGACTTTGCTATGTTGTACGGGTCTGTTGTCTTTTGTCCCGCCGGCGCCGGGTAATATTGGGTCGCGAAAAATATTCCAGGTTGGAGGTGGGTCCCAGGACAGAAAAGTTTGGGAGCCGCTGACGTAATGGAACACGTTCTCCAAGAATACTGCATGAAAACAAATCAGACGACCACTAAAACCCTAGTATGCGGAAGAGAGATGCTGAACGTAGAAGTCACCCTGAGAGGAGAGTAATTAGAGCAAATGGATTCCTTCACCTATCTCGGAAGAACCACCACGTGGGACGGAAGAAGTACAATGGAAATGAAGCAGAGAATAGCCCAAGCTAAGAAAGCGTTCATGGGAAAAATACAACTGCTGCGTTCAAAGAAGATAGGGCTGCAAACAAGGAAATAGTATTTGGAAACCTTCACGTACAGTATGGCACTCTATGGATCGGAAACATAGGCCACTGGAAAAGCTGACCAGAACAGACTAGTAGCCTTTGACACCTGGTGCTGGAGGAGGATGCTGAAGATCAAATGGACGGACAAAATAAGAAATGATGAAGTGTACAGAAGAATAGAGGACGATATGAAACACCGTAGAAAAAAGGAGAACAAGATGGATCGGACACACCCTGAGACACAATGGGTATCTGAAGAACATAATTGAAGGTAAAAGAGAGGGAAATGTCCCCAGAGGAAGTCCCAGGAATAAGTCCATGGACCAAATAAAGAGGAAAGTACATACATATGAAGAGATATCAGGAGGTAAGGGAACTAACACTAGATAGAGAAGGGTGAGGGCTGCAGTCAACCAATCTTGGGATTAGACAACCAATGAATGAATTACTATGAAAGTTGGCACTAGTTCGGAGGGTTGGGGTGATAGGACATAATCATGAGGAATAGAGGGAAAGAAGTGTTATAGGCATGGGGCGAATATTGATGCGTATTTTAGAGAGATTTATGCCTATTTGATTTTTTGCTGTCATTGAGAACTTATCAAGGCAACAGGGTAATAGAAAATAAATAATGGAAACCTTAATTTCGTTTTTACTGCTTAAAAACACTGATAATACTGATTTCAAATATTAGCTTCTGTCAGAGAGTCAGTGGATGCAATTATTAAAATAAAATCAAGATATAAAACATTGATATTATTCGAATAATAATATGGTTTTAATTAACTTTACTTAGTTATCATTCTCTACTTCTTCTACCATAGGAGCCGACTTCGGAGCTATTCCAATTGAACCAAAGAATGTTAACTCCACCCCTTGTCATTATTTTCCAATACTCAATAACCTAGATACCTAGAGTAAAGACCTAGAAGCTGTAAACGAATGCTGCAATACTTGCAATACTGGAACTCCGAAGGACCCAGGTTGGAAACCAGTAGGTAGTGATCATCACAATGTAATCCCGACCCTTGTGAGGATGCTGTTTGGATACATTAGGTTGAATAATCTAGAAGCATATTCGACCGATACTGCAGTTATTCCAATTTTCATCAACTCTACCCATACACGAGTTTTTTCTCTCTTTAACTATTTAACCATATATTCCTGGGTGATCAAGCTGTTGCTAACTGTGCCTTAAAATGATAATAATGCCTACAGAGTCGTTAACCGAATTGGTAAAAAATAGTGGATCAATTAATGGGCTAACCAAAAACAAATCTTGGCTTTTTGTTATGTAGTGGCAACCTATAAGAGGTCATTCTGAAGCTTTAATCCACGTTTGCCAGAAAAGAGCGACGCCAAAAAGATCATTTATCAATGCTCTTTCTTCTTAGGAAGAATAAAAGCAGCGGAATCTAAAGCCTAGAAAGACTAGTGTCGCGTTTCTTTCGGACTTCTTACGTCAAAGCTCTAAAGACACCCGCGGGAAATAGAATTGGGGGTAAATATGATGCAGAAAATCTAAGTGACTCTGTAAGACAGTCTTGCAATTTTGGCCGCAGAAATTTCATCTTACTCAGCCGTTTTCGGTTTTGCTGCATCATAAAAAAGCTTATAGTTCGTAACCTCGAAGCAGAACATTTGCCACCTCTGTCAACTTTGACCGCACAGCAATTACACCTGCTTCGCACGTGCTAATGAATAGGCACTGTAGCTTTTCTTCTTCGTCCCCAGCAATTCAGTCTTAGGAAATTGGAATTGTTTGCGTAAGTGTATAGCCAAAAGATTTTCGTAAATATTTTAAATATGACTGACAAAAATTATCACAGCTTAAATTTTAACGGATTGATTTATTTTAGGATGATAGTTATAGAAAATTGTTTTGCTTTTTGTCGAGGAAATGGTTTTTAAACTTTTCTTTTTCTCTTTTACAGGTCATGCGGTGAATGTCCAAGCAATCAGACTGATTGTTTCAACCCTAACTGTGTAACTGCGGACGGGGTGGCGCAGGCTCTCCTGACAGCAAACAGGCAACTACCTGGACCAAGCATACAGGTGCGAAGGGTTTAATTATCGAGAGATAACTAAGGTAAATCGCCTTAAAAAAAAGGAATGAAAATATTTACCCACCGCTGGTAAAATTATCATAGTGCATACAATCAATTTCAAGGCATATCATCATTGATATCACTATGTTATAATCATTCATCATTACCTAATCAGTTGCTTGCTTTTTATTTCTTTGTTATTATATTAATTAATTCTAAGTATTTACTTTATGTTACATTGAGCGCACTTTGTGTGAATTACAACACCTATAAATATATTATTAATTGTTATTATTAAACTGCTGCCGAATACAACGTAACCACTTGATGGCAACCCCCATTACAGGTCTCCTCAGGGGTGCCTAATTTTACGAATAACATTGTATAATGGATTGTATTGTTCGCCAAAACCACTCAAAACCATCGGTGCCCGAATGTTACAGAAAATGCCACAACAGTCAGTTCTAGACTTTTACAACTAAGGGTTATCGCAAGAGGAGGATTAGAAGTTTTTTAAAATCGGACACCATCCAAGCATGGTTGCAAAATTTCCTGGCATTCCGGGACTCATCCGGAATTTTTCCAACTCAGCGAGTCTCTTCCGTGCTTTGTGAGCACTAATCACGACGGGCTGAGGTTCAAATCTTCCTCAATTAATGAATGTGCTGATGTTGGCTAACCTGCTAAAAATCTGTAATATTAGTCAATCCAGCTATTAATGTAATGTGTTGATATTGAATGAATACATGTGTTCCTTCTCGGCCACATCGTAAGAACTTAAAGAAAAATCTCCAACCACCGTAATTAATTGAATTGGCACCACATGTCAAAGGTACAAGTTGAAAAAAATTGTACCATAAAAACTTTGCTGTCGTAGTTTATGGGAAAAATCAACTCCTCGCCATTGTTCAATCACAACCTGTTATCCAGAAAACCCTTGCTTTAGTGATTTGCGGGAATGTTGCTTCCTTGTCAGTGACCAACCACCAGAGACACATACACACTCAACCCCACAATGGGATCCTTCACAGGGATAATGCAGCCCCGTAAAGGATACCGGGTTTATGATCGCCAAACACACTATCTGCGAATGTTTGCAGGAATTAAATACCGCGCCAGAGACAAACACAGAGCAAACACACTCACAGGCACTCAGAAAATTACTCAACCACACGCTCAAACAGGCACAACTTCTGATGACAATAAGCGAAGTCAAAGAAGGACGACACTACTCAGAGAAAACAATCTCCACTGTGGATGTACTGTACCGAAGCTTAAGCTGCAGTAAACCCAGCGGTTAGTGCAGCCCCATTCCCCTTAATTGTACTGGACAGTACTGAGTTTGAATCGTTAAGGATAATTTGCACAGGAAGTGTAGTGTACTGACTGGACTGCGGAGAGGGCTGTGCTGAAAATTTACTGTATCACAGTGCAGGAACTGTACTGACACCGCTGTATTAATTATATGATTACAGTGCTTGAAGTGTGCTAATGCAATAACTTTACTGCAAAAATACTGAGTTATGTGGCAAACTGTACTGCATGTTTCAATTTAAGAACAGTCTTGAGCACATTTCCAGTCCAGGTAGAGTACAGTTGGTGAACATATCCACCTTAGTTACAGGACATCATTTTTTCTCTGTGAATGACAGGAAAAGGTATGGGTGTGCGTCGGATATGCGTATTTCAGAGCCATAAGGTGGCCCTCTTCAGCGAACTGAATAGAAGCAATTACTTGCATCACAAGGATGTAAGTGTCTAGTTTAATTTACAACGGCCGCTGGAGATTTTTCTATTTCTTGTCCCTGGGGTCTCTGTCTCTCTCAATTCTCACCCAGGATCAGGAGAAGTGTCTTGGAATTTCGAGCCACTAATGATTTGTTTTCCACCTTTGCGTCTCCTCGCGGCAGGTGTGCGAGAACGACATCCTGGTGGTGGACGTGTGGAATCGAGTGCCGGGTGCGGGCGTCGGGGTCCACTGGCGCGGCATGCCGCAGAAGGAGACGCCGTTCATGGACGGAGTGCCGATGGTCACTCAGTGCCCCATCCCAGCACACACCACGTTCCAGTACAAGTTCCGTGCCTCCAAGGCCGGCACGCACCTGTGGCACGCGCACTCAGGCAAGTAATACTAACTTCTGATGAAGGCTTACGCGGGGCTTAGATGGAGGTTGATTCTTTTTTTCGGGTTTTTCGCCGCGTTGGTTCCTGTTGAGCGAAATATTGTCCTCAACATGAACCAACGCGGCGGAAAACCCGAAAAAAGGAATCAACCTCTTAAGTAATACTAACTATACCCTTTTTCTTAACTGATGGCGGCTGACCTTAAGTGCGCTGATGTGCCTTTTACTTATCCATCCAATCACAATAGAGCATCATGCCTCGCATTCGGGAAGGAACTCAGTCTCTAGAGGGGAAGGAACTCAGTTCCAGTAGCCGATAGCCGACCATCAACGAAAAAAATTTTATTATCCGACTACGGCACGAAGGGAGCGGCTGGGAGTCTATAAAATAGCCTATTTAGTAATTTCTTGAGAATGAAATAATTCGGGTTGATTCGTTTTATGGATAACAGTTCCGCTTGCGTTACAGCTAGCGAAACGGTTGTCCATAAAAGGAATCACCGCGGGAAAAGACCCGAATAAACGAAACTCAATATTGCTTGGCTTTAAACGCTGGGAAAATGTACGATATCATAAGAAATGGAAAAATGCGTGCATAAAATCCTTCAAATCAGATTAAGTTGCTTTTTCATCAGAAAAAAATACCATTCTTTCCGACGGGTCCGAGGTGACGCCCCACAAACGCCGGCGAAACGCTCGGCAACCTGCCAGTAGGTGTATTCTTTCGGTTTACTATTGTCTCGGGAGAATTTTTAGTGAATCGTGGTCGAATTTGCTTCCAAAATGTATTAAAACACGCACTATTTCTACTACAAAGCAAGTCAAATCTTGACATTGTTACCAATCCTTGACGCCTTTTCAAAAATCAAAACTAAAGTAGTAATCATGGATACGATTATGGCAATTCTTTTATTGCCTAGCGCACGTCAACTTTGCTCTCAATCTGATTTGAAGTGCGCTGCCTAAAACACGCAAAGTTAGCTGCGCAGTAGAGCGAATGGAAAGACCTTAATTTCAGGGAATCCCGTAGTGTTAAGGCAGGATTTCCTTGACAACGTTTCGTATATAGTGTAGCATCCATCTTAAAGAATCAATTTTGTAAACCAAAAGACGTAATGCATGCGAAATTTGTTGAAGAAAACCCTGACTCAACCCGGTAGAAATGCCCGGAATAAACTGCATTCTCCCCTATGAAACGGAGCAAAATAAGCTCCATGAATTTCACTCCAAAATTTTGTAGCAAAAATATTCTTATTAACTGTCGTGTTTTAAATCTGATTATAAATTGTACTGTTCTTTATATTATAAATGTCATGTTACATCAGAAGGATTAAATTTATAGTGTACACTGTCAGAGCTCAATGCATGACAGCAAAATAAATATATTTTATCCATTGACCTATCCATGGATAAAATCCATAAGATTTGCCTTGAAATACTTCTTCGACATTTTATCACCCATTGAAATGACAAACTTTAACGCTCTCAATATCCATTTTGCGTGTTTGATTATTTTATGGAAATCACGTTAGAAAAAAATAGATTTTATCCATCGACTTGGTTGTGAAACTGACCGTTTCGGCGTCAGAGCATAGATAAAGTCCATAAGATCTGTCTTGAAATACTTACGACATTATATCACCCATTAAGATGACAACATTTAACGCTCTCATTATCCATACTGCGTGTTTGATTATTTTCTAGCAATCACTATAAAAAAATATACTGGTCAAAGAACCGTTCTGTCTTTTGGGATAATCCTCGTCTGGGTTTTAAAACAGGAACTCACGTTTCTCCTACTTTGTAAATTAAAACCCGGGCGCATGTAATGCCAAAAGACGGATCAATCCTAAACGCACACGGGCCGCTAAATTTTTGATAATTTGATAAAAATAAAACATAAATGAATGTTCATTAACGATTTTTTATCTCTTGTGTCTATCAATTTTTTTCATACATTTAACGAAGTTGGAAATAGATGTTGTGAATGACACAAGTATATTCACCGCACCTTTATCTGTGTCCGACCAGGGGCGGAGTCGGCTGATGGCTTGTTCGGCGCCCTGGTCGTCCGTCAGCCTTCTTCCAAAGACCCTCACAGGGCCCACTACGACGTGGACGACCCCGATCACGTGATCGTGCTGGCCGAGTGGTCCCGGGGATTCGCGCTGCAGAGGCTGGCCGACGCCCACTCCAGCGCCGCCGACGCCGCCGAGCCGGACCTCGTGGACACGCTGCTCATCAACGGACGGGGCGAAGACCGAACGGTATGTAACGAACCATCCTAGTGTCATAATTATCATTGGGTAATCTACTGGTTTCAATTGGTTTACATTAGGAATGAGTCGATTCCACTTTTTTTCGATTCCGATTCTTTCAAATCGATTCCCGATTCTCGATTCCGATTCCATCAATTCTAATTCCTAATAACAGGTGGGATATTGATATACTAGTAGCGTACGACTATTATTTAAATTCAAGTATTGTAAGTAATAAAATAACAAAGACAATTAAGTCGCTCGAAAAGTATATTTATTAACAAATAGCAAATATATCCTCAGTTTATTGAGGTAGATAAAAAGTACCAATTGATAGCATACATCCAAAATTACTGAGACAAATATGATGTGATAAATGAAATGTGATTTGAATATTTATCCATCTGGAATCGATGGAAACGGAATTGACTTTACGCGATCGATTCTCGATACCGATTATAATCATGAGAATCGGTGGAATCGAGAATCGAAATTTGGACTCGACTCATCCTTAGTTTATATGGACGTGAGCGAAATTCCTCTAGATTTTTACAGTGCAGGGCCCTTTCTATCAATAATGTATCTCGTGAATAAAGGTCTCTCGGGTATTCCATCGAGTTGGTTGCTCCATATCAACCGATGTTTCGAAGTACGACTTGTGCTTTATCCTCAGCGGTTCTGAACAATCGCTCTCATTTCCTTGGTCGCAAACTTATTTCTAAGATTTCTGCTTAGTATTCTTAAAAAATCTCCACTATACACTGTGATGTAAATTTCCCGAGTTATATATTTCGTAAACGAAAGATAATGTCTAATTTATGTCAAACTTCACGTGAAAAACGGGTACGCCATTTTGCGCTGCAAAACCAGACAGATGAGAGCCAAAATCTTCAAAAGTCACGGAAAATATAGGCAAAGCACCAGGTCAAAGGAATATTGCGTTCTTTATACCATAAAAATCATACCAACGCAACACCACCTGCTTAAATTCAAAGATTTTCGAAGAAAAACGAGATCGCGCGTGTTTTTGAAAAATTGGTCATGTTTGGGCTACTGTATTTCAGTAACGGGTCGTAATAATGTAAAAGGGCATATAAATCTATAATCAGTAATCATTTATAAGTATTTACGCCAAGTTTCAAGTCTCTATATCAAAAAAAGCCATTTTGGACTTTTGTCCGGCTTTTTCCGATTTCGGACCACTGTGCGTCGGAGAGAATCTTCGAAGCGTCGGGAGAGATCTACGAAATACCGAGCAAGGTGTGTGGCAGGGGGCGATTCCACACCAGGCATGAAGCACTCATCCCAACTGAAATCCAAATCACGCACCTTCCCCCGGATCTCAGGCGCAGGCCAAAAAGCAGTCCGTATAACAGTGCGTTGTTAGACCAGAAACTAGGCGAGTGCTACGTAGAAGAACTTGCTACCATGCAGTACACTACTTAAGACACAACTACTGGTTATAATTTCGGCAATAGATAAATAGTACTACAAGATTGTGCAAAAGCTACATCTTGCTGGAAATTACATGCTAGGTTATTAGCTAATAATGATATAAACATATTCAGCATAAGTGCAATAACCTATTTTACCTATTCAGGGTCAAAGTATCCTAGAGCTGATCCATCGCGACTATTATGGTTATGGAGCAGTTAACCCGGTAGAATGCCCCAGAGACATTTATTCACCAGATATGCCGGGAAAATATAAGATCTTTCATCAATAATACATCTTTCTTCACCCCAGCATACTCCTCCCGACTATCACGGCCATCAGCAAACCTTTGCCGTCCCATTACACTCTCCAATCTCCTACGTTGCGTCTTCCTGATATCGTCTGGTAGTTATCCCTATTCACTACCTTGCCAAGCACTATCTTGTTTGTCTCCCTATCTATCCACCGCACCTTATTCGTTCTCCTCCAGAATCACATCTCCGCACCTCGAACGCCGGCGGCCTATTCTCGTCCTCTTTCCTAAGAGTCCACGTTTCTACTCCATACTTGGCAATACTCCATATCAAGCTCTTCATAAAACCTATTTTCTTTCTTTCCCTTCCCCGTTTCACCTACACTACGCCCAATCTGAAGCCCAATATACGAGACATACTGGGAAAAATCTGGACATATATTCGGCATAAATGGCCCATATATCAGCTCATGATATATTGCACAGTCCATATATGTTGCATACATAGAGAATGTATATATATATATAAAATTTTATATATATATATATATATACACATTCCCTATGTATGCAACAGGCGAGTGCTACGTAGGATATATATATATATATATATATATATATATATATATATATATATATATATATATATATATATATATATATATATATATATTGGTATTCTCTGTGTGACTGAAGAAGGGCTAACACCCGAAACGTCTCCAAGTAAGACTCTCTTTACTTTCGTCTTTTTACCCCCTGTAAGTTTCCTCTTTAATTGTGTGTGTGTATATATATATATATATGTTTCACCAGTACATGTTCCATATGTGTGCTGTTTTAGATACGGTAATGTTTCCCATACATGGCCCAGTATATTTCCGATAAATGGACACATATGTATTCCATGTTTTGCTACGTACATTTCCCATATATGATCCATATATAGCCGATATGTTCTAGGGAGTTAATATTTAATAGATTCCATATATATCCCCATATATTTCACATATGTGTGAAACTTATTGATCTAAATATATGTCCCATGTATGGGGCTTCAGTTCGGGCGACGCCACTCACCATATCCAGCTCTTTTTCAGCCTCTTCTTACCCGAGGCCCCCGTCATCATCTCCTTTCTATTAAAGAGCGCTTCCTTCGCCAGAGCTCATCTCCTTTTAATGCTTCAGCTATTATTCCCATTTTCTCCCGGCGTACTACCCAATTGATAACCTAGCTCCACTTGCTCCAGTTTGCGCCCGCATACTTTTATAATCAGCTTCGCTTTCAGTGTCCAGTAGAATGTCCTTAATTTTGTTTTCTTAACACAATGGAGTGCTGCTGAGGAAATGTTTAGGGAGGATGGTTGGGCTCATCCTACATCGTAAGAGTCGCAATTTTATTATTAGTGCAAGAGAGTAGTCTTCAGTTCGAATATTTACCAATGCAAATACATATTTTTTAACAAATGAAAAAACGACTTCGTTTTCTTCCACTGATTTATTTTTGGTACAACAAAAAAAAAAAAAAATCAGTGGAAGAAAACGAAGTCGTTTTTTCATTTGTGAATATCAACTTCCACATAGTTGAGCCTGATACCATTGAACATATTTTTTAACATTTTTGATCGGCCCAATTGTTCTCTCCGTTGTTTTTTGATTTTTTTGTTACTCTACATGATACTTTGGTAAAATCGTTTTGTTTTCACTGATGTTTGGTACTTACAAGAGTGTTTTTGCTAAAAAAGTATTACAACAATTTTAGTTGGCATGAAAAGCGCCGATATTTAGTTTGATCACGCTTTATGGGGATATAACCAATTCTGCTTCAAGGATGTTTCATGAAACTAAGGTTTAAGGAAATGTTTAATTACAAACAAGTACGGTTTATCAAATAAATTGTGATAATTTTTAGTGCAAAATTCTACCATTAGAATCTAGAACTGATCCAAAATCTGTAATATAGGCAAAACACAACCTAAGATCTCTCTATTTATGCTTTCTCTCTTCAATTTTACTATTCACTCCCTTATATCGTCAATCAGTCCGCTTCTCCTTATATATTCCTCACCAGGGCCATAACTAATAACTTTCTAATCCATTCCAAGTTTTTTCTCAGCTTTCCATGTTTCTATGCAAAAAACACACTAGTATTGTAAGCCACCCGGCTGTCGAAAGTCCTTTCACCTTTTCTATTTATACCTTCACCCTAATCTTTATGGTGCTTTATTTACCCTATTGAATACATGTTCGGTTCCTAGATGAGTAGTTAGGAGAGAACTAGGCTTTATTACTTAAGTTCACGGTGTTGTTTAACTGCATACCGCTGCATATCTTTGAAGGAATTTGAGTTCTTACTGTGAAGAATAAATTGCACAAGGAACTTCATCGCTCCCAGCATTACCACGCCCCGGTAACTTTAGTTCTTTTCCAGCGCACCCAAAAAATATCTCGTAAAATGACCATCATGCATGTCGCTACGGTTGGATTTTACTAGAGAGAGTTATATATTTATCTAATCTATTTATCTAATTTCTATCGAAATCTATCGTAAAACGATATAGTGAAACGATAGATTTTGATAGAAATAGAACAATATTGACATCACCAAATATTTAAAAAGAACTAAATTTGGCGGAAGTGTTGAAGTGGGTACGCGAGACGCAGCAAGCTTTAAGGCGGGTTTACTCATGGAAGTAGCGAGTGCAGCGATATATCGAATCGTATCGCCACTTGCAGGGCATAGTACTGCGTTCACATTACTTCCGGCTTTTTCCAAATAAATGGATGACGGAGGTAAACGATGAACATAGTAATTACGTAAAAAATTACCAAAATTTTACAATAATGGCGTTTGTATACAGCTGTCTGAGTCCCATGGGCATTCGTGGATTCAATAAATTTGTGTAAATTACATTAATTGTGCATTATTACATCGTAGTAAGTATAAGAATCATGGCAATGATTAAAATTATCAAATAGGAGATAAGTCACAAAGCTTTCCATATGGGATCTTTAACATTTAAAATATTTTCAAGTACAAATTAATAAGTACAAGTAGGCAAAATAGAAACCAGTCTATTTTCCTTGCAATTAGCAGCCGCGGTCGATTACCACCACTATCGACCACTAATGCCATGGAAGTGCGTGCTTACACATCGAAGTGTCGCTTTCAAGCGACTTCCAAGGCTACTGTTATGGAAGTGACTTCCATTCGTAAAACCCTCCTTTTGGTTAACATTCGATTTATCGGCTTGGGTCGACCGAAGACGACCAAGATATCGAGCGATGTGGCGCACTTGCCTCTCATGTGTTTTTCCCGCGGCGTCAGGAAAGCTCGAGGAAAAATCGCGAGAAATTCCGCGCTGCAATGAATTTAGCGCGGTCACGCACCGACGCTCGCACCAACTCCGAGGATTCTAAGAGAAAAAAATGTATTGTTCCCGAGTTCAAACCTTGGAGGGTCTTGATTCGCGAGTAGCAGTCCTACGATCGAAAAGATTAATACAAAGCAAAGGGCATTACCGTGATTCCTATACTTAATTTTCCCCTAAGTAGCATTGGGGAAGGGCAACTGGGATGCTGGAAAATGGCAGCGATAAAGCATAAGTCATCTGTAGCAATGGGGATTTAGTTTTGACGAACAATGATGAAGATCAAATGGACGGAGAGAATCACATACGAAGTAGTTTAACGAGGAAGTTGGCGAGAAAAGAAATATGATGAAAACTCCGCGAAGTAGAAGAAGAAATGAGCTCATTGAGTACATTTTGAGGCACAATAGTCAGTTGAAAACAATAATGAAATGACAAATAATGGGAAGAATTACAAATGAAAGCCGAGAGCATCTGGAAAATTACGAAGGACGTTAAAGATGTGAATTAAGTAGAAATGAAGCATTTGGTTGGTAAGAGAGCGGAATGAAGAGCTGCAGCAAATCAAACTACAGATTAATGACTGCTTATGATGAACTGCAGTGTGTCCTCGGAAGAATAGCGAAGGAAGCCTCGGAAGCGTAATGAGCTGGTTGGTCTGGCTGGTTGCTAATTGGTCCTGCTAGTCACAGATCCGTGGCTCCTCCCGATCATGAAGGATTCTTTCCTAATGAAAATTTCCTTTTATTTCATCGCCGTAATATTCCGCAAGAGCTGAGCAGCTTAATTTTTTCGTGGCCTACATGTACCAGCTTATACGCGACAAACATGACTCATTAGATACAAACTTCTGGATTTATTTATTTAAGTATTCTACCGGTAAAGGTAGGTTTTATTGCATATCAGAGAATCTCCTCCCATTTGTATACTTTTTCAGGGGCCTATCTCGTTCTAGAATATCCTTTTTCGCCTCAGCTTACGATCTACCCTTCTTCATCCTGTCCACGAAACCTATTCTCTTTCTTCCTCTTCTTCGCTTGCCCAACATCCTACCCTCTATCGCATTCTTCAGCACTTCCTCACTCCTTATTACATCCTCCAGTCACCTACTCTGCCGATCTCGTTTTTCATTCAGAAGTGTCCTTTCCTCGCCCACCATCTCAAGCACTTCCTCGTTAGTCTTCCTCTCCGTCCACCTCACCTTCCCCACATCCACATCTCAATGACTGCAGCCTTTTATCGTCCACCTTTCTGAGGGTCCACGTTTCTGCACCATACAACGCTACGCTCCATATCAAGCTCTTCACCAGCCTCTTCTGGATTTATGTACAGTTAATTTGTTAAAGTCACAAATTAATAGTAATGGTAATACTAAACGGTAGTACCATCTTAACCCATGTACTCCATTTTTCCATATTTGCTAAAGTAACTCTCATAGTTTTTGGTTAGGATGTCATAGTTCTCCTGACTACTTTTTTCAACACGCTTAGCGACCAGGGGAACGTGCGAGGTTCGAACTGGGACAAGTGTTTCGTACCTGGTGTAGAATCACTCCGCGCCACACATCCGGAAGGTGACTTTCACGGTATTTCGTAGATGTAGGTAATGTATCTGACTTGAATACGACTATTTCCCGCAGAGATTTCATCGATATTTATTTATTTGAAAAAAGATCACATACGGCAATGAAGCACTTTTTCAGCCTTCGAATTTCCCGCATCATCTTCCTTTCTTCTGAAATTCCATTCCCGTGGATTGCTCTGAACTGAAGTGAAGAAGACTTAAGAATCTCGACCGTTGGTATCTCATGGTACGACTTCTCGTCATCAAAAATAAAATGTATTAAATGTGTAAATGCTTTTGACAAAAAAACTGAATGCACAGTGTATTGTCTAGAATAGTCCTCGTTTTTCTCCATTCAAAGAATTCAGACGAATACAGAGAGGATGTAGGGAAACCTTTAAAACGTTAAAACTAAATCTACCGATATAAACCTTCTAAATTGATATGTTTTTAAAACTTAAAGACCAAATACAAACTTGTGTTTGCGACGTGTTTCACGAGGAATTAATTTTATTTCCCTAATAGCGAAATGCATGCTCAATGGATGAAGGAAGTCGCGGTTTTTAATATTCTTTGCTGCCCTGCATATTTTTCTAGCGTCGTTATCTCTAAACATTTCGCACGGAAGTCCGCGTATGCAAATTAACGCGAGCGAAGTGGTAATTAGAAATCGCAGTCGGATTGCGCGGTCGTAGGAAATGGGGTTTATCATTCGCCCACGGCGGTCGGCCCTCAATAGCATGTAGTTACCTCGCACGGAATCGCATGGTTTCAGCATCCGACTGTCGATTTACCGTACTTGACCCGATTCCATTGCGGCGATCCACCTATAAGCGAGAGGAAGGAGGGATGCGATGTTGATGAAGATCCATTTGATTCGAACTCGGAGAGAAATCTTGCCACAATGCGCGATTTCCATGCCGATAATTAAATTTTTGCGAGACGACGAGTCCTTCTCATGCTAATCCTACTTCAGTTTTCAGTTTTTAAGTTTTATTGGCTAATTTTTTATTTATTTCCGGGTAAGATTAACCAAAAAAATTAATTAAATACAAAGAAAAGCAGCACGCTTCGTTAAAAACTGCTGCGAGCGAACATATAGTGTGTCACAACTTTTAGAGGGATTACGGTGGGAGCCCCTAGAGACTCGGAGGCTACACGCTAGGCTTAGCTTGCTTGAGAAATTCAGAACTGGAGTGTTTCATAGTGACACTGAGAATATTATCATGAGGACTTGAATAGTGCTAGTTTACAGGGGGTCTGAAGTAAACTACCCTGGTATACCACTTGGTAATTGCTTTCCGCTGAGGTTAAGTCTCCTGAAGATTATCACTTAAAATACTTGAGAAATTTAAAACATGGACCCAAGTGAAATACATCAACTAACTTTATTTGCAACTTATAAATTGGATTCATTTTTTTATATTCTGCGTGGTTATATTTTTAAATTTTCGACTCAATATCTATACAAATTAGTGTTCCACTGAATTTGACAGTTAAACCTTCATCTGCCATTTTCTAATGAGTCACCTACGATATTCCTGAATTATACGAGGTACACCCAGAAAGTGAGTTCCGCCTGTATTTCTTGCCACAGCAACGCTGCGATTGCAGTATCA
This sequence comes from Ceriagrion tenellum, assembly GCA_963169105.1. Classification (NCBI taxonomy): domain Eukaryota; kingdom Metazoa; phylum Arthropoda; class Insecta; order Odonata; family Coenagrionidae; genus Ceriagrion; species Ceriagrion tenellum. The sequence goes on from OY720634.1 coordinate 90,866,175, forward strand.
CACCTGCGCGGTGCTTACATTGACCTATTGAGAAGGAGTTGACGCCATAGTGAGTTAGCGGATTGTTGTGTGCGCCTCGAGGTGCTTGTTTGAAACGGCGAATAAAATTGATAAAATTGAAAATCCCGCCGCCGAGGAATGATCACCAGCGGCATTGTTTTGACCCATGACAATGCCCGCCCTCACACTGCGCATGTGACACAAAAACTTTCTCAGGACTTTTATTGGAAACAATTCAACCACTCTCCATTGGGCCCGGGCGTAGCTCCTAGCGACCCCCATCATTTTTGTACCTGAGCACTGGTAGCAAGATGTTCAACAATGACGACAAGATCAAAGAACATTTTTTTGCTTGGTTGATATCACTGACGGTAACTTTTTACCAAGAGGAGATACAAAAGCTGGTACCGCGCTGTGAAAAGTGCCTACGAAATAGTAAGGGCTGAGTAAAATATAGTTTAAGGACTACAAATGTTTTCACTACAATATTTTTTCTAAACATATTCTTGTTTTCCTTGAGCTATCAAACGGAACTAACTTTCTGGATGTACCTCGTATATTTGCTAGGCTCAGTTAGGTTATGAGATGTCACATAAGTTAGTATAATTCATAGAATCCTTAGGTGTACCCGTTCAGCCGTGGATATGAAAAAATAACGTATGCTTCAGCATGCGCTAGTGGGTCACAGAGGTAAGAGAAACGCACATGAATTCTTATTAAAGAGAATGCGGAGCCTCGGTTGACATAAATGGCATCGGCAGTTTAGGATCATTTATCCTGGAGACTGACTTGCACAAAACTCAATTTCTTAGGAACAAAAGCGCTTACAGGGACTCGTGAAGAGAAAACGACGGCTTCCACGGAGTATTGTAGTCTTGTATTGTGGCCATCCCATTCCCCTCTGCTTCGCAAATCAGCGGCAAAAATGGCGCTTGCCATGGTAAAAAAGACATCTGCCCTCATTTTTCTTACAGCAAAAAAAGCCTCAGGGGTCTTCTAAACAAAAAAAATAACAGACATGTCTCGGAACGGGGACCATTATGAGTCCTCACGTCTCAAAAACTTTCACTCGTCGGGGAAAGAATTAAAAATTCGGAGATAATAGGCTACGGGGAGGTGAAGCACTTTTACCTCTTAGTGTGGAGGAAGAGTGGGGTTGAGAGAGACTCTCCAGTGGAGCTATGAAGAGTTTCACCCCTTGGAGAAGTTCCAATACTACTGGGATTCAAGGATAAATGAACCCAGCCATTCATCGAGAATATTACAGAGTGGTAATTTATTGGTAACTCTAAGAGAACAATACTTTTACTAATTGCTAAAAAGTAACGTAATTCTTGAAAGATGGCCGCACAATTTCAAATACGATCCAAAGCACCTTGGGGAAATCACGAGGGAATAAACAATAGGTCCGGATATGACACCATATATGTCGGTATTGTCTCTCATCGGCGGTCCCTGTGATGACCTCCTCTATGATTGTAGGTTGGTTGGTCATTAGATGAGGCCAACTGAAGTAATTTGCACCATTAACGTAAAGAGCATAGACGCCGGATGTCGTAGAAACTAGAGATGGGCAAACTCGTTCACTCTGGACCGGTCCTTTTTGGGACCCGTTCCATTTCACTCGCTCACCGCTCCTTTTTGATTGGTGGTCGTGTATTTTTATTTTTAGCATATTCTTGGCGATTAAAACATGTGAAAAAACGTTGATATTGTTAGTGTACCGTAATGACGGCATTTAAGAATTTTGGATGAAATAAAAGATATTTTATTTCATCCAAAATTCTTAAACTAACTTCTAACGAAGGTAATATTATCAACTTTTTACATGGTTTTGTCAGTAGGTTTAATTTACATTTAAACAATTTCTCATAATTACGCCTATAGCATATGCAAATGAATATTTGGGGTATTATAAAAAACATCCTATCTCACAAATATAGAAGCGAGGACGGAAAGTAACGAGGGACCGAAAGGACCGACGCGACGGACCGAAAGGACCGACTGACCGAAAGGAACGACGGTCGGTAAGGAACGAAGGACCGAAAGGAACGGTCGTTCCATAGAAGTCGGCCCTCGGTCCTCCCGTTCAATCCATGGATCCGTTCCTTCGGATCCGTTTGTTCGCAAACGACCCACCTCAAATAATTGCATATGGCATTGTTCTCTTTCGGGTACGGCACTGCCAAATAAGTTGAATTCACGGTGATAAGCCATTTATACTGATGCTTCTTCAATTATTTTATCCATACTCCCCAACTATTTTATAACTCTTTTCCTTCGGTACGACTCATGCATCGCTTTATCCGTCAACAAAAACTTGACCTCCCATTGTTTGTTCCTTCCACCTCGCTGACCTCCAATTCAAATTCCCCCCAAACCTCCCCATCACCCCTCCCCATTCACTCCTGCTTTCCGATGTGGGATGTACAGGACTGCCCCCAAAAATTGTAAACACCTTGATAATGGCACATATGTGCTGAAACCATGGCCGGAGGTGAGTGAAATTAAAAGTGCGTAGTATGACATTGTTTTTATCCATGAATGTTTGATATGAAAGTGTTTCACTAAGTTACGCCGTAGATTTTTACTACCGCTCACCTTCCTGTTGCCTGTGCTCCTTAAAATCTTTGTCTTTAGGGTTCCTTCCACCACATTTACCCCTGACTTTCGCAGTCTACCTCTCCTTTCACATTAATCAATCTATCATCACATATCTCCTTCATTCTTCGACTATCGGCTATTCTTTCAACAATCCAAACCAACGAAGTACACTCCTTTCACACATGTGCACTAATGAAGCAGCCAATCACATTCTTCCATGACCCACCTATCCCTAGCCCCATTCCTCAACCTTTTCTGCAAACATTTCTCAAGTACCTCATTTCCAATTCATTTAGCTTACGCATATATTTTTCCATTATTGAAAAGAAACACTGGTACAACTTACACTTATCTTTTTCGTCACCGACCATGGTTCCAACAGGTTATGCCATCATCAGGGTGCTGTGCTGAAATGTGCACCATAATGTGCTGAAACCATGGTCAGTGATGGAAAATAAAAGTGTGGAAATTGTATCTGTATTTCTTTTCAAATGTGGAAATCCATAGGTTCCACAGAGTGTGTGCCAATACGCTCTCGTACTTACTCGAATGGTTACCTTAGCACACCGAGGTTTCGCTGACATGCGATTAAGTCGGGAAAGGAATACCTCTATACTCAGCGATTTCCACTTCCCTGGACAAACACTCATTCCTTGATACGCTCCGCATGCCACCTCCGATTTCGAATCGGTATTCGCACTATCTAATTAATCTCTTAATCTATGAACTTCACGACAACAGGCGTCGCTTCGTAAAAGTATCTTACATTAGTGTACTAACTGCAAATAAATGCACCTGATGATGCAGTGAAGCTGTGGAACGCGTCGTACAAGTTGAATAATCGTATAAAAGTAAAGAGTATTCTTTTCAATATGGATTCCCTTAATCTATCCTTCAACTTATCGTAAAATTCGCCTAAGGTGCACAAAATCTTCGACTTGTTCAATTATAAAACTAGTCGCCCTCATCATACAGTTATTCATCCCATTTTACTGGTCAAAAACAACTACCTGTGAATTTTAAAAGAATAAAACTCTGCCATGTCCACTCGGTTATTTATTTGTACAACGCGTTTTGACGCTCAAAGCGTCATCATCAAGTAAAATTTTTAATGTAAACTAGCGTTGAATTTAAACTACCTGTGACTTTCCGTGTGGGATATACAGGACTGCCCCCAAAAATCATAATCATCTAGATAATGGCACATACGCACTGAAACCATGGCTGGTGGTGAATTCATTCTCAAATCCAATCTCCCCCTGTTACCTCAAAGAGCGATATTTAGCGATTGCCATGGCCTCATTTTAATGGGGAAATTCTTCAAATAAAAATTTTTCAAAAGGTACTCTTATGAGGTTAAAAAACTGACTACATTGGCCATAGGACGATCAAGAATGCAATTCTCAATATTGAAAAAAGATTACTTCGTTTTATTCCGCCATCTTATTTTCAGGTGCTACTAGTTTCGACGCAAGGACGTCATCTTCAAGTACCTTTTTTTTTTTTGGTGGATTTGGTTGTAAATTGGTGGAATAAAACAAACCTTTCTTTTTTTCATTATTAACGATGAACTTCCACAAAGTTGAGCCTGAAACCATTGAGATCAACGCAATTCTTTTCTGTTTTCACGGCCTAAAATGAAGTTCCTCCAGGTGCCGTCCCGGTTAGCCTCAATTCACATGATTTCTTTGCTTGCCTTCAATTTTTTCACGATGTTTATTGTCCAATCGACGGTATCTCTGTCTCTGAAGGGCGTCGAACTGCAAGTGACTGGCGGACGATGCGCGCTCCACGTTGACCGCGGCTTTATGTGGTACAACGTCCCCTTGGTGAAAATAATGGAAAGGTGGTAGAAGTAGTGCTTTCGACAGGCCGGAAGGTATAGGTGTACCCTTTCACGTGTCTCCTATTATCTCGTGGAGAAAGTGATGGAGTTTTCTAGTGCGAAGTACATACATATCTTGGTGTGAAGGTGAACGTGCGTCAATAATCATTCTCCTGACTATGGCACGACATGGTTCCTCGACATGCTTTGTTCAGAATGCTTGTTGATATTTGTCAAACGAAAGTGCGTTTTTGTTGTCCGGCGCGGTAAAGATGTGCTGCGTCTGAAATGCTTGCCCTCGTCCACCAGTTCCGCGTTTGTGCATCATTTTGTGTGAGTCATCTCTCCCTATAGTATTAAAGTTTCACCTGGCGTTGTGCATACAATTTTATCATCAACAATGCTCTTGCTTCCTCCTCTCAAGGTGTTTAGTTACCCTGGAAAATGCTCATGGATGAAGAAATTATTGACGTAGCCGGGAAATAATTCCTCGCTGTGTCTAACGCTATCGTCACTAAGCAGGAGAAGAATTAATTTAATCTGAGCGAGATAGTTCCCTTGTCATAATGGAGATCATATTCGAATTAAACGTTTTAATTTCAGCAGATGTAGGAAGCATAAATTTGATATTTCATTATTAATGATGCGATAATATAATTTGACTGAATACGACTGAGATTCTAGATAATTCAATAAAAATATCTATATGTCTTTTATCAGCCGAGTAAAGATATGAGGTTTTGGGAGGCCTCATCATTATCGCACCTACACTGTAAAATATTTTCCCAAAATTTCCTGAAATTCAACAAGATTTCCTCTCCCGAAGTTGTGCCAACTTTTAAGCAAATCTGGAAAGTTTACAATTTTTGGCAAGGATAACGGCTGAAATTCAGTATATTTTCCAGAAAATGTTAAGACTGAAAATTATCAACATAAATTTCGGATAACTTCCAATAACATTTATTGAAAAGTAAAAAATATATTCCATGCAACTTCAATTATAACTTTAAACGCAAATGTAAAAGAGTGCTGGATTAATTACATATCAAAACAAAAAATATTTCTCTTGTACTTAGGTTTAAGAGTGATTAAAAGAACAATGACAAAGTACACGTTTACCCAAAGACTTAATAATTTTTATGCATGAAGGAGTGAATAAACTGACAAAAATGGCTAATAAATTAAGGTAACTGCATCCAGCGAGACATAGTGGAAGGGTATCACAATTTCATCCTGATTTTTAGAGACAAATAATGTATAGGTTTGCTGATGTCTAAGACTAACTTCAATTCAGGCATTTTACTGAATTTCAGTAAGTTTTTTCCTGAAAAATTATGGGAAGTTTAATTCTGAGATCTTAATGAATTAAAGGCATTTTGCTGAATTTCAGCAAGCTTTGTATGAACTGAAAATATATAGGTTTGCTGAGTAGTACTCTAACCAGTCATGCTTCCAAGGCGACCTCTTTCAGGGTGAATATCTGTCAGTAACTGCGTCAAATTTACTTCGCGGCCGGTCCCGCAGTTTTTTCTTAAATTTTTTAAAGTTTTGTAACTTGTTTAGCCCACGAATATATTAATTCGAAAATCCAGGGATAGGCCCTTCTATGAAAGGATTTCCTATCCTTTAATGGGCTGAGGGTTGAAGATAATGTTTTTTTCGTTAGAAAATTGCCCAAAAGGGACGCTGTTCCACAAGCGTAGCTGGCGCCACTATTCCACTCCACTATCATACAATTCATCGCTATTCGCTGCACCACCCGTGCTTTTCAAGCTGTCATTGAAATCAAAGAAGGGGAAGACCAGGATCAAGTTGACACAAATCCGGAAGTATATTCTCTCCGCGGTGATTCTTCTTCGGAGGTCAAGGTCGCGTTTGCGAGCTTGCACGGGAAACTGGCTTGATGCTGCGGGGAACGGGACCAGGTTTTTCTTTTTCAAGACCACTACCACTTTCTAAACGACTTCTGATGCTTAAGAACAAACAGCACCTCGCGACGGACGTGTTGTGGGATCGCGGTTCCTTCTTTTGCACTATCGTCTCTAATATCCAAAATGCAAACCGCTCAAAATAGTCAATGTTCTCATTGATTGTCCTAATGTAGCCGCTCCATAAATTAAAACTGCTGTCCTTCAGCACCTGACAAAATTTATAGAATGACGATCACTTTCTCGCTCTCATGAGCACAATCGACCAATAACGACAGCGTGAATGATTATGGAGGAAAGCGATCACGTCCCTGCTGTGTAAGTAACCCACTTATTCGCCATAGTATGAATTTGCACACGTCAGGTAGAATGTATTCTCAGATATTTTTTTCCAGAGGTTGTCTACTTTTAAAGATAAGTTTGATTGCATAAATGAGCACTGTCATCCGTTCTTTATGAAGTACAAGCATCAACTCTTTACTTTATCTGTTTCCGAGCGACACAGAGAATAATATCATGTCGCCTCACTACATCTCTGGGTCTGACAGATGCGACAAAATAAGAGAGATACATTGCCGAACATAAAGGTACAAAAACTCGTTCTTTCTATGCACAATAAGCGGCCACAATAAAAACTGAGCTCCACTAAATACGTACACTCCCATAATCACCATTTCACTTCCAAAATCCTTATCCATTACATCTTTACACGGCTGGTGAACTAACACCCCCTTGCCACACGCCCTAGCGGCTGCTCGCAGGGTAGTAGATATGCTTTTATAGCCCAGCCTTTTAATTTGATAACTTTACATCTCATCCAAAAGAAGCCTTAAGTTACGCTCTACCCTCTACCCACTTATCCAACATTTTCCTCCATTACTCCTTTAAGCATTCGAATGCTTACAGCTGGAAGTTAAACCAGAGTAAATTTTCTCTAAAACTTTCTTGTAATGATACTTAGGGAATATTTGGATCTCCAAAATCCTAAAAGAACCCTAGTCTACGCAAGTATCAAACGAAAAAAAGATAAGTACCACTTCTAACATAGTAACTAACTAAGTAATACATAAGACTTCAATACGAGAGAGACGCCACCAAAATGTTGGAGGTAGCGGGAGAAAAACTGCATTTTTCGACTGAAAATCACATAGAAGATTAGGGTAGTCAAATGATCAACTCAGTACAAGAACTATTTCAAGCCTTGAAAATCGCCTTCATACGTTTAACCCTTGGTCGAGAAGTAAAATAAAAATTCTACATCCGACCAATGCAAAATGGGTGACGGAATTGTTATTTATTCATTAAAATACTGGCGAATGAAATATTGAAAAATGAATGTGTGAGGTCAAATTTTAAAATAAAATGGTCGACAAATACAGACTTATATAAAGTCACAAAAATAGATCCAATAAGGGATGTGATAAAGAAACAGGCTAAAGATTACTATAAAAACTTAAAAACAAATGACAAAAGAATAATTAATGACCTGGCGACAGATAAGACAAGTACCTGGGACAGATATGTCAGGACTAATAAGGTCCTGACATTGTAAAACGGCTGGGATAGCCAAAAGACGTGGACACAGAGCACAAGTCCTACACTATGAGGACACACTCTGAGCAAAAGCTGCTTACGCAGCAGGTCACGAGATGAAAAATTAATGAAGTATTGCAAGGCCTACTTATCAAAAAAGCGCGTTTATCCTCGGATTTTCAGTGAAGGCGAAGTGCACGACGGATGATCTTGGATGAATGTTCCTCATCGTGGCTGAAGGCTATTTCTCATGTCATAACCATTTGCTTAAATGCATCAATACTGCGCGGTGGATTTGTTAATATTTTCCTTGGTGTCACAAAGAAACTTCAAGTTCCTTGAACCACCTTTCTAAAAGCCTGTTTGGCGACCTCTGATCGTGTCTGTGTCACGTGGTATCTCGATCATGAGGAAGGTGATGAAGAAGGGCTATAATTCTAGTTTCTCCAATAAACTCGTCACACTTTCTTCTTGTGCGAATTTTCGGCAATACTGGAGGAACTTCCTGAACCGTGACTATTCTCTTAATGAACACTTTCTCCGATGGGACATAATTGATAATTTCGTAAATACTACGAGCCTTCGGCAAAAACTTAGATGGTATATCTCTTTCAAGTCACCGAATGAAATTTAGACAATCTTTCATGTAAGTACAAAATCAATTTATTTTTTGACGATGTTACTTACATTTCACGAAACCCTACATACTACGGTATCCAGATCATGAGAATAAAGTTTGCGAATTAGGACTAAGAAAGGAAAGGTTCACAATTTCATTTCTCCCGGGAAAAATAGCTATAGACCCATGAAGTATTTTGCAACTCTATTGGCTGGACGCTGTGCTTTCGAAAGCACCATTTTTTCTACAATTTAGCACCAAAATGTTCAGTGAGAGCTTGACTTCGGTGATCCTCACAGTAAATTTAATGAGGGCGTTTCCTGCAATCGTTATTTCCAGTCCGGTTTATTAAATTAAGAGCAATAGATTAAGGTGGTTAGGACATTTCGAGAGAATGCCTGAGGATAGGATGGTGGAAAAGATATTTCGTGGTCATCCTGGTGGTAGTAGATTGAGAGGGAGACCCCGGAAAAGATGATTGGATGATGTAGAGGTTGATCTGAGAAAGATGGGAATTAAAAGATGGAGAACGCATGCCGGGAATCGTGATGTCTGGGCTAACATCGTCGGAGAGGCCAAGGCCCTACAATGGCTGTAGCACCGAGGAGTCAGTAAGTAAGTAAGTTTCCTGCAATATTTGTTAAACATTGAACCCTCTTTTATTGTTAATACACAAGATCTGAAACGAAGGACTTTCGTCACTTCATGCAGCAATCAATGGAAAATGGCCATGCAAAATTTCAGCATCTAGGCGGGACAAAAAACACTGAAATTTGGCCTGCTTTTGTCGATTTAACCTCACAGCGCGACGATCTGATCATCATTGGTCGTTCAATCCTAAGATTAGTTGAATGCAGCCCTCCACCCTTCCCTGTCTAATGCTAGTTCCCTTGCTTCCTGGTATATCTTCCTATGTACTTTCCTCTTTATTTGATGCATGAACTTATTCCTGGGTTTTCCTCTGGGGACTTCTCCCTCTATTTTGCCTTCAATCATGTTCTTGACGAACCCATTGTGTCTCAGGGTATGTCCAACCCATCTTGTTCTTCTTTTCTGTATGTTGTTCCATGTGGTCCTTTCCTCTTCTACTCATCTGTTGACTTCATCATTTCTTATTTTGTCCATCCATTTTATCTTCAGCATCTTACTCCTGCACCAGGTTTCTAAGGCTTCTAGACTATTCTGGTCACCTTTTCCAGTGGTCCATAGAGTGCTATGCTCCACGCGAATGTTTTCACATACTGTTTCCTGGTTTGTAGTCCTATGTTCTTAGCTTGGGCTAAGAACTCCGCTTGATGTCCGTTGTATTTCTTCCGTCCCACGTGATGGTGCTTCCGAGATAGATGAAGGAATCCACTTGCTCTAATTTCTCTCCTCTCAGGGTGACTTCTGCATTCAGCTCCTCTCTTCCGCAAACTAGGATTTTGGTCTTCGTCTTACTTATTTAATGTTGTGACAGTCTGATAGCTGCGAGGTATTCATTGCCCACCGTCAATGTCGCATGATCAGTTCTGCAATTTGCATTGACCTGCACTGGTGCTTTGATCTTTGCAGTTGGACTTGGAGAACGAGGTGGAGGGGAGCAGCGGCGGCGGCGATGTCCAGGGGGATTCCACGACGTCGGCGTCCCCGGTCGCATCCTTCAAGGTGCGCACGGGTCTCCGACACAGGTTCCGGGTGGCGCACGCGGGGGGCGTGGCCGGCTGCCCTCTCAGGCTCACCGTCGACGGTCACACCGTGTCCGTCATCGCCCTCGATGGGAATCCCATCATGCCCTCCGAGGTCAAATCATTCGTCCTCTCTCCAGGTGAGTTGGATGACCAGTTTCTCATGCGAGAAATTCAATAGTTTCGGCCTTGACTTTGTAAAACTTTTCCATAATGTTCAGGGATTAACAAAACTTTGTAAGTTTTACGTAGAATATTTATTGGACGTCCGGTTTCGTCGAATAGTCGACATCATCAGGTTGTCTAATAAATATTCGGTAAATATGTAAACCGGTCGGCAATTTAGTATTCTACGTAAAACTTACTAAGTATCGTTAATTCCTGAGCATTCTCACGTGAGGTTGACATCAAAGTATCCTCTAAGGAGGATCATATTTTAATAATTTTTTATTCTATCTTCTTTCTTGACCAGTGTATCAAATCTTCCTTGGTTTTTAAATAAAGTTTTTGGTAAAGTAATATGTAAAACTATGTATTAGTGTTCATATGTTGATTAAGTATGATATTGGTTCGATTTTGGGAATTTGACGTTTGTCATGACTTAAGCCAGCAGAAAATTTCATGATAATATAAACAGCATTGCATGAACAACCTTCCCTTTGGAAGGATTTAAAATAATTAGATACGTCAGTAGTAGTAGAAAACAGTAGTACCGAGTCCACTGTCCAGGAACTAACAATACATCGTAAGTTTTACTTAGAATATTTATTGAACGACTTCTAGTCTATTCTGCTAAGCTTTTTCAATGGTCCGTACTTCCGATTCATAGAGTGCTACGCTCCACACGAAGATTTTCACATACTGTTCCCTGGTCTGTAGTCCTATCTTCTTTGAGCACAGCAGTTGTCTTTATCCCATCAACGCATTCTTAGCGTGGACTATTCTCCACTTGTCAATTTTACTTCTTCCGTCCCACGTGACGGTTCTTCCGAGATAGGTGAAGGAATCCACTTGCTCTAATTTCTCTCCTCTCTGGGTGACTTCTGCGCTCACCTTCTCTCTTCTACATACTAGGATTTTAGTCTCCGTCTCACTTATTTTCATGTAGTATTTTTGGAGAACTTGGTCCATGACGTTTTGTGACACTTGAAGATCTTCGCGATTTCCAGCTATGACTGCGATATCGTCCTAAGGAACGGATTCGCCAAATTGGGTTCAAATCCGTCGAGGGGTTTGGAAGTCTATAGAGTTCAAACCAGCAGAACTGAAAATTGATAGGTATACGTTAAAGATATAGGTTTGAGATCGCACGTAAATACCGTCATCTGCATATCTACACTTACATATTACACGACATCTACATATCGTATTTACATATTATACTCGGTACTGGATAATTTATCACCATTATGCCCAATAGAGTAAAAGTAACTTTCACCAACTTGAACTACATCATTGGTATCCTTCTAATGCTACAGAAACTATTGAATTAATTTATAATTCAATTACGTAGTCTTTCGTTGTACTGGAAAATATTCTATTTTCAGGTAGCCAGAGTGTAAATAAAATTATATCTGAGTCACATCACAATAGCATTCCATCTAAACAGCATATTTATATTTCCGACCCATCCTGACAGGCGAGAGGGCAGACTTCATCCTGTCCGCAGACCAACCCGTTGGCGACTACTGGATGCGCGTGGTGGCCGACAAGGGCGAGGGCGGCCGGGAGTTGACGGCCGACTGCCGCAGCCTCTCCCAGAAGGCCCTCGTCCGCTACGTGTCCCTCGATTACAAGCCAAGGATCAACTACGCGTTCCCGGAGACGGTGCCGCACAAGGGAAACCCCAAGCACCACCCGCAGACCACGCCTCGGCCGGACCGAAGGGACTTCGCCGCGGAGGTAGACGCTCGCTAAGATTGGTTGACTGCAGCCCTCCACCCTTCCCTATCTAATGCTAGTTCCCATACCTCCTGATATGTCTTCCTATGTACTCTCCTCTTTATTTGGTCCATGAACTTATTCCTGAGTCTTCCTCTGGGGACTTTTCCCTCTATCATACCTTCAATTGTGTTCCTCACAAACCCATTGTGTCTCAGGGTGTGTCCAACCCATCTCGTTCTTATTTTCTCTATCGTGTTCCGTATGATTCATTCCTTTTCTACTCCTCTGTACAATTCATCATTTCTTATTTTGTCCGCTCATTTTATCTTCAGCATCCTCCTCCAGCACCAGGTTTCGAAGGCTTTTTGTCTGTTCTGGTCAGCTTTTCCAATGGCTTTTTATATGGAACAATCTAATAACTCATTAAAAGTTGCTATTTCATTCGTGTAGTCTACCAGCTGATTAGTAGGTTTTTGAACAGTATTTATTCTATCGTCCTAATTTCTGGCATATTGTTCTGATTTCCTTCCTACGCATAATCCTTCATTAGATCCCCTTAAAATCCACAAATCGTCTTCCTCCTCTTATTTTGTCCAGACATGGCATCCTCTTTCTTCCTCTTCCGCGCTTCTCCAGTGTTCTCCCCTCTATTACTCTCTTCAGTATGCGATCTCTTATAAAAACGTCCCTCTCTTTTGGCTCCACCAAACCACCGCCAATAGCTTCCTCTTCTCTCCAGCCATGTAAAAATATCTCCTCGTTCGTTCTTCTCGCCACCCAGCTCACCTTATCCATCCTTCTCCACGCCCACATCTCAAACGCCTTAATTCTACGTAGGTACACCCTCCCTTTGCAATGATCCAGTCGCCGAGCGCCACGCTCCATATGAGAGTTTTCTTCAGCATATTCTTTACGTCTCTATTCATACCCCCCTCATCTATTCCCTCCCCTTTGAGAATGCTTCTTTAGCCACGGTAGTACAACATCCCTATCACTATACCCATTCTCCTCCAAAATGCTACCCAGATACGTAAACTACTCGATTTGCTCTATTTTGTAACCTCCCATCCTAACATTCAGTTTATTCATCCTAATATTCCTGCTTAGGCCACACCTCGAATACATCGCGATCATTTGGGATCCTGATCATAAAGATTTACCAAAAAATTCATACAATGGAAAGCAGCGCGCTTCGTTAAAAGCTGCTACGAGCAAACATATAGTGTCACAACTTTTAGAGGGATTAAGGTGGGAGGCCTTAGAGACTCGGAGGCTACACGCTAAGCTTAGGTTGCTTGAGAAATTTAGAACTGATGTTTTTCAAAGTGACACAGAGAGTATTATCATGACTCCTCACTACATCTCTAGGTCTGACATAAGCAATAAAACAAGAGAGATACACTGCCAAACAGATAGGTACAAAAACTCGTTCTTTCCGCGCACAATAAGCGGCCACAATAGAAATTGAGCTCCACTAAATACACTCCTATGATATATGTCACCATTTCATCTCCCAAAAACTTACATCTTTTCACGGCTGGTGACCTAACACCCTCTGCCACACGCTCATGCGGCGGCTCGCAGGGTATTATGTAGATGTAGAAATATTCAGACCTGCCTTCTTGCACCTAAAGAATCTCATCCCTTAAGTGGTTCTCTTATGGTTCACCTTCAAACTCGTTAAATAAATGACGGAAAAAATATCTTCTTCATGCTTTGTATATAGGCTGCAGTCTGTTTAATCCAAAAGGTTAGACTGATTCTTTCCATATTTTTGGATGCTAGCCTCGTGATTTTTTTCACTCTGGCAACTAGTCTCTGGCGATTCTTACAATTCTAATTTCATTCGTTCTTGTGATATGATTGCTCCATTCGTGTCGTCTTGTCCGCGTCAACTCGTTCATTGTTGCCTCTGTTATTGTTTTCGAATATGGTCGTTGTGTGTTCTTTACCTTAACGTCTTCCCACTCATCCACCTCTGTGTTTTCATCTCCTCTCTTGTTAGCATTTGTGCGTTTTGTTCGTTTCTGCCCGTGTCTCAGCTGCTTATGTGAGAATTGGTCTCACAACAGTTTCACATACCCTTATTTTCACTTCCTTGTATAAAGATTTGGGAAAAATTCCCAATCATGCCAATCTTATTAATTAAGACTTTTCTTTATATATTTCTTTTTTTCTGCGTGAGTTTACTCTCAGTGGTCTAGTATTGCGTCACATCTGTTTTAAAAATATAAACGTGAGGCTAGAAGTAGAATGTTTTTGACGGTAGCTACTTGTTTTCTAAGCAAATTTAGCCTGGAGGTTATAGGTTTGAGTAATGGCATGGTTATTTTGTTGATTTGCAATACCTATCAGGGTCAAAAATGGAAATTTGGGGATTTTTCCTGACATATTTAATGTTTTACGAGAAAAATTACTCCCTAACCAACTAAATCGGTAAAGCCGTTTTGTCTATCATTAGTATTCGGACAAAGGATTCCATTAGCGTTGAGTTTTTGTTTTTATTCTTGAAAAACAAGTGAGTCAGTGCATTCACTTTGGTGGCATATTATGTAAGATATTTGCTGATAACTCAATCGAGCACTGCGCGCATAAACTCGATGATGTAGCTCTACGGCGGAAACCGCGATGTTGCGATGAAATACATCTACGTCATACCCTGCAAGCCACTCAAAGGGTGTGTGGCAGGGGGTGCTTCCACACCAGGCATGCATGAATGATACGGAAGAACACCGAAATTACATTGAAACCCGCGTACCACACATGCAAAGCGCCAATTAAAAATCTAATAACCAAGAGACATCCTATCGTCAATCGTTCATAGGCGGTATCATGTCAAACACAGTTAGCGTTACATCGGATGTTCCTCAGGGAAGTGTCATTGGTCCACTTTTATTTCTCTTGTACATAAATGATATTAGCAACGTCGTTAAAAGTAAGCTTAGACTCTTCGCAGACGACGCGGCTGTGTATAGGGATATTAACAATTCCGAAGATAGCGACTCGTTAACAATCGACCTACTTGCTATTCATGCTTGGTGTGAAAAGTGGCAGATGGAACTAAACATAAAAAAGTGCGTAGCAATCAGCTTTTGAAAAAAGAAAAATAGGCCAGATGGGGCTTACAGAATTAATAGTACGGAAATTATTCAGGCTGAGTCTGTTAAGTACTTAGGGGTCACAATCACTCACGACATATCTTGGGGAAAACATATTCGGGAAATATGCGGTCAAGCATACAGGAAGCTACATCTACATCTACGTCATACCCTGCAAATGTGCGAAATCGATTCCAACAAGGTTGAAAGAAGTAATATCTCGACGGATAGTTTATGTTCCGACGCCATGCATTCAAGACGATAAATTGGTGTTTTTTCCTCATTCACTCAATTTGTTCAAGATGTTGATCTGCTCTGAAGCGAGCTGTATACCACGGCCGAAAACCTTTCCGCACAAGTCTACGCGCTTTTATTTTACGATCATGCCTTTCTAATAAAAGCAAATTTGTTTACGTAGACCTCTGGAATAATGGTTATTTCTCAAATCAAGTGTCGTACTTTTTTGCATTTTTGTTTTCTATTTCGTTATTTCGACCTCTGCAGGAATGTGGATTTGTCAAAAATCTTGTGATCGCCATGACGCGTACGATGTACATTTCTCAAAATCTTTGCACTAATTGTAAATGAGAATCCTTCATATCAATAGAGGATCATTAAAATGTTGAAAATTGTGTGTAATAACGTCACAGTGAACATTCTTTTGAGCCCTTGCAATACATTAGCCACTGTGCCATCTGTGGCGCTGTTGTCCGGGGCGGGGAATGGAGAGGAAGGCGAAGATCTCTCTTCGGTGGCGGCAGAATCCGGATCTATAAGGTCGTTTACGACCCAGGTATACAGCCTCCTTAACACTTTGCGTGCTGATCTTTAAATTTAAGGTCCTCTCGGAAAAACTGAGGATTTTACACACTTACCTGGATTGTGAAAGAAAACTCTCTTAAATCTAGGTTAATGAACCTTTATTTACCATTAAAAATAATTTGACACTTTGTGGTCAATATTCATGTCAACCAGAAAGACTGCAGCCATACCAATACTTCCAGCTGCCGCTCAAAAATGATATTCCATGGACTTCCTAATACATCCATTGTCCTTCTCAGAAAATGTAGCAGGACGTACCATTACGTCCATAGCACTCAAAGCCTTAAGCAGGCTTTGTTTTGGCAGACAGGTTGCTACCCTTTTAAGGATATAATACCGCAAGGATGGTTAAATGCATGTTGTTGCTTCATTGCCCCCTGCCACATGCCCTTGAGGTGGTTTGCAGTGTACTGAGTAGATGTAGAAATGCAGATGTGACGGGTGTGACGAACGAATAGATGTAATCTGTTGACCACTACCGCCTGCAGTGTCCTTCAAGGTGGACTTTTTGTCATGGATTCATTGATTTGGGCTTTTCGTTTGTCAATTTTCTTCGCTCACTTTTTCCCTTCGCGCGTCGCCAGGTGCTGCTCAACTCGGTTGACGAGGTGTGTCACGAGGCGGCGGACGTCCTCTGCGTCACCGAGGTACACGCCCTCAAGAAGATGGACCCCGAGTTGGCCGAGCCGAAGATGGACCGGAAGCTGTTCATCCCGTTCGACTTCCAGATGGTGTCCACGGACAACGTCTCATACCCACCGTTCCTCGGTGAGTGCTGCAGAAAAAAAACTGGTACAATGCCGAACCGATTGGTACAAAGTAGACCCCGGTGACGACGGGGTAATGTCCTCGTCTACCAATCGAGGGTCGCAGGTTCGAGTCCCGCCTGTGTGGATTTTTTACCCCTTTGGACCTGGGTGTTTTTGTTCGTCCGTTATGGAAAAAAAACTTTTAGAACGCGAGCAGAGAAGATCAGCAAGATACGTGAAAGACCGTTATGATAGTCGCGTTAGTGTGTCTGACCTCTTACAACACCTTGGATGGGAATCACTTTCAGACCGTCGATTGAAAATTAGAGTCAATCTTTTATGTAAATTCAAAAACAACTTACTTTCAGGCGAAGTTTTCAACATCTTACGAACTCCAACATAGTACGGTAGATTAGATCATGGGAATAAAATAAGGGAAATAGATTGTAGAGCAGAAAGATTTAAAAAATCGATTTTCCTGCGATCGATAAGAGACCATAATGGCTGCGTTAATACTTTGAATTAGGTTAGTTGACAGGTAGTGTAGCTGATAAATTCATATGCACCCTAATGCATGTTTCTAAATCTGCCAAGTCGTGCTGACACCATGTTTTGCATGTCCCCTGCATGACTCTTGTGTCACGTTTTCATAGTTACAATATGGATTATTTTAGTAGTTTCTGTAGCATTTGTAGTAAACCGATAGTGTGGTGCTTGTGGTGGTAGCACCTTGTGTAGGTGAAAGTAAATTTCTTCACTTTAGTTTATGTTGGTGATAAGTCACCCCCTGTCAAACACCCATGTGGTGGCTTGCAGGATAATCAGTAGATGTAGGTGTAGATGATAACCCCCGATGTTAGATGTCGTGAAAGCTTCCGCGGAGTGGCCAGTATTTGGTGGCTGCCGGGTAGCTTCCGCGTGGTGCCATGTTTAAGACGACAGTTTCGCGAAGGTTATAGCGTGATTCTTCAGGTCTGGAGTGCACTCGACGCATTTTGGCAGCAATCTATAGTTCGGCTTCTCTCCCGCCTTTTTTTGGAGTCCTTTCCTCATTTTTTTCGGGTTTTCCAAGAAATTAAAAGTTAGCAATGTCTTCACAATCACTTGATTTGAATGAAGTCCGTCATTCCTCGGTCAAGAGATCCATTTCTCCAAACGGAATGGGATGTTTTTTATAACTGATTGGATTTATAACTGTCAACTTCGCTAATATCTTAGACGTATTCTATGTACCAATAACTCAAAAACTGAGACACTTTGGAGCCTAAATTTGATTACTGTACGATTCCTTTTAACTATTGGCATCTATAAGAGTCTCGCGAAAATGTTATGTTTATTAGATAGAGAAAAATGCTCTTAGTCTCTATTTTTGCCCATTTTCGCACGTAATTTAAAAGTGAATTAGCAAAGGCAATTGCATGGAAAAGTAAAAAATTGTTATTCATATCAAACAGAGGACATGTTCCTCTATAAATGGTAGGTATGGTGGGTAAGATAGGTAAGGTAGGCTATGAAATAAATTAAATAAAAAGTCATTTTGCTGTTGCAGCCTCCGCTAGAGAATATCACGGTCGAACGGATAGGCTTCAGAATTATTTTTTCCCGCGTGCTGTGTATGATTGCAGCGAAAACAGGGTGAAGCTTTGGTCCACCAAAACACACCTCTCCTCCAATCCTCCTTTCAGTACCATGCTACGCGCCGTTTCGGCGGCTCGCTGGGCTATTCATTCATTGATATACATCGATGTAGACACGAAGAGTATTTGAAATTTTGATAGACTAGCGGAATGTACCCGATGGAATTCAACGGGTGTGTAAAGCATTGAACTTATTTTATACTATCGATAGTAATCGAAATATATCGATAAATATCGCTCGCAATGTATTTCTAATGGATTCTATGGATCCTTCTATTACAATTGATACGTTCTGGGTCTATATTCACGATATATATTATCTACATGATGTTCGGCTTTAACAATTCTATCGGTCGTCAAGGGGACAGCATACCAAAAACACTGAATTTTCAGCAATTTTATGATTGTTTTTTCAAATTTTAAAGTAAGTCGGTTGGAAAACAAAAATTGATTGCAAGAATAAGGATGTTCATTCATTATTCTTTCCAATGGTCTTTTCGCGACTTTGTTCAACCATTATTTCTAATTTAAATTTATGCAAAAGAAAAAAGGTCTTAATGCCAGAAAAACGAACTTTAAATGCTTTTACTTGTCTAGAGTCAAACCGGTGACCATTAGGTACACAGAAAGTAGCCATAAACCTTTCGAGTGACATAAGGAATCATGTTACAAAGTTTTATGTCATTCTGTGCAGTGGTTTAGTAGTTATACGTGACCGCATATTCACACTTTATTTTTTATATTTAAGAAGAAGATTAAGCGAATTGTCGGAAGGCCTTTGCTTGAAAAAGTGACAGAGAGGTGCCATTTTGCTCTAGGTAGGCCTAATCTTGATATCGCCGAGATTAATCGAGACTCTGCTCATGATCGATTCGCGAAATAAATAAAATGCAAAGGAAAGTCGCATGCTTCTAAAAAATTACCTCCAGCAAACAGAGAGTATAACACTGCTTGCAGAAGAACTAAGTAGGAAGCCTACAGAAGGCCGCACGCCAGGAATTACATTGCATGATTTGGTCAGGACCATGCGATTTCCAGTATACCATCATCAACTGGTATTCTGCCTATTTGCAGGTCCCACCCACACCAAAGCTGTCTCCAATTCGTCCTGTCCCGAGCCTCTTACATGGTTTCCTTGTAACTTTTTTTTAACTTCACTTCGTCTGTCATTTTCCGCCTTCATCTTCCTCTTCTCTTATCTCCCTCCACTGTTCCCTCGACTGCTGTATTTAAAATCCCCTTCCCTCTTAAAATATGTCCGATCCAGTTCCTCTTTCTCTTCTGTATTGTTGCAGTATGTAGACATAGCCAAACTTGGCGGCACTCGTTAGTGGAGAGCTTAATGCCCCCTAGGGCGAATTAAATTTTGATGAGCGGGGAGGATTAGCGAAGGGAACCGGTTGGGACCTCTTAGGCGAACTTAATAGTGGGCATCTTTTTCCCCCCTGAAAGTGCAAAAAGGCTAAGTTTTTGCTTTTTGGATGTTCAAGGATGCGTCACAGTGCCGGTAAGAATTACCACAAGGCTTCTTTGAGGCATAACAGCGCATTTCCACAAGCATGAGGGAGCTGAGGCTATATCTCCAGCCTTTTTCAAGAATTGGAGAAAGTTGTTTGAAAATGTCAGCGTTGGTCAACTGGGTTAAGGATGAGTCTTTGACGCCGCGTAAGGTTAGACCCGTCACGTAGTCGTAACCGTTACGCGTACAGTCTTTTTACTTCGCGTGATGCTAGTGAAATACATTTACTCGCCCATGAGAAATGTGCTCGGAAGTAACATTGAAAATAGGTATTTGACCAGTCTCGAGGAACTCATCAGTAGCAAGGGGAGAGTGGGTTCCTTATTGACAGCATGGCCATAAAATTCTACAGTAACGTAAAACTTGATGAAAGCAACTAAGTGACCAAAATCATTTGATTTGCTTAGGCTTTTAACAACTCAATAGATAGCAAAGTGCGTATCAATCAACACCGTAAACAATAAACAATATTTGGACTACGTTAACAATCACTCTACGAGGGTAAGTCAATAAATAACTCGCAAAAATGGACAGAGGCAATAATAATCAAAGTAACTTCCTGATCTATATTTCTACATATTCACCCTGTACATTCGGACACGTATCCCATCTCTTTAAAAGTCCTTGATAGCCGGCAGCAAAGAAGTCTTTTGTTTGCTGTCTCAGCCAACGACGACTAAGTAACCTCTTGGACTCCGGCATCAATATTTTAAAAACGTCGACCATCCATAAGATTTTTTTTGGGGCCCGAACAGATGAAAATTACTAGGGGCTAAGTCGGGACTACACGGTGGATGTTCCAAGCGCTCCCAAAGTAATGTTTACGACTGATACCGATGATGAAATGCTGAAGTTTGCGGCTCATTTATTGACTTACCCTCGTAAAATTGGAGACGATCAGCTTTGACTACAAGTCCGCTGAAGCGAGGGTTCTGAATTAGCGCACATATTGCATAGCGTAGTAGTTCAGCGTTATGTATTTCTAGTTATAAATATAATGATGGTAAATTTTGTGATATAGACTAAAATATGCCTATCAGTTTTTGAAGAGATTTTCTGTTTGAGGCTTTCGCAGCGCTGGATTGCAGTTCTCTCCATTGTTTTAGGGTTAGCTGCGTCAAGTTTTATTCAGATGACGTTTCGTGGCCTATGCTGGCCACATCTTCAGATCAGGTCTGAGTGATATACGTAATGTCTAGAGTTGGATCATAACTGGTATGCATTTCAAGTTCTACATTTTGAAGAGATTTTTTTCAGTGAATTTACTTATGTTAGAATGTAAAGCATCCACATACGGTTATCCTAATGGAAGTTATGAAGCAATCAATTAAATTATATTTTTATGCAATCAATTCCTTCCATATATATTTTCCATAGTCCTACTTATTTTATGAATCATATAATCACGGTTTTTTCCTGCCTCAGTAGAAGCGAGGTAATTACTCAATTGAGGTTATGGATTCGAATCCATCTATTTTATTCCATGATTTTTTTATATTCAAGGTGGGATTTTCTCAGTTTCTTTACTTACACTACCTACTCTTACACTAAGCCAACCTATTTCCGCCAGCGCGTATTAGATAGCCCGCAATGACGCTCACATTGGAGGTACACGTTTCAAAATAAAGGAAAACGTTTTTTTTCTTCCTTGATAGCATCGCTATTATATTTAACTATCGCCATTATAATTCATAGGCTGAGCTGAATAGTAAGCAAACCTGAGTCAACCTTGCAAAGAATTCTGTCGAGAGAATCGAGCGTAAACAATACTGTAATTAGTGGGCGTGATTCCGACCCGCATATCTCTTTGTGTGATATAGTGAGTGAGTGATATACGTAATGTCTACAGTTGGATCATAACTGGTATGCATTTCAAGTTCTAAATGTTTTGCAACGAGGTCGCGGAACCTGTTTTTAGAAACTTCACCTCGACAAGTATGCTTATTCCGGTTGGCCGACTGGACGCACATTTTCAACGCACGTAGGCAGCCTGAATTACCTTAGCTTCATCTTAAGGTGACGTAATCGTTGATGCCTTTTTGGATAGACGAAACAGTCAATTATTCAACAGCGGTAAGCTCTCCGTGGACGAGGAAATCTGACCTGATTTTCACACAAATGATATCTTTCAGAAGCTGTCGGTGCGGGAATAGCTTCAAGTGAGAGCTACTAAGAGAGGAATATTAGCTGAGGTAAGAGGTACTACGTAAAGGGTTAAGTAGCTGAAGCAGGGAAATAATTCCATCATAGATTTTGCGTCTGTCTCTCGATTTAATAGATCGATAACATTGAAACTGTATCTGAAGCAAAGACTAATGAAGAGAATAGATGGAGCAAAGCGGTTCATTAGCAAAAGGGAATAATGCAAGTACATATGCACCACGTTTACCAATCGATCTCAGGTCGATCTGATCAGCTCGGTGTGGTAAACGCAATAGGTTATTGCAATCGATCTGAGAAGCGGGCTGAGTCGGACCACTTTCTCAGCCAGTCTCGCGGTGATCCTCGTAATTCTTTTGGCTGGCATCAGGAAACAAAATATAATCATTATTATTCAATGCGTGTGTTGTAACCAGTTCTAAAGAGAGTGAAGTGACGTTGTAGATATGGTAGCACATCGCAATTCTATCTCTAATTGGGCAATTTTGATCACTCGGAATTCGAGAAAAGACTAGAAGATTTCAAAACCTGGTGCTGGAGGAGGATATCCTAAGATAAAGTGGACGAATAAAATAACTAATGATGAAAAGTGCAGAAGTGTAGAAGAGGAAAGGACCATATAGAACAGCATACAGAAAATAAGAACGAGATGGGTTGGACACACCCTGAGACACAATGGGTTAGTGAAGAACATAATTGAAGGTAAATAGAGGGTGAAGTCCCTAGAGGAAGATCCAGGAATAAGTTCATGCACCAAATAAAGAGGAAGGTACATAGGAAGAGAGAGCAGGAGGTAAGGGAACTAGCATTAGATGGGTAAGGTTTGAGGGCTGCAGTCAACCAATCTTAGGATTGAACAACCAATGAATGAACCGAAGAGGATGCCTCTCGTAAATCAGAGATAATGCTAAAAATGGAAATATTACCGTTGCAATCAGCGCAGTAATGCACAGCATAGTTAGTTGATTATTTGCCAGGAACTTATGAGAGATGTATGGAGTAGTCCTGAGACGGAAATGATTGGCATATCTGTCGAGTAACCTTTCACCATGACTAAACTATTCGTTAAAATAAAAAAAATTACTCTGCCGGGAACTTTCTCTGTTAAACAGTTCAGGCTTGGCAAACATGATTCAGATCTCCGCATGAGTTGCGATTTATTCCTTGTGACAATAATGGAAATATGTCAAGTTATCTGATATCACTTGGTGAGCCCGACAATGGTACGAGTGAGCAATTATTTTTATTCTCGGACCAGGTGGAAAACTTCGGTGCTAAGGAAAACAAAAATGAGCTCATGCACATTAAATACTTATCCGGCTTTTCAAATCATTCCAGATGCGAGATTCGAATGAAATAATTTAGAAACATAATTGAAAATTTAATATTGAAAGTTGAACTCAATGTGCTCAAGAATATGATGCCTTATATAAAACTTTCTGTCTGTCGCCAACCTCGTTCAATATATATGTTGAGGACATGATCCATAAATCTTTTGATGGGAGAGAGGAAGGAGTCAGCATTGGAGGTAGGAAGATAAGAAGTATAAGATTCGCAGATGACATGGTGATATTAGCAGATGATATGCAATCACTTCAGAGGTTGATAAAGGTTTTGGAAGAATGGATGAAGGAATATGGGATGAAGATAAACCTAGGAAAGACAAAGGTGATGCCAGTAAACTGTGAAAAAAATGGTGTAATAGGAAAAGTGAAAAGCTACCGGTACCTAGGAACGATGGTGACAGACGACTAGAGAAGTATTGCAGAAATAAAAGCAAGGATAGCAATGGCAAAAGAGTCCTTCAGCCAGAGGAAAAACTTGCTATGCAATAAAAGCCTGGATCTTGAGCTGAGAAAGAGACTAGCTAAATGTTATTCATGGAGCGTTGTTATGTATGGATGTGAAGCGTGGACATTAGGTAAGAGGGAAAGGAATAGAATAGAAGCTTATGAAATGTGGGTGTGGAGAAGGATGGAAAAAGTAAGATGGGTAGATAAGATGAGAAATGAAGAGGTTTTGAGCAAAGTAAAAGAAGGAAGATCGCTCCTAAAGGAAATTAGGAAAAGGAAAGGAAACTGGTTGGGCCATGTGATGAGAGGGAAAAGTATAATAACTGTGGCACTTGAGGGTTCAATTGAAGGAAAGAAAAAGAGAGGAAGGAGAAGAATTAAATTGGTGGATCAGGTGAAGAACATCATCTATGATGAAGCAAAGAAGGAAGCTCGGGACAGAAGCGGATGGAGACAGCAGTGGTGTACGGGACCTGCCAGCAGGCAGAACACCAGATGATGATGAATCAATTGTCACAGACGCCGATTTGAAGCCAAACTTAAAGGATAAATAATTGATGAATTTTAAAAAAGGGAGGCTCTGTGACATGATTTGGTCTGTTAGTTATACCTATTTCCATCTCAGCCTGTTATCAAATAGTTCAGTGCAACTCCACGATTCTTATCAGAGGGGGTAAGCCTTCATCTCGCGTCTTGAAACTAGGTAATCTGCGATCGTGGGTAAATAATGTAATGGACAATTATTGAAATAAAACCTAACTAAGCGCGTTTGATGATAAAACGCTCGCTTGTATAGTCATTATATGACTTGTAAAAATTTGCTATACCTTGTTTAATATTTTAATGAATAAAACTAGAGTGATCTTTTATGCTACCTCTCCTACATCCACAAAATGAGCACTGCATATTATAGAGTGAATTTTTTCTGCTGCCACAATATATTTATTCTTAGCTGGGGAATGGCAACTGTTAGACAATGAGTAGTCTTTGCGTTTTGTCTCGCTCTAAGTTTTCATACAAAAATCGCATCAGAGATAAATATTATTTTTAAAAATATTTATCTTCTCTATCCCGAATACAGCACAATGGGCCAATTTACGTCGGGTGAATAACAGTAATAACGGACGGGACACAAACACTCATGTCCTGGGCAGATAATATTCTACCCAGGCGGGACTCGAGCTCGCGACCCTCGGGTTAGCAAGTGAGGACTTTACCCCGCCGCCACTGGGAAAAGAATTTAATAACGAGATTTTCATTACCCGGTGACAAAACTCTCATTAAGTGATAATTAATTCCAATGCTTCTTGATTTATTTCCTTGAAAAATTCCAACTTATTTACGTGCACTACAGGTCTATTTGCTCCAAATGTTTTTATATACTGAAAATATTATAATTAAACTCTGAAATCAGCGATGGGTAGATCTGCTAAATACGTTGAGATAAAATGTGTACATAGGTTTTCATGGATTTTCAGTAACTGAGTGGCATTTTTCATTCATGGCAGCAATACACAAAATAAGAAATGAGATAGAAATAGATGCAACAACACAGAGTTGTGACATCCTCTCTTCTTCACCTCACTATCGTAACTTCAAAAATGTCAGATAAAATCATAAAATGGAGAATAGCGTGGAATGGTGACAACACTTGGTCGTACGAGAATGGTGATGAGAGCATTATCCGTTAACGGCATCAGTGTGGAGAGAGTTAAATGAAAACAAATGGAAAAGTTCCTTGAAAATTAAATCCCGCCATTAACAATATGGCGGGAAGAAAATTTAAAAATAAAACCTTGAATTTTTTTAAGACAGAAAGGCTGTCGAAGTTGTTAGACGATGGGTCTTTTAGCTTTCGTGACGATCGCTTCTAGGGTAACATTAGCATTTAATATGACACATTAACGTATCAGCGACTAACGTACCAGAACAGAATCAGTTTGACATTTGCACTTTCTTTAACATTCAAACCATTGCCAGGCACAAATAAATATTTAGACATGCAGCAATGCGTTGGCCTCTTGCTAATTTATTCCTCGTTCACATTTTCAATCCCCATTTGCAGTCGTGCGATTAGGAGTTCAATGGATGCGATGCAATTTCATCGTGGAATCGAAGAGCTACTTGCAGGCAAGAAAGAAACCAGTTTAATTCCAAAGTAAGTGTGAAAACTCGGTCGATTGCCACCGCTAGCGATCCCAACTGACACAGAAGACTGATCTTACACTTCGAAACGCCACTTGTAATCGAGTTTCGAGGGCGCCGTCTTTGAAGTAACTTCCACGCATAAACCCACCTCAACGAACTGTTCAAATTTGAAAATTTCATTCGATTTAGGTGTCGAACGGTGACTAATGCCAGCTCAAACTTACTTAATTCCCTCTCCCTTGGCGGAAATTCACATCGCATTCGGATCCCTCTCTGCCAGCATGCCACAAAGGGTGCCTCCCAGACGATGCGGGTTGGGAAGGGGGAGAGAGAGAGATAAAGGATAGTGGTTGCCTCGGAGCAAAGTTAGGCGCATGCGCAAAGAATAGAATCCTCGTTCCCCTTAAAAGGGCCCAGGCACAGAGTACGTTCTGAGAGGCCAAAGGGGACAGTGGCTGTAATAACATTTCGCTCAATCCGCCGTGTTCATAGCAAGCTTCATCCCGGCCCGTCGATATAGGTAAGTAGCGGCGAACAATGAAAGAAAATGGCTCTTCAAAGCGCAAATATCAGTCGAAAGTAGTGTACCACTTGAGTATCATGTCTCATTTTCATGTTTTTTTGGCCTTATTGGAATTTTTTGAACTCCAGTCGAAACACGAAGGAAAATGCGATGCGTTCGATGTTTGAATAGGCTTCTTGGGGTCATCTGATAGCAATTTCGATCCCAGCCTGTAGATGTAGTTAAGCATTTGAGCATCATGTCTCATTTTATTATTTTTTTTTAGTTTTATCCGAATATTTGAGCTTCAGTCCAATCACAAAGGAAAATGCAATACGTTCGATGTTTGACTAGACCCGTTGGGGTCATCTGATGGCATATTGTGGCAATACTTGCTCCATGCTTCCCTCTGCTTATCAAGATATAAACAATGAAATCATACGTCACCACTGAAAGCTTCCGGGTTTTAGATTTTCTAATATTTCCTTATCTACAGCTACATACTACTCTACGATCCGCCGCATGGACGTGTGGCAGGGGGTGTTAGGTCACCAGCCGTGTAAAGATGTAAGGTTTTGGGAGGTGAAATGGTGACTTGTATTATGGGAGTGTCTTTAGTGGGGCTCAGTTTTTATTGTGGTCGCTTATTGTGCGCGGAAAGAATGAGTTTTGTACATATCTGTTCGGCAGTGTATCTCTCTTATTTGATTGGTTCTGTCAGACCAAAGGGTGTAGTGAGGCGTCATGATAATATTCTCTGTGTCGCTCTGAAAAATATCAGTTCTAAATTTCTCAGCCAACCTTAGCCTAGCGTGTAGCCTCCGACTCTCTAGGGGCTCCCACCTTAATCCCTCTAAAAGTTGTGAGATGTTCGCTCGTTGCAGTTTTTAACAAAGCGCGCTGCTTTTCTTTGTATTTTATTCATTTTTTTGGATTCACATTTTCAATCCCCATTTGCAGTCGTGTGATTAGGAGTTCAATGGATGCGATGCAATTTCATCGCGGAATCCAAGGGCTACTTGCAGGCAAGATAGAAGCCAGTTTATTTCCAAAGTAACAAGCACAAGACTCATTCATTAAATCTTTATGACCAGGGTCCCAAATGCTCGCGGCATATTTAAAGCATGGCCAGAGCGAGGTAGCATCTCTCTTGGACTTTTTCTTCCGAGGACCTTCAAATTATAATCAGTATTGCTTTACACTCACAACTGCATTGAGTTAAATCGAAATTAATAATTTGCAATGCCTTTTTACCTCTCTCAAACATAGAGTACGTCAAAATTCACCGAGCGCACGGTAATTATTTAGTACGCTTTGCGCCTAGTAAACAGACCAAGAACATGATCGTTTCATACAACCCTTATCACATGAAAGAGCGTAGGTAGGAATCAATTTGGCCCTTCTCTCTCTAGGTACTCTGTGGCCCGGGCACTAAGAAGCCGCGAACCAAATGCCCCACCTGAGCTTATTCCTCTTATTTTCCTTCCTACGATTCCTTACATCCCTTCCCCCGCTTTTAGCGGTCCAGTCGATAGCGCCCGCGTCGTCTCTTTCCCTTCCTCCTCACCACAGGCAGAGGGTGGGTAGAAAAAAATAAGGAGAATACTTCCTTGGGTCGTTCGTTCAGCCTTGCGGCCGGAGGGGTCTCTCAGTGGTGGTACCATACGCTTTCGGCGAGATCGTTACCGTCGCCGCTCGGGTCTGGTTGTGGGAAAATTTAAAAGTTTCAGCGCATTAGGGAGAATTAAAAAAACCGTCACGCAGTTTTTCGTACCGAGCTGGCTTGTCTCGCAAGCTAGCTGGTTTTTTCTTCTTCTCGGGCGGCAACTTATAATGTTTTAAGGTAGCTTGAGCGAAATATCATTTCACTTTGAAATCAATGAATTTGGTCTCATTATGAAGAGAAATATCTCACTCTTTCAAAGATACCAAAATATCTGCCCCTTACCGGACTACCTTCCGAGATGTTTTATGAAAAATACCAGCTCTTTTACATGGGAAATGGGACGTGTATGCACTCCAGAGGGAACTGATTTTAAAAAATGAGGAATTTCTAACAGCCAGATCTCATCAAAAAATTTAAATTTTGTAGTTTGTACGTTTTCTCAACTATTGTTGAAAATTAATCATATAGTCACCGCAGTAATTTCTTCGGGATCAAGAAAAATCTTCTGTTTCGAAGAATTTTTAAAATTACCGCGCGAAAAAAATGAGTCAAGTTACAGACTTATTTAGATATTTCCATTTTGTTACTTAGAATTAGTCATGTGTAACTATATTATTGCACCATTAATATTGCAATATATAATTCATGTGTCCTACAGCTGGTGAATTAAAATATATAGTTCTAATAT
Source organism: Ceriagrion tenellum (assembly GCA_963169105.1). NCBI lineage: Eukaryota > Metazoa > Arthropoda > Insecta > Odonata > Coenagrionidae > Ceriagrion > Ceriagrion tenellum. Next base: position 90,895,017 of record OY720634.1, read on the forward strand.
GGTATCTATTATGACTAGGGAACTGTCTCGCTCAAACTTCCTCAAGGCAATAAGATTGACAAAGCCTTTGATACGAAAATATATATTTGAAGCAATATTTAAACCGGGTTTTGTGATGCATCTCATCGAGAGTGGGCACCGAGGTAACTTTTCTCTCAATAAATAAAACTGTCTTTTGTCACTTGGCGGTATTCCATGGTTAACAAATTTTTTATTCACAAAACTTTTACAATACCACGTAAAAAATGAATCAGGCACGACCCAGTTTTCGACGAATGATCGTCATCATGGTGATGACGATCATTCGCTATGTTCAATCATGTACCAAAACAATCTACTTAAAGAGAAATCCAATAAAATTCTAAACAATGCATATTTTTAATTAAAATTTAGGCTCCAATTATCTCTCATTAGGAAGGATTCACTCCGATGTCGTTTCTTCAATTAATTTATCATTAACTTGTTTATAGAAACTGCAGAAATAAACGATAAACGCCTATTCGTTAAAAAAATCTGTATCGGGCCAGAATCTGAGGAGCAAAAGAAATATCATTCCTTCAAATAAACTATGAAACAACTAATCCTAATAAAGCTCCTAAAATCGTTTTAATATCAGTTCCTCAGATAATTTAACCTTGCGCTTACGTAATCTTAGTTCATAAACAAATCTGAGAATCCGAGGGCAATATTGGCCATTTCCCTAGTTCTAAATACGGAAGAGATGGTAAAAACGCATAAATTAACTAACTCAAGAATTTCAGGAGACGACCAGAGGGTTGCAAGTGTAGGCATCATACTAATGAATAATAAAATGCTAATAAATACTAATAAATAAATAAAATACTAATAAAAAGAATGGGGCATGAGAGTGAAGTCAATCTGGCAGTACAGCGATAGGATTCTGATGTTGAAGCTGGAAGGAGAGCCGAGATGCCGACGTCTAGCCGTACGGAAGAAGAAATAGAAGAAGTGTGCGGACAAATTGAAGAAGTCTTCGGGGTAGTGAAGGGAAAAGATAACTTCATCGCAATGGGAGACTTGAACGCAGTGGTAGGAGAGGGAAAAGAATCTCCACTTATCGTGACGGACCCCGACAGAAAAATGGAGGGAATACCTGAAAAGTAAGGAACTCTTATCTCTGCCCGAAATATGGAGACTTTTGATTTTTTTTCCCGTCTCAATGGGCGATTAGGAATATTCCCTGGGAATACCAGGAAACAAATGACGAGTGGCCACCGAGCAAATTTCAGATCGTCTGATAATGTACCCGTCCCGTGGTACTTTGAAATCAAAGCTACTACTTCTGGAGCCCTAATCATGCGCCAAGTCTTATGCGGGTCTAAAATCTCAACCAAGTCTTATGCGGGAATAATAAATGTGCCTATCTCAATGTTCTGGTTCATTGGCGCCCACGCACCCGGCCTATATTTTATCGATACTCGCACACTCGTAAATCGGGAACGCAGTCGGTCAATTCCTCCGTGACTTGTCACTGTTTTCTCTGCCCTTGGCACACGTCTGTCTCCTTTTACGTGGCTTCGCTTATCTCGCGTGGCCTGTCGTTGTGTCGCCATAGATATACCCCAGTTGTGCGTCCCTCCACGTTTGCTATCTATTTTAGACTCAACTGATGGGCACATTTTTTGCTCGCCAGATTTTCAACCAAAAGAAAGTTCTAAGATATTCTGAAATCAAGAGGAGCATCCACTTATTCAGAACTGTGTGAGTAGCCGAGCATTTTCCCGAAAATCCAAAAAAAAATCCGCTAATAGAGTGGCATTACAGAGTTTGACGCGAAAAATAACATTTTAATTGACATATGTTATTCGATTGAATATTTATAAGCCCCAAACAGGTATTTTACATATATACATATTACCCTTCGAGGTGTGGTGGGACTCAATGGTTTTTGGCAGCGGGTTAATTATCACCAACCTGAACTACTTATAGCGTAAAAATAAACTTTCATTAACAAGCGCTACACTGTAAGTATGCTAGATACATGAGCTAACAAATTAATCTACAATGTAACTACGTAAACTACTTCGCATTGACGAGGCATTGACACCTGATATGTGGCAAAGTCTTCAAATAGTGCCCGATGTCTCCGATAAAACAAAAATTTTTTTTCAGCATCATCATTGGTCGTTCAATCCTAAGAATGGTTGACTGCAGCCCTCCGCCCTTCCCTATCTAATGCTAGTTCCCTTACCTCCTGGTATCTCTTCCTATGTACTTTCATCTTTTTTTGGTCCACGGACTTATTCCTGGGTCTTCCACTATTGCCAACATTTTGAGTAACAAGATTTAAAATATTTTTCTACTTGAGGGCACTCTTTGATGACTTCTTAAACCTTCATAGATCAGACGTCCAGATTTATTAAATCAAACTTTTCCCGGTGATCCGAAAAGAATGAAAAGACACTCGTTTCCAGAACTGACTCCGATATTGAACGTCACATATATCTGCCCATGAGCGCGACCTCTGCCAAAGAATCGTATATCATGACATGGCAAGGTGCACAATGCAATTGCGTCTCCGATATTCCGACATGCGATTCCCGCCGCATTGCAGACACGGGCCGAAACGCTGGAGAAAACCAATTTTCAGTTTTTTTGTCCAGAGGAAAACGAACGGACCCAGAGAAAACATCTGTGCTCTTTCTCTGTACCGAGTCCTGCAATATTCTGCACGTCATTTTCATCGAATAGGAAGAGATAAAAAGACGTACCTAATCAACAGGGCTGACCCACATTCACTCCAGAACGCTATTTTCTACTTCCTACACCACTAATACTCTGACTGGCGTCTCCATTTTGAAGGAGACCTTTCTAAAGATGCAGGCCGCAAAATACAGATTGTAGGTTATCCCGTGCCAAGGCCCATTAACCACCGGACACATGATTCCTCATCAAAGCTCAGTAAAGCTTGGAACAAGGGCTCCGTGCAATGCAACCGCACATGCGAGAATGAATGGTTATCCGCGAAAAATTCGCGCGGCATTAGAAAGCTTTCGAACTCATCTTCCCATGGGGAGTCATGAGGCGGGCGTTGGAGATATTTCTCACTCGAACATCGCTTCGAAATTACTCGAGGGGAATCTATGACACCGTGCCAATTCACGGGTATTCTCTCCCAGAAAAAAAATATTGTACGCTTTCACTGGTGTTCATTAGAAAGGGAGGTAGACGGGTGCATCTCACAGTCAAAGCATGCAAACGAAACCCCATTGATGTTGAAATTAGTTCGAAACATGGGTCATACACATATGAGAAAGGGGTAAAGTTTCATGGAATATGTGGAGCGCATTCCATACATCATCATCTTATTGAATAGCCCCATTGCTGAGGACACTAGAAGAGTATGGAGTATTGTATAAGTATGGTAAGGCATGTGGTCCTGTTTTTTTAAATTACCTCCTTGAAAATTTATTGAAATGTACACTCCATTACCAACGATTGCGGCTTCAGCCACCTTTAATAAGTTCTTCATGGTTTCTGACCTAAGTCCGAGTTCAAGAGGGATCGTAATATGGTATTTTATTGCATTATACTTCATTCAAAAAGAGAGTGAACTTAACATCTTAATCCAGAGTTCCAAAGTTTTATATTTAATTGTTCTAATTTGTTGAAAGTCTCCGAAATCAACTCCAATCACAGAAACAACGACTTTATGATAATAATAAAAATCTTTATTCATCCATGCCATGGAGATACCCATGTAGATGTCGTCAAGGCGTTGCATACATGCATAGTTAAACAAAATGAAGATCAATTGGGAACAATGCATTTAAAATACAATCGTTGCAAAGTCCAGCTCGAAGTATTAATTAATAGAGTACAGCGAGTTAGCACATAACCATACTATGATTATTGGTTAAACACGAGTGCTTGATGAATTGGACCTACCTATGACCTCTAAGAATATGAGAAAACCATGAATACAATTAATGGTTGTTAGATGTTTTATTAAATACGTTTTGCTAATACAGCTGCGAAGGTAACTTAAACTGGATGACAGCCTCGGGCTTAGCGATATAAAACCTTTCGCGGTCGAAATGAAAGTTGAAAGAAAATTTCCACTCTTCTTCCCTAATCACGACCATGGTTTCTTTCCGGAGCTACGCCAGGACCTGATAATGGACTTGAGGAGTCTCTTGTAGGAAAGAACATAAATGTCCGACATTCGCAATAAAAAAATAGTTCACAAGTAAAAGATTTAATATCTGTTCCGTGCACCATGATCATCATGGAGAAGGTAGGTCTAGAATTTGACGTCGGACTTCATCTCCTGTAGTCTTCCCCAAGCTAGAGGAATCGAAGATAGTGAAAGTCTGGGAGTGGTTCTCAGTAACTCCGAGATAAAGGTATTAGGAAATGTCTATCGCATCCAAATTTTCGTAACTCACAGTTGTTCGAGAAAAAAATCATCCATGAAGCAATCAGGGAATCCTATCCACAAAAAAATACAATTGAATGGGATATCGTCCAGCCAAGCTTCACCGAATTTGAGAAAACTGAGAGCTACAACATATTGCGAAATATTAGTCAACCGCAGTTCCACATCACGCATTGTTACCAATCACAGCGAACCACATTAGCGGTGGATAATGGCGTGCGCTGAAACATGCCATTGTGTTGGCTTATTCAAATAATATTTCAGTTACAATGACCGACGAAAAACAGGCAACTTACACTATTGTTCCAGATGCCAGTTGGCTTCATCTCCATTGGTTGTTCAATTCTAAGATTTGTTGACCGCAACCCTCCACCTTCCCTTATCTAATCCTTGCTCCCTTACCTCCTGGTATCTCTTCCTATGTACTTTCCTCTTTATTTAGTCCATGAACTTATTCCTGAGTCTTCCTCTGGGGACTTTTCCCTCTATTTTGCCTTCAATTAAGTTCTTCCTAGCTGGCTCAGAGAAGACGAAATTCAAGCAAAGGCTGACATTTCCAAGTTTTTGTTGCCAGATGCCTAACACCATCATGTGTCTCAGTTCCGTCTTAAGATATATTGGATGTACAAGAGAATCAATCCTTTTTCTAAAACTGCTGCCTCGTAATATTATCAATTATAAACTAATCTTCCAACCGTGAGTAACTGATGAGGAACGCAAGGGATTCGTTTCTGAAAGTTTGCCAAAGATAATGGCTCGGTATTCCACACAAATAAAAGGATCCTGGAATCTAATTACATTGTTCTCGTTTTGCTGATTAGATTTTTCAGGAGCCTTGAGAGATATTTTTTGCGTTTCAAGGATAAAAGCCATTTCATACTGAGGGAAGGATTACGTCTGAATTTTTTCAGCAAAATACCGACCCCTGAAATATCGGTAACTTTCCACTTTGGGCATGAATTCTTGTTAGGTATCGAGCATTATAAGCACAAAATTGCTTGTAACCTCCATAGGGTCATATCCCAAGATTTTCATGGAAATATACTGAAACTATAAAAAGAAAAAGTAGGCACGATCTTTCGCAAAAAAATGAGTAGAATTAAATCTGGCACGGTTACCGCGCATACAATGTATCAAACCAAATGTAACGACTATAATGGCTCCTGATTTTACAATCACCCCCCAACATAGAGCAATCACTTTTCAAAAATCTTTTTGTTGTCGGAGCACGATTATAGAACAGTATTCCCAAGGATATCAAGGATTCTGCCTCTTTACCTGTATCAAAGCAAAGATTTGTTCATGATCTACAAGCCCATAAAAGAGTGTAACTTGTGGTTTTTTTTTCTTCTGTTCTTTTATTTTTACTTTACGTAATGTATCCGCTCATTCCAATTCATTTCTGTTTGTGACATATGAGCCCTAAATATTGTATAAATTCTTTATGTTCCTAATAAATGATGAAAAAGTCCAATAACAATAAATTATATTATTACATACATACATGCATACCAATCACGCCGTTCCCTTCCGGAGTAGACACAGTCACAAAGTTTTACTAATAAATACATACCTATGTGTACACCTAACTCTGCTTCAATAATTTACTCCATACTGACCTATCCTTGCAAATCTTTTGCCTCATTTACCCCCATACAATGCTTCATACACGCCCTCCTGTTTTTAAGATTCCTAAACTGACCGCCGGCCCCGGTGGCGGAGGGGTAAGTCCTCGCCAGCTAAACTGATGGTCGCGGGTTTTTTACCACCCAGGGCATGGATGTCTGTCAAGTTCTGTTGGTCCGGTCCCAGGAAAACCTGATGACAGGCTTAGTAGCCTATTGAGATTCCAGGGACATACGGGCCAACAGAATCGTCCGGCAAACAAAAAAAGTATATTCCTCCTAAGAATTTCCTCAACCACATTCAACCACAAATTTCTCGGTTTACCTCTACCTCTCCCACCATTCCTTTCACTCTTATATATCTGTTTTGTTATTAGACTCTCATCCATTCTATTAACATGACCAAACCATGATAAACAAATCGAATTATTATTATTACATTTTGTCAGTTATGTCGTGTGATCTCCGTAAAACTACGAGGAAACATAAATTGAACTGTATCAGGCTGTACTTTGTGGAAGTTGTCTATAATCACGTTGAATAAAAACACTAGGCAATCTTCCACAGACTATTTTGCTGGCACGACGCGTTTCACCACACTGTGGCATGATAATCATGTGCGGTGGTCTTCGGTTAGGGTCGTATAGCCCTGGACCGAAGCGTTGGGAAGGGAGCGTGGAGGGAAGGTGAGTGGAGTGGGAGGGGGTGGGGGCGTGGGAGTAAAGATTCTTTGAGTGGACCAAGGAAGAAAAACATAAGAACGGCGGTTGCAGCTTGAGACAGTTTGGTGACGGGAAAGGGGGGGGAGGAAACGGAGAAGAAGGGAACAGTGAGGTTTTAAATGGCAACGTCACTACCCCGGACCCGAGGGGTATGCAACTCTGAGAAATGGTGTACACTAGTTGAGAAATGGTCGCGAAATGGACAGGAATGGGTATAAATGGACAGAAATTGACAGAAATAGATAGAAATAGACAGAAATGGACAGAAATAGTTAGAAATGGATAGAAATTGACAGATATGGACAGAAAGGGACAGAAATGGTTAGAAATGGACAGAAATGAAAAATTGACAGAAATGTACAAAAATGGAGAGAAATGGACAGAAATGGTTAGCTTTGAACAGAAATGGTTAGAAATGAACAGAAATGGATAGAAATGTACAGAAATGGGCAGAAATGGTTAAAAATGAACAGAAATGGATAGAAATGGCCAGAAATGGATAGAAATGGTCGGAAATGAACAGAAATGTATGGAAATGGTTAGAAATGGCTGAAATGGAAATGCGGTGTACACTTGTTTTAGAAGTTGCGTACCCCTCGCCCGGACCGGACCCTCCAGGAGGAAGGGTAACTTGAACGCCTCTGCCCCCACCCTTCCTCCTCGAGGTTTCGGTCCGGGGAAAAAAAACTACCTTCACATTTAGTATTATTCCAACCTACTTACACGAATGCCAAAACCGAGCTCACGAAGGAAACTTTATATAATTTGCTATGAGTTTTTTCTTCGAATTGAAAATAGTATTTTCCATTTCAACTCTCCGTAACTCATGGTCATGTCATGTCCGTCGACATCGAGTTAAAATTATGAGATTCTAACACGCAAATACTAGATACAAGCGGATAACTATAATGCGGTGGTGAGTGGTGTCGGCTTTGAGGTCGCGCCGGCCACTGCAAGAGAAAATGGTGAACATGAATGCTAAAATAAATTTATTGAAATATAAATACTATCAACCTACATCCCATGTGAAATGGAAGGTCAATGAATTCTTGTGAAATCTCTCATAACGGATACTTCTTCCATCCCGTGACGGTTAAGTCCCCCACTGTCTCCCATTATTCTCGAGGTCAGTGGGTCAATGTTAACCTCTCCGTGGTACACACAATGACAACCACTAAAGAAAAAGTACAACTTAATGACTCAATACCTCTTACATTTCGTCAGAGAAAATAGAAAGCAGTATTTAAATTTCTTCAATTTATTCGGATTCCGCTTGCATCAAAGAGCAAGGTTAGAAAAGGAATAATTGAATAAAGAAAACTGGACCAAGAAAGCCACAGTTTGATACAAAGTTCGGCACATGAATCAAATCGAAATCATTAAAAGCAAATAAAAATAAAATTGATACATGTGAAGTACCAAATATAAGTGAGACATTGCCTGAAGTACGAAAAATTAAAATTCAAGACAAGACTTGATTGGAACGCGGCTTCAAAAAGAAGTTCGATCAACTCCGGGCTACACCTTAGAAATTCAAAGATATACGTAAAAAGATGAAAAAAAAATCGGCCCTATATAACCTAACTACTCTGCCCAGCAATGGTAGAGAGCTTTTACCACCTGAAAACACCCATCTGTGGTTTCAAAGTACTTGAGGCAAAGGCTTCCGGTGGCTAACCGTGGCGGGACTTGGGTACACTAATATGATCGATTTTAGAAGTGGAAAGCATTACTATTCTCAATTTCACAGAAGTGCTACCCTAGTATAAAACATCCGGTTGAAGGATTGTTATATTGAAAGGGAGCCCAAAGATAACTCAAGGCAATGCATACTAAGCTAAGATTGCTTGAAATATTCAGACAGGTGAGTTTCAGGGAGACATTGAGGATATTATTGCACCCCGATAGAAAAAAAATTGTAAATATAAGGTATTCCATACCCTTTGACCTCCGTAAAGTGGCAAAGTTGCAATATAAATCAAAGACCTTAATCCACCCCTGTTTATATAACGAAGTAATATTCGGGTAACTCTGTGCTCTAACAGTCCCGTGCAAAAAAAAATCTTCCCATCACGGAGCCGAAAATTTCCCAAGCTCGAAGTCCCAAGCAGACGACGTGACAACGCGATTGAACCACGCCCCCTCATGGGAAAATAATAAACGCTCGGAACAAAACAAGGAGCCTTCCTCCCAGGTTTGGGAGAGGACCCACGGAAGAAAGATAATGACCTGCGAAGGATATTTTTCGAAGGTTAGGCTCCCGATTGCTTGAATTAGAGCGATAATGAAAGTAGCTGCAGATCTGCAGATCATCTGCGTAGTTCTATCGCGCCACCATCTCTCACCATCGACAGTCGCTAGAAGACGCAGAGAGCCCATCCTTGGTCTTTACCCCCGCAGTTCCTTTCTTTTTTTATTATTACACACTTGATTTTGCAATCGCTCTTATTTACATTTCAAATTATGGAAGATTCGACGTATTTTTTCGGTCTGGAATTCCCTTCTGAGTCGAAATCCCCTCAATGTCTGAAATGCCACGATTGACTCCGCGGAAATTTATTTTGTTTCAATTCCTTCTTCCAATGCACAAGCAATGACAACCGCAAACACAGAGGGAGACTCAAACATACTGATTTCACCCTGCATATTCACTTTCGTTTCTTCCTCGTCCAATTCCTTTCCCCTACTCCCGCCCATTCTCACGGCTGATGTTCCAACGCCACCTACCGCACAGGGTTGTACGAAGGTGTTTACAGGCGGTTGACTGACACGCAGGGTCGTACGACGATGGAGAGGAAGGCCATCAATTAACCCCCAATACCGACTGTGGCGTTGACCTCCCTCTCCACAGCCTTGACCAATATCCCTCGAGAACTAATTTATCTCTCCTACTTGATTCACTCCTAATGCCCCGTTCGGCATACCAGCTTTTCACCCTGATAATCCATTATAAGGGTGAGATTTGGTAACTCAAAACTCACGTTTGCACCGGCCGTGGTAACTTTTATGACCGGGTCAACTTATCTCAGCTATCTATATTTTTTTAAATACATAAGTTATTGCTCTTTTAAAGTCCCGTATCCTGTCATCTCATTTTGATGATAACATTTATACGATGCATATGTAGGAAGTTCTGAGAGTTTTTAAAAAATATTTCCTAATAAAATAATATGTGAATATTATTTTAAAATTATTTTGAACCAATTAAAAATGTTGAAATCATTTTAAAACTCTCGTATAAATTTGCATAGATACATAGCTGTAGTCATATCTAAGTGTTAAAATATATCAGTATAAGAATTCTCGTAGCTTCAAATAGTGAGGCAACCGACAGCAGTAATCATGCTTAAAATAACCGATTAAACTGGAATTAGATTTATTTTCCCAGTGAATTATATTTTGCATATTTTTAAAATACCAAGACGAGCCATGGTATACCTTTTTTATCATTGTTCAAAAGGGCACATGCTACCCACGGTCTCCGTGACCACTTCAACCCATCCCTCATTGACTCCACCTCCCTCTCCAAAGTGACTATGTACAAATTTATATGCACTAACCTTCGATGTAGATGAATCTACCTTGAGTGTCGACCTTGACTAAACTGGTTGTTACCTAAGTCCTGGAATGTCTGGTGATGTCATATAGCAACAGCACAATTTATCATAATTTCCTGAATCCAATAATGTTACAATTATTCCTTCCATTTGCTTCCAGTTCTTAGAAGGATTACAGCCAGTCAATTAGTGCTGTTCATTCAAGATAATTCAATTAAAACTAAAAAATAACAATATTAACTATAAATTTATTAGTTCAAAAAAACCCATAGAATCAACCACATTTTCTCATTTCTTACAAAATTTTCCTGATATGATTATCCCAAATCATCATGTACCTGAAACAAATTCTCCAAAAATATTTTCTCATGATATCTCCTAAAATCAAAATTCCTAAACAAAATGTTTTTATATGTTTCAATTACAAAATAGACATTTAAATAACTATAACAGATGCTATGGCACATAAATATTCTACAAGATGATTTACTTTCTTGAAAAATTTCAAATGGTGATCAATGACTCTCATTTGGGATTGGTATTGCATCCACTTTGTTTAAGCCTACCTCACATAGGTCTCCCGAGGTTAAGTTCACGCACAATCGTTTTTTCATGACAAATTCCATAATAACGAACACAGTAGCACTACATGCTCTACATTTCCATTGCTTCAACTGAACAACCTGCCCAAATACGCATTGCTTCATGAGTAGCCTCGCTCGAGAAAACACATTCCCATCCAAAATTAACTTTTTACTAACAATTTACCAAAAAATTACATGAATTTAATGCTTAAATATTATACACATATGCTTAGCCAATTTAACGAACAAATTAAGCTTCCATTCTATCCTAAAGAAAAAATTATTAGGAATCCTAGCTTAAGAAAATATTATTAAGAAAAATGCAGAAAATGGGGTAAGAAAAATTATTTCAGGACAACTGTCCAGAAACATTTTTTTCCCACCTTGAGGCCTATATCCAAGTGTAGCTTAGGCTATGGCATGATTGTACTCGAAACCCCCCTCCCAAGCTGCCACACACTATCTGAAATGTCCTACCCTACACATTTTCTCATGCATAGGCAACTATGGCATTTGCCTAGTTTATCTACATTGATTGAACCTTCTTTCTAGGAATGGTTCTACCGCTAAGTTTTTTTTTATTTTAAGTGTGTGAAATTTTGTAAGTGACCATAAATGTCCAAGTTTTTTGGCTCATTTGCTTACCAAACACATGAGTGATAACACTCCAATGTGGAGCTAAGGCCAATTATTTCATTCCATTTCAGTTCCAGGGAACAGAGACGTTCGTGTGCCGAGAGTGGCAAACTTCACTTTCATGTATCCACCATCCCCATTGGTGTCTCAGGCAGCTGACATCCCATCTGATCTCCGATGCAGCCAAGATACATTCCCAAGAAGATGCCCCACGACCAGCGTCAGAAAGATCACCCGAACAGATAAAGATGGCCCCAAAACTGAGAATGAGGCTGACGTTTGTGAATGTGTGCATCAGATTGACATCCCTTTGGGAGAGACAGTGGAGATGATTCTAGTGGACGAAGGTCAGTGACTCATGAAGATAAAAGACTAATATGGGAATTGAAACATGCATGCATATGAAGAATGTACCTACCAATATTTCCCTCCTAAGTCTATCAATCAATTAGGTAAATACCAAATGCATGACAGGTCCATGCACCATTTTATTAACAATGGTGTAGCCTACAGGTGGGTGGAAGGGGTGGTCAGACCTGATCACAATTTTTTTTAGATACCATAGCATTGAAAAAAATGTTAACACTTTAGATGTTAAGAAGATTAAAAATATCAACTATCCAAAGAGTTAAAAATTACAACTCATTGCAAATAAATATGTATTAAGAAACTTTTTTATGTCATGATTAAAACTACGTACAACCAAAAAATTAGATTTCACCGTTCATGAATAATTTTGCTGAATACAAGTAGAACAAATAATACTTAAGTTTATATTTGGATTTTTAAATTTAAAAATTATTTTAAAGTTATGTAATACAAAAACTGTATCTACAAAGGCTGCATATATACAATGTGTTTCTCTAGGGAAGGGCAGCATTTGATTGACTACCTCATGCAGATCAAACTGTAGTTACATCACTGCATTCCAATAATTCCTCATTCAAAGCACTTTTTTCTCTCACTTCCTTATACAGTGAAACCTGCATTACACAACCACCAACAGTTACACTGAAAAATGGTCGTTAATAGGGGTGGTCGCTCGACAGGGGTCCAGTTTCTAGGAGTACATATCACGCAAATGAATGGGCGGCTGATTTGAAAAAAATAGAAAAACTCTTGTAGCAACAGTTTTCTTAAAACTTGGCATTTATTCCTGCATAATTTGGTCAATATTGGGAAATTTCAATGCATATTAATTTGAAGTATACATACAGAGAAATCTGAATTAAGTGACCACTGACGGTTCAGTTGAAAAATGGTCATTGACATGGGTGGTTGCTTGATAGGAGTGATCATTAACAGGGGCTTATCACTGTATTGCTCTTGATATTCTGTTTAACTCCTCATATCTTTTTCATTGCTTCATACTAACCAGTAACAACATTTTTCTCCTCCCTCTGACATACTTACGGAGGAACCTGCACTTCGAAGTATGTACTGTTTTCTTAAGGCATACAAAATTTGCTGTTATGAATAAATTTAGGTTGAGTGCTCCCCTTTTTATTGGTTAAATTTCACGTCATTACTCCTCAGGTAAAATCTTATAGGGCAAAGTTTTCAAATTAAGCTTTTACCATGTAATGAAAAGCTGTAATTATACTGACTCCAGCCTCCATTGCTATTTCTGGAGGATTTTATATCATAATTTTTAACTGAGGGAATGGTACAATTATCTTCAGGCTTAAAACATTAGCAATGTATATTAAATGCCTAATTTTGACATACATTGAGAAATGGATGTGGTAAACAGCAGAAGTTTCCTTTGGCAACCATCCCACATTCATCACAGTAAGTCGGATGTGTGCATAGACAAAAACCAGAAGTCTGTCATTTAAACCTAAATACTCGTGTTATTATAGCGAAGACCTAGTAAGCTGAAAAGAATACATAATGTATCTCAATATCTAGTGCATGTTACACAAGTTTTTGGACAATGTTATTCTGGCAGAAATTGATCTGGATTTGGATATTTGGGGAGGCGACCGACAGCTAAGGTCATTTGCGCCATATGGGATAGGTAAGGGAGGAAGGGTGGATAGAAACCCGGCGTTAGCATTAGCCTGCTCTCAACGATAGGCACCAAGGGGACCACGGTTTAACGTCTCATCTGACAGACAGAGTACTGTACTTGAAGTGCCCTCCACAAGACACTCAAGTACGGATCAGGTTTCCTCTGAAAAACATCCTCCTCTGCAGGGATTTGAACCCTGGCCGCCTGTATGGTAGGCGAGTACTCTAGCCACCACACCAACCCAATCCCTGGCAGAAATTGAGATATGTTGAAAGTTATATGTTACAAATGAAATCATACAAAGTTATGAGATGAGATGCCAGCACACTGCCATTAAGGCATTATTTTTCAACGTTAAAACTCGTAATTTTTAAGCCACTGCATCTTCATTAAACGACAGATGACCTTGTAATATTTGTACACCATTCGATAGTAGAAGTCATACTTTATTGTGAATATTAAAACCAAGGCAGGTTATCAGGCATGCCTAAAATACAGATTCTTCCTTAACTAACATTCTCCCCTTTATCACTCTCATCAGCACATTTCCCTCCCAATCGTCAGATAATTTTGCTGCCTCCTCCTAATTTCCCTTTCTCACCTATGCTCTCCTGAAATATTCAAAACTTCTCTTTTTCTCTTTGCTCAGTATACCCATCACATCCTCCTCCACACCTACATCTTGAAGGCTCCCAGTCACAGCTCATTTTCTAATCATAGAAAGTACGATTCTCAACTACATATATAAATCTATGCTCCATTATCTGGAACCCTTAAGAAATCATTTCTCGATATCTTCACTCGCTTTTCCCCTCATCAATTCTCCTCTCTCCATCAATACTTTCTTAGCCAATCACTTATTTGCAAAAATGTGTGATAGTTTGAAAAGTTAAGACGCTAGAGCTTATGAATAATAGATTACAACTGAACTTCATCAGCTAACTCAAAACTTCTGTATAATCATATTGCCATTGTTATACGAAGAATAAGGATTACACATGTAGATGTTTCCCACATCCTAATTACCAGAGTGCTTAAAGTTAAAGGTTTAAAAAATAGAAATTTAACTGCAAAAGTGAATGTATTTCACAAGTGAAATATTTCTATAACAGTCAAAATTTCTTAGGCTTACAACTCTTTATTTTTGATAGCTCTAGAGACACTATGACTATCATAATTAGGGAGTGCATGCACCAAAATACCTAACTTAATGGAGGAATAAGCCTGACTATTGACAGTGCATATAATTCTGGAATCTGTAAATTTTCCCCAAAATTTGAATAACACTTTTAATAACATTACGTATGACTCAATAGTGACTCGAATTTCTATTTTTTAGGTGGAGCAAGTGATTGGGGGCATGTGTTCCACATGCATGGATATAGTTTTCATGTAGTGGCCCTAGGATCACTAGAGGCTGAGGATTTGAAAGGATCATTGATAACAGAAGCGGTAAAAGATCTTGATAGGAAAGGAAAAATTCAGCGAAACTTGGTGGATCCCATCATAAAAGACACGGTATCTATTCCCAGTGGGGGATATGCCGTTCTGAGGTTCAAGGCAGATAATCCAGGTAAGCTACCATTATATTTTAAAACATCCACAGTCATTATAGGCACACAAATTCCTCGCCTTGCATGCTGATTTCCTTACAAACTCGGGTACCATAAAATACCCAAATTAATTCTCAGTCAGCCAAATGTGAATGACAAGCACATATGGCACCAGAGGTGACAACGCAGGGTATATATGGCACAAGTTGTGACATTGAAATTTTTATGGGAGGGGGCAAATTCTGAAAAAGTATTTTAATAACAAAGGCAGAAAATAAATAAAATTAAATTAAAAATCTGGACGTTGAGAGTGACCAACGTAATCTGAGGCATTCTAAATTTTATTTTTGGGGCAGAGGGGAGTAAAATTTTTTCATGAGAAAAGGAAATAAATAAAATATTATGTATAAAAAGATATAGGATAGGATTTTTAGGATAAAAATAAAGATTTGTGCTCTAGCTTAGGTATATGTAATCCTTTTCTTTTTTTAAATATTATCTTTTAGTGATACTATTATTTTAATTTATTCATTATTTGACATTAAAACAAGGAAGCCAGAAGGAATAACCAAAAGGGGGGGGAATAGGAATTTGGGGGGATTTTGTGCTATTGCTTTTGAGGGGTATTGGTACCCCTCTATGGTACCAAACTGAATATGCCAGGTCCAACTGTATTATCAGTTCATTTGTAGTGGGGAGTCAGTAGCTAGTCACTCAATAAAGAACTTGAAATAACAAAGACAATTTTTGCATTATAAATAATAGCATTTCATTTACAAGTGACCACAGAATTTCGGAAAGAATCCATTTAAAAAAAAGAAGGCACTAAAAGTTTGAATAGCTTTTTAGATGGCATAAAGAGGGCAAAGTCTATCATGAGTAACATAAAATCAACCCTTTCACTCCCAGCAAATTCAAGGTAAAGGTTGCTGAGAGCACCAAGATCATTTCATGGTTTCAAAATATATTTTTTTGAAATATTACTATTTGTTATTCCATTAAGAATAAGTTTTTGAAGATAAAACGTGGAATAGTTTCTATAATTGAATAGAGAAAAATATAGGTTACAGAAGGTAATAAAAACTCACTATTTTACACCTAAAAGTATAAAATTGTCAGTCAATATAATTGCATCCAAATGGCAGCATAAGGGTCATATTCCACATTTTTACACCAGCAATTTTAAGTCTTGAAAATTTCTTTTAACAGGGTACTGGCTGCTGCATGATCAGCACGTCTCCCACTCTTCCTGGGGCCTGAATGTGATTCTCCATGTGGGTCGGGACGATCAGATGCCACCAGCACCACCAGGATTCCCCAAATGCGGCAGTTGGATTGGCCCAGAATTCTTTCTTATTTAAGGCCTTTCGGAATAACTGATCATGAGCCAAAGCATGCATAGCATTCATTTTCCTTTGAAATGACAAATGGCTATCTTGTTTACATACTGAAACACATCTTGATAGCCTCCTATAAGCCTAGAACTCAGAAATGAAACTTACGGAGCACAGTAGAAGCACTTTGTGATATACCAAACCCTACGTTAAACGGTTTCGTTTCATGATCATGAACTTTTGAGACACATGAAAAATACTGAAGTAGGCTTTTGAGTACATACATCATGGTTACACATAGAAGAATATCAACTTGAACATCAAATTATAGTGGCATGAAATATGCCTCATTAGGCAGATCTACAAGTGATCCCATGAATGCAGTATTGTAAATACCTATTAATAATTCAAGGAAACTGGAAATCAATGACAAACTTTCTAAAAAACTTAAAAAAAGGAAAAAAAGAATGCAGCTACTGCCTTCAGGTAACGCACAAATTCCACTCATCAATTAGTTTAATTGATCACATATCCTGTGCATAGAGCAATAATCATGAAAGCCACCATAGGCAGTGCGGCTGCTACGATGATGCAAGTCTGTGATTTCATCTGCGCAAGTTTGAAACAGAACTCCAGATGGCAGATATTATTTGTTAAGATTTGAGGAATGAGAGAGGTTGTTATATTATTGTTTGAAAATTTTATTAAAAGATGTTTTTAACAGTTTATGTCAATAGTCAAAAGCATGTGATAACATTCACAGCACATTTCTGAAGGTGTACATGATTACATTCATGTCAATATTAGGCTAAATCTTGTCTGACAAGTCTAGAATAACTTTGTGACTTCACTAAGGAGTACTTAGGTGAATTGGCAAAGTTATTTCTCATTCATGTTGCATGGTTGTGAAACTTACTCAAACTGGTGCCTAATAAAACGTCAATTGGGTATTGGGCTAATTCCCTATTGAACGTATCATGTTGGGTGGACAGCAAATTACATGAAAACAAGGATTCCTTAGTTGATATGCCACCTAAACTTAATCAGGAAGTTCTTCTGTATGGACATTTCTAAACCATAATTCAAGTATGGTAATTGGTTATTAGGAAAAAAACTCAATATTACATGAATGATATTGTTTCACTTATGAGTGAGTGACTGATTATTGTATGAATTTATTATTTTTTTTAAGTAAATTATATAAAATATCAAGCTGTGTTCATTTAAACCATTCCCTGACTATGATTACATCAATTATTTACATGCATGTTGAGCCTTTCATAAACTGTAATAATATTACTTCCAAAATAATGTGAAAAAATCAGTATTTTTCATAACTGACAAACGGATGATAAATCACAGTAAAATATCTTGACAGAAATCAGTAATAAAACTGGGGTCATGTGACCATAAGTGAATCATTAACTGGAAGTTGGCTGAGGTTTTGGTCGTCATCCAATGTGGACACTATACACTAATTCTTAAACATATACAACTCTAAACCAAAGACAACAAGACACCTACCAGACACTAAATGACCCTAGCACTTTTTTTAACACCAAATTTCCCCACTCACATATCTACAAAGTGCACCCAAGGTGCTACTCTCAACTCAATAAAGAAATCCACTCTTCACTGGCAACTGACGCATTCAACAGGACTTCATTTACCCTCCCGATGAAGACAAAGATGGGACACGCATGCACTCGAGACACGATGGCAGTTACGTAATGAAGGCATTGAAAAACATTTGTTTTCCAAATAACAGAAAGCCAGTTCCTCCCCCACAAATTGTATGTACACGCACAGACACACACATGAGATGTACTCATCCAATTTGCTTCCAATCCTCTGACATAAAAGAATGATTCTAAAAAAGTAACAAAAATAAAAACTCTTCTTCAACACTTCAGAGACGACTTGTCAGTTGATGGGGTCTCTATTTAATTTGCTAATGATCATTTCTAGAAACCAAATTCAACAATACTTAAATTATCTATTTCAATGCACATAGCACTCGACAGAAGTCAATTTACCATCAACATTACCTTCATCATCCTGAGGTATTGTGATATAATAGCTCTTCAGAATAAAACAATATTCCTACTCAAATAAACATGTCATTAAAATACGGTGACTAGCTAATAATTTCATACATGCTTCAACAAAATGTTGGGATGCAATTTAAAAAAGTATAGGATGAACTATTCCATTTTTAACAAACGCAATATAATTGAATCAACTCCCTCATCTTAAGACAGCACCACTCTAATAGACAGAAAAAATTCGGTACATTTCAAGATTGACACAAGCAAATACCAGGCTTAAAAAGCTATTGTCTTGTCAAGGAAAGATGTACATCATTATGGAAATAGGATGCTAAACAGGTAAATTTTTGGGGTCTAACTTTAAAAACCATTACAGACAGCTCATCCTAGAAAGAGCACCATTGCTTATGGTTTATTGCAATGACATTACAAATAGTTTCGTTAAACTAAATGTAAAAATGGGCTTTCACACAATAACAATTCTTTCAGCCCACCTGAAGATAGAGTGAGAGACCCATGGAAATTCAGCACTTGAACACTTACTGCACAGTGTGTCATTTAATGGATAAGCACTTTTTTATGAACAAATTTACAGGTAGTGAGGTTGGAAAAAGTAAAATGAAGAACAGGACACACTGGGTGCCCTTGAACCATTTGGCCTGAAGCTCACAATTGGAAATTCATAGCGATAAATTCTCATTAAGATGTGCTCATTTTTCCATCATCATCCCTCGATGAAGATCCAGCTCTTGAATCATCTTCCATGGACTTTTTGCTCGTTTTCTCCTTGATCCATGCCTCTATTCTGCAACGAAGCTCATCAGCAGGCTTCACCATGTCCAATGTGAGAGGAGATCTATTGAAGGGGTCGGTCTGATCGCTAAGGAGATGTCTGGGTATTGAAAACAACATACTCTTTGAGTGCACTTCATATTGTATGACACAGTTCAGTTTATCTTTCTCAAAGACAAAATCAATCTGCTGAAATTTAAATTATTACTAGTTGAGCTTGAACTCATTACGGTGATCACTTAATTCATTATTGAGAAGGGACAAGATATAGCCATCCTCATTATATACATAAATTTGACATTAAATTCTTCAAATTATTGGCTAATTATTGAATGCCAAAATTCAAAAAAGTACACGAGTGTACAAGCTAATTTCTTTTTCCCCTCACATATAATTCAGAAATATAGCTTAAACATTTGACATTGAAATAATAGTATGTGCAACCATGCTAACATCGGCAAACCTATCACCTTCCCCATTAAACATGCATTTCCATCACCAAAATTGAACCTGATGAATGGTTTGACACTGGTCTCAGCAGTCTATGGTAGATTAAATTATGTCATTGGTTCTCAGCAATATCACTGTGGACTCAGAAGATCAAAAAACACAGAGAGTTTTCGGTACATATGCAAATAAATGCAACTTTATGCAATACGTACTCCTAATGATTCACATAAAACTTAATAACAAAGCATAAAAAAATAGAGAATTGAATCACAAATGAATATTTTAAAACAGCATCTCATTTTAAGCTTTCCTCATTGCTACAGCTTTTCGACAAAAATTGCATGGACTCACGTACTCCCTCATACCCCATTATCTTCATTGATGCCAATGTGAATAGAAATGTAACATATCTAAAAACTGTTCTGACAAGGTCCTCCAGAATAAACTTCCATGATGCCAAAACCCATAAAAAAAGCTGCACCAACTCTGGTTTTCTTGTTTTTCCTTAGGGAGTTGCTTTTTGTACATTACTTGCCATCCTCTCTGTGCATTATTTCTTCATTTTAGCTTTGAATTGGCCACTGACACAAATTTCAAATGGATTTAAGGTAGACATTTTACCAGGTATCGCATCCTCATCAGTATATCCCACCCATATCCTTTGTTTTATCATGTTCCTTAAGATGCCAATGAAAACTATCGATCACTAACATGCTCTGTAGCTTTAGTAAGTCACTAGGTCGGATTTCCCCAACATATTTAATCCAGTCTAAAACCATACCACTGTCCATCCAAGCATTTTGTTAAGCCTTGACTAATATATTGGCAGGAAATCTGACTTTCTTAGGTTGAGTTTTTCACTTGAAAACAACATATGCATGGAGCTTTGTGCTATATGCTGAAGCTGTCATTCATGCAATGGAGTTTTTCATAACTACTCAGTACTTGCACTGACTTCAGAACAATTTCATCAACACTAGTGCCTGTAAACATCTCAAACTGTACAGATGTTAGGTCTGCATTTCCAATTGGTTCCAATAAGTAATGCAGCTTCTTCCCCAAGCTGAATAATATACTTTTGAAAGCTCTCCTGCTTATCTTCATATGCATCAAGTAAGAGTCGGGTAATTGTCATCCTTTTCCCAGTTGATAGTCCAAGTCTGACAAATAATATTGCAACAATCCATTTCTAATCTTTTAGTCTGATAGCAATATCAGATTCTTGCACGATTTCTTCCGCTTACACCTGGACCACTTCTGGAAAGCACTAGAATTTTTACTTAACTGGCTTCACATAAAAAAAATGTCATGCCCAAAAAATATCACTGAATACATCATTCTTAAGAAAACATGCATGGACACCACATATACTTTGTAAATTAATGGAACCAAGATGGAAAACCCTTTATCTTGCTTCATCACCAATACATTCTCACATTACTTTGAAAATGAAAGTGAAACCACATTCAACTACTTACCAAGAATGTGGATTCGATATGTAGATGATATTTTTGCTATAATCGATACCAACAAAATGGACATAAATAATTTCAAAGAAAGACTGAAGATTATGCATAACTCGACACTCAATTTCACATACAAAACATTACCCTGCCATATTTTTATTTTCTCATCATATGAATTAAGACTCCGAGAAGTTTGACAACTATCGCAAGAATATGAACATGGACAATTACATAAAGAAGGATTCAAAACATCAACACAAAATAATGGCAACCTTCAACTTTGCACGGTCTCAATAAGCTATGTAACGCAAAGGAATTCAACTCCATAAAACAAATAACAAGAGAAAATAGATAAACCCTGATTTTATTAATAATAGAACCACAAATAAAAGATTAAGAAGAGATAATACACACACAACCTTGATTCTAACAGAAAAAAAGCAAAAAGAAAATAAAAATAGCTCTCGCCTGCTACCCAAAATTAACATAATGCATGCAGAAGGTATTTCAATAGGGACCTGGATCAATGGGCAAAAAATCAATTATCATAATCATCATGACTGTAATTATACCTTCCAATTTTGAGCAAAAAAAGGAATACTCCAAAATGTAACCTTCCTCCTTACCTGGCAATGGTGGATCGATCAACCACAGTGCGTGATGATGGAAGGATTACTGGATCAAGCATCAAAGTAGACATGATTGGATCCAGGAAATCATCAGGTGCCTCTGATAGGAGTTCCTCCTGAGATCGCTGCTGGGAAGCACATTGTGCAACCCTGGCTCCAACATTCTGAAGCTCTACAATCAACCCTCCACCTCCAATACGCACTGAAAGAGAAAAATATACACATTCCAAAGTCTATTTATCCAAGTGACTGTCTGCATGCCAAAAAATTGTTTCCAAAATTATTTCAAAATAACTACCTATCTAAAGCACACACCAGTAGCATTTTAGAAAAAATAACCTACAAATGAAACATTTGAAAGAAGTATTTATTAGGAAGTAATAATGTGCTGAATTCAATTGAATTTGTTGAATCACAAGGGGGGAAGTAAAAGAAGCATTAAACTGGATGAAGATGGTAAAATCAGTGGGTCCAGATGATGTACCCAATGAAGTTTGGAAGCATGCTAGGCTTGGAGGAACTCTCCAGTGCACAGAAACTCTGCGACAACTATAGTGGTGCAGCGGTTGACTGGCTGTCAGAGTTGTTTACAAAGATCTTGGAGGAAAAGAGAATGCCAGATGAGTGGAGAGAGAGCTATCTGGTACCAATATTCAAGAATAAGGGTGATGTACAGGACTGTGGTAATTATAGGGATATAAAGCTAATGAGCCATACTTTGAAATTGTGGGAGAAGATCATAGAGATAAGAATAAGAGGGGAGTCTACTATCTCTGACAACCAGTTTGGATTTATGCCAGGTAAATCAACCACGGATGCTATCTTTGGGGTTAAAACACTTGTAGAAAAGTATGGGAGAGTAAATAAGGACCTGCATCTGATAATTATCGACCTAGAAAAGACTTATGATAGAATACCACGTGAGGTTCTGTGGTGGGCCCTGCATAAAAAGAATATCCCTGTCAGTTACATCCAAATAATAAACGATATGTATGATGGAATTAGTACAAGAGTAAAATCAGTGGCAGGGGAGACAGGGTCCTTTCAAGTACAGGTTGGTTTACACCAGGGATCGGCACTGAGCCCATATCTATTCGATCTGGTCCATGATGCCAGAACAGCTGATACACAGGATGAAGCACCATGGTGCATGTTATTTGCAGATGACATCGTACTTATTGCAGAATCAAGGGTGGATGCACAAGCAAACTGGATGCCTGGGTTCAGAAACTGCACAAGTTTGGGCTCAGAGTGAGTAGGACCAAGAAGGAGTATATGGTATGTGAGTTTGATGGCAAAAAGCAAGCCGGCTCAGTTAACATCTCAGGAAAACCTGTGGCTAAGAAAGATTCTTTCAGATACCTGGGTGCTGTAATAGAAGAGAATGGAGGCCTTGACCTAGAAATTAAGGACAGGGTATCTGCAGCCTGGTAAAAATGGAGGTCAGTGACAGGTGTGACCTTTGACAGAAGGATGCCACCCAGGTTGAAGGGCCAGATATACAAGACCATCATTAGACCGGTGTTACTCTATGGAGCTGAGTGTTGGGCTACTAAGAGTACACATGAGAGAGTATTAAATGCAAGTGAAATGCGCATGCTGAGATGGATGAGTGGGGTTACCGGAGCTGACAGGATTAGGAGTGACCACATTAGAGGGAGTTTGCGAATTGCACCTATAACAGAAAAGGTGAAAGAGTGCAGGTTGAGGTGGTATGGCCATGTTGTTAGACGAGACTGTGAATATCTGGGGAAAAGAGTAATGAACCTGAAGGTGGAGGGAAGGAAGAGCAGAGGAAGGCCAAGGAAAACATGGATGGAGTGTGTGAAGAAGGATATGCTGGAGATTGGTGCCAAAGAGGACATGGCTTTGAATAGAGCACGCCGGAGGCTGAGAGTCCAAAAAGCTGACCCCAAATAATTGGGATTAAAGCTAAGAAGAAGAATGTGTTGAATTTAAAAAATTTTCATGCTAACAATTGATAGCTGGATTACACCACTTAGAAATAGAAAAAATAGTAGACCTCTGATCTAAAAAAAAGTAGATGTTATAAAGGGTTTGCTTCATGAGCTACAAAGGTGTAGATGATCAGCTATCTTCGCTTTAATCAGAAACTTGCCATAAACTAAGCAGGTCTCCATGGATTTTTCATGTAAATTGTAAATCCATTCTACTAAGAGCAATGCACATTGAAATACATGTTTATTTGTTTTTGCATTTGCACCTTTGGCTGCATTGATTGTCATTGAAATTTTTTGAAGCAGCATTTAGTGGCATGTTTCAGCAGTACATATATAGGTAAAAAAGCAGATTTCAACAACTTGGTACCTATTATGACTTTAACCCTTCAGTGGGCCCATAAAATTTTGTTAAATGACTGGGCACGCAGGCCACACCGGTGGCCCGAATTCAATTTTTTTTATTTGCCTAAAATTTTCAATTTTTTTGTAAAATATTTTTACAAACAAATTTATACTAATATCTATAGTTTACTTAGGTTTTTTTCACTATGGAACATATTTGTAGTCATTGGTTTAACAAAACCCAAAGTCATTGAAAAATCGTGAACTATTTTGAGCATCGAACATCCATTGTGACAAAATTTATACAAAATATCCTACAATTTTAATATATCTGATCATAATATATAATGTATAAATACTATATAAATAATATAAAATATAATAATGCCGACAGAAAAAAGGTTACACAGGCACGTGGGCCAAATTTGTGGCCCAGTCACGCAGGCTTCCTTTCGCACGCTATTTAATACTAACCCTCAAACAATTTGTTACAAATGACCACGTGAGACTTTTGAGGACATGATAATGTGCAGCTACTGAAACTTACAAGTATGTTGTGCCATCCTATGAGAAATGGCACACAAACGAAACACTGTGGGCTACCCCTGTGGCCCACGCGCCTACTGAGGGTTAACAAGTTAAGCTCACCATTGAAACTTTACACACTCTAAATGTAATTACTAACAATAAAACATTAGACCCAATAATGCCAATACATATTACTGTTTTCTTACATGCAAGACCAATAAAAATTATTGAAAACATCGAAAGAATTCACAGTTAAATCTGACAAGTGTTGACATGACAAAAAAAATGGTCTCGCATAAATAAATTATTTACGATATTTTTTCGTAAAACCTATCTATTGCACCATTATCTCATAAAAGTCCAAGAGATATCATCACATGCACACACTGGAAACCATGTAACTGTATATTTAATTAAAAATGCTATCTTCTGATTTCATAACTAAAATAATTTCAAGATGTAAACTAAGACCACCAATTGCTCTTTTTCCATCATGTCTGCGAAAATTTTCCACAAAGTTATGCCGTCAACCATTAATTGTATTAATTTTAATGACAAGGGCTTTAATTGAGTTGGGATGTAGCAAGTGATGACCTTGAACAGCAAGAAAGAGAACAACAATACACTCCTCCGACAGACTCATGCCCCAGGGGTTTCCAGGAAGGGCAGAGAGATAAGAGACTGACACACCCTCTTTTTCCACAAAGAATCCTATACGTTCAATGGTATCAGGATCAACTATGTGGAAGTTGATATTCACAAATGAAAAAACGACTTTGTTTTCTTCCACTGATTTATTTTTTTGGTACATGTTTCGACACATAGAGGTCATTTTCAAGTAGAAAAAATTTTTGAATTTCAAGCAATATGAAAATGACCTCTATGTGTCGAAACATGTCGTACCAAAAAAATAAATCAGTGGAAGAAAACGAAGTCGTTTTTTCATTTGTGACAAAGAATCCTGGTAAAAAAGGCACATGGAGAACACAGGTTTCCACGGTACGTGTGGCCTATCATGAGGTGGGGCATTAAGTTAAACTTCAGTCCCTACAATTATTGGAAACCTGACTGGCAGTAGTTTGCGTGGTTTTTTTTTTTTTGCTTGCCGGACGATTCTGTTGGCCCGTATGTCCCCGGAATCCTGATAGGCTCTTGGATCAGACGAGCCTGTCATCAGGTTTTCCAGAGACCGGACCAACAGAACTTGACATAATTAATTAATAACAATTAGGCTAATACTCGTCATTGGAAATTATCACCAACTAGAAGATGCAGCTCATTTTATTTCAACAGGAAGAGGAGGAGGAGGAAACTTTTTATTACAATAAACCCTTATGTCAATGGCAGGGCCTATTTGCCCGAAAATTGAAAAATTTCCCAAGTTCTCATGGAAAATAAAAGAAACTCCTGGGCCAGCTTTAACTGAAAGATTTCCTATGAAAAATATTTATTGAACACGAAAAAAATCTTTTCTGTTTATTAACCCTTCAGAGCACATGCCCTGTGAGGTTCACCTTGTTTTTACATTTCCTCTCCCACCAAACAGGAACTACTGCCATTAAAGAGGGGGGATATTAATTTGCATTCCCGAAAGTAAAAAATGTATTTCTTGCTGAGAAGTACATGAAAGACCTCTCAGGCCATTACACATTCCTAAGTAACATTGTGATGGTGCGTTCCAGAGGGTTAATAAAATAGTATTTCAAGATAAACTTTCTAGTCATGGCAGGGGTACCCCAAAACCCTCATCATTTTCATAATATTTTTTTATGTCATGAAAATGAATATAATTGTTTATACTGATAAATAATAATATATATAGGGATATTTAAGTCATAAATTAAATAAAAAACATTTGTTTATAATGAATATAAGATTTACTTGCAAGCAAAGCACTTTACATGGCCTACTAAATATTATTTCTATGTAGAGTAACTAGAAATAAGACATGAATTAATACTCACAGAGAACATCTTCTGCTAAGGAAAACAACTGAGGACTGTACGAGCGCCCATCTTGAGACACAGCTAAACAAAATGAATCACTTGAACCTAGATGTGTATAGATCTGGCAGATATCTAATACAATGCTGGCCGGCTTGAACTCATACTCAGCCAAGTCTTTAACCTAGAAATGAAATTATACAGCATATACTTAGGAATCAAATCATACGGTTGGCATCAAAATTTTATCAATGAACAATATTAAAATTACAAATTTATACACTGTTTCAATTAAATACATTTTCAAATAGGCCAAAGATATTTAAATTAATTATTGATTACTCTTGATACAACACTTGCATAATTTTTTCCAGCATGAGTAGCAGGACCCAATAAATTAAAGAAAGAATCACTAATACACTCCTCAAAGTCAAATTAGTAATGATGAATAAAAGTATTAGCATGGGAAAACATAAAGATCAATATGCAAGCTTCTTTTAACAGCTTTTTTAAATATTGACTGCTGTCTCATGTAAGATCTTAATTCCAAGCTTTACAATAAATAATTCTTCAAAATAAACTAGATGAAATGGATAAAATTATTTTAAATGCAATAACACTAATGACATGCATGAAAAATAAATTAAGTATCAGTTTTTACTCTTCATTGGTCAATGATGATAAGGCAATATAATGGGATTAACTAAACAAGAGGACAAATTTCCTAACCTGCCACAGCTAAGTCATTTTGCTGCCTATTATAAAAATTACCAAATTATTTTAATAAGGATAACATTTCATCATTAAGCAACTAACTAAGTTTTTCTGTGAGGATCTGTATAGAATATTTAAAAATTATTTACAATCTTCCAGAGACATTTGTTCCGACAGCATATATTGCAGAAAATCATCAGTGCCTTGCAAAACAATCACAGTGAAACCAAGAAAACAATTTCTTCCTGAGAAGTTGCAAATATGTTGGAAATCCAAGACCATCAAAAAGAGCAAAGGAAAACAAAACAATAACCTACCTTAAAATTCTTCTTCTTCGGCCCAACCAAATGGTAGAGGAAATAGTTGAGCATAGATGCTATTCGGTCCACCATCGTAGGATGTGAAAATATAGATGTTATCTCAGATGTTAAAAATTTCAAGGTGTGAATTGTTTCCCTTCCCAAAATATTGTCAAATCTGAAAAGTAACGGTTTTAACCATTTAGCCATCCCTGTTCACAAGAAAAATGCTCATATTTTGATACACTTCAGTCAAATAAATGAGTGCCTTCAGAGAGAGAAGGAGAGTGAGAGAAGGAAAAGTGCATGAACAACATAACTCTGGAGTGCTTTCATAAGAGGAAAGACAAACCACATTATTTTTAACACTTCCCTTTATAAGACAAAAAATTGCTTTTAAATACTAATTTCATTAACATTAAGCTGATTTACAGGTGATGTGAAGAGAATATAATTTTAGCAGAGTTTGTGGCAAAATTTACAGATAAATAACAGAATGTTTCAGAAGTTTTCATCCAAGACTCGTCCATTGTGATCATCTCAATTAATTTGCTTAAAATTCGTCCATAACGGTTGGAATAGCGATAAAGTGAATTTCACAAGTGAAATTTATGTGAATTATATATATTCCAATGCAAAATGCCTGACAATTACAAGGAGAAGACAAGACCAGCCTTAACATTTAAAAACAGCAAGGTGATGGGTTATGAAGAAGACACCAGTCCAAATAGAATTTTAATCCACTCAAGGCCACATCGTACATGGCATAAAATGAAAAAAAATATTGAGCATAAATTATGTGCTTCAAATAAAAAACAACCATTCTAACAACAATGGGACCTTAGATGACAGCATATTGCCATTAACTTGAGAACTCTTTGGTTGAGGCAGTTAGCGGGAAATATCAATTTACTCGGAGATCAATGAGTCTGGTCTCATTTGAAAGAAAAATATCTCACCCTTCCAAATATACCAAAATATCAGCCTCTAACCTCACTATTTCACGAGACATTTGACGAAAAATACCAGTCATTTTACAAGGGAAATGTTATGTATATGCACTTCAGAAAGGCATTATTTTAAAAATGAGTTATTTCTAACACCTAGATCTTGTAAAAAGTTAAATGCTTGTAGTTTGTATGTTTCCTCAACTTTAAAAAAATAGAAATCATATCGTCACTGTGGTCATTTTTTCTGGATCATAAAAAACTTCTGTCATGAAGGTGTTTAAATATGCTGTATGAAGAAAATGAGTCAAGTTGAAGACTTACATAAATATTTTTACTTAATTACCTAAATTTTCAGTCATGTACAAATATATTATTGCACCATTAATTATGCAATATTTATTTCATGCTTCCTACAGCTGCTGAAATAAAAACGTACAATTCGAATATGGTCACCATAATGATTAGGGAAATATCTTGCTCAAATTACCTTAACAGCCAACCTAATGTTAAGATTCTGTGAATAACCACTGAATTTCAAGTTTAATAGTAAAATTACTCACCTAGCAATCATTCCAATGCGCTGGAAGTTGCCCTCATTTTGTTCCCTCTCCGACCGGGGCAGGTTTTGCCACTCTCCTGATTCCCTACATCGGGTAAAAATAAAGAGTGTCATCAAATTTGTATCATTGGTTAATTGATTTTCATCCCATTCCTGATGAAGAAATATGCATACTTATGTGGCAAAGAGAAAAAGAAGAAATTCTATGAAAAAAATTAATACTGCTAATACATTATGAAAAATACTCCAAGCACAGGAAATATTGCCGATAATAATAATAATGCCAATGGCAAAATTACGGGACTCAACAATTCTCTGACGCTATCTCCGCAGCCTTCATATGGGGATTTTTGGCACCAAACATAGAGCTAATTTGGTACACAAGTTAATTAGTGACTTAACAGCACTAATTATGAAAGCAAATGTCTAACTAAGCTATCATGAAAAAATTTATAGGAGACATTAACTGAAGAAAGTCCAACATAATTGCTTTACAGTAAAAATCTATTCATTAACTCTCCTTTTCTTCTTGGTTTGAAAATGAAGCATAATGTAAAAGCACCATTTGAAGCATAGACTCAGATATGGGTAAATTAACATAATTTTCATTTGAGGTAAATTAGTGTTGTAAATTATAGTAATTTTTTCAAATTATCATAATGTTCCAGTAATTTTTAATTTTCTGCGATTAATACCTAATGGAGGATTTAATGGGAAAGCCATTAGCAATAGTTAGGGGTTAAAGGCATGTGAACCAGTACTGCTGCAATATTTATGTATAAGAAATAAAGAAAATTTAAAAAGAAATACAGCAGCCCACAAGCAAATTGGCATTCTCTTGTTTGTCAAGAGAAATTTTTGTTCAAACGATAAAAAACGATAGCCCCACAAATATTCCAAAAGTAAAAATGTTTCATGAATGAGTTGTACTCGCCTTAATTTATAACTGAGTTTATGTGAAATATGTATAGACATGGCTTAAAATAATATGTTTGAAACATATCAGTATGAAAAATATCTGAGCTGAAAGTGAACATACCAAGAATTATGGTAATTTTCAAGAGCTGTGGTAAATTATGTAAAATACCATGGTAATTATCAGAATGGTCCATCTCTACATAGATTTGCAACACTTAGAATAAGAATTTTTTTTTATTTTACTTCACTCCCACTTTATATTGGATTATACTCAACTCATGATCAACTCATGAATTTGGCTTTCATGGGCCTACGTGTCATAGAATAGCACATTCATAGACACACAACAGCAGCAATTCCATTCAATACTGTTCGTTTCCATTTCCATTAAATTAATAACTCTCAGATGTTTGCCCGAAAAGTGTCACTGCCCTCCTATATGATACATAGGAGGGGTATCATAGCATTTGCAAGACACACAAACACATCACATAAAGGGGCATAAAATATTTAATACAACACAATGCAATATGATAATTGAACCACAAACCTTGCTGTCTGCATCTGCCGCAGCTGAGCCATGTGACTCAAAGCATCATCTAACAAGAAAACAGCATCATTCATGAGCAAGTTCACAAAACGTAAAAAGAGAGGAGGCGAGACTGAGTCTTGGTTGGCCTCAACTTCAGCAGCAAGATGCCTGCAAGGAGGAGAAAAAGCAAATATTGAAGGGAAACATTCATCATTTATAAAAATCACACTCCCACAGTAATAAGATAAATTATGTGACATAAACAGCACCTTAATCTGGAAGGTTCCATTTTTTTGGAAGATTTTCAAGTGAATACAAGAGGTTATACAAGATTGTGTTGTTATGCATGTATTGTGTGGTTATACGTTTTCCTTATGCATCAGTAAACAGAGATTGAGGTGGTCGTATCCAGGGCAATAAAATGTAGTATAAATAGTAGATTTATAAGTGCTACATGCTTAACTGCGTTGTAGTTTTCCACTTTCATACGAAAAGAAAAATAGAAACAAGGTGAAACCTTTAATTTATTCAATTGGAGAGACCAAATATGTGGCAGTATGTTAAATCAAGGAGTGTACCATTAATGGTTGATAAAAATGTATTGTGTGATTACATTTCTCAGGTTTTTTCATTACATTAAAAATCAAGCCACGGGTTATTGAATTTTCTTTTGACAAGTGAATTCTACAGAGGGCAAATTTCACCCCAGGTGGTCTGTCCTACCCACCCCTTCCCAAAGTACATTTCTTCTTAACCAGGATAATTGTTACAAACAGAACTAGGGTCGATACATAATCAATTTGTCCAAATACAGTCCATCTGTAAATATAAGCTGCCTCCCACTATCTTTTCTCTAATTCTGGAAATGGATACCTAATTTCTACCCATGTTTTCTCTTGGAAAGTGACTCTCCTCCATGTGAATCTTCTTTAAATTAAAAATGGCATTGGTCATTTTCTTAAAGTATATCCTTAGAACTAATACAGGGAAAACAATCACCACATAATTGTACAGTGGGTTGCATATTTGGACTTTTCTGTAGCATTATATACCCACAGAAACATTAGTCATAATGGATAACTAATGAGACAGTACAAAAAGTTTAAATTATTTTAATCACCATTGATTACAAGGGCAAAGTTACTAGTTTATCTTTCACAGGTTCACAGTTCAGGTATAAAAATATTTATGACAGTCAATGCATTGCAGGATGAATAAGATCTTTACTGAGTTGTCATACAGCTGTAACAACATTACAGCATTGATATGAAGAAAATCAATTGAAAATTTTAAAAAAATCTTTGAGTAAGTTCTTCAAAATATAGCTTGTTGCTTACTATTATTTTCTTACTATAATGAGTAATATCAAAGCATTACCACCTACTTTCCTCTGTTACTTTGGACAGTTGGCGATGAAATTGATGAATTGTTTTGTCTTTTTATTCTTGTAAATCGCACATTTCCCCCTTTTGACTGCTGCTATATTGCTAAAAATGATGTGAATATTTGGGCATTTGCTATACATCATTGTGATGGCTTCAGTGATACCAAAGAGCAATACATACATCAAATGTCATATTGTCCCTTAATTGGGCTTTGCAATACCATGCCTCTAACTCTGGTAAAACCAGACATAAAAACCAATGAAAAAGTCTCTAAATGCAAAGTATATTATCCTAACATGGGTTAAGACACACTTAAAATAACTTTGCCAAAATAATGTACTACCAAAAATAATTGAAGGCCAAATTATTTAGTGCAGTCCTTTCTATGAATGTTGATGGAAAATGAAATATATAGTGAGATATGATTGATATCATGTTGAGGATGGCTGTCAAATGCTACAGATTTGCTTGCAATTATATAAAAATAGGTCCAGCCTAACAGTGTGAGTCTATAAAAAGTACTTGTACAGAGTGTAACACAGGGACCTGGAAATTGAAATTGAGACACATTGAGATCAATTTCTAAACAAAATACACTATTAACTAGACACAGAGTTGAATACATATTTTCAGTATAGAAAGATATCTGCTCTTTAACAACCTAATACCTATATGCATTATAATAATTATCAATGCTATTCAAATCATGCTATTTTATTTAGTGCACAATTTCATGCTTTGAGTTAAGAGTAACATGTTAGCCATCTATTTTTTTGCTACAACATGTACCACATTCAACCTATACCAACTACCTTGAACATGCTCATTCCGTACCACTCTTGCATTAGATAGCCACAACCTTTTTGCAGCCTCCACCCCTAACTTTTTACCTATACTTTTGGAAAACTTAATTTGTATGAAAAGCTATCCTCTTCATGCAAATCACATTACACAGAAAATAGCAATGCACTACCATTCAATGAGAATTTATGAATACATGAACAAATGACTGAGAAATTCAGCATTCAAATAACATTGTTTGCCAACACACTGTCCTTAGAGAAATGGCTATTTCATATGTCGAGAGGCTTAGCAGGCTTACCATTCCTATGGGGAACACAGCAAAATCTGAACAATCTGCCTAGTAATCCTTGTCCACTTCACCATGACCCATAAATGAGTAAAGCTATGACAATGATGGCATTTATTAATGTAAAATGATGAACATTAGAGATACAAAATTGTGTTTCACATCACTGATTGATTTCCTTCACTGATAACTATTGCTGTCAATTTAAAAAAATTGTAATAATGCCCAAAAGGAACTACTACACACTACATATGAATGACATAGAAAATGTTATTAATGATTTATATTTCCTCTAGTATCACTTATTTCCTTGGCAATATTCAAGTTAAATCAATTATCAATGTGGCTCATCTTTTTTAATAATTACCTACATTACAATCCTTCAGTTGTGTCCACTCTTATTAAATTTGTGCAGAATTTGTGGCAGAAACATCCACATTGAGAACCTGAATGTTGTGCAAACCCTTTGGTGTTTGTCAAAATAAAAAAGGACTGACATAGTGTATGTGTTCAATGTGGAATAAATTCTTGCATACTGTAATGGTCACAGATGGTTACCATTGTGTTAGGGATGCTTTCCTTCCCACTCCCCATCTCCTCTACCTTCTTTTCTTTTGGAAATGAGAGACGACCCACGCTCGTTAGATAAGGACACATCGCAAGGTCATGAGGAGGTAGTGTGTGTTTGGTATATATTGGTGTGCGTGTCAAATGCAGCAAAGTGGTTTAGTGTAACTGTAGTCGTGGAGTGGCGGTGGCCACCTTTTTTGTCCCTCCCCCCTCCCCATGTGTGTCGCAACAAGAATTACTCATATACCCATGCATCAGTTGGTTTTAAAAAACCTTGTTCAAGGCAAAAGAGAGCTGATTGTACTGTTTCGTTCATCCAGTGTGGCTGCCTGGATCGCCCGCTATCATTCAGGGGATAAGCGAGTGCCGGAGCAGGAGGCCACGCTAATTTGCCTCACAACGGAATGAGAGGAAGACATCATACTACAAAAGGGGCTGGACACTGCTATACTCTGTTTAATCACCACGCTCCTTCATCATGCTCGCCTAAATCTTGTGGCCACTCATCACCACATACTGTCCCTAATTCTCATGACAGTGCATGCACAGATCGCCGATAGCAGCTGTATGTCAAAGATTTGGAGATGCCGGGGATTCAGGATTCCTTCGGTGCCATGCAAGGAATCCACGGGCTAGGGCCGCTAGTCTCTATGCTCCCTGAAGATACTAGTGCAAATCTCAACCTCTACTTCATCTTTGATCACCATAGTCTTCACCATCCATCACGTAAGCCACTGCCACACCACTCATGTCCATTTCCCCTTATTCACGACATGGCTGTCCAATCATCAAGTTGAGTGTAAAATATTATACGTTAAGGGATTCTTGAAGCAACGCTAATTATTATCACCCTATCTTATCTAATTTCATGGTGTTAATAGGTCTCAGGGCCTAATTGCATTTGAACCACATCTATCCAACTAAGTGATTGACAGCAGATGCTCTTTGTTAATAGCTGTCCCACAATCAGTCAACTCAGCTCGGGATCTTAATGTAAAAGGTGTATTTTTTCGTAACTCATAATCATTTCAACTCAAGTCAGTTGCATCCCCATCCATGTCATGAATGTGCCTTCATATCATCCATCTCATTAAAACTCGCCAATTATCAGCGTACTTAAATTTAGTGCTTATTTACTGAACGTTGGAGGGCAATTTGTTTTGAAAGGGCGGGAAAGACTGGCTGATAAACGTAAAGGTAGAAAAATAACGAGGATTCCTATTCCAGTTTCTCCCTGACTGTTACGAGAATTCCCTGACTTTTCTTGGACTTCTCTAGAAATTTCAAAATTCCCAGACAATTCCAGGTTTTCACGGTTTTTTCCTGACGATCGCCACCGTGATTATGGCTAATTAAGTGTGTACATTAAATAATGCACGTTTTTCAGCATACACTTCCACAAAAATATTAAACTGTGTACAATAACAAGTGTGCACAGTCTAGTTTACCTTGAGTTTTATATGCATGAACAAATTATTGTTTAAATAAGTGCTTGACTAGATTAAATTTGATTCAATAACTAACCTTGGTTTCAAAGGATAACCATCATTTTCAAACAAAGAAAATATTGTTACCATCTGTCTTAAGATGCTGTGTCTCAACTCAATGTCATATTACTTAGCTGAATCAGTGGGTTTTAAAGAATTTAAGAGAGTTGTCTGTCCACAGTACAAGGCACCTTAATGGAAACATTTTTCCTACAACTTTATACCATACAAAATGCTGATTGTGATCATAGTAAAAGAAAAAACAATTATCAAAAAACATTATTACTATCAACCTCTCTTACACCATGCTTCTCCTGACTGGTCAGTTTACATCATAAGATTGTAAACACTCGATAGCACAAATTGATATAAAAAGTTCTACTTATACTGAGCATACCAGCATTCAAATATTAAATCTATTACTAACTCAGAACATCCTAGAAATGAAGTTCCTGACACAAAGAAAACAGGAGCCCTATTTGCAAGTAGCCACCAATGTAAATAATCCAGTTACTCTGAAAAGAGTGGAGATAATTTAGCACACAGGCAAGGCACATGTGAAACATCTATTTCCAGGCAAACAGTTCCCTTCCTTGTATCTACAACAGTTTCCCATGGAAAAAAACACCTATGAGGATTAATCAAAGAGTTCCAGAAGAATAATGCCACATTTTAAACCATTATAGATACGCAGGAAGCTAAATACACTACCCAGAGGACTGACATGCAAACCACAATGTAAATATCAAAGACAGAAAGAAGGGTTAATATGGATCATTTATCAAGGGGAGAATTAAACATAGGACTTCAGAGGTTAAGGGAATTGCAATATGGAACTCAGAAGAAGAAATAAGACTACCAATGGCCAAGGTAAGCCTGAAATTACAGCCTCTTTCAGTCAATCTAGTCCATCATCCATGGAACTAAAATGATTAGCATTTAGAGGATTTTCCTTAATGTCCATGCGGCTATCACATATGAATAAAAACAAAAAAAGGCAGTTGCAGCATAAGAACTTACTTGAAACAATTCTTATGTTCTTCTATTTGCCATAAATAGTCCATAATATAATACATTGGTCGGCGATAGTTAAATTTCTGTTCAAACGTAACACTCTGACCTGTCATTTCAATTCCAACAAACACATTTAAAAGGCATTCCACCACCTGTAAGGGAGAACAGTAATGGTGAAGCACAATTATACAATGTAAGCCAACACATTGATCAAAAAAATTTAACATTAACATGAAAAAAAACCATTTAGACAAGCTTCATTCAGCAGAAAATGAAGTCTTTTAGCAAGGTTATAATAATCTAATCCAAAATGGTCATGAATCGGAATCATAATTATGAGAAAACACATGGTTCCCAAAAGGATTTTCTCTAACCCCAAATTTTCAAAAGTTCATCCCTACAATCATTATATGAACGATACCTTAAAAATGACTTTTAAGAAAATGTTTCCATCAAAACACATCCATTCACTGACAAATCAAAAATAAAAACACTAATAGGTAACTGCCAAAAGAAGCAAGCAGCCAATTTATCAGGGATCCAGTAAAATGACTTGGTTCAAGGAGTACAGTTTGATAAATGAATGAACCATTAACAATAATATAAAGATACCATTCATAACTTTTCAGTAATTCTGTTGAGGGTGCTGAAATTTAAATTAATGTGGATGAGTAAGAAGTTTTTGCCAAAGGCCATTATTACAACACACTTAGCAATTAGTACGTTGTCATCACCATGAGAATTAATAATGAAACCACAAGATATTACGACAAATGATTTGTTATTAACTGTTCAAAATTTGAAAGCTAATGAATGATTCTCAGTAGCATATCTTCACAGGATATATTTAAACACTATGCATTTCAACCTATTCTCATCAGACATAGGTAAAGACCAAAATTCTTTTATTTTGATACATATAGTATCCAGTAGTGAAAGGAGACGTAGGGTGTTTGAAGGTGGTGGGGGAAAAGGTGACTCTTTGAAACTTGCAAGATGGAGGAAGAAAACTTGTTATCAGAGACACTGTCACAGACAGTAAAAACAAACGAAGGGGAAGGAGGGAGTTATGGAAAGCCAAGTGCACTGGTATTACCGTGAGGTGAACTGGTAAAGAACTGAAGGGAAGAGAGAAGTTAGAAACTGAAAAATAGTGGGCCATTTAATGAAATATTTATATTTTTGGTTCAATGTTCCACTATTTCTCATTCTTCTTCCTGACCGCTTCCTAATATACTACCTCTCCGTCCCAAACTGGATATACAGTACAAGACCCCAAGCTCGGAATCCCAAAATTCGGAAAACACAAAATCTGGAACACACAAATTTAGCTATTCCTCACTTGAAAACACCATTGTGTGGTTTTTTTGACTTGCCGCCGTGTGGCACCACTATTGCCCATGCAGGTGACTCCTATGCATAGTTTAAGTCTCAAATGTAGAGAAGTAAGAAGAGGCTTGGCATGCTCATGGCATAGTTTGGTACTCTTTTTCATGGACACATCGGGAGCATACGAAAGCAACTGGAGACATAATCTGTCCTTCATTATGATGAAACTACTGCATTAACTTCATGAATAACAGAGATAAAAAATGAGCTTCATGAGTGTGTGATAATAAAATCCAGTAAATCTTAAATGAAAATACAAAATGACTTCCAGTGTCCACCATTTGTTGCATGTATGGTGGTGTCGCATGAGCAAGATGCATGAAACAAATGGTGGGCTCATACGCTGGATACGAGCAAGAGAGTTAAGCAAAACTCAACTTCGCTCATAGATAGCCAGGCAAACGGTGCTAAGTGCCTAAGTGGCTGCTGGCAAAATTCTTCACCTCGTATGCCTGTATGCGAGCCTAATGTAGCGCAAGCATTGGTATTTTCCACAATTTACGAGACTTGGGTAGAGACAACTCAGCCGAGTTTTTATTGCACCATGTCTAAAACACCCGGAATCAATTCTCACGAAGGAATATCTAAGGAGAAGGAATTAACTGTGAGTATTAAACAAAGTGGATTTATTGAGGTAACTGGACAGAGGGATGCAAGTTAAGAGGTTAAGTGACCAGTTTGGTGAGGGAAGTGCGACTTTCAATTACATTAACAAACAAAAGGATCCATTGTTTAACACATTTGCGAGGACTGATGTTCCTAGTGTAATACCTAATGGGAAAACATTGAATCAATCTACGACTGCCAATGTAGAAAAGGTATTAATGGAGTGGATCAAACAATGACTAAGTGAAAACTTTCCTTTGGATTGATCAATAATGTATAAATATATTTAATTATATTTACTGCTGGAAGGCAAATCATCACAAGACAATTTTCCATTTCTTGGTAATTTCAAACATATGGTTTAATCACATAAACATCAAATTAAAGAGAGTTTTTTTCCGTACTTGAGACCCATTATCCAGAAAAAAACCTTATTCCAAAAGTTTTGCGGCCTCAACCATTTTGGCTTTAAGGTCCTGTATGTACTGTAATATGATTCAGGATTTGTTGAAAACAATATAGCCTCTATCAAAGGATGACATGAAAACATTAAAGCATTGCATTTGGTGACATTCATCCTGCTGAATTACAGTGATGAAATGGCACATAAATTGACACAGGAAAAACTGGCCTGAGCTAGGAATCAAACAGAGGATCAAAATTGCCAGGAGAATTAGATGGATTGGGTAGTTTAATAATCAGCCCATTGGCCTGACAAGCCAAGGCCTGAGGTTCCATCCCCACACCAGACCAATTTTTCTCACATCAATTTCATGTCAGATTTCATCAAATAAATACTGTGGAAAATCATGACATCCTATTTGATGATCATAATTAATTGCCACGACATCCCATCAGAAAACTTTAATTTCAGACTATGAAGATCATGACATGTTAAGCTCCACAGCACTTGCATAAAGAAATAGCAGATGTAAGGATTTGAGTATTTTCACAATTAGAGAATAATGACTTTCATCCACCAGAAAAATTTCGAACCAATATATGTATTAATATTTGCGATAAGAACTTGAATCCAACACAAGTAAGTACATACTGATCACTTGGAAACTTAAAAATCACTATATCATCAGCTAAATTCAAATTTTCCAGTTTTAAGAAAAACACTCATTTACCACACCCTGAAAGATGTAGAGCAATGTTTAAAAAAATTACCACTTGATATTAGAAATATTTATAAGTCCTGAGAAGACAATTATGTGACCGACTTGCTGAACCAGACCTTAGGGCAGGAGAACTATGAACAATCAGAATTGAAAATGGTTCATTCTACCATCCTCAACAGGCATGAAAGAATACATCCCAAAAGATTGACATTTGTGAATGGATTACTTCTGTGGGTAGGGGTAGGGTTCCCAGCAACCTTTTGCTAGTGAGCGACAATGAGAATAGGAATGACCAGTGCATCAGCTGCATACAATGAGTATATCTCATCATGGTTTGTATTCATGCATATAACTGATCGTATATTTCATTTGATTTCTGGTTCTTGTAACAAGGTAGTAGGGTATTCATTAAGCATTCACATTTAATTTCACTGGTGAAAATTATATATCAATGGCTGAATTATTATTATTATCCTTTATTACCCTGAAGTAATTTCTGAAAACTCATAACACTCAGGAATGAATCAACTCCATGACTATATGGTTAATGCACAAGTGACTGTGAGTAAATACAGTTCACCAGATGGAATTGGGCATTGGGAATAAAATGAAAATGATAGTGGTGACACCATGTCAGTCATGGCTACACAGCAAGAACAGGATATGCTATCTCATCATCGGTCAAATTACTAAATTGCTTAACCCTTTGAGTGTGGTATGACATGAAATCACATAATGCCACACTCAAAGGGTTAACCTTTACCTTCCAAGCATATCTCTCTGGCACAAAAATTGTAGCCCTAGAGTGCCGAGTAAGTTCATTTGGCACATTGAATATACATTTAAATAGCCGTGGACATTTCCCCAGCCAGCAAGGCTTACGTCTACGGAAAAACCCAGTAAGATAAAGGTTAACGTTGAAACCATTATAATAGTCCTAATATTATTTCCATGTAGCAACGTAATACTTTTGTGAATGCTCAGCATGGGGATGCCAGTCTCCACAGCAGTTTTCCTTCCACAACGATGGGCTTGTAGCTTGAAATAACGGGAAATAAATAAAGCCTTTTCACACCATTTTTTCAAATCCTTAGTCCAACATGTTAGATTAGCCCAACGATAGGTTATTTCAGCGTAGGGTTGGTGGTTATGGGATCACATGGTGACTTCGTGGAAGCAGGAGAAATGAATCAAAGCCAAAGAATTGGCATAATAAGAATCAAGTACACCTGCTTTTATCAATCCATCCAAAAAAGAACCTTGACTTTGAAATTCTTCTCCATTGTCACAATTTCACTATCTTTAATAATTTGAATACTTGAATTTCCCTTATAATGAACTATTCCTTCGAAATACTGGATTTGATTAGACATTCTTTAAAACATATTCTCTAAAATATGCTTTGCATGCTTATCTCACAACTTAAGTACTCCCAGGAAATGAAAACGGGTAGAATTAGACAACTGAGTAAGCTGGGGAAAACTGGGCCATGAATCATAGAATAAATCATGCCTTTCTGAAAGTAATATGGATTTCAATACCACAAAGGCTTTAAGATAGCAAAAAAGTACAGGAAGATCCTCTCTTCATCATTTTATGGGTCTTCACAGTGTGAGTATAGTACTGGTGATGACAATTTTGCCAGTGTTCCAGCCAGCATCTATGGGTAAAAGGTTATCAAGACTCTACCCATGCAGTGAAGACCTGGAAATGATGAAGAGAGGATCTTCTGATCAACGCCACCATAACCTCAGAACCAAAAAATAAATGTTTCATAATTGAGCACAGTAGACCTTAGCTTTATGATGATTCACTTTACCATCTACATGCTTTAGCTTGCTGATTTCAAATTTCAAAGTTCAACGATATTTAACACTCATAATTTATCACTCATTTTTTAAACATTTTAACTAGTCCAAATAACTTAAATTTTAACTAGTTCAAATAGTCGAATTCTCGAATACCCTGAATAATGAGCTATTTGCACTATTCGATATTCGACAACACAAATTAATAATTTCACCCTCGAACATATTACAAGAATCGACTGTAATGTTTTTAAAATTCGCGGTCATAGGTTGGGTCTGACATGTTACAAAGCATTTGGTCTACCATATCTGGCTGGTACAAATTCATTCACTAATATTTCAAACAAAATTACATCTTTCAAGTTAAGTAAGTATAAATATACATAATCCATAATAACTTCACGGGAATTACATGAAAAAGCAAATGAATGAATTTTCAAACGCTCGCATGGTTGGTTGGTCCTTTTTTTGATTCCTTGTTGCATGATGAACTTACATTTTATAAATTCAATTTTTAAAATAATTGTGATTTCTTAATTTAATTAAAGGTTTGTGATTAACGTAGTAAAATACTAATAATAATTAAATCTTTAAATCTTCCACATTCTTATAGTCTTCTTAAAAAATGCCCATTTAGTATTCGATATTTGAGTGATATATTCGAAAAAAAAAATATATATATATTCAAACTCAATATTCAAATTCGAGAAAAATGCAATTCGACCCATCTCTTACTTTAACCCTTATTTGTAAACGGACTGCAGCTTATTACAATAGCAACGTATTGAAATTTATTGTTATGTTATGTTTGGTATTGATATTGATCACGAGGCTGGTAAAATGCTAGTTCACTTTATGACAGAATTCACTTTGCCAACAGTCCCGTGGAATGGATTAATAACATAGTGAGGGGTCTACCATATAATCTTATAATAGCTTGTAGCACTAGTGAATATGCTACTAAAGTAAGTTATCTGAAATATTGCTTGGAGATGAGCAATTAGCTTCTATGTCTTCCAGTGGTTGTCATGACAGAAGATTTTTTTTCTAGTATTTACTGCTATCGTATGAGGGGAAACAGCTCAACAGCATTGTTTTATTGCCATCATGTCAGGTTTAAAGAATTTAGCAACTCTAAAGAGGTTATTTTTTTAACAGGACTACAAAATAAAACACAATGCTAAGCACTTAACAAGAACATTATATTCAGTTAACATCAGAGTATCCCAAAATATGAGACAAAATTTGGTTAGTTAAGCCATTTATGTTAAAATCTCTTTTTTTTACCAAACACTTTAACAAATCATCGAACCATTAGGATTTGGATTTAGTGATCAAACCATGAGCATCAAAGAGAGAACAGCACCTATTTTTTAATATTTTCAAGCCACAGCCTTACCTGGAGGCGATGGGGATGCTCAAGAAACAGCCTTTCACGCTTGAATCCTGGAATAGTTGACACTTCATCCGGACTTTCTTCAGCAGCACCTCTGTGACTGGGAGGAAGCAATGCCTCCAAGCTTTCCGCTAAACCAGCCCGCAAATGTGGATTGCGAATACGCTCGGGAGCACCCATAAACACCAAAATTACAGTGAGAAGAGGATCCAGGGCACCAGCTCCACCACATTCCTCCAGAGTATGGCGAGAAAACCGACGGCAGAAAGACAGAAAGCCAGCTACATTTTCAACCACCTGCTCTGGCACACATGATAACAGAGGTGGGACAATGACACCATCTTCAGCAGGAGGTGGTCCCTTTGGCAAAGGGAAGAACACATTTCGACACACACCTGGAGCATATCTATAGCAATGTATGAAGAAATAAAAACAAAATAATTAGTTCAATTACATAAATGCAATCTAAACATCAGATAGTGGGGAGAAAAATGAATCTAATTGATATAAAAATCAGAAATAAAAATTAATTTTCGGCACTTTTCATGCAGATATGTTAATACTTACTAAATTATTGACAGTCGATAGCTTCAACATTGATCACATTACCTACTCTTTTATTCATGAGGCAATGTTTGACATTCTCATGCTAGGGTACTTTATAAATGGTATTAGAAATGTTATGCATCACAGCCAGTAAACTGACAATAGCTTGTTCAAAGTCAATGTTCAAACCCAAATTTGATACAACCTGGCTTCCCTTTCATACTGAAAATTTATTCTCACTCTATCATGACAATAGCTATGGTTACCATAATTTCCATTAGAAGTAGGAGTCATAGCCTGTAACCACAGACACTATTAGCTACTTGAGAGGTAACTACACCTTTTCAACCTTAAATGTTATGATTTAGAATCCAATTCAGCACAGAAGAAAACAAATGCTTACTTATAGAGTATACGGGAGGAGATTTTCTGACATTCAAAAAAACCTACCTTAACTGGTAAAATATTTTTTTTTTTAATTAGAGGGCGATATGACACAAATAGAAAAGTTAAAGAATTATTAGTGTTCCAGGCTTTCTTCCTGAAAAAGTATCATGGCCAAATGTCTAGAATTTTGTTGATGAGCATGGTCCTCAAGTCAGAGAAAAGGCTGAATAAGACAGCAAATCAATGACCACAAGGGATAACATACAAAGGCGAAAATCCTAGTCCCTCCACAGGGAGGGTGCTCTCATGAATCATCTGAATTCTCATTATACATTAAATTATGAACAATGGCATTAAAACAGGAATGACAGAAGAAGAGACAGCGACAAAATATAAGTAGGATGTACTTTATCTTTGGCCAAAGATCACCAACTTATCACGTTTTTATGAACACAGAGCAATTATTTTCCCTAAAAGCATTATAAATTGTTCATAAGCAGCTTTCAATGAGCATGGTATAAATAGAAATTGTCCTTAGGTTTCACTAGACCAACTTCTACATCTCATCAAATAAAAACCAACTATACTGCCTTACGAATTAACTTAAAAATAGCTTCAGAAAAATACAGGACTTGCAGGAGTGCTGAAGAGGTGCACCATGCCACTAATGATCTAGAGTAAATTCTAAGAGCACTTATCACAAGTGATCGTACCAGAAAATGTTTAACCACT
Organism: Ceriagrion tenellum; assembly: GCA_963169105.1. Classification (NCBI taxonomy): domain Eukaryota; kingdom Metazoa; phylum Arthropoda; class Insecta; order Odonata; family Coenagrionidae; genus Ceriagrion; species Ceriagrion tenellum. The sequence continues at coordinate 90,939,106 of OY720634.1, forward strand.
GCGTGGCAGTTAAAGAGAGAGAGGAAATGGCAAATAAGTATTAAAGAAAAGATACCCTGTTTCCGGAGTCCGTTTCTTGCCCTCTCCATCGATGTCGCACAGAGCCACCTGGACCAGCCACATTGACGTGGCGACGTGCATTTGAGCCATCAAACTCAGGGTTTGAGGCTGCACCATGGCTGTTCTCAAACAGAGCACCTCGGTCGTTCCGATCCTAACCCTCTCCACGATTGCTTCCTCTGCTTCCCCAGGGTTGTTCCCTAGGCCACCCATTTCACTTTGGGCACGAACCTCGTGGTAGACCCTCCTCAACCTCCCCAGATCCTGGGAAATGCGGAGGAGTCGCTCGTGAGCAACGCGGAAACCCAAGTCTATCGCTTTGTGTGTCATGAAGAAGCATTCGGTGAGGAATGTATAATTCTCTGCCTGAGGCCTGGCGACACCGCCGCCTCCTCCACTACTTCCCGATTCGGCACCGCTGCTACCTTCTGGCGAAGTCGGTTGGGCCGGGATCAGGCACGTCTCTTCCCCTGTGATGTTGAGATGTATCCCGCGCTTCTTCCGTTCCTCGTCGATGGCCGAGCTGTTACCCGATCGGGCACTCCGCAGAGTCGCGGCATAGTACGTAGGGTCTATGCGCATCAGCCTCGGATGGGTGTGCTCGTGAACGAAAGGCTGACACAGTCGGAGGAGCACGGCGCATAGGTTTAGAGCGAAGCCATCCGACGCACAGGAATGCGCCGTTGGGCCGGGACCCAGGGCCCCTGGGCCGTGCAGAGAGTTCCAGATGCGCCCCCGGGGCGCATTCGCATCTAGACAAGAAGCTAGCCATGTCAGGGTACGGTGACGGATCTCGCCAGCGTGTCTGAGCAGGGATTCGAATATCCTAGCAGCACCTTCGCGAACGGCACCCAGAGCAGTCCAGGCCACCTCCTCCTCGGCACGAATAGAACTCTGTCCCAGGGTGGTTCGTTGGTCGAAGAAAGCGTACGGTATATCGGGGGATTCGGGGATAGTGGAGGGAGAAAGTATAGCACCTAAAACAGTGTTCACGTAGTCACGTCCACGATTTGGATTCGCTGGAGTTGAGCATGCCAGCAATACGGGCGCGAGGCGGTCGTTCAACGCGAACACATGAAGGAGATCATAAACACTGCGATCGAGGGCTGATAAACCCCCACGAACAATCTCTTTCTGTGCCAGACTCAGAACTGGGACGAAAGCTGCCTGTAACTCATCAGCTTCCCCTTCTTCTTCCTTGGGGAACACAACAACAATGCCGTTAACGAAAGACCTGAGTTCTGGGCTATGTGACTCAGCAAACAAACGTAATAGCTGGGAATCTAGTCGTTGCCCAGGAAAGAGATCAGGTTGACGCAGAGCAGTAGAAGCATTCTGTAAAACTATTGTAACCATCTGGGAAAGTCTTCCAGCTCTGATATTTTGATGTGAATTTTTAGGGGCGTCGCCATAATCGGTTTCTAACCTTTCACTAAGCCTGCGAAAGCATTCAAAAAGGTATATTAAAACATCTCGTTGCACGGCATGCTCTCCACCCACTGGAGATGACCGACCGCTAATGGGCAACACATGATTAGCAGGCTCAGTCAACATCAACCTTTCAAACAGAGCAGGTTCAAGAGTTTGTATATCAATTAAATTTTGAGGAGCAAGAGCAGACGCCAATTCCTCAAGTAATACAAGGTGACATGACGGCGAGTTGCCTTTCATAGGCGGACGTGGCTGCTTGTTGAGGGTCAGCTGAAATACATCCTCCACAATTTGGTTTATTTCTAATCTTTCTTTTAATTCTTTATCAACAGGCTCAACTCCTTCCCCTGGGGTTTTAGAATGCTCCCCCTGAATTGTGCTTTTGCTAGCTGAGTCACTGTCCGTCGATTCAGGTGGGAATACTTCAGACTGATTTACGGGCGCAAACAATGCAGAAAATGGGTTGTTCTTTATGTTGTCCGTCATCCTACAGTCAAATGAGATTGCAAATTAAAACCCTTACCCGAACGATGACAAATACATTTTGAATTGATGTAAACAAGACAATGAATCGCGAATACTTACTTCAGTCACACAGCTGAATTAATACCCGAAATTAGTTGTAATGCTTATGAACACAAAAGTTACTTAATGGTTATTTTTGTATTAATCTTGTTCCATTTTATATTCAACAACGTAAACACAACACTGCGTACTTAGAAATGACGATACAATAATTTTCCTATGACTACAACACTGCCATCTGCACAAATATTTGAATGGCAATAAAAACAAATGAAATGCGCTGAGTAGCAAGAAGATCGAAAATGATACCGCCAAGATAGAAATTACCGAAAGCTCTTCTTACTTCCAATTTACGTAAAATGCTGTGTACATTCATCGTTTAACTCCAGTGAGGTCTCAAATATAGCAATATTTTAGAAGTAGTTCAATTTTATGTCCAAAAAGTCATTGGTTTCGATCATAGTTTTACACTATATTCATCTTAAGATCCATGGACTGATTGAAACATTTTGCTCTCATTGTCAGAGGAATTAGAGTTCTCGTGTTAGTGTGAAATCGATTGGATATAGAATATAAAGTATTTTAAAATAATTTCTATCGATATTGCTGAGCATGGGTATGACCAATGAATCAGATATCCGGAGCCGGACATATTATTGGTGTCTGATGATCATGCTTGGTGTTTTTTTATTATTAAATATTAATGACATTCGATTGTTTTTAGGTCCGTTTTGTCCGAGTGATTGTGATAAGTGGAAATTTATTTTTAAAAATAAAATTAAAAGTCGTCATGAAGTTGAAAAAAGGTATGAAATTCAGCAGGGTACCTATTGCTAATGATGCAGTAAATTAAGACTCATTCAAATCTTTTCACAACTTCAGATCAATAAAATATTTAATTTTTTTCTTTTGAATGTACATTTTGAAAGGCAATGGAATCATTAAGGAATCATCTTGTGTTTTCAACTTCATTCGTAGCTCATCCTACGAGCTTGATACATCTGTTTATCATTACCGCATGGAAACCTAAGAACACTCCTTACTTCCTTCTTAACAAAATATATTGTGGGAACCATGATTGGTGCAAAGAGGAATGATGAATGAAAGATGTTGAGCAATAGGATCAAGACACTAGTAATATTGCTGGTAAGCTGGTCTTTAAGAATGTACGGGGACATGCTCTGTCCACAGGTAACCAGGGAACAAGAAATAAGGTGAAGAATGAGGCTGAAATAACTCCAGAGGCAGATTAAGGTCATTGATTTTGGAAGGGCTGATTGCTACTTTCAGGGGGTATGAGTATCATATGATTATCATTTTGTGTACTTTCCCAGTAATGATAGGGGAGGTGGCTAAGTGCAAAGTGAACCATCAACTGGGAAAACGTATGCTTCAATTTTCATCCGCATTATCTGCAATAAGTACAATATTCAAATATACACCCCAATCTAATAACATTACCATAATTAAAACCTACCAATTGTTCATATTTTGTTGCATGCACTATAAAAAATAACTGGAGGTACTTTGTCTTAATATTTTCACCGCACTATAAATGATTACATTGTGATTTTATTTTGTAGTTTTATTTTTATATTGCTCCATTATTTGTTGTTGTTCATTTTGTTGCCATGCAGGAGCATTATAAACACATCAGCATGGCTGCGGTCTGAATTGAGCTTTTGGCACTGACAGCAAGCTTACAGTCGTTCCAAATCGTGCTCAAAGTGCATGGGGGCGGAGACTCTTTATCATATGACATCATGAACTCCTCGCTCAGAATGCTCACAGGTTTGAGGTAGGGCTCCGAGAGCACTTTTGTCGAATCTATAGCAACTCGGGAGAAAATTGTTTATATTTTTGAACCCACAGCACATGCACGCATGGGAATAACAACAAACATCCGAAGTACACTCTAGAGCATTCCGAAAGGAGAGCTCTAAAGGCATTCATTCTATTTCGGAACGCCGATAAGCACTTTCAGTAGTATAAGCGTCTTAAGTGCGATTCGGACCGCAGCCCATGTTACTTTCACAGTACCTTCAAAATTCCTGTATTTAACATGCTCACTTCTGGCACATTACATGCACACTTCTAGCACAATTCAATTTCCCTTCCCTCCTTATCCATGCACAGGGTAATGTCACCAGCAATATGAATTGCATTCCCACCACAACTTTTTAACACATTGAGTGCAGACCACGTCCATTGATGTGGTATTGAATCTTTGTCATCAGCGGAGTGCATCGATTGATATGCTCTGCCGCTAACGGGATAGCAATACAGACATTCCACATTTTGGGGTCTTACATCCCTGAGGAATCCCCAGTCAATGTGTTAACTGGGGTAACCCCCCAACCAGGGTCAGCTGACCATAGTTAGTGATCCAACCATGGTGTGCCCTACCTGGCATTTCTGGTAAAAAATGTAACCAACATCAGGCCTAATCAGCGTAAAAAGAGCTCTGAGGAAATAGGGTATAAGAGGAATAAATTGCTGCCCAGTTTGTGCTGGTAGCTATGTACTATGCACATCTATTTGACACATTTAAGTATGTAGCAATTTCCTTTTAGGATTTCATTTTTTCCTTGAGTCCTTTGGTATCCCTGGCCTAAGGTCTTTGAAGTGAAATGTCATCTGTTAAATGTTCAAGGATTGTTAGGGATATACTTTCCAACTCCACAAAATTTTATGTCCTTTAAGGAGTTTGAAATACTTCAAGATATGTTCTGATTATCTCCGAAAAAAATTCAATGCCGGTCTCAGTGGAATTGGAGTAAGGTCTTCGTCTGAGGGTTGTGAATTGAAGTTGCAGATTTTTCCCTAGTCAGGCTATGGTATTTGGTGTCCATCCGTTGATTATTGTTTATTGCCCTATTATAAAAGGCCATAGTTGATTGTGGAATGTCTATAATTGAAGGCTTATGTGACATAAAATTTGAACATCCTAGGAGTGTTTCAAATCTATGGCATGCTTTGAAATGGACTCATGAGCAAAAGAGGACTGTTATGCAAATTTGAAATAAATAACTGCTTGGTAAATGTTAAATGAATGTATACTCTTGGATTCATTCATTTGTTGATGTGATAATTGTTTTCAGTGGTTGGAAAATCTAACCTCAAGTGCTTTGAATCACCTGCTCATCAGATGTCTCTGCTGTTTCCACTTTATTTGCTTGTTCCATCAGAAAACATGGCTGAAAACCTGAGCTTTTACCTAGCCTTGAGTGAGGCATTCTCTTAACTCTCTCCTTCCTAACCCACCCAAAACTGGCCATAAACAATTTCCTGTCATGCAGGAAATTTGAATACCCTATTGCCCCGCTAGTAGACCTATTTTTTCCGCGATGAGGAACTTACGGACGTTATTTCATTTAACTAAAAATAACTTGAAATATAATGAAGTGTTTTATTTAAAAAATTGAATATGTTATAAGAAAATAATTATTTATTAAAACAAAGTTGTCTTGCCTTATATTGCATTTAATTCCCTACTTCCAATCCATTTTCTTGGTGATATTGAAGATAATATCTTAATTCGTACAGAGGTAAATCGCAGTCTATGCACTTCAATGACGTTTTTATGCTCCATTCAGCAGGAGTTCTTCTTTTCTTTGAGCTGCAGTAGCCACACACTTTTTTTCTCCCCTCAATCCTTGTAAGAGAGTGCTGCTGTCTTGGTGAAAATGTGCCCACCAGAAGGATTCTTTATGCCCTATTACTTTGAGGGAGGAGAATTTCCCTATCATCTGCCTATAAGGTACTAAACGAAAATTCTTCTACTCCATACCAACTCTTTGAGGGCGAATTGGTTTCTTAATACAGTATAAAACTGTTCTCTATAGCTGTGTTCACCCCAAAGACAAATTTCCACCACTTTTTTGTTTTCCTACCCAAGTTGTAGTAGCACCTTTTCTGATCAGCTCTGTCAACACCACCCATGTATTTGGAGTACAATGCTATTGACTGTGGACAGGAGACCATAGTTTGTTTGTTCCCTGTTCCTGTTTTTCTTGGTACATAGACTTTATTCTTGGGATCGCAAAGGGTTTGAAGGACACAAATATCCCAATTATCATGCCAAACCGTAGCAGTAACTTTTCTGCTCTGTTAATTTCGACTCTCTCCTCTGTGGAGTTCAAGATTTTTTTTGGATATTTTAATTCCGCAGGCCATTCCTTATGAGATGGTCTTGTAGTAGCATATGTCTTATTTATAAGTAATTATTCCATGAGTGTCACACTTGAAAAAAAGGTATCAAAATACACATGATGATGTTTTCCTAAATAGTTTCTCATTAAATTCATTACAACTTGCATCCCAAGAAACATTTCACGATTTCTTTTTTCCTTAAGTAATCATTTCCCTGAAGGACATAACCATGGGAGCTTGCTAAAACCTAAACTTTAAATCCCGATTTCGTTGACTTTCCTTGGATGTATTGTTTTATGTAGTGATGTCCTTAAAAAGCAACCATTGCTTCGTCAACACTTAACTCCTGACCTGGTTTATACTTTAGATGGAAAGTTTCCATTACCTCAAGAGCCGGTCTATTTTTTTCCAATACATCAAAACCCTCCTCTCCCTGCTTTTTTTTCCGAGTTATATCACTTATGTAGAAATATTTTGAAATTTTTGTGTATCTACCGAAGGTCATACAGTTACGAACAATGGAGCAGTCAATATCTTGACTATGCCAGTAATCCCTACTTTCAGGTAAATCGAATATTCCCATGTATACAAGCACTCCAATGTATGCTACCATTTCATCATACGTAATATCTACTGAGTCCTTGTCAACCTTTCCTGTGGAGCGTTGGAAATGTTCTGCGTATTTGTTTGTATTCTTGACAATGCCACAAAAAAAATCTTCCCCCCCAGCATATATTTTAGGAAGGAAAAATCATTGTCACCTACTGCCAAATCAAGTATAGGCCTTCTTTGAACTCAGGTGGTTCTTTAAAAATCAGGGTGTCTCTCCATGAGTCTTGCATCTGAATATCACCTTGAAAATCACTCGTACTTGGGGTAACTTCATCCTCCAGTTCCACTTCACTTGAATTGTCACTATCACTGTATCTTTTTTCTCCATTAAACAACTAGAGCTATCTGAATCACTCAAAAAATAATTTCTGTTCACTTCTTCTGCGAAAGTATCCTCACTCAAAGAAGCCATGGTCATAACTGAGGAGGATTGGGGAAGATGGTTTTCTTTTCATTTGAGCTGTGCTTTGCCTTCTTGCCATACGAGATAGGAAAAGTATGAGCTCTTGATAGTGACCACTCACAGAGAAATATCTCCATTAGATATGACAGTTATTCTGAACAACTCAGGGCAGGCCTAGGGTTTTCAAATTTAATTTGCGCCCCAAGAATGAGAACTCTATTTAGACTCGAGAAGTCATCGCTTATCACCTCATTTCAAAAAAGACCCACCTAAAAAGTCCTTCGAAATGACTCTAGAATCTGCTCTCATCACTTCCCTGTTGATATACCAAGCTGGAACAAAGCACCTTATTGTCTCAGGCTTTTAACTTATGGTGACAGATAATACGAGTTCTTCTTTATCTTAACCCTCTTAGTGCTGACCCCTGCCAGCGGTTCTAGTGAGAAATGCTGAGGGTAACTAGAATGAAATGTATCACTCTAGGAAAATAAATATTATAAAGTTATTGTTTAAAATATCCATATGCAGTTTTTCTTATTGCGTATGCATTGAATTAGGTGATAATAAAAAACGCTTATACTTCGTACAAAAAATAATTGTAATTATATTTGTGTGCAAAAGTTAAACAATATTTTGCCTATGAGCCAATATATTGGCCCGCCGCACTTTACGCCTGAGATACCAAAGCAGATATATCGGCCCGCCGCACTAAAAGGGTTAATGAAATGCGAGACAAGAAGGATGCCTGTGTTAGCAAAGATAAACATTCTCAAGATGAAACAGATGCCTATGAAGCTCAAAAGACTGCCCCAATTATAGCAGGGCAGGTCAGCCAGATTCGGCCAGGTTAAGAAGGAGCAACGTAAATGGTAGCGGCTGGTTTTGGCCGGTTTATGAAGGAGTGGAGAATGAGGCATTTAAACTTCAGTAGGAAGAGGGTCAATGGACACTATGAGCTAGCAGAATATTGTGGGTTGGCCTCCCTGACTTCAAAAATCATGTCTCCATACTTGCCCCACTTATCGTCCCCTAAGCATTGCATTCCGACTAAGGCCAATAATTCATTGACTGACAAAATGTGCATGGAATTCACCAGGAAACCAAAATTAAGTTTTGTGATGGGAAATGATGCAAGTTTGAGTGGAAATAGCCCCTTAAAATAATTGGTGTCCACTGGCGTTATACACTGGAAGACACTCGAGAAATTTCATGCTTATTGTTTGGGCTGAAAGATGATTAGTGGGTAACTCTGTCAGCACAACATTTCGTAGTAGAAGATGTATCTGTAGATGTACTCAAAAGTAATCATAATGCATACATAAACTTAAGGCTTTAGGCTGTACGTAGTCGAGCATCAACTCCTTCAACAGTCCAGATATAATCCTAGTTGTGATAGTTAATCATATGTATAGCTTGTCGTTTTATACCTTGGTAAAGCTCATTGGCTTGGCTTTCATAGCTTCCCTCATTTTTATAGTCAGTACATGTTTCTATATAAACAAAACAGATATGCCACCCAATTACCTCCATGCAGGGCCAGATTTAATGCAAAGGCTAGGTCACCCTGGCTGAGGGTATCAAGAGGAAAGAGGACTCCAGCAGGAAAGGGGGCACTGCCTCTGGACACTTGGAGGAATGGGAGCATCCAGGGGCCTAGTTCTTAATTATATGTCGAGGCATAATTTTTATGGTGCAACAAAAAAAATTGATGAAAACTAAAATCATTGAAATTTGAAAACAAACGAGAGGGGAGGAAATGCTCTGACCTTGATTGCTGCCACCTGTAAATCCAGCCCTGTCTGCATGGATGAAGGCATCATCCTAAGCTGTCAGATTTTTTATTTTTTTCCTTTGTCTTTACTTTTTTAAAAGTTGATAGCCCAGGAAAATCTTAATCTATGAATAGAATTTTGCTACCGGAGAAGTTTAATCACCAGTGATGAAAGGAAGAAGAAAGATGAAGAGAACAAGCACAGAAGATGCTACACCAGAGGAAGAGTCTACTAACAATCAGGAACATGAACATTGTAGAAAGGAAAACTTCATCATCCCTTAATTGAAACATGTGGATGGAGCACTGTCTCAAATTGACAGCAGTAAAAAAGGTGATTTTAAAGGGTATATATGTGGTGTTATGAATAGATGATGCAGGTCAAATGGAAGTTGAGAATAACTTTTGAAGAAGTCCTATTAGTTGGGGTAAGAAGCAATCAAAGAGGACTCGGCTAAGTGGAAGAGACAAACTTATTGGATATGTTCTTGAATATAGCAGCCTTCTAAAATAAATGGTAGTGTTATACATATTAGGTTACTGTGTTGGAGATGCAGGTATACAATGAGAGAAGTCGAAGATTTTAACACACACGTTTTTTAATACGTCCATCAACGCCAATACATTCAAATACACTATAACAATACCAGAAGTGAGCATACCTAGGGTAGCCAACTTACACACACTACATACATGTTAGCCACCCCAGCAACCCATTCATGCATTCATTACCGTAGGTCATTAGGATGCAATTTGTGTTGTCAACAAAGAGTATTGAATCTCTCCTGAAGTACATGTATCCTAGAACTTATACTATCTTCAATCGCAGCCATTTGTCGAAGCAACTGTAAATCAATGGGTCAGCTGTACATTTCCATTTCTCTACTTCATAAAAAAGTACATGTGATGGATAGCACAATTGAACATGAAGAATCATTTGAATAAGGCCGTGAGCATAATCATGAATTGTTGGAAGCCATCTTATTCAGCGCTGTGAATGTAATCAAATACCTATATAAATATGTGTATATCTTTCATTAACTAGAGAATATCACCTATCTCATGTCACTAAATAGCTTCAAAAACACCCATGATTGCATTACTACATGCATTATATGATATAAATTAATGAACATTGATCAATAGATATGTGAAAACTTCAATAACTGCAGATATTGAGTCATCAAGTTCGTATGGGTGGATTTTTATAGCTATGCATTCTTACTTTTCACCTTTGTCCAATTTTGAGCAAGATTACTTTTCTCTTCTTTGGGTTTACTTTTTGATATTATTTTACAACCACAGTAATGATCAATTTCTTGGAGCCTTGAGTGGGTGAGTTGCCCACCTCTCGTAAATTTGCAGCAATGGATACTGTTAATCACTTTGCATCCAAGTAAACATTCTGTATAAATATTCAATTCCTGGGTCAAATGAAATAGTTTTAGTGCTTCTAGTCAACTTTCCTGACCCCATTGGGCAATGATAGCAAGAATTTGCACTTAATGGTCAAAAATAAGGGTGCATGCATGCAATAGTTGTTGCCTACAATCTCTGAGGAATTTACCTCATATCAGATGGTCATTTTATGCGTACCATAATGCAACCGTTGCTGGGCTATTTTTGTTTCTTCATCTTCACTTGCATTCTTGATGGCTTTGAAGAGTATCTCTAGAAGAATCAAGCACAACCCTTAGTGAAATGAGGGCTGAATGTCGAATGACATAAAATTTTGCCACCAACACAATAAAGGAAATGCTGAAGTACTGTTTGTTCATGTTTGCGATTACCAATACAATCTAGGCATCATTTTATTTTGTGTGTATATGTGTATACTTTATGTGAGTAACCATATGTCATATATAAGGAGAAGAAATCCCATGATTATTGTCACCAACCATAAGCAATGCATATCTTAATAGTAAATTTGATCATCAAAATCATTCAAAAATTATTCTCTGGGAATACTCACTGAGGTTTTAACTTTCATGTTTTAAACTGAGCACTATAATAATTACTTTATAAAATTGGTTATTTTTTGTCAGAACCTATGACACCAATGCATTCCTAAGGGGTTATCCTCTGCTTAGTGAAGAAAATGATGCTGATGGTTGACAAATAATGGTGTTGCTAGAATATAAACCTCCCCATCATCTCTTTCAGTATTTGGTCTCCATGCCAGATTTTGAAATTCTTGTTGAAACATATATATTCTCTGTGAAGCCAATTAGATATTTATGTTCTTCTTCGAAAGTAGCATTGCCTCAGGGTCACCAATAAGAGTATTCTGGCAGAAACAAAACCTGTGATGAATTCGCAATTAAAATTTTAGTATCTGTTCTTGCTAACCTACACCAGATGGTCATTTTATGCACATCATAATGCCACCATTGCTGGGCGGTTTTTGTTTCTTCATCTGCTTGATGACATTGTGTGGACATAAATGACTCTAGCTATGTAATCGTTAGTATTTTAAGTGTGAAAGTAAGAAACTACTGCTTTATTATTGTGATAATGATTTTTTAATCTATTTTCAGGTCAAGGCCATGAATGAATTGGCCATTTGAAGAGTATCCATAGAATAATTCTTGGCACACTTTATTGGCTGCATTCTACATCCATGCATTCTCTCTATTTTCCTAACTTCACTGTCGGATTGGAATGTGTGTTTGATAAGGTATGTACCTACTCGACAATTTTTTCCACACAAGGAATACCCAATGGGACAAATCTGTGTCTAGGTTTCTTTTTCATGCCAAGTGGTATGGAGCCTGGTTTAAGACTTCAGGCTGGCTTTGGTTTCCACACATATGAAGTAAAAGCATGTCTTAAATGTCAGCAATTTCCTCCTCAATTCTCACTTTTTTACATTGTATGAGTATCTATGACCTAAGGTCTATCCTATCACTGTCTTTTGATGGCAATGTAGAACTCCATCACCACATTAACATTATAAAATTGTTAGTATAATATTCAAATCAATGTGGTTCAAAAGATTTGCCTTTCAAAAGATTACAAAAAGATGCCAAATCATCAGACCATTTTTTCGCGTTTGGAAGAAACGATTAGGAGAGAATGTTTAAATAAAATTGCTTAATATGTGATGTTAACTCTTTATATACAGCATCCATACATCCCCAGTTCCCTTGGTTTCTCATATTTATTGGAGTTTGGGATTGAAGAACTAGGAAAATTTCAGGGAGGCCACTCATTTACCTACTTAAATTTATGGATTACCAAGGCTGCAAATAACTTTCCAGGCATTAACCTCACAAATACAATATAATAGCAGTACATTTTAAAGTCACGTTGACTATACTATTTAAGGTTCTTTAAAGTGACATACTGGTTAAATATATAGATGGATAAGTGGCCGGAATGTATAGGTACTGAATTAATTTAGAGAATGCTTATAGACTGCATTTTTTCATTTATAAAATGAAAAAGAGGGATTTTATTTAGATTTTATTTCAATTGAATTTTTATCAATACTGCCAACTACCATTTTTGTCGCAATAAGCCCTCAGAAAACTTGGCTTTAATTAGTGCTCCGAATTGAAAGTTATCCTTGCAGGTTAGAGTGTGAATGATTAAATTGATTTTAACAAAATTTAAATAATCACTTATGAAACTCATTAAAAATTTTCTAATGTGGAGAAGATCCAGGTTTTTGTAGAATCAAATACTTACATGCATTTAGAAGAAATCAAACAATTAATCGTGTGTGGAGCTGCCTGAGAATTGGATGACGGAATGAATAAAAGAAAAATATCATCTGCCTTCAACTATAGAGACTTCTCCTCAAAAGCAAATAATCTTTCAGGTTTGGAGTGGCTTCAGAAGTGGCTTCAGAAGCTTTAATCCAGCAAAATGATACCATGTGAGAGAATTTTTGGGTGAAACTCTTGGGAGCAGCAGTTCTCTCTGCCCTGTATTTTATTCATTTCAAATCCAGTGTTTATTTTAGCAATAATCTCTAGAAAATGCACAAATTAACTAGGAAAGGACCAGATCTTACTTCATCCCTCAAGAGTATTTAATTTGGTCTACAACTTGTGTTTATGTAGATGACTAGTCAAGCTAAAGCTTTAGCTTTTAATTTAATTTTTTACTTAAATATTTACCAAAATTGTCAGATGGAAATTCGTTCCTCGATCACTGCACATTGTGTGTTGATTTGAAACAGTCATGATGCCCTTTCAAGCCTCTTATTTTGAACTAATTTAAATGATAACTAATCAGAAAAAAATTGCTCATGAACTAATCCAATGGAGAATATTGGAAGAAGGAAGCTCATTAAATCTGTCATAATTAAAGTACCAGTTCATTAGACAAATCTAACCCTTATAGCTGGTTCTTGAATATGTAGAATAATGGAAAGTTGAATAAGATGTTACATACTTGAAGAAATCCTATTGGTAAAAATGTATGGAGAAAGTGATGATGGACATAAATGCTGGTAGTTCCTCTTTCTCATTTAATGGTTGAGCTCAATTCTTCTGGATCCAAATGAGGATACTCAAGACTGTTCTTTCTTCATGCTTCTACATTTTTTTCAACAATGGGACATCTGAAAAATGCTGATTTATGAACCATTCAATTCAGAGTTATGGGCTTGCCCACTCATCACACTAATCCATAGTAATCCTTTACAATATCCCTTGGCCACAACCTGCCACAATTAAAACATAGGTTCCTCCATGATCACCAAAGTTACTCTGCTCAGTAAGGATCATATATATACATATGTATATTTTTTTTAAAGAAGAATCCTCTTTTAATTTACATAAAATGCTCAAATACAATTTAAAGGGTTCATCCTCCTATTCAATCTGAGTCCTGTTTCTCCTGTTTATAAATAGCAGACATAAAGGCTAATATACTTTACCTACTTAACCCTTTCCGGTCCTGTGATTCCAGATGGAATCACGTCGCTTTCCTGCGTCGAGTATCGATTTTTTCACATGTATTTCAAGTAGAAGACGATGTAATCTTCGTAAGGTGAAAATATGTGGTGAGATAAAATAAATTTATGAATTAATGAAAGTCATTTGAACAAATCGACTCTCGACACAGGAAAGCGACATGATTCCATTTGGAATCACTGGACCGGAAAGGGTTAAGAACCTTAAACTGAACTACTACTACAGAAATCATCTGAGTTGAAAGGGCTAGAAAGCTGGATTCCCTAATGCCTGGTCAGTTGTGTGGGCAAGTTTTTATCCAGAAGACAAACCAAAGCTGACTGCAGACCTAACCAGCTTTTGAGAGCTTGCCCCCTATCGGTTGGACAGCCAGGCATACACTCTGGGCCCAACAATGGTGGGGGTCTTGCTTTGGAACTCGCTGCATTCTTCCTTGCGAATATATGTTGCATAAGTTTGTTTATAATTTTATTAACAAGGGTCCCACTCTACATTTGCTGCTGAGGCCTCGAAATCTAAAAAGTCCTGATAGGGAGATCTGGGTGAGGTGATTTTTTTTCTTGGTGGATTTCAACAAATGAGTTTTACATCTATGAGTATGCCTCACCCCACGAGCCATGGAAGGGGCATGTGGGAGGGGGCATTAGGATATCAGCCATGTAGGAAAAACAATTTGGCTGGAAAACCAATGTCATGATCTCACAATAAGTTTTTGTTCACTTTCCTCAGAATTATATACACTAACCAAGGTTTCAGCATAGGCGATGCCATTCTCGAAACCTTGTCAGTGAATAAAATTCAGTGGAAAGTGAACAAAAACTTTTAATTGTGAGATCATGGCACCTGTACTCCATTTCCACAAAATATCGCCAGATACGCTAAACTTAATGGGAAACCAATAATTATTGAGGTGCGTAATGGCGGAATTATGGTCTCAATCTACAGTTGTGTTGCAGAAGCAAAACATGGCAGCAGTTGCCAGTGCAGAGGGTGATGTTAAGGAGTAATAACCTTGAGAGGCAGGGATCAGCTAAGGAGCGGAGGGAAGAGGACAGTTCATGATAGGCAATCTTGCCGACATAACTTCATTTAACTTGAGAGGGCAAGGAAGTGTCAGCAGCACATTTCACATCAATCTTTTTGATTCAAACTAAACTGGAACAAAATATGCTGGAACAGTTCACAATCCATCTGAAAATGAGATTGAGGCATAGATAGAGATAGGTAAATTACCGTGATTTTCATTTGAGGTACCTAAATTACCGCGTAAAATTACGATAATTTTCAAACATTACCGTAATTTCCAGTAACTTTTAACTTTCTGCAGTTAAAAGTTAATAAAGGATTAGTTAGGAAAGCCTATAGCAATGGCATATAGGGTTGACAGCATTTTAACCATTTCAATTGCTACATTAATGAATAATAAGTAAAGAAAATTTAAAAACAAATACGGGAGCCCACGCATAATTTGGTGTCCTTTTATTTGGTATGATAAATTTTCGTTCAAACCCTTAAAATTATAGCCCCATAAATATTCCGCAAGTAAAAATATTCCACAAATGAGTGTTAAGTGCCATTATTTATAATGAAGATTGCATTAAATGCATATAGATTTGACTTTAAATAATATGTTTGGAATATATCGCTATGAAAAATATCGGAGACGGAGGTGAATATTACCGGAAATTACGGTAAGTTTCGGGTTTTGCTGTAAAGTGCGTAAAATTCTACGGTAATTTACGAAAAGTACCGCGATAATTTTCAGAATGGCTCATCTTTAGTTATAGGCAGTTGAAGTTGATGAGAAAAAAAAACTGAGTGTTTTGAAGATGTGCAGTTTTCTACCTTGGTGACCGTGGTAGTAAAAAACAAATACGACCTTACTCCCTTGAGCCGGGCGAGTCAGTTAAGAATTGACTCATCCATTGAAAACTACCTTCTGTGCTACTACAACCATGTTTTGCTGCCACGACAGTAGCCAGGAATGGTTTTTACTTGAATCAGGAATCCTTGAACCTCTCTGTTTCATAGTAAATTTCTCTCCATCTGTCGCTTATGTTGATATAATTCGTCGATTAATTGTCACTTCTATAGATGTAGTGTAGGAGCGAACCACTATCTGCATTGTCGGCATGAAACTCATTACATGTAATTTTTTGTGGCGTAGGTCTTATGTGCTGCCATCGTCTTTAGATGATCCCCATTCAGTCCTTGTTTTGTAGCATGTGCTTCTCGCTCATTGCAGTTGTTAACTAAATGGCAAATGTTGTATCCATACTCGTGACTGCATACTGTGTTCATTTTTTGCATTTCTCAAAGTAACTGCAAATGCAGATTTGTTCAGATATGTGTTTAGGTAGCCACAATGTACGCGTAAGTAATAGGGGCCTTCCGTTTGCCAAGTATGTACCTATATCTTCAGGCATGCAAGGGGTGGGAAAGGGTCCGGTAATGTTCATGCGTCCACTTACACAAGGAATGCTACTTGGGGAAACTAATTAATAAATGCATTACTAAAAGCGCGTGGAATATATCAGTGGAATTGATTGCTTAAGTTTGAATTGACTTTCGAAAGAAATGACATTCACTGTAATGCGACGTATATACTGAACAATAACACTATTAACGTCAAAATAGGAGGTGAGTTCGGCGTACTAGAATTCAATTTTATGGATTAGAGCTCTATTGTCAGCGGTGAAATCAAATTTGAGTGAGAAGCTATATGGTGAAAGAAGCAGATAGTTTCAACATGAAATCCTGTCGGAGTATACTGATTCTATGTATATGTAGGGTTGTTGGTGTGGTTGCAACCGCAATAAATAAAAGCCTGCTAAGTATCTCTAATATGGTCTTGACATTTCAATAAACGATTGTTCATTTCTAGACCCTTTAAAATATCAAATCCGATTACCAGTTTTTTTTCCGCGTGCCAATCAGATTTTTTATATAATTATGAAGGAATTGCATTAAGGGGAGAGGAAAAAAAGCAGGCAGTTTTCTTTCCTTATTGCGTATTGTTACTTTCAATTGGGAGAACCGGAGGACTGCAGTGAACTTCCACAATCTCGATGAAATAAGTTAAATGTATGAGAAAGACGTCTCGAGAAAATTACGAGCTAATGGGGGATATGCTTCAGGGTAACATTAGCGAAAACAACTTATACTGAATCCGCCGATTTGAACGAGCTCACAGCCCTGACAGCAGCTCCAGGCAAAGAAAGGATTCTACTATTGCGTCGTTTATGGTGGTGATAAATCCTGTGACTTGTAGTTTGATGTGACGTCATTTTTACTGTTCATCGCAGCGTTTGCGGGCTTCTAATTCACATATGCTCTCGGATACAAACGAGGTATCCCATCAACTGAAAATGGCAACGAAATGACCCCTTTTTCGAAACAATTAACGCGAAAAATTGTAATAATTCTGCTAAATCCAGCGTCGTCATAGTACGAAACACGTATTTGGGGACAATTTTTAGCAAAAAATGCTGCAGGGTGGCCACTCGCCAGGAAAATCAGGGAAAACTGAGAAAAAAACGGGAATCCGATACCACCGGGAAACATTCAAGAATTTCATCGAGTTTCCGAAAAAAATGTTCACTGCGTAGACAATAAAAAAATGAGAAACGTCATGCAGCTTTTACATAATTTATCAGTGATCATGTACCAATTATGGGCAGAAACAATAAGAGAACGCAATGCGAAATTAATTTTTATGCGTAAAAACTGGTGGCTGAAATATTGGAAGTTTCACTTATGTCCTAAATACAAGATAGGGTTTTGGAAACACCGTAGCCTTAGCTTCCTTTATTCATCATCCAATTATTACCTTTTTCATCTGTTGGATTATGATATGCCTTGGAAACCCAGCAGACTTTAAAGAAATATGCATCTGTGGCAGCAAAAACCGCTCCTTGTTTTGACGTACGTACCAATCGTAAATGTATTCATGCTTTTAACGGAGAAAAAAAGTCAAGTCTAGGAAATGCACGCGTAACTAATTACCGACAGTGTCACCGATAATCTGGTAAAGCTAAGCTCTAAGGGTGTCCCTAGAATTCATATAAAATTTATTTTTGGGACGGGAATTTATCTGGGATTCTTCATAGGCCGTTCAGTCCTAAGATTGATTGAGTGCAGCCCTTCTCCCTTCCCTATCTAATGCTAGTTCCCTCTCCTCCTAGTAGCTCTTTCTATGTACTTTCCTCTTTATTTGGCCCATGAATTTATTCCTGGGTCTTCCTCTGGGGGCTTTTCCCTCTATATTACCTTCAATTATGTTCTTCACAAACCCATAGTGACTCAGGGTGTGTTCAATCCATCTCGTTCATTTCTGTATGGTGTTCCATATGGTCATTTCCTCTTATACTTTTCTGTACGCTTTGAATGCAATCATTGGCACTGGGAATCAGAAACAATGAGGGAGTTAACTAGCTAATAAGCTGTAAGTGACCCAATTTTCATGTTTAAGTTGTAGACTTAAAGGGTTTCAGCAGCTAAAATGAGGAATCATGTACCAGTTTTTCTACTGTTTTCTTTTTCATCTGAGCCTTGGGGAAATGTCTGAGGAAGTTATATATTAGTCTTCTCCTTCTAAAATGAGTGAATAGGAACAGATTGGAAGGATGTGATTACCAGAAGGGAAGATGGGTTGTCTTATGGAAGAATAATTGAATTTAAGTGAGTGATGCGTGTGCGTATTAGAGAACTCGTGGAAGAAGAAGTCGACTTGTGTATTTAGATTCGTGCTCCGTTATGTTTTTCCCATCCATAGTTTTCGTGCGTATCGTGTGTTTGGTTTGTCTTTGCGATTCATTTGTAGAGTGATTTGCGTTATTGCTGTTATTGGGCATGTGAAGAAAGTTTCCCGAGCTGCAGAGATGTTCCATTGGGGTGCCGCTCAAACGTCGCCGCAACTTTGGAGACGCATAATCTTGAGGTTAGTGACCGGTGCAGTTCATTGATTGCACAGTTAACGGTTCCGCCCAATTCAATTCTACGCTTATCTGTTCTGGAAAAGATAACGTATCATAAACTGTGCTGGATTAATTAAAAAGTTATCCATATTTGACTCTAGAGAAATATTTGTATTCGCGTTTTTCTCATTTGCACTTAACATTTACCTGTCGAATAATCCGATGTTGCTCAACAGAAGTATCATAAACCAGTCTACTCAGAAGAACTGGAAATTACATATAAATAATCTATCAAAACTATTATGAAAACCTGAGGAATAGTATTTTCAGTCCACTCGCTCGAATAATCCGATGTTGCTCAACACAAGTATCATAAACCAGTCTATTCAGAAGAACTGGAAGTTACATATAAATAATCTATCAAAACTATTATGAGAACCTGAGGAATAGTATATTCAGTCCACTCGCTCGAATAATCCGATGTTGCTCAACACAAGTATCATAAACCAGCCTACTCAGAAGAACTGGAAATTACATATAAATAATCTATCAAAACTATTATGAGAACCTGAGGAATAGTATATTCAGTCCACTCGCTCCAGGAATAGTATTTACAGTTAACTGTGCAATCAATGATTGCCGAATACTTATGGCAAAGTTTTGCCAGCACTTAGTGCTAGAAGCAATAAAATGAGCGAGAGAGAGAGAATGCTGAAATAATGGTTCCAAAAATTCTTCTAATCCACGCATATTGAGTGACTCTAACAAAAAACAGAGCGAGCACTTAAACGAACGGTTTTGAATGAATTAAGGTAATGTACTATTGAACTACGTCCTTTCCCTCTCCTGATTCTTTCTTCCTCTTCACTCTCATTTTTATTGCTAGTGCTCTAACCATTGTTGCCAATCTGAAGTATTTTCCTCCAGATAGAGCTTTTTTCAGAATCCGTCAGGGGTATTAAATTTCATCAGTCGTAAAATTTCGTGGGCAGCTTTTATTCACTACATCTGCATTCTGACGATTGTTTTCTGCAAGACGTTCGACATATTTGCTACTGTGCCACAGCAATCGATGAAAAACACAGGAAGAAGGAAATACAGTCTGGAGCGAGTGGACTGAAAATACTATTCCTCAGGTTCTCATAATAGTTTTGATAGATTATTTATATGTAATTTCCAGTTCTTCTGAGTAGACTGGTTTATGATACTTATGTTGAATGACTTATCGTTAATAGTGCCTTCTTACCCTGTTCGAAATGTCCCTCATAATTTATTTTTTACAAGAATTTGAATCACACAATATGTATGAATGATTGCTATAGGCATTGATATTCAGCAATCATCATCATTGGCTGCTTAATCCTAAGATTGGTTGACTGCAGCCCTCCACCCTTCCCTATCTAACGCTAGTTTTCTTACCTCCTGGTATCTCTTCCTATGTCCTTTCCTCTTTATTTGGTCCATAACTTATTCCTGGGTCTTCCTCAATGGGACTTTTCCCCCTATTTTTCATTCATTATGTTCTTCACAAACCCACTGTGTCTTAAGGTGTGTTCAATCCATCTTGTTCTTCTCTTCTGTATGATGTTCCATATAGTTCTTTCCTCTTCTACTCTTCTGTACACTTCATCATTCCTTATTTTTCCGTCCATTTTATCTTCAGTATCCTCCTCCAGCACCAGATTTTGAAGGCTTCTATTCTTTTCTGGTCAGCTTTTCTAATGATCCATGCTTCCGATCGATAGAGTGCTACGCTCCACACGAAGGTTTTCACATAATATTTCTTGGTTTGCAGTCCTATATTCTTTGAGCACCGAAGTTGTCTTTTTCCCATGAACGTCTTCTTCGCTTGGACTATTCTCCGCCTGATATCCGTTGTACCTCTTCCGTCTCACGTGATGGTAGCTACTTCCCAGATAGTTGAAGGAATACACCTGCTCTGATTTCTCTATTCTCAGGGTGACTTCTACATTCAGCTTCTCTTCCGCATACCATGATTGTAGTTTTCAACAGCAATAGTAATTATAATTTTTTCTCGTTACTTTTTGGATGAGGATACAGAGGATGATAAATCTCGGCCCGCTAACCCGGATCTCAACACTCTTCAATTTGATCGTCTTCCACATGATATTACATCAGCAAAACTTCCCTCCAATCTTCAGTCTCCTTCATTTCTCCATAATTCCTCTCTTTCTTCATTATTTGCCTGATGTATATTTTCCAAGCAAGGAATTTAATTCGCCATAAAAAAATCATTTTACTTGACCGTGATTCGAGTCTCCAGACTCAGATATCCTAATTGCCGATCAAGTGAGTTAGCCAGCTACTCATTCGCGCCATTGTCCTACAATAAGAATTTCGACGGGGGTTTATCCGAACTAGATTTTCATGGCAAATTGCATTTCTTGGTGTAAATGCACCCTTGCGAGTGATTTCGCACCAATTCATTTATACATGCAATGATTGGAAAAATATTTTTCCTCTGTCTTCCGTTTTCATTTTTCCTTCCAGTACTGTTTGTCTATCCTTTGTGGAATTTTCTCTATACTTTTTTCACGTCGACTACTCGGGACACTTCGTCGTTTATTACTTTTTCCGTCCTTTGATCTTCATTATTTTACGGTAACATCACATCTTCTATTCTTTCTTTCTATCTCGTTTGCTCAACAGCTGGACGATCACACCAACAAAGGAAAGGAAGTTAGGCTCAATCGCTAGGTATTGCCATACTGTGTCCATGTATTTTTTTTTTAAATGGGAAATGAACAGTTGCTTCAATTGTTCCTATGGTAAATATATATTTTAATTTTTTTAAATATTTTTTTAACTTTTATTTTTTTTAAATAATTTATTTATTTTTTATTTTTTTAAATTTTACTATAGGCATGAGCCAAGGTAGAAAAAGCTTTCAATTTCGCCACTGCAAATGTGTAAACGGAAGATGTACCTGTCACTGTTTTCAATAACGTATTTCCGCACATACCGTGTATATTACCCATTTAAGAATGCATACACTACTCTCTCGGTATGTCACTCTGTTCTCTTGCCTCTGAAATATTTTATCATAATACTCTGCTTCTGATAAGCACCTGGATGAATTTTATTTCTTGTGATTGGGGGAGATGTTGATCCTTAACCTCCCAAACGGTATACCTAGAGCACTTATTATTAAGTCCACGAGATTCATCTTGCCTGACACACCTCCAAGATTCTGATGAAGCAAGTATATATCGCGTACGAAGCGAATGAACATGCTTTTGTTTATATCAAAATGGTTATCAATTTAGCTGTTTCACATTTAGCTTAGGTGATGTGGCTTTATGATGTTGAAATATAGATTGAGGGTATGAAACAAGTGTTGCATGGCAAAGAATATCGTTTCCATTGAATTCGAAAAGGCGCGTAGCAGGTTTACCACGCAAACATCCTTTAACCAGGTGGCCTTGGTTTAACCTACACAATTGCCTTCTCCAGCCCCTCATAAATTTTACTCCCCTGCGCGCTGTCCAAAATTCCAGTTCACCTTCTCCCTCTTTCTCGTACTCCCTGTTAACACTTCCTTTTACATCTTGCGGCGTCCATCATCCGAATTCTTTTGCTCTCTGCATTCGTCCAACTTGCTCTTTATTTTTTCCTTTTGTTGTCTAAGCTATCATTTCTTCCTCCGGTTGTGAGCTATTTTTCTCCAAATTACAATTCACAACACTTCAAACCACGCTTTCTCATCTACATTTTTAAAATCTACTATCGTTTTCCGGCAAAGTTTCTACATAAGACCTTCGTGGTGGTGATATTCTAGATTTAATAAAGTTTTTCAGTAATTCTGAGGTGCTTTGGTTCAACGTTCAGAGTAATTTATGATAATTGGCAGCATATCAACGCAGAAAGATCACTATATCATCACTTATCACCAAAAACCTTCTGAAAGAATCTAACGTTACAGTTATAGATTGTGAATGCTTCCCATTCATGTCGTATTTTCGTTATCATTTTCATCCGATATTTTGATTGGTCTTCTGCTTTTTCCAGTTGAATAAGTTATTCAGCTTAAATGGGCTAATCCTTACTTGTGACTTCAAGCCTTCCTGGTATTTCACACAAATCTCTCTTTCTTATCTCCCGATTTACTTATCTAAATCACATTGCGGGACTTTTCTTTGTTTCCGCATGTAATTCAAAACTAAATGTAGAAAATTGTTACTCATTGATAACTACAACCCCAGGGCCAACAGGTATCCTGAAGCTTATTTAAATACTATGCATTTATTTTCTCACGCCCTAAAAATGACCTATAATCAGGTTACTTGACAGTGCCTGTATTGGAGGGTGAGATAGGTTTGAGAATGGTGTAAAGAAAGCGTATTGTTGTGTCGCTTTACCCAACAAATCTACCCTTTACCCTACCTTTACTCTTACAAGCGGACTGTGAGGGCACGTTATTAACCGATGTCATTGCGGAGAGTAAAAATTCAAAAGAAAGGCTCGCATTTCTTTAGAAGGTGTTACGAGGTATTAGAATGTGTAGCGCAGCTATTAGAGAGACATATTTGGAGCCACTAGATAGAGACAAGGGGATATCTCCTCTGATTATCGTTTGCATCTCATTTTAAATACATTTTACAGACAATTCAGCATTACATTTTTCAAAACTTATTTACGGCTTGAAAAATTTCTACGACTCATGTGAAATTCATTTGCATATTTCATCTACTAGTAATTTACAGTTTTGCTCATTAATAGTTGCACCCCTACCCATTAATAGTTGCACTCCACTTACAACTAAATCAATGTTGAAGAAATTTAAACTTCTCAACAAATTCTGATGCAGGGGAGGACTCGTCCTGGGCTTATTGACTGTCACAAGAAAGATAATTTTTTCGCTTTGGTTGACTGGGCATTGTTTAATCCTTGAAGCGTTAAATGGGGCTCAACTTTATGTCATCGAACTTCTTTCTTTCGATTTTACTACCAATGAATCATTGACGCATATGTTCTCTCCTGCCTGTTCATTAATAGTACGGAAAAAAATCTTTTGACTTTCTTAAAATTGGGACTTTTGTGGTTGTAGAGATAAACCGTGGCGAGTTTCGTTAGATGAGGAATTTTAAATAATTTTTTCGGAGACTTTTTCGGACATTTTTGAAGCTCCGAGGCTAAAAAAAAACGAATTTTCTCGGTATTTTCTTTCTGATTACGTTCTTAAGTCTTGACTAACCGTCAGGCATGGTTTTGAATGCATATTTGTAGCGATGATAAAACGACAGTCACTAAGAGCTTTGGTTCAACTGGGTGCAGTCTATTTATGATCTTTCTCAACCGGTACTAAATAAAGTTATAGTCATCAACTAGCTAAGGTTTGATGCACACAAAAAAATGTTGTATGCATTTATCTGAAAATTTCAGAGAGAAAATCGATAACTACTCTGAAGTATCCTCGATTTCGTACACATACGGTTCTGGCAAGCTGCGCAGATGCTCCGTTCCAGGACTAATTTCGTGCACACGGCTACAGATGTCTCCTTGGTACTTGACATTCAGAAGAACAATTCAATAATTAAGGAAGATCACAAGTTATTTTTCTTTTCATTCAAGATAGCCTCTTTTAGATGATTTAATGGTTACATTTACAAAACCACAACTTAAAAAACACACACGACTCGGATTTCAACGGTTGAGCATCATCTTCAGGTGGCCTGAAGATGACGCTCAAGCGTTGAAACCCGGGTCGTGTGTGTTTTTTAAGTTGTGGTTTTGTAAATGTAACCATTAAATCATATGAAAGAAAAAATGGAATACCACAAAGTTACAAAAGAACTTGTACTATTTATAAGATAGCCTCGTCAAGTCCGTATCATATGCTGATGTTTCAAATAGTCAATGGAATTGCTCAAGAGATACAGGTAAGTGAATATTTATGGTCAAAGGGTTGGTGCCATCAGGAACAAAACTAATTGTCTATGCTTCTATACTATATAAGTTATACTTATATACTATATATACTTATATACTATACAAGTACCTGCATGCATAAAATAACGACATTTACTGCAACACTTGAAAACTGATACTGCAATACTGAAAAATCGTGTTATCAATGAAAAATTTAAAGTTCCTACATTAAGCGCTATATGTATGAACATATATCGAGTAACCGGGGCATATCCTTCACTATGGAAAAATATGGAGCTGTATCTTGTCTACCACCACTTTATGACACTATCCTATAGAGGAAATGAAGGTGGCTGGAGCGTTAATCGTGAGTCGTTAAGAGTAAATATTTTAATAGCTTTTCGAGTAACATGAAAAGTTATCTTGGAACTCACTTTTTCATTATCTCCATGTATACGTTGAAAATAACCGTACATATAGTAGCATTAATGATGCAAGAATTTTAGTTCAAAATTTGTCTTAGTAAAAGAGTTTTATGACTTAGGTTAACTGCGCGAAATCCGAAATTTTGGCAAATATCATGTACAAGTACGTGTTTTTTTTTTACTCGGGTGTTTCATATTTACATAGTACAGTTTGGTACCATCACATAAATTTGCAACGATTAATGAAATTAATTAATAATTAGTTAACGTAAGGAAACGTATAATTTCACATTTATGGGTAAATATGTGCATAGAGCATGGAATGGATACGTAAAGTGTCATAATGCTACATGAAGCATTGCTCTAAGTCGCGAAAAAATAAATCGTTAGCTTGCAATGTTTCTCATTTTTACCTATTCATGCTATTAATTGCAAAAGCATGCAAAATTTTATGATAATTGGTGCATAAGCGAAAATCGCTCCAGCCACATTAAACTGAAAATCAGTTAGAATTTGTGAAACTTTGCCAATATTTTTTTATGTGATTTTTAATTATAAAATGTTTTAGCATTAATATTTATACACTAATTTCCCCTAATTGTAACAATTTCACTCATTTGTAACAGTGATAATTAATTATTAGGGTTGATATTTTTTATCATACATATCATCATACCTGTAATATTTTCAAAATGTTCTGGGAACATTTTGAAAATATTACAGGTATTTATCCTTTATGTCCTTAATTCTCTTGCTACGCATTTGAATAAGGGTGTACAAAAATTCAATGATTTTGTATTAAAAAACCCCTGAAATATTTGCAAACAATCATGAAACTATTTTCGAGTTTTTATTTGTAATTTTTACTTCAAACATAGCCATTAAAATACTTGGGACTTTTTTCAAAAATATTTGATAGGTACTTTTTAGGTGACTTTATTTGAAAAACTAATGATTTTTTCCGCGCTCAATTTAATACGCAAACTGTAATGCGATTAACATCAAAGGATAAGTAAATCCAAGGTAGAATGGAAAGTAAATATTTATTTATACTCTAGGACTTAAATATCCCACAGTAAAAGGTAGATATAATAATTTAAGGTGTTAGTACCTCGAGATATTTGTTTTATTTGGCAGTTGCATAATAAATGTAGCCAAAAATAATGATCATTGCCTTAATGACACATTCAATCGCAACAAACGAAATTATTTATCTTCCATTATCTTATCATGGTTTACGCGAATCATTTCAATCTCCGAACAATCAGAAGGTTTAAAACACTATCGATAAATGGAAATAATAACAATATGTACACAATAATTATCATAATAGTTTTATCGAATATTCAAATGCGTAAATTAATTTTAAAATGTTAGATGTTGGGTAGTGGTTGTTTTATATTTTATTGGGCAGATATTGATATGGGTTTTAAATGAAGGTTGTGCTACTATGCAATCGGCGTGTAAATTCTCAACCAAATTCAGTGAGTGCTTGTCAAAATCATAACTACTAATTTACAACGTCAATTAATCTCATTTATTTAGATTTAAATGCTGCATTATCCGAGGAGAATTATCCAAATTCCTCTTCGGCGGCGTGACCAACTCGTTAAAGTTCGCAATAGCCACGCGGGAAGAGTACGACGCATGTTGTCATTTTTCTCCTTCACTTCATATGTGAAAACTAATCCTCATTTTAGTTTTATTGACAGTTAAAATGCGTTTATTATTTTAAAAATGTGAGGTGAGGGGTGGTGAATTCTTTATATTTTAGGCAGATATTCATAGAGGTTTTAAATTAAAGGCTGAACGTACATGCAATCGGCGTATAAATCCCTCCCTCAACCAAATTCATTGAGCGTTTGTAAAAACCATAACTATTAATTTACAGCACCAGTTAATCTAATTATTTAGATTTAAATCTAGTATTATCCGTGGAGAATTATCAAATTCCTCTTTGGCGGCGTGACCAACTCGTTCGTAATAACGACGCAGGAGAAGTACGACGCACGTTGTCCTATTTCTCCCTCACCTAATGTGTAAAAACTAATTATTATAGCAGTTTAATCGAGTATTCAAATGCGTTTATTATTTTTAAAATGTGTGATGTTGGGTAGTGGATTTTTTATGTTATATTAGGCTGATCTTGATAGGGATTTTTATATAAAACTCTGTGCGCACATACATTTGGCATGTAAATCCTCAAGCAAATTTAGTGAATGCTTCTCAAAACCATAACTACTACCTCACAACACCAGTAAATCTAATTTATTTAGATTTAAATGCTGGATTATCCGTGGAGAATCATCATAATTCCTCTCAGGCGGCGTGACCAACTCGTAAAAGCTCGCTATAGCCACGCGGGAGAAGTGCGACGCGCGTTGTCATTTTTCTCCTTCACTTCATATGTGAAAACTAATTATCATTATGGTTTTATTGAAAGTTAAAATGCGTTTATTATTTTAAAAATGTGAAGTGGTGGGTGGTGATTTCTTTATATTTTAGGCAGATATTCATAGAGGTTTTAAATTAAACGCTGAACGTACATGCAATCGGTGTGTAAATCCTCAACCAAATCCAGTGAGTGCTTATCAAAACCGTAACTACTTATTTACAACATCAGTTAATATATTTTACTTAGATTTTACTTCTGCATTATCCGTGGAGAATGATCCAAATTCCTCTTCGGCGGCGTGACCAACTCGTTAAAGTTCGCAATAGCCACGCGGGAAAAGTACGACGCACGTTGTCATTTTTCTCCTCTGGCCCTAATATGGGGACGGTTCCTCTTCAAATAGAGATTGCAAGGTGGCTTAGTCGGGGAGATATTGCGGAGGAGGAGACTGGGGAGCGGGGTGTTGTCGCTCGTGCTCTCCTCTTCCTTCCTATATACCGTCCTCTCTCCCCTTTCCACTGACAACCACCCCACCTTCTCCCGGTCCATCTCTCTAGTAGGGGTAGGTGGGGAGAGTGGGTCCGTGGGCATGCTCATCTCTTCGGCGGAGGCTTGCTGCTCACTCTGTGCGACTCAAAAGAGGAAAGGCATTAAAAACCGGTTCTTTTTAAAAGAAGCATCCGCTAATTCCCTCATTTTTATCCCCAATCCACTCGATGTCGAGTCTTTTCCTTATCGCCCGCCTCTAATCCACCGCCTCCAGGTTCTCCGAAGTCTCTGCGCAGAATTGTTTATGGTTTCTTTATAATGCCACAAATTCCTTCACTATATTTAACTCTAGCTACACAAGCTTAGAAGAAATTAATGATGAAGGATGGAAGAAGGGAGGAATTAAGGATGAACGTTTGTCATGGGAAGCGATAATCGCAATGGAGGTGCCTGTGTTCTTCTTCCAGCGTTTTTACATGGCAGCGAAACTTAGGTGTCAGGATTAGCACAAGGTTTAGTAAGATGCAATAGCAATGTAGTATGCGAGAATTTCTAGTATAAAACTAGGATGGATTGTATAAGGAATGAGTGGGCGATGAAAGAATTGGTTTGGATGCTCGAGTGATGGACATACATGAAAGGAGTGTACTTCGTCGGTTTTACCATTTGGAAAGAATGGTAGATCGTCGAGTAACTAAAGAAATACACGATAGTAGAGTGAATGGTGAGAGAGAGGAAGCGGTATACCGCGAAAGTCATGAGTGAAAGTGACAGAAGAGACTGATAAGAGGAGGATAATAGTAGTATAGGTAAGCGCGAATGAAGAAATCCAGTAAAGCAAGAGAAGCGAAAGTGGTCCGTCAGGATAGGGCATTGAGGAGGAAATTATTAAAAGAGATCCATTTCTCTGGGGCTTTCGGCAATAAATCTCTGACTCCATCAACCCCGAAATAGAATGGCAATCTTAGTACGCATGCTCACAAAAAAAATTTATGGGACATGCTGTTAAATACAAATTAAATAAAAATTATCAATGGGACACTGCCATGCGGCATCTCGCAGGGTAGTACGTAGATGTAGATGCTCTATCATGGTGGCGAAACTTGGACGAAAACAACTGGTGAGAATATAGACCTGGAAGTAACTGAATTTTAGAATTACGGATGAATTTTAAAAGAAAAAAGAAAGAAAACTTTGAAATGTCAACTCAGTTATTTATTAGTACAATGCACTTCGGCGCTTAAGATAGTCAGAGCGAGATAGTTCCCTAGTCGAAATAGAGACCATATTCGAATTATACGTTTTAATTTCACCAGCTGTGGGAAACATGAATTAAATATTGCATTATTAATGGTGTAATAATATAGTAATATATGACAGGATTGGGTAGTAATTAAATGAAAATATCTAAATAAGTATTTAACTTGACTAATTTTTTTCGCGCTGTTCGTTGAAAACTTCAAAATGGAAGGCTTTTCGTGATTCTGAAAAAATTACTGCGGTGACAATATGATTTAGCTTCAAAAGTGGTTGAGAAAACATTAAAACTACACACTGCTCGTTTTTTTGACGGGATCTAGGCGTTATAAATTCCTCATTTTGTAAATAATATATCTCTGGAGTGCATAAACGCACCATTTCCCATGTAAAAGGGCTGGTATTTTTTGGCAAATATCTCCAAAAGCAATGTGGTAAGAGGTTGAATTTTTGTCGTCATTAGAAGGGTGAAATATTTTTCATTAAAATTAGACCAAATTCATTGATTAATAAGTAAAATGATATTTCGCTCAAACTACCTTAAAGTGTCATCATCAGGTACAATGATGACGCTTTAAGTATCGAAACGCGTTGTACAATAAATTACCAAGTGGGCATTACAAAATGTTTTTCTTTTACAATTCACGATGATATTCCACAATACCACGTTGAATGCCATTTATTATAGTTACGGAAGATATTTGAGATGTATCTACGAGCGCCCAGCGAGCCGAAACAGAGGCGTGTGGCATGGGCCTTAGAGTAATACAGTTCAATTCAATGGGTTGATCCGTAATACAGTCTCTAGCGGCTCTCACCAAAGTCCTTCCACCCACTGTGACACACTATTTATTCTCCCGTAACTGTTTTCTACGGTAATGGGTTAATTTTGATTTTCAAATATCTGTGTGCCTACCAGAAACCTGCGTAATCTGACTTTTTTGATGAATTTTGTTTTACCAATGGTATTCAATGATGGTTTGCGATGTTTGCTCCCACCTCTCGACCCAGAAAGCGATCTAGAATGAAGTTGCAATATTCGTTTAATTCCAATTTCTAATAATTCTGCCAAGAATCCTAATAATGCTTCTCTTTCAATCTTTCAAAGCCTATTTTCCTATTTTACATTTTATTGCGAAAATTAGTGAAACTCATTATTTGCACGATGTCTCATTCCCAAGTAGATGAATAAAAACAAGGGTCGCTACTAGCTTTTAATGTATTTTTTTCCAAAAGTAATATGACGCTTGAAAAAACAATATATATGGTATGGGAACTCTCCATAATGTTTCATCATGTAGTTATACTCCATTTTTCTTCAAGCCGAATGAGCATGTAACTCAATTTTGAATTCATCCGTTGAATGGTGGAACTTGAAATGACTTTCAAGGAGGTATGTGCATGTTTTGATCCAAGCTACTGGCTTCGAGTCAGTCCAGTTTTTAAGCTTTATTTTGCTTCCCCATGGTTTATGCTGTCAGTTTTCACAGATCTCGATTCATAATCCAAATGTTCTCCCTTGCGACTGTATGAGCCACAATGCGTGAGAAATCCTACTCTTTCTCTGTTATCGCTTAAAATATACTGCTTTCGTGGATGACGTGCCTTGGCAGCTGAATAGCGAAAGCTTGATACTACTTTATGCCAATCATCCTAAAATTGTTTTTTTAAATAAATATTTTTAGAAGTTTGAGGAGCCATCGCAGAATCACTATTATCAAATAAATGCGCTTGACTTCAATTAGCTGATGATTCCATTTCTAATTTTGATAGATGCATTCATTTTATTTCCCTTTGATATCCTTTGAGATTTTGCTTTTTATAAAGTTTTTTCGTTGAAAAAAATTACATTTGTATGTGCTGAAAATGTATAATTAAAATCTGCTTCAACCACGGCTTTTATCCCACATAATTTGTTATTTTTATTTGTTTAAAAATTGGTTGGAAAATTAGAATAATTCTTTAGTCATTGATGTTGTGAACAGCTGAAAGGCATACTCTAAAAAAATTAATATGAAAAATTACACTTTCGGTACATGATTGAATCTCATTGAACCCATATTTTCAATACTAATGCATCATTTTGTTAATTTGTTATTTAACTTTTGATGTCAGCCAGTTGAGCCAGCAAGTCACTTTCAAGCCCTTCGACTCTTTGAAACTTAGCTATCGATGTGAGGTTGCACCTTTAGTACTTTTACTAAATCTTATGCGTACTTACGTGTGTGATTTGGCGTATTCGGTGTCATTGGGTGTATATGTAATAAATTCAGTGAGATCAGTTACTTTACCATGTTTCTATGTATTCACACTGCGGAGGTCCCGCGACCTCTTGAGGTCACCCGCGTCACGCGCTATTGATTTTTTTGGACACTCTCCCTTTCTTCTTATAAGCTTCCTCCTCCGATGCGTTCAAGTTTAAGCTGAAAGCATTCCTACTAATTAAACCTTTATACTCAGTAGATGAATTTTATACACTATGCCAGGAAATATCCCAAAAAATCCAAATATTCATATCCGAAGTGATTTTTCTCTCCATTTTCTGGGTCTTCATCGCGTATGTTTATTGGAATAATAACAGTTTCGCTGGTGCTCCTACCAGCATATTCTGGTCTAAGATCTTGTTTTCAAACCCGGGAAATGGAGAAAATAATTTCAAATCAACACGGAATCATGAAAATCAGCGTTCATTCGTGTTTGAAGTTTTAACTTGTTTGTTGCGAGTCGTACCCTGAAAAGTCATCTTAACCAAAGTATTTTTGGTAAAGCATTTTGGTGAGTGATTAATTAATTTCCTAAAGTAATTAAGAAAACAAGAAGTATACTTCATAGCATTTTAACGCAATCTATGCTTTAAAGCTTGTTCATTTTTTTTAATTATGCCTTTATGTGTCTCACAGCCATTCCGCATTCCGGGAACAACGGCTTCTGATTTTAAGAAAATATCTCATCAGGATTAGCTGAAATTGATAGCTATTTTTCCTAGCTATACGTAAAAGCTATATTGGTATCATTAAAAAGATTTTTTTCTTTAAATGTGTCCCAGATAATTGAATTTTATGCATAGCAATATCGCAATATTTCAGTGACACTAATTTCATATGTAGAAACCTTTTTTTGACGCTTAAATTTAGGGGACAATCGTGGATTCCTGTTGCGTGACTCTTAAGCCCATTGCTGAGTCTTAGCCTCGACCAGAATCTTCCACCATTTATTTCTATTCTTACCAACCACACACCTACTCCGTGTATCCAGAAGCCTGGTGTCGCCGTCCACTCGTTCAGTCCATCGGAGCCTTCCACTTCTCCTCCTATCTGGCTATGCCGTCATTATTCACTTGTATACATAAAATCACTCATTCTAACAACATGACCAGCCCAAAGTTATCTGGCTCATTTGATGTGAGTAACGACATATATATTTTTCGTTTTTCTTATAATGAGTTATTTGCTGTAATCTTACAGTAATTTATTTCTGTAAGTTCTTTAGTAATTGTTGCTCTTGCAGCTGAGCAACATGCCTTTTCATATTTTGTTGTTTTTTCCCTTCATATTTTATACTTTTGACCATTAGGTGGCAATTAGGTACTTAGCAGTGTTCCATAATCCATTAATTAGGAGAATTTAACCACGCGTCGACCTCTAAGGCCTTTGTTTGATGAAAGGCGTGGATACGCTGTGAAACGGTCCCTCAGACAAACTGTGCTCTGCTCTTGAATGGTCCCCTTCCTCAACACCCACGGGCTTTGGCGAAACCAGGACGGAACTGGGCTCGTCGTCCACTTGCTTTGACTCGCTTGTCGTTGCCGGATCTTTCCCACCCATGTGGGATGGCACGTCCGCGATCCATGGACAATTCCATGGCACTCAATCAATTAAAGGCTTTGTGACACGGCAATACATTGGCGACTCCATTGATCACAGGATTGGGGCTTACTTGACCCGTTAATATCCATCTCAATATCTAACCCCCTATATTGGGCACAAGTTCTCGCCAAATCCGGCAAGTAGTACACGTTCTATTTTCTGCCTGCCTATCTCCAATCAGAACTCAGCATTTTTGTACCCTGGAGGTAAACACGAGAAAAAATAATAACATCCTGTTTGAATGATTTCTTCATATATCACCCTTGATCGTGTCGACAAATATCGAAACAGATTTGCGTGGAAAAGTTAATAACGAGCGCATAGAGTTTGCAAAAGTAATGTGGCACGTTTTGGTGAAGCATTTAAATTCTGATTTTACCAATTTTAGAGCTTTCAAAGCATTAAAAATCATAAATTACTGTTCCGTTTGTTAAATTAATGTCTCGTTCAATAGGTTGGCCATTAAATTACTCCTTGCACTACGAGCTTCGTATTCTTTTCGTTGTAAATATCTTCCAGGGATAAAATGTACGCGGAAAGTTGTAGAATATGACTTGTTCCCTGCGTAAGGTTTTAATACACCTTAATCGTTGAAAAAAGTAAATTCTTTTGTGCCAGATACATGGGCTAGAGTGACAACCGATCTGTAAGAACTCCACTGCGCTACATCTCATATGGGACAGAGTGAACGTCCGCAGATAGGAAAACAAACAATTAGGAAACGGGTGGAGGAAAAGGAGGTAAGGCAAAGAGGAGGGAAATAAGATTTGATGGGTCAGTCTTTAATGTCCCTTTGTCAATGTTTTTCGCTAAACATTTAATCAAACAATTTTTGTCTCGTATGAAAGACAGAATTTGCGTCCAAGTTACCAGTCAAGCAATCGATCAGCCT
The DNA here is from genome assembly GCA_963169105.1 of Ceriagrion tenellum. Lineage (NCBI taxonomy): Eukaryota > Metazoa > Arthropoda > Insecta > Odonata > Coenagrionidae > Ceriagrion > Ceriagrion tenellum. Next base: position 90,973,114 of record OY720634.1, read on the forward strand.
GATTCATGCAATCAAAGTGCATCACATTCTGCATATTACGCGATAATCACACTCGCTTGGTAACTTTTTCAAATATTTTGATCAAGGGACGACGACTTTAGAGATGCAACTATTGAGGTAGACCGAATCTTGGTTTAAAAAATTCCTTTTCCGGTGATCCGTGAGATGTGTAGGCACCGTGTACTTGCGCGCAGGGCTTAGCATACCCAAAGATTAAGTGCTCCTTTATCGATTGGACTGATTTAGTTACCTTATAATTTTGAACCACCAATACCATGTGAAACGTTTGTTTTCGCGTTTAGGAGAAAATATGTGCATATGTCATCGAATTATTTCGAAATGTATGCCAAGCGCTATAAGGCTGTGTTATAGGATTAAAATAGCATAGAAGCCAAATCGTTGACATGCATTTTTTTCGCTGATACCTAAATAAATAAATAATAAATACATAAATAAATTTATTTACAAAGAGTTTTACACGCTGTAATTTCCCTTTGGATGGGTTACAAAAAATTACAACTAACAAAGGAATATTTATACTTCTTTTAAACTAACTTTTTAAATTAAATACATATATAGCTAAGTAGTATCTACACGTATGCAAAAATTCTCGCAAATCTGTACATAAACGAAAATCGCCCCAACCACCTTAGATACCCAAACCACCCCCAAGAAACTACGAGAGAGGAGTTTCCACTTGCTTCTTGATGATATGTAATGGACAGCTTGACGTGAACTCCGGGAAGTTTTCTGCCATCGATGGTGTTTTCTGCGTTTCAAATCTCTTTTCAATTGCTCCCGCCATCAAATCGGTTCTTTCCTCCCGCACAGTCTTCATTGCGTGCGCTGAGAGACTCAGGCGGCCCCTGACCTTGACCAGCCCACGCTTTTAGTAGGGGAAGGGCGTTAGCAAGCGAGAAAATCGGTAGTCTCGTGTCGGCTCGGTGAGTAAATAGATTCTAGAATGCCGGGCCGGTCTCTAAGCCATGCTGTGATCGGCCAGTCGGGATGTTTTCCGTTTCCCTTGGTGAGAGTAATCTTGCAACTAGTGCCGAAGTCACAGGAAAAGTGAATGGAGGAAATATGATTCGTATGAGAGTTTAATGATAGAAATACTCAGAACTGAAATGCCGTCATTTCATTGTGTCATGGGCGGTTGCTAGAACATTTAGCTATTGAATCAATAGTTATGAGATCCCTGAAGGTATATATCTCAAAAAAATTATTCGGGTTGCAGGAATACGTCTACGAGTCGTGTAACTTAATTACCAATTTATGAAAGTTTAGCCTATAAATAATTGTAAATGCTCGTACTAATTGGTCAGTAAGAGGAAATTAACTACTCATCTGTCTCAAAACTAATCTCTTATGTAGTAAATAAATAGAATACATACATACGCGTCGTTCCAGCAACTGGGCATCAATCTAGGTCAGGTAATTAGGTATTATCGTCATTTTTGGCTGGAGAATGAAACCACTGAAAGAATTTATCACTGTCCTGACTAATTTTGGAAATGATCAAGTTATTTCAGTAGTACCATATCATGCCATATCACATTTCAATTGAGCTCAGCCATATTATTGGGCCTTGATGTTTACTCGGGTTTTCTACCGGGTCAAACTCTCCAAACTTCTCCGGGTTAATGATGATGACGATGGATGACTCGTGCATCGAAACGTCGCGTCGGCCGAGATGGAGAGTTTGACCCGGTAGGAAACCCGAGTAACCTTCAACCAAGGTCGTTCAATGTCGATTGTGTTCTTCCGAATATTCGAATGGCAATTTGTACCGCATATTCGCAGATTTCCTTGGGTATATTATGGCAGTAACTGCTCAAACAGATATTTTTGACAGCCCCGTGTTGGAAATGGTTTCGAAGACCCATGTCGATAGAATTACTGATTTATCGAATCGAACGACCCTGATCAGCATCATCAAACGCCGGGAAAACCATAGATCATTGTTTCATTTTATTGGACGTTAATAGCGAGTAGATAACTTAGGTGCCAAAATATTGGAAAATGCATTCAGACGGTATTTAGAAAGTTATTTTCCTCTCGTTTTCTCGCAAAAATATACCTAATGCATGAAATTCAACCTTGATGGACATATTTGTCGGTCTGCCGAGGTAATGATGATGGATAATACTTGTCTCTTTCAATTTACTGCAAGGATTATGCCAGAGATGAGGCTTTAGATTCATTCTCATCTTTAAAATGAAGTGATCACCTGTTTACTTTTCTAGGTATCAACCTACTCTTCAAAATTGAAACAATAATATTAAAATGTTATAACCAATAATAGTGAAATTGCTACGTATTTTAATTCAAATTTAATTTAATCAAAACTTTCCGTTTTAAAACAAGCTATTGAGCGTCTTTTTACGTTGATTCTTCCCTGAGATATGTGATTACGAAAATGGCAGTGGAAACGGCATTTTGAAAAGCGGCTGTTAATCGGCTTTTTTTTCAAATTTGCGCAAAACACTCGAAATTATAATCATTATTTCACTAGGAGAATGTTTCCTCAAAATTTCGTCAAAAACTGAGAGGTCAAAGGCCAACTCTAAAATTGACAATTTTATTTCTACTTTTATAATATGGTGCATGCTAATGGGGATGGGGGAAGCTGGCGGAGGAGAAAAACTAGATTCTCTTAACATTTGGATTTCAGGAAATTGGTAAAGAAATTTTCCACGGTAATTATTCCATTGCTAATCATTGGACGAGTCATAAGCGTAGGTACCAGTGAACATTGAGGATACTTAGTAAAATCTTCTCGGGTTTGGCACCGGGTAAAGGCTGGGACACAATCAACGTGTACGTGTAACGTGAGCCGTTAACGGGAATGCGCGAAAAGATGGCTGACGGGAAAGTATAGCGAACGGACACAATCAACGTGTACGGGGAGTATGTGTACGCGAGAGATGGACAACTTTCATCTCTTCCAGTGTCCCGCACACGGAAAACCAATCAGAATAGTCCTGAGAATCCGGGAATGGGAGCCATCTGTCGGCAGATTCATCCAACTGCTGAAGATAGCTCTTGGCGAAGACAACTTTCTTTCACACTTGTTTGCACCTGATCTCTAAGCTGCGCCTGCGTTAGTCAATTGTTACTCCGGGCCGCGTTAACGTCGATTGTGTCCGCTGACTTGCGTTCCCCGTCTCCCGTTGTCCCGTTAACGTCTCGCGTCACACGTACACGTTGATTGTGTCCCTGCCTTAAGGCTATTTAAGGCCAACATTTCGACGAGAGACACTCTCATCGTCATCAGGGCTAAGACTGATTCTTCATCAGTCTTAGCTCTGATGACGATGAGAGAGTCTCTCGTCGAAACGTTGGCCTTTAATAGCCTTACCCGGTGCCAAACCAGAGAAGATTTTACTAATATTATTCGCCGGGAAAGCCTACGATCTTTTATTAAGGTTACTTTCTAATTGCTCCTTTGTGCAGATCTATTTAAAACTGTTCACGATATGGCCTTACAGTTGTCGCCGTGACGTTATTAACGCAGCGCAGATGGAAACCCATGCGGACCTTTGCGGTCTAAATTGCGCTAGCAGACGACTTTAGTTATGGCGAGGAGATTTGTAACAGTTGATACCGGAAAACCTCGCTGGCCAGTTAAAGGAGATGATCTCTCATTTAGAATTGATGACCCAATATTTTTCCTATTTAAGTTACAATTTGAGAGTCAAAATATCTTCTTCACGATAATGCTGTTGTGTATATTCTACCATTGCACAACTATAATTAAATTTGTCACGATAATTAATCTTTATAAATAATTTAAATAGTTTGCATTGGTACACATAGAATAAAATGGACTTAAAATCACGATGTAAACTGTGATCATACTTGTAAACTAAGTAGTATCGCCAAAAAAGTATTATTTTCGCGATTGTTCCACCATCTTGGAAACACAAGCGCAGATGTGTTCCAATCGTCTATTTCAATGCGCGGTCGTGGGTTTCCATCTGTTGCGACGTGCGCTAACCTGCGCAAGGCAATTGGAAAGCACTCTGAATTTGCAACTGAGTTATCGTGCTTATCATTGTTTACAGAGAGAAATGAAAGCGATTAGGTAAATATGTGACATTCCGGGGGAAAAAAGTTTGATATGAAGATCCTGAGGGTACGGAAAAAGAAAATGGTTGCGGCTAAGTTGGGAATGTATATAATCCTTTTAAATTAATAAATATGATGCACGTATGAATATGTATGGATAGATAAGAATGAAAGTCATTCGATTTGGAGCATGGGTGTTCTTCCTGGAAAGTTGGGCCCGATGGCTCGATAAGTTGATCGCGGTCGTACCTAAGGCGGCTTCAGGCCAGTGGTTCGGGGTGGGGTTGGTCAACTAGTGTCTCAGGGGGTAGGGAATACACCCTGAAAAAGGCGGAACCTCCGGGGGTTTCGTCCTGGAAATCCATAACAAATTAAGTGCAAAATGGCGAATTTTAAGTGGTTTTGGAAACAAAATTTTGCCTTTTAACTAGAGAATGTTTTCACTGAATAGATCTTTCTTTTTTAGTTACCACCAATTTTTGACTAATCTCAAAATATATTTTTTACAATTTCATAAAATGCATATAGAAGCTATAATTTCGCTTAATGTATATTACTTACGGCGTAATTTTCAGGAAAAAAATTATTTGAGATTTTTGTTTTAGGTCTTGAAAAAAATACCTGCACCGGGTTTTGTGGGGGGGAGGGTAATTACCCCTACTGCCCTCCTAGGGGCCACCAATATGGCTCGCACCCATGCCTTGGTTGTTGCTTGGTATGTGGTGCTTCATTCAATGTCTTGGCATAATTTCGTGGAATGTATTCGCACTTAAATTGAAACAAGAACTTGACGATTCCTTGAGGCTTTTATTTGAAGTCACGATTCGGGTTCAGCACTAAACGTCATCTTCAGGTAAGTAGGTCCTAAGCATAAACTGATTATAGAAAATAATCCCTGTGGAATTTCAAACTTTATAAGATTCACTTCGCATGTTGTTTTAATAGCGTGCGTAGCGGTGAACTTTCCCACGCCAAAAAAAGATTTTCATTCGATGACTTGTAAATTTTGGAGTCTGGTCAATTGAATTATCGGGAGAGAAATGCAACGGAATATATCGTGCCAGAAAATGCTTTTCAAAGCTCGCTCATAAGTTGAATTGTTGTCCAGCTGTGGACCACGTGAGCAGAGAATTAAAACAAAAGTTTGGCCCCTTCTTTTCTCTTGAAGGAGTCATGCAAAGCCGGTTGTGGGAATGGTTTAATCGAAATTTAAGTCGTGATCATGAGGCAGTAAAGCTGTGATCCGGTGCTTCCTTGAATACCCATAAGTTATTCTATCCTTCATGTGCGTGCACCGTATTTGGCACCTGCGCACAGTGTTAGTTTTACAGCGGTACTTAGGTCATGCGGCATTACGGAACAGTGCACGACTTATGTGGGCCGCTTGTTTTGCATAAGTAACTAGTTTTGGGATGATTCGACCTCATTTATACCCTACTCCCTGTTTAATATTCATGAAATGCCTCCGCGATATCCATGACCTAGGGGTCTATAACAACCTACGATCTCCAGTCCACCATTTGGGGTGACGATACCTGCTTGTGACCTCTTTATATTTTGGATATATACCATAAATATTTTATGCAGTATTATGTTTCTTCCGAATTACTGGCGTTTTATTATGTTATTCTATTCCCAGGGTTGAACTTAGAAAGGTCAAATGACACCTACCATGGTAACCTTTTCCCTGATAAACTTGCTATATATCTACAACAGAGTTATCTATCTACAGTAGCTACTAACATAGTTATCTCTCAGCAATAGTTGTTTTCTGTAATCCTAATGCACAATAGTTTCAATGATTAAGTGATCAATCGCCAGTATCTTCCAATATCTGGAAGGTAATGAGAAATTAATACAGTGTTAGTTAAAGATAGTGAACACCATTTTTTCCGTGGTGGTTAAAGACGGTTGTGAATGAGAATAGACTTTGCCGACGTTTTGTGCTATGGTAAGAAGCTACGCTAATACTACTAGATGATTAGAGCTTTGGCTTAACTTTTAAAACTGAATATCAGCAGCTATAAAGCATCGGAAAGGAATGTTCTGATTTATCTCAGACAACATTGCAGTAACTTTTTTCAAGCCCTCTTAGGAAGAATACGGTCATTTTAAAATGGAGTACATATTTTTACGTCGGTTTTAGCCGCAATTTTTATTGAAAGTCATTTCCAAGTCTTTGGCCATTCTTGAAGTACTTATAATATGAGTGTAGATGATCAAAATTTGAAATATACCTTAAATTCCATATCAGCAAGTTTTTTTGGTGTGTAGAAGACGAAAATTGCCTGATAATATGCTGATGTTGCATGTTATTAACCCGAGCGTTTAACAGTTCCGTTATTTAAAGCAAATATTTGTGCTTTTAAACATTGGAAAACGTGTGGAAAGAATTATAGCAATGCTGTTAAATGAATTGACTGTGGCGATCAAACGGATCAATCATCGATAAAAGTTACTCCTTAAGCAGTTTTTAGGAGTTATACTAGGCATTTGTCTCCACATTAAGGTTTTTTTATCTTCCAAAGTAGTAAAACTATCTTCCAAAGTAGTGAAACTGGCTCACCACTAGAGCGCCGATATGATTTTATTATGTCTCCTTTAAGTGACGAGTTGTTTATTTTAGGAACATCTCCTCTATTTCTTGGGGAAATATACATTGTAAAATTATTTTTCACCAGTAATAAACTTCCACAGACAGGGATTACCGTTGTGGTAACTTTAATTATCAGTCTGAAATGGAATAATCACAGTAGGGAGATTTTCCGTGGCAACGTGGGAATTTTATGAAGCCATCATATAATTTGAAGGGGCTGCCCGAAAATTGCTTTCGCCTCCTTATTTCCTCGACCTTGGTTTATCCCGAAATATCCCTCGAAGACATAACGTCAAAAAAATTACAGAAAGCTTGGACATTTTTTCTTGCCATTACTTCACCATTCTGTCGAGGCAGAAAATTACTTGTGGGACGTCTTTCGCCGGTTTCAATTTCTTTGATTAAGTATGGACTAATTTAGATCTCAACTTCGTAGATATTCCCGGAATAAATTTAAACATCTGGTTGTATTTTTTTCTCTTGTACTTTCCCTTGTTCACTTTGGGAGCCAAGAGGTTTCGGTGATATTACTTTGAAGCCGTCTATTGAAACGTTCTTAGACTTTATTCTCTCATAGCAGAATGCCACGACTCACTCTACCACGATATCAACTTTCGCAAAATTCTTGTGTGATGTGGGCCTTAGTTGTTAAAAAGTACTTTCATTGGTTTAATTTAAACAAATCAGGATCACAGTACTTGATAATGCAAATTTTAATTCATTTTTTTGACACACTTCTGTTATGGGACCAATCAAAGAACTGAGTCCTTGGAGTGTACAGCTGCGAAATTTACTTTTGCACGAAAGCCAAGTAATATTCTCGTTTCTGCTTTTCTCTGGACAATGATTTTTACATTTAGAACTATATATATTGAGACGAAAACAATTCACGCAAGGAAACCGAAGCGTGAATCCATAGATATTTCTTCTAGTTTATCGTTGATATCAATGATTCTAGGCCACAGTGGTTGTTCTTTGTTGAGCAACCGTTGGTGTGGTGCAAGTCCTAGAGATATTTCAATTAACGGAGAAAGAAATAAGGAGAGGGTAAATTTTCATCGCTCATTATTGAAAATTTTCATTTAAACAGTGAATTCTACATCTTTCTTACGGTATAATTGCTGGAGGAGTAATTCAAGCAAAAAATGTGCTGTTTCCTTGATTAAATTCTGAAGCCACCGAGTTTTATTGCCAAGCAACGGATTCATTAGCTGTTATGGATGAAGTGGTAACGCTAATCTCTCGCTGATGTTTTTTTGATGCATGCAGTCGAATTATCTGAGGAAGGAATGGTATAATGACTTTTCGTGACTGCCTTCTGCGTGATCTTCTAATTGATTTTATAATTTCATTTTGCCCGTAAACTTAAGCAAACCCTGGAATGTGAATATTTTCTACGGGGCAATACTCTTTGCTAAGATTGTTGTTCTTCTTTACCGCGATTAGTTGACGTGAGCATTTCACTATGCTTCTGTTGATGGGTTTCACAATTTCTTGAGAAATTTTTACTTTCAGAAGAGAAGTAAGAGAGGATGCTTATGGCAAAATAATCGTTCCGAGAGAAGTTTTTTCTTTAACTCACAGCATACGTACACAAAGAGACAGACGGGCCGCAGTTTCTGATTTTCTCTGGAAGGTCTTACTTTTCATCCTCTTTATTTATTCCCAGTGATTCTTTTTTTTAATACTTTGCTGGCCCTTTGGTGAACCATCAATTAATTTTACCTTATCAAGTTGTATTTGAGCATTCAATTAACAAATGTCTGCAAAGACCTCTCACTACCTGATACCCTGTTATTAGATGGACAGGAGAAAATACTCATCTGAAGAAATTATTTTGCTATAACTGTCGCGTCATTTTTTCGCCTCAAAAGTACTTAGGCTTTCCTCCGATTGGTTCATGCAAGTTTTGTACTACGCATGTCAGACCGTCATTTATCTGTTTATTGGTCTGCCCATCGCAAACAAGCTCGTAAAATTTCAATACCGTTAACTTGACTCGTTTGTAATCGGAGAATGGTGGCCATAGCGGTGTTGCCCTGGTGTACAACGCATAAGTCATTTTACCATTCCTTCTTAAGATAATGCGATTATAAACATCAAATTGATGGCTCGCGGGGTGTGGACGTCTTCTGTCTTTAGTTTAGGTACTTAGTTCAGGCAGTGTGACAAACCATTGTAGCAGGTAAACCTAAAACCGAGGAATCACAGAAAGTCCAAAGTATCTGATGATAAAGGTATTAGTGGTTATTTGCTGTTTCGTTTAAAAAGCGTTCGTTTGGAGAATGAGTTCGCATGAATTTGCTGTCGAAGAAATGCCGAAGAGGATACTTGTTTTTCAATCCGCACAGGAATGTTATGATGAATGTTTGTTTTTACGCAAGGGACAAAACTTGATCCTTAATGACATTGACGTGCGACTCATTCCTCTTCTGTCAATAACAAGTCTATATTTTCCCGATACCAAAATCCTCAACAAATATTACCTTTACATCCACGGATCTTCTATGGTGTGGTGGTTGGTGCAAACATTTCTCTGGACAATTGAAGGTTTTTGGCTCGATTCCCAGCCCAGAAAACTTTGTCCTGTGGAAATTAAAAACATCAAAAGGCAAGTAACGATTGCGCATTGATCAATACAAGAATCACTTTTATTAGAGTTTTATGACTGCAGTCGGTGATGTTTATGCAGAATTATTAATAACATGGCGATGTCGCTCGGGCAAGGTGAAACCCACTTGTTTTCAGGGTGCTACATTTTTTATACGCTGCTCTTCGAGCAAGCTTTCGAAACTTTATAACTTTGCTGTGAGAAAAAAGGAGAGATTAGCTGTGTTTACATCATCATTCAGGCCATTCTGTCCAACTCGGGTCAGAGTAAACAAGGCTAGGTTTGCCCCCGCAAAAGTTTTCGCGGGCGTTTACAGGTTCGCCAACCCACACGTTTTTATTCACGGTTCCGTGGCCTTCTTCTTCGCCGGCAAGGCGATTCCGCGATGAGGACACGCCAAGGATACTAATTTCGAGAACATCGCAGATGCCTTGCTCGCGGGCGCGTTTCCAAAAACGTCTTATTTAGTTCACGACAGGCCATACTCTTGAGTGCTAAGTGCTGTGGATCGATCATTTTTGTTCGGCTAACCTATTTCTGAGAGTAGTCGGCTGAGTGAATTCGAATATGCTTTCAGGCATCGTCTAGACGATTTTCCCCCCATATCAATGGTATTCTGTGGATCAGTCAGCTGTGGTTGCAGGTATGTTGGAGTAGAAAAGGTACGCATCATGCGACATATAGTTACTTGTAATCAGCTTTTGTATTCATGCACAAGTTGCTTGATTGAGCACGAAAGAACGAGTTAAGTTTCGCATCCTAGGGGCCTCGATTCTATTTCCCGCAGTGGTCGAAACATTAAAATGGTGCGGCGATAGATCCTTGAGTGATGTGTGCTGAGTACCGTAGCATTCATACTCCTTCCCTCGGATGAGATGTTTAACTGTTTACCACTGTGTACCTTTGACTAGAAGTAGACCGCAGTAGTAAAGAGCAATAAATCCGACGCAGGACAATGAGGGAAGCGGAAGGAAGGTCAGATGATGATATTAATTCCATATACACAAACCTATTCATCTTAACTTACTGTCAAAAATTACTGACGTCTCGTAGTTACTATTGGGTACTAAATTTGGACCGTTGAAAATCCGGTAGTTTTTTTAAAGAAATTACAATGCCTAGTATCTTTACTAGTGAGCCATTTGATCATTAATTTCGTGCATCCTAAGTCTGGAATAGTCTTTTTGTGACGTAATGTCGTGCTTTCCAAAGGAAGAGGGGATTCTATCAGAAGAACAGCCTGATTATAAAGTTTGATGGTAGGTGAGTTCACTTTGTGGAAGTTGATGAGCTTGCCGATTGAAAAACTCTTGGCGTTCTCCAGTTTTTTATTTTGCTACGACTGGTTTTGATATGCATTCATGTCATTTTCAAGTATAACTACTTTTCTACTTGGAAATACGTGAATGCATGTTTTTACCGGTTTTAATAATATACGAAAGCGTCGGAAATACTAAGTGTTTGCAATCAACATGCCGGATTACAGCTGTCAGCATAAACATGAAAGTTGGAATAGGAAGCTTTTCTAACCGATGCTGGCTCAGCTTAATGCAGGAAAACCGTAAGCACTCATCCGTTGTTACACCAAAAATATAAATTGCATGTTGCAATTTTACTGTTCTTGGCATTTCCCAGCCAGGTATTGAATTAGCAAAAGATTTAATTTTGCATTCTCTATGAAGCCACCTTTTGGAGAGACATACCATGCAATCCGCATCCGAGGTCGCTTGAAAGAGGAACATTGATTCTTGAGATCATACATTTCAAAAGGAAATTATATTGAGAACCTTTTGCGGAAAATTCGAAGATATTGATTTGCTGAGGCCTCATCTCGAGTACGCGGCTAGCATTGGAACATTATGCAGAAAAAAGTCAATGCGCTAGCAGAGCGAAATCTTTTATCTTAAAAATTTAAGAAAAACTATTTCCCCAGTTTTGAAAATCCTTTCGGCGGTCAAATGCACGGAACGACCTCAGCGCCCTCATTTTCGTGAATTCAGTTGTAGTTGCCCCAGGTTCAAAAAGGGATCTACATCTACATACTACCCTGCGAGCAGCCACATGGGCATGTGCCAGGGGATGTTAGGATGCCAGCCGTGTAAATATGTAAGGGATAAGGTTTTGGGAGGTGAAATGGTGAGGTGTCTTGTGGGAGTGTATTTAGTGGAGCTCAGTTTATTGTGGTCTCTTATTGTGCGCGAAAAGAACGAGTCTTTGAACATATCTGTTCGGCAATGTGACTATCTTATTTTATCGATTCTGTCTGACCTAGAGATGTAGTGAGGCGTCTTGATAAAATTCTCTGTGTCGCTCTGAAACACATCAGTTCTGAATTTCTCAAGCAAGCTAAGCCTAGCGTAGCGTGTAGCCTCTGAGTCTCTAAGGATCCCACCTTAATCCCTGTAAAAGTTGTGTAACACTATATGTTCGCTGGTAGCAGTTTTTAATGAAGCGTGCTGCTTTTCTGTATATTTTATTAATTTTTTTTGTTATATCTTTATGAACAGAGTCCCAAATGCTCGCGGCTTATTCAAGGTGTGGCCTAATCAGAGCGAAGTTGCATTATTCTTTTACATTTTCTTTTGAGGACCTTCGTATTATAAGTTTCACAAAACCTAGTTTTTTTATTGCTGCGATTAATTGGATTATATATAACATTTTGCTATTTTATTAAATTTGGAGAAAATTGCAGTTTACTATCAGCCCTCTCTTGACTGATGATTTTGGCAAGTTATCGATCTCTATTTATTACTATTAATTTTGACATTTTATGTAACATATTTCTCGGAGTATTACCCTGTTTTACTTATCTTCCTCTTGCCGTTATCATGCATATTTTTTTAAAATTTTCATTCATATTTTTAAATGAATTTTTTACCTTTCTAATTAATATTATGATCTAATAACTAGATGATTGCCATAATAATTGTTGGAACACTTTAACTGGAGAGTACGTTTTTGGAATAGGGGTATGGTATGATGACGCATTACTATATTATTTTACGCGTTCACGACATCTCCATATTTTTGTTTGCTATTCATCGGATTACTTATTTGATGGACTGTCCCATTCTTCCATTACCTATTAAATTACTCATGTATTCCATCAGATTCAGCTAAGATAAATTAAAATGATTGAAACGAAAGGTGTTTTGTAACTGCTCGCTGCCGAGCAAGATCGAGTTTTACGCAACCAGAAGTTTGATTTTGGAAAAGGGCCAATACTTTCACAGAAATAAGAAGGTAAATGCATAATTTAAATATTTAATTTACTGCAGGGTCAGTTTTTTCAAGCAAATGGATTTTCGGAAATGAAAGGCTATAAAGTTATGAAAGCGGAAAAGTCACAAAAAACGTTGTTTTTTCCCTTTATCGCCGGGACTGAATTTGTCCTTTGCAGGAGATCTTGATTGGATTGCATGTAACGTTTCGCTATTTTATCAAATTTGAGTAAACTTGCAATTTATTATAAGTCCTCTCTTGACTGTTACTCTTGGCAAGTTTTTCGATCTCCATTGATGGATATTTATTCTGAAATATGAATCTATCTTAGAATATTGCCGTGTTTTACTCTTTTTCCTCTTTCGACTTTATCATGCGTAATTTTTATAATTTTTTCTTATAATATTTTTCATTCTTATATTTCTAACGGAATTATTTGTCTGCCTGAAGAATTTTATCATCCAATCACTAGCCGTTTATTTTTCCATGAATAACAGTTTTCTAGTCCCTGAGCCTTCCTGTCCACTCGCTGAATTTTGCCGTAATGTAATGGTGTGATTCCTCATCACAATGGGCTCAAGTAAGCCTCTACATTCTGCCGATAATGAAAGAATAAACTTGACTCTTACACAAACTAAATTATTTTATGGTATTAAGAGAAAACTAAAATAAACATTTATTAGCTAACATACCTATTTTAAAAAGGAGGGTTTTGCTGAAAGTTAATTTTTGTTCTCATGCTCTCCACTGCAGATTCACGGTTAAAGCCTGTTGAAATTCTTGTGTGTCTCGTGCTTTTGATTCTTATATTTTGTCTTCGATGGATATCAGAAATATCTATTTATTCTGTCACTCGAACTTGTTGCGTTTAACATTAAAAAGTTTCAAGCTGTTAAGCTCCACACTTTTTTTGCAGAATTTTGCCGTAATGTAATGGTGTGATTCCTCATCACAATGGGCTCAAGTAAGCCTCAACATTCTGCCGATAACGAAAGAATAAATTTGCCTCTTACACAAACTAAATTATTTTATGGTATTAAGAGAAAACTAAAATAAACATTTATTAGCTAACATACCTATTTTAAAAAGGAGGGTTTTGCTGAAAGTTAATTTTTGTTCTCATGCTCTCCACTGCAGATTCACGGTTAAAGCCTGTTGAAATTCTTGTGTGTCTCGTGCTTTTGATTCTTATATTTTGTCTTCGATGGATATCAGAAATATCTATTTATTCTGTCACTCGAACTTGTTGCGTTTAACATTAAAAAGTTTCAAGCTGTTAAGCTCCACACTTTTTTTGCAGAATTTTGCCGTAATGTAATGGTGTGATTCCTCATCACAATGGGCTCAAGTAAGCCTCAACATTCTGCCGATAACGAAAGAATAAATTTGCCTCTTACACAAACTAAATTATTTTATGGTATTAAGAGAAAACTAAAATAAACATTTATTAGCTAACATACCTATTTTAAAAAGGAGGGTTTTGCTGAAAGTTAATTTTTGTTCTCATGCTCTCCACTGCAGATTCACGGTTAAAGCCTGTTGAAATTCTTGTGTGTCTCGTGCTTTTGATTCTTATATTTTGTCTTCGATGGATATCAAAAATATCTATTTATTCTGTCACTCGAACTTGTTGCGTTTAACATTAAAAAGTTTCAAGCTGTTAAGCTCCACACTTTTTATTGGGCTCAATTTATACATTAGCACCAGAGCGGTATTACGTGATAATTTGGTTAGTGTTTTTCCATTTGGTAGAGATGTATTGATTTTCCATAGCATCATGTTGTTATGCACGGATATTTAAAATATTTTCTATTTCTGATTCCGAGGTTCGTTCACTTCGCTGCGAATAAGATTTAAGAAAGGAATCGTAAAACAAGCTCAAGGTTGTGAGTTCATTATCCACAAACACGTTTGAAGCACATTTCAATTGATAATCTTACTATATAAAAGAGTGCGTCGCTACTGGTTTAAAATGATAACAGTGACTTGCACCTATATAACTCCCTATTGCGCTAAGTCGCGCAAATCTTACGAAAGCATTACGTCCCCACGATTTGAGACGACATTAACTAACCTTATAATATGTCCAATATGTGTATATAGGGATGACTCGCTAACTATTGAATTTCGCCTTGAATCAAATCATTTGTACTTAGTGTGATAGTATTTGTTGATGTTACGGTACCGTTTTCCTTCCTTCTCGTCACTTTGGAAAACGAAGGCAAATTTCGTTATGAGTGAGAACAATAATTTGGCACCACATGGGTAATCATCATGGCTTTATGGCTATGCCTGTAGGTTCATCGTATTTGAAATGTTGTATCTTCGGAAATCATCGATTTTATCTCATCAACAATAATCTAAGACTTTCATTAACATTAGAAACCTGCGGAAAAACTGGAGTCTCACGCTTCCAGTGCTGTGTTTATGTTAGCCATGGTGCTGATACCATGGTGCTGGTACTGATGAAGAGTAATGTAATGAAAATCGACACAACAGTTAGAAGTAAGCCAGATGGAGTCTACATAATTCTATGAATTGTAATTTATTAATTGAATGCTTTGATGTCTTCTTGGAAAATTGATAGCATTTTATGCGACAAAAAAACCGTGGAAAGTGTACTTTGTATTCAATATATTCGCTAAGCTTTACTTATCTTGAATAAGTAGCAACGTTACGTACCCCTCACTTCAAGTATTCATTTTCCTTTTTTTTATATGCAAGGTCGTCCAGTTTTTCCGGGAAGTTCTAAAACTACCTTTCTGTAGTTAGATACTAGTGTGACAAAAACCCACCATTCAACTTTCAATATCCTAGAAGTCCCTTCATTTCTTCTCACAAGATTTACCACCATCTAGTCACGAATCACATTTTACGGATTCAATATCAGTACTGTTTCTAGTATTTTTCCTGTGGTGGGGAACCGAATAACGATGTTTCCTTGTGGTATGAATTAACAACCTCGCCTTCCCTCATATTTCCATATAATTTCTCGAAATGCTACCTAAAAATGTTCTTTATTTATTTATTAAATTATTCTTGGCTTGTAAATGCCACAGTTTATGTCAAGCACTTCTGGTTTTATCAAGATAAGATAGTCATTAGCGATACAGCATGCCTAACGTGATAAGCTACCATGACCATCTAATTATACATCAGTGAGAGTTTTTTCTCCTCTTTTCAGTTTATCATATAGATTTCAGTTTTGCTAATAAGACTTTTCCTCAACATTCATTAAGTTACCTCACTATGAGCGATTTTGTTTTAAAAATATTATTCACATAGAAAATTATGAGTATAGTCTTATCAAGGATTAAAAGTTATTGTAAAACTTACCAAGGGGATATACCTTCACAAACCTTTCCTCTTTATGCTTCTTTCACCAGTACAATCTAAAGGATTCATAGATTACGAGCATAACTGTTAACTGAAATATTTTCAAGGACTACCTACCTAAGGTAGAGGAATATTTGCTCCTCTATTCGGTCGATTTGATATTCAATTTATTTTTTTCTCCCTGGGGAAGCATGGATGACGGCGCTATTTGGAGAAAGTTCCTCTGTAAAATATTAACAATATTAGATTCTTTCGAAATTGCTACGAGTCCAAAAAGATGAAAGATTTTGGCAGGTTTCACCTCCATTTCCCATTTTAAGCTGGATACAGGAAGCCGCAATGAAGTTTTTTTTCTTTTTTTCACGCGGTGAAAGTTTCTTTGTTTTTGGAATTGCCCCTCGGTTCGAAAAATTTCCAAAATCAAATTAAGATATGCGATTCCGTTCTTGGGGGTCATCCATGACTGCGCAGTGTACTGGTTTTCTTTTCGAGGGAAGCGTTGCGAAATGTGTCGGTGTCCTTTAGGTTATCGACGGGGAACTCTCGTCAAAATCGGCCTCCAAAACGCTTTTTCCGTTCCGTATCACCTCTTTCCGAGAATTTGCCATAACCTCGTGCCTAACTTGGGGAAAACGCACTCAAAATGTATGCGGCGTCGCTTTTAGGTAGAGCGAAATATCATTTCACCTATAAATCAATGGGTTTGGTCTCAATTTAGGGAAAAATATCTCACAAAAATAACAAAATATTAGCACCTTGGAAACTACTTTTCGATATTTTTGACAACAAATTGCAGCTCTCTTACATGGGAAACGGTACGAGTATAATCTCCAGAGAGACCTTAAGGAAAAAATGAGGAATTACTAACTCCTAGATCTCGTCAAATGATTTCTAGTACATAATTCGTACGTTTTATCGACTATTTTTGAAAATACATTTACCACCCTAGTAATATTTTCAGAATCGCAAAGAAACTTTCCGTTGTGAGGAATTTTTCACGTACCACGTGAAAAAAATGAGTCAAATTGAAGACTAAAGTAGATATTTATATTTTATTACTTCGAATTTCAGTCACATGAAAGTATTATATTTCACCATAAATGATGCAATATTGCATGCATGCTTCCTATAGCTGCTGAAATCAAAACTTATGTTTCGAATATGGCCTCTATTATGACTTGGGAACTATCTTGTTTAAACTACCTTAAGGTGGTTTGAGCGATATTTTTCCTTGTCACAATGGAGACCATATTCAATTCATTATTTTTTATTTCAACAGCTGTAAGTAGCATGTTGCGTATATTGTAGCATTAATGACGCAAAAATATTATTTTATAGGCTTGAAATTCTTACTAATCATTTAAACACAGGGATAACCCTACGCGAGAAAGATTTAGCCACCAGCCTTGCGCATTTAGCCATGTTCTGACTATGAAAACATTGCTATCTTCCCTTTAACTCCACGTATTTTAGCGGAGCAATTTTAATCGAATACGGGACCCAGGAGCTAATGTAACACGTGAAATGTACTTTATATTAGTATTAACCTTTGTACGTTAAAACAATGCTTGCTTCGATTCTTCAATTGATGACAGTTCGTAGCAATAGTGAAAATAACATATGAACTCATGAAGCTTATCCTTACAAGGCCAAAGCTAAAATATACAAAAAATCGAACGCAGTCGATTGATACGGGGGATAAATACGTTCAACACCAAGGAATTTTGGGAAGGACAATAATATGAGTTTCAATTATAATATTAGTAGGTGTTTAGATTTCTTATTTATTCTGTTTAGGCAGCTAAATGCAGAGCACGATGCCATTTTGCACTTACAGATGGCCGCTCGCGGCACTCGCCTTATTTCCCCTAAGTAGGATATAAAACGCGAGTCTAAGGCACTTGTGATGCTTTTGGATGCAGCGACAGCTACGTTTTATTCGCTAAAATCCTCGATGGACTCAATAAATCCAAAACTGAGCCACAACAAAGCTACAAAAGTCATCAGATTTCAATGCTTTTGCATGGGATCACCCAATGTTTTCATAGTCACAACATGGCAAAATGCGCAAAATCGATCGTCAATTCGGCTTCAATTCTCCCGATGGAGGGAGCTGCAAGGCTACCCCTGAGCATCTAAAAATTCTCTCATTTGACTAATTTTTTCTTATAGTACGATAAAAATGACTTCCCGACTGAAGATAGTGTTTGCGATTCTGTAACAATTACTGCAAAGAGAAATCGATGTAATAAAATAATTGGTTGAAAATAGTAGACTGCTCGCTGTTCAATGCCTGACGATATTTATTCGTTAGAAATTCCACCTTCGGGGAGAGGTACTTATCGACGGGGAACATTCGTCGGAATCGGCCTCGAGACCAATTTTTTTCGTTCTGCATCACCTCTTTGCGCCGAATCTCCGAACTTGGACTCCGATTGGGAATTTAGTTGAGGCTAAAATTTATAAATGACGATAATTTGTTTAAAATACGTTAAATATCAGCTAATATCAATCCTAAAATTAGTTAATTAAATAATATCAATAATCCGTTACATTTTCGATTCGAGTACCGGTCTCATTACTTCATAGTCTTTGTTTAGACTTCCCGTCTACTTTGCCCTATATAAGAGATTGGCCCATTAGAATTTATTGTCTGTGAGTTTCTATACTTACGTACCAAGTGTAATCTTATCTTCCTACCTCCATCCCCGCCCTTTGTTTGGTTGATGTATCTACACACCTCACGCCTTTGCCACTGTTCGCGAAGTATGTGGTATAAAGGTTGGCAAGGTTATAGTATCATGGTTGTTGAAGGCCTGGAAAACCTGGAATACCTGAAATAGTCATGTCACACGAAAACGGGCCTGAAAAATCTGGAAAAGTCATGAAATATGAAATTTTAGTCAATAATTGCCTTTTAAAGCCAATTCATGATTTTTTTCAATTGGTGAGTAGCACCATTTAGGACACTGTATGTTAACATGTGAATTTTTTGTTTTTAGTAAATTCTCAGTATGAGGAATTGGACCTTTTACTTTGTGCTTGTCATGCTATTTTTCCCCTAAAATAATTTAGTGGTTTCAGGTGTAACTTTGTGGTATTTGATGGCGTTGATGACGGAGGTGACGTTCAATGTCAAAAACCAGATCCTTATGAATAAAGATATGTGGAACCACATAGTTACCATTTATCATTATTACCCTTAAATCAACTTTCTGCTCCAATTCTTTAAACTCATGCTGAGGAAGATGGCATATTTTGTCTCCTTTGATTGTTCCCAGGTAGTACGTGGCTCTGATGGCAGTCGAGACCTAAGAAAAATATATTTAAAAGAAAGAAACTGATTTTCTCCCAGGGCGATAGTGGTGGTGCTCAATTTGCTGGATAACTTTATTACCTCACAAGGCATGCGATAATGTGTTGTGCTCCCATTCTTGCGTCTTCTTTAGAATGCATTGCAAATAGTGCAATTTTTTCTTGAAAAATGATAAAAACTGTGGCCAAAAAATCAGGAAAAGTCTTGGAAGTTTATAATATTTACTCTCTTACTGTGAATATAATGCAGTCCTTGGCATGCATAAACGTAGTATTCATCGAGTCATGACTTACGGACGAGTCTTGAGAAAGGTGAGGAATCAGTTTTCCCCAGGCTCATTCATCATTTCTCGAATCACTACGATTCAGTGAAATTTGTTTCTCTCCGAACGCCTCACCGGCCCCTCATTACGACGCTGTATTCACTCCTTGCCCCGTAAACGGAGGGATATTTCACGTTCGGGTGAACAGGGAAATCGGCGGTCCTGCTTCCTCAACCCGCACGTTCCCTTTCGATTCTTCCGCGTCTTCGACCGCTGGTCTTATGTACTATCGTTAATTACTCGCGGTAGATAATTCCAATTCTATTTTCCTCAATTTCTGGTCTAGTTTAACTGACAGATCAAGTGGCCTTCATATCAAAGAGATTTCGGATAATTTAGTCCGTCATCGTCTAGTTAAGTATCATATGCCTTACTTTTTAATTAATGAGAGATTATAAATCAAAATTTGAGCCTTGCGACCGGACGGATTGCGGCTTCACTTTGATTAAGTTGACGTAATTTCCCTCACTTGGGACTCGCTCTCGAGTTTGTTTACATTCGTTCTGGCTTTTATTTCCTGCCTTGAGCGTGTGAAAATTCAGTACAACAGGCTAAAAATGCCGAAATACGCCTCGTAGATACTAGATAATATCCAGGTCAAAATTAACAACCATATCTCATGTTGTGACAGCGAAGTACTAATACTGTCATATCTTATCGTCCATCCTGAAAAGAGCCTAAGCAAATGAGGTATATAGGATTGGATTTTTTGGGGAGGCGACCGACAGCTAAGGTCATTTGCGCCATAGGGTATAGGTAAGGGAGGAAGGGTGGATAGAATCCCGGCGTCGGAATTAGCCTGCTCTTAAACGAAAGGCGCCAAGAGGACCACGGTAAAACATGTCATCCGACAGACGGAGTACTGCACTTGAAGTGCCCTCCAAGACACCCAAGTAGGGATCGGGTTTCCTCTGAAGAATATCCTCCTCTGCAAAATGAGGTATATCAAACATGAGGGGCAGTACATAGATGTGTAGGAAATATGACGGATCACTTTGAAAACAGGTAGTTTGAAAGTTAAGGAAAATACTATTTCATCATAACATACTCATAAGTTTCTATTCACATGGTATCATAAGGCCACGAAATACGAGATGGCTGAAAATGGATGGAAAATTTTATCTCTCGCATCGCATCCAATTCGTCGAAAGTAAAGAGAAGACCAGAAACGAACGCCCGTTATCGCGAAGTTCGGGGGAAAAGTTTTTTGGGGCGCATCGTGCAAACGTCATCCAGGAAAAAGGCGCCAGTTAGCGCATCACCGCCACACGCATACACCCTCCCTCCCATCCCCGCCCCCCCTCCCAGTCCACTCGGCGTTATTCATCAGTGTGCCTGCCGTGGCCGGAATTTCCTCTCTTTTTCCCCCCCCCGCTACTCTCACAATGCTCTCCTCGGAGGGCCTTCGCTTCGCTTCCCCCGCGCGCCGCCGCCGGCGGAAGGAGTCTCGGCCGCGCTCGAGTAAACACGGACGGGCGGCGCGGCGTTTCGTCACTCAACTCGTGCGGCCGACGGCGACTCATCCTCGCCGCATCCTCCCACCCTCTCGAGGATTTTCCCCGAAGGCTTGCTGACGGCATGAGAATCGTTTCTGCGGCTGCCGACTCTACCGGATTCTACGCGAGACTCCCGCAATTTGACCGTTGTTGGAATCTGCCTGCTCCCGGGAATGAGGCGCTTTCCTTCCGCTTTTAGATTGAATAAAGATTTTGAAAATAATCTTGCCACCTCTATCGTTTCCCACAACTTATAGCATTCGTTCGTCTGTGGTCAGCAACTAGTTTCAAAAATACAATGTATTCCTACATTTTCTGATTTTTGTGTTATCAATTAATTTACCGTTAATTCAAATTATTTTATAATTTTGTACGACGTTGCATTATGGTTGGTTTTGTTTCGACGACTCGAGCATAACTCGCGGAGTATGATCAAATTTGGACAACCAATTACAGTGAAACCTGTATTAAGCGACCACCGACGGTTCTGCTGTAAAATGGTCGTTCGACAGGGGTTAAATTTCTAGGAGTAAATATTATGCAAATGAACGGACGGTTGATTTGGGAAATAAGGAAAACTTGAAGTGAGGATTTGGTTAAAACCTATACAGATGGCGTTTATTTCCTCATAATTAAGTCGCTCCTGGGAAACTTGAATGCATATTATTTTGATACACACATACAGTGAAACCTGAATTAAGCGACCACCGACAATTCCACTAAAAAATGGTCACTGATAGGGGTCGTTAAGAGGGGTTTCACTGTAATATAATAAACAGGAACTTAGGAATTAAATTTGCGGATGGGTAAGGTATCTCATTTTAGGATTGTTTACACACTTTTTTCAGCGAGTATTGATGAATAAAAACTAAGGAAAACTAGGTAGCAGATATTTCTTTAACCTCCACATAACGTCGCATGTAATGAGCCATGTATTTGTCCTCGCCGGTCGCTAATCCGCGTCAAGTCTAAAGAACTGGCTTGAGATGGGCTCAATTAATGCTTTTGGCGTCGTTAAAATTGGGATGCTATCATATCTTGTGAGTTGTGAATACTTTTTATCCTCGTTGAAATAAAATTCTACTTATTTCCTTTGAAAAGAAATGATCATGCCCGACGGGATGATTATCCTCTCATTTTTTTTTTTAAAACTGTCAATTTCCGTGTCTTTTAAAATCGATAATCTTTGCACATATTTTCTCTTCAACTAATTTCTTGATTTTGTGATGGTTCATAAATCTGGGATTCGAATTATTGAACAAATGCGCACCTATGTTCTCTGTTGTCCGTCATAATAATTGATTTCACTGTGTGGAGGAATCCTTTCATTATGAACATATCAACTATTTAGCTGGGCAGGATTACGCGAGGATCGTATTTCCGGAGTCAACGACCGAAAATTGTTTGAGGTTGATAGAAGTCCTTTATCTTTAGAGTTCCTGATAATTGTCTACTAGCCAGTGAACGTATCATTTGCTTGGTTTTAGATAAATTCTTTAGGCTGCTGCAAACAAAGTTGCTGACCTAAGGTGTGGCCATGCTGTCTGTGCCTTTTAAATGATCATTGTAAAAAAATACAATCTTGAGATCGAATCCAATCATTTGATCGCTGAAAACACTCTAATCAACTCTGCGTTGATTAGAGTGTTTTCAGGTATTAGTCTTTATCTCTCTCTCTTTATTTGCTGGACCGATAATCCACTCTGGAAAAGTGAATGTGTTACGCTGGAAAACAACACTGCTGAAAGCTAAGTCACATACATGCGACTTATTTTCTTCCGAATGCAATGCATTTTTTGTGTACCCATTCCATCATATGAAATCCTTTCCGGATGTGGTTACGAAATGCATTTGATCTAATAGTTAAACCATGCGAGCTGCAACCACACGAACTGATGAGAATTTCGCGGTTTGAAATCTTTCTTCCTTATTAGGTAGCAGTCTGTAGTGCTTGTATCTCTTACAAATTTATGAAAACCGATGAACTGAGCTCGGCACCTCCCAACAGCAGCTACAAGAGCCTCGTTAGTCCTCATTTAGCATATACGCTACTTCGTGCAATTATTTTTTTTGGGCGCCTTTTATGCATCGGTTTTATAAGGGTAATTTTTTTGATATTCCATAAACTAGATGTCTTTCATTGCAATCGTCTTTTGCTCTCAATATTCATTTGATTGCGCGACCAAAATATTATTTTTTTCCAAAAAATCCGGTGCATTATCAATTATGAAAAACTTTCGAAGATGAAGAGCGGTAGGATTCAAGAGTGCGCCCCCATGTGTACATTTTTTGACCAGGCTAACCCTTCATCGGGATAAAAAAGAAAACGCTGATTTTCAATTGTGCTATTTTCTGTACATCTAAGTTGTTTATACAGGGTGTCCCATAAATGTCACGCCACAGTGGCACTGGAGCTAGGGCAGCCTAAGAGGCACCGAACCAGCCTAATATGACCTCAGTTAAAGTTGCACGGTTTTCGAGATATTGCCAAATTGAAGCTTTTTCAAAAATTTCACTTTTTTTACATTTCTAGTCCCAGAATTCACTTGAATAGCTCTCAATTTGGCTCCCTGATGTGGCTACTGCCACAAATTAACAAACAAAGTACTCTATCCATCCCATTTTTTGAAAGCCGATAAAGTTAGACAGGTATAGCGGCTTTCGCGTTTCTTTTGTTTGTTCGGACCCCATGACCCCCCTCCCTCAACGGGCCTCTGTTCCAGGTAGAAGTCGGCACATGAGTCACAGTTGGAAAATTAAAAGAGCGGCCCTAATGAGAACGTTAAATTATCCGATTGAATTCTGGGACTAGAAATGTAAAAAAAGTGAAATTTTTGAAAAAGCTTTAATTTGGCAATATCTCGAAAACCGTGCAACTTTTACTGAGGTCATATTAGGCTGGTTCGGTTCCTCTTCGGCTGCCCTAGCTCCAGTGTCACTGTGGCGTGACATTTATGGGACACCCTGTATAAACCTCACCAATCGCTTAATACTCCCAATCAGATCGGAATCACTGTGGCCTAAAAGCTTGCCGACCAAATTGGCATATGCATCAACTCCTCTATTCATTCTGTAAAGCGTACTGCGCTCAAATAACGGGTTCGTCGACTGATTTTCTCAGTCAGCTGTGTATGCCGTCAATGGCTCATCCATTTGACATGATGTGCAGCCCGGAATATCCGAACCAAATCCCTCCGTAGGACCTTTTAAAGGATCATTTGCGGTTTCTGTCGTTCCAGCGACAAATAATCCCGTTCCTTTTTTTCCCAGGCTTAGGTACGGTTCGAGCAGTGAATGCGAAAGGTGGCTGTCTCCCTTCAAGAGGCTTAAAGATCTCAGCCAGGTAGTGAGTCACGCGACCTCTTTTGACCGCTATCAAATGATGGGTTTCGGGCTGGACGGAAAAGTCGTCCGTTTTAAGCGTGCGCGCGATGCCAAACGCATTACGGAACTGTTCGCTATTATTCATAATTCCAGCCGGAGAAAACGAGGGCACTTTTAAGTAGACGACCTACCAGCTGCATACACCGATTTGTTTCACCAAAATGAACAAGAAGCCTCGATAAGAAATTTCCTCCTCCCATTGATGTAGTCTCTGTAAATTTAGCGTAGCGTTCGAAATGGCGACACTTAATCGTTCGGTGAGATGTTACTTTGCGAATTTCAGCCTTCTTTAACATGAATTTTATCCTTATTTGTATCCGAAAATTATTCATCTATATATTAATGAACTATGTACATTTTTCTCAACTTACGCTTTAGCCTCGGTTCACAAACATAATTCTTTTCGCAATAATTACGGTGATTTTTCTCCCAGGAAACTCTCATAAAAAATACAGTAAATTTTTCATTTCTTTTGCGCCAATTTTTGTATTTTTAACATGATAAATAGTATTTTTTTATTTCAGCTTGACAGAAGCTAATGAGTGATCATTTAGGGATATCGACTCGTTACTCCTCTTTGACCACCTTGATTACATTAATGATTTTGTTCGCATATTTGCGGCAGTTGAAATATACCGAGCGGGAGATCAGGACGATATAAAATTTCCCATTTATCGGAAAAATGGTAATCCAAGCCACGGCATAAAAGTGCAAAGACAAAAGGTAAAAATGCATTCTGACTCAAAATTAAAGATAGAGATTTCTTTGATTGCACTCACTGTGATTACAAAAACCCCCTTACGTTCATCCTCATTCATGCACTTTTGTATAAAAATGTATTACTTCTATAAATTGAGGGAAAAACTTGCCCTGTGAGGTACCCATTGAGGTATATGAATAGGGCACTTGCTATGCTGGCCAATGCTAGAACCTGAAGCCAGTCTGTCATCTTCGTTGACCCTCCTTTTCTCGTAACGCTTGCGGGCAAACGCATTAATTTTGCAATTTACCGACGGTTTTCATCGTCAACTTACTAGAAACCAGCATGCATTTGCTTCTACTATGTGCATTCTCCGTAAATAAATATTTTATTTATTAAAATTGATAATAATCCGCAATCCCGGTGAAAACTAGGGTAAAATAGAGTAGAATCCATATCACTAAGTAGCCAATATATGTCTCAAGAGTTGCTTGCCTTAAATTTCAAACAGATGGTTGATATTCTTCCTTTACATCCGCTAATTCGTCCATTCCGTTGAGACATTCTAAGGAAAGTGCAGAGATTAACAATATGGTTGTTATTTCGGTTGTTAGGCTTTAGTTTAATGATATTGTGCCCTCTCCATACACCGCAATGGTCTGATCCATGTTAGCATCCAATTTTCTGATTTTATAATAATTTTCGCGCCATAAATACAATTTTCTTGGCTATAGTTCCACGATTTTTATTTTTCTTCTCACAACTTCGTGATATCCAAGACCTCATTCTGGGAATTTGATACTTCTACATCCGAGATCGTCCAGATACTTATGTGGACTCTCGCTTGACAAATGGATGACCATCCATCGAACATTGCCTGTATTTGGCCGTGTCCAAATCCACAACCAACGGTCTTAACGTCGGATTCCAAGATTTTGGTAAATATTTCGTTGTAGTCAGTGATTAATGCCAGATAAATTTGTCCAATAAACACGCGGTCTGCTCACATCAAGTTACTGAGGTTCCAATCTTTATGTTCCTCCCGGAAAGGAAAAGCAATTTTATGTCTTATGTAAGAGTTAACTAGTATGAAAATCTTATAAACCCTAAAGGTTCCAACGAAAAAAGCAGCTGTTGTCTTCCTTTATCCCAATCCGAAATACATTAAGATCTTTTATTTCGTCTCTATTATATAGCTATTAAAAACATTAATCCCTGAAAAATCGAAGATTTTTATTTATTTCGATACAAATTCCACACCTCATAACGTTTACGTGTCATTATTGTATCGATAATAGTTTTCCTCAATAGTGAAATGTTAGACAAATCTTCTCTCTCTAAAAATAACGCCATAAAACGTATTGTCATTCAGGTGATACTTAATTCGTGACTCAAGGGTAAAATGTTTCATCTTTCTGTGACTCTGCCCACTAAATAATGTATTCTGTTGTTTTAGGCTTCTCTTTATGATAATTCATCGACACTGGATAACTGAGTCTATGCAACTTTCATGCTTTTAAGAAAATACGGGAAAAACTGGACTGAAATTAGGAATGATATTTGATGGCATGGAAAAACCTGTATTTGGATTTTGGAATTAAAATGGTTATGAATGATGATTTAATCTAAAAATAATCTAACAATTTGACTTATTATAAATTTTTGTAAAAATTACAAAACTATACGAATCCTGCAATACTCATTTTAATTCCAAAATCCAACTTCAGTATTTTCTATGCCATCTATTGGCACTCCTTATTTCATTGCACAAGGTTAATGTCGATGACAGTATTTTATTGAAGAGTTATCTCTCGTAATCGATATAAACGACCATCGTATTTGATTGTGGTATAAAGCTTCTCTTTCCTGGGATCCTCTTGCTATCGATCTGTACATTTTTTCGCATGCCATCGTTTTCTCGTATTCTGAATCCTGATGTACCGGTTTAATTAATTTCAAGTCCTTTCTCGTTTATTACTAATGCTCTCATTTCCTTCTTTTCTTGGCTTAAGTCAGCCATCGTGGATGGTGCACGTCGCAGCAGTTTAATACACTCTTAATAGCCTAGCACGGGTAATTACGGTCCGGGGGATGTATTTACCGATTTACGTAGTCCGTGCCCTTGAGAAAATCTTCGTAGTATTTCTAGAATGCAGTTCGAATGGTGTATATACACCGGACTAGTTGCCGGGTCGGCATGAAAAAAATTTGTTAGTCTCTCGTGCGAAGCATTATAGGTAATCCCCCCAATGAAACGTGAATAGTGAAAGGAAATCCATACAGTGAATTGCGTTTCCTTAAGTAGCTCTCCGCAAAATTGGCAGCCTCCCATGAGATTCAATCTGATGCTATGATATAAAGTTCATACGCAGGCTGAAGCTTGTTTTTATCACCTTGCACTTGGAGTAATTACTGAGTCGACTCTGTGGAGCCTGAACTTCAAAGCTTAGTCTTTGGTAGATCATAAGCATGCCGGGCAAACTTCCAGGAAATATCCTTGATATATTGATAATGTCGCTAAATTAGTTGGCAACCGGAAAATTGGAGATCTTGCGATCATAGTATCAGTTTCTTTTCCTAGTGAACCTTAATTGAGGACAAATATTATCATATATGTATGTATTCGGTTTTTTAACGTTCTACGACGCTATTTGATGCCCAACCGCCATCGCTTCTATTCATCCACAGGCCTTCTGGCAACTACTTTTCTCTTATTGTCATTTCTATGTCTTCTCTCCAGCTAATTTTTGGCCTTTTTCTTCTTTTTTTACCTTGTGCATTCCACATTAAAATTTGCTTTGGCAATCTCTCGTTCACCATGCGTTGTATGTGGCCATACCATACATACAAGTATCCTATGAGGAAAGAGGATGAACGCTGATTGGAGAAAGCGAACAACAGTGTTCCTCTCAGTCGACTATGGAAAAGCTAAGATAACGTAAACGTGAACATGAATCTTATCAAAGCTATTATGCTGAAAATGGATTAAATGAGGCGACATGTAATTTTTCAGATGCTTTACAATGTAGGATTTAGTCTACGAGGGTAGAGAAATTACTTTTCATTACTTTTCAAAAAGGTAAGTATTATGAAGGAAGCGATAAAACTCTCATGGACAAACAGGTCAATTACTAATATTATAAACATAATTTTGAATGAATAAAACGGTTGTCATTCAAATGGATTATTTAAGAGCTGCTCCACCCTGGGATATGTATGCATCCGTATGTAATAACCACCATGTGATTCTCCACCGTGTGCCACATATAATTATTCGAAAACACTTAAATGACCTTAAAGAAAATTATTATTATGGCAGCCAATGAGAAGTACCACCAAAATTGAACTATGATTTAAATGTGTGGAATTTTTAAATTTGTGTTTTTTTATGAGGAAGAACTGGTATTATAGCAAAACTCGTGAAGTCGTCTATTCCAAATTTAGGTCTGCGCTTAGGTGCATCAACAAGAGTGTTTGGGTACAGGTTTTTCTCGAATCCGCTTGACAGGACACTTTGGGTGCCTAAACTAATGACCTATATCCCTTTATAAACCAAAATTTAGATCGGAAACCGCTTTCATCGTTATGGTGGGCGAACATGCGAAATGTTTTCACTCTGGGTGGTCACCTCGGGCTAAAACCACAAATTGCCATGGTGAATAAGTAATGGGAGAGTGGAGGAAACGGAAAGACGGAAGCGGTCAATGAAACCATATATCAAACCGTGCCGATTTCGTGAGAAAAAAATCGCAAATGCTTTGTAGCCGCCGTTGTTAAAACCATGTTGTTATTTTCTTGATAATTGAGTGGAATTGACATCATTTATTGTATTGAATAAAAATAACGTTTCCAAAAATTTACCTTATCAGGTGTATATTTTTACGTATTTTCTTTACCCCATTAACAAGTAAAGTTTTAGTTTCAGAAGCTCTGATACTAGTAGATGGAAATTGATGCGATTCACTCGATGGATAAAGAGAAGAAAATATCAGTGAGAGAGTGATATGAAATTGAGAAATTGAAATCAAAAAGGTCTTTATATGTATACCGCTGTAGGTATATGTTTTTAGATGATATTAAGAGTCCTCAGTCGTAGTGTGTGGAGAAGAAGAGCTGAAGGTGGAAGTCACCCTGAGAAGAGAGAAGTTAGAGCAATTGGATTCCTTCACCTATCTCGGAAGTACCATCACGTGGGACGAAAGAAGTACAACGTACATCAAGCGAAGAATAGCCCATGCGAAGAAGGCGTTCATGGGGAAAAGACAACTTCTGTGCTAGAAGAAGATAGGACTACAAACCAGAAAACAGTACGTGAAAACATGCGAGTGGAGCGTGGCACTTTAAGGATCGGAAGCATGGACTATTGGAAAAGCTGACCATAAAAGACTAGAAGCCTTCGAAACCTGGTGCTGTAGGAGGATGCTGAGGATAAAATGGACGCAGCAAGAAATGATTAGGTTTACAGAAGAGTAGACGAGGAAAGGACCATATGGAACACCATACAGAAAAGAAGAACCAGATGGATCTGGCACACGCTAAGGCACAATGGGTTAGTGAAGAACATAATTAAAGGTATAATAGAGGGAAAATTCCCCAGAGGAAGACCCAGGAATAATTTAATGGACCAAATAAAGAGGAAAGTACAGAGCAAGAAATATCAGGAGGTAAGGAAACTAGCATTCGATAGGGAATATTGGAGGGCTACAGTCGATCAAATCTTAGGATTGAACAACCAATGAATGGAGGGTCCTCAAGAATGGCCGATTAGTTCTTCTGAGAGCAATAATTCTGGCTTCAAAAGCTTTCATACTAATAAAGAGGAATTGATGAGGGGCACTCGAAGCCCAAATGTGGAGAAAAGAGATGGATACTCTTGAGTAGAGTGTGATCCTGTGTGGTTCCGAAACTTGGTCTATGAGGAAAGAGGATTAACGCTGATTGGGGACTTTTGAGGGATGGGTTTGGAATTGATAGAGGGGATGAGCAGGGTGGAGAAGAAGACGAACCAGAAAGTGATGATTCTGATGGAGGAGAATTACTTTAGTGCAAGAGATTCTAATTAGGCAAAGAAATGTTTGCAGGTAATGGCGCAGGCTAAGTGATCGTCTGAAAGGGTATACTCTATTGTATAATGGTGGGGAGAATTTTAAGAAAGAGGAAGGTAGTGCAAGTCTATGGCATATTTTTTTTTGAAAGCATGAAAGTGGGTGAGTGATGTGTGCAGAATTAAAAATAGGCTAGGTATAATAATAAGGTAGGTATGATATGATGCAAGACAGGATTGATAGAATGAGGCAATGATTATGGGGGTCGGGAGGTAAGTAGTAACTCTCCGGGAACTTTGCAGTGGAAGACGACTTTTGATGTGTATATAAGGAAGAAAATTATCGTAGCCTTAAGTAAAAGTTTTGCATATATATCATGCATTTATTACAATCACCGTATGTTTCTAATATTACGCTTGCAAAAAGAAGAATTATGTCTATTATGCGGGGGCTTGAATGGTAATCCTTGTGATTGACGTAGCCAATGCGCCTTGGCAGATAATATAAACAGCTGGTAAAGTATTTCCATACGTTAGTAGTATGCCCTGTATGCATATTGGAAAAACTGTTGGCCATTTATCAGTATCCACATCCAGGGTCGATTTATTCGATATGTTGCACCATCGATATCCGTATTTTTCCTTGTTTTTGCTATACCCCGCAGTGTAAAATAATCACAGTAATGGTGGCACCGACTTCCTCCATAGTGGAAATCATTGAGAGGACCTGACTCGAAGAGGCAAATAATCGAGATATCGAACGACCTTGTCTACATCCTACCCAGCGAGCCGCCACGTGGTAGTGTGGTGGGAGGTTTTAGGACACCAGCCGTGTAAATATGTAAATGATAAGGTTTTGGGAGGTGTAATGGTGAAGTGTATTATGGGTATATTTTGAGTGGAGCAAAATTTTTACCATGGTCACTGAGTGTATGTGGAAAGAACAAATTTTTGTTCCTATCTGTTTCGCAATGTATCTTTCTTGTTTACCGCTTCTGTCGGACCTAGAGATGTAGAGTTGCATCAAAATAATATTTTCTATGTTACTTTGAATCACACCCGCTCTGAATTTTCGAGCAAACTAAGCCTAGCGTGTAGCCTCCAAGTCTCTAGCAGCGGCTCCCAAATGAATACCTCTAAATGCTGAGAAACACTATATGTTTGCTCGTTGCTGTTTTTAACACAGCGCGAAGTTTTTCTCTGTATTTTAATTATTCTTTTGGTTAAATCTTTCTGTCCAGGGTCCCAAGTAATCATGGCGTATTCGAGGTGTGGCGCAGCCATTATTACTTTTAAAAGTCCTCTCCAATAGAAATGACCATTAGTTATTATTCATGACGTCTAAAGAGTGAAAAACACATCGCAATTTTGAAAATTTCTTCGAGCAACGCTGGCGAGTGAAGGCGAGTTTTGCTATCAACAACAGCGGGAACCTCTCAGGAAGCAATGAAACTCGGCGGAGTTTTATGCTGCATCAAACAAGTTAATCGCTGAAATCATAAAAACAACGCGGACCGCCATTAAAATCGCGCAATAAAGCCGAGGCAGAGGCATCTTCGGCATTTTAGGAAACCAATCGTCGCAGGGGCAAACGTCAGAGGTCGAAAGAGAATCGAGTTATGAGATAGATATATGATTTAATAATGAAGTGAGGGGAGATTAGAGTCTCCATTTTCACCTAACCTCTTGTATTATTGGAGAAAATGATGGAAGAATTCCATAAAAGCAATAAAACACCAGTGTTGAAAGTTTAAAAAGACAAAATAAAAGAGTAATGCGTACTGTTTATACTCGAATATGTGTCGATAAATTTCTTTCTTTTTACGGTCAATGAAAATCTAAATTTGACGCGAAGTTTAATTGGTAAAATGACTTTTTTGTGGTCAATATTTCTGCGTATTTGCCGCATAAAACCATTTTTCTATATTATTTATTCATTAAGGTGAATATTCGTCTATAAAGGCGTTACATTTACGTTTTATGTTCCATATTCCGGCCTACCTCCGCCAATTTTACTTAGTGCTTCCGTTTTGCAACATAAATACATTCTACTAGACCAGTCGCATCGTATAAAAACCACATAGCAACAATATTCAGTCATTTTTTTTCACATCGGCTTTACTCGAGCCATAATTTTTTCGATTATTTTTGCCTGAATGAAAGATTTCGATTTATATTTTAAATCGACTTCTACTGAAAGACGTACTATAGTTTACGGAATAACGAGTTGAATTCAGCTCCTAAAATCGTGTCATTGGAAACTATTTGCAATCGGAAACGACATAAATTTACATTACCAATACTATTCCATCGCTTCATAATTTTCACGGGGCATGACTGAAGAATGATCGTGCTAATGCTGCCACATTACTGAAATATTAGCGTTAATGAAAAATATGAGGTGAAACAACTGTAGAAACGTGCTTTGAAATGGCTAAAGTGCCTTTCACTACAGCTTAGCATGTTCGGAATTAGTATTCAAGTAAATAAAGAGTAGTTGCTGATTTTGGAGACGACCGAACACTAATATGATTGGCGCCATTCAGGATAGGTAAGAGGATAGTAAATGGTTGGATGACATCAGGATTGGACAAGTGTAGGAGGAAAACTTGTCCGCGTTTTCCCTGTCTCACCAAAAGACGTCAAGGAGTCTACCCAGTAACGTCCCTTCCAACGGACTGAGTAATGAGTCTGAAATGTCCTCCATAAGGCATCAGATAAAGAATAGAAATTTCACTGCAAGATATCCATTATATCGGGCATCAAACCCTTTGCCATCGGACGCTTTGTATGGTAAGTCAGTGCCTTCTCAGTCCACCACACCAAATCGATCCCCACGCTTAACGTAAACTAGACATTACGTAACAGGACTTAGACTGTTCGAGTGACTGGTCACAACATCAGTCCCACATCCAAGATAGAGAGAGTAAGGAACGAGAGCATTTATATTTGTGTATCAACAAAAATAATGCTGTAAATAGTAAGGATATGTTGCTGAGAAAAAAAAAGATAGTGAAGACCTTTGTGTGGAAGCTTTTGTTGTATGGTAGCGAGACGTGGACAGTGGAGCATACGGAGAAGAAACATCTAGAGGCTTTTGAGGTGTGGTGTTACAGTAAAATATGTAAGATAAGCTGGACAGAGCGATTAACGAACCAAGCGGTGCTGATAAAAGTGAAGGAAGAACGGAACCGGTGGAGAACAGTAAAAAGAAGATGGCTCGGCCATGTACCGCGGAATTAGGGATTGGTGAATAGAATTTTAGAAGGGATGATTAAAGGCAAAAGATATGGAGGAAGACCTAGACTATTGGATGCAAATAATGGAGGACATGGGATGTGGACGGTTTTCGGAAACCTTCATCTACATACTGCCCTGCAAACCGCCGCATGGGCTTGTGGTAGGGGGTGTTAGGTCACCAGTCGTGTAAAGATGTAAGGTTTTGGGAGGTGAAATGGTGACGTGAATGATGGGAGTTTATTTAGTGGAGCTTATTTTTTATTGTGGTCCTGTCTTGTATTGCATTATACCTACTATATCACCCCTAGCCTAATTTAAACTCTGGATACATCACCCACCCAGTTTCACACTTTCTAAAAAAACATTCCCTAGACTTCATTTGCATCTACGTACCACCCCACGAGCAGCAATGGCGTGAGGCAGGAGGTGTTAGGATACAAGCTGTCTTAAAATGTAAGAGATAAGGATTTTGGAGGTGAAATTGTGACGTTTAATATGGGAGTGTATTTAGTGGTGCTCAGTTTTTATTTTAGTCGCTTATTATGCGCGGAAAGAATGAATTCTTATACCTATCTTTTCGGCAATGTAATCTCTCTTATTTACTGCTTCTGTCAGACCTAGAGATGTAGTGAGGCGTCACGATAACATTCTCAGGGTCGCTCTGAAACACACCAGTTCTGAATTTCTTAAGCAAACCTAGCGTGTAGCCTCAGAGTCTCTAGGGGCTCCCACCTTGGAAATAAAGAGAATGGCAGATATAGAGAGAGTTGGAAGGCTGTCACAAAACAATCCTGATGGATTGATAACTAGGGAAGAGGAATAAAAATAACAGGTCAATAAATAAGCAAACACTAGCTGGTGAGAGGAGGAGTCGTGGGGGATGTTGAGAAATGATTTTCCTGAAATTAATTAGGAGGTTAAGCCTATAATTTAATCTATCACAGCGTAGATTAAATTATAGGTTTAACCTCCTAACTAAATTTCAGGAAAAACATTTTTCTGACGGCGTAAAAAACATACTATCAACCCCCTCGTACTCCGGCAGATTAGATCGCGCCAATAAAATTAGAGCGATAGATTGTAGAACCGATAGGTATAAAATGTCATTTTTTCCGCGTACCATTCGGGGTCATAGCAGCTGTGATCGTCGTCATGAATAGTGCGATTAGTGATATTAGCTAGTGTGTAGATCTTTCTTTTTATATTCTCTACGTTCTAATTTATGCATGATGTAAATATTGATGTTCTTATTTATGCATGATATTTTGAATCTGTAGTAGTAGTCCTTGTATCCCTTGCATGTTGAAACGATTGATGCTAGAATGTTTGTTGGTTAGTAGATTTTTAATTGGCGCGTTGCATGTGTGGTACTCTGGTTTCAATGTAATTTCGGTGTTTTGCCGTATAATCTATGCACGCCCGTTGTGGAAGCACCCTCTGACACACACCCTTTGGATGGCTTGCAGGGTAAGACGTAGATGTTGATGTAGATGTAATAAATCAGTGGGTGGATGTCTTTTTCAGGGTGGCCGGGGGAGGCTGCATAAGGGGTTTGCTCGAAAAAGGACCAGTGGTCCGCGCGCGAGGGCGGGGGAGGTGGCGGGGAGGAGGAGGAGGTGGAAGGGTTGGCGAGGGGGGTAGAGGGGAAAGAGAGAGAAGAATTGAAGGAAGGGAGAGAGGGAGGTCTTGCCCCTCGGTGCGAAGGTTGCGCTATCGTCTCCCGATTTGGTTAGGCCGGTCTGCTTAAAAGCCGCGTGGCGCACACCACCACCAGCTCTCCTTTCCACTTAAATATATATACATATATATTTATATACTACCTCCGACGGTGAGGTGTTACCTGTCGCGTTTGGAGACTTGGGGGCCGAGTCTGTGGGGGCCCCAGGCGGGGTGGGAGGGGCGGTGGTTTGGGGGCCCCCGTGGAAGACGGAGAGAGGATAGGGAACGGAGGAGAAAGAGAGAGAATGGCGTTGGACATGGAGAGAGAGGGGGGAGGGGTATCTTAAGGCCTTTCGAACGCAGAGATGGAGAACATGCGTGGGGCGGACATCTCCTTTTTAAAATGCGAGACGGAGTTAGGGGGGGGGGATATCAGACTGAAGTCACGTGGGTGTCTACGGAATGAGTGCAGCGTGGGCTTTTCGGAGGGTCAGCGTAGGAAGTTCGCCCTTTTATTTTTTTTGAAGCATCATGTCCCCCTTTTTCATTCCTAGCTTTTGAACATATCCTTCTCCTTCTTTTTATCAATGTGGGTGTATGCGATGATTAAAGAAAACATGTCAACCCGGAGTAATACAAACGAAGAAGTGCGTAATAAAGCAAGGGAAATAGCAATGGGTACGTGAATTTCATGGAATGTAAGTTCATTGATCTCGACCTAGGTTTTGCTCATTTATTTCTACGCGTGGCCTGAAGGGAGCCGTAATTTTATGTCCGATCCGACGGACCGAATCCTACACCCTAATATATCTCTGTTAAGGTATCATGGTACGGGATTCCAATGAAAAATCGCAGCCTGGATTCGCGCGCTGGACCTCGGGATGTGAATCGGCAGCCGCTACACCAACTCGGTCCCCCGGAGAGAACTGCAAGAATGATAAAGCAGCATAGAAGTTGACATTTTCTGGCGAGATATGATGGAATCCTGAGGATTGCAAGAAAAGGCCCATTGGATTTTTTGTCATTGCATTAAGTAAAATTACTTCGGACACTTAGATTGCCATTATGATGGCGGAGTTTGAACATTTTTCGTAGGTAGTAATGGTGAGGCAGAGTGGCTGGACGGAGGAAGTGATAAAGGGGGAATGGAACTTCGAAGGCCGTTTATGAAGGGAAAATTATGTTCAAGTACGCCAAGAGCCTGGTACCCTTTAGGGAAAGAATAAACGTGTAAAATAAACGAAAGTCTGATGAAAGGAGCAAGCTTTTCTAAATACTACTTCTAGCGGAAAGAGAGAGAGTGAGAGAGAGTAAAACAGGTGTAGTAAACAAAACTTTGTGTCCTCCACAGATTCTCTGTACATTTGTGGAAGACACAGTTTTGTTGGCTACAATGTCAACCTTCCATCAAGAGAAAACTTCAAAATTTAAATCTATATCCAGTAGCAAAGGTGATGGAAGGACTAATTTTGAATCACTCAAGACTCGGAAGGAACACGCCAGGCGAAGATTATGTATGGAATCCATAGTGACCGAGTTTATATGTCACACGGAGAATATTATTTTTACCTTAAACTTAATCTCTTGAGCCGATGGAAACTACTTAATGAGAAGGATATACTTCCGAGCTGATAGATACGGAATTTCATACTTCCCAAGAACTTTGGTCCTTTTCATCTTCCTGTTCCTTGAGGATGACAAATTAAACAGTGGGCAACAAGCAATTGTGACGACCAGATATGGAGCCATCATTTTGTGTTACCGCAAGGATGCCTTCTGATTTATAGATAAGTAGGATGTTGATGTAACTAAGGAATTGAACGAAGATTGTAACGTTCATTGCTGCAAGCGTGTAATAAATTAATTTGAAAAACGTGGAGATCTTCTTACTTAACCAACTCCAAATTGGTGACCCCGACGAGAAGAATAAGTAGCTAACATTTGGTGAAAACGGTTTTGCCGGACGACGACGAGCTTCAACGCTTTCGAGAAGAAAACACCTCAGCAACTAACTGATTCCAATCCACGACGCAGCCAGGACCAGCTCCGTTTTGGATATACAACGCACTTCGTTTCTTCCCCCTCCTATTATTTTCCCCTCTTCCCTCCCCTCATCATGGATGGGGTCCCTACAACCCTGCTACTCACCACTCTGGCGGCCTACAGGGTAATATTAAGATGGAACTCTCTGTGTCTTTTTATCTCAATTGACACCTGGAGCTCGACACCTTGATAATCCGTTAAAATACAATTACCTTTCGTCCCCTCCTTCCAGCAATTTATCATCCTTAGTCTACACTTTTTTCGTGGCTTTTTCATATCCCCTGTGTCACACCCTTCTTAGCAACTCGCTTGTTAGTATGTAGATGTAAATACGGGACGAGAAACGGGAGAAGGCTGAGAATTTTGGTTTGAGTCGAGATGAGAGAGATAGAGCACATTGAAGTGAAGTAAGAGTTATAGAATGAATGAAATCAAACTCGGTTCAATTTTGTAGAGTTCCATGTTAATTAGTAATATTAACTTTTATACTCCACTGGTCAGTTCACTGATCAATTTATTGCTCTATCCAGATTTCAATGTCTAGCATGATCATCAGGTGCTCACTGACCTTTCAGATCAGTGAGGAAATTGATGTGTGAACTGACCAGTGGAGTGTAAAAGTTATTTTCACTAATCAAAGAGTTATAGCACGGTGGCTATGACCTATGGAAAGCTATCCCACTGGAGTTATTGTGTAACTTTTCAAATTTGTGATGAAAACTAGAGATTTGGTTTTTAAGCGATAGGATTTCTGAAATATGTGGGTTTGCAGCAAGGAAAAGAGAAAAATACGATAGAATTTTAAAAGGAAGATGGTGATATAATCGGATAGTACAAAGATCCCGCCCGACTCGGACATCGTTTTGATTTTAGAACCTAGGCACGAGTGGTGCGAAAGTTGTATGACAACCTCACTGACCGACAAAACACTGTGTAACAGTAATAAAACAAGCTGAATAAATTTAGTTTATTGATGATGTATGCAGGAATGAAGTGGTTGGCGGAGAGTGGAGTAGAGGGCTGCTGTACCCAATCTTCGGATTGATGACCACTGATGATGAATAAATATGATGCACGGGAGAACATTGCCCAATATGGAGAAAGAGAGGAGTTTTTTCTTGCTCACCTCTTGCATTTACACCACAAATCCTTGCCTTCTCGTGCCTCTTACGGCTACGACATGCATGTATTGTTGTCGCAGAAATTATGTCCCCTCGAGTTTTGGTACAAATAAAAAAAATAACCAAAAGTCGTAAAGAAAAACTATTCACATAATCATTTAACTTTCCTATTCTGCGTTATTTTATGGTAAAATTTTTAAATGTTTAGAAAATGTTTCAACATTTTTACGACGGGTGTTACGTAAAAAGTATCGCTTTTGGACGGTGTTTGAGCAACGCGCCGAATTTGATACTTTGTAACTCAAAGAAAAGTTGTTTTAGTACAGCCATATTCTTGTAAGTGGTGGATAGACATGTTTGATATGCATCCTCATAGTTTACGTTTTTTATATTTAATGGATAAAGATCGTTATTAATTCTGTAAAATGCATACCATGCATACCTTTCAAGACGGGAGCGTCATGTGCCTAGTTTTGTAGTGTCTTGTTTTTAATGCATTCTTTTTATTGCTGATGGAAAAATGCTACATCAGCAATAAATGCCTACAATCTGACATAAAAATTAAGTGGAGCTAATAGAACGAATAACGGCGCAACACCTGTACCTAGTTTTGCAGTGCCTTGTTTTGCGTAAAATATACCTAGTTTTGTATTGTCTTTTTTTGCATAAATTTTACCTAGTTTTGTAGTCTTTTTTTGCATAAAACGTACCTAGTTTTGTAGTGTCTTGTTTTGCGTAAAATTTACCTAGTTTTTTAGTGTCTTTTTTGCATAAAATGTACCTAGTTTTGTAGTGTCTTTTTTTGCATAAAATGTACCTAGTTTTGTAATGTATTTTTTTTATTTGCTCCGCGCTCACATGCCGTATACCGTGCTGTTTTACATGTGAAGGCAGTTCATGAATTGAACAGAGATAGGATGAACTGATGAGAGGGAACTTGAGAGGAAGTAGTTAGTGTGACCCAGGAATGGCAGCAAGAAGGGTCAGTGATCCATCAAAACCTACTCCTACCGTTAGAACTGCATATACAATTATGTTTTCTTCAATTCCTCTCTTTTAAAACATCCTTCTCCTCCGTTTAGTGTGGAAGCATATGAAGGGTGTGCTTGGGTATAGGATCTTCCCACTGCCTTTTTTAGCGAGTTAGCATAATGCGAGCATTTTTCATCCAAAAAAATAATGAAAAAAGTCTCGGGCGAGGATCCTGGAAGGCCACAGACGCCCCCGCGGGAATTCTCCCGTGTTTACTATCGGACGTTTTTCCCCTCTTAGTTTCTTATTTTTTTCCAGATCGTTCATTTTTTCACTCGTCAACCCTGCGTGGTCGTGGTTCGTTGAACTCGTGGACATGGGCGTCTTCGTCTCTCTCGTTGCGACAACTCCCTGCCGCCTCAAGCGCGGCTTAATTGCTTCGGTATCCGTCGTCCCTGCGCTTTGAAACGGTTATCTTGTAGGTTAGGAGGGAGATATCGATTTATTAGGTTCCCTCGCCTCGTAGGCTGTCGATATATCTATCGGCACAGAATCTACTCTTGTTGAGATAAGGCCAGAAGAGGAGTTCTGTTCGATGATGATGCTTCTACATAGTTCCCTGAAAGTTGTTATGGCCAGCGTCGACACATGGTTACGGTTGTAGGCTGTTTCAAAATAATTTTCCCAAGGAAATAACGTACATTTTTTAAAATCAAGGTTATTTTTATTTTTTTCCACGATAATCAAATGTTTTACATAAAATTTTCAGATTCATAAATGCAAATATTCAAATATATACTTATTTTCATTCATGTGCCACTAAAATTCAGTTTTCTGTATCACATTATATTTAACTATTGAGGTACATAGGCGCATATGTTTTCACAAAATTCTTGTCATTATTAAGGACAATTTCGTAGAGGAGTAGAAATATCACTAAAGAGAAACCGCAAGGGAGAAGGTGTGAGTTCTGAAATTATTTTGCCTGTTATCATTCGGAAGCGCAAGTGCCTGTCTACTTAGAAAATTTTCTCTATCGGTATCTAATTCGGAATTTTTTCGCTGTATTTCGTGATTTGGCAATGTTTTTGGTCCTATAATAACTATGAAAAGCCAATTGATTGTCTTGTTTAAAGTTATAGCAATTTATGATGCAATGAAATTATAGTCACAAAGGTTTTCTTTTACGATCCTAAACGGATGAGTTGTCGACATGGATGTAGCAGTGGATTGAGTACCCTACCTATGCATTTCTCAACTCCGCGTTTTTTCTAATTTTTCTTTATCATAAAATGATAGATTTTTCTTCGTCAGACCTAAAAATTTCTTCATTTGTTTTGTCTTCCTTCATACAGTAGAATATGATATGAATTAATATGGGATATTTAGGATATTTTATTGATTTTGGATTCTTTCGTGATTTCAACGCCTGAAAAACAAAATGCAAAAAACTTCACACCTAATTGAATTGTCCATTCTCTTTAACATTATAAGCGGTTCATCGACAATGTTTAGCAAGTTTATCAAATTAACAAGTGATTAGTTTTTCGAGAATATTATTTAATGTTTTAAAGTAATTCGTGTCAGGCACTTCCGATTATTTCAGCACGTTAATTACACCTCTAAATTTATGAAAATAGTTTATTTTAATTGTCTTTTCTGTCTTTTACTGTATTTAGACACTTCAATTTGAATTACTGTCCAATGATTTGGGTTGATTTTTTGACTGGACTTTTTAGAACATCAAGGATGAAAACGTTTCATTAATACGCCAGGTTTATCGTGGTCAAATGAGAGAGTAGAGAGAGCTAATGACTTAGGTGCACCTTTATTCGTTGTTTTAGCTCTACTTAAGTTTTGGGTCAGATTTTATGTGTCCATTACCGATGTAGCATTTATTCAGCAGCAAGAAAACGAAGTATACATTCCCTTAAAAAAGTATACTAAATATTTTCCTTTTATCATTTGTGAACGATTGAATTCTATTACTAAATCGATGAACTCTAAGTATTCACCATTAATCGTTTTCCGGGAGGTGAAATATATTTTAGGATGTTGTCTTAACTTTTTTTAGTTGGCTCCTTCAACTATACATTACATATCTAAATTACTACTGTTAACTAAGATGTTGCCTATGAGTTTAAGACTAATATATTATGAAAATATTTAGTGTAAATACCTTAACTAGTTTTTAAATTGACATTTAATAGATTACGTTTAAATACTGCGTACGCAAGCAATGATTTATTTGAAAAAAATCGGAGTACAACCCAATTGCATGGATATTCTGAGTTAGTGAATCTGGTATCTTTAAGCAGGTAATAGTGGCATTCACTACTCGACATTTCTTCAAATGCTATCTTTTTTCGCCCCTCCTACTGACGCATTCTCCTTTACTTAACATCTGGATTTCTTGAAGCGTTCATAGGTGTGTCGTGGAGAACAGAGAAAGTCCTTTTATGCCGAAAATGAATGGGGAAGTGGCCATCCTCCGCATCTCCGAATTTGGCTTGGGTCAGTCTCCCGACTTCCGCTTCTACTGATCACTTCTTTATGCCCATCCTATTTCTTCTCGCGTTGTTATTGTTTTTCTTGCAGTACCTTTTGGTGGAGCCTCAACATTAGGGAGTGATTGAATCTACTTTTGCAGAGAAAGGGAAGTAATATCAGAAGCAATTGATATACTTAAGGATTAAGATTATAGAGCGATAAAAAGAACAGAAAAATATCGTCTAAGTCATGTAAGAGCAGCAGAGGAACACTACAAATTTCTACGAAATTACAATTTTGAATATAGCAGATAATAATCGAATTGGAGAATGATAAATCTAGATACAAAGCGCGTCGAGAGAATAGTTTAAAGACGCATAAACTAAACCAGATATGCGAGATATGTCAGTGATTTCATCTCACCGGATGTTGGGCAGAAAAGGTTTAAAGCACATGAAAATACTTAATGAATAAGATATTCGGCTATTTGTTATCGGTATGGAAAAGAAATCAGTGACCAAAGAGTAGTTTGAATATTGAGGTAAATGCAATTTTTAAAAATCCGTAGAAGCACGGAAAGGGTCTTAGGTTCAATGGAATTTCTTTCAAAAATGGAGCACTTCCAAAGAGGACTTGTAAGACCGGAAATCTCAGAAAATAATCACCAAGGAAAGAATATCGAAAGACTGATATAAAGCACACTCCCATGAACGCGAAATCGTAGATTAGATTTTTGGAACCTGGCCTATGAAAGAGAAATAATCTCTCCACGCCTGCATCTTAAAAGACAGCTACCGCTTGCATCTATTTCAGGCTTTCGTAATGATGCTGCGGAGAAGGATGTGAAAAATATGTCATTAAGTAAGAGAAAGGCTCATGCGAGATTGGAGAGCTCTGGAAGTTGCTGGAGTCCAAGCTGAACAATCTCCCTATCATACAAAACAATTTGGATTTCATCTTCATCTACGAAATACCGTGTAAGCCACCACTAGGGAGCGTGGCACGGGGTGATTCCACACCAGGCCCAGATCCCAGCCAAAATCTGAACCGCGGACGTTCCCCCGGAATTCCAGGCTCAGACCAAAAGTAGTCAGGACAAGGATTTAGTGCTGCCAGGTTGACGTTAAACTTGGATGATAAGGATTGGCCATTGTAGTCATTTATCATGAAATAATCAGTTTATTACGATATCATAGTTGTTTATGTTCAAAATAAGCGGCTTATAAAATAATGCTGTGATGAGCAAAATATTTCACTGTTTCCTTTCAGAAGTAGTTGACCTTTCATCGAATGTGCATACATGAGACAGTTTGGTGTCCGTTCTTACTGGCTTGCAGATCGCAGTTCCTGGGCACGGGGACCGTGTGGGTTACGTGGTGAACGAGCCAAAACGAATGTTTGTCCTGAATAATTCAGAACCTCTTGGATATCGAGGTGGAGTGGGCACTCAAATGACTTACCAGATCACCACATTCATTGCGAAGAATACACGGACGGGGCGGCACGGAGTCACGCCCGCAGATCTAAAGGAAAAACTCCCCTAATAGACTGTTGCAGGAACAACACATATGTATACTATAATGTTAAGGGACCCACGAGCCATGGTTACCATTCAATAAGTGTTACAGAAATGCTCGATAAATTTATTGGTTTCATAACTAATGGCATGGAGTTATGAGTTCCGTAAGTAGCCAAGATGGCGGATGCGCGATGAAGCGCATGAAGATTTAATTACTAGATAAATAAGTTGTTTTGAGGCAAATGACCATTTTGTTCACTCTTACTGACTAATTATTATGTGTATTAGCAATTATTCATTGGCTAAACTTTCATAAATTTTATCTGGCGGTAGAAGATCAGATCAAACTTTCGACGGTATCAACTAATAGTAGATAAGTTATGTAACTAATAGATGTGTTCCTGCAACCCGAATATATTTATGAGATCTATAAGTTCATGGATCTCATATCTATTGATTCAATGACTAAATGTTCTTGCAACTATACAACAACGGCTATAAGTGAGGAAATCCAATATTTACCTACCGCGGGTATTTGACTATTCGCTTTTGTGTTTTGTTTGGTCAATTACTTTCTTTACTGTTTTACGTAGAATACCTGCTGGTGTACGG
This sequence comes from Ceriagrion tenellum, assembly GCA_963169105.1. Classification (NCBI taxonomy): domain Eukaryota; kingdom Metazoa; phylum Arthropoda; class Insecta; order Odonata; family Coenagrionidae; genus Ceriagrion; species Ceriagrion tenellum. Next base: position 91,016,868 of record OY720634.1, read on the forward strand.
ACTAAGTTTACTCGTCTAAGTACGAAAAAACCACAGGGTCCTTCTTGCCGTGCATGGTACCCTTCATTAGTCGTAATCTTCAACACGAAGATTAGTTTACAGGAAGCTTTCCCCATTTCTAACGGTTTTATCCCTTCATAAGTACAATTTTACGGCCCTCATCGTTTGCTTAATGTATTCCAGCCTTGGTCTTCCTCGATAGCTCTTTCTATTCATTTTTTCCGAGGAGCACTGTTTTTCAAGAGGCTATTCTGGCTCGGAATATCTCCAATAGTATTAAGACAGTTTGTAGTCTAATAGAAGCTAGACAAATTAGTAACAATATAGAGTATAGAAATACTTAAACATCAAATCAGCCTGCTTTCATACGGCTGGAACATGCTATCATACAATTGCAAAAACTCAAGTAAAGGAAACAGTTGATATCGACATATCTGTACATCTGAGCAATCGACATTTATCATCTTGTTCCATAATCGAATGATCGTCATTTACCATGATACGCAAGGGTATGTAAATAACTACGATTACCGGCTTCACAAGAAATTGAACTCTCATCTCAAGTTTAGCATATTTCTTCTTACTTCTTTGTTCATATTTGCAAAATAAAACTTTCAAACTTGTCTTTCAAAGTTTTACTTCTGAATCCTAACATTGGTCTTTTTAGTTACTCCTAGGCGTGTTTTTACGCTCCCAGCTCTGATCTTATTCACCTTCAGTTTCGCAGAAAGTTCTCGATAAATTCGTTTCTCTCCATTCGTTGAGTTTGCACGAAGGTTCTTATCATCCAGCTCTTCGTAGGGCTTCTTTTGGAAATTTCGCCATCCATTTGAATTTACTTCAAATTTCTTCGAAGGCATCACATTTCAGTTGTTTCCAATGTTATTCGCTCCTGTTACTGCACAATACTCGCCGCCGTTTATTCGGATTCTCTTCGATAGCATCCATCATATTTCAATTGCTTCCACTCTTATTTGCTCCAGTTATTGCTTAAGGCTACCTTTTATTCGAAATTTCTTCCATAGCGTCACATTTCAATTGCTTCCAATCTTATTTGCTCCTGTTACGGCATAAAGGTCGCTTTGCACGGTGCATTTTATTAAACAAACGAATGCATATGAACTCTTGCATGAGGAAAATTGTACCGTGTAAAGCGAAAAATTGTATGAATGACTTAAAGTGAAATAGAACCTGCTCTATTTCCATTCTGTTTCTCGTACATTCTATGATACGTGGTTTGTACAATAAAATGTACCGTGTAAAGCGGCCTAAAGACTCGCTGCAGTTTATTCGAAATTTCTTCGATAGCATCACAATTAAATTGCTTCCAGTCTTATTTGCTCCTGTTACTGTCCAAGACTGACCGCCGTTTAGTCGAAATTCCTTCGATGGCGTCACATTTCAATTGCTTCTACTCTTATTCGCTCCTGTTACTGTCTAGGACTCACTGTCGCGTCGTTTATTCGATAGTGTCAAATTTCAATCGCTCCCAATCTTTTTGCTCCTGTTACTGCCAAAGACTCACCGCCGTTTATTAGGAATTTCTTCGATAGCGTCAAATGTCAATTGCTTTCAATCTAACTTGCTCCTGTTTCTGCCTAGGACTCACCGCTGTTTATTCGGAATTTCTGCGATAGCGCCACATTTCAACTGCTTTCAGTCTGATTTGCTGCTGTTACTGCCCAACTTTGCCATGGAATAGCTTCAGTTAGAGTAAATGCGATATCTGTATTCACCCAATCGACCTCCATTATGAATGGATTGGGTTTATAGTTAAGGTCAGAATAATCAACCACAGCTATACTTTACCAACGCTTCGGAGCATACTTTATTCCATCTTCAGGGCTAAAAAATATATCTACTAAATGTCAATAACAACAACGACCACAGACAAAACGGATACATCAAAACCTTGTCATCAAAAATATATAACTTGTCAATTACCTTAGAATAAAAACTTTAAAATAATTAAACATCAAATCACAAAGTACACCTGGTAACATTGTTTCGGGTTACCATAGCACCCATGATTATTAGCACCATTCTGCGCATTGCATTCAAGTCCGCGTTTGAGAGCCATCTGTCTGTAGTAACTGGTTCACAATATCAACACACTAATTTAAAAAATACATCTGAGCATCATAATATGTCACCTGATATAAATGAAGAAGATGTAACAGCCTTTCAATAAAATGTAATATATTAACTTCAAAAAGCGTAATAAATGTAATATATTATCTTCAACTCGCAAGCTTTCCTTTCAGTTTGGTGGTTCGTCTCCCCGTTATGATAACGTCTCATAACCTCACACTTCCCTCCTTTCGTCGCCGCAGCACACTTTCATCCTTCATTTTCGTGTCTCACTGTTTGTCCACAGTATTCCTCTTCCCCTCTCCCGTCCTCGCTGCCTGCCAACAAGTGTCCCCCCCCCCCCCGGTACCCCCCCGCTTTCTGTCCACCTCCCCAGTCGTCGCTAATTGCTTCGCATGCGTCTTTCCCCAGCTTCCTCCTTCCTCGGCGACCCTCCTCAACCGGGGCAGCCCCACTCTCTCGTCCACGTCTTACCTCACACCTCCTCCTCATTCTCTCCTCCTTTGTGGAGGGGCCCTTCGCAGCAGCCGAGCGAGGTGGGTGGGAGGACACGAGGAGGCGGAGGAGGGGAAGGTTGGAGGGACACTCACATCGTCCTTCTCTCTCTCCCTCTGCTACGCCTCCGCGGCGAGGAGCACGCGTGTTTGATGCGGGGAAACGTGCGGAGATGGTGGCTGTCTACGTCTGCAGGGAATCAGGTCGGTGTACCGGCTCCCCATCGCGGTGGCCTGGGTTCGAATCCCAGCTTTGGAGGAAATATTTTTCGAATTGCGGTTTTGTGCGAAATGGGAGAAGTTCGAAGGTGACACTGACTTTTAATTGATATGGTAGAAAACATTTCTATACGTGATGTTTCTGTAAATTTTACTGTACCGAGCACCTGTTTGACCGGCGATTTTTTGGGAAGAGGATGGCAAAAGCTATCATTTTCCCCTTTATTAACTTCTTGGAGGAACTCGTCAGATTTAGGTTATTTAAGAAATCATACCAACCAAGGATATGGGTTGGAATAGAATAGAATATACCTTTATTATACTCTGGGACAGGTCACCTTGAGTAACAATAAAATGAAATAGCTGCGAGGTAATTAAAAAATGATTGTGTTCAAATCAGGTTGGTGTACCGGCTTCCCTTCGCAATGGCCTGGGTTATAATCCCAGATTTGGAAGAAATATTTTTCGAATTGCGGTTTTATGCGGAATGGGAGAAGTGCGAACGAGACACTGACTTTAATTGATATGGTAGAAAACATTTCTACTTATATGTGATATTTCTGCAAATTGTATTGTACCGAGCACAAGTTTGACCGGCGATTTATTTGGGAAGAGGGTGCCAATAGCTACCATTTTCCACATAAGTAGTTAAAATCTTTGAGGGATCACGTCAGGTTAAGATTATGCAAGAAATCATACCAACAGTGTGTCTGGGTTAGAACAGAATAGAATAAACCATTATTATACTCTGGGACCGGTCCCCTGGAGTAACAATAAGATACAATGAAATGGCTGCGAGGTAATTAACAAATTAACAAATGATTGTGTTAAAATCAGGTCGGTGTACCGGCTTCCTCTCCCGATGGCCTGGGTTCGCCTCCCAGCGTTGGTGGAGATATTTTTAGTGCAACTCCTTCCCTATTCAGATCAGTACAATCCCTACCTTAACAGTTAATTTTATTTAATAGTTGCAAAAACCTTCAAGCCACATTAAGGATGTGTGGTCACCTTAAGGGGCTGATTTTTCACCAAAATGCATATCTCATATCTTACAAAAGTTGACGAAACTACGACAACCATTACATAAGTCTAAACCTACAAACACAGGCCAGTAGATGTAATTGCACCAACATGTAAATCACAATGTGCTACAAGTGTTAAACATGGATTCAGTAAGAACTGATGCACTTTGCTATTTGTAGAAACAATGAGTATCAGTGTATTTTGCATCTATGAAGAACGGCGTTTCACGCATTAAAAAATCACAAAAATCAGCAGAAAAATCCAAAATAATTGGTATCACAACCTATCGAAAACCTTTCTCGTTTAACCTATTGTAATTATAATTTATCAGTAGCAGCTATCATGGCCTCATGCCTATTGCGAGAAAAAAGGACGTTCTAATCCCGTCCGTTCTGCTGTCAATTTCCATAATTTTTAAAATCTCGATTCTCATTCGGTTACCACGCTAAGACCGCTTCAAATGTAATAATTCACTGAAAGTAAAACTAAGGATATCTTTGGGCTTCTTGTTGAGAGTAGGCGGATGCTGACACTGGGTTTCTCTTCACCCATTCCTCATTACCGACACTGTAAAATATTTTCCCCCAATTTAGCTGAAATTCAGCAAGGCTTCCTTGCTGAAGCTTGCTCCCTGCTTGACTGAAGTTGTACCATATTTTATGCAAACATGGATAGCTTAAAATTTTAAGACAGGAAAACTTGCTTAAATTCAGCAAATTTTCCCTGCTTAAAGGAAAAGAAAGAAACGATTACATTTGACACGGGAGTATTAGGTTTTTCATGGAAGAGTTAAAAATTAATATGAATGTAGCAATTCGGGCATTTGCCAAATTTCAGCATCTTTTTTTCACTGAAAAAACCTGGAAAGTTTAATTCTGAGAACTTGCAGAATTTCAGACATTTTGCTAAATTTCAGCAAGTTTTGTACGAACTGGAAATTTCTAGATTTTGCAGTGCAGTATATCCTTCCTTTACTAACCTGCTTTCCTATGCTCAACGGCGAAAATAACTCATTGTCGGTACCAATCCTCAAATTACTAACCCAACTAATTTATATGCACATCTGCCAACTGCGGCACATGATACTACCAGGGTGTGAGGCAAGGCGTGGTTCTGCAGTAGGCAAGCATTACATGTTCCAGTTCAAGGTGAAGCCACACACCATTCTCAGAGGAGAACCAAAAAGCTGTCAGAAATTCAACGCATGGACCTACCATTGCAATGGGAGAGTTCCATTTAAGATAGTTTGAGCGAAATATCATTTAACCAAGAAATCAATGATTTGGTCTCATTTTAAGGAGAAATATCTCACCCTTTCAAAGAAACAAAAATATAAGCCTCTTACGGACTGCTTTTTGAGATTATTGACGAAAATACTAGCCCTTTTACATTGGAAACTGTGTGAGTATTCACTCCTTTGATATCTTATTTTTTTTAAAAAGGAATTTCTAACGCCTAGATCTCGTCAAAAAATTAACAGTGTGCAGTTTGTATATTCCCTTGACTATTTTGGAAAATGAATCATAATGCTACCGCAGTGATTTCTACAGGATCACAGAAAACCTTCCGTTGTGAAGGAGTTTTATACATATCGCGCGAAAAACGAGTCTAGTTAAAGACTTATATAGATATATTTATTTAGTTACCTAAAATATCAGTCCTGTTTTATCTATTCGGAGAAACAAATATTGGTGGAAATATTAAGAGCTCTGTTAGGATGTTTGCAGACGATTACATTATTTACAGAGCAATGGAAAAAGTCGATGATGGCGATATCTTACAAAACGATCTAGATAATTTGGAGAAATGGGCGGATGAAAACGGCATGGTCATAAATGCAAGTGAAACAAAACTTATAAGATTAAGGAAAGGAAAAATAGCTATGTCAAATAATTATAACATTATGGGCGAATTATTGATGGAAGCCAATCTCTGTAATTACCTTGGAGTGACTTTAAGTAGGGATTTGCAATGGGGGTCGCATATTGAAAAAATTACAACGAAAGCTTTTAGATTGTTATACTCTTTAATGAGGACCCTTGGATAAAGCTGTAAGAAAACCAAGGATTTCGCCTATAAGACATTTGTTAGGCCTATATTAGAGTATGGGGCGTCAGTATGGGACCCCTATTTGGGAGGGGAGAAAAAACAACTAGAAAAAGTTCAGCGTTTAGCCGCAAGATTTGTAATGCGAAATTTTAGAAGGAAGGCTAGTGTAACAGTGATGATGAGGATATTGGGCTGGATATCACTAGAATCGAGGAGAAGGAAAGCACGTCTCAAGTGCATGCATAAGGCATATATTGGTGATCCTGCGTGGAGGGATATATCCAAAATGTTAAATAATCCTAGTTATCTGGCGAGAAGGTACCATAAATATAAGATAGAGCCTCCAAAGCAGCTTTCAAATTCATGGAAATATTTCTTCCTGCATCGGGGGATAAAGGATTGGAATGAGTTGCCCAAGAAAGTGCTAGAGACCTTCCCAAGTAGAACACCGTTGTTGATGACGAAATTGAGGGGAGTAGTACTGTGAGGGGTTTTTCCCCCTGTATTTCTATTGTAATATTTTCTATTGTAATAACTTTGCTTCTTTTGTATTTGGCAATGCCTTTGTTTTAATTTTTACATGTATTTATGTTGGGAGTTGCTCGGTTCATGCCGATCTGTGTTACCACCGGACCATATGGTCTACTTGTAGCGATTTCTTTAATAATAATAATAATAATAAATACCGCGTCCAAGGGAAACGATCCTATTTTTGCGCAGCAATGCGCCTTGGTGATTACCCGTGTATTGCGTATATTTCTTCTTTTTTTTACATTATTTTAGCCTCTCATAATGAATCTGCCTCGTAGTTAAATTACATTGCAATAAACTTAGTAAAATATTTTATAAGATGCAGAAGACCAATGCTTGGCTCCTCATTATGGACCTATAGATTATATCTGGTCTACATCTATATAATACCCTGCGAGAGACCTCATGGGTATGTGGCGGGGGGTTGTTATCAATAACATACCTTAAACTCTATGATAAAAACAGAAAACGCGGACATCGAAAATCGATCAGGTACGTTAAAGTCCTTCATGATAAACTCGAAAGTTTTACTGACCTTTTGCGAAAACTGGGACGGGAATCCATTTTAGACCGTGGATTAAAATTTAAACTTAATCTATAGTGTAAGTTCCAAATCAATTTAATTTCCCATGACTTTGGTAAAATTTTACAAATTCCGGCATGCTGAGGGATAAAAGAGCATGAGAATAAAGTTAAGGAAATAAACTGCAGAACGAACAGATTTAAATTTCATTTTTCCCGCGAACGATTTAGAGGCCACAAAAACTGCCAATTAGACTTGCAAATGGATTTGTCGATAGGTATCGTAGCTAATAAGTTGATTTACTCCTTAATGCTTGTATGATTATTTGCGACCTGGTACTAACATCAGGCTGTGCATTTTTGCGGTGTAGCTTTCGTGTATCAGTGCATTTGTTAAGTATTTAAATGATTAGTACAAACAGTCTTGCATTGCTATCATGCATTTTAAGAGGTAGAAATACCTAATAGCTCTTGCTTGTGAAAACCGTGGTGGTTGGAAGCGGAAAGTACGCAAGATAGGTGGGGGGAGGGGGCGAGCGTCCCTTTAGAGGTGACAGTGTGTGTCTGTCTTCTGCCCTGTCATCCACGCTAGATTCACCCCCGGTGACCTCAAACTCATCTCAATGAAGTGGAGGGACCAAACATGATGGTGTCAGATAGTCAAATACTTGAAAGCCGCCGTAACTTCAATATTAGCGCGGGGAAGAAGTGCGAAACGAAGCACTCGATGCACTGCATATCGGCGACTTGGATGTATGAAGCAAATTTTAGTGAGGCCCTCACATGACAAAGCGAAAGAAAGGAGCTGCTATGCTTTGTTTGGGCCACGTATCGGATGCACCGCGAACATTTGGGTCCCAGTGTGGAAGATTTAATGCGTGAAGTAAACGTAACACGAAGGACAGCGGCTTGCTTTGATAAATACTTCTCCGAGCAGATGAAGAGGATATCGCAGCTGATGGAAGTACCCGGTTGAGAGAGGAGCAATAGGCGGCATAGATTTTTGCTAATTTGGTCCCTAAACGTAATCGAGAAAGAGCAATATTTTAAATCCGTCCGCCTTCCAAACTCTTTTTATAATTTAATGCATGTGATCGAGCTTGCCATAGTTTTTATGATATCAAAATTTTGTCAGGTACCTGACTATGCCGCAAGTCTGGGAAAGGTGTTGAGCATGCTAAATAATGTGTGTGGAAGAGTACAAGATTATTTTAAATTTTGGATTCTACTTCTACTAAGTTACTACTACTCTGGGCTGCTGCAGAGTTTTGTATAGTGTGTGCTCTTGCATGGGAGTTTGTCATGGACAGTTCTGTCTTGCTAAGCCAAAAGACAGTAACTGACAAAAATACACATTTTGAGGTTAAAGCCAATTTGGTTATTTTTTACCTAGAGGATTTCAAAAAACTAAACAAAGAACTGTGTCTGTATCGCCAAATATAAGACTTTTTCTGAGAGAATCTCATTAATTCTGTTCCATTATGATAAATCTTCATTCCGTATTTCCCGCACTGATAATCTAAGCATCAATTAAAGCTCGGAATCTCTTCGAAGATGGTCTAGATGAAGAATCGAACAGTCGAAGATGAAAACTTAAGCTTGCAATAACTCATAACGAACAATGATTAAGTTATTATCCTTTAGCTTAGCAGGGCAGAGTCGGGATAGAAGAGAAAAGAAGACTTGAATCCTTTGAGGTTTGGTGTTTCAGAAGAATTATGAGAATACCATGGTGCGTTAGAGTGACTGATGTAGAAATCTTGAGAAGAGTAGGGACACTTGAGAGGGTATGGAAAAGCTTAAGAAAGAGAAGAGATAAGCTAAGTGGCCACATGTTGAAGCATAAAAACTTAATGATTACCATTATGGAAAGATATATCAAGGGAAGGAGGTACGGAGGACGGCCCAGGCTAACATACCTTAAGCAGATTATGAATCTACATCTACATCTACGTCATACCCTGCAAGCCACCCAAAGGGTGTGTGGCAGGGGGTGCTTTCGCACCAGGCATGCATGAATGATATGGTAGAACACCGACATTACATTAAAAACCCGCGTACCACACATGCAAAGCGCCAATTACAAATCTAATACCCAAGAAACATTGTATCTCCAATCGTTCTAACATGCAAGGGATACAAAGACTACTACTACAGATTCAAAATATCATGCATAAATAAGAACATCATTATTTACATCATGCATAAATAAGAAAGAGGAGAATATAATGAGAAAGATTAACTGCCTGCCTATTGTCAATACTCGAACTATTCATGAACATTCAATACTCGAAATATTCATGAATGACACAGGCTGTGAAATATATAAAGAAATGAAAGAAAAATCACAACATCGAAAAAGCTGGCGAAATGCTGCCAACTAAACAATGGGTCGAGGACCAATGGAGGATGAATACTACAAACTTCCACGAATTGAAGCCTGAATCTGAGGAATATAATTTTTAATATTTTCTTTACGTATTAGGATAAGCAATTAATGAAAGTAATTAGTAAAAGAGAGATACACTGCTGAACAGATAGGTACAAAAACTCGTTCTTTCCGCAAACAATAAGCGACCACAGTAAAAATTAAGCTCCACTAAATACACTCCTATATTTCATGTCACTATGTCATCTCAAAAAAACTTACACCTTTACACAGCCGGTGACCTAACACCTCCTGCCACACGCCCATGCGGCGGCTCGCGGGATGTTATGTAGCTGTAGATGTAATTCGTCTCAAATTTTGGTTCTTGCCATTCTTTAATCTGCTTTGAAATAGCAATTCCCATCCATATTCTTTTATTTTTTCTTGTAATAATGAATCGTTTACCTAGCGAGAGCAGTGATTACATGAAGCAAAGTCCATCGTGACTTTTATGGCATGGGGTCCTCAGCAACGCTGTTAGTTGTGTAATAAAGTAATTCGTCTCAAATTCTCTCCCTAGATTCTTGCTAAACTTTAATCTGTGTTGAAATAAAAACTCTCATCTCTATTCTTCCAATCATTTTTTAGTAATTATTCGTCGTTTACCTTGCGAAGGCAGTGATTTCATGGACAACATCCATCGCAACTGTTATCGCATGGGGTTCTCAACAGCGTTGTTAGTTGTGTAATAAAGTAATTTATCTCAAATGGTCTCTTGAAGTTCTTGCCGTTCTTCAATCTGCGTTGAAATAGCAATTCCCATCCCTATTATTTCATTTGTTTTTTTATAGTAATAACGAATCGTTTACCTGGCATGAGCAGTGATTTCATGGACAAAATCCATCGTACGTGTAATGGTATGGGGTCCTCATTAGCGTTGTTAGTTGTGTGATAAAGTACTTCGTCTCAAATTTTCTCAGGAGGTTCTGGCTATTTTTAATGTGCAATGTAATAGCAATTCCCATTTCTGTTCTTTCATGTTTTTTTCTTCAATAATAATTAATCGTTTACCTGGCGAGAGCAGTGATTTCATGGACAGCATCCATCGCAACTGTTATTATATGGGGTCCTCAGCTTGGTTGTTAGTTGTGTAGTAAAGTGATTCGTCTCAAATTTTCTCAGGAGGTTCTTGCTATTCTTTTATCTGCAATGTAATAGAAATTCCCGTCTCTATTCTTTCATTTGTTATTTTTAAAAAAGGCATTATTAATCGTTTGCCTGGCAAGAGCAGTGATTCCATGGACAATAACCATCGCAATTGCTGTCGCATGGGGTTCTCAAGAGCGTTCTGAGTTGTGTAATAAAGTAATTCGTCTCAAATTGACTCTTGAGGTTATTGCTATTCTTTAATCTGCGTTGAAATAGCAACTCTCATCTCATTCGTTTTTTTCTAGCAATAATTAATCGTTTACCTAGCGAGAGCAGTGATTTCACGGGCAAAATCCGTCGCAAATTTTACGGTATGAGGTTCTCAACAACGCTGTTAGTTGTGTAATAAAGTAATTCGTATCAATTTTTCTCGCCCAATTCATGCCTCACTTTTTTCTGCAATGCAATAGCAACTCCCATCTCTATCCTTTCATTCGTTTTTTTTTAGCAATTATTAATCGTTTACCTAGCGAGGGCAGTGATTTCATGGATAACATTCATCGCAACTGTTATGCTCTCGGGTCCTCAACAACGTTGTTGGTTGTGCGTACGAGGGAGAGTGGGGGGGCTTGAGTTGGCGTGGTGTGAGGACTCGGATGCGGAGGGGGAGGGGAGGTGGGCGAGGCGGTGCGTGCCACGAGGAGGAGGTAGGTGATAGAGAGAGGAGTGGGTGAAGCGGTCTGTTGGAGAAGTGGATAGGGTGTGGGACGTTTGAGAGGAGGGGAGTCGTTGGGAGAGAGAGGGAGAGGTTGGTAGAAGTGTTGGCGGGGAGGGAAGGGAGAGAGGTCTCTCCGGGGGAGCGGAGGCGGGAAAAAGACCTGACGGTCGGGTGGGGAAGAAATGAGAGGCGTGCCTCAGCCGCCGGTATAGCTCTCGAGGAAGACTGCGTCATTCGCATTGCCGTGTTCCTCGAGGAAGGAACTCGTTGGAGAAAAAAAAGGAGGCGACTCCTCTCCTTTTGGTTTTTGCCAGTGTGTGTGTCTCTCTCTCCATTCCTCTTTACGCCTCCGCGGAGGACCCGGCGTGTAGCTCGCCAAAGAGTTCTCCTGTGGTTTTATGTTTTGGTTCTACGCCGTGGAAGGGTGCAGAGAAGTGAAAGCCTCAGCGTTTCTTCGAGGAGGAAGGAAATAATAGTATCAATAATAATACCACGAGGAAGGATTGTTTGTTTTGGTTTTGTGGGAGAGCTTCGTTTCGTGAGGACCAGTTTGTTTTGTTGTGTCCGCGGGATTTGAGGAAGCATCATCATCTGTTTGGAGATCTTGGAGAGAGGTGGACATCGTGGGAAGTGGCCGACGTCTTAAGGTTAGCACCATGAATTAATTGTGCCGCGAAAATGTTCGTAGTGCGCGCCTTGATGCCCAATTAGATTTCTCGACCCACCGGTGTTCGGACCAAAACGCTCTCGCTCTATCGTGCCAATCGGTGAAAGAATACATCCAGTTTTAGACATCCACCAAAAGGCGCGTTCATTCATCTCTCTCTCGTGTGAGAGCGGAGAGCTATATTGATTCCAGCGCTTTTTCGTCTCCGAAGTGTCAGAGAGTTTTTCACCACATTGCCGTGCTTTTCTGTGATGGTTGGCCGATACCGATGTAAAAATATGTTCCCCACTTGCTTCAAATGTTCAAAATAAAATTTACAGTCATCGAGACTTTGGTCCAAAACGAAATGAAATGAATACGCCCTGTTAGTTCGCGGAGGAATAAGTTTTGCTATAGACTATCATCGTGGTAACCGAACGATTCTAATAGAAACCGTGTTCAACATGGGAGCCTCTCGACCTCATGTCTTTGCTTTTTGTTCATCGGAAAAATTAGAACCTATTCCTTCGGTATGTATCGCGATATACGGAAGTATTTTGATAAATTTTAGCTTCTTTTTTGCGATATAAAACTGATTTTTTTCTGCACTTATTCTTGGATCAAGATACCGCCGTTTCTTCTCCCTTGTTGGAGACTTCATCAGGCGAAGTCAGATAAGGTCTCTGGCGGAAAAGGATAAGGTTTTTTAATCCAAGAGACACGGAAGATGTATAGAGCAAGTCTTCATCGATGATCCTCGAAAATTTTGAAAGGAATCAAACCATCTTGCAGTTATTGATTGGTGATGATATCCATTTATATTGGCTCATATTTTATATTGCAATGTTCAGAATGTGTTCAAAGTTTTCGGAAAAGTGTTTGTCTTCGAGGCACTGATGTGTCTTGTGATATTTGCATAAATCACCGCATTTGGTGATAAATATTTTCATAAATTTGTTTGCGTGACTGCTCGGTTCCCTAGAGCGCAGGAAATTTGGAACTTGGTCGCATATATCATTCTGTGGGTGCAACTATAGTTCTTGTTTGGGTGTCTGAGGAGAACATCTGACTTACCTTTGGACAAAATGGGCATTGGTATTGCTTGCAAATTTTACTTATTCAACCTTACTTTTTACCGAGTAAATCTTAGTATCTGCCAGTTTCCTCGTTATAAGCGTGAATTCTCCGAGTCAAAGTCGTGAAACTGCTATGCTAGTTTGAATACAAACTTGACGCTTACCGTGGAACTACGGCTCGTGCATTCTGATGCTGTTTGTTTACATTTTCTCCGCGGCACTCCTCCCATCGCTTTCTGGGTGGAATAAATTGATAAATTACAAAACTTCGTCAAAGCAGGTGACATCAACGCGTTAAGTCACCACCTTTATTTAGCCGTGACATACAGATACTTCTGACTCTCGGGGTCCCATTGAGGATCTTCATTTTTCGGTGCGACTACGTTATTTTTTTTGCGGGCGTCTTTTGAGCCGTCAAGTCATTGTTTTTTTCTTCTTCTGCTGGGGCGTTTATGCCTCCGCCGCGCGAATGAGTGACGATCAGTCACCGCGAAGACCCATCGCCAAGAGTCGCGTAAAGGGTGATTTAGCGAACTGCGTATTTCGCTATCCGCTTCCCCACGTTCCCGCTTCTCCCTTTTTTCCTCGACCCTTTGAAGGAATGCGTGCCAACTGCTCCTTGTGCCTTCTGCACTCTCACAGTCGGCCGAGACTCCGACCACGTGACGAGTTTGAGTAATGCGAGTCAAGCGTTTACTCGATCAAGGATCCATTTAATGTGTATCGCCAGCTAGCCACTACAAAAAGCGTTTACATGAGGGAATTACATGCTTAATGGTATGTTTTGTTATACTTAGCAGTAAAAAAAACTTATCATTGTTATTAGAGTCTCGGAGTTCACGTTTATTGAGTGAATTGTGAGCTGCAAAATTGATGACTAGGATTTTTGTACACCACGGCTAATGCAATCTTACGCTAGTAAAACTTGTGTACGTATTTTTGAAATATATAAATCAAGTTTCAGTTGCTCAGTTTGTCTCTAATGCGTCAGATCTTAGCGGAAGGTTATCCTTAGTTACAAATTCGGAAGATTTCAGCGATATACTGTTCGGAAACACAACTGACAAAGCACAAAACTAGCAAATTCCACAAGTACTACCTTATTACGACCTAGGATTCGTTTTTTACAGCATCATCAGGTGATGCTGTAATTGGGTGATGATGCTGTAATCAGGTTTACAGCTTCACCTGATGATACTGGAAAAAGGTGAAACCTAGGTCGAATGAATTTTCACTCGTGGAATTTGCTCGTTTGGTGAATTGTCAGTTCCATCCTTAGTTAATTATCTCAAGTTTTTAGACTACTGAATTTTTAAGGTCTACTATAACGTGGAACTTGTTCATTCAAATAGTTGTTTCGAGTAACTCCATATAATCCGCCGGTTTTTTAGTTACTTCGACCCAGGCATCAACTAAAATTTAATCTTGAAAATGATTCAATTTTAATTGAGTTCTGATCCCTAAAAGAAGTGGAGTAAACATATTTACTTTGAATAGAAAGATTGGTGATGATACGCTCATTACACATTGGTGAATACATGCTAGTGCTTCTCTTGAACGAGTGCTATATTGTCCCACAGTGGAAACACTCCTAGCCCCTTTAGTGACGAGAGAAGTTTTCCGTCATTTTCGTATTTCATATGCCAAATATATGTCAACCGTTTTTATCCTAAGATTTCTTTCACTTTGTTCTGAATGATCAAGTCGTCGGTGAACCCTGCTAACAAATTACGACTTCTGCTGAGGCAGTCGCGCGGTAACTAAGTTCTCTGAGAGAAACTTACTACTCATCCTTGCCGGGAGATAAGCGATTTCTGATGCTATGGTTGGCAATGCGGCGTTAACTTTACTCAGCAAACAAAGCTGTATTACGGAAAACAATCATTGCTCACGGCTATATTCCTGTACGCGGCCTTCGATTCATCCGCCTAATAGTTTACCATGGGTTTCATTTTATTAATGTTTTGGTGAAGTGCTTAAGTTGAGTTCTGAGAGAGACAAATTACATATTTATGTTTTTTGCAGCACTATTTGCTCAGTCGGCCATTGAAGTCCACTCCTCGATTCCTGACGGGCAGCGTGGACTAGTCAGTCACCCGTTGCGCCACTCAACGGTTCTCTATTGACTCTTCTGTCAACTTGCCTAGCCTGTTGCGAAATCGTTATTTTTTTGAGCTTTTGTACGTGACAGATAGGAAACACTTTCTATTTCACTGTGGAAATCCTCGCGCTCGTGTTACCGAAGAGCTCGAGGAGCTACGTTTTCGGCACCTCTCTCTCTCTCTGAAGATTCAAGGAACACGCCCAAGAAACAGCCTTCTGTGGGTATAAATTTGGTAGAAGCGTCTTGTGCCCATGAACGAAAGTGCTCCGTGATATATAAAAAAAGAAGCGATCACTTCCTTGACCTCCATCTGGTGACGGATATGTTTCATATTTTCGGGCCCGTCCGGATTTATTTATGGTAATTATGGGTTTGGCAATTCGTCTTCGCACGGACCTGCCATGCGTTGGTTTTTATATTTTTCTTACGATACGCATGGCTTGGGTATTTTCGTAAACTAAACTAAAGTCAAGGGCAAGGGGTTAGATCGTATAAGGTTGGTGAGATTGATACATGCCATGGTTAACGTGTTACTAATAATGTAGTCAAAGCTAGTTGTGTCCGCGGAAATTGATTTGAGTAGCAATAAAATTACATTGGTTTCAGTATATTCGTACGATGTTAAGAGCTTAAGTGTATGCATTTTTCATAGAATGCGGGTCGCTAAGAGAATGGATGTGACCCACATAAAAGGATCCCCGCGACTAGAATAGAGGACGCTATCGGCTGTTTTTTTCGCGCGACTCGGGAGTTCCAAGGAACTTTTGAAATCTTGGAAAATCACATGACTGGGCTACAGCTGTTTTATATTCAGCTACCTGAAGGCTGCGGATAGAACTCTTTTCGCAACACACGATGAGCGAACGAACGAGCGAACAAATGATGGCATTTTGGAATAGCATGGCTTTGACTTGTACTAGCTTTCGTCATTCGTCAGTGTAAAACAATGGTTTAAATCGTAAAGGTTGGTGATACAGTCGGAGAGGGTAGAGATTATCAAGTACTAAGAATAAGAGGCGATGAAATTCATGCATCAGATTCGGTGGGGTCATTTCTTTTCCCTGTGCTACCTATGATTTTTCTCAGGATAATCTGGTACACAGCCAAATCACACTTCGTGGTTAAAGTCAATGGTGCATCGAGGTAACCCTATGGAATTAGCTTCTAATGGGATAAAATAAGCGCAGTATTATTATATGTATTTACTACGGGTACCTGACCGATTTCCATGCTTTACCTCATTATCAAAAACTTTTCAAAAATCTGTACCACTTATGATAAAATTTAAATATAAGACGGCGTTCAGCTACCAATAACAAACCAGAGTGCATAATAACTAAATATCTATACTTGTTATTACTCATGATGACTTTATGCATCAACTCGAGATTTTCGATGAGTGGCTGATATATGGTCAATGATGATACATGCAACTTCGTTCATCACCCTGAAAATCGGTGAGCATAGATCTCACGAAGTACTGATAGTTTCTTTCTCCGTGCCACCTTAGTTTTTCTTTCACCTGCGCATCACACGAAAATGGTTTTGCTGGAACGTGTCTTGATAACACAAATCCTCCACAGGTTTGAATGAAGGACCAAAAGACAATAGTTAAACTTGCGATTGATCATTCAGTTACGTTATTTTCGAGTTGAAGCAGGTGAAAGTATTAGGACGCTTGTTACCTATAATTAAGGAATGAATACTATTTATAGAGCTTACGTTATCATATAATTAAAGTCATAACCTTTCTCAATTATAAGGTACATGCTCTTTTATTTGCGAATGGATACCTAAAATGTCGGTAGCGATCAATATGGTTCTCCAAGCCCTTTGGATGCGATATCACATTCTTTGAGGAAGCTTGTTGGTCAGTAGCATATTTCCTCATCGGTCATGGTCATATTTTTTGATATGATAAACATGTGCTGAAACTATGAAGCATATTTAAAACGTGCATTCTTGTGTCTAGTTACGAAAGGGAGAACAGCGGCGCGTTTGCCCAAAATGAGACGGTTTGTTTATTTATCGGTGAAAGTTCCCAGTTGGGGCCATCAAGTCCTTGAATCATTCGATTGGCTTGATGTAACAGCGGTGGGGCGTCCTTCAGAACAGATGCTCGCTCGGGGAAGCAATCCATTCATTGTTCAAGCGTCGCTCTCGCCTCTGCGTCATGAGCGCAATCACTGACGACATGCTCGGACGTCAATCAGATGGCAAAATCACCGGCGATAGCAAAATTTCGCGCGAGGGACGATCGGGAAATTTTGAAAAGCAAATCTCCTCTTTACTTTCTCCTCTCTCAATCAAGCGATTTTCCTCGGAACATGGGAGTGTCTTGTGTAGCCGGACTTTTCCACACCCGCACCTGGAGGTTAACCAGTGGTAACTTGAATTTTACTCCCTTCAATTGTAACGCTGCAGCTTTGTGACCCAGGAAATTAATCAAAGCTTTAAGACGCAAAAAAATTTTTATTGTGAATAAATGTGATAAAAGTTGACTCATGCCTTTCTCTTTCTCTCCCTCTCTTTCCTGTTACTTAATAAGGCAACATTCATGTACAAGTTACTAACAACAGAACTTCCTACATATTTAGGCCGGAATGTACAACACAATGCTAGAACAAATAAATGTCCAACACGCCGCATGGAAGCACTTCATATACCACACCATCGAACATATGCATGTACTATGTCTCTCCATGTCACTTTTTGCGTAATATGGAATCAATTGTCAAAAGATGTAAAAAAAAATCTTAAAATTCAAATAAATTCATAAGTAAATATCATGAAATATTACTTCAAGTGAATTACATATCGTAAGTGAACTAAACATTGTACTATACTGTACAAAATCTGCTATATTTTTATGTATTTTTGTAATTTTGCCGTTTTGTTAAATATTATGCCGGTTTCTATGATTATAAAATATCTTATAATGGCAATTGTAATATTTGATTGACTCAAAAGATATTTACAATCGTATGTGTTCCTAAAGAACACACTTGTCCCGGAATTATAAATTTAATTTTCTAAGTTTCGTCAAACAAGACCCAGGTTATAGTGGAGTTTATGTCGGTGTTCATCAGTGCTTGTGAACCCAGTTTGACTGGAAACAGCATCACAGAAAGACCGTTGATAGCCACATTACCTCCTGATTAAGATGCTTGTTTGATCCAAGCTTTGAAAATCGCAATTATGCGATGCCAGATTCTCAGCGCTGAAAGTAGTTTTGTCAATCCTCACGTGTGATAAGCTACCAATGCAAGATTTTTAATCGCTCACTGTGGTCAGCCCGATACCGATAGCCGGAGCCGCATTATTAGACTCTAGTCCTTAATACGTCATTCAAAACTCCTAAAAAAATGAAAAAACAAACATTTGGCTTTCCTCAATGCTGTTTTCGTCCTGCTGCTTTCATTAGAGCTTCTTATTCTTAGTGCGTCGCATACAGGCTACTGTAAGTTTATTCAGAAATGTTATAATGATTCTCTCCATCTTTGTGCCGGTCAGCCTCGTGATCTCTATCCTAATGCAAACTGGTCACTAACGATTCTTACAATTCTCTTTTCTTGTAATTTAATTGTTCCATTCCTGTCGTCTTGTCCGCGTCCTTTCGTTTATTGGTTTTTGTTCTTTATTACGTGCGCTGCGTATTTTATCCCATAATGTCTCTCCACATATCTTCCTCAGTGTTTTCACATCCTATGTTTCTAGCAACTGTGTCTATTTGCTGGTTTCTGCCCGTACCTCATCTGCACATGTAAGAATTGGTCTCGCAACAGATTTCTATACCCTTGTCTTAATTTCCTTGTTTAAATACTTGTATTTCCAAATGATACTATTCAGCGCACCCGATACTTCAGTAGCTTTAAGTGCTTAATATTTTACCTGATTTTAAACTATGCCATGACTTACCATACTCGTTCCGAGATAATTGAATGTAGATACTTGCTCGATTATATCATTGTCGACTTCCAAACCTACATCTCACTCTTTGTCATACATTTTGAATTAACACTTGATCATGTTTGAATCTTAGTCCATAAATCCAACTCTTGCGCTTTAGAAATATTTATTGGGAACAGTAGGCCTATGCGCATATGCGCAAATACAAGAAATCTCTCTTAAGTTGTTATATAATTCTGATGAACGTGTATTCAACTAAAGTTTTGTGATTTAAGTGAAATCAAGGCCCGTGTTTTTATTCCTGCTCTAGAACCTCATTTTCCCTACGGCTATTCCTTCTGCATTCTTTGAGGCGCTCAACAAAAATGTATCTCTATAACTAAACGCTGGGTGTTATTGTTAGTGATCAGGATTACCACGACCGGCTCATGAAAAGAATTCTTCGGGGCACGCTTTGACACGAGAGGAATATGACGCCTTAAAAAAAGGAAAACCTGCCCGCGCAGGTGTTCAGGCTGAAAGTGAGAGAGAGGAAGAAAGAGGAAAAGGTATTTAAAAAAATGTCTCCTTCTCGTAACCAAACGACCTGCGACTCCGACATAACTTTGTTATTATTATTTTTTCTACTCGTCCCGAGAGATCCGCTCTCACTTTCGTCTCCCCGGACCCAAGAAGACTTCTTGACCGTTTGACCTCCTCCCGCTGCCTAACACACCCCCCCTCCCAACACCTTTCCGGTCCTCGCTTCGAATTCTCTGGGGAGCCGTCTTTCCTTCCCCACCCTTCTTTACCCCCCCCCCCCCCCCGGGAAAGCAGTCGTCCGCTCACCCTTTGCCCCCCCACCCCCCCTCTGCGACCACTTTCCCTTTCTCCCCCGATCATTCCTGAACGTTCAACTCCCTGAGGGAACCGCACCTGTTTGATACGCGAATCAGACGAGACGACGATGCCGGAAGGACAGGGAACGATTCCACGGGTGGGAAACCCTTGCCCTGCCCCAAGTTTCCTAGGCTCCGCTCTCTGGGGTTAAAGTCTACATCTACATACTGCCGTGCGTGCCGCCGCATGGGCGTGTGGTAGGATGTGTTAACAGACTAGCCATGTAAATGTGTAAATGATAAGGTTTTTGGAGGTGTAATTTAAAAAAGTTTATTATGAGCGTGTTTTGAGTGGAGTTCAATTTTTTTGTTAGGTTGGCCGTCAATTTTCATTCGCGCCAAATCATACTCGGCCGTCCGTTGTGTCTATACCTATGCTCAGGGAAATGACCCCTATAAACTGAATATATAGTGTTTCATAAGCGCAGTATCTTGTAAGATAGTCTTTTACGCCATCTCATACTCGGCAGTCCGTTGTGTCTATACATATGATCATGGAACTGAACCCTTTAAGCTGAGTATAATGTGTTTAAGTATGTTGTCAGATAGTCCTATCAAATCTTTCTAAACTTACATCTACATCTACGTCATACCCTGCAAGCCACCCAAAGGGTGTGTGGCAGGGGGTGCTTTCGCACCAGGCATGCATGAATGATAGGGTAGAACACCGACATTACACTAAAACCCGCGCACCACACATGCAAAGCGCCAATTAAAAATCTAATACCCAAGAAACATTCAATCTTCTATCGTTCCAACATGCAAGGGATACAAAGACTACTACTACAGATTCAAAATATCATGCATAAATAAGAACACCAATATTTACATCATGCCTAAATAAGAGAGCAGAATATATAATGAGAAAGATTTACTGCCTGCCTATGTCAATACTCGAACTATTCATGACGACGATCACAGCTGTTATGGTCCCGAATGGTACGCGGAAAAAATGACATTTTATACCTATCGGTTCTACAATCTAGCTCTCTAATTTTATTGGCGCGAACTTAGGGTAAACAAAGATAATATAAATTAATAGGCGTTGATATTTAGTTTATTGATGAGATATATTTTCGCATAAAAAACAAAACACCAAAAGGAAAAAACTATCCAGGTTTGGTGTCTAGTAAACATACGATAAAGTATATACACCTACATCGACATACTACCCTGCGAGTCGCCACGTGAGCGTGTGGCAGGTGTGTGTTAGGACACCAGCCATGTAAAGATGTAATGGATAACGTTTTCGGTGGAGTAATGGTGAAATGTATCATGTGTGTGTTTTGAGTTGAGTTCTTTTTTATTATGGTCACTCATTTTGCGTGGGAAGAACGAATTTTTGATCCTATCTGTTCGTCAATGTATCTCTCTTACTTTATCGTTTCTGTCAGACCCAGAGATGTATTGTGGCGTCAAAATGATATTCTCTGCGTCGCTTTGAAACACACCTGTTCTGAATTTCTCCAGCAAACTAGGCCTAGCGAGTGGCCTCCGAGTCTCTAGCGGCTCCCAACCCAATCCCACTAAAGTCTGTGGAACACTACATGTTCGCTCTTGGCAGTTTTAACGAAGCTTCAAGAAGGTTTCGAAGAAGCTTCACGAGTGCGCGTTGGAACTGTAAAGTAAATTTTAACTCTAAGACCACCGAGGGGTTAATTTTGTCCTCTTTTCAACTTTATTGGTTTGTTGTGTGCGTGTACATAATTGGACTCTGGCGAAAGTTTACGGCTTTTCATGGATTATGAGGAGGAAAAACTCCACAAAATTAATTTTACTGTCTGGCAAATATTTATTTCCTATTCGATTGTTAAATCTTTCAGAGCATCCTCCTTAATCCTTGCAGTTACTTTTGAGATGCAACCTAACTAGAACAAATTTACATTTCGTATTCATTTCATAATCCTATTTTCTGTCATAATGTTTTCACGGAACGGTTTTAGGATAGGTGTATTTTAAAATCAACGTAATTGCTTGTGGCAGATTGCGGACCGATAGCCCAATATATATATACTGTAGGACTTCTGGTCAGAGGTTCAAGATTTGAAGTCAATTATAGCCTCATTGGGTGCAGCAATCTAATTGTGAGCCCAAGCTGAGCGATTCTCTGGATACAGGTCTTCCTGTAAATCAGGTGGTAGAGAAAAATTTCACTCGCCGTTGGCAGTGGTGTGCTCTGTCCATACCCGTCCAACCGACATTTTTGTTGAAGAGTACGAAAGCTATGGTTTCTGGTTTGTCCTTATGGAACTCATATACAGCTCTCAATGAATTTGTATTTTAAATTACCAATCAAAACTGAGTTCTGAAATAAAAGTGCGAAATGCTGATTACGAATTAATTGCTTGAAGAGTGTAATTGGTACTGGCGGCAGGCCTAGGTATAATATTCCTGTTCTACCACATTGCCGCTCGCTCTTAGGACTTCAAAGTTTCGTGGCAACAATGGATAGTCGAACTCAGGTGGCAGTTTTGTAATTTTTTTATCCATGACAATTCTTATGTATGTTTTAACCATAAATACCAATCGCATTGTTCCCCTGTGGGATCATTTTAGTAACAAAATTGAATAATTTATCGTTAACCTAAAAAAACGACAAGACTTGAATACGCTCTTCATTTTAAAATCTTTGGTTGCTTTCCTTTCTATCACCGCATTCATGCAAAGTATCGCACAAAGTGTTTTGTTAATGAAACGCGCAATATTCACTCTCGAAAAAGTCATACTCTAATGGTTGGTGAATATGTGTCAATTTCTCGGTCATGTGTTGATTTTGTGTTTTACAAGTTGATTAAATTCCTTGATTGCATGAAGGAATCCTCCATATTAATGGTGAAACAAGGCATTTCGTATGGGATTCACCGAAGTGATTCCTATCAGGCCAGAGTTAACGAGTTGTGTCAGACACGATGATCTTAACATTTTATCACTGAACAACACTTAAACGATCATCATCTTGAACACATCTTCCTCTCCTGTTACCCTTTACTGCATTTATTGGCTCCTTAAGAACCAGGGTGGATTTCCTCCAAAAGTCATAAATAACATTTGCTCAGCCATGGGTACTTAAATTGCCGTTAATTGGAAGCATCAAACTGAACAAGAATTAACAAAGAGGAAAAAGAAACTTCTCGTGAAATGTTGTTTTTGAGAAATGTACGTGATGCCCAGTTAAGTCGTTAAGTAAAGAATGTTTGTACTTTCCTCTCCTATTGAAAGCAAAGAAATGTAGATTGAGAATTCAAAAAATAAGTATCCATTGTGATAGGAGAGTGGTATATACTGTCTATAAATAAATAACTAGGGAGCAATTCAAATAGGAAATATTCTGCTGAAAAGAAAATAGTGTAGTGTTGCAGCGAACAATTTTTAAAAAGTCTTCTCGGGTTTTCCACCGGATCGAAAAAGTGGCTGTAGCCAAATCTTTTATTGAGGCTGATCGGCATCAGGGTTGCTGATGCCACCCCTGATGCCATCGAAAGTTTCACAGCAATTCCTTTTCTGGCTCTGGCAGAGTGTAGTGTTGCAGCGAACAATTTTTAAAAAGTCTTCTCGGGTTTTCCACCGGATCGAAAAATTGGCTGTAGCCAAATCTTTATTTGAGGCTGATCGGCATCAGGGTTGCTGATGCCACCCATGATGCCATCGAAAGGTTCACAGTAATTCCTTTTCTGGCCCGCTAGGAATTCCGAGAAGACTTCCAACATCATCGTTCATCCGATAAACACCAAATACTTCAATTTTTTTTACAATACTAGCTGATAGACATAAGTGCGCCAGTGAGTTTCAATGCTCAAAATGAATAGGCTATATCGCGGCGTTAAATCATGCACGTTAACGCTAAAACAAGCGTAACGTCCATGATCGAGGAGAGATTTGAACTCTCCGTCTTATGAATTCTCACATCAAAGCGTTACTATCTCGGTTACGGTCATTTTATATGAGCTTTATATTTAGAAATTTCTCGTTCAAGCCCTTTTTCAACTCATCACGCTTTTTTCACTTCAATCCGCCTTTCGAACTCGAAGTTACGAAAGCCTTCACTCCTGGTATTTCGGAGATGTGACGGTAAGCTCCTCGGATTTCGATCTCCGGTCCCATGAGAAACTCGCCGACGAGTGAGAAATGAAAACGTTCCGCGTGAACGGAAGCGTAAAGGTGCTGAATATTCAGTGCTTGTGTGCCCTTTGACGCGGTGGAATGGCTAAGGTATCTGATGCGTCCTTACAAGGAATCCAGTCTCCGAGTAATATATAAGAAGGAGCAGTCACAGTCGAGTCCCTGTCCGAGGATATATCCTAGGGAATGGAGACCGCTTAGGTCTGTCCTAATCCTATCAGCAGCATATCGGAAAGGGGAATGGGGAAGGTAAAAATTGGGACCGGCGGCAGTTGTCGGGCAAACCGGGCTTTCAATTAATCCGTCATTCACGACGCTTTCACGTTCAACCGCTTTCGTTTTTTTTAATTCCTCGGAAACATGTCCGTGCACATGGGTCCCCTAAAACTTTCGTCCATGGTTGACTCTGGAAAATGTTTACAGCTTCTTTTTTTCACCGAGCATTGTTTACGCATTCTGCTTCGCGCTTGTGCGCATATGAATCAAAATTGCAACGCTAGCAAGACACGACGTGCCGATTATTTAGACGCGTGAAAGTTTTGTCCCAATAGTATTGCACTCGTATATTGATGAGTTAAAGGCTTTCACTCATGCATAGTCTCTTCAATAGTTCAACAATTCCGTGTTTAGTTTCCTCGGCCGACATTTTGTTTTGACTTCATTGTCCTGGAGCTTTCTTTTACCATCGGATATATTATTAATGCTCCCCGTATTAATGCTCTAATGGTTAATAATTTTAGCGTTAGGTGGGGAGTAAATGCAATGGCTATGACGAAAAATGTTTCAACGTAATGCCGATCTTAAAATATGTAGTAAGTATTTGAATTCATTCAGAGTGAGGTGCTGTGAAAGAATTCGCCACAATAATATAAAACTGCCTTGAGAAAAATATGAAGCCATTGATGGGTAAACAGGTCCAAAATTTTCTTTTAGTCCCAGCAACATCATTAGGCTTTATAGCTTCTTAAGCAGAATCGACTCATTTAATTAACTGAGGAAGTTAGATGCTACGGTGATACACTCTTCCCTTGCACAATTCCTGCTGACAGCTTAGCCTCGAAAAGGCTTCCATTTGTATTAGTGCATTTGAGATATGAGAATAAAATGTTATAGTTAATCAATAAAATTTATTATATACAGAGAAAAGCTGCACGCTACGTTGTAAACTGATACGAGCGAACATATAGTATTTCACAACTTTTAGAGGGATTTAGGACATCTTTTCACGGCTGGTGTCCTACACCACCTGCCGCACTTCCATACGGTGGCTCGCAGGGTAGTATGTAAATGCAGATTTAGATTAATGTATTCTTTAAACTCCCTCTTTGTCGCCAGGAATAGCGTAGAAATCGGTGGTATCCTGTTACTCCATGCCGCTTATCATTGTGTGGTTTCAAGGTACAGTGAATTTAAGGATGATGTGACGTAAAGGATGTCATCTATGAGTTGATAGTCATTGTTCCCATTAACTATTCTCATTCTGCAATGAAATATCTATTGTCTTTTCTCCTCGGCATTTCCGTTCAAATACCACCGGACCCAATGTATGATTATTACCCAGCCGTAGGCGTTGAGCACCTAACTTTCCTTCCTCTATCGCTATCCAAATACGATAATGAGTCCATTTTAAAACCACAAAGCATTTCATGCGTCCAAATAGAGACTTTCTCCAGTGCCGTCGACAGACTTAACAATTTATCTTCCGGTGACTTGACGAGCGCATGGGCGCTAATCTCGAATCAACTGCGTGCCGACCGATCGGCTTGAGTGTTTGCTTACGCTCTTCTCTCTCGCCTTGACGTCAATGAAGCTGCACGGAAGAATGGAGATCCCAAAATGCACCCTGGTCGGCATCGTGCGACGAATAGAATACTAGCCGAATTTCCCCACGCAAAACAATTGCCGTCCGTTTGGACGTCAGAGAAAACCCCCCGCGGGGTCCTCTTATACTTCCCGGACTCCAACAGAATCTCCTTGTCCTTGATCGAGCCGTGGATGATTGGTGCGCGATAGATCGTGAAAGTCTGTATACGTGCGTTGAAGTCTCTGACGAGAGCTCTGCGCCTAAGGATTCAGTACTTTTAAAGTGGATCTCATTTCAGGAAAATAAATCGTTCTTGTTACGTGAATTTTCCCACTAATATGGGTCATAAAGGAAGAAGGAATATGGGTTAAAAGTTGCATTTGAATTTATGCCCTAAGCGTTTGCGCTAGTCCTATCTTTGGCGATGGGAAAGGATCAAAGCCTTAATTCCTTGCATCTTTTTTTCAAATCCGATAATGTCCATATCATATAAAGCTACTTGAAGATTTACCTTGATTTGACGTGGCAGGATGACTCCTAGGCAGGATGTCGTAGGCATAATTTGCTCACCGTAACTTGCATTTTATTTTGGTAAACTTCCCCTAACTCTTGCATTGAAGGTGATATTAGTTAGGAGGTATTTCATATTTGATTAACCCTTACCATCAAAGAGGCGGTGATTTAAAGACAAATTATATCTATTTCATCCTGGTTTCTAACATTTTCTCCTACAGGAGATAATTTCAGGAATACAAATGGTGTACACCGATGATATTTATTTTTTCTCCGTAGAGTCATGTCACTCATTTCAATTGAAAATTCACACAAGATTATTGATATACCTCCGAGAATATATATTGAAGTCTCGATTATGGGAGGTAAAGAGAGCTGAGACCTTGTCGGTTGAGCAGGAACGCGCATTATTCAGAAGACTACTCTATAGAAACAACTGGGTCAAAAATTAGGAATTTCTTCAACTTTGCTCTGATTCATTATTTGGCAAGATTGGTGTAAATTATTTCATTGAATCGCCTTTCATTTAGTGGTGAAACTAATTTCCGAGCTCTGAAATTCATTTTCCTGGGCAAAACTGGCTTGAGAGGGCCACAGCATAAAAATTCACACCGAGGGATATATGGAACCTAAAATAATCGGGACTTGGATAAGCGTGACCCTGCTGTATTTTCAATGGGATAACATCGGGACGCTGATCAAATTTTATATATTTTTTAAAGTCTTTCCTTGCTTTTTAGAAGTCTTTTTAAGAAGGAATATCATTAATGGGATCTTACTTATCGGCGGATGCCGGTGTTAACCTCATCATACTCTCGTTGTAGTAGGTCGTGAAGGAGGCCCATAGAAATAGCCAGAGACTCAGTTGCCCTCCTCGATGGGTAAGGTCAGAAATCCAAAGGGAGGTAGATTTTCCATTATATTGGTCCCCCAGTGTTCGTGGATGAAAGAGTCAATGCGGCCCACGGAGAAGTTTTTTGAGCTTGCACGTTACGGCTCATTAGTTCTGCTGGCGGCCCCGAAGCGTCCTTGCCACGCCAAAACAACCGAAAGCCAGCAGCCCTTGATCCTCTAGCGCTATAGCCGTCTTCACATGGAGTTCCCGTCGCAATTAGCCCGCTTTTCTTCCAATATTGGTGTGTCTTTGGCGTCCCTGGAGGAAAGAGGAGACATAAGTGGTTTAAGGACCAATTGAAATGGATCGGAATTTTGAATATGGTAATGCGGGATTTGAGTTCATTGGGTATGAGAGGAAGAGGTAGGTAGGGATATAATTGAGTTTTGTGCGGCGTAAGGGAGTGTAGGAAATTTGAATGATTTAAAATAATACAAGAAATCTAGTGATTCATTGGATGAAAAGCTGATAAAGAGATGCAGTGATGATTCTACCATGATATTGAGGAAATTGCAAGAATAGAGATGGGAATTACTATCAGACCGTAGCTTATTGAATGCTCTTCATCTCCTGGGAAACTTTGATCCGAGTTAATTATCCGAGGACGTAAATAACGTATGAAAACTCAGTGCTTTGAAGATATGTTGGACAATATTGATAAAATTGAGAGATAAATTGCAGGACGGTCAAGTTTTAGATGACATTTTGTCTGCGTACAATTAGTTTCCACTATAGTTGTGTCCGATGTCGTATATGTTTACGACGTTCAGGTATGGTTATCTCTTTTCATTTGTTTATTCTTAACTTCCGGATGGGATATGCGATTTATGTAATGTGTGTTTGTGATTTAGTTTACTACTTGCATAAGTGAACACTTAAATATAGTCCCCAGAATGTGTGAGGATGAAATCTTTCCCACATGAGTAAAATGGTAGCTAGGGTCATTTTTCAAGTTATTTTACTAAACAGCATAGTTATTGAAAAAGGCTACTATCTAAAAAAATGGCTAATATACTGTAATAATACACTGCAAAAATTCATTCTTTTTGTGGACAATAAGTGACCATAATAAAAATTGAGCTCCATTCAAAACATACCCATTTCCTTCGTTTGTCACCATTAGACCTCCATAAACCTTATCATTTACACCTTTACACGGCTGGTGTCCTAACACCTCCCGCCACACGCCCATGCAGCGGTTCAAAGGTTAGTATGTAAATGTAGATTTCATTCCACACACTTAACTGTACTACATGCATTTTATTCGTCATTGACTTGCGGCCAGAAGAAAACATCGTTTATCCCCTAAAGTCCAAATTACTTAACTATGAAACTTTGCTCTCGATATTTAAGTTTAAAATTCCACCCTCGGTCTTCCTTATGCATGCACGTCTGCTAAACGCTTGGTGATGAATAAAACTGCCGTTCCTTAAGCAGACCGGAAAATTTGCTCTTCGCCACGCCTCATGTCCGAGTCTTAAGGACGCGGGGAAGGACGGGGAAGTGATGAATGCTCGATACGCGGAAATCAGCGCGTGGCGTGCCGAGTTAGCCATTCGAGGAATCGGGTGATGATGGATCTTGCGAAAGTATTCGGTGAAGTAACCGTCGGCTCGCGTCGTCGTTTCCTCCCCGGGAGTACGAATGCCGACCGCGGCCGTCGATGGGTGGGCCCCGCCTCCTCCCTTCCGTTGAGGAGGAGGAGGACCTTGGCGATCCACCTTCCTCTCCGCACTCCTCTTGAATGGAATGAGCATACAACTCTTCTCATTCCCCGCCGAAGAGGATGGCTCTTCTCTCTCTCATCCCCGGGGAGATAAACCGTTTCCGAGAACGAATTCTCTCCTCTCCACCCTCCCTCCTCCTCCTCCTCTCCACCCTCCCCACCTCAAAAGAGTGTTGCGCTAGGGTAGGGTTTTCGGAGGAAAAGTGGCCGTCATTACGGCGAACGCCGAGAGCGGAGATTATTTCCCCCCCGCCGAAGATTCGTTCCTCACGACCAGGGTCCCAGACGGTTCCCCCCGCTTCCTTGGACTTGTACGGGTGACTTTGTGGAGTCTGCAAGCAAAAATAGAACGGGTTGAGAGAGGCCGTGCGTGCAATGGGGATTCTGGGAGTTTGAAATGGTTTTCCGGCGCTCGGATGGCTTGGCTCTGCTGAAAAAAATCACGTGGCAACGATGGAAAAAGGTAAACTTTGGTGCCCCAGATGGAATGCAAACTTGTGACTTTGGCATAACAAGGGCAGATATTAAATGCCTTAATTAAAAAATTCGACGCGTCTACACCTTATAACGCCCAGGTGAATCATTTTGACCCAAACGTGCTTTGGAGTTCATTTTTTAATTTCAATTTAATCGTGAGCAGGATTTCCTCCTCTGACTTTTATTTATTTTAACACACGTTCACGTCCAACATGTTTAACTTTCCATAAATGAGACTTTTTAGAATTTACGTTAAACACCAATACGGGTCATTTTGACCCAAGGAGGCATTTGCATGTTGTATCATCATCACCAAAAAAAACAGTAAAACATAGGAATTTTATAAAAAATTAACAATCCAATTTATTTTTATGTTAAACATATAATGTTTATAAATGTGTTTCATTACACTAACAATTACAACGCTATGTAAGTTGCTTTTAATTTTCCAGTAAAATCCTTCTTTGACCCACAAAAATAATTGGAGCTTGTATATTACGATCGAAATTTGGAAAATTAAAGACAAATACGCCATGATATTAAAGCTCTTTGCTATTTATTGGGCTAAGCCATTTTAGGCCAGAAAAGTATAATAGAATTGAAAACAGTGATAAATTAATACAAATTCCTTAAGTTTATGTTCCCATTAATCATCGAATTTGACAAGATTTGGTGAAAAAATCGATGTATGTAAAGAAAAAGAGTGATTTATAGAAAAAACTGGGTATTGTAAATTTAAAATTATAAAGTGAGGAATTAATTCTTAAATTATTATGGGTTAAAATGACCCGCTTTGGGCGTTGAATCGTCGAATATCGAATAGTCCGGGCATCCAAGTGTTAATTAACTCCAGAAGTAAATCCAAGTGCTGTTATACAGTTCTCCTGTTTAGGCTTTAACTAGGATGTGAAACCATGACTTTCAAATTATAAGTGCAATGAATGGATCCGCCGCATCTAGATCCTTAATCTTGTCCGGAAGTTCGTAAAATACAGCATTATAGGACTTCAATATCTCCTCTGGTTTAATTCATTACCCCATTATACTTAAACTTTGAGAGCGCCTCCGGTCATGGAAAAGAAACGTGGTTTTATAAAAATAAAAAATGCATATACCTTAGGGCTGCTTTACACGGTACGTTTTATTGCACAAACGAATGTATCATAAAATGTACAAGAAAATGAATGGGATTCGCGCAGGTTCTATTTCCCCTTCTGTCATTAAGACAATCATACAATTTGCGCTTTACACGGTACAATTTTCCTCATGCAAGGGTTCATGCATTCGCTTGTACAATAAAATGTGCTATGTAAATCAGCTTTTAGAGAACACTATTACAAAATGGCGCACGTAAATTTGAGTCATTTGAAGCTGATAGATCCTTCGGAGTTTCAATTGAGATACAATTTGCGTTTTGGCATGATAAATGATCATGTATGATCTTGATGGTAAATGATCACGTAAGCACAAATTTTTCAGTAACAAGTTTGATTAGGTTCAGAGATGAGAATGCGTTTGGTCAAAGAAAGGGTGGAGGAGAGTAATTAATCCCTTTAGTCTCATATTTAAGCCTCGTTCGTATTGGAGAGGATGGACCACATAAATTGGTCCACAGCTGTCATTCATCTGTAAGAAGTGAAATTGGGAATCCTTTGGTAGTGAGTAATGAATGAAAGAAACACTATTTAGAAGTTATTCAGTTTCTATTGGTGTCAAATTGATATTTTTAACGCACTATGTATGTAATTTGCCACGGGGATTGCTTATTTCATTTTTTAATTAATCATTCATTTATATCTCCTTTCTCAGTATAAATATGTGAACTGTATTTGTTTATAGCGAAGTAAAAATTGTAACCAAATGTGTAATTAGAATAGATGTAGTAGGAAAAGTAAATGGTTACCCCTAGTAATGTTAGTTATGGTATTGGTACCATATTAAGGTGATAGAAGTATGATTTTGAGGTAATATGCTGGCCGTAGTACTTATACTCGTATGTTTTTGTGCCATCTTATCACTAAAGAAGTCGCAATTCGCTGAACTAGTAGATATTTTCATAGACGTAGAGTAGGTCCTGGAGGGAATTTAAATAATTCAATTTTTATTATCCATGAATATCACACATGGATCAGTACGTTAGAAAAGGAGAGTCAGTCCAATGATTTTCATTTGCCTGGATCCTTTTCATGCCCTGTGTTATGCCTTGAGAGGGTTTTGAAGAAGCCTGAGATATAAGAAATCATCTGGAAATATGCATGTGGATTATTTTCTGTTGGATTTTTGGCTGGATATTACGTATAAATATAGCTGCCACATTTTGGTTGTGGAATATTCAAAATTTTTGTTAGAAAGAGGCAATTCCCTGTTTAAATCTCCCATCTAAATTACCTTCAAATTGGCTTCAATGGCGCTGAATTACTCACTAATGAAATGCGAGATGTCTACTCTTTGCAATACGCTCTGAAGTTTCAATAATCGATTCAATGATTCAGTTAAGCTCTAGCAATCTTTATGTCAATACCTAATGGTACTATTGTCGGACTTCAAATTCAAGTCCGGGATGACAATCTCGTTTAAAATTTCCTGGCTAATTTATTGACTGTTGCACAATAGTTTTGTGAAGAATGTAATCGAAGGTCAAATTGAGAGAAAAGAAAATTGAGGGAGGAAGACCCAGGAATAAGTTAATGGACCAAGTGAAGAGGAGAGTACATGGGAAAAACTACCAGGAAGTAAGGGACTTAGCATTAGATAGGGAAGGGTAGGGGGCTGCAGTCAACCAGCCTTAGGATTGCACGTCCATTGATGGTGAATGAATTGAATGACTTCCATATTTTCCTGCGCTATTACTTCAACAAAGATTTCTACTGAGACTAACAGATGTTTTGCTTTCATTGGGCATGATTTATTGATCCTTTTTTATTTGAATTGGACTATTGATCTTATTGGTGGCATAGAACCTATAGCAGAAATATTTTATATCGTTTGTTTTCCTACTTAAATGAATAGATAATGACTGTAAACGTGGGGAATTTCAATTGTGGATCCAGTCGATCTGTTTAAAATTATCCACGCGTAAAATGTGATATGTAACCTCATTACTCACTGGTAATCGCCGGAGTAACAAGTCGACAGCAATGATATCTGTCATCAGACGCCAGAGATCACGTACGTACCTGAACGAATAAGGAGAAATGAGTACCACTTTTTCCCACTTTCAGCCGTGGATAATATATCTTCCTTCCTTTTCCGACCTGTTCCTCGAGTGACCTCCAGAAGTCCATCACTCACTTTAATCCGGAATGGTGTAACAAATGACTATTGCGATGGTGCCTATGTGCGTAACACCACGAGCGTGTGTTAAAGGACTGGAGTATTTTTTACGGAGCCAATCGACGCCTTTAGGTTACCTCTCTCGGTTTGGCGAGTTGCTTTTGGAGAGACACGGCGCCAACTTCACTGCTAATATAACTTCTCCTTCTGTCGCTTAAAAAAACTCCGATTAGCGTCGTAAAATCTCAATCGTTTATTTTTTCCGGAGATGTTTTCCCGGTGATGATTCACACCTGGATTTAACCTTTTTATCCTCTCTCGGCCTTATATGACCCGCGTTAAATGTCTTTGTTTACAAGGATCCTGGTTTGGTATAGAAGCAGATCCTTGGTTAGCAGGCTCACGCTCAGCCTGGAAGGATAAAGCGATGAAATTCGTAAGCACTGGTCAGCAGAAGTAAAATGTGTCGCTAAAATGAAAAACGTGTACAAACACGTATGTTTTTTTCAATAATAGCTTCATTGCTTACTTCATGTGATCGTTAAATTAAAATAACCTGCTCGAGCGGAAATGTGTGGAGAATAATTTAATCTTTGTATTAGAACACTCTGTTGACAAACCAATATGTCTGTCCCTATGCAGTCACTTTGCGTTTATTGGCGCGAAAAGTCAAATACCTCTCATTAGCTTAGATAATGTTTGGTGATGAGTCCTATGAAGTACACAGCTACGATATGAGCCTGCTGTGTATATCTCGTGCAGTATAATACCTGGTTCCTTGAGGCCTGACCCAGGATGATTTCTTATTCCCAAAAACCAATTGGAACGTGATAAATAAGGCATAAGTAGTTCTTGTATCTCTTTGCTATACTTACTCATTTAACCTTTTATTGATTGAAAAAACGCAGTAGAATTTCATAAATTAGCGTAAGCTAACCAAATGCAATTTCGGAGCACTCCTGTTTCTGAAGAGTAATGAGAAAATTAATGACCATTGCTTAAAAGTGACAACATATTGTCATCACATCAGCCAGAACTCTATTATGGCAGATGATCGTGATGTTATTCTGATGAATTGCTAATGAAAAAAGGGCCACTACCACTAAAAAGTTGCCCCATAAGCTTCTCCAATGATCCAAATCGCCTCCCTTTCGTTTGATTTCATGATTATGAAAATTAGCTCCTTTCCAATCACATTATGCCCATATTACATCATTTTATATATTCCATTAGACATTTTTTTTGAAATGGTCGTTTTAAATGTTCGATTGGAAAGTATTTAAGTCGATGGGACCGGTGTGCCCCAATTTTCGATTATTTTTTGTCATTCAACTACTTCGTATAAATCAGTCGCCGGATGCATAAATTGCAAATTGCCACATTGTGAATGCTTGTCCTTGCGACCAAGTGTTAGACAGTGCTACATATGTATTTTCGTCGCTGATTTGAACTATAAAGCACTAACCAAGGATACACGTTCACAATGGATTCGCCTGAGAATTGTCACCTCAATTATAATCTCAATTTAGTCGTGAGCAAGGTGTAAAGATGAATGTAAAAGGACGTTTGACCGAAGTAAACGACGTAATTATTCTAATGGCCTGCGGTGGTTCCCACAGGTGTTCCAGTATTGCTTTTGCAAGTCTTTCAAAACTTGCTGCATTAACATGCTCGAACCGCCGGCATCCTTCTCTTCCCGCACAAGCCTTTCTCAATTGTCGGTCGGCATTTGCATTTCGCTTTCAGTCGGATCCCAATCAATGTGTGGGTGTTAAAAAGGTACTATAACTCTTTAACGTACGCCGCCCTTGAATATCGTTTGCGGTTATGGGATATGGAATTGATGTTTCCACATTGTTTTATTTATGAGTAACCGAGAACGATTAGAAACTCATTTGTTTTTCCGTTTTCATTACTTGAAGAGGGTCACTTAACACCGAACTTCTTCCTGGAGCGCAGAAACAGTAACTAGATAGCAAAATTATTTACCAGCAATTACTGGATGTACAAGGACCAGTAATACTATCCATACATTAGGGCAATAGCAAAATATTTTAATTATATACGTTCTTAAAATGAATTAGGCTAAAATTTTGGTCGCTGATTGTGGCTAAAATTTTGGTCGCTGAGATATTTCATGATCTCAAATGACAAAACTTTGCTAAATTTCCTCTCAATTTTTGTAACCATATACCGTCCCAGGTTTCGACAATACTATATTCAAGGTATCACTTTAACAAATTTCTGTCATTTCGAGATCATGATATCTGTAACCCATCCACTATTGACTGCGAAACTGATGGTAAACCACGAAATGAACCCAATGCTATAAATTATTTGCTTTATCTGTGAGTACATATGCGATTTCGCCCAGCCGAGCGATTGATGAAATTAAATCGCCAAGAATTGACAGTCATATACATAAGAAAACGTGAAAGAGTTTTCATTGGTAGTGGCGAGAAAAAGGTAAATGCATCAACGTTAATGGTAGACAGCTGCCATGAAGACGTGTGGACTTGTTCGTTAGGCGTATTAAGACTTTAATTACCTGCGCCATTGTTCGAACTATGTGGGCTGTTCCAGAAATAAGTTACGGTGGGCAATAGATTTAATTGACAGATTACAGCGTGATTTAAAGCGTTCTGGAAGTATTTAAACGATCATCGAGCTCGCCTTGAGTGCGAGGCGTTGGCATGCCTTGAAGTTGACCGTTGAAAATCGCATTGCATGTGAGGGTGATTGATTTTGCGAGTACTCGTTGGCCCTGCTGTGAGAAAGCACCGCCATAGGAAAGCTCCAAAAATGGATTTCAGTAAAGAAAAGCTTGTTTATGCACACTGAACAACTTATTGTACTACGCATTTTAGCATCTTAGCGTGATCTTCAAGTAAATTGGTTGTACCATTAGATGATATTTTGGTGTCAAAGCGCAGATTGTAATAAATAATTTGATGTTCAGAACCAACTTTTAGTTAATGAGGTTCACAATGCTGTTCCACCACTTCTCATTGGGCATCGTAGAATAGATATTTTGACAAAGGCGAAGTCAATAATCTATTTAGTAGGAAAAACTCTGAGACTTGCCTTACCTCTCCATCTCATAGCATTTTATAAAACATTTGAGAGCTTCAAGTATGTTTTCAAGTGCCCCTTCTTTTACAGCTTGACATTCATTTCCTTTTAATCTTACTGACTTTGAATTTGAGGTTAGAAAGCATAATTTGTTCAAAATAGTCTGCTGGAAAGAATTTGTATATATTAAAAACATTGCAAAAGATGCTAATTTTGAAGCGAGTAGCTCGACTTTAACTTGAGTGGGTCCGTTGTGTGATGTATAGTCTAAGTATTAATACTGCGGTGGTTGAAGCGATAATCGTGAGTCGTCGAGTGCACTTTTTAATTACTTTCCAGCTAAGATGAAAAACAATTCTTGGACCACACTCCACGTCACCTATTTATACGTAGGGAATAACCATGCATAGTAATATAATGGTATACAGTAATATAATGGTGCAATAATTGTAATTTTAAATTTTCCTCTCAATTCGAGAATTGTTAGGACTTGGTTTATGGCGCGGAATTCGAAACATTAGCAAAACTCGTTTTTAAATGCGCTTTTTTCATTGGGCATGACATCTTGACTGGATAAATGTTTATCGAGCGTTCCGCCGGGTAAGCAGGTCCCAACGTTTCGGAGAAGATGGAGAGCAAGTCCTTCTGCGAAACGTTGGGACCTATGGACCTGCCTACCCGGTGGAACACCCGAGAAACATTTATCCAGCAGATACGCCGGGAAAAGCTAAGATTTTTATGACATCTTGACGTTTATGAGAAACCATTATAATAATGGAAACGTATTTTTTTCCAAGAGATTTTTTTTATTTGCATTACATTAATTTTACGATGCGCTTTCGGATAATTTTTAGATTAATTAAATATCATGACGCTAAAAATTCAAAATTCTTAAATATATACTATAGATCCTCAATATACTAACAGGTAGAGTCCTTCTAAGCCCATGGCTTGTCAGCAGGTGCTGTTTATAATTGATAAATAAATTCACAACATTGATCAGTCAGAAAACATAAAAAATTGTTAAAACCCTAAAATATAATAAAAGCACATAAATATACACAAGAACGCAATTAAAACATTAAATGAAATTGCGTAAGTAAAACAGTTTTTTTATTAAACAAATGTAAGCAAAAGTACAAATGAACATTTTTTAAATCAAACAACATTGATCAAGTATGTTTTTGTGTTTAGGAGAAAATATATGTACATGCATCTGAATAATTTCAAAATATATGTCATAAGGCTACGTATTAAAATAGCGTTAAACTGCCAAAGAACCAAATCGGTGACGTGCAATTTTTTTCTTTTTTATCTGTACATATCACTAGTAATTAGGTACAGGTATGCAAAGTTTCACGCAAAACGCATGTACAAAAATCACTTCAACCACATTAAGTGGTTAGTCCTGTTCCCTTGAAGACCAGGCAACGAACCATTCCTTTGCGATCAGCAATGCCGTGCACCGCCTGGCTCCCGTTTAATAAACTGGTGTACCTTTAGGTGGGAGGCATGGTGGGCGCGCGCTCGGACCCAGGTGTCCGTTACAGGAAGCATTCCACCCACGTGCCGTCAGCGGGTGTCGAACCCCGCGCTCGCAGAGAGCGGAATAAGGATAGGAACGTCCCTCCGCGTGACGCAGTTGACTCCTTCTTTTGCTGTGCCGCGCCGCCCCAACCACTTCCCCCCCTCCCCACGCTCTCCCCTCCGTTGCCGAGGGCTCCGCGTCCTTGTCCACCCACGCAATCCAATCAACCGCCTCCTTAAACGCCCACCCACCCGCTTGACTGCTCCCCATCTCCTCCTCGCCCTCTCTTCTCGCCCCAATCTGCCGAGTGGAAGAGATCGCCGACTGCCCCGACTCACGACCCAGCCGGAGCCGAGCATCGCCACCTCTGGGAAGGCGTCCGTCCCGTCGTCTGCGTCCGAAAAGCCGGTTCTCCTGAACAAAATAGGCGCCGCAGTGCAAATCCTGCGTTAATGTTATAAAAATTAAAATTGACGTCGAATCAAACGTAATAACGCCGATGTTAGCGATGGTTGAGTCAGGGAGTTTGCGGAATTACAATGCGAAATTATATGTTATTGCTTTTAATCTTACTTACTTCGAATTTAAGGTTAGAATGCATAATTTGTTAAAACAACCTTCCAGAAAGATGTTGTATATATTACAAATATTACGAAAGTTGTGAAAAGTGTGCTAATTTCGAAAGGAATTGCATTACTCTAACTTGAGTTGACCATTTCGGCCATATTAAATGACCATGTCGGAATTCCACTAAATTTTTATTTCTTCCACCGGGAAAACAGCTCTATTAACCTGTTTCACCGAACGTGTGGGTAATGAAATAAATAAAACGGACAGACATAAATACTCTTTATGTTGATGGAGTGGGGCGTCACCTTTTGGAAGCTTGCGTCGTTGACAATTATTAAGAAACCATATTACACAATTCCACCCTTTACTAATTTACCCGATCGATGTCAACGTCTTGGTATCATTTTCAAGTGCATCAAGTTGCGTATACGTTAAGGGCTGAGTTATCCAAATTCTAAATGAGTGGAATTGTTCTGTTTTATTAATAATGGCTAATAAATTAAACAAATCCACCCAGGCGGGACTCGAGCTCACGACCCTCGGATTAGCACGCGAGTGTTTTTCCTCTTTACCACCGAGGCTGAGAAATTTTGCTTCGATATAATGTTTTAATGGATATTTCTCTAGCCTGTAGATGAGGTTTCCATCTTCTCACAAAGTGCATATTTTTTAAAAAAAGATTTCAAGAAAGCATTACATCTGCACTGAATGTTTAAAGGTTTAAACATTCCCGCTAGAATTTTAGTTTAGATGAAAATCTGTGAATTTTATTGTAGCAAAATATTTCTCGTGTGCCACAAAGGTACGTGATAAAGTAGTGACGTTGGACGGAAAATAGGGAATTGTTTGAATTTTTCACTTACATCTATTGATATAGCTTATAAAAACACGTTAGCAGAGTTTCACATAAATCTCCAAATGGAGAACGCGTTCCAGTCACCTTAGATGCCCTCCTCACTACACTCCAAAGAGGGGTCAGGATTGCCACTGACAAGTTTCTGCCACTCTCTGGATTCGTACTCAGGCCCGCAGGAGGGATAGATTTTAAACTATCTGGGACTAGTTCCGCTTTTACGGAGTCTCCCGCAATGCAACCAACGATGATCAACACTCCTGGCCATACATCTAACCAATCCCTTTGTTAGGCACGAATAGGTATAGTTTCGCACATGCCAGGCGGAAAGTATCTAATTGCTTCGCTCTGGTGATATTTCAATCACCGATATCCCTGGACCATGCAGGAGAAAGCGAGACTTCGGCACCGATGATTGGAAAGATTAAACTCACGCCATTAAAATTCCTTCGGTATGCAGAGTGGGCGAACTTCCGATCATTAGGCGTTCGAATTTCCCCAATGCTCCATTACAATGGTCTAGTCGCTTCAATATTCGATACAAACTGGTCTTCTTGAGTCATTTGAAACGAGTGTTTGGTTACGAGAAGTGTATGCGACCTAATTATGTACATTTCCAAAATAAATAAACTTCCTCTTTGGATATCGTACGGAGAAAATGTTGAAATGAAACTCCCAAGTCGGATATGGAGTTAGTACAGGGATAGCCGAGTCACAAATCGTGACTCAAGCTGTAAATTTTCTCCTTGGCCCACGCACTGGTTAGCGAATTACCGCCTATGGCGAGACTAGGCTGAAGCCTCGGACACGTGTAGTCTTGTTTTTTTAGGATAGTAGCTTTCGTTTTCTGTTTCTTACGTCACTTCAAAAGTGATGAATATATTTTCAAGCGAGTGGTAATAAAAATGGCTCTTGAGTCTAGAAAATTTTTCTGTTGTTGCGAATGTCTGCTCTCCTAT
This sequence comes from Ceriagrion tenellum, assembly GCA_963169105.1. Taxonomy (NCBI): domain Eukaryota; kingdom Metazoa; phylum Arthropoda; class Insecta; order Odonata; family Coenagrionidae; genus Ceriagrion; species Ceriagrion tenellum. The sequence continues at coordinate 91,056,434 of OY720634.1, forward strand.
CGCATGGATCTGATTTGGTGTTAAAGTATAATGTAGATGGATAGATAAAGTTATTGCTCCCCTTAAAAAAACAATACGAAAAAGTTTAGCAATTCAACTGTGGTGCTTTAGGTAGATTCGATGGTTTACACCAGTGTAGAACCTCTACAGTGTAGATAAATATTGGTATAAAAAATTACATTTTTACGACAATAAGCAGTAATATGGATGGTAGCAATTCACTGTCGCGCGTAGGAATTCTTACAAGTAAACTATAGGTAAAAAATCCGGAAAATTTGTTTTTATGACACGATTTTATACTATACGTAACTTTCATATACGAAAACTTTCTAGAAAGATACCGAGTGACACTGTATTGCATTTGATTTAGTTATGGTGACATTTTTTCGGAAACCTCAATGATATCACCATCTTAAATGCAATAAGAAAAAATGTTACCTCGTAAATTCAAGGTACACTGTAGTTTTTCCACCTCATAAGCATTTGATCACCAGGTGAGATTTTTTTCTGTTGTCTTTTTTTATTTCTTCTGGTCCTCTCAAGCTTGGTATGACAACTATTGGTAAACTTTTGCCATAGTTTTCCGTTAACTCGATGTTAGTCGACAGTTCGGGTTTTATTTAAAACATCAGAATGAGGAACATCTGCCGTGAACCTTTATCAATGTGGGAAAATATTACATTCTGTGTTCATAATGAGAAAATATTTCAACTTAGATTCGGTTGTATTATTTGTGGCAGTAATGTTTTATCGGAATGGAAACCGAAGTAAATGCGTTCTGTTATCGTAGTGCTCACGTCACGTAGCCGACTGATTTGATAAGAAAATCACGATCTCTAATCTATTTATTTATTCTTCAACCACGACCACCGACAACTGCCCTTTAGACCTTCTATGTCGGGGTGTCCAGCTATCAACGAAGGAGAAACATATAACAAAATATCTTTGCTAACTTTGTGGTATACTTACATTGCCACATTTAATTGTAACTTTTACGACCTCTCAGAGATAAAGCACAAAAACGCGAACCGGGTTTCAGTGTATAAGAGAGATTCCCGACCTTTGGTTGCACCTGATGATGATACAAATGTATTGAAAACGGGGTCTTATTTTTGTATTTTATCTCTGTGTTGTAGTAAAGGTTACAATCAAATATGGCTAGGGAGGAACACACAAAATCATTCCCCGAAGGTGAAAAATCCACCCAGGCGAGATTCAAACCCGCGGTCAAAATAATAGTAAGCGAGGACTTTACCCCGCCGCGACTTGGGCCGACAGATACACAGTCTGAAAGGGCATACAGATGGGTGCAGCTAACAACAAAAGGTTGCATCTTCTTACGATTATCACCATCTATATATTAGACCTTAGTGTTCATTGCCCCCAGGATTCAAAATCGTGCCCTCGACACAAGTGGGTGTCATGGATGAATCAGGTGTGTTCGAGAGCGTTCGCTGCCCCGTGCGACTCCCATTCCTTCCATATTTAGGCGCTGTGCAGATTTGAAATTCACAGCCAACCTCCCCTTGTTCCTCTCCTCACTCGCCCCACCCTTCCCTCCCCTACTCACCCCCAATCCTCCCCACCTCTCCCTCAAGCGTCAAGTCCCACCACGTGCTCCTCCCTGCCCAGGCACGCATTGTGATCGGCGATTATAATGATAGGCGTTCTTCCATTGTTTGCGTGATTGGCTCGTTCACGCCCCATCTAAGCTAGAGGAAGGAGTCCGAGAATAGAATGGATTATAATTTAGGTAAAAAAATATATTATACCCTGTCCATTTTCGGCGAGCTGCTTTACATCGAGGAAAAATAAACTAGGGAAGTTGACGCCCGGGTTTTTTAAATTTGCATGCATTCTAAATTTTCGCCGTGCCCCAAAGCGGTTGATGGGACATTGTTGAGCCATTACAGATGTGGTTTTAAATGTCTCAGGGATCCATATTGGGAGAGTACTCGTGTAGGAAGGGCGGGTGACACCTTTGAGGGTATTCAGTTTGGATGAAGACAACCGTTTCAATCAATTATCCGCGGTAGTTATGCTGTCGGGAGAATTTCCGGGACAAACGGTTTAAGGTTAAGGTAGGAGCGGTGCAGAATTGGGGAAAAACTCTACTAGACTTTCCCATGATTTCTGCGCTGAGGAATGTCTTGTTCAGCCTCTTGCGACCACAAAAAATGGGAGTAAGTTGCCGTAGATGGAATGTATGTTTTCTGAGTGGCCTATTACATCCAGAAAATTTTACTCTACTTCAACGAAGCGCACTAGATGACAGCTAAACTATTCCTTTAGGGCCCAAAGCTTTGAATTATGGTGATGAAGGTGAAGCAAACTATTGGTATGAAGTTGAATAGCGGTAAAAGACACTTGAGGCTATGCAACCTCGTTTATCTCTTTCAGGTACCTTTCTTTTTCTTGGCGTTGTAACTCGGCTGTTTAGATGAAAAGGCCAACTTCTTGCTCTGACTTTCCGTAATCTGGGCAACTGATGGCGACGGAGAATTGAAACATTGCAAAAGAATTTAAATCCTGCTTAAAAGATAAAGTTTCGGACTTGGTTACAACGTGAATATTGCTGGTCCACTCATGGTATTGAAGTGAAAATTCTGCTAGTTAACGTTCTGGTTTGAGTAATTTTTATTGGGATACATGCTTCTCGTAAAGCTTCAGTTTCCAACTGTAGCCAATAAGCAAATGATATTCTTTTCTCTTCTAAAATCATCGTTTTTTATGCTGAGTTATGTGAAATTTGTGCTTTTCTCTACGATGATAAAATAGTGATATCATTATTTCCCAGGAAAAAAATATAAAAATTTCATCTTTAGTCTTAAGTTGAACCTCCGTTTAAGTAAGACAAACGTCTCATCTTGAAAATGCATGTTTATTTCCCAAGTACATTATTCTTACCGTAGTAGGACTTATTCCACCTTTGTCCGTAGGCGTATATTTATCCTACCACTTAAAGCGTAGTGACACGCAGAAGATCCTTTAACAACGATGAATCAGTGGGGTGTAAGTCATCCCGGATTCACTCCCTTCGCAGCTCATGCTCAAATATGGATTAAAGGCCGGTATTTGCGGAATATATACTACTCACTCGCCATGCAGAACTTCTTGTTATTCTGAACAGCACAGATCAACAGTGACGATAGGTATGCTTGTTCCCAGCTTATCGGATTCCCGAAGGGCTGTGTTATTTAATAAAATGGGATTGAGGCGTGTTCATAATTTTCTGAGGTGTGTGTTGCTGAAATGGGAGGGTTCTCAACAAATTTGCATTAATTAACCGGGTTGAACGCTCGGATAAACGATTCGTAACCGCCCATACCTGTCTGCACGTGCTCTGGGACATGCATTTATCTATATTGTCTGTATTGTCATATTGATACTGGGATCAATTCATTTTCTTGCGTTTCTTCAACAAACAGGGGTTCGACTTGGCATCAAACACACTCCTATGTATGCCCTTTTATGATATCCTTTTTACCGTATGTGATATGTACTCAAAACAATTTGGCAAACGGACAAAGGTTTCTTTCTAATTTAGCATGGTGCCATTTGGCTGGTTGAGGAGAGTAATGCTAAAACAAGATGTTAAATTTTGCATCTCCCTTTTCAAAGATAGTTAGTTCAAAGCTTAGAGAAATTGATGGATCATGGCAGATGTAAATAAATCGTGTTTGTTCTAGTAATAATTTTTCATAATGGATATCGTACCAATGTTTTGCTTTTATGCTATATTCGAATCTACTTCACCGGGGATAATTTTTGGCTCAAATCAGTTTACACAGCCGACATATCATCGCCGCAATTTCTTGAGTAAAATAATGGTGTTTTGGTGCATTAATTTTTAATGTCGCATTTCAATTAACTTTGAAAGCTACCCGCCGAAGTAGGTCGATTGCGTTATTTTACAGCATCATTTTTTCTCAGCAATAGGGTGCTCCGTGAATAAATCTACACGTCTCTATAGTCTGCGAGTATAATTTTAGATAATTTAGTATGTTTTTTGCGCTGTTTTTTTCAGATTGCCGTTTAGAAATAAAAATAAAAATGACGAATTCAAAAGGAAATGATTGCGGGCATAATTTTCTATTTAACGCTTTTGTGATTTTATTCTTTGGTGTCAGCAACACGATTAATAGTGCCTACTTTATGCTTTTTAATGTGAGTTGTTACTTTTAATATCATCTCTTTTATGGTGTGTATGAGGTCATGATTTTCCCTGATTGCATTTCCTTATGAGTATATCATTCTCAGTTATACAATAATGTTAACACCACTGATCTGTTAATTACTCTTAAACGCGTTATTCTGAGCGACCTTGTGGTGCCATTCCGAGTATTAGATACTTGTAATTCAGCCCTTTATAAAGCGTATTGGACGATGACGACTTTGAAGGATAAACCTTGGTCAGGAATATATATTCTGAGGGAGAGATTGAGTCAGTCGAATGAATATTTTTTGCATATTATTATTTTGCAGATAATAATTGGTTCAGAATAATTGCGATGAGCCCAAAAAACGGACAGAATTGTTGCTCATATGTGAGCTACTTCAAATATATTTAGCCTTGAAATTTTAATTACTTTCATTTGATGAATTTTGACGTAAAAATAATATTAATATCCCGAAATAAAACTTATCTGATTAAAACCTGCTCGAATAAACCCTCATCCAAATCGGTTGCAAATGATAATGACTTGATTGGGAAGCTGGCTTACATGTATGACCAGTAATTGGGGCATCTCCTTTCTTAAATATGTCACCTCAGATAGTATTTTTTGACAGATTGCCACGGTGCAGTCTGTGGCTAACATTTGTGGCAGATATGATGGTGTCTATTGAGACACGCCCTATCTAATGAGGCATAACAACTATTAAAGGTACTCGTTACTAATGCATGCAGATTTAAGACAACTATAACCAAGATCAGACTCATATCTGCGATCCTAGATTAGACGGCAGGCGCTTCATATGCATGGTTAAGGTGATTTTGAGAAAGAGATGGACAGGCATGCAACGTAAGATATCCGCTGTCACATCTTCTGCCCTGAGTGAGTCTGCTTACAAAGTGAAATTCCCCGTTTGGGAAATAAAATATAGTAATAGTTTGTTTAGCTTCTCCAACTTCGCGAAAATAATTACGTTGACTTCGAAGTGGTCAAAGAAAAATAACACCTCTCCTTGGAAAACGACTTCAGTTTCCCATGTGATACGTGCCTGTATTAGCAAAAACCCTTTGGCGTGGATTTATAAATACGGACTGGAAAAACAATTTTCCGCGTGAGAATGATCCTGTTTTGGTGTTTATAATAGAAGGCAAACTAAACAGAAAACGCGTGTTTACCTTGGGTGAAGGGAGTAGACATGAATTCTAAGCGATAATCACCAAAGGAAAACAATGCCGCAATATTCCCTTATGAGATAACTTCGTCCTTGGCAGAGCGCAGCACGTCTCTCCGAGTGACCTTAACTAGTGTCACGCCTAGTAGTCTGCGAACCTCGCGTAGAGAGGTAAGACAATAGTTCAATTCGCTTTGGTTTAATGAATTTCTAAACTCTGAATTATTTGACAGCGCGATTGCTTCGGAGAGTGCATAATGAGTGTGGGAGGAGTTTCAGAACGTGCAAGTAACTTCCTTTCCGATGGGATACTGTGAGTGTGTGATTTACGGGCTGTGTCGCCGATCGGAGCGGACTGTTTAGTCTCCCAAGGCTGCGTGGGTGATTCGCACTTCGCGCCGGCAAGGACTCGGTACTAAGGGATTCTCACGGCAGGCGGCGACATTACTCACTTCGGGGAAGAAAAGATTCGCGTCCAAAGTGTTCTCTCACGGAAGAGTGACGCAACGGGAGGGGAGGGGGCGTGACACATCGCTTCAAAAGAGTCAACGATGAAAAACTGTTTCCCAGAGAGACACCTCGGAACTTTTTCGCACCTCCAAATGGGCAGGACTCTTGATCCCTAAACGACGGCGCCTTTAAGCCGAACTCCAAAAAGGATTTTTTTCTCTCATCCTCTTGGCAACGATGTGACTGGAGGCGAAAGCAAGCAGAGACACTATGTAGGAGTTAGGTTAATCATATCCAAATGCCCAGCAATCGGAACGTATCTAGTTTTGAAGAATAATAAGGCTAAGAGTTATTTGTTATTCAATAGTTTTTGCTCCGTGTTTTTTTTGTATAAGTATCAATGAGCTTGAGGTTTTAAAAGATTGAAACCTGAGCGATTCGGGTCGTTAATAGAAGATAAAATAACGTTTAGAAGGTATCTTACCCTCCAATTGAAATATCAAATAAAATTATTACTTACAGCTTCGGTTGCTTGAAATGATGGAAGGCTTCTTGGTTACCTGAGATGAAGTATGTTATAAATGTATGTTTTCTTGGCTGTTTTTTTGTGTTATTTCCATGAAAAAGTGCTGTTTATAACCTGATTCCAGTAGCTAAAAATCGACTTAGTGTCCCATTCATCTGCTTAAGTGGCGCATTTCACTGAAATAAAACCAATACCTACATTAGTTGTCACTTACTGCTATCATGGGATGCCATGGAGATAGTTTTATGAACCGCTAAGGATATTTTTCCCTCATCCTCTTGGCAACGAAGTTACTTGAGGCCAAAGCGAGGAGAGATACTGTGTAGGAGTGAGGATCACCATATTTAGATGTCCAAAACCGGGACATATATAGTTTTGAAGAAATTGATGACTCGGATTGCTTTTAGAAGATTAACTAATGTTGATCAGTTATTTTATTCTCCAATTGAAATAACAAAGAAAATTATTACTCACAGATTCCGCGGCTTGGAATAATGGGATGATTCTTGGTCAGCCAAGATGAATTATGTTACAAATTTAGGTTTTATTGATAGCTTTTTTTGTTATTTCCATGAAAATGCGGTTTATAACCTTGTAGATTAAAAACGACTCAGTATCCCATCCAGCTGTATTAAGCGGAGCATTTCACTGAAATCAAACTGATACATTACATTCGTCTCTTATTGCTATCTTGGGATGCCGTGCAGGTAGTTTTATGAATCACGTGCGACAGTATATTCTAAACTTTAAAAGGACTTGTGCGCCAAACGACCCTCTAATGCCAAATTGGCTTCCCACAGTTAAGTCGAGACGTTTATTCAGCGTCGCAGTCTGCCCGTTCAGGTCGAGGTGTCACCGATCCTTCGCGGTGAGTTGAAATATGTGGGCGATTGTGCCTCGGTCGTGACTTGGCAGGCGATGCAAACGTCTGGGACATAGGCAGTCGTCAAAAAAAGTGAGCAGATGAATTATAATGCTTTTGAACAGGTATCGTGGATCACAACACCATAGCAGATTCCATGGTTCAAATACTTGAATGAACATACGTACGCACTTCAATGCGTAGCCTTGAATTGGTATATGGATATAAAAAAAATGAAGCACGTTTCAGGAACTTTAGGGCAGCTAACGAGTTACCATGCGCAGTGCATACTATTGAGTTTACTATCTCCTGCTCCAAAGAATCATATTACTATTTCAAATCTTGAATCTCTTCAAGTAACTATCTTCGTCTACCCCTGCCTTATTTCGTTTACCCAGAATTTCTATTAGGTTGCCGTGGTGACTGCAGTACCCACTAGTTTTTCATTCCGAGGGCTTGAGTTACTTACTATCCTGGCGCGTGGAGAGATTTTCTTGTGGATTTCTTTCCCAATTTTGGTGATATATGGAGATCATTCTAAAGTGCAAGACTATTTTCGCTGGATGTGACATAAAAGGATGCATCCCTTTCGTAAGGAGTATAATGGCTAATGCCGATGCCTTGTTTCTTTATTCTTCCTCTCCCTAAATTACTGCAGGCGCTGTAATTCAGTGATGAAGGTCAAACGATTTGGTACTGTCTACTGATTTTTATTTCACCTCTTACAACACGTGTTTCGACTGACTAGCAGTCATCATCAGGCAAGACTAATACAACATAAACAGATATGAGCTTATATAATACGTGAAAAACCATATTTACGTCACACTGGGAAAGGATAGAAGGACAAGTGGGAGAACTCCATTTTTTTGACTCCATTGTTAAATAACTTTACCTCCTCCAACTAACCACCCTCTCCCCTCACATCACCCTCCCCCTTTTCCATTTTCTCCCACTTGTCCTTCTATCCTTTCCCAGTGTGACGTAAATATGGTTTTTCACGTATTATATAAGCTCATATCTGTTTATGTTGTATTAGTCTTGCCTGATGATGACTGCTAGTCAGTCGAAACACGTGTTGTAAGAGGTGAAATAAAAGTTAGTAGACAGTACGAAATCGTTTGAGCTTCATTACTCATTATGCTGTTCTACGATATCTCGCCTAAGAAAGTGGAGTTTATTCGCTGTAATTCACTTTTTCACTAAATAAATTCTTCAATCCACTCTCACCTATTTCTTTCTTATGACTGAGCGAGGGAAGCGCTCTCCTTTAATCATTATCTTTCCCTGTACTATATAGTCCACGATCATTACGTAAACCCACTCATCTTTGTCCCATTCTTGCTTTTTCTACCACATGCACCCCGCATATTTCCGCATTGTGCCTACATTTTTGTTTATCTCAGCATCTTCTAGTAGAGTAAAAACCTATTTTCCTTAATTATCCTTCTAGTTTATTTTTTTCCTTATTTATCTCTCTAGTTTAATGCTCTACAGGTTGTGACTGCGCATTTGTATCGAGAACCAGCATGGTGATAATTGCCAGGCTTGAATAATTACGCAATTGAACTGGACAAAAAGTGTTTGCGGAGAGGGATGAAATTAAATCCAGCGCTCCGTGGGTGTCAACAGGCCGGCAACATGTGCGTCGCGTGTTTTGCCTCAGGGGTGAAGCACGTGGGTCACCTAGAATTCTTTGTCTGCAAAGTATCACAATATTTGGGGGTGTAAGGCTGAGAAAAATTCATCATTAACACTGCACCACTGCATCTAGTGAATGGTTTTCGTCATACGTTAATGTTTTCTTTCAAGGTTTTCCCGTGAATTGAAATTCGTCATTTTAGAAATTTCTGTTACTTCTCTCTTTTATTTTTAAAATATGCGATATTAATCACATTTTAGTGCCATCTTATTTGGCACATGGAGGCAAAAGTTTACTCTCGGACTACTGGCACATCTGAGCTCGAGGAAGATAAATATCGTCAAATAATATTGAAAATGTCTTGAGAATAACCTAGCAGCGAAATTCTGTTTTTCTCTCTATTAATCTATCGAAACATGTATTTATTTTCGAACGTGTTAACTTGCCTATTGTTGGAGCCAATTAACTCATTGTTTTGGCACTCTGCTAGAGAAAACTGTAATATTGACCGATCATTTATCGGTTAGCATATTGATTATAGTATCTCTTGGTAAAATCGATTATAATATTTCTTGGTCCGGTTCAATTGCGTAATTGCGTAATTATTCAAGACCGGCAACTATTGCAATGCTAGTTCTCGATACAAAAGCGCAGTCACAAGCTACAGACACCTCTTTACTCATCAGACTTTGCAATTTTACTGATTTTTCTCAAACTGTACCCCCAAGTAGATGAGCATACATGCCCGAGTCAGAGATCACAGTCACGACGACAAGTCAACAGGTACACATGTCACCTATATGACTATCTCGGCTGGTCACTGTCTTTATTGCATAAGTATTGTAAGTGCCCTCCCTCAATGTCATCGAGTCGAACAACCCTGACTAATTTCTAACTGGTAGCGCTGTACACGGCATTCAACTGTACGATAAACACGTGTCTCGCAAGTCAATTTTTCTTTGATTCTGGTATGCCCAAATTCTCAATAATCTACATCTTGGAAAATCGAATTTTGTGAGGCCGAAAACCTGATTGGGCATTTCTTCTTTAAAATTCATCGCTGATTACCTTACACCTCGTGTCATCTTTTTGCACAAAGTCTCTCAGGGTGTTATATAAGATTGTTTAAGTGTGTGCTATGCGTTTCCCGGCGACTGCCCTACGTAACCCTTGCTGGTAATTTTTTTCCGGAAAACTTAATGAATAAAAAAACACAGGTACGTATATCTGAGTATCTCATCATGAGCCCCGGACGCTTTTCTCACGGCAGTGTGCGAGCGAAGGTGTTTATTTATTAGGTCCTCGTAACTATGCTTGCATTTCGGGCTTTTTAGTTTCGGGCCGCGCTGGAGACAACGACGCATGGCCCCCCTCTTCTCCTCTTGGCTCAGCTGCGTTGTGTATCGGCGAAAAAGGAGATTTCTTGATTAGCACTCGGAGCCGTCCCCATCACATATTTATTTTCATCCCTTTAGGGCAAACCTTGCTTTCCAAGGGATATGGCGGGAAAATGGAGGATGAGTCCGAAAAATAGGACGTGTCAATTTTTTTCTGCCCACTCCTTATTCGTACCGTTTGCCTCCCGCCCACATCTGTCCGGCCTCCTCCCATATCCCTCGATTCAACCCTTCCTCCCTCGTCCCGATACCCCCCCCCCCAACTCATCCTTTTCCTTAGGCAAAATCATCCCGCCCACATCCACCCACCCTCGATCTCGGCTCCCCACTACAGCACAACCCTCCCTTGTCCCTCCTCTTCCTTGTTGCCTCGATTTTCCAACTGCGGAGGAGGCGGTCGGGACTCGGTATAGAATCCGGTCTCTAGAGGATCTCCCTCGGCCGTGCTCGCAGAAAGGTATTAAGCGTTCTTTAGTTCATCCTGTCCGTTGCGATTCGCCCCTCTCCGCAATTTCGTTCTCGTGTTCAATTTATTAATGGCAGTTTCGTGGGATGCGCTCGGACGAGTCGTCCAGGTGGGAAGATAATTAGGGCCCCAAGAAGGGATTAGGGAAAGGAGGGATGGCTCGAGAGGAGGAGAACCGGGTCCTGGAATTGGCCTACTCTCTCGGTGAAAGACGCCGATGAGTCGGTTAATCGTCTCAACCTTCGAACCAGTGTTTTTAATTAAAATAGTTTTTTTTTAACTTTGAAATTTCCTCCCTCGGGAACCCAAGTTTGAATCTGGAAAACCGCTGATAAATCTCGACAGTTTGCCCGGAATGGAGTTCGCCGCGTCGGCTCACTTGAGTGAGTCACCGCCTCCCATCTTGCCAAGTCTTTCTATCCGTTAAAGAAAACACTTTTTTTAGACGCGATCGTTTTGTATAGGGCATTTCTGCATCCCTGAGAGAAAGAAAACAAACGCATGCTCAATGCCTGTTGAGCGAACTTTTTGGTCATTGAATGGCGTGAATATGCGGAAAAATAAACCAATTATGAAAAATAAACCAATTTCGTCAATATGGTCACGCAATGAATGACGAGTTGCCGGTCTTTAAATAAGAGCTCGTCTCTTTATTTTTCACTCTTACTTTATTTTTCATCGCATTATATTGGCTGGCAATTTCAAGTGAGCTTGTTTTTAAAGCAAACTACTCTTAACATCGGAACTGCGTAGGAAATTACTGTGCGATTTTTGATCGTTAATATCAGTGAAGAAAAGAAATGTTTTTCGTTGCACCTATCGTTCGATATATATAGGAAATATAAGCATAGCTAATACATCGAGGCAAAATCTAGTGCTATTGGCCGTGAAAAGCCAAGCTTAAATGTACTTTACCAGTTTTTTACGATTTTTCGTCAAAATTTACCCTCTCTTTATTTGTTTAATATTAATTACTAAAATTGAATCAGTTTTCTTGGTCTATCGTCGATTATTAAACTCTTAGGCAATAGGCAATATCTATTCCGGAAGGGAACAGTGCGACGTAATGGGATTGTATAACATTTCTGCATGCAATTCATTTCGAGTAAAAACTTTTATCGCAGCTGAAGAACGCTTCAAGCTTATGCATCAATAATAATTATTCAAATAAAAACATTTTTAAACTACCACGTTTTTAAAACGGACCAAGAAGTATAAAATAATTTCTCCTAGCCCCTGGCAGAATCATAACCCGATACAGATTCCTTACCCCATCGTTTCGGATTGTCCTGATTTGTGATTATGAATTTTAATACTTATGAAAATACTTGTAAGACTTAAAACGTAAAACGTGGGGCTCATGAAATAAATAATTGATGCATGAATAGTACACCTAAGTCACTAACAATTTTATTGTACTGTAAATAATATGAACTGTTGTGTGAGTTTTCTCTTCGACTGCTACTCCCTACAGTCCTTACAAATATCTATTTCTCACGCCCCACGTTTTTCGTTTTAAATCTTACAAGTATTTTCATAGGTATTAAAATTCACAATCATAAATTTTCAGGACGATCCAAATGGATTTAGGAATCTGTATGGGGTTATAAATCTGTATGGCTGGGAGAAATATTTTTAATACTTCTTAGTCCGTTTTAAAAACGTGTTGGTTTAAAATTTTTTTAAATAACTTTTTTTCTGCGTTTAGTCTTGTGTGATCATATCTGAAATGGAAAATTATTATGTCTATCTACTAATAGAATAGTACAGTTCAGCAGATGATACGAATGAATCCGTCATTAGTATTACATTCTATGAAACAGGCTTAGATTTTGTGCACCGCATTTTACCCTGGTGCTAACTTTTAGTATTATTTATTATTATTATTTAGTATTGTATTAAATACGTATTATAATTGCATATTAATGCATTGCCATCCTGTTCTTAGCCATGCTTAAAGTTTCATGCCTCTAGATCATCGTGAAGTTTGTTTAAAATTGATTGCAAAATTTATACCGATCAGACAAATAGACAGACTAGACTTCGAGTTAATAATAACGTAGTTAAATGCATGAGATGAGGCTAGGGATGGAAAAATAAACGGGTGGTGTACCTAATCCCGCCGTGTCTCGTGTGAGGGCGGTCGCATTTCCTTTATAGCTCTGCCATTTCGAACGTATATATTTTTCCTCCTCCACGCGCCGTCTCTTCCTCCTCCACGCGCCGTCTCTTCCTCCTCTCCAGCCCCCACTCTCTTCCCCCCCCCCCAATCGTTCCCCTGAGACCCCTCTCTTCGCAGCTTTTCCACTCTCCCACCCCACCTCTTGAGAGCGATTCCCCTTTGAGAGACACGGCCCGAGACCCTTTATATGGGTAGGATTGCCTTCTCCTCTTTCTTTGTCCCTCAAACCCCTCTCCTCCTCTCACCCCACACTAGCAAACACACTGCCCCGTGACGTCCAGGAGAAGCATTTCGACGGGGGCGTTGGGAGAGACTTAGTTATCGCGATTTCATTCTATTCTCCTTCTTTTTATTTCCAAGCCCTCTTGACGAATTCCACTCTCAGCCTGTGCGCCCGCTTCCAATGTTCGGAATAGATCTAAATAGAAGTTTTACCTACTTTAAAAGAATTAAATTTAAAAATACAGCTGAGCCAACTAACTACATACTTTATTTAGTCCTGTAGAGTTTTCATACTTAAAGAATACAATTTCGTACTTTTCGTGTTTTCGATTCTTTAAGTATGGATACTATTAATACTATACCACGAAGTGAAGCCTGAAACTGTAGAATGTACTGTAGAGTTTTCATTGAACAATTTCAATTTTTTTTAAATAGATAAAAACCCAAGAGAAAAGTAGTATTTTTGCTGGTGACAAAATATTACGTATATATCAGAGCAATTAAGAATTTTAATAAAAACATAACTATAAACATTATAGTCTGTGTTAGATGCATGCCTAGTTTCGTGGGAACATTTTTCTAAATGTCTTTTTGAAAATCAGCGTCATCCTCTATTTTTTAATTACTCGGCTATTATTGAGGATTTTGTCTGTCTTAAAGACATTGCCTGCTACCATTGAGGTGTATGGAGAGGGGACTACGTCATCAAACTGAAATCTCACCATCGAGATTAGAACCATATCGTTTAACCAAGCCCTGTCTTTACTTTCCCATTCCGGACGACGGAATGGACGAATTAGTCAATGCAAATAAAATATATCCGCCATCTGTTCGAAATTGAAGGCAAATAACTCCTGGAACATATATTGACTACTTAGTACCGTGGTTTCCACTCGGTTTTACCTCAGTTTTCTCAGGGAATGCGTATTATTATTGGTTTTAATAAATCAACTAAATATTCAAAGAGAATCCATATTGAAGAAATAAGTGCATGCTGATTTCTAGTAAGTTATCGATGTAAATCGTCGTAAAATTGGAAAATTAGAGCGCCAGCCCGAAAGCGCTAAAGAAATATTGGGGTGTGCAAAGATGGCGGACTTGCTACGGCCACGTTACAGCTTTAGTATTGGCCGATCACGATGGCAAGCGTCCTCTCCCTGACCGGAACGCTATGCATGAATAGGATTTTCCTCTCTTCTCTTGCTTTATCTTCCAACCTTCCCTATGAGTCGGGGTGCCATGGGGTGGGGGTTATAATTAAATGTCAGTAAATACACCAGAGTTCACTTCCTGCGGAAGTCATCACACAAATGTCATATCCATACTATGGGTAGAGTAAACATAAAATATTCAGTTGCAATAAACTACCTTGGAATTACCTTAACTTCTGATATACCGTGGGGAACACACATGCGAAGTATACGGCAGAGCATTAAAGAAACTAGGTTTGTTTACTAAACAGTAGGAAGGTCCTCGGATGAAAAAGTCAAAGAGAGATGTTACTTCGCTCTGGTTATGCCACACCTCGAATACGCCGCAAGCATTTGGGACTCTGGTCATAAAGATTTAACCAAAAATATTAATAAAATACGAAGATAAGAGTATAATAAAGAATATAATAAAAATATAATTAGAAGAATATAATAAAAATGCAGCGCACTTCGTTAAAAACTACTATGAGGGTACAGATAGTGTCTCACGACTTTTAGAGGGATTAAGGTGGGAGCTGTCAGAGACTCGGAGGCTACAAGCTAGGCTTAGCTTGCTTGAGAAATTCAGTACTGGTGTGTTTTAGAGCGGCACAGAGAATATTATTATGACACCTCACTACAACTCTAGGTCTTAAAGCAGCGATAAAATAAGAGAGATACATTACCGAAGAGATAGTTACAAGAACTCGTTTTTTCCGCGCACAATAAGCGACCACAATAAAAATTGAGCTTCAATAAGTGCACTCCCATAACCCGCGTAACCATTTCACCTCCCAAAACATTACATCTTTACACGGCTGGTGACATAACACCCCCTGCCACACGCCTATGCGTTGGCTCGCAGGGTAGTATGTAGTTGTAGATGACCTCCAGGATTTGATTCAGTAAAGCATTCTGACGAGGGTATATGGAGTCTTTATTCTTTTCTATCATATCTATTATATGCAAACTCCGCCGGACGGTCGAGGCGAGCTGTTGTACTCTCAGTGAGCCGGCTGGCTGGTTTTGCTGACTGGGAGATCTCTAAGGGGCTTGCGGTAGGAGGCAAGAGCCGACGGGGAAGAGAGCTCCTCCCACATCTCTTTTCGTTCCGCTGGTTCTCTTTTTCACTGGGGAGGATTTTATGAAAAGGAAAAAATGGAAGAGCACGGAGCACGTGCTTACTCATGCACAGGTGGACGGGATAAAGAAGTGGGAGGAGAGGTCGAGAAACAGGAATGGTGCGTGTGGGCATTGCAGAATTTCATTTAAGAACGTTTTTTGCGCGCATTCGAATCGAACCTAAGCTAACAATAGACTTGGGTTTTAGGTGCTTCCAATTTCTATTGTTGCATCGCACCGTCGGGACAGCAGACTAGAAGGCAAAGAATCGGTGACCTTTGGGTTAGCAGGCCGACACGTCGTCGAGCCGAGAGATCTATTATATCGTACCGATCGTTTATAAGTAAAAACTAGATGACCCGAGCGAATATTTCGCACAGTATGCAGCTTCTTCCTGTTTCTTCATTCTTTCTTCCTGTTCTTCTACCTGTCGAATATTTCGCGCAGTATGCAGCTTCTTCCTGTTTCTTCCTTCTTTCTCCCTGTTCTTCTACCTGTTTCTTCCCATGGACAATCATATGTTATTTATGTTTGTGTTAGAGATACATAACGTAAACGTAAACAGTAAATGGTCACACTGACTGCATGTAGAATGTAAACAATTTAACTAAACGATGTGTTAATAGATGACGCCTCCTACAGTCTTTTAAGCACGTAACCATAGCCAACATATTAGTTGATTATATTGTCAGCAGATGGCGTTGTATCATTTTTTTGACAAAAACTTTAATTTTAAACAATTTGTCTATTTTTCATCAATATCTGGGAACATAAGCTTTAAAAAATGTTCGAATCATTAATTTTTATGAATAATTATGGGAGTTATGGCGTTGCGACAAAAAACACCTTTGAAAAATAATATATACGGATGATGATGTGTGGAGTCGATATACCTCGAGCGAGTAATCGACATGGAAAAATCGAAAAAGTTAAATTATTGGGTAAATAGTGAAATTTGAGATTGAGGTTGTATTTTTCGTCAGAATTCGGTGATTCAACGTTAACAATGATACCTCATTTATCACTGTAGGTGCAGTATTAACGGAGCATATACGGAATGACAGAAAAAGACCTTTCTGTAATAATAAGTAAAAATGATTCAGAATTTGCATCAGTATCGAATGGAATGTTCAAAACTTGCTATTAGTTGATTTTCTCGCGATAAATCTTCCATTGTTTCCGTCTTAATTTTTGCACTTCTATCCGTAAGCTACCCAAGATAGCTTAGAATTAAACTTCGGAAAGTTACCTTATAAACACCAGGTGGGGGATGACATAGTTTGGATATTTAGTTCTATTGAGATGTGTGTCCTGATTTTTCTCCTGGAAACGATCGGTGTTGAAGTGAATCTGTAAACCTGGCTACCGCTGCCGACGCTATGACGAAAAACATTTTAATATCGTGTTATCAGTGAAGGTTATATATTATTACTAGCATATAATTGGATTTCATGAATCATATCTACTTTTCAAATAGAGCATAACAGTGTGAGTTAAAAATATTTCAACTACAAAGTGAAAAAAACCATGTGACAACTCTATAATTGCACTCACAGTTTAATGTAGAACAATTTGAATTTGAAACTTTGTGTGAAAACGCAAGTAAAGAAACTACTCTTCTCTCCAATGGCAAAATAAATATATTAGATCAGTGACGAATTATAAAGTTTGCTATTCAACAATTCAAAATCTCAATAGGCCTTGAGCACAGGAATATTTGTCCGTGAATAGTTTTTAATGAGACATTTTTAACTTTCGACGGCTTCTTCAAATCAACAAATTTGTTGAAAATCACTGAAATTCCTGGTCAATAAATAATTAATGCTTTCATGTTCATAAAAAAGTTTCTCGTGTCTTTCTTCATCATTGTAACCCCAGGTATCCAAGATGACCGTCAGTACGAAATAATTTTGCTGCGATAAATTTTGGCAGTTGTTTTTATGTGACACATTATGCCATTACTGTTTAAGATATTTTTCTGCAAGCATACTTTCACAAGTAAAAACTAAAAAAAAATATGTAGGAAGCAGTGGATGCCAAGTTTTAGGTTTTGAGCTAAATGAGCCATTGTTTAAATTAAACATTGCTGGTTGCATTGCTTACCTCGTTGCGAAGTTGAAGTGAATATATTTCTCTTTTGGGTATCGTCACTGTAGAAATTACCTTTCCATGACCATTAACTCCAAAACTTACGATGCGGAGCTTCACCGAATTTAACTAAGTGCTTATTACTTATCATACCTTTCAGTACACAGCCGCGCTTAGTAAGATTTAATAATTTAACGATTTCATCATCGAAAGTAGTGCAGTTCAGAGTACATTTTCTTAGCTTGCACTGGTACGTTTGGGATTATAAGGCAAATGCCAGATTATATATTGCTTCTCCAAATTTATCCGTACTGTATTTTGATGCTTTGAACTCTGCCATTTTTCTTAAATTACATAAAAAATATATTTGAATATAATAGTGCATTAAGAATTTGGCGTGTAATAGAACATGTTCACATTACGCTTCCTTTCAATATTGACATTAAGTGAATAGTGACGAACTCTGAAAGCGGAATAGAGAATCTCTTACTTATTTAGTCGTTTATTATTCAGCTAGTCACCTGATAATCGTCTCTTCTACGTAGCAGTGCGTGAGAATGTAAATCAGCACAGGATTCTCCTCTATTTAAAATTCATGACCTCCGCGCATATAAACATTGGAAACGTCTCAAGTGAATAGACCTTGTGCTTTTCTTACCTATTACGACAGCTATTCCTCACTCGTGCCAGACAGGGGTTTTCAGTTACGATGTTTGCCTTTAAACGTCTCCTCACGTTGGATGGAAATACGATCACGTCATTAGGGATTCTTTTAATCCTTTAAGAAAAGATTATGTTTGTTCCTTCGAGAAACGAAATTACGTGATAATTCTTTCATGTCCTGCGAAGGAAACAATGTATTTTTAAGTGGTTCCCATGCGATCACGTGAAACAAATGCAATCCGATTTTCCTCCTATTTGTTTATTTCGTTCATATACACTGCTTTCACCAATGACTCCCAAACTTTGTCTACTGATATGGAAAATTAAGACACTAAGCAATGAAGATTTTTCGACTGGTGTGTCTTTTTAAAACTAATTACTTTCCCCGCTCTAGGAGATGGTTGCTTTTTCATTTCTATTGAGCTGATGTATTTTTCCATCAATAATTGCTGTGATTTGCCAATAATAACCTAGGAACTAAAGCGCCTTGATTCCATTCCCCTTCAATATAAAGGAATAATTTGGTTTTCACTCCAGGTTTAAATAACTTCCTTGTGTTTTTGACTGAAAATAGATTTCTTCCATTGTTTTATCCATACTTTCCCGTCATCCCATATCATTCCAATATTAATTTATGACGGGAAATTGTGAAAATGTCGAATTTTACCGGCATTATCAGGTATATGGCGTATGTTTCTATTAGTTTAATGGGCATGAAAAAGTTGTATTAGGGTGTTTAAAGTTCAGTAAAATATCTTACACCTCAATGTATTAACTTTGTTTATCAGTGCAACCTCCATGTGTGCTCTGGTAGTCTCCTCTGCCGAGAAATGAATGCTTCTGTGTTCAGGAAATTCTTCTTGAATTCTCTTTTTATATAAAGGAAGGATTTGGTTCTTACAGCAAGTTTATATAATTTCCTTTCGTTTTTGACTGAAAATGCGTTTTTTCGATTTTTTTATCCGTACTTGTCTCTTATCCCGTCTTGTTCAAATGTAAAATTGTGTCGAGAAAGTGTAAAAATGTAGGATTTGGTTGGGTTTATCAAGCAAATGACGCGTGTTTCTATGACTTTAACGAGCGTGGATTAATTGAATGAGGGTTTTAAAATTCAGTGAAGTGTCTAGAGGCCGCAGTACATTTTACACGGTACATTTGATTCTCCAAAAGAATTTATGAATTCTTTCATGAGAATAATTGTACCCTTATAAAGCGGAACATTGCATGATTTTTCGGATGACTGAAAGGGTAATAGAACTTGCTCTAATTCCAATCATTTTCTTGTACAATCTATGATACATTCGCTCGTGCAATAAAATGCTTCGTGTAAAGCGTTCTTTACACTTTGAAGTATTAACCCTATTTATCAGTGGAGCCTTTGTGTGTGCGTTGGTATACTTCTCTGCCGAGCAACAAATGCTTCTACGTTTAGGAAAGTCTTCTTTTTTTGCGCAATAGCTTATGCAAGCATCAAAGTTGGAGAGCTCTTGCGTTTATGCGCGATTGTCCAGTGTGTTGCAGGGTCATCAGGATGACTTCGTATGCCGCGCCACCGCCGTCTCAAATCATATTTTGCGCCACGCAACGAAGCGCACGTGTGTCCGACGTAATAATCGGTTTCCGAGGCGAAAGCGTGTTTGATGAATGGCCAACTATTCACCGCGCCGCGGAATCCCATTACCAGCCGAACAAAACACGTGGGGAGCAAAGAAGTTTAAAACTCACCTGACGCTTAAAATGTATTCAAGACGGTTTCGAGAGAATAATTAAGCGAGAGGTTTTTATCTTTACGACAGGAGACGTGTACATATGGCGACGTAACTCTGTGAAAGACTTGTGCAATTAACAATCTTAATTGACTTGAGTTTTTTCGTTCCGTTTAATTTTCAAAGTGTATCTCGACGAATTATTTATGGATCCAGTGCTTTCGACAGCATTCAAATGGCTCATTTCTTTAATTTTTTGCGAACACTAATTAGTTAGATACATGACCATCAACTATATGCGCCAAATCATTTCCAAGTTGGTCAATTTTTTTCGGGCTAAAAACATCACATTACTTACCACTCCGCAGAAAGTTAGTACTTAAGCCAGTTATTGAACGAAATTTTCAGAAGTTGTAGAAATCTTTAAATCTGTATTGACAAAAGAGGAAATCGATGTAGAAGGATAATCTTGATACGGTATTAAGCTGCTTTGAGTTAAATAAATATATTCGGGGTTTTAAGTTTTAAGCTCATTGTTTTTGTCAATATGTTGTACTTTCACAACAAGAATCGATTATCGGCGTGAAGATCGCTAGTACTACAACTTCGTGGTATATAAACCCGTGGAAACAAATCTTTGAGTGAATGAAACGATGGAAACAAATATTTTAAGACGGGATAAGGTTACCGATACGTCAGACCTCAGTTACGCATGGATTCCAAATGGGTAACTTCAAATCGACTTCTAACCTCAGACACTCGTTGAAATACAGGCGAAACTCTTATTAGAAAAACATCCAATGAGGTAAAAACCTGAGAAAGGTGGAATTAATGAAGAATCGATCTTAAACATCACAAAAATTTCTTTGATAAGATCAAAATACTGTCGTGCGGAGTGATGAATCACATTTGCGGAAGATCTAACTCTATTGTGCGTTTTATTGCATTCACTCCCAAACAAGGGTGTCAAGCAAAATTCGAAGCAAAAAACTTTTACGTATGCGTGACAGCTAAAATTAGCCAAAAGTTATGGTGCATGGTCTACTCATCTCTCCATTAAGACCACAGCAGCGTTTATCGACATTAATTTTTCTTCACCGAAATGGACCTACATACTGAATAACGACCTTAAGGAAAACGAGCCAGACAAAATAGTCTTGAGGAATTCGCTCATATTTCGCCACTTGATAGTTACGGGATGGACGGTAACTCCAAGGTTAAGTCCACTAACGTAGTCATATACTTTAGGGAGGGTGATCTAATACACAGATGTGATATTTTTCCCAGGAAAAGTCATTGCACCTGCCTGTTGTCGTGCTGAGTAGGCCATTCATCGACTTTTACGTTGCTTGGTCGGTTTTCATTGGAAATTCTTCAATGGCCCTCTTACTCGTGATACGAGTACCCCAGAGGGGTAGGCGAGAATTACTGAATTGTGGCAGTAGTGTGAAAAGTATATTCACTTACTGCGAGGGTTCCATCCGAATAAAGTGCCAAAAGAGTATGCTAAGGGGAGTAGGCTACCATGAAAGTCGAAAAATTTTGGGGAAAGAGTTGGGAACCGCTGGGCCAAAGGGACAGCAGAAAGATAACCGTTGTATGCTCTGGGCCTTATTAGCCGTCATTTGGAATGGTTGATCTCTTAAGAGGGTATAAGGAACGATACTGCACGATATTTCACGTGAATTCTGAAGCTATTTAAATTTCAAATCGGCTATTTTGAGTTCGAAGAGAAATGACTCACGCAGTCATTACGCCGAAAACGGAGGTATTCGTGGAATAACTGCTGTAGCTTGCTGCAACACATGCAAACTATCAGTAGTATAAAGAACTTGGTACAATAAATGGCTTTAGTCTAATAATTTCTCCTCTTGCTAGTTATTTGGATGGAACAGTTCCTTTGGAACATATTTTACAGACAGCGAGCTACAGTTTTGAGTGCCAAGATGCTTCTTAAAATATACCCAGTCCAATGTCCAGCTCCGTGGCATTTTCTGCCTTGTACATTGGTGAGTTTCCCTTGGCATATTTTGTCTATATCAATTTCCTGGCTTCTCAATTAAATCCATTGCTCGCTTGGATAGTAGATACCGGGATATATAATGGATGTCTTGACGAAATAGTTCCAGTTTCTGCTGCGTATTCATATCTGTAGTTCAAAAATATGAAGACGGTGGACAAACATAATACTCTTCATGCATCCGACAACCATTTGTTGTTACTTTAAAGATTTATTTCATTCTCATCAGTTTTGTCTCTTGATTTGCGTTCTCATTTTTTTTCGAAAAAGGAAAAATATAAGGGAACTTTGCATGGGAGCCTAACTTTGATTTTGTTATCATACTTCAGAACTACTTCATATTTTTTTAAAGATGAATTTTAACCGAGCAGGGAGAGGAATTAGTAAATTTATAATTTAGGACAAGATTGAGTCCTTACTTTCTCCAAATCCCTTGTAATGTCGCAGAAACTAGTATAAAATATTAATCAAGACCTTTAAAATTTGACATATATTGATAAGGCTAATAGAAATAATACTTTCAAATCGTACTATAAGGAGTGGGGATTGGCGGTTTGAGCTTTGTTGCGGAAATATTTCAATAATTCACTATAGCGCTTGCGAGCTAATGCACTAAATTTGCAATTTTACTATGTTATCCATCAATAACTTACTGGAAATCAGGATGTACTTACTTCTTTGATATGAATTCTCCGTACTTACTCGTATTACGTTTATTTATTTGTATTAAAAATTATTCACATTCCCGATGAAAACTGCTGTAACATAGAGTATAATCCATAATACTAAGCTACTAATATTCGAGAATATTTCATGAGCTAAGTGCCTTAAATTTCAAACATGGTGGATATTCTTACTTTACATTCGTCACCTCGCTCAGTCTGTCGTGGTATCCATCGGAAAATAAGGAAAATGCAGTGTTAAACAATATGGTAATTATCTCGGTTGCCAGGTTGCAGTTTGATGACGTAGTGCCCTCTCCATAAAGTTTTATAGCCATGAACACCTTATGATTAGAACAAACATAGTCAAGATGAGTGAAAATAACAAGTACTTGGTTGTGAATCCACTCTTTATTTTAAGCAACGGGGCAAAGTAAATTTAAGTCACATTTATTCCCGGGGCGAGATTAAATTTGAAGATATGTCAGCGGTGACATGTTGCGTCGGACGTAAGATGCGAGATTAATTCATATTATGTACACCGATACTCCGTGAGCATTGATCATTGTAAAGAATTAAGTAGCCTCAGTTATCCTCATACTGATTTTCCGAGTACCCGCGAGCAGTTGACCTGATGATGGCATGATATGCCGAAACATAAGTTGTGTTGCTTTTAATAAAGTATAGAACATAACTTAAGACTTGTTTCTTCACTCATCATGATGGAGTTCCACCAAGTAACGCCAGAGACAGTGTCTTGCACTCATAGTCAAGTTTCTGAGCGTTCCCATCGCGGATAAGAGAGGTCGCTGCCAAAGCTTTCGCCTCGAAAAAATATCAACAAAGAAATGAAGCTAAAGAAACAGACAGGCGTGGGAGGCGAGATGAAGGATATGAAAGGAGCGGCACTAAAAGAGTGACGTCTCGGAGAAACGGTGTCATAGTCTCTCGAGCGGCGATGGCCGACAGTCGCGGACTGTATGAAGAAGTCGCGGAGTGCATTCAAAAGTCGGTCTTTCCCTCAAGAGGCGGGGACGGCTGAAATGAGGTTACGGTCCATCTATCGACGCTGCCGCTTTTAACCCACGGAAAAACAAAAAAATTACTCCTCCCTTCCCTCCCCCACTATTTTATGACGATCGTCACCTCCGCACGAGTCACGGCCGTCAATTGAAGTGTTCACCTCGATGGCGTAGTGTGTCTTCAGACTGTTGCCGCTTCGTGTCGTCGTGCCATCGTGATTTGCTCCCGGGGCGAGATCGCGCTCGAAGATGTGTGAGCGGCGGCATGTTGAATCGGACGTAAGATGCGCGATGAATTCATATTACGTACACCGATACTCCGTGAGCGTTGATCAGTGTAAAGAGTTAGGTAGTCTCAGTTATCCGAATACTGATTTTCCGGGTTTCCGCGAGCAGTTGGGAACCCGTGAAGAAAGATGTTACAAAAAAAATGGATGAAATAATGCCACTATTTTTTAAGCAACCTTGGAGGGCTAAATAAAGAGAAATTATTTTTCTTTTCTTTGGTATCTACATCTACATACTACCCTGCGAGCCTGCCCATGGGCGTGTTGCAGGGGGTGTTTAGACACCAGCCGTGTAAAGATGTAAGGGATAAGGTTTTGGAAGGTGAAAAGG
This sequence comes from Ceriagrion tenellum, assembly GCA_963169105.1. Classification (NCBI taxonomy): domain Eukaryota; kingdom Metazoa; phylum Arthropoda; class Insecta; order Odonata; family Coenagrionidae; genus Ceriagrion; species Ceriagrion tenellum. The sequence goes on from OY720634.1 coordinate 91,080,618, forward strand.
TGGCGTGTATTATGGGAGTGCATTTAATGGAGCTCTGATTTTATTGTGGTCACTTATTGTGCGCGGAAAGTATTTGTACTTATCTGTTCGGCAATGCATCTCTCTATTTTATCGCTTCTGTCAGATCTAGAGATATTGTGAAGCGTCATGATCTTATTCTCTGTGTCGCTCTCAAACACGCCAGTTCTAAATTTCTCCAGCAAACTAAGCCTAGCCTTTAGCCTCCGAGTGTCTGGGTAATATCCATGTAATCAGAGAATATTAAAAAATGTCATATGTTTATCAAAGCTGTGTCTGAAATAGGCACTGGTATCAAATGGACCGATTAAAATCCCAGTATAAATTAAAAAATTGGAACATAGTTTTGTCAGTATCATTAGAGCCATCAGGACTAACCATTTGAACTATCATTTCTCTGTTAAAATACTTCTCCTGAATTGGAATGTGAACAAATTTTCTCCTAACTCTAACCTATAATGAATCTATTTTTAATTCATGGTGGATTTTCCGCATTCGTGTGTGCGACATGAGAATTTGTTCGCTCGTATCCCTTTCTGAGAGGAAAAGCTGGGAAAATATGACTGATAAAATTTTCAGAAAATATATCAACTCTGATTTTAGTTTAACAGTACAATGTTTCCAGTTACAGCAATGATAATGTAGATTCCAAGTTATGATTAACTCTTTCTATTGTAACTCTTTCATAACCGGATGGCACATTCCTACATTTCGTCCATCTATAATTTATGGCACTGTTTTGGTCTGTAATTATATTTTTTTAACTAGGCATGGGTAATATGGTAAATTTTAAATAAACATATATTTTCAGCATATTAACATAATGATTTTACTTTTAAAAAATGAATTAAATGCAGAGAAAATCTGCACGCTTCGTTAAAAACTGCTATGAGCGAACATATAGTGTTTCACAACTTTTAGAGGGATTAAGGTGGGAGCCCCTAGAGACTTGGAGACTACACACTAGGCTTAGCTTGCACGAGAAACTCAGAACTGGTGAGTTTGAGAGCGACACAGAGAATATGATGAAGCCTCACTACATATCTAGGTCCGACAGAAGCGGTAAATAAGAGATATACATCGCTGAAAAGATAGGTACAAAAGCTCGTTCTTTCTGCGCACAATTAGCGACCACAATAAAGACTTAGCTTCAATAAATACACTCCCATAATACACGTCGCTATTTCACCTCCCAAAATCTTATCCTTTACCATTCTACACGACTGGTGTCCTGATACTCAATGCCGCACGCCCGTGCGGTGTCTCGCAAGGTGTAGATGTAGATGGTCTCAGAGTGTTCTTCATATTGGGAAAAGACCCTGCTCGTCACAAATATCCGATTCTTTGTATCCCTGCCTATTGCGAGGTTTTGCGGGGACTGTCTTTCCGTCAAACAACAAACGGGACAAAACGCTACGGGATCCGTCGCCACGTGAGCGATTTGTATGTATTTGTATGCGTTTTGTATGTACCCTGGACGAGATTGTGCTCGTAGATGCAGGAAAATGGCAGCCTTTTGCATCGGGCGGCACTCACAAAGTGCGTGGAATTCGTAACGCATCTATCGCGGTTGCGAAATCCGTTGTTTACACGGCGAGCTGGTTGGATAAGTCGCGCTGTGAGAACCGGAGGGAATTGGCTACAGTTCCGCGGGTGTTTTTTTTACGTGCTCGCCAAGTCATTCGCTTCTGACAGTGAGGGCACCTGGCTGGATTTTCCCATCGTTCGGATGCCATTCCCTGGGAGAGACGATTTCTTGCGAATGATGGTGGAGTCATGTGGCCGGATCCAGGCTTAATCCAGAGTGAGGGTTATATCTGAGCGGTAGAAGTTTTGAGTTCTAACTATTGAGATTTTACCTCATTGTCAGAACTGAACGCGCTGGAAGAAGAAACAATCAGCCAATTCGTATAGTGAAGGAATTCAGGAAAAAATTAAAATGTATTAAACTGTAAACATTTATACAGTAATGTCCTCCCCTTCATTACATAAACATTCACTAAATAAAACTCCATTATACTATTAAGATGTTTATTTATAACAATAACATTATTTTACAACTACTCTACTTTTTCAATTCATCAATTGTTATCCGGTTTGGCTGCAATAAAGGAGCGCGCTTATTGTAAATGTTAGTTCAAGGATCAGAAAGGGATGAAGAGATCTCTCCAAATCTATCTTTAATTGGTTCCATCACCTCTATCGTGGTCTCCTCCGAGGTCGTCTTCCTTCTCGATTTCCTCTCAAAACCTCCTTCATAACTCACCCTTCCTCTTTTCTAAACAAATGTCCTGCTCTTCTAATTTTTCTGCATTTTATCTCACTTCTGATATCAGTATTCTTGTATGGGTTCTTTATTTCCTTATTATTCTTTCTTTTCTATTTTTCTCGTTCGTATGTAGGTCCGTAAATCCTTCGTAACATCTTGTTTTCAAGTACTATCAATTTTTTCTCTTCCGTCTTACTCAGTTTCTATGTCTCGGATCCATATATAAATACTGGGCAGATTTTTGTTTTGTTCAGTTTAATTTTTGTTTTATACGACATGGATTTCGAAGATTGGAGTCTGTGGAATGCATGTACGCAACTTTTGGCTAGATTTGATCTATTTTTTATCTTTGGTACTTCTCTGTTGTCATTTCATATGAGAACTCCTAAATATTTAAAATCCGTATTCCTCCCAAAATACTGCATGAATCAATCGAAATATTATTTTAATGAGTTTTCATAAATCGATATATTTCATGAAAACCCATTATGAGAATTAATCAATTATTTATAATTGAAACATTAAATCGATTTTTTCAGATTCTGATATTTGCAGTTTAATATGATTTTCATAGTAAGCTAATAGCTTAATATAAGAACTAGGTATAATAATAGATTTAGGGAGTGATTTATTAACTTTTTTCCATGAGATAGTTTTTTCGCTGACTGGTAATGAGTGAGAACTCAGGACTAAGTTCTCTTCTAGTCGCGAAAGGTGTGCGTTTTTTTCCTCAAATTTCAAACAAACTCATTTCCCCAAATAATATTCCACAATAATATTTATTTCATTCAAGCAGGTAATAGCATCTAATAATAAATGAATAGATAGAATATGGCTTTGCACCTTCGACGCCCGTCCAGTTCATGAGCAGAGGATAATATATCCTGATTCAGCGATACGATTTCTGAAGCAATATCCATTGCAGACTACCGGAGCTTCTTCTATTTTTAACCATAACATATTTTAATTACTACATTGGTATCGTAAGTTATCCCTCGTAATTTCTCGCGTAAATCATTCTCTCAGTGGAAAACTTGGACTTAGAGAAAGTATGCCTTATGTATGGGCATATCTCGATAAGATTTTGAGATAAAGAGTTGTGCGAGGTTACAGAATGAGAACAATCAACGATACAAATTCCCGAGAATCATAACTAACGGTCAGGAAGGAGTGAAATTCCCTAGCTATTCCGCAGTGAGGAAAATGTCGAGATTCATATCTGAACTTCCTATACTCGCTCCTTGTTATCAAACAGTATTCACATCGATCATTTACGAGTATTTGATCTCACGTTTAATCATTATTTATTCCTTGCATCCTAGACGTGAGAATCAATACCTTTCCGACCTCAACACTAGTTTGATATACATATAAAAAACACTCCGCATTCCGCCCTAGTTTATTACCGTTTCCCAATCCTTCTCCGATCTCCCCCTCCTGCCCACGGGACATGAATCGTTAGCGGATAGTAGCCGTTTGAGTGGGACTTGTAAATTACGAAACACACTCCGTAATAGGAATTGCGAGCACTCTCCATAGTCAGCAGCGGACGTCTCATTCCTCTCCGGAGCTTTCACGCAAGCAGCCGTATGGGCTTTGGGTAAAGGTGACTAATATCCTTGTTGGTCGTCTTCTGGACTCGGTTCGCTGTCGGTGGCTCTCCAGCGATGGTGCCCCCCCTACGCTCTTCACTCCTTCTCCCTACCCCCCCCCAACCCTTCCCATAACCTCACCGGATTGAGGACGGTAAGGGCAGACATCGTCCTTGCCTCCTTAGCGATGCCTTCGGCCTTTTTTTGCGGTCGAAGGCCATGCTCCCTTCGGCCACCTCTCCTCTCACCTCCTCCTCCAAGATTTGCTCCCTCTCTCTCACTCTCAACCCATATCCCCTCGCCTCGCTCGTTCGCAACACTCTTACGAGTCCCGTATCCCCCTCGCCTCTCCTCTTATCAACGCCATCCTTATTCTCTCTGTGTCCACCACGTTCCCCGCGTTTTGAGTTTTCAGAGCGGTGGATCGCATGAGAATCTCCTCATAGTATGAGGGACATGGGTCGGGTTCTTCAGTCGTGGTCCAGTGTTGGGGTAAGTTGGCGCAATTTACTCGCGTCGGCCGTGGTTGATAACGCACCGGGTTGGGGGGTCAGAGGTCGAAACCCGATGGATATTTCTTCGGATTAAGTTGATTGGAGCGTGAATGGCGACTCGTTGAGCGCACACTTTAATAACGTTTCAAGTAGATAAAAAAAATTCTTGGACCACGCTTCAATTAAGTACAACAACTGTAAATCACCGTACATGTTGCAATTTTAATGACGCAGGAATTCTTTTTAAATATTTTCATCTCGTCCTTGTTTTGACTTGGTTTACGGCGCGGAATTCGAAATTAAAGTAAATATCGTATGTAAATACGCGTTTTTTATACGGCATAATACTTAGGAGCCATTGTGATAATATTAAAAGTTTGTTTTCGCGTTTAGGAGAAAATCTGTACTCACGTCATCGAATTATTTCGAAATAAATGTCAATTGCGATAAAGCTGAACGTTAAAATAGCATTGATTACTCAGAGAAGCCAAATTAGTGGCATGCAATTTTATCGCTATATCGCATATAAGTACATGTATGCAAAGTTTTACGCAAATAGGTACATAAATGAAAATCGCTCCAACCACCTTAATGTCTTAATTTAGACCACGCAGTTCAGCTTCAGGAAATAGAGTTCAAAAATAATTCAAGTATAATAGGATTCCATTTCATATCGGCCTTCGAGTAGCTTTGCTATTATCTTAGCTCAGTTGATAATTGTTTTGAACTGAGGATGGAAGAAGTGACAAAACTTTTTCAGCAGTCTTGGAGGGGAACAGAATTAATTTTGAAAGCCTTTTAGTGTCATGCCTCCGTTTTTATGTCAACTTCCAGCTCCAGAAATAGTGTATTTGTGCAATTGAAGTAATTTACACCTAAAGATAATATAAGGGAAGAGGTAGTGATCCGAAAACACTGATTATTACCGGCGGAAAGTTTAAGTATAATAAGGATAAAAAGGAAAATGGTCGCTGATATTATTTTATAGTGGCACTTTTAACTGTACCTCCTCATGAAACAAGAAGTAATATTATGATCTTATTGGGTAATAAGCTGGCCCTATTAATTAACCCGCCGCTACTATTGCTGATCAAGTAATTATAGCTAATTTTAGCTAATGGGATGCTAGGTAAAATTGAATTTTTTACTAGTTTCTAACGGAGGGTTATCCGAAAAAAAAATGTAGTGCGGACGCCTTATTTTACATGGTTCAGAGATATTTTTGTTAATGAAGCATTTTGTTGTCATGTCACTCAATGAAATTATCAGTTGAGGTGACCCCGCATAAATAGGTTTATTCCAGGACTCGTTCGCTTGCACTAGAAAGTGTGGAATGTGAGCGATCACCCAATCACCTTCTCAACTGCGTTTGGACCTTGGTTGGAATGCTATGCCTGCGTGGTGGCCTGGAAATGGTGGGAGATGGGTCTCTCAACGTATCACTAGACCTTCTGAGTTCAAATTGCATGCAATATACTAAGCGACGTCTCAATCCCTTGCAGTAAGTCTTCTCGGGTCCTCATCGGGTCAAAAGCTCCATTTTGCCATCCGACGCGACGTTTTGAAGTTAGACTCTTGTGTCTTCTTCAGGATCATCCATCATCTACCTCAAGGACGATGCTCTGGACCTGGAGCTTCGGAATTTCGGTAGACTCAATGAAGCCTTTAACTCTGTGGAAGACTCAAGATGACTTTCTGGGTCATTCCATGCGCTATCACCGCATAAAAAATGAAATGGTCATAGATAAAATAAAATGACTTTGTTAACTCCACTTGAGGTTTATTAGTATATTGGCACTTCGTGTCATCTTCAAGGTCCTTATGAAATGGTCGCTTGACTGTTTTCGCGAACATATTCCGTTGAGTATTACCAGATTAACGTATTGGAAATTGAATTATATCCGCTTAAAAAGTTTATTAGTGACATCCATTTTTTTATTATAGCGTACGAGAATTTTTTAGAACTTTTATGTTTGCTATCTCCATAATATCTCAGCATCCCATTTCGTTGTAGGATTGATACTGAAACCACACTTATCACTCAAAGTGAAAGACATTCATTTAAATCTTTCTATTCTCCTTTAACATCCTTTCGTTGTAAGTTTTTCCTGAAAAATGGATAATCGCAGTAAAAGGGTAATTCCATGTGAAATTTTCCATTAATTTGTCCACCAAATTAAACCACCAAAACCATAATCCTTTGCTAGGTAACTCACAAAAAAGGTGAAGTCAACATCGTGATAAAATTAAATCCTCCAACCAAATGAAACTTTTTTTGCAAGGTGAATTTACAAGAATGGGTAAGTCAAAATAGAATTTTTATTCAATCTCCCTTTAATTTACAACTTCTATATATCTCTTACTAGTAGAATCACAATGATAATGGAGAATGAAGGAGAAAAGCATGTTCTACGAACTCTGATGCTCAAAAACAGGTAACATGGAAATAGCAGTAAAAGGTTTTAGACCCATCGTACTTGTCCTTTTCTTTCTAGAAGCACTTCAAAATGCCTTTTCGCTCAAATCACACATTTTTACGTTCAATGGTATCAGGCTCAACTATGTGGAAGTTGATATTCACAAATGAAAAAACGACTTCGTTTTCTTCCACTGATTTATTTTTTTGGTACGACATGTTTCTTGGGTACTTGACAGGGTGCTTGAAAATTACCTCTATGTGTCGAAACATGTCGTACCAAAAAAATAAATCAGTGGAAGAAAGCAAAGTCGTTTTTTCATTTGTGCACCCATTTTCTTAACTTAATTTTTTCGTTTTAAACTTTTTCATTTTTACAATTGCGGAGCTAAATTTGGCTGAGGGATTTAATTTTAAAACGTGGTTAACTTTTTTTTAACATTTGTGATTCTTCTGGTGAAACACGTTTAACAGCTGTAAACTGGTGGGGAATTGGATAAAAATAAAATTTTGACTTACACTTTTTGCGAGTTACCTTACCAAGGATGATGGTTTTGGTAGTGTAACCGGTGAGAAATCAATGGATAATTTCCCTTGAAATCTCCATTATGCAGCTGATATGCCGGGGACGCACCAGATATTAGCAGAACGTTCCAATTACTTCTCTAGATTCTAGATCCTCCCAGTTAACCTTCATGGGCCCATGGAGAGACACGATCGTGTTCCCTAGAGTGAATTCACGATCATATACCCCATTTATTGTTTGTAACCACAGTTTGGCCTGTTGCAGGTTTAAAACCTACCTCCCCAGGTCTCCTATTTTGAACTCACCTTGTGGCGTTCAGTTTACTTTTCTTTGCATTGAACTCTCAGCTGACCGGATGCTTGAGCGTATACGGTACTTGTGCTACGCATTCCTCCATTAAGCCATGAATATGGACGTATCAACTAACCAAAACTGGCCATCTATGTCCGGACCGCAGTTACATTAGCCAAATAAAGAAACTCATGGACTTCCTGAGAGCCACAGTTCTGTTTTGTAATGGGTAAATGTGGAAAGTGCTGAGTTTGAATAAGTTATTTTATTTACATAGAGTGTCTAAATGCTCCGAAACCTGTGGTCCGCTCCAGACCTTATTTACCCTCGATTACGCTCTTTTCATGCCGTTAGCTTTGCGCTGGTATTTACTTTTCATTCTCAACTTACAAACCGGCCTTCGAAATTAACGCTCTCCCCGTGTTGGTTGGGGCAATTCCCCTTCGAGTACAAACATATCCCATTTAAATGTTCTCCTAGTAACCATATACATCGACAAGACGACTGGCGGAATAAGGAAAAGGAATTTACCCCCTTCCTCCCGTCCCTCCATCCACTCCTAACACGTGATTTCACGCGCCATTAAGTTGAGATCGAGGTGGGCACTACTTAGACCTCTCGTGCCGACATCCGTGCTAATTAGTGCGGATGATTAGAAGAATTGCAAATAAAACGTAACCAACTTCTTCGACTTGCAATCTCTCTCGTTCACGACCTGGTTCTCTTGATCTTAATGTAGTTTGAGCGAAATATTTTCCTAGTCATACTGGATACCACATTCTAATAATGCGTTTTAATTTCAGCAGCTGTAGGGAGCAAGAATTAAGCATTGCATTCTTATTGATGCAATACTATAATTTTATGCGACTGAAATTCTAAGTAATTAAATATTATATCTACATCAGTCTATATTAAGACTCATTTTTTCACGCGGTACGTTTAAAACAGCTTCACAACGTAAGATTATTTTATGATTCTGAAAAAATTACTGCGGTAACTTTGCGATTTATGTTTTAAACTAGTAGAAAAAACATGCAAACTACCCATTGCTAATTTTTTTACGAGATCTAGGTGTTGGAATTTCCTCATTTTTTAAACAAGTTCTCTCTGAAGTGCACTCACGTACTATTTTCCATGAAAAAGGACTGATTTTTTGTCAAATTCTCAGAAAGTAGTTCGGTAAGTGGCTGATATTTTGGTATTTTTGGGAGGATAAGATATTTCATCTTTAAAATGAGACCAAATTCATTGATTTCTAAGTGAAATGATATTTCGCTCTAACTACCTAATGGCTTATCATGCGTGTCGAGATTTTCTAGGCGATCCTACCCTGTGTATCTCCTTTTAATTTCACCCTCATTTCATTGGTTTTTCAATCCTAAGATTAGTTGCTTATCTCTCTCCACCCTTCCCTATCTAACGCTAGTTCTCGTACCTCCTGTTATCTCTTCCTATGTACTTTCCTGTCTATATGGTACATGAACTTATTTCTGGGTCTTTCGCTGGCGACTCTTCCCTATATTTTACCTTCAATTATGTTCTTCACAAACTCATTGTGTCTCAGGGAGTGTCCAATCCATCTGGTTCCTCTTTTCTATATGGTGCTCTATCTGGTTCTTTCCTCTTCTACCCCTCGGTGAAATTCATCATTTCTTATTTTGTCCGTCCATTTTAACTTCATTTTACTCGCAATCACTTGTAAATGAATTTTTGTGTATTTCGCGATTGCATTTGAAATTATATAATTCCTAAATATTCATGGGTACAAAAAACCAGTCACTGAAGGAGTTTCAGCATGACGCGCTATTTAGAATTCTGGTTGGTGCATCGGTTGTGTGAAGACTACTTCTCACTTAAGAGGCAATTGATGGGTGTACATCAGTTTTTAGTCCCCACAAAATTATAGAAAATGACTTAGTTAAAATGACTAGTTTCGAGAATTGCTGGGCAATCTGGAGACTTAAATATTTGCAAATAAGTGGTGAGGCCAAAATATGCGTTGGATTTTCATATTACTGTATGTATGTGGGAGTCATTGGTGTCATACAATTAAAAAATTCTTATGCAACACAACATCGGTGATTTTACAGAACCTTGAACCTTGGAAAATTGCATAAGAATAAGCGGAGGCGACGAAAACCAGTTTTGCGCGAGACAGTTTGTTCAGAAATTCTTATGTTCTGCGGCTGTCGGAAGAGAGTTTTTAGATGAAGAACAAGGCTAAAAATCTATCTCTTTAGGAATGCACCAGTTGATAACGATCTTTAAGTGGCTTCTCCTGGACGCGGCCTCGGAGCGGCAGAGTCACGAAGTCACCCAAGCACTAGTACCTCGTCTGAAAGAAAGCCTAATGCGCCTTGCGTGCACTCGGGAGCATATCGTTCAATACCAATGGATTCTATCGATTACGTTGAGTTAACCGTCGGAAAGGAATAGTTAAGCTTATCCTTTGAACGCGGTTGTTGTTCTTGAAGGTGCTCTCTGGCGAGTTGACGATGAAGAACATTGTTTCTGGTCGGGTATTTTTGCATTGTTAGTAAATCATTTGTGATATAAAATTATATTTTGAGAAACAATTTGTGTATATTTTTGGAAGGAATGGTTTGAACTCACTCAAAAATGGCGCAAAATTATTGTTTTAATATTTTTCGGAATGCACCGAGGCTCTCACATCACCAGGATATGGATAATTGCATTTTCCACCATCATTCTTTCCTGGCTTAGCTGGGGGTTGTCGTTTATCATATTTACCCTTTACATGCTCTAGCATTGAAAATAGGATCACCTCATGGATCAGTTATTGGTTATCTCTATTGGTCAATAATTAATCAACACTTGATCATTGATTTATAATTCGAATGAACACGGATATTTTGATCATTCGGATTTTTTAGCCGTTCCCCTTATACAGGGATGTTTCCATGAAAAAAATAATTTTAAATACGATATAATTTTGCTGCTTTTGGAATGCCATTTAGGAAAAACCCAACTTATTGACGCCATACAATCAAAATATTCTTATGCAACACCACAACGGTGATTTACAGAACCTTGAACCTTGTCACAACGTTTTTGCGATGGAAGATTTTGCCATAAAATACAACTTTCATGATTACCAAAATAAATGGAAACGATATGTTATATTATATAACCCACTGGGAAGAAGTAAAGACGAATTTACTATTAATAACAATACGCTATTAATAAAAGTGTATTCATATTCATGTAAAATTGTGTATATGTATGTTCCAGTTCGTGCTTTCACGATGCGCTTATCGTCGGTCAATAATCGATCATCTCTTTCGGAAATCATTTTATACAATTGTTGATGTTTGGTATGGGCATTCCTTGAATAAAACTAATCGCGTCTGGCTCATTTATCTCATTTTACCCATTTTCCTAGCGGACACAGTCTTTGTCAATAAGCTCGCCTTCTAAGGCTAATAAGCTCATCATCTTCAAGTCGACCTCGACTTAAGCAAACGATTCAGTTGATTTTGCTGCAGATATTTTCATCATCTGAAATTAAAGCGTTAACTTATGTAACGCTCGAGACTCGCTCTACATCAAAATTTCCGTACACGTTACATATTACAAACTTCTGATGAAGACTTCCGCCGGGCTTGGATGTAAGTCGAATCCGTTTTCCAGGATTTCCACCGCGTTTTCCACGCGTCCACAAGCAAATGCTCAAGTACACATGGTTTCATAGTTGCCGATACTGGTTTTATTTGTCAACATGCTCGTCTAATAAGGCAAATAAGCTCGCCTTTGTCAAGTCGACCTAGACTTAAGCACACAATTCAGTTGATTTTATGCTGCAGATATTCTCGTCCGCTGAAGTTGAAACGTTAACTTTATGTAATTCTTAACTGAATCGATCGTGTGTGATGTTTATTAGATGGATGATATCATCAAAAAGTAAGTATAACGCCAACTAAATGCAAAAAAGCAGAAAAGCTTCGGAGTTTATTTAAATTGATAGGTAGGAGAATTGATTTATCAGCTTTTTGTGATGTAGCTTTCATCAAATTACCTCTACAGCATCACTCTTGAAGTTTTATCCAATGTGCAAAATATACCTATTTCAACTGAAGCTGTGATGATATATCCCTGGAGAGTGTATGGGATTTACTTTTTGTGGTTGAATCTCAAATTTTAAACTGAGGAGAATTTGACGTGTGCATGAGACGCGGATGAATACTTACTCAAATAACTCGCTGCAGTTTGGATTGGGTGACAAGTTTCTCTTCCTGAGAAAACATCAAACAAAACTCCTCTGGTTCTTTGACGACATCTTCTCTTCCACCAGCCGCAACATCTTTTCCCGACTTGAGGCACGTGCTCAGAGTAATAGGGACGCCAGAGCAATTTAATAAGTGGAAACATTTGGCAAGCACATTCGCATCCCCCGGCCCGGTCCAACATTTTCGACCGGCCGCGGTAACCGGGACGGCAGCGTGTCGGATAGACCTTAACTCTAATGGATTTCTTTAGGATAAATCGTGGAGTGAAATCCAGCCTTAATGAGTTGCCTTGAGAATTAAATTAAGCCAGTTTTAAGATGTACTCAGTTCAAACTATATTTTGATTTTACTACTGAGGAAGAATTCGAAATACACATAGTTACATTTTTGACGTTTCGTACAATCTTTTCGTCCAAACCTTCTTATTGTTTAATGGTGTCTCTCTAGAGCACACAGACGTTCCATATCCCATAGAATTCATATTTCATTTTTTTTTAATATCTCGAAAGCCATTGGAGTAAGTGGTTGATTTTAGGCATCATTTGTGAGATAATGAGACTAAATGTAAAGTGAAGCCTAACTAATTGAATTTCATGCAAAGCGATATCTCGCACTGACTACCTTAAAGTATTAAATCAGACGGTCGCAGATGGTATACCTAATTTACGCAGCTAATGAATGAGTTTTAGGTAAATGATGTGCAAACCATGGAATAGCCCATTACATGGTTCCGTAGTGGCAAAAGTTTAAAAATTGCTGAACTAGAGGAGAGATATTTTCATGGAGTCGTTAATTCGGCTTGATCAGGGCACCCACTGTAAAACTATTTTTTTCGGTACAGCTGATTTTACTTCACACCTCCATTGTTCACTCCACTCGTCAGGTCAGCTTACCCGCGGGCCGACGTTAAATAATTCTGCAGAGTTAAACTTTCTGTTTTATTTTCCAGTAAAAAAATGCAGGGTCACTTCAAAGTCTTTCATCTTCGCAATCTTTCGGGAATGCATCCAAAAACAAACACATTCAATCTCCGAAGAAAAAAGAACTCGCGCGGCAAAAGCTCACGACTCTTCGCTTATTTTTTATCCACCGACCGAGACCGTCGGCAAGGGGACGTTCTCTTTTCATCGTGTGTGCGTGTATTTTTTTTCCGGCCCCACTCCGGGCCATATAAATGTTTCTCACGCTTCCCGCGTACATTATTTCACTCATTCCTCTCTTTGGAAGGCCGCGAGCAGGAGTAGACGCCGAGCATGCGCAGTGGCCAAGGCGGCTGATTAATCTTATTGAATGCCCACTGCTGCTGCATCGAGTTCTCCCTCCTTGTGCTTGGGCTCGTGCGATGCTCATATTTCAGTAAGGTGCTGCGATGAAAATTTTGCATCAGAAAACATGCAATGTTACGAATTACTTTTGAAAAAGTGGTCATTCCAGAAATATCCCTTCCCCAAAAGAGGTCATTTAGATGAAGACGAGAGAAATACTTTCGGCTCGGTTTTGTTGTACTTCAGTTTCTTATGCTGTAACTTTTATATTTTTCTTATTTATAATTCATTTTGTATCATACCTTCAGCGTTTTGGCGTAGCCTGCTAGCACTGAAGTATTCCTAATGATATTCTTGTAATTGGAGGTATGGACATGACTCAGTTCTCATCAAATGGAACTAGTTGATTGTCAATTTATACAGTTATTTTTAAAAATTATTGAAGTTTACTCTGTTTTGTGTTTTACATCCTGCGTGTTGTCCTCCTGCCGTGCTGATAGTAAATAAATAATATATTGTATCACATCCCATACCGCATTGCATCGTTTATATAGCATTACATCACGTATCGTATTGCATCATACGTATTGGATCACTTCCCTAAACCCAGTATCGCATAAATCGTTTTACATCGTCTTTAATCCTACTTATCGCATTGCATGGCATGTATCTAATTGCTTTGTATCCATTTGTAATTCATAATGCATACATCGCGTTGCATAGCATTCTTTATTATGTTGTTACGTATTGAATTGCTTCGCATTACAGCGCAATACGATATATGTATATCGCATAGCTCGGCCGGTGAATATTGAAGAGCGACATCTCCCGTATATCGCATTCAATGCATTGCATTGTATCCATTTATAATGAATAACGCATACATCGCGTTTCATCGCATTACTTCACGTATTGAATTACTTCGCATTAAAGCGCTATACGACTTGCATCGCATTGCTTATCCGGTCAATATCTAAGAGCGATATTTCTCGCATATCGCAGTCAATGCATCGTAACATCTCAGTTTCATGTAATCAGGACGCTTAGCCGCACTGCTGCATAGTGAGCGTCGAACAAAAATATAAGGCGAGTTTATTAGTTGTGGGGTGAAAGGGAATATTGAGAGAGAACGCCTCGGATGCCGGGGATCGCCGTGAGTTCAAGGCCTCAACGAGATGCTTGAAAGATATGAGATTGTTGTGTGCAGATTGATACACATTTCGAGTGTCGGTATCTCTCGTGTTCGAACCGCTTTCCGCTTTCATTCCCCAGCGGCTTCGAGGTATGCCAGGCGCAGCAGGTGGGGGGGGATAGTATGCATTGATGAAGACGGCGGGTGATCGGAGTATATCGCTCTTTGCCCCATGAAGGAAGCGGAATAGGCTCGAGTTATGATCGTAAAGGAGCTCGGCTTCTAATTTCCAGCGTGCATTATCATTAGGAGCAATCTACGAGAGAGAAAAAGTCACGAATAGTCTGTTGTGAAATCATCGTGTGAAGCCTTAAAGGAGTGCATTTCACCTGCGAATTAATACCAATATATATAGTCAATTTTAAGGGTAATTTTATGAGTATTAGTTGACGTTCTTGAGTTGATAAAAGTGTGGAAGCCTTTTTCATAGGGAGAATTAATAATTCGACCTAAATCAGTTTCTGCGCGTCACATTAAGTAGTTGTTGGTCACATTTTCATGTCTTTGGAAAGTATTACTGCACTCAGCCACACTATGTTCGAATTCCTCTAACTTGTTCTTGTAATATTAAGTAGATCTCTTAAATCATATGAGGCTGAATGGCGCATATAATATTTTAAGAACAATTATACTGTGAGAGAGTATGATTTTGAACGTTTAAAAGCATTTAAGTCGATCTCTAAAATCATAAGGAGACTAAATGGCTGTAATTAGATTTTAAGAATAGCTGTATTAAAAAATAGTATTAATTTGAATATTGTGAGTCCTTTTCATCAACCTATACTAATTATTAATTATCACCAGGGTGGAACCTACTATCTGGGAGCTCCGGAAACCATTGTCCGACGAAATTAGAGAGGAAGTTAAGCAAATAATACGAAAAGCAAGACAATCAAAATCCAATACAATGGGGGCAGAGAGACGGGCAATTTAAGGGCTCGATTAAAGGGAGATTGAAAGAGTTGCTGAAAAAGTCCATACAAATGGTTGAAGGCAGGGAAAGCCCGAAAAATACGAGTATATCGATTAAGGTAGTCTGAAAACTCCGAATTACTATCACAAAAAGGAATAAAATCAGTCGGAAGAGAAAGGCAAAGCTTTTTAAAACTTTGTTCTGTGGAAATGAAGGTTTCATCGGAAATTTCCATGTCTCTATCATGTACGATTTTGCTTGTCATATATTTTGTCGAATAGAGCAATATTCAGAACTCCATGAAGAAACGATTATTTTTGTGTGTCATACGTAGTGTTCATAATATCTATGAAGTCTCTCAAGTATGTTCCTCTCAAACTAATCACCTTTTTTCCATGAAAGTCCTATTTAATAAATATCGTCCTGCATGAAGGACTATTGTGTATTAACCATACGCTTACTCATTTATCTCTCGCATGCTAAGCAACCACTCTACCATCTGAGCTACGCCCCCTCGTAAATGAAGAAGCTCATTTCTGTATAATTTCCCTCCGCGTGTTGCGTGGAATATATTGATAGGCATTCGTTATTCAATGATTGAAAACGCGGGTAGTTTGTGTTTAAAAAGTACTAAGTAGTACTAATATTTTGGAGTGGTATTTATTTTCATCTTCTATTTCACGATTTTTAAGTTAATAAAAAGTTCTAAGGGGAGAATGCGATGAGTGAATGGAGGTTGAGAATATAAAATTATTATGCTTTGGGAGGGAAAAGCGATGTACCGTTCTGTTACTACCGTAGTCTTGTCCATTGCGTTATTTGACGACGTGAAGAGAGCTCAAATTGATGTCATTCCCATATTTCCGTCTCTATGGGAGCAGTTTCTCCACTCTCCGATAACCTCTTCGGATATATTATAATTTCCTCCTGTGAACCCAGTTTTTATTCTATTTTTTATTTTATCTCTATTGCCAATGGATCAATTGAGTGTTTGACAAGCTGGTTCTTTTCTGGTAGGGGAGTCGAATATTGCTTATAATTTAAACAAGTTCATCGAAAATACTGAAAAAAGTACCCTGATGATAGCATGTTTTGAATGAGAACACCATGATAAATCTATACCTTATTGCGATAAAATCTTATCTAGTATACTTGCTTAGAGTTAATTAGTGTTATGAATGTTGTTTGCCGTTATTTTTCAACAAATAATGCATAGAGCTATCCTTTTTTGTCTGTGTTATTAGTCTGAAATATGTGAAGGATTACATATAAGTCTTATTTACTTATTACATAATTTCCCTAAGTCTTATCATTTTACTACTTGAAAGCCTATCATGTTTTCGTGAGCGTAATAACTAAAAAGTGTTAGTGATAATAGTAAGTGCTGTCATGTACTCTGTGGAAATGTTCGATCGACCATTAAAAAAATTCTCTCTGCAATCAAAAGGATAACAATTGCCTCATTAATCTGTGCATCGATTATTATCTCAAATGCCGATTGGGCGGAACTTGTTTAAAGAATGTTTAAGATTCATTTCACGAACTCAAAGACCAGAACGTAGGTATGTATCTCATTAAATCACGGTTGTATCACCGCAATCAACTGAGGTCTGATTTAGGTCAGCCATAATTGAATGAAATGAGTCGGTTTGAATAAACGGAGGTAGTTCTCGGGTGAGAAAGTCTGATGACAGGCTTTGAATCATTCTTTGTCGAAAATTACAACTATTAATGGTGACCTCTCGTCATCCGGTGAGGCCATCTTGACAATGGCGAGCCACGAAATCACTCGCTGTGGGCTATATTCCTGCCGGATTTATTTCGTCAGCGCTCGTGTGTGTACCACGGATACAATGGTGGTGACAGCGTTCTTCTGTCCTTATTATCCAGGAAAAAGATGTGATTTTGAAGTGGTTACTCATGAGACCTTGCGACCATCTGCTCTCCAAAGACGAGGACCGTGATTCGAATGACATTCGCTGAATCCGAGAATCCCACGGATAAATTCCCCGGCCAGATGGCCGCAAGGACTCTCGGTTTTTACTCATGGGTGAATTACTCTCTTTGGAATTGTGACACCATTCTTTGTGTAGCGATTCATATCATCGGACGAGGGAAAAACGCTCGTGTGCGCCGTTTCGTAATTCTTTCAATTCCCGATGGGATTTTTCTCTTTCCGCGTAAAAACGTCTGTGCCGCGCTTTTTCATCCCTTATTTATTCGTTCGCGGAATATTTTTCGTCGCTCTTGGTAGGAAATAAAATTCTGGGGAAGAGTCTGATATGGAGCGCGGGGATCATGCGGAGAAGAAATCATGCCTCTTGGAACGAAGATTGGCCGCGAGCATTGAGATGAGGTTGTGGGGAAGATAATAGTTAGTGAAATGAGGGGTGAGATGAAACGAAAGGAGAGATGGGTACGGCTGATTAGTGAAGGAAGGAAGGAAGAAGAAGAAGAGGAAATTTAGAAGTAGAGTAGGTGAATAAAGCGGCGAAAATCTGTTTTAAAACTCATACGAATAACTCATTTAATCCTATAACCTATTTTAATCAACTTTTTTATTTGAAGTCACTTGTATTAGCGATATTGACTATTACCTTACCAATTTTTACCCCCTTTTCCATATACTAAATCTTTTTCGGAAAAATCGGTGTATATCTATGTGCCATTTGGGCGCAAGTCCTAATAGAGGCTCACATCCGATTATTTCAGTACACTATTAACGGAAGTACAAGTATAAATACTTTTGAAAATATGCTAGAATCGATTACATTTTTTTTTCATTTTTACATTTTAGTTGTACTTTGCTAATCTTTTTCTATATTTTTATTTGCTGCAAACTATCTGAAAATGCTGCTGGTGACTTTTTGCAAATTATCAAACTTACTCTTCCGGTTGAACTTAAATTGAAAATATGTTTGGTAACATTGCATTCGGTAGAAGAGTTTGAACATAAAGGTTGACAGGTACTATTTAGGCACGAATGTGTTAAAGCGAGGATGATAGGTAAGCTGGGAAGAGGAAGAAAAAGAATGGATTTTCTAGGTGAGATGAAAGGTCGTACGAAGTGTACACAGTTGAAGAAACAAACTGAAGAAGTTTTTGCATTGTAGTCGTGAAGAAGATAATCCAATGGCAATACTTACACAGCTATTTGCCTGCTTTTATCGCTATTCTATCTATTGCAATATTACTCTCGAGACTGAGCGCGAGTGAGAGATCATTTAAGCTAGTAGTCACCTTTCCATGCTAAGATCTTTTGTCGTATTGATTGGCACCAAACTTGGCGCGCGAGCAACACTTCCGTATTTTATTTGTGCGTGTTGTGAAACAGGCGCTGCTGTGCGCGTGTGCTATTGCAGTGATAAATACCCAGGGATTGGAAATTAGACGAAAGAAACACTAGATTTGTCGTTGATTCAGCTTGATGATTGATCAATGCATTAGCCGAAAAAGCATTTTCTTCGGTACAGCTGATTTAACTTCACGCCGTCTTCATTCACACCACTCTTCAGGTCACCTTACCCTCGGGCCGGCATTTAGTAATACTGCAGAGTCAAACTTTCTGTTTTATTTTCCTGCAGCAAATTTAGGGTAACTTTAAAGTCCATCGTCTTCGCAGTCTTTCGGGGATTCATCCAAAACCGTAGGCATTCAATCTCCAAACAACAAACTTGCTTGGCCAAAGCTCACGAAACCGCTAATTTTTTATCCTCCAACCAACCGTCGACAAGGGGATGTTCTCTATCGATCGAGTGAGCGTCATTTTTTTACAGTACTTACTCCATGCTTCTTAAATCTGCTTTCTCGAATAAAATTCTCGAGACTGAGGAAATTTGGAGGCAGAGCCAGCGGATGGAGCCAGGAAAATTGTTTAAAAACTCATTCGATTAACTTATTTAATCCCATAACCTATTTTGTTCAAGTTTTTATATTTGAAGTCACTTATATCGGCGATATTGACTATAATATTACCAATATGTACCTCTTTTTTGATATACTATATCTTTTTCGAAAAAATCGGTGGGTATCTAAGTGCCATTTGGGCCCAAGTCCTGGAGCCTTAACTCTATTCACTCCAGAAAACTCTTGCTATAGCTACCTTAAGAAGTTCTTTTATGCCTACTATCGTATTAAGATTGCCATATGCGGAAAGTGAGAAAATTGCACGCTTCTCGAGGCAGTGAAATATGTCCCGCCAAGTATTCACAGAAGCCGACCACGCTTCTAGGAAACAAACAATCACAACTCAAAGCGTCGGATGAATTATGCACCTCGACCGTTGCGCATATCTGAAATGGGCCGCTATGCATAATCATGCCAGTTCACACGCTGCCTATCGTGAATCCATAAACGAGCAAAGGTCGCGATCCCCCTAACCAGAGAGTGGAGAAACATTATCCTTAGACTGACCATTCGAAGCTATTGCAATAACAGTCCCGAGATGGAAACAAGCCGCTTTTTAATTCAGAATTCCTCCCTTGATTTATGCCAGGTGAATCGGTGACCGTATTACCTTTTGCATGTGCCACGGATTTAAAAGCTTCGAACTTTCCCTTGCGCAGCAAACAGGGGTTTGTTATCTCTACTACGGCCTTCTTGAGTCTCCCTTGCACTTAGCCGCTTGTCTTGGGGCGCGGTTGCCTTGAATCTCTTTCTTCCGATGCAAGCATCTGTGATGAGTTGCCGTGACAAAAAGGTTGAGCCTCAAAAGGTCAACTACCATCTGGCCCTTTGACGAATTCCAATCTAACGAGGTGAAATTAGGCCTTTTCGAAGCGCTAGGAAATGTTTCCGATGCCTAACGCTTAGAAAGCAGTCCTTGACATTTCTTTAAATTAAAAACTCAAATACAGTTCGTGCGAGAAAATTCTCTTCCCGATTTTGGGTCAAGATTTAATTCCACGTTTTGCTTCGTTTTCACCAAACTGAGCAATATTCGAGGCATTTATTTGGAAGAATTCACCACATCTTGAGAACATTTCAGCGACGAAGGCCTTGCAAAATGTCATCAGAGCCTGGGTCAGAAAGATATCTTAGTTTTTCTGAAATAACTTGATGAATAACCCATCTGTAAATGGGTCGTTTCATGTGCTCTTATGTGATTATACTGAAGCAATCATTATTATGTCCTTCGAGGTGCCTTTCCATTTTCCTTTCATTGCTTATGTAAGCATTAAGAGAGGGAATGTAACTAAATTGTTTACCTTCAACAACTCATAGATTCCTAATGTGGAATAATATTTTTAAATTGGGAATCACCAAATTAGTGAAATAATTGATTAACTTGCATTTCACACTACATAATTATGGCAGCCATATTAATACTCGTAATTACGCCACGTAACTTTGGTAATAAATTTAAAGTAGAGGTATTTCCTCCAAATTTTTTCGAAGAATTTGTCTAAGGAGTAAAAAAGGTTATCCGTACATAAATTCAAAAATACTTGACGATTTTCGGTTATGCGGAATATTTTTAAACCTTTTTGTTGCATTTTGAATGTTTTGCAATGTAGAGTGCTGAAATGGAAAGTTATTAGTTTTCAACTTTGGCTACAGATATGAGTGAGTGTTGGCCTATGTTATTCTTTCACAGTCATTAGTTAATTAGTTTCGTTTACTCTAAACTGAGCAATATTTGAGAAATTTATTTGAAAGAATTCACGGCATCTTGAGAAAATTACCAGCGACGAAGGTTTTGCGAAGTCTTATCAGAACCTAGTTCAGAAAACTAAGTTTTTAAAAAATAACTTGAAGAATTACCCCTCAATAAATGGGTCGTTTCATGTGTTCATATTTGCTTGTACTGAAGCAATCATTATCATGTTCTTCAAGATTCCTCTCCACCTTCCTTTCATTGCTTATTTTTGAACTAATAGAGGGCTGGAAACTAAGTTTTTGCCCATCAACAACTCATAGATTCCTAACGTAGATTAATGTTTTTAATTTGGTAATCACCAAACGAGTGAAACGATTGATTCATTTGCATTCCCTAGTACAACATGACTGCCATATTAATGCTGTAATTGTCACGTAGTATTTACGTCATGTAACCTTGGTAATGCTTTTGAAGAGGAGGTAATGTCTCAAATTTTTTTTAGAAAAATTGACCTAAGGATTAAGAAAGATGGTCAATACTTGAGCTCGAAAATACTCGGTAATTTTCGTTTATACGGAATATTTTTTAACTTTTTTGGCGTTTTGAATGCTTTTCCACGTAGAGTGCAAAAATTAAAGTTTATTAGTTTTCAACTTTGGCTGCAGATATGATAGGGTGTTGGAATATAATATTTACTCATAGTTATTTTCCATGATGTCTTTCCTTTCTTTCTCTTGTTTGCATTCTCTTTGAGAAAACAATGTCTGATACGGAATAAAACGAGACCTTATGGAGAATTTAACTGCCCAACTGATATCTGTACCATGAATTTAAATAAAACTCAAGAAAATTGAAATTAATAGCTCATGATTCCCTTTTGATTTACATACGGAGCGATCTATAATTGGCTCAATGCCACAAACTTTCTTTAATGCATTAGATCACATTGCAGATGCTATTGTGTTTACCAAACAATATATACTCCAAGTTTCTGGTATTAGACGCCAAAAAGGGCAAGAGACACTTTCACACAGTGCAATTAAGCGAATTAAAATCGTCCTTTACCTTATTAACGTATTCCATTGTATCCTACTCTGGACTGGAATGTGAAGTTTCCTCAGTCCCAGGTAAAGATAGACAATGGCTATGTCAAGATTTTGACCTTGCTTTCCAAATGTCGCTGTTTCCGTCACACTCAAGGAGATCAGATATCAAACCCCAAGTTTATCAATGTGACACTTATGATATAATGTTCTGCTTCCTCTTTCTCTGATCCACCCCTGCGGAAATTTCCATCTGTCCCTCAGAGTAGTAAAAAGGGTGATCGTATGTAACTATTGTTGCTGTTACTATTATATCTAATAACTATTATAGCTAAATGCAAAATGCTCTGAGAGGAGAGAAATTAGATCAAGTGGATTCCTTCGCCTGTCTCGCAAGTATCATCACGTGGGACGGAAGAAGTGCAACGGATATCAAGCGGAGAATAGCCCAAGCTAAGAAGGCGTTAATGGGAAAAATACAACAGCTGTGCTTATGGAAGATAGGACTACAAACCCGGAAACAGAATGTGAAAACATTCGTGTGGAGCATGGAATTCAATTGATCGGAAGCATGGTCCATTAGAAAATCCGACCAGAAAACACTAGTAGCCTTCGAAACCTGGCTCTGTGGGAGGATGCTGAAGATAAAATGGATGGGCTAAATAAGAAATAATGAAGTGTACAGAAGAGTAGAAGAGGAAAGGACCATACGCAACACCATGTGAAAAACACATGATCCTCCCATATTCCTGAGTTGTATAAGAGGAAGAATGTTGGGAAAGCCTGAGAGAGGAAGAAGATAGGTGGGGAATTTTAATGGCATTAAGGGAGACAGAAATAGTGTTGATGATATGGAAAAGGAAATTAATTCATTTAATATAAATGACTCGCACGCCATCTTGGTCTAAAAGTGCGTAGCTTATTGGGGGAAGTGCGGGGGATGAGAAGAATAAGCGTTTTGAATAATATCACGAGAAGCAGATTTTACTTGGAGTCGATAAGGGATTTATTTCTAGGAAACTGATAGTTTTTTAAGTAAGTATTTAGAATAGTCTCTCCACTATTGGTGAAGTTACAGGAAGGACTGAACATTAGCCTACTACTTTTTCAACATCTCTGAAACAATTTTCGTGAATTTACGCGGAACACTCATTAAACCGGCTTATGTTTCGGTAACTTCGTTATCAGGATGGAATTATACATGATGTTGAAGCCTTGGTTGATTCAATAAATATTCGGTGGGAAATAAACAAATATTTTATTTAAGATTAACAACTTAAATGAATATATGTTAATATCTGTTACTCATTACCTCAAATTTAGGCGTGATACTGTAAAACTTGTAACAGTTATTTGATAGATCATCATGAATTACATTTATTCCAAAACTTTCCGCTCTCTGATCCATTCATTCTCCTTTCTCTTACTTCATATTGATAAACGTCCTTTATCTTTCAATTGCTGTTGAGGCTTTTATAGCCTCTAATTAATTAGGCTATGGTGAAAGGGTGGGAGACAGTTGAAATGCGAAGAGCGATCGCATTGATTCCATCGCAATAGTCTTCCAACGCTTCTCAAAGAGATTGATCACTTTGGCTCTCGTGAGATATTTTTTTGCATACCCTTGATTCTGGCCTACCTGCGAGTTGACTGGCAAGCTCGAAGAAGCCTGGCCTCGCGGAATGTGGCGCAGGAATTCAGTTGCTATAAATTAGCTGCCGTCCTTGCTGTCGTTTCACCTTTGTAGTTAACCTCTGTCTCCAAGGTGCTAAGTAAAGATTTTGCTGCCTTTGGAAACAGGCCAGTAAATTCGTCTGCTATTTGCCATAGGTCTTTCGTAGTTTCGCAATTTGAAAAAACCCTAGAACAACCGACAGAATGAAACTGTGAAAAACATTTGAGGGCAAAATACGTTCTTGGATCTAAGCCTAAATGAAAAAGTTAATGATTCAAACATCAAGTACCGTAGCCTTTTATATGGTGATAAATATTTCTAACTACATTGCAGCAGGCAGAATGCAGATATGAAACGATTCAGCGATGCATAAGCCCATTTTCCTTCTGAGAGCATAATCGTAATACTTCCCTTCCATTGCGTATTTAATGTCCTCGCATCGAGGCTTTTTTCCCGCCAAGAATATCCCGGTGAATTGAAATGTCTAATGCCTTTTTAACGGTGATATATAGTTTTGATCACGTAATACTACCTTCTCTCATGTACCCAGTAGTCAATATTTTTTGTGTTTGCTGAGCCATTACCACATGATGTTGCACATAATTAGAAATCACCTTTATGCTTCGAAGGAGGGAAACATTTGACGGGGCAAAAAAGAATTATTCTTGAATTAAAATTTTGTCCAGCCTCCTTATATTCTACATCTGTATGAGTAATTCGTACTACTTAAATTTTATTTACGTGCATTAGGGTAATCCCCCGTCAAGTACTGCAGAATTTGACTTAATGTATGGAAATATATCTATCATTTTCATATGTTCGTGCTATTTTTTGTGCAAAATTGGTTAGCTTCGTAGTTTGTGATTCTCGAACTGTATTTTTTTAGTTTTTAAGAATATAAAATTCCTTAAAGTAAAAAACAGCTTTTCTAATGTTCGAAGATATTCCTATATCTCGAATTACCACTCGTGCGAACACCGAATACGCGATGACCCGAATATTCCATGAATCAGATAAGTGGAGTCATTGATAATTTCAAGTCTTCTATGTGCCATCTTGAATTGTCTGTAATACTTTGTCGGATACTCTAAACCTACAAATTACCACTACATAACTGCATGTTTTATAAACTTTAATCCAACTAAATTGTATGTCTCCATCTAGAAGTGTTCCATTCTCAAAATTGATTTTCTTATGATGAATCTACTCAAAATTCACAGATGATGGTTCCAAAAATGTGGAGCAACTTAAGTTAGATTTAGAGAGTAATTTTGACGTCTCACACGGAGAAGATAGTTGGGGTAACTAAGTGGCCAAAATTGCTGAACTTAGTATTTTACTGGCATGGCATTCAGTCTTTGTTTCGACGAATTCAGCCGCGGTGGAACTTCCCCACTCACCCTTCCAAATATATTAAAATATTAGCCCCTTTCCGAGGTTTTTGTCGAAAAATGCCAGATCTTTTACTTGGGAAATGGTACATGAATACACTCCAAAGAGACCTTATTTAAAATGTGGGGAATTGTCAGCACCTAGATCTCGTCAAAAAATTAACAGTGTGAGGTTTGTTTGTTTTCTCGACTAATTTTGAAAATAATTCTTTCTGTCACCGCAGCAATTTTTTCAGGATCATGAAGAAACTTCCGTTTTGAAGGAGTTTAAAACGTGCCGCGTGAAATAAAATTAGTCAAGTTAAAGACATGACCTACTGGTAGAACGTATGTTTAATTGATTCCTTAAAACTTCAGTCATATAGAAGTATTTTATCGCTCCATCAATAGTGGGATATTTCATTCATGCTTCCTTCAACTGCTGGGATTAAAACGTATAATTCGCATTTGGTCTCCGGTATGACTATGGAACTAACTATCTAGCTCAAACTTCCTTAAGGTTAAGGAGAGGGAAGAAAAAGTCATCGTTAAGGAAGTCGAAGAAAATTCAGTCGGCCGGAGGGACGAAGCGGGTGGTCGCCGATAATCTCTGCCACCGGATTAAGACCGTGTCTCGCTCCCATGACTCGCTGACTGAGTGAGATATCCTCCTCCCTCCCCCCGCCCGCCTCCCCGTAATCGGATCCCCCCGAGCGAGCTCCAATCCTCCTTTACCCTTCGCCTTCGTATTCCCACGGCCATCCTCTCTCTCTCTCTCTCCCTCTCAACCCCTTGTTGTCAAAGCGATACGTCCAACAATGGATGCTCAGTGGAATCCTTTTAAGAGTTAGCGCCCATTCTCCAAGACTTTTTGAGCGTTGCGGGAAGGTAATGCTTTTCCGCTTTGTCAGCATTGCGATATGTATATTATTGGCTTCTGGGGTATTATTACACAACCTTGCCAGACAGTGCTTGCTACCTTGAAAATAAAAGAAGTGTACTCAGCGTCGCGAAGGCATCGCGTGCACACAATGAGGTTCTCTATAATGTAGTCCGAAAGATGTAAAAGAACGGGCTGCAAAAGTGTTAGCGCCGGTGAGTGAAGTCTTCTCTGGCCTTCCACCAGGTCAGGTATTCGGGTACCGACGTTTCGATGACTTCCTTCGCTATCTTCCCGGGGGCTTCAGAGTCATTAAGAAGATATCATCGACCAAGTCATCGAAACGTGGGCAATATGCATGACCTACTGTTAGACCTGAGAAGACTTAAATTACAATATCCAAACTATAATCAACGGAGAGAACCAAAACCTTCATCGGTTAGGACTGATGTTCATGCGACAAAAAGTCAATGTGTTCTCATTATTAATTGAAAATACATCTTTTCTTTGAAAAGAGGCGATTTTAGACTGATTGTGTGTTCTTTCTGACCGCGCTAATGGTCTTTCCTGCACATACTTAAAATAATGTATCTGCAATTCGCAAGTATCGACTGAAGTTTCTGCTCTCATGTAAAATCACTGGAGCGATTTGTTTGTCTTGTGGGCCAAAATTATGAAATAATGCGAATCAGTGTGGTGCTGCTATTTTTGGGATGTTGATTTATTTTTTCATTCTAAAATAATATTAGTTATGCGTCAACTCAGAGAGCGAATAGGGCTGCAAACTGGTTAGTGTTCCTTTTAGTTTGTGTGTTCTTTAAAACTGATTGTGCGTTAACTACTTTATGCATTCTCTCAAACGGAAAAAATGACTTGATTTTTCTCTATCAGTGCGCTGATTTCCCAAGGTGGATTTATTGCTTGAGGAAAATAAGTCAAAGTGTATGGTATACTCTTTTTTCTAACGTTGAAATAACATATTATCTGGAAAATCCTTTAAAACTATCAGCTTCATATTCCTACATCCGTGACTATGTTTTTTTTCTTCATTTAAACTCAGTTTCATCATCAGCTTCAAATCAGGAAACCATCTGGGGGGAATGGAAACCTGTATATTTATTTTTACTATTCATCTTCCGTTGATGCCATGGTGGAGAAATTTCCAGCAACACGAAACAACATATTCTTACAATTGAACGATGATTTTTTTATTGAATCACGTCAAATATGTTTAGAATTTGTGTTTTTGTTGCATTTATAAATCTTTTTACCCTTTGGAATGGGTACCAGAATACAATTGCCTGCTAAAAAAGCTCTATTGTTGTCGTTCATGAACGTCCTACTTATTTAGATACTTCTGCAGCAAATTGTATTTGAGAAAAGTTGAAAACCACAAAGGAGATAAAAGATTTACTTACTTATGTAAATGTTATTATTTCCAATTAGTTCCGTGAGTGTGGCACAGTGTGGAATTTATTTTTTGGAATGATCTTTTTTGTCATAAAATCAACGCTATAACATCGTAGCATTAGGAATGCAACCTTGTATTTTTCTCCGGCGCAAAATAAAACATTTAAAACGAATTACGATCTCAAGACCAGCATAACCTTTTACTCACTTAGCCGTAATGTGTGTGAAATGCAGTCGGTAATGCCAGGCATATTTTTAGCTGGGAAACAGCCGTGTGCTCTAACGGTGGTAGTGCCTCGTCGCATTTGCGTTCAACAGTGCGAAAAACTTGAGCAACTTCCTCTCTGGAAGTGAATACATTTTGAGGGACAGGCCTTAACGTTTATGAACGCACTCGATACCTTGTTGCGTCACCGAGTCCAGCATCCTTGCGCGAAGGACAAAAAAAGCTTCAGATAAAAAGTTCTTCAGTGCTCAATTATTATGGTCACGTTATTTTATAAACTTGGTGAATTTAGGCATGCCTTAGTGGAAATTTATCATGATGCAAAAAGAACGCATAGCATTTTTCCACAATTCATTTAATACGGAACTTTTAGTTTTTACGCAAAACTTCATCTTTAGGTTTATTCAGGTGATATCCCTTATGATGACGCCTGTGTAGAAGAGAGTAGTGTTATATAAAATAAACTATGGAAAAAATACGAAGTGCTCTCTTTGCATTTGCGTTATTGCTTCATCCATCTGTTGTGGGACAAAGTGCTCATTAATTTTAACTAGGAACATCTTCTCTAATGCGCAAATTCATCTCAGTGATTTTATTTTAGAGGTAAGCATGAATCATGGAGATGTTTTACTTAGCGTTTAAGCTAATATTTCAGAAAAATTTTAAATAATATTTGCAACTCCTTAATAACTCAGTTTATTTTTCTGGAGTCAAACCGGAGTAATACGAAGAACGAAAAAATGACCTTACGTTTCATAAATTTCTGCCCACATTAGGTACAATTTTTTTCTTGATGACATATACTCGTTTTTAAACCTGTCAGTATTTATCTATGATGATAGATGATGTCCGTAACCTCTGAGTTATAAAAAGCACAGCAGCTTAATGTATTTTGCCAAATTTTCCTCTGCTTAACATTCATTCTTCTGTAGAAAATAATTTGTAGGTCATTAAGTCATTTTCTTTGAGTACTTTTGAATAAATTTTCACGACGCTAATTTATTGCTTTAATTCTAGGTAATTGTTACTGGCAGTTGGTTTTAACAAATTTTCATGTTTCAAATGATGAATATTTAAATGCGCGGATGACTACCCCCAAATTTCGGAAGAGCAAAATTCAATTATTTTTTGCATGAAATTTAATGCGTGCGCTGAGCGCCTCAGGGTTATTTTTCCATGCAATATAATTCAGAAATCGACTGTTGGGCCACTAAAAAAATTGGCTTTGACAATTGTGGAGAAATTTTCTTTGGTATCGTGCCAATAAGAAGTTTATTTTCATCGGGGATCTCCACGAGCTAAGAGACTGTGGACCTCAATGCTCATCCTGCCTCTCTCTCTCAGGTATATGTAATTTGTTTTGCGTCTTCTCTGTCTAGCATTTTGTACTCCATCAATGCTCACATTTCATAACCTTTCTATTTAGGCGTGCATATGTTTCTTGAATTTCGGATATGTTCATTACTGCACTCAATAACGCAATATTTGGTTTTTAATTTTTCTTTTATTTGCCTCTTACCTCAGCCTTTTCTGCGCCGAGCTTTTTGTTGGTAACTTAAGCCATAAGTGCTTGGAATTTATGTATTTTTAATTTTTTGCAATTACTGTTAGCATCTCAAACTTCGATTTTAAAATTATTAATTACGTCACGAAGTAGATGATGGTATATTTTTGCTTACACCTCTGACGAAAGGAGAAAACCAAGATGTATTGCTTGCATTGCAGCACTAATTATGGTTGGCGCGCGAATCGTGAGTCATTGAGTACACATTTTTATAACTTTACAAGTAGGTCGAAAAAAATTCTTGGGCCACACTACATACAAATACAGCTATTTATACGTTGAAGATGATTGTATATGATGTAATAAAAATGATGCAAGAATTATATTTTTAACTTGTCGTCTCAATTAAAGTATTGCTTTGACTTTGATTTACGGCGCGGAATACGAAATTTTGATAAATATCGTATGAAAGTGCGTGCTTTTCATTCGGTATCATTCCATTATATTTATTAGGAGCCGTGTTTGTGATATGAAACGTATTTTTTCGCGTTTAGTATATCATCTATTCATACGTAATCGAATTATTTCGAAATATACATCAAGAGCCATAAGAACATGTGTAAAAATAGCATCAATTAGCCAAGAGACCAAATCTACGTTCAATGGTATCATCAACTATGTGGAAGTTGATATTCACAAATGAAAAAACGACTTCGTTTTCTTCCACTGATTTTTTTTTGGTACGACATGTTTCGACACATAGAGGTCATTTTCAAGGACAAAAAATTTTAAAATTCAAGCAAATATATACCTGGATACATTTCTTTCGCTTATTTCTATACATACTACTTCTAAGTACAGGAGCAAAGTTTTATTTATTATAAATATATTATACATTATATATATTTAAATTTATATATATATATATATATATATATATATATATATATATATATATATATATATATATATATATATATATATATATTTATATATTTTATAATATATATTATATATAATTTTATTTTTATTATAAGTATTTTAAACTTTTAGCCCTTTTATATTTGACTTTGCCATATTCTCTTCAGTATTCATAGCTGGTGCTGTAAAACACACTGCTGCACGCATTATAGCCAGGGGTTATAGGGGTTATATGTCGATTTTTTAATATTTCTCAAGCTTTAATTTAACATAAAATCGTTAAACTTTTTCGTGGCTTGTAAATTATTTATGACATCTTGAAAAATAGGATGGTATATTATTGCTGGCGTCCCTGGCATGAGGAGCAGAAAAAGATGTATTGCTTGTATGTCAGCCCTTAAAGGTTTATTTTTTTAAATTTTCTGCGTTAAGAATGAACGCGATCATTTGCGCCGCTCGTCGTACCAGCTGGGTGGGCTCTGGCTATCTTGAATCCATGCCTTCCATTCGACGGCGATATCTACGCACCCATTAGCGCGGGAAGACCTAAAAGTGGCGAGGCTCACAGCGTGACGTCCCTTCCGCCTATGAAATGACCCTTACGCAACCCATCCTCTCTCTTCCCACTCAGACTCGTTGCAATATACTCTTCCTCTCACGCTTCATGAGCCTCCTTATACTCTGTGTGTGTATGTTTTGTATGCCCACCCGGCCGGCTGCTCTTTCCCCTCAAACAACAACCCCGACACCACAGAAAAAAATGCGCGCCGTCGACCATTACACGGATTGCCGATCGATAGTGACTGCCTCGCGGCGGAAAAGCATTCTTTTGTCTTCTCTCCTGAAAGGGTGAAGATAATTTTTTTTCGCGAAATTTGCATCATCTGTTGTGGTAGTCCTGCGCCACATTTGCAAACGAGAGTAACCGAGGAATTCTGTACGGAGTCGGCCACTAAAAACCTTTGATTACTGCGATTTAGATAAAACACGTCCTAATGACTCACTATGGGTAGATGTATCATGTGTAATTGCAACCCCGGAGGTCTCGTGGTGCCTGCACGGCCGGGCGCGGGAGTTTAAAGCACACGTCGCATATGGGCTCGCAAATCTATCATCGTCATCATCAAGTAGCAACTCCAGTTTCCCGGGTGTTGTCTATAAGCCTCTTCCAACTACTCTTATCTTGGTATGTTTGTTGATATTGAACTTCCTTCCAAGAGTTCCCTCTCAGTTGGATGTCTTGTTTCAGTTGGTCGATCCACTTATTTCTTGGTCTGCCCACTCTTCTCTTCCCTGGTATTTCCTTTTCCAGCCATACCTTAGCTGCTCTGCTCTGTTCCATTCTCATCACATGACCATACCATCCCAGTCTGGATCTGTTTGTGTTTTCAGTTAGAGATATTTTGCATCCAACTTGTTTTCTAATGTCTTCGATCTTTTTCCTGTCAAGTCTTGTCTTTTGTACCATCGTCCTTAGAAATTTCATTTCGTTGGCTTGTATTCTGCCGATGTCTCTACTTGATAATGTACAAGTTTCAAGGCTATATGATATGATAGGTACGAAGTAAGACTTATACATGGTCATTTTTGCAGCTCTTGGTATTTTTTGTCCCAAAGAAGACTCCTTACTTGGTGGTAAAAACTTGACGCTTTATTCAACCTGTTAGTAATTTCCCAAGAATCTAAACCATCCTGGGAAATTACACTACCTAGGTAAGGGAACTGTTCCACTCTTTGCAATATTTCATTCTCGAGTTTTTAAGTTATATTATTCTGTACTTTACCACTAGTCAGTATCACTGTCTTACTTTTACTGACTTTCAGGTGTAAGTTTTTGAAATTTTTGTACCACCGCTTCAAATTTTCCTGCAGCATTTTTTTATTAATTGAACTTGTTGGTACTTCACGTTTTTTCAGACACTGCCATATCTTTCCCCTTGGGACACTATTATAAGCCTTCTCTAGATCTAAGGACACTAATATTAATGGCTTATTTTTCTCCCAGTGTTTTTCAATCATTCTTCTGAGGGTAAAAATTAGGTCCATGGTTGACCTGTTTTCTCGAAAACCATATTGTTCTTCTTCAAACCGATTTCCTACTATCTGTCGAAGTCTACGTTCGATCACTTTCTCCATTATTTTTAGTCCATGAGATAAAAGCCTGATGCCCCTATAGCTTTCACATTTTCTTTTCGAGCCTTTCTTGAACAGTGGTACTATTATGCCATTTTTCCAGTCGTTTGGAATACTGTTCTCCGACCAAATTGCGTTCAACACTCTTGTTGCCCAGTGAATACCATACACCCCTGCCCCCTTGATCATATCCACACTCAGTTCATCTGCACCAGCTGATTTTTCCTTTTTCATAGTTTTTATGGAATTCTCTACCTCTTGCCTTGTTATTAGCCCTTCTTCCTATGCGACCACTTCTGTATCTCCTGTATCTCCTTCAGATTGTGCGCAATGGCTATCTTCCTGTCCATTTAGCAGAGTCTCAAAGTACTCCCTCATTGGATAAAGGTTTCTCGGGTTTTCCACCGGGTGAGCAGGTCCATGGGGCTCCATGGACCTGCTCACCCGGTGGAAAACCCGAGAAACCTTTATCCATGGACTCCATGGACCTGCTCACCCGGTGGAAAACCCGAGAAACCTTTATCCATCACATACGCCGGGAAAACCTGAGATCCTACTCCCTCATTGTTTCCCTGATTTTATAATCTTCTCTGACAATTTTTCCCTGTTTAGTTTCAATAGCATTTATTGTTTCAGTTGTTTTCCTTCCTCTGTTAACCAACTTGTAGAGGAGTTTTTTGTTGCTCTGACAATCTTCTTTCAGTTTATCCGCAAATTCTTCCCAGCTTTTTTATTTTTCTTCAGTAATTATCCTTTTTGCTTTCAATTTCTTTTCCCTATATATTGCGCATTTCTCTTGTATCACAGCTTCATTTCTGTCGTGCATTTTCTGCTTTTCTTTGTCCATATCTTTCTTGGCACTATTTCTTTCTTGAATTGCTATTTTAACCTTCGCATTCCACCAGGGCGTTTCTTTCGCCCTGACCCTTGAGCTAGTTTTCCCACAGACTTCTTCTGCCTTACTGACTAGAGTTTGCTTAAATACTTGCCACTCACTGGCACCACTTCCTATTTCAGTTTTTGGTTACTCTTTTGCAATAAGTCTTTGGTATTCTTCCTTAATTACTAAGTCATTGAGTTTCCAGTTCTTTAGCCTTTGGCTTTTTCTTACTTATTATCGTTGGCATTGTGACGGTCTTAGTGTCCGCAACAAGAAGTCGATGGTCACTGTTTAGGTCTTCACTTGGTATAACTTTTATATCCCTCACAAAGTTATTTGCATTTGTATCCGTTATTAAGTAATCATTCAAGGTTTTAATTTTCCCATCCCAGCTGTACCTTGTCACTTTATGGCCGGTACGCTTTTTAAACCAACTATTCCTGATCGAAAGATTGTTCCTGACGCAAGCAATTCTATCATACATCCCAAAATATATTTCATAAATGCAAGAATATTTGACGACTATATTTCTGCGAAAATTAAAACAATGACTTCTATCCAAGAAGAGTGATGAAGTGAAAAAAACTAATAGAAGTTTTTGTTTGATCATGGTGATTTTTCATCTGTACTTTCTTTTGTCTTTGTACTGTTGCATGTTACTACTGTTAGTACTGTTACAGTTTTACTTGTTAAATGTTACATTTTTACTTGTTTAGAACACATTATGGTGAAAATGAAAATTGATCCCTAACCACTAGATAAAAAAATTACATATATTAGCACCAGCCGCTGCTTTCTAACATTAGATGATGGTAACCCCAACACAGGTTATCATCTCGGGTACCTATATTCCCCCTTAAAATTGATTTATTTGTGCTAATTGTACTTGTTTATTCAGTTAGAATAAAATTATTATGATTATTATTAATATTATACGATTTCGATAGGATTTTATACTCAATACTCACCATGGTACTCATTATCCTTTGAATCTCAGGTCTGACGATAGCCGATGTGAGCAATAATGCACGCTGTCGCTTCTCTCGACGTTCATTCCAACTCTTAAAGAATACTAAGCGGACCCTTTGGGTATCATATTAAGCTGGTATACACCCATGAAAGTGAATTACCTAAATGTGAATGCAACAATCCAGTTTTATCTTCGCTGGTAATTGGATAGAAAACATATAAGGTCTTGTGTGATGAAGATGAAATATAAAAGAACGAAACTTTGATGAAATTTTCAAGAGGTAGACAAAAAGAAATAAATATAAATGTGATAGGATGTAAAAGAGTGAACAATTTACGTGCCTATGATATTTTAAAGAGGACGATGGGTTTTTCATTAATGCTATAAGACGGAGATCTGCATTGATCTAAGCAACTCTCAGGAGAAGTGGGTTAATGAGGGGTACTCAGAGCAAAGACATAAATGAAAACTTAATTACGGAACGTGGCGTTACACGGATCGGAATCTCGTCATAGAAGTTTTACTTTTACCCATAATTTTGAAAATTTCATCGTTCCTCTCGCTCTGGTGACAATAGAATTCCGACCGGATGTGCAAATGCCGCGTCACAGGAAGTATGCTATTGTAGGTGACATCAGTAGTCAACAAATACGATGATATGTTTTTCGCATTTCTCCTCTCTATTTGCCCTAATAAAACTGCATTATTCCTCAAAGTCTCCATTTTGAACCCTTTTATTATATTCTTCCTATTTTCCGTCACAGATACTCGTAGGCAAATCCTCACATTTTTTTCATGTACAATTAATGTTTTCCTTAGGTTATGTTGTTTTAGAATATATTCAATTAATTTGCCTCTCCTACTTTGTTGAGTTTTCATCCAGCATTTCTTCTCCCCGACTCGTGGTAGGATTTCTTTTTTCGTTATTCTCTCCACAAATTTAGCCTTCATTTATCTTCAATGAGGATAAATAAATCCAATACCTCTAATTTTATTTGCTCTCTTGGTTAAGTAGTCGGTATATCATTCGTAAATCAGTTTGATTTTGCATCAATCTGCGGAGTGAAGCGTGAATTAATTTTCTTCACGAAGGAACACCGACATCTTCCCGACACTTACATGTATCTTAAAACTTAAGGCACATTTATAGTGTGCTACGGCCAAATCAGCTGCCATATTAACCGCTTTCAGCATTTTAATGGTGGCATGCAAGATAGATAGTCATACCGGAAGGAGGAAATTGTGGTGAGATTGTGTCGTGAGGAAGTAATGGGCGTAGAAGTATGTGTTAATTAGGACTAATAAAGTTTAAGTTAGAATAAAAGAGTGTTTAAAAACCTTCAGGAGAATGAGTAGCTATTAGCTATCATGATTATTTATTTTAACTGATATCAGCAATTGAACGTCTTCTTTGCCGAGGTTGATGCCCTTTAATGCATCTGAAGTCTGTCCAATACCGGGCAGATTTGTTAGACGTATTCCCGAACGAAGTATAGAGAGGAAGATCCCACGAGGAAACCAAAGGATGAGTACTTTGGAGAGCTAAACAGGTGGCTTAATAAAGGGTTCTATTAAGCTTGTTAGATAGATAGATAATCAATTGACATGCACGTCGTCTAGTTTATGCACTGTAAGTCAACCTTATGGCATGTAAAATATTTGCCTTGAAAAGCAAGATATCAGTATTTGTGGGTAAAATTAAGGATTTGGCTTGTATGCGTGTGGAAGGATAAGAGTCTGCAGTTCCCTCCTCATCATAATTCTATGTCACATGGTACATCAAGATACAAATATTTAATTTAACCCTAAAATACAGGCATAATGTATAAACAAGGCAATATAAACGAACAGTGACTAATTTACGTACAGAAAAGACATCATAAGCTAAAACTTTGTTGGTAGAACTATTTACGGAAAGGTAATACACAACTTCGTATTACCAATTTACCTTCACGTCATTAAGTTGACACAATATAAATCGACTTGAAAGTTCATAAAATATCATCAAAACATGAGGAGGATTTACCCCTTTATGGGAAAATAGGGACTTTGTTCTGATCATTAATTTAAAAATTTTCCTCTGGAAAATACCCGCGTAAGAAAGGGGTATGAAAAACATTACTCTCAACAAAAATTTTGCTCACTAAAGGCTACCCGCTGCTACGAACTGCTAGGAACAGATTAGAATGGAATGGTGATTGATAATTCGGCGTTCCACTGAAAAATCCCTTTTCTTGCCGGAAACCGTAATCCTGGCATTCGACATTGAAATCCCGAACTCTGGCTGCCTCACTTACCCCATCTATAACGAGCAAGGGCTTGAATTTCAAAGCCAATGGAAGACTGCGTGCGTCAAAACCCTTGCCAGCACATTCCCCCATCTGTTTAAGTCGGCTCGGATTCTTTTTTCGAAGGAACTTTTTAGGCATCACGGAGGGCTCTTAGGAATAATACTCCTGTTTGCCTTCTTTAGGTTTTTTTTGTATCTTTCCGTTCGTCGAAGGTTACACCTGTTGTGGTTGCGTACGGCACGTCGTTTTTAGGGCGTGGTGTGAGCTGGATAATGGGGGAAGACGGAACACAGGTCGGGTGAGTGGCTTTAATGGGCTTAAATGGTCCTCCTCGAAGTAGCTCGCAACAGGGCTAATACGGATTGGGGAAATGTGGAAAGCCCAGAAAATTCAGGGAAATTAAGTAATAGAAGTGAAAATTCTAGTGGGGAAATTTGTTTTAGCGACTGAAGGGTGTCAAAAGTGCGAGTTTTTCTATTTCCGTTTCCAGCTTATAAGATTGTGGATGACGACACGATTTCTCTTAAAAAAACGTAAAGGAATGTTTCTCTTTACGGCTAAACATCGTTATTATTCCTAGAGGAATGGAATCTTGGATGATGTTGATGCTGCAACTCCTCGAAAATAGGAAACTGCTTTTCAATAAATCTCTGTCAAATGCTGAAAATTTGGGAAACGTCAAATTGTCGAGGATATGGCCAAATCCAGACTAGTATCCAAGTAGTCACAAAATATTCATGCTCTTAATAAAGAGGAAAATAGGATTTTTCAAATGCATAATAATATGTATGCTCTTCAAAATGTAGAATTCTTTATGATTCATATCTGTACTGAAGATGTACTGTTTACGAGGAATCTCGCTCTCGAGACCTTTTCTTAAAGGACAAATGAACTTTAGCCTTCTTAAATTGAAATTTATTATTTGCTCAAAGGGTAAATGAGAAAACAACTGATAATTAAATTATACTTTCCAGTTACTGCAGTAGATTATTTGTCATTCTCAATTTGACATGTTGAGGAAGGAAAACTATGAATAATATCCAAGCACCTTTATCATTACAATGGTCTGAGATGCCTTTCCGATTCCAAAGGAATACTACTTTGTAGAACAGCGGTTCATATTCCAGGTCAAGTGTACTTATACCTTCTGTGGCTTCGTATTGGGCTGAGAATCCAGCGATTATAGATACACTGTTGGAAAATGGGCTCCTTTGTTAGAGTAGTGAAACACAATTTTGAATGAGTGCTTTACGGAATCGCTGCTCTAATCACTGTAAATAGTATTTCTGGATTTATTACAAGGTTACCATGACTCAAGTGACAGTAAGTGTCGTTATGTGTGAAGTAAACATCGTGGAATTGAACGAAATGAGCAATGTTCACTCAAACTTAAATGTGCCTGGCTTAGGTTATTATAAAGCAATGAGATTCTCAATGCGCACTGACTTCATTTTTATGATGAATTCTGGTCTGTCAAACCCACAAATCATATCCAATGCTTCTATTCTTTCCATTTTCCTTTTAACTTGTATTGAACCATAATGTTTTCCCCGGTAAATTGCTAGAAGCGGAAAAGAATTACAATCAGCCACCTTAAACTCGTTAAAGAGCTACAACATGACGAAATTCCATCTTGTTGCAGACTAAAAGTTGGTGTATTGCTGTATTATAGCTATGCCATATCAACATTAATAGTATTCATATTCATTCCTGTTTTGAACCACTGGGTGCTTATTAGCATATTGTAAGAAAACGGTCTCCTGGTTAGTAAATAACAGGTTGTGAGAGCAATTGAGGTAACTTTTGACTTTATCTGTTTTTTAATAGGATTTTCACGTTTGCATGTATTGCATTAAGTCCTATTATGGTTTTATTACCTTGTGGCGATTGCTACTTTTGAAAGGAATAGTGCCAATTTTGTATAAAATATTAGGTTCATAGGTAGCCGAAAGACATTGAAGAGATCGAGTTGGAGTGAAGACGAGAAAGACACCTCAGTGAAGGTTAAGTATTGAGGTTAAAGTGCTCATGTATGTTGATTAATTCGGTAATGATTTGTAACGTTCTTCATTCACTTGTACATATAGGTAGAAAATTGTAAATTACCTATATATGCCGCTTAGAGCATTAAATTTTATCCTGCGGTTTCCAGTAACTTCTAAATGCTTTTTGGTCTTGAAAGGACCGAGGGTTTTCCACCATCGTGGAATCTGGCAACATCAAACGGCTGTTTAGGAGGAAACAGTATATTAATATATACGAATTAGGCCTGATACGGATAGGTAAAGTAAATCTGGTTACCTGAGTGTTATTAAACGCGTGATGTCAGTGATTTTGAAATGAAATTTAATTAATGTTAGATGAAGCAGGCATACTTTTGTAAAACTCTAGCCTGAAAATTTTAAATCTTAGTATATCTGCTGACCACCAATGAAATCCTCTTAAGATGCCTTGCTACCGCATTTTTTTCATATTTTTCGTTTTATTTTTTCCACTAAGTAGGTATAACTGTCCATTGCATGCTCATGTATCCCGTTTTGTTATGAAACCTTATGCATTTAGAAAATTAGATTTTTTCCAGACGACGGTTTTCTGCTTGTTTTCTATTTTAAGATGCGTTTTTCCACTTATAATTGAACTATTACTGCGCTTTTTTTTAGCTGATTCTTTCAGCTGTTTGGACGTTTTTTTTTATTTTTCACCCGAGTTTTCCGTACTAAGAGGAGTTTATGAATTAATTATGTTCCAGAAATGATTGAATTGAATGTTAAGGCCTTATATTACTAGTGAATATCGATTTCCATGTAGAATTTAATATAAGTGACAAGGAATTTCTAAAATGGTGATCATTTTGTTGATTTTTATATGAGTGGAGGTTGATGAAAATTGTTTAGCAGATTCCTTCAAATAAATTGAAATTATGACTTAAAAAGTCGAGTAGCTTCTCTTAGTTCTTAATAAGCTCTTGGGTCACTAACAATTTCTTAGTACCCTTACTTCTCTGTCATATTTTGAAAAATAAAATGGGAATTTTCTACTTTAGAAGGTTTTTAAACAACTCTTTAAATATTTTCCTTCACTATTAAGTACACTGATAGAATTCTATAGCAGAAAATGCGTTACATTTGTAAGCATTGTGACTTATTGCATCAAATGCGTGGAATTCCCATTTCATTACTCATCGTGGACCAGTTCCATCACCTCAAGACAGACACCAAAATGTCTATGAAAATTTGTCATTTCCTGCTCGGAATCATTTTTAGAATTTGCGTGGGTGTGCTGCTTAGATCTTTCCCAAGAAGAATGTTGCAACGACATGGGTGATCATTAACATCTCCCAAACCTTAACCTTGTGAAAAGGAATGTCGTTTCATTTTTCCGCGCCTTATGCATTCAGGGAGTCGCCCAAATTACTCGCACCTCTTCCTCCCTCTTTAGAAAGTCCAAACACGTCGAGGTAGAATGAAACAAGGGTTATTCAAGGGTGGGAATTTTCCCGCGGGCAGCAGCGGTTGCCTTGCCCGCTTGCCTCCTTGGGCGATTCCCTTTGCATTCACCGACGATCTACCCAAATCGTGATCACCATTGTACCTCTCCGCAGGGAGTTTGTTCCTACGAATCGAAGATCGGCGCCGGGCCTGTGTTTCAGGATCATGAGTTTTTTCAGGCGTTGGAATCTCTCCTGCCTATTCAACTATTTAAGAATTTCTGAAAGATATGTTACCTACTACGTCCAAGAACGACCCTGTGTTGAAATGCAACTATTTTACAAAATTACAACGCTGAAACTTACAACATGTATAGCAAACGTATATATCTACCCATGATTGAAATACGGTTGTCATAAAAGTCCCTGTGCTTGATTTACGAATGATCAAAGTCGGAGCTTTGTTCAAACACCGTCAAAAACCTGTACTTTTTACGTTTCACCCGCAGTAAAAAATATTAAAATACATTTCATAAATTTAAGTTTACCGTTAAATAAAGCTGAATTAAGTAAGAAATATTATAATGTTAATAGTTTTTCTATAGGTTTTCTCATTATTTTTTTTATTTGTTCCCAAACTAGAGCGCGCAGAATTTCTACGCCGATTAGTAGTTGCTCAAGTTAGGCCTCATTTTGTGCACACCGATGGTAATTTGGAGCCAGCGCATTAAGGTTTTATTCGAGGACACTTACAGATTTTATTTGTAAAACACTACAACGGGTCAATTTGCCACACAGCTTTTCCTGAACTTGATTGGGGGCCGCTGAATACTTATAGTTACTCTGAAGGCTAAACTTACTGAAAACATTAGATAGACAAAAGTGTTGGACTTGGGTATTTGGAGAGGTGACCGAAATTTTAAGTTATATGTGCCATGTAATGATAAGGGGATAAAATAATGGTTTAAAATTAAAAAAAAATAATTTCATTTTGGTAGAGCTGTAGGGTGAATGCAAAGAAGGGTATTTGAGGTCCGGTGTCATCACCGACGTATTCTTCAACGAAAAACTGAAATCCAGAGGGAAAAGAGCCCGGTTCTGATCTACCAACCGATCAAAACATAACTTCTTGACCCTTTCTCTCCCTCGATATCTGTTAACAATTCTTTTACATTTACATTTTACATTTGCATGTTCACCGAGTAATGGAATTAAAAATAAAAAACACCGATCAAAACTACGATAATCAGTTCGTATTATTCCCACTCTCAACTTTTGGTAGGCTTGAAGAAAATATTCAAATATTCAATACAATTTCTCCTCTTTTCGTGGCTCTTGTCCAAACAAACCCTGCCATAAGCTATTGCGGTGGGTAGCAGATTATCTTTAGACGGATATGAACTTGAATTTTCCTACCACCTGATCCTCTCGAAGGTCTACTCATTGATTTGAAAGAAAATGGTTATTAAAACCTAAATAATGACCTTGAGACAAAGCAGTTCGTATTTTTTTATGATGATGGATTCACAGTGTTTCGCAAATTTATCGTTTAATATTACCAGCGTCCTTGTGCTATATGAAAACCAAATTATACTCACAAAAAGTCACGTCTGCCTTATTGTAAAACTATTTAGTTGCTAAACTTGAAGTTTGCGCTGAAGGTCATTTTAGGAAGACTTAATAATGTTCCTTCACTGTGAGCATGTTTTGAACCGTATTTTATAGCTAATATTTATTTATTATCTTTAAAAATTACTAAATTTGGTCTCGCCTACTTATATTCCGTCCGAAATTTGAAACTTCTCCAGTTATAAGACTCTCTTTAACATAGAAACACAACTAGTTTGATACGTTATTTTTGCCTCGCGTGAAACCGAAGCGAAGGTTTACGACCGTCAATTCAATAGTCGATTATCCTTAAGCCGGTCGTTTCGCAATCAATCAATTAAAGCATTTTTACCGAGTAAGGGCATTTAACATGAATAGACCCCGATTCAATCCACCATAATCAGTCCATAATATCCCCACTCTCAACTTTTGGTAGGCTTGAAGAAAATATTCAATTCCTTGATATAATAGTAGTAGACCAGAAGCACTAAATTTTTAGGTTGGCGACCGACAACCAAGGTCTAATTTGAAGTTAAGGAATAGCTAATCAGGTTGTGAGGACCTAATTATTTAGGAAATGAAGAGAAAGAGGAAAGAAACCCAGCCACAGCCTAATATAATCTAAAAACAAAAGAGGGTGGAGATTCTTACGTTTCATCCGACGAAAGGAAAGTGATATGAAATGGAAGACTGATCAGGTTTTTAATGTTACATAAATGTATGATCTCTGTAAATTAAATTATCGAGAAATTATGATGAATGAAAATGCACATCTCCCAAGAATTAGGATTGGAACAATGCCGTGGTTTGGACAACTAGCAGCATTCTTCAGGTCTGACCTAATATGAAGATAGATATTTCCAATCATTGTATCGACAAATGATTTGGTGCAAAGTCACTCGCACGGGTACATATACATCAAGGGTTGAAATTCGCCAAGAAAAAATCAGTAGACTCGACCGGGAATCGAACCTTGATCTCCCAATGGGCATTTAAGTGTGTTAGCCAGTTACACCACCAAACCATCTTCCTTCGAAGCGAATTTCGCGCGTTCGTAGCTAACGCACCTGACCGGCAATTGGTAGATCCCGCTTCAAATCCCGGTCAAGTCAAATGATTTTTTCATGGCGAATTTCAACCCTTGATGAAGATTAGGTTTTGACATCGAGTCCGAGGTCGAGGTACCTTAAAAAATTCGTTCTGAAGAATCCAGGGTAATTTTATATCCCCATAGAGTGATTCGTTCCTCAATTGTTAGGAAATGTTGCGTAATGAGTCTCCTAAATCAAGTTTGTCGAGTTATGAGACGAAACTCTGATTGCGCCCGGTAGGCGACGGAATAAATTAATTGCGTTACATCGATTTCACCTTCGAATGAGGGAGCGGATAGTTTTTCTGGGTTTTGACCTCGGTGACTCAAAATCGAGGGAGAAAGATGGAAAAAAAGAATCTATCTGGCTATCCGATCGGC
This sequence comes from Ceriagrion tenellum, assembly GCA_963169105.1. Classification (NCBI taxonomy): domain Eukaryota; kingdom Metazoa; phylum Arthropoda; class Insecta; order Odonata; family Coenagrionidae; genus Ceriagrion; species Ceriagrion tenellum. The sequence goes on from OY720634.1 coordinate 91,123,249, forward strand.
CATGACCCCAACACATCTTCACCTTCTTCTTTAAAAAGGCGAGAACAATTTGAGATGGTCGCCATGAAAGTGGTTACAAAAAAAAGTAAAGGAAGGTTCGATGCGGCAAGGGAGAAAGTCGTAAATTATACGCAAAAAAAGAACATCTTTTTTCACGACAATGAACCCCAAAAGCCCGCTTGGCGACATTCCCTTGAAAACCGCTGGCGCCTCCGTGTCGCACGCTCCATGTAGACGATGAGCTCGGAATATTAAGCGACCCCTACCGGCTTAAATAACACGCCGTACGCGGGCGAATGGTGAAGGGAAGATTGTTTAAACTCGGACAGGTCTTTCGGAGAGGAATGCGTCTCGTAAATTTCTGGAGTAAGCTAGCCTATTCTTCATAAACTGGCGAAATATCAGCGCGTTCCAGCGCTATGAGGCTCATGTTTACGCTCTCAGCCTCCTCAATGTTTACGAGCCGACTAGACTGGTCGGAGGAGGCGGGTCAGTCAATGCCAATGACGTCATCTCGTGCGGCCGGAGAACGACGACGTAGTGTTGGAGTTCTCCGACAGGTGGAGATGCAGCCGCGATGCAGCGCTCTCACCAGCTTTGCTAATGGGATTCATTCAAACCTTGAGCGCTCGCTCAATCACGTCTCGCACATATTTTCGATTGGCGCTAAAGATAAAAGCCTTTTCGTAATACTGCTGAATGTGATCACCTATTAGCCCTCAGTATTAATGGTATACACCATATTTGGCTTGAATTAATGTATCATTTATCGTTTAAGGGTTGAACTATGTATGGCTCATACCTAGTTTAAAAATCCCGATTGCCTGCCCTTATAGGATTTTTATTCGGAGATCTGCCCGAGGGAATAAATATGACTCTTTTCATTTGGCATTTGTTCATCTTTGCTTAAGCCAACGTATCATTACCCACCATTGAGACCTGGAAAAAGACTTTGCTGAGCCAAATTAAGACTTTCAGGGACTTGGCTTTAGGCATAAATGATCCATCTATAGGCATCGTTTTCCCAAACGACGACCCACAGGAAATTATCCATTAAGACCCGTAAAGACTATACATGACTATTAAAATGATAATACCAATTCCCTTATCATAAACAGTCATTTAGGAGAAGAACCATTTGCCGAAAATTTCATCCATATTCTTTTTTTTAGCTTAGCGTTTCTTTCCTACAAATTTTAAATTTTAACCTCGTCTTATAATTCGTCTGACACATTGATAACTCTCTGTACTTTATTTTTGTAGACACCAATGGGTTAATATTGACCGCATGCCATTCCGTTATTGAGGAAGAGTTTGCTTGGTATTTGGTATCATACCTAAATAAAAGACTAAAACTTTATAGCGCAGCAGTATTTAGAACGATAACAATTTTACCTATTTTTCTAGAAATTGTCAAAGCCTTAAAAATACAGTCCCCTGGATGTCCCATACCCAGAATTCCCACTTAGAGGTAATATTAAAAAAAAAGTTATGACGACTACATCAGTTTGGCAATTAATATCTAAGAATAGAATAAGTAAATTATATTTTTTTCATAAAACAAGGTCTAGTTTCGTATTTTTTAACTTTTATAATGTCATGTAAATGTTGTCCGGAGTTTTTTCAAACAGTCCTCTGCCAAAAATTCAAAGCTACTGTAGAAAATATCTGTTATGTTTACAAACGTTGTTTGGCGTGAAATGAAACGAAATCAGTGAGAAGTTAGATAGAAGATAGAAGAAGTATAAAAATAATAAATGATTGATGCTAATAATATGACTTACGTCTATATAAAACAGTCCTCTGTCTCATCTAACAGTCCCCTGTCACGTTCAAAACAGTCCCTTGTTGAACCTAACAGTCCCTTGTCATGTTTTATCAGAAAATCACAAATAACTTGAAAAATTCCTATAAATTTAATTGGCCCTCTTATGTAACAACAGTAATAATTACTTTCCCAAGCAATAGTATTATATTTTTACGAAAATGCTAAAATAATATGCCAGAACATCGTCTGTATGGGCCATTGCGAGTTTACAGAGAATTGCCCGTACACCTCTTCCGTGCATCGATACATTACAATATCATCCTCTCTCCAACGTACGCATACGCACGCCTTCTTACTTAGACTTTCCCTGCTCGTCCCAACAGCAACGTTCGATATAGCATTCACCCATGCGTTGCGCACGTGATTTTCCCGACGGGCCGCGATCGTTCTTTTTTTTCATCTTTCCCTTTCGGCCATTAAAAAAAAAGGAATAAAAAGGCGTCTCCTCATTTGTAAGCTGATGGGCAACTGGAATGTGACGTCACGATTGGCTGTCTCGCTAGCTTTCCTGTTTGCATACCAAGGATATTAAAACTCCTCAGCTTTAAATTTACAGCAAGCGGCATTTTAGGCATCTCAAGGTAGCTGCTAGTCACGTGATTCTGTGCATTTGAAACATAAATTTGTCAAGAGTATTGCGAGAAAAAGTTGTGTCGTGCCTAGTTGGACAGAGAATTTGAGAGATAGAGAGATTGATTTCTCACGCTGTGTGTCCTGGTTCGAATACCAGCGAGGGAGTTAAATTTTCACTTGCAATCCGGACGCTATTATAGATCTCTATGGAGGGAACTTTAACCGCAGTTAACTGATTTGTCGGAGGAGACGTTAAACTTTGACCCTCGAGTTTCTCATCTTGAGAGTAGGGAAATGACTGATGCAAGACAGTCACAAAAGGTAGGATTAGTCAATTCTACGCATAAAACCCCTTTAAAAATTCTAGCCTCTGACCAAATCCACAGCATTCCCTATACCTTTCATCTATATCTACATCTACGTGATACCCTGCGAGCCACCACGAGGGTGTGTGGCAGGGGGTGAAGATCACCAAACATGCACTATTGACATGCAAGTAGGATATTTAAGGGAGATATGCTAGATAATAGGGTCACATGGAGCTAGATGGTTATTATAACGGCCTTTAACAAACCTAGCAGATCTCCTTTGCACGCGCTCTAATTCTTTAATCATACCTTCCTCGTACGGATCCCATATACTAGCGGCATATTCTAAATGAGGCCTGACAAGTGTAAAATAGCTTCTTTCTCGTACTCTCTCATCGCATTTGCCTAGAACCCTTTTTCCTTTTGGTGCGAAGTGTCAATAAAATATAACACAAACACTGCATTTCAGACTAAATCTCTTATTCAAAACCAATCTTTTCCGGTGAATTTTATAATTTCTTACGAACTCCAACATACTACGGTAGATCTGATCATGATAATAACATTATCGAAATGGTCCGCAGAACAGACTGGTTTAAAATGACGTTTTTCCCGCGATCGAAAAGAGATATAATGGCTACCAATGAGACCTTGAAGTAGGTCAGTCAACAGGTATTTTAGCTGATTGGTTGATCTGATCCCTAATGCTTGATTCTTATGCCCGTATTCATAGTCGTATTCCTAGGGGTTACCTGGGTATCCCCTAGCCAGGTAACACCTTGGGGTCCCCGACGCTGAGCGATTCATAAACCTTAACTGGGTAACACCCAGCCAGGGGACGCCTGGGAAAGAGATTTGGCAACAATCCCGCGGAAAAATACATATGAACGGTTCCGTTGAATGGTTCTCGAGTTTTCGATACTCATTTTTCACCGTAAGCAAGCACGCTATAAACAATAATATAGTATACTGGTACATGATGTTGATGAAAAATGATTGAAGGAATATGAGAGAATGTTAACAATATTACTTAAATATTTATGTAATATGAATGGTGAGGAATATGAGGGTGGTTCAATAAGTACCCATGTTTGTAATTAGAAGACGTTACTATGGAAAGTTGTTGATATTATCGTGTACCTCCATCAGTACTGTAGTATCAATTCGTTCCACGCGTGGGCAGCAGTACTGTAGTAAGGAATATGAGGGTGGTTCAATAAGTACCCATGTTTGTAATTAGAAGACGTTACTATGGAAAGTTGTTGATATTATCGTGTATCACCATCAGTACTGTAGAATCAATTCGTTCCACGCGTGGGCAGCAGTACTGCGTTATGGGAGCTTTGGGTAAGCTTCAAGCCTCACTAAGGAAATCGACGGCATGGGGGAGGGTTAGGGGACGGCAGTCCCCTGGGTAACGACTATGAATACCATTTCTGAGCCAAGGGGTTCCCCAACACCTGGGGAAAATCCAGGTAACGACTATGAATACGGCCCTTAATCTGCCACGTAGTACGAACATCACGTTTCACATGATCCCTGCATGACTCTTGTACCTCGTAATTGCATTGCACATAACTTTAATTGGCTATTTAGAATTGGAAGCATACCTATAGGGTAGTGTATGCTGGTTAAAGTTACATGTAGAACATTACAGTGCATGTTGGTGATCACTAGCCTCCGGCCAAACACCCTTGAAGTGACTTTCAGGGTGAAATGTATGAATCAGATGAATCAGAAAACCGAATTGCCAATTTGTGCGGATCAGATATGAATTACGTTCAAGAAAAAAAGATAGGTAGTTCTGTGTCTGGTAACTTTTTACGCTCGAAGCACACCCGTACCCATAGCCGCGTCTCTTAACAACCGCACCCACCCGTTTTCCATTCATTCGTGAGGGACGTGACTTGTGTGATTGAGCGGAATTGATTCAAGGGATGAGTGATAGATGACCGACCGCCGATCCAGCGGCGGATTCGAGGAGGGGGATCGTAGACTTGAGAGCGTTCTAGGAACCACGAAGGCCTTCCCTCCTCCCCGCCAGATGGAACCGAAGCGATAGAGCAAGGAAATTACGCGCACAAAAGAGGACCGAAATGGCGTGGCTTGTCATTCATTCCTGGAGGCGACGCTTGTTTGAGTGCTCTCCGTGAGTGGTGTAACAATTTCGAGCGCACCCATGGGAACTCACTGGAGCTAAGGGTGAGAAAATTCCTCGTCCATCAAATTTGATTTCCAATAACGTACGAGTCCAGCTAGAAGGCGTCACGGTCTCCTCCTTCGTTGAACGCTGAGCTACTGGGCGAAGGGTTCACTTGACCCCAAAGCAGAATTCAAAGTAAGTAATGAGAGCTTGAGATTCTTATGTTAGCCGGCGGAAAGCAGCCACTTCAGCTGAATTACTTACACGTAGGTTTAACATAATTTCACGGTAAAACGGCAACTGCAGTGTTTAAAGAAGATAGGACTACAAATTATGAAACAGTACGTGCAAACATTCGTGTGGAGCGTGGCACTCAATGAATCTCAAGCATAAATCATTGGAAGAGCAGACCAGAATAGACTAGAATCATTTGATACCTGTTGCTGAAGGAGGATGCTAATATAAAATGGTCGGACAAAATAAGTATTGATGGAGTATACTGTATAGAATAAGACGAAAGAACCATGAGGAATATCATTCAGGAAAGAAGAGCCACATGGATTGGACACATCCTGAGACAATGGTTTTGTAAAAAACATAATTCAAGCAAACTCTTCCTCAAAGTTTAGTCTTTTATTTAGGTATGTAACCCCCCCAGAGCTATCAGCTGTTCTCCTTTGTTGTTTTTAAAGCCATTTGAATAGGAGAGCACTGTGGTTTCTTTTGTTTCAACCTTTACACTCTTCAACTCTCCCTTTTGGCCTTTCTCCTTTGTCACTGTGTTTCCCAGCATCTGGTTGTTGCAATCACGACCCAAAAATGATTCATTTCATCTCCAAATAACTTACACCTTTGCACGGCTGGTAACCAAACAACCCCTGCCAAATGCCCAAGCAGCCGCTCTTTTGGATCTTATTTAAACTAACTAAATACACTCCTTTTGATTCATGTCTCCATTTCATGTCCAAATATCTTACACCTTTGCATGGCTGGTGACCTAACACCCCCTGCCACACACCCAAGCTATAAAAACCAAACACTACTACCAAATCATGAAGGTAGAGATTCCACATTCAACGCACCAAACCTCACTCATATAGCTCAAAAATTGACAGAGAAAGAAATAAAAGGGGTACAGAATGACTGACACGATACAAAATTAATATATATAGATTCACACTGATTTGTTGCGGCATTCCGCATGTGCAATGTTGAGCCACCGTTTTTCTTATTATTTTTTCGGGTTCTTCAAATCGCGAATTTTAATGGATTGAGTCCATTTTTACTGCGTTTTTATTGCGTTAAGGATAACAATAACGACCACGCGGAAGAAGGAGCCGTGATTTCACCCCATATTTCTACTGAAAATATTATCCGGAAATGAATTATTCACTTATAAGTAACTTGCGATAATCATGCAAGCATTTAAATGCTTGCTTCAGGAAATATATCCACACCAATAAGTTATATATTATTTTCTCCCCTTGCGCCATAATATCTTAAAATTCGTGTATGTATCCTCTATGCTTTGAGTATCCTCAATTAACACCTGACTGGGCTTCCTCTTCCCCTATAGAGTCATTATGGTACGAGAAGTAGGCGTCATCAACTCCCCAAGGGTGAAATCTTAATATCCGTGAGAAGATTTCTTCATCTCGCCGCTGAAAAGAAAAACTGCTCTCACCGTCTCCTCAACGTCACGATGATCACGACAAAACGTCATTATTTCGCCGTTGTGCTGTTACCGGTACGGAAATCCACTGCCCCAATCTTCTCTCAAAACGCCGAGAGAAAAAAATGGCAAATGATTGGTCGCTTTGGATACAGTTACTTCCGGCGTGGATGGATGGAGAGTTTAATAATTTTATTTGAAAAGAGTGTGCGTCTCAATTAAGTCCATTTTTCTCTGGTTGAATGATCGTATTCGTAATCATGAGCGAAACAACGAAGGAAATATGAGATTATGTTCCTGTCGACAGCGCGCTTAATTGATCGATTGAACGAATTTGAGTTATTTCTTAAGCTTTCTCCGTGTAAAACCAATCTTTTTTGCCATTTTTTTGCCGTACATCTCGATGAAAAGTTTCTCCGTTTCGCCCACCGCTCCATCGTCCGTGAACAAATTGTTAAGAATTGTGTAGGATACACCGGGTACTCTCCGTCGATCTGCAGGAGAATGCGTTCCTCTTAGCTTGGCATTAACTGAGAATAGGAACTCACCAAATGCACATCTTCGCTGTTCTTCCTCCGTTGATTGCGCACGGGGAAACGGAATACCGGAAACAGCAATTTCACTGGCGGGCGATATCCCCTTCAATCCATGATGCAGCCTGGAAAATAGTGGGATTTTTTCGGGTTTTCTGGAAAAACTCTCACTTCATTCAGTTAGTAGCCATGAGAGCTGTGTCGCTGCTCTGCGAAAAATTAGAATCAAGCCTTTTCGAGTTGGACCCAAATTTATATATTTCTTCCTTAAGTAGACAGTTGTTTATTGCTCATTTGCGGCTTGGAACATCATTTGAAACTAATAAAATTACAACATAAACTTTCAATGGCTCCAAACAAATTTATGATGGAAGCTACCGTCGTAGCATGGCTGCAAAGTGGCAGTAAAACAAATAATAGCGAACATTTGATAAAAAATCTTGTATGCCTATGCATGAAAAGGGCGCATATAATGAATATTATGGAAAAAAACTATTGTAACAAAAAAAGGATTTTACCTGAAGCGTAGCTCAAAGCAAGTAGTTGAAAGAAGTCAAGCCTTAATTTTCTGTAGAGATGTGAATATATTTCGATGAATTATTAAAATATGTGGTTATTTGTTTCTCAATTTTAGGCCAACATACGTGAAGCATATTCTAACTGAGAAAGTTGGAGCTCCTTTTGTCAAGGAAGGGAAGAAAACAATTTTTTTAGCACCACCTCCTATGTTTGGTTTATAATACGAGGCAGATTTGATGATATTTTTTTACATAACAGGACATTCTTATTTATGCGTATCTCTCTTCGTATTTGTAGAACTGATACTTTACCAACCAGTGGCTGACTGATTCTTATGTCTAACTTACTCAAATCTCACACTCGCAACCATCCTCGCGTTGAAATCACACTCGCTCACGCGAAAGCGAATGAATGGCCACAAGTGACCTCGCTTGGATCAGTTGACGCTCTTTCTACCAAGCAGCAGCTTTGATGTATCTGAGACGTGTTTTTTTATGGGTCATGCGTGTGTGACTCATCGGGGGAAACAAAAGCGAAGTGACTCTTATGCGAGGCTTTGCCATTTACGAAGCCACATTGGAAGTGACTGTTAAAACACTTATAGTCATAAGTCTTTAGTGGTGACCTCACGTATTGTTCTTGCTGGTGAAGACGAGGTCGACTGATGGAATCTGATTAGGAACTACTAATGAGATATGAGTGTAGCAAGAAAGAATGGGAGATATACGCATAAATATTGACTAATTTTCCTAAGCCTTTTTAACATCTACGTTGAAACACTTTGCGGTTAAGAATGTTATTTTTAAAATTTTATTTTTTAATTTATTTAAATAAAATTTTCGAACTGATTAAGATTATAAATGTGACTTTCCAAAAGTGGATGTAACGAAAAATATATAAGGTGTGAGCACTAAGAAGAAATTGTAATTATATTGGTATATTGACTTCAAAAATATACTGATGCATACATACGTCGTATACCGAATGGCTTGTGGAAGATATCAAGAAGACAGAACAACGTCAGATTTGGATAGCGAAACTGAATCTAAAGAGACCTAAAAAAATATTAGGGATCTTTAGAGATAAACCGGAATATCTACATCTACGGATGGGAATTACTATCAGAACGCAGGTTAAAATTTAGGTTAAACCTTTTAAGTAAATTCGAAACCGATTTGTTCACAGATGACGTTAGATACATATTAAGAACCCCTGCGTATTATGCTAGGTTTGACCATATTAACAAAATTAGAGAGATAGATTGTCGTACCGGTAGATTTAAAATGTCATTTTTCCCGCGTACCATAAGAGAGAACAATAGGCAACGTAGCAAAAGGGATAGGTAGGTGAAACATAGTTAGAATAGTCTGTAGTGCATGATGCATGTAATAACTACCAATAATCCCTTCCTTATTATGTAGATTTTAACCTGTACTATACCGTAGTAACTAATATTCTATTGTAATAACTACTGCAATTACTTGCAATAACTAATAATCTACTGTAGTAACTAATAAACATTGACCCTATTTTCTAGCATGTCTACCTTATATATCCTACTTGCATGGCAATAGTGCATGTTTGGTGATCTTCACCCCCTGCCACACACCCTCGTGGTGGCTCGCAGGGTATTACGTAGATGTAGATGTACGTATTACCCTGAAATACACCTAAATGGTAGGGAGTGATTTTTTAACCAATATGCTTTTTAGTGTAAAAATAACTTTCACCGACATGCACTATGCTATAGGCATGCCACGAATACTACAGAAACTATTGAATGAATATATAATACAGCTACTTAGACGAGATACAAGAGTCAAGCAGAAATCAAGCTCACCATAATGTTAGTGTTGCGCGGCGGATTAGGAAACAAGCATTAGGGTGCAAATCAACGAATTAGCCTCTCTATTTTTCGACTAACTTACTTCATTGTCTCTTTGGATGTCATTGGATATGTTTTCAATTCCCCACCATCTTAATCTACCATCTTGAAATGAAAGAACACAGAAATGGAAGCATGACATATTCCTGAAAGGGTGAAACTGAATCGGAGGAAACGCATTTAATTTACTCTTATTAGCTCCTTGTAGATTATTCAAACAGATAAAGGTTTTAAATGCAACTTTCGAAAAGTGAACGTGACGAAAAATATATTAGGAATAGGCACAAAGTGAAAATTGCGATTAAACCGGTATATCGGCTTCCAAAAGTACCGATGCTTACATATATCGAATGGGTTGTGGAGGATATCAAGAAGGCAGACTAATATCAGATTTGGATTGGATTGGAGCAAGGGGGTAAATACTGCTATTTCGAGTGCCTGATCAATAGTGACGGTAGAAGTACGAAAGATATAATGAACAGAAGAGCGCAAGTTAAGAAGGTGTTGCACCAGAAGAAAAGTCTACCCTCAAGCAGCAACACTTCGAACTGAGGAAGAACTTCATGAAACTATTATGCGTATGTCATTGAAGCTTAGATGATAACTACAGCAGTACTCAGTAAGTAATAAAACATGAATAAGCAGTGTACTTGAAGAATAATTAAGACAAATGTGACGGACGGAGAGTATCATCTATAAAGCCCGACATCTATCAAGTCTTATGGTCCAATCTTCTTTCGAGTTCCGTCACATTTGTCGACTTCCGTTGCCATTGGGGTCTCCTTTTTCTCTGGTTGAGTCGTTCTGATTAGATCTGCGTTGAAATGCCCTTTTTTAAGTAACAGAAAGTACCAACGTTATCATCTGTTCAGTTGAAGATGTTAGGGCTCTAAATCATAACGCTTTCAACAGGAAAACATAATCCAGCAATCAATGGCAAAGCACTTTAACATATTTTTGAATCGATTTTCAATGAAAAACGATGTAAACCTGGTTAAACTGTTCAACAACATGCTAAATTAACTATTAATGCAACCCCGAGGACGCACTTATAACTATGCGAAACGTCGTTGAAAGAGGAATGAAGCGAAAAATAATTTTTTTTCCAACATCGCCATGATTGAATGCGGAAGTCGCACAGAGGGGCGAGAAATTAGAGCAAGTGTATTCCCTCACCTATCTCGAAAGTACCATCACATGGAACGGAAGACGTTCGACGGACATCAAGTGAAGTGCAGTCCAAGCTAAGAAAGCGTTTATGGTAAAAAGACAGCTGCTATGCTCTAAGGAGATAGGACTACAAACCAGGAAACAGAATGTGAAAACATTCGTGTGGAGCGTGGAATTCAATGGAACGGAAGCATGGACCATTAGAAAAGCAGACCAGAAAAGACTAGAAGCCTTCGAAACCTGGCTCTGGGGGAGGATGCTGATGATAAAATGGGGGAAAATTATGAAATGATGAAGTTTCCAGAAGAGGAGATGACCATATGGAACACCATGCAGAAAAGAAGTACCAGATGGATTGGGCACACCCTAAGACACAATGGATTGGTGGAGAACATAACTGAGGGAAAAATAGAGGGTCAAGTCCCCAGAGGAAGACCCAGGAATAAGTTCATGGACCAAATAAAGAGGAAAGTACATAGGAAGAACGACCAGGAAGTAAGGGAACTAGCATCAGATGGGAAGGGTGGAGGGCTGCAGCCAACCAATTTTCGGATAGAGCGGCCAACTTTGAACGCCGTATAACAAAAATTATTGTATTGAAATAAGAAGTCGTTACAAGAAATCATTTGGGTATAAACCTACGGAAAAATGATCCATCATTCCGGCACTTCGATGTGTTATTCCTCCCGTCCGTCACTGGTGGCAGGGAGGAAAAGGGACGAGATGGACGCGAAGAGAGAGAGAATGCTCGGGAAACCAGAGAGCGGCATGCGAAGGGCAAGCCGCTCACGATTCGCGGGTTTTATTTTTAGGCGCGTTAGATGGGAATAGCGAGTGCGCGTCATTATGTTCTTTCGAGTCGAAAAACGACCCTTCCGTGACCTTGGCGGTTGCGAGTGATGGCGCTTAAGTGATTGTAATAAACGTCAGTGATGGATGAAACGTTTCGGCAGTTTTCGTGTCTTTTTCATCGTCCACTTCTCATTGTCAGACATTGCATTGTGAGAAAAATTGGAGAGAGGTGGTGGAATAGTAGAATCGCCGAGCCTCCACGGTCGCTCGTCAGGATGCGGTTTCGGTAGCTGTTGAACATTTTGCTTGTTCCTCGTGTCACCACTTTTTAGTCTGATCATATTCTGTTATTCGACGCGTGAAGGTCAGCTGCCCCGACCGCCTCCGACTCTGGCTTCCGTAAAAGAGTTAATTAAGCTTCACAGTGGAGAGATCTGAGGGAATCCAGTCATATTATTCCGCAACCGACGGAATATTATAGGCAGTAAAATATCCAAATTAGTTGAGATTTTGTTCTGACGCGAGCTGTGCATAATCCCCTTGATAGATTATTAACTACTGGTAAAGCACGAAACAACATGTTTTTCATACAATTTTCTACTATTTCTGTGTGTTTGAAAAAGGGTTGGTGACGTCAGCCTCCAGTTGGATGATAGGAAATAAATGGGTATTTTTCGGAATCTTCCCGCGTTGCACCATTTTTATCGACGACCGTTTCGCCGGCTATCAAGTCGGCTTCATCAGGTCTAATTAACAGAGAATTGTCTGCTGCTATAAATAGAGCTCTTGTCCGTTAAAACGTTGCAACGCGGGGAGAACTCGAAAAAGTACCAATAAACAAGGAAACGGTGGAAGCCTTCGTAACGATAGTATATAAAGTTAATTTAGTATAAAGTTAAAAAAGAATGGAGTGCTGTTTCACATAATCCCTGGAACGCTTAAGTTCCCTTCAGTGATCTAAATGTACAGTAATCGGTCGCTAATTCCACGAGAAAAAATATAATATTATAATTTTGAGTGAAATATAATCCATAAGACTCCATCATCATACTGTGGCATTAATATGAGTTAGAAAATTATAAGTAATTTGTCCTCATTTCGAACGGTCATTTCTTTTATTAATTTTTTCCAGTATCAAGTGTGACCTCATTCTTCACCTAGGCAATAGATATAAGTACTCGTGAGCATGATTGCTGCATGCGGGTCTGGTGCTAAAAATCAATGGAAGATGGATTGAAGACCTGAGATTGAAAGGAAAACTTATGCTAGTTCTCAAGAAAACATGGTTGATTACAGAATCCAATCGAAATGTAGTCATACGTGCAGCCTGACTACTTCAAGTTGAAAGTTCCACCATCTTTTAAACAGCCAGTACGTTGGTTGGTAAACTCCATGTGTACGATAGTTGCAACCGACGCATGGCCAATATGCAGGTCAAGGTATTTTTATCCACACGATTCAAGTTACAAAATATTATAATCGCCAACGGAGTAAAATTTGGTGAGAATAATTACTTCTCATGACCAGGATTCAAAGCAGTCTGAAATCCAAAATCAACTTCAATTGCCGGTCTGGTGCACTAGCCAGTTACAGATCCGAGATCGTATCCCGTTAAGGAAAGTGATCTTTTCATGAGCAATTCCTTGTCTTTGGTGCATGTATTTACACCAGCGCGTGCGGCTGCGTACCAAGTCATATATGCATTTTGCAGTGATATCGCTTTATGCAGTAACGTTCATTTTTCCCCAACCTAAGGTCTCACAGCCTTAAAATCAGCTCAAATCTTACTCTCGTGCTCGCATAATGTCATACACGTCGGTAAACATCACCTTGGCTCGAGGAACTAGAGCAAAGCTCGTGATAATAGTCAAGGGAGTGAATTAATTATTCGTAGAATTTGCGCCTGTTAATGAAGAGTTCTATGTCTCCGTAAGGCGAGAAACTGTGGTTAAGGGTGTAGTATTTGAGGGGAGAAGAAAGCTTTTTGTGGTAGAAAAAGAAAGGTAAAACCGGGCTTTGGAATAAGAGGGAGAGATGAGGACAGGAGCCGTGCGGAATGGATTCACGGAATCGTCGGACCTTTAAGAGGAGAGACAAAGCGGGAAGAATCTGGTGGCGTAAAGTGTTTGTGCGAGTCCACCGTGCTCCTCCGGGAAAGGGAAATGAAAAGGCGGTGCGCTTCGGAGAGAATGGCTCATTAGAGTGAAGGGGAGACTAATAAAAATAATGGCGAGACAGGAGGGCCGTCGCCATCAACTACACATTTCCCGTCCTCCCCTCCCTTCCCGCCCACCCTCCGTCAGCGCAGTTTTCCCATCTCCTCCCTACTCTTATTCCCCCGTCATTCTTCCCTGCCTTTCCCGTAAATTTCCACTTTCTCCCACCCCTCTCCCCTTCCAAACCCATTACCGAACTTTTTAAAGGTACTTCTTTTTTTTTGGCCCATAAAAAAATGTTCACCTTTCCGAAATCTCCGAGCGGCCGGGTGACGATGTTTCACGGACGACATTTTCCCACCACGGTCCCATGATTTGGGCGTCTCTACGTCCGAGATGCCTGCTTCAATAATGTTGCTTCTCAAACTAAAGCCGTGTTTACACGATGCATGTACCCGCGGGAGTAGATGCATGGACACATTCACCATTATTATTGTTCCGTTTAAAACATCCAAAATTGCACAAATGCATGAACGCGTGGCCATAAATAGCCCGTTCTAATTTTGAGTATTTGTCCATGCATTAATCCAGTCACGTACGCGGGTACGTGCATCGTGTAAACAGGCCTTAAGTTAGTCTCGTCCCACGTGCTATTTTTCGCCAATGAGGAGGTAAACATAGCGCCTTCATGGTTAAATACTCTGCGTTGACATTCGGAGCAAAGTATACCTTATGCATCGTTTATCAGATATGTAACCCTTGAATACCCTTTCAACTACGGAGTGCCGGACGGAGTGTCGAACTGCATTGACCGAGCTTGTAGTCTCCGAACAGTAGCCAACATGAGATATACCTAGATAAGAGTCGGCTAAGAATGCTTAAAGAAAAACTTAAGAAATATGCTGCACATATTCATTTTAAATGACTGTATTATCGTATACTTTTATCAATATTTTTGTGTTGGTACAAATCCTTTGCCAACTTTTTAAAATTAATATCTGACTGAAAACGAAATAATGAGGCTTTTATTCGCTATATAACAGCTAAAAATACTTCTGACCTCATATGCAAGCTAAGGGATCTGTATCAACTTCATTATCCTTTTTCGGTACGATAAAGTTGGCCCGCAGTGGGAAGGTTGGGCAAAGCATTGGACTCACTGCCATGTCGTAGCAGTAGTTCCCAAATTAAAATATTATCTTGTCGTCAAAATAAAATCTCTGAATAAATCACAATAGTGAATGAGACCCCACGGTTGACCCCAGGAGTGGATTAAACCTTTATCGGACTCTATAATTTACCTCAAGATGTTGATGTCCCCTTCCAAATGTAACTTCCATCTTCTCGGATCCTTAGTCTTAACTTCCTACCACCCGGAGACCGCGGAGTCTGCTGAACCAACCGGACGACCTTGGTCAATGGCGTAAGGCTCAAAGACTTCGAGCTGGATGGAGGAGGAAGAGGGCGGGGGGTGTTTAGCGAGAATGGGAGGTATTAGAGGGATAGGGGATGAAAGGCAAGAATAGGGTGGGGGGAAAGGACTTGAACGGAATGGATACGGCATAAGGGGAAACGCGGTACGCACTCTCGCCAATCGTCATACTCGCCTCTCCATCTCTCTCTCTCTCTGTACTCCCCCTCCCCCATTTCCATTCCCAACAGCAATTTCGCTCCGTATCTTGTCGGCCCCTATATTTAACCCCCCGACCGGTTATATACCATTTTGCGACTCTCGAGTTTATCCGAATTCTTTTTTGTTCTTTTTCGCAAAACGGGTGGCTCTTCCGAGTATAGGCTCCTCCTTCTCCCTCCTCGACTACTTCTTTCGTCCGACTCTCTTCCCTTTTGACTTCTCGAGTCCTCTTTCTCGTTGTGCTGTCCGCGGAATGCCTCCTCGCCTTCCCCGCTTACATACGCCACTTTCAACCTCGCCCAAGACTTCTCTCTCTCTCTCTCTCTGCCGTTTCAGGACGGGCGTAGAATACGTAATGCGTCGTCGGTTCCCCGAGAGAGATTCTCGGAGGTGATTTTTATTTCCAAGAAGTGGGGTGGGAGCGAAGAGGTCGAAATGCACCGAAGGCGCTATCCACGGTTATTTTGCGCGGTCGTAAGTCCGCCATCTTGGTCCTCCAACTTATGTCACATCAAAGAAGCCTTCGATACTTCGAGCGTAATTATAGGCTTGAGAGGATGTTATACTCTTGGCACTGAAAAAAATGAGCGGAAAATTAAAAGTAAATGTCCAGATATCTATATCTACTTATTACCCCGCATGCCACCACAAGGGTATTTGGCATGGGGTGATCTATCGCGAACATGAACTGCAGTGAAGAAATTTACTCTCACCAACAAGCACCGCACAAACGGTATGCTACAAATGTTACAGAAACTACTAAACTATTATGTAACTATGGAAACGCGACACAAGAGTCATGCATGGCATATACAACACATGGTGTTAGCACTACTTGGCCGATTAAGAAGCATGCATTAGGGGGCATATGAATTAATCAGCTACACTACCTGTCAACTAACCTACTTCGTCTCAACGCAGCCATTATGGTCAATTATCAATCGCGAGAAAAACAACATTTTAAACCTATCTGTACAACAATCTATTTCCGTTATTTTATAAGCATGATCTGGTCGGTGTCATAGCAATCACAGATTTTGATTATCATTATTACTGATCGTTCATTACTAAATTTGGCTGACCATAGCATTCTTATCCTATCTCGTTTTAGTTCTTATACTCCCTCGTATTCCTTCTCATGTTCTTTCTTCTTTATTTGATCTATATATTAATCTTTTGGTCCTCCTATCGGGACTTGTGCTTCTCTTTTTCCTTCAATTATTTTCCTAGCTTATCCGTTGCGCCTCGGAGCGTGTCTCGGAGTGTGGCTCTTCTTGTCGGTCTGATGGTCCATATTGTTCTATCCTTTTCATTCTTCAGTTTAGTTGAATTGAATGTATAAGTGACATGGCATAACTTTACATAAGTCTGCAATATATCTACATAAGTCTTGAATAAAATTTCAACATAGGCTCTGTAAGGACCTATACATTTTATAAAATTTATAATTACAGTTTCAAAGAGCTTGGAGCTCATAGAGGAACAAAGTCGGTACAAAAAGTATAACAAAATTGGGTAAAAATTCATAGGAAGTGACACATAATCATTAGATTATGATAGTAGAAAATTCCACGAATATTTTTTTAAAATTTCTTTAAAAACATTAGGGAAGGAACACTTTTCAAACAATGAGGTAGATCATCATATGCTTTTATTGCTTGATATTGACCGGGACCGGGTGCCATATCTTACTGAAAGTAACGTGTCAACATGTACATCATTGGCAGTTCTTGTGCAGTGGGCATGTATTTGAGACTTGAGAATTAGTTCACTATTTGAAAGTATTAGTCCATATTTGAATGTAAAAATATGGATTACTGAATAAAGTTGAACAATGGATTGTAATGGCAAAACCTCAGTCAGTTGATGGAATTCCATAGTAGGTATAAGGAAGTCTTAGTTAGTTGGTTCTTAATTTCTTATTTTATCCGTCCATTTGATCTTTAGCAGCCGTCTCCAACACCAGGTTACGAAAGCTCCTATTTTTTTCTCGTCCATTTTGCCTGTGTTCCGTGTTTCTGATACATTGTATGCCACGCTGCACATGAATCCTTCCATATGCAGTTTCCTCGTTTGCAGTCCTGTCTTCGTTTTTACCTCCGTTAAAATCACCAGCAACCCCCCTCGCAGTTGTACCTGCTGCTTGAGCGGTATATGGCCACCATTGTAGCTGTGCGCCTATTGCTGTGAGGCTCGGGGAATTGAAACTTTCTTAGTGGCAGCGTTGGATATTCTCTCTTCTTTTACTTCATACTTCAATGGCATTCTTAGAGAAGTGCGGTTGGTGGTGTCGGATAATTTTTCAACTCTGTGGATTCTCGCTCTCCGACTTTTTGTGAAGGTGGTGACACGACATGTGTACATTTTATGCCTCTTTCACCGGGCATTGGCCCGGAACTCGAGGGATGAAACAATACTGGTGAAGTTACTATGTCAGTATTTATGAAGGGAGTCGCCCGGCCTCTTGGGGTCATTTGTACCGCTTCTTGACAAATTCTCCGTCTTTTGTGTCAATAGTTATGCGACTTACCCGGCAATAGATAGATATTTTACTGTTCATGGAGACGTGCATAATACAGAAACCTGAATTGAAACGTGAGCTGTGGGTAACTTAGGAGGAATTCTTGTGGGCAGCTACCATCATAACATCAGCGCGGTACAATACAAAATCACTCCAATGCCTATTTATACGAGTGCATAAATTCATGCAAAATTGAATATCCATTTCAAGATTGGCAATAAGTAAATTTAAAAAAATAAATATAATGACAACAGTTTTTTTACGCTAAATATTTCCGCATTACCAAAAAAAGGAGATATTTCTTGATCTTTTTGAAGCATGCAAACACATTTTGATAATTAAATATCTTTCTCGGGCTTCGCACCGGGTAATGTTTTCATAATCCGCCGAAGTTTCGGAAAACGACTTGTTTTCCATTTTCAAGGCACGTGTTATTTCCGCCATGACCACTTTAACAGTGTTCCCGAGAAAGATATTTAAATATAATACACCGGGAAAATCTTAAATCATTTACATTTTGATAAGCATTCAGAGCGGGTGGTTATATGATACAGAATTTGGAGCATAGGCTTACAAACCATCTTTTAAGTCTCATTTTCTACCTTTTATGATGAATTTTACTTTAATTCGGACAAACTCTTTCTATCTTACCAAGGATAACATCAGGTTGAAGTTCTGTTTGTTAAACTGCTACCGCTATCTTACAATAGTTTGAGCTAGATTGTTTCCTAGTCATAATGGAGATCATACTCAAACTTTTCATTTTGATATCAGCAGCTGTAGGAAGCATGAATTGAATATTACATTATGATTTTTGCAATAATATACTTTGATAAGATTAAAGTATTAAAATAAATTTATCTACATAAGTCTTTAACTTGACTCATTTTTTTACTTGGTGCGTGTAAAACTCCTTCAAAACTGAAGGTTGCTATTATGAAAAATTACTACGGTGACAATGTGATTTATTTGGAAAAATGGTCGAGAAAAAGTACAAATAATGTTTATTTATAGTTTCTCTTCTTCAAATTAAGTATCTCTGGAAAGAAAATCCGTACCATTTCCTAAGTAAAAGGGCTGGTATTTATCACCAAAAACCACGTAAAGTAGCTTTATAAGGGGCTGATATTTTTGTATATTTGGAAGGGTGAGATTCTTTCAATTGAGACCAAATTATTTGTTTTCTAGGCCAAATTATAATTTGATTAAACTGCCATAATTATGAAGGATGATTTGATTCTTATTCGGCGTTTAATGCTAATATACTTTGATATAATATCTTCTCAGGTTTTCCACCAGGTCAGGTATTGGTTTCTCCGACGTAAAGTGTTACCGTAAGTTATGCCTTCAGTAAGTAAACTCGATTAATTCTGGCTTAACTTTGTGAAAATCCATTCTAAAGAATTCAAATGAGATATGGTACTTTTTTCACAGTTTTTTTTATATTTCAGGTCGACCGGTTTCGTCACATAGGCGACATCATCAGGTGAATAGTAATTTGGACCTGATGATGTCGCCTATGTGACGAAACCGGTCGACCTGAAATATAATAAAACTGTGAAAAAAGTACCATATCTCATTTGAATTCTTCAGTAAGTACTTATTTTTACTTCAGCTTGTGTCTTTCATAAACGCAAAAGTAGCGGCGCTTCAAGGCACTTGTGAATGGATGTCATTTTTAAGGATGTGTAGCCACGGTATCCGTTTTTTTCCTGGAGCTAACCCATGGTTTTTGTGCGGAGGACTCGGAAATGCCGGAACATTTATGGTCGTCGATCCCCACTGCCTCACATTCCGTCCACTTTCCCTTTCGCCTTCCTTATTCGCAGTCCTTTTCATCCTTCTATAGATGCGTTCGTGTATGGAAGTATCCCATTCCCGGTCGTCTGTGGTCATTTTTGGTACATTCCTCGACTCCCTACATGGCTCAAAATCTGGAATGTCGTAATGCTCGAGTCCCAAAATAAATTCAGCTTCGCTTTCAACATCCTTATGAGAAAACTCACGAAAATTATAATTTAATTTAAGAAAATTAGTGCCAAACTTTTCTCTAGTCTTCACAGAGACGATGTTTTATTTCTATTTTGAAATTTTGGAAGTGTGAGAAATTGTATTACAAATGACGCAAAAACTTTAATTTTTTTAACAGACTTCTCAGATTTTAACGCTATGTTCTTACCCGTTTGAGAATTGCTATTTATTCAATAGTTTCACCCCGTAAAATGGAGCCGTCATTCAAAACTGAAGTTTTCCTGCGATTTTTTAAAATAATTACTGCTGCGTGTTGTATATATATTTACTTTGTTTATCAATTTAAAGCACGTGCAAATACCCAGTGACACATTTCCGTTGCGATCCGTATGTCATAGCTTACTAATATTCTGATAATGATTATCTGGAATGCACAATCGTACTATATCCAATTAAAATTGGCTTATATTTGTATGAAAATGTCTCAAATATAGTGAATTTAATTACTGTAATACCAGTATCGGCATAAGTATGAAATTTTTTCCCCTACAATTAGAAAAAATTCACTTAATTTTATGGTAATGATACCTCGTTAAAACTATTTTCATATACTTTGCTGATCATGATTTCTTATAACGATCTTTTAACTCGGAGTGGGTTATATCGATCCGTCCGCTGCCTATGCCACTTCTAATATCCTTTCGCTGCTGACTCTACTGGGTATCTTTTTAATTAGTTCGTGAAACACTACTACTAAAAAGATCCACCTATGGATGGAACCTAAGTTTGTAGACCTAAGGATGTTTAATTGCCTAAAATGAGAAGTGACAAAACATTCGCAGTCGGTAGGATTCGAACCTACGCTCCCAGAGGGAATCTGATTTCTAGTCAGACGCCTTAACCACTCGGCCACGACTGCCCATGTGAAATGGAAGGAGAATCCACAGTCAAATCATCCGTCCTTGTATACAGTCCCTCTGTGTTTCACCTAAAGTTAGTTGGTTACTTTCAGGGGAGGCGACGCATAATGTGGATCAATTGTGCTATTTTTAAACGGTATTCTTGAGTTTCACCTCTTTGTATGAGTCGAATCTTGTGATTGAAATTTATCCTACTTCCTGATGACTTAGAGGTCTGAATTTCTATAAATAGACTATATTTCAGCTACTATACAGCTATATCTATTTAAATAATGACGATATGGATGAGTGAGGAGTTAACAGGTTTAGCATGAAATTTCAAAGGGAGAGGGAAACGTAAAAAGAAGCACGCCGTTGGTGTTATCTTACCCTTCACGAAAGATGCCAAGATAGACGTTGATAGACGGCGAGTCTATCTTTTGTAATTGGAGCACCCTTTACACCCAATAGATCGGAATGGCACTGAAAAATCTCCTCTGGCAGCGAACGCATCATCTATCTAAAGGCCTCGGTATATATCTATCTAAAGGCCTCGGTACTCTCGCCTCAACACCCATCCTCACAGCTTGTTTCCTTGTACCAGATAACCCCAATATGCAGCCTCTTTTTGGACTCTTCAGCCATCTTTACCCACGACACACTCTTTCTTCCCCTTCTTCTTACATCATTTAATCTTCTCGCGAATCCGTTTGGTAATTTAACGCTCGTCCATCCTCTGGACAAGACCGAACTAACAAGCCAAATTTCCTTCATGCCAGTCAATTATCGAAGCAGAAAATCCGAATTATTTAATGCCTCACTCAGTTCTTACGCAATATTTCATATTTAACTTAAGCATTCTCAACCACTGTACATTACTCTATATAGACGTTTGCCTCTTTTAAGTCTATTACTCAAGTTTCACTGACATTTACGGTCGGTTTCACAATCTTTGGTTTAAATATATTATCTGTATGAAAGCTGATACAAATACGTTCACCCATCAAAAAGCTCACGTCAACTGGCAGTCTTGTTTATTGTATAAAACTCAAATAACTCAGCTTAAATCAGGTTAGCGTAAAGGCATCGACAGCATGGATGCGGGGAGTACGACAGAATCAAATATGAGCGACGTAAATTTGAACGATAAAGTATGTTTAATCTTTTCATAAAATCTGTTCATGAGGAGCTATAAGTCTTGAGAAATCAAATAAAAATAAAATATAGGCATTTTATCACCTATATGTCAAATTTATCAGTGAATTTCTGCCGCATTTGAAGTCAAAATGCGGTAGTTCCATACAAATGGCGCTGCAGTCGACTCCTATGCAAGGTCTTTTAATATCGAGAGTATTCTTCCTTCGAAACAGTTCTTCGCAAAGCAAACAAGTCCGCAATTAATGTGCTTATTTTAGTGTATTCTCTATAAGCGTAGCATAGGTTTTTCAACGCTTTTGATGATTTGTCAGTGCATTTATGCTCGAAATAATGGCTAGCGCCGTATATTCTCCGATTCCCTTGAGTGTGCAGTGGTGGTAAGTGCTGATTAAGCACATTATGGCGGCCATGGGGTGGAAATGGTTGCGAAGACCCATATCGAAAGAGCTACGGATATATCGAATCGAACGACCCTCCTATGGATGAGCGAATGTGGTCATTATTAATATATTCGTGGAATTAAATGCACAATGTGTATACATTAATTATACATACACCCATTTTATCAGCCAAAGCAGGATTTTTTTAACCGAATAAATAGGAATGTGTTACTTAGCAATTGTCTTGACTCTCATGGTCAAGCCACAGCCACCTTAAATGAGGTTTTAAAGAAAATGGCGTCTTCCATCTCGCGCTTCTTTATTTTTCAAAGTTCCACATTCCTTTTAGATCCTCTCTCCCCTCCTTACCCCTTCTCTCATTCTCCTCAGCTCTATCCCTTCCACAACTCTACCGCCCCCTTCTTTAAAACATCGACCATATTGTCGTGTGTGCCTCGAATAGATGATTCACCCTATCTCTCTCTCTACCCTTGCGAAAATAAGAAAGAATGGCATTAGAAACAACGATGGACTTTACTCACCAGTCCTTCTGCGTGAGAACACACGTTTTTTCCCCACGCACCCGCCACCGCGACGAGCGTATTAGCTCCCCGAGTGCGTCGCAAATAAGATCTGTTGTGTAGGTGCGAAAGGCAGAGGAAAAATGTCGCGTGGGGTAGCTGCCGTGCTTTTACTGCGTCCTCACACGCCCGATTCTGCCTCTCTTTTGTGTGCTCCTAAGAATTTTATTCCACCCTCTTTGTCTCAAGCGTTTGAGTTCCTTAGGTTGTGTTCAGGGGACTCTTGACTCTTCGTTAGAACCGTTCGTGCCTCTTCTAATGGGTGCAGGTCTGTTGATGAATTTTCACCGAACCTTTACGCTTATATTATTTGATAATTTAAAGAAATTGCGTCTTTAGTTGTCAACATAATGTCTTCATTGGACATTGAATATTCAAGTATTTCATTTCAATGCTCCTTAGTTATTAAATTATAATAATTAGCTTATTTCGAGTGTTTAGGTAAAATTTTAAGCGTCGCCTTTCCTTTACAGATGCTTTGGAACATTTTGAAATTCGACAGTGTTCATTTCACCCTGAGTTTACGCCATAATTTGCCATGAAAGGTTGAGACGCGTACCAGCGAATACATTGTTGGCACACCAGAATATTACCTAGCCTAAAATGAAATGTGATAAATTTTCACAGCCGGTAGGATTCGAACCTACGCTCCCAGAGTGAATCTTATTTCTAGTCAGACGCCTTAACCTCTAGCCCACGACTGCCTATTGAATGTTAGTCACTATTGCAGGGTTCATATTCCTTCCTATTCGGTGCACTGGTAATAATGGATCATGCTATATATGCCCAAGTGCTGCAATGTACGTACACAGTGAGGTATTCCTGCCGAGTTTGAGCCCGATTCCCGTCCAGTATCTTCGCTATAAGCACGTTCTAGTCCGCTCGTCCCAAGTAGCGAAATGGTTTCTACTGCTTGCCGGTCAGACCTTCGTCGTGGACTAAATTCCACGGTCGGTAAGCTCGCGTTTCTCGAAAGATAGGGCAGAAATGACTTATTTGGCACCAGTGTCAGTGGACCTACTTAAATTCGTCCTGCCCGTGTGGGCCCGAATCCGAAGCCCAGTGCCCGAAAGTGTACCCATGTGGCTACAGTTTTTCTTGCTAGCTTGTCCGGTAACATTCGCTACCGGCTTTAAGCTCCGACTGAATACACCCGACGCAGAACTCTGTTTCAATATCGTGTTATACAAGTGGCAGCGGAGAGCTTTCAGGTGAATCCCGTTCCAATTTTTTGATGTTAAGTGAAGAACTTTTTTTAAATCCAGTATTCTGTTACTTGGACGATAAAGTTGATCTGCAGACCTCTTGGCACCGTTGGTTAGCAGCAGGTAGAGATCCCATATGGGTATAGTACCTAATATAGTAATAAGTGTAGTTGGTACCTCAGGATCTTCAAACAGCCGACCAACCTTGCACCCGTTTTCCTCACCAGAATTCCTTTGGTCATGCTATCCTCAAGCGGGACTCTGTTCGGACTTGTCGTTCCATTGACAAATCTTTCCTACGCCCGTGGAAGAACGTGTAGAATTTCAGCATCACCCCTGCACTTTCACCTGTGTTGGAGAAATCAATTATTTCTGAATAAGTACTAAAGCACTTTCAGATTAGCTTGCCTACCAATTGTAACTACATCAATTTTGCTTTTCATATTTACAAATTACGGGTAATACTGGATGAGAACATGTCAGTTTATTGCTTAACAGTAGCTGATCACAAAGTCGTAAAGTTACACGTGCTGATTTCCTCTTTTTCTCTCTTTCCAGGCGCCACTTAGAAGAGTGGCGCCACCGTCACGGGTTCTGGTCCATCGAGTGATAAAACATGATGGCGGCGGCCGCAGCGGCAGCGGTGGCGTCTGCGGCGACCGTGAGCCCGGGCCTCGTGCCACCGCCTCCCGGGCAGAAGGTGCTCTCGGTGAGGCATTATGAGGCGGGGCCCCCACTGCCCGAGGAGGGAGAGCTACTGGCAAATGGCAAGGACGCCAAAGGCAATGCGGTAAGTATCGCCATTGTGTCCCATTCTCAATCTAAATGGTGAACTTGATACATTAAAAAGAACAAAAGTGGCGAAAAAATAATATGCACTCCCACAAAACATTTTACTACAAACTATCCTGATAACCACCAAGAGAGTGTTTGGCATGGGATTAATTTTCACCGACACGAATCACAATATATGCTACCAGACTTGCGTAATCAATGAGTTTTAATCTGCAAGCGTATCCATGCAAATATATGGCTTGGGTGGATTTTCGCCAACATTCATTACGTTACTTAGACTGCAATTTTTATGCAAACTATAAGCATTCAAAGAATATTGTTTTTAAGACTTCGAGGAGTCGTTGAAATGGCAGTTAAGGTTTATTCGGTGTCTCTTCTGCGTTTTTCCATTTTTGTGGACGACAATTTCGGTAGCATTACAGCCACCTTCATCAGGTCTGCGGTGACTCTCATATTATACCACTTCAAACCTGAAGAAGGTAGCTGTACAATCGAAACTGCCGTCCACGAAAATGGAACCACGTGGAAGAAATCTCGAAAACCCTTCACTGACAGTAGTGCATATTGCACAAAACGCAATAAGATGAATTATCAATGCAGAAAACATTCGAGACGTGCTGATAGCATTTCTTAGCAGTCATACAGAAGCATTCTATGGTAAAATAACAAATTAGCCCATCATCTAACGAACAACAGTATTATACAGTCTCTATGCATATAGAGGTTTCTTATCATCCGCAGAAAAAAACTTCCGTTCAATTCTGCAGATTATTTCCCTAATTTAACGCCAATGCCGTAACTTTATGTGTTTAATGATTTATAACGAACAAATCACGTCTATAACTGGCTCATTTGCGTAGAATATTTTTATTGTGCGTTTTGAGTGCTTACTCAAATTCCCTGTCTTTTAAATGCTACAGAAACAAAATGGTATCGAGAATCCTACTAGGATCAATTGCCTTACTAATGTGCCACTAATCTTTTGCTATTTTAATACTCAAAGTTAATCCTTATTCAACCTAATCAATATTTGATTCGCTTCAAAGGAGATGTCTAAGGGGAACATTGCTGATGGCTTGCTGATGTGGGGCGATTTATCTGCGGGCGGTTATTGACGACTAGCCTTAGAGTTCTTTTGAAACATTTTAAATATGTGTATTATGGATTCTGAAATGAGCCTCTTTTCTTCGGTGATGTCAAGCATGGTAAAAACGCTTTCAATGAATTCTTCCATGGATGATCGATTTTAAGAGTCCAATTCTTCTTATATATTCTGGTCAGTTGATGGCAAATACTTATTACCTCTGTCCTTCGGTATGGAAGGCAAATATCTCATTTTATGTAGATGAGGCACTTATTTATCACAATATGACGGAGGGAGAATGTACTCCTCCTTCTAGTCCGGACACCTCATTTAGGCGGTGAATCTCCACAGAGGAGTTATCAATTTCCAGGACGACAGTCATATTTCATCAATACTTGCTTTTTTCTGTAGACCATTTTTTAGTCTTGGTTCAGGAGAGACTTAGTAAAATCAAGATACTTGATCCTGAGGAATTTCTAACTCCCAGATTTCATCAGAAAATTAACAGTGTCTAGTTCGTATGTTTTCTCTACTATATTTCTTTTAATAAATCACATTGCCACTGCAGTAAGTTTTTCATAATAGCTTAAAACCTTCCATTGTGAAGGTGTTATAAACGTACCGCGTGAAAAAATGAGTCAAGCTAAAGACTTATTTAGGTGTTTTTATTTCTTTACTTATTATTTCAGTCATATAAAAGTATATTATTTCACCATTAGTAAGAAAATATTTAACTCATGCTTCCTACAGCTGATGAAATTGAAACGCTCAATTCGAAATTGGTCACCGTTATAGATGGGGAACTATATCGCTCAAACTACCTTAAGGATGATCCCTCTTCTTCAAACAAATGTTTCAAGCTCGAAAACAATCCTTGAATTTTTCAAACTTGGAATTTTCAAACTTGGAATCGAGGAGTTCCAATTTAGTCCTCACCTGTCACAAGAACCGAAGCTCCGCCACTTTCGAGTAACGCATTAGTTGAGGGCGACGTCTGTACCCCCCTATACATACATTATTGCGTCCTCGGTAACATTTTCAGGTGGTGGAGCAAGGGGAAATAAACCCCCTCTCTTGTTACACCACTGACTTTAACCCTGTATTCAAGAGCGAGTCAAATTTGTTACGTGTCAAAATGATTGAAATATCTGCTTTCTAGGAGGATTTTCCATTTAGTTGCTGCACTAGACAGAATTGTAACGCTTCGGATTAAGTGTGTGGAAAGATAAGTCTCTTTCAGCGGTTTGTCAAATAATTTGAATAGATGAATATGTGACGCTATTCACTGACGATGGCGTGCCTGGTGGAGCTCTGAAGTAAATAGTTTCAGTTGTCATATGAAGAAAAACTTGGGGAAGTTTAAAAAATTGGTACGTTATGAAGGTAATGTTGAAGTATACCTTTTGTAAATATTATTATGTAAAGTATCATATTATATCAAAAACCTGCTGTGCCGGGCATTCGTTGCAATGCCTCTATTTCTTTCTAAGTAGGCACACGCATACAAAGCAGACACATATTCCTCGTACCTACACAGGAATTTGAGACGCACAAATCTACATCTGCTTAATACCCTGCGAGCCGCCGCATGGATGGGTGGGAGGGGGTGTTAGGTCACCAGCCGTGTAAAGGTGTAAGTTTTTTGGAGATGAAATGGTGACATGTATTATAGGAGTGTATTAAGTGGTGCTCAATTTTGATGGTGGTCGCTTATTGTTCGTGGAAAGAACGAGTTCTTGTACCAATCTGTTCGGCAGTGTATCTCTATTATTTTATCGCATCTGTCAGACCTAGAGATGTATTGAGGAGTCATAATAATATTCTCTATGTCGCTCTAAAAAATATCAGTTCTGAATTTCTCAAGCAATCTAAGTCTACTGTGTAGCCTCCGAGTCTCTAAGGGCTCCCACCTTAATCACTCTAAAAGTCGTGAGACACTATATGTACGCTCGTAGAAGTTATTAACGATGATGGTATGAGTTTCCATTCCATGCCTATGCTAGTGCAAAAACTTTTACGATTTTCGAGCTTGAAAATCCAATTTTTGGAAAAAGCGAAGCGTATACGAAGAAAATCGAATGCCAGAACTTAAAATAGCAAACTAAGAGACCGCTGCACCAAATCTAATTCTACGTACAAATAAATGACGTCCTTTTTATCACAAATTATGTCTCACTGATATGATTCTGATGCACGCGATATTAAGTTTCACTGATACGATTCGGATACACGTGATTCTGCATCTCGTAAACGATCTGTTTCGTTGCTTGCTTGTCGTTCCTCGCTTGTTTGAGAAGCTCGCGTGACATCACTCATAGGTGTATTGTACAATGGATTTAATAATCCAGAAACCTTTGCGGGCGCGCGCATAACAACTCACCAAATGTTCATTGTAATCTGATGAATGTTAAATGAACGCATAGAGGACGAACAAACGAACATTTATTTTTATATATGTGGATCCCAGAAGTCAAGGGGTCCAAGTGACATTTTTGAGAAAAATAAGTTAGGTACTGAAATGGGATGTGAAAATATTAATCTTTTAGGTGGTAAAGGGATCCAAGTGATTTTCTTGACAGGTGCTGCTATCTAGGGTAATGCCTCTTAACTACTTAGTGGGTTGTACCAAACATTTTCAACTTTGACTTAAGTTTTCTCTAAACAATGGTTTTGTTACTTAGACCCCTTGACTTCTGGGGTCCTCATATTAGATATACAATAAAATACGTCACATTTCTAAATTAATGTGGATTTATGAATAGGAATTGTTTAATGCTTATATAGCACTTTTAAAAAACTAATATTATTACAATTGTTTTTACGCTGATGCTTAAAAATTCAGTCCATGGAGAGTTAACCGCAGGTTGTCTCCCCAGCGTTACCTGTTGAATTATCGGAACTGTTTCATTTGATGTTCACCAATTGTGAGCCTGACGGACAGAGCTTGAGCTTTTCCAACGACGCATAATGCCCTTTTAAGCACGCCCGTCACAGCGATTAGGGTAGGAGGATGGAGGGAGCTGTCGAAAGTTGACTTAAACCGGCGTGTCAGAGTGTGGAGCGACGCCGTCTTTTGTCTTTCTCCGACTCGTTGTGCAACCGAGTGGAAGCACTTTTCAATGCCAGCGCAAGGACGACCGAATGGAGAAAACGGACGCGGTGCCATTTTTCCTACCCTTCCCACTCGACGGTCTCTCCCTACCTGTCGCCCTTTTTCCGCAGCCTTCGCAGGAGATACGAGACTGCGAGAGATTGCGCGGGGATAAGGCTTTGGAAGGACACACCGGCGTCTTAGAATCGCCACTGAGCCCCTCGGACAGAGAGCGCTTCGAGGTTAAGGCCGGGCCTCGCCTAAAATAGGTTGGGTCGTAACATGAAAATTATGCCATTCTTTCACATTTCTGTCACTTGAAGTAAACAGTGCCTTCATTAACTCGACTGGATATACTGTTGAGCCTAATGGGCTGCATAATTCTACTTTGTAGGCTTCTTCTACTTCAAAGAGTCACGCAGCCGGCCGCGCAGTACCGAAACCACCCCCAGCTAAACACACAACAATATGATCAAAGAGAAAGAAATATTGGGAATTTCACAAATACATAACATTTTTTAGTAGCGAGTGCTTCTGTTGAAGTTACCGTACAGCTTCGGTCGCTTGAACTTGTCTACAGCAAATATTATAGGGGTCAAAATTGACTTTACCTCGTGGTCGGTGGCGCCATACGCGCGAGAAGGGAACTTTTTTTTGCCATTACACCCATGGTTCCTCCTTGCTATTGTTACTCACACTTCAATAAAAAACGTTTGCAGAGCACTCGGTTCTGTTTTGAGGGGCGTGGGATCGAATCCCTTTTATAGAGAACGAATGTTTTCTCAGCGAATTTAACGTACGTGACTACTTATAAGACCAAGGAGTCATGGACTTCATCATTAACTGCTTCAGCGGAATGGGTCGTAGAACAAGGTCTATTTTAGAATAATATTAACTAGCTGACCTGTGCGAACATTTCGCACAGTATGCGGCTTCTTCCTGTTTCTTCCTTCTTTCATCCTGTTCTTCTACCTGTTTCTACCCATCGACAATCATATGTTATTTATGTTTGTGTTAAAGATAAATAACGTAAACTTAAACGGTAAACGGTCACACTGATTGCATGTAGAATGTAAACATTCTAACTACACGATCTGTTAATAGATGGCGCATCCCACAACCTTTTAAGCCCGTAACCATAGCAAACATATTAGTTGATTATATTGTCAACAGGTGGCACTGTTAAATTTTTAAAATTTTGTAAATAGTTAGATAAACGGTTTGTTAATAGATAGCGCCTCCCTCAACCTTTAAAGCCCGCAACCATAGCCAACATATTAGTTGATTATATTGTCAACAGATAGAACTGTTAAATTTGGATTATTTTTTAAATTTTTTTGAAACAAATACATTAGTTGTAAACATTTTTTATTGTTCGTCAAAAGCGGGGAATATTAGCTTTGAAATGACGTCTGAATCATTAATTTTGATTAAAAATTCAGAGAGATATGGCCTATCCACAAAAACCTTTAAGAACACCTTTAAGAAATAATATGTACGGAGTGTTGAAGGTGTAACTTTGTGAATGATTACCGCAGACATGACGAAAAGAAAAATCTTAGTAAATTCCATAGTTAAAATTCTTATTACAGACCTAGGTTTCGATTGTCTTACAATCATTTTCAATCAAGACCTTGAAAATGATTGCAAGGCAATCGAAACCTAGGTCAGTAATAAAAATTTTAAGTGTGGAATTTACTAAGAAATTTTTCATTATCGTTATGCATTCAAAATATGTATCTACCTGGTACTCTAATAAATTTGTAGATTAAAACTAAGAATGCTTGAGATGAGCACTATTTTTGTGCGAAGAACCAGATGAAATAAAAGAGCTTTGAAGGTGAGGTGAGAATATAAAATATTTTTTCTATGAGTTGATAAATTTTCACCCAAATTATTTAATAGAAGCTTCTTTGCTATCGGTTAAAAAGACCAAGGCAAAATTAAATATGAAATCAATCATTTTCTCAAATGTTTATCCCAAAAACAAAGCTATTGGTACATGTACGACGATCGAATTCATATTTAGCGTATTTAATTCACTAATATTGAGTAATTATCTTTTAATTTTATTCTTGGTACGAAAATAGTACCCTTTTGTGTGTTATTATTCATTATTGTAAACAATTTCCCACAAGGTCCAGCCAGAAGCAGGGACATTTACTTGCACGCTATCTTCGTTTGAAGTAGGTATTGAACCGCGAGTAATGGCTTGTCACATCAGTACGTAGGCCGACTGTAATTTTTGCTTCACGATGCGCGTCCATGAGTAATTTTGGGGGACGACCGAAAACAGAGGTCATTGGGTCGGCTGAGAGCAGAATACTGATGTCAATTTTCTGTAGCCTCTGGAATACGCATCCGGGTCCTCCAAGTCAGAAGTCAGTGCTTTTAAAACCTTCCCCTCCTTTATGATCTCAATTGTTTCAGATGAAAAGTTGTTTCAGTCGTAATCTGGTGGAATATAATAATTAAATTATAGAACATTGGCCATTTTCCACTGCATAAACTTTAATGCGGCCGGTTTTGATGCATTATATCATTCTCAGGTTACAACTGTCACTCATGGTTCAATATATAAACAAAATTGCAAGGAGGGAATAGAGGGGGAGGTTGGGAAGGCTAACGACGCGGCCCGGGACTCCTAAACGACAGGGGCATTCCCAGATCGCAATTGTGTGTGGTTTAACCCGACCCCAACTACTAGCACCCAGATAACTTCGCCCTCTTCCCTTCCCCCACTTACGTATTCATCAATGATTTACTCCCTCCCATTTCCCCTCCGCTTCCCAGCGTCCCCTCTACCCCCGCCGCAGTGTTCTAAAATCGAAAAAAAGCTGAAATAATGTTTGTTTTTCAAAATGAATATTCTGCCTATTTTTGTACAGTAGTATATTTAACTAAGACTGGATATCACTTATGCTTATATTTTACCACTTGTATCGAGTTAATGCCTTCGGTATGCTACCTCACACTTGGAATACGCTAGGCTGCATTTGCAGAGCACTTCTCAGCGTCAAACTTTTATTGTATTGATGTTAGTTACTACAATAATGGATATGTAAACATTTTGGGCATCATTTTCGTCAGCAAACCGTCCTCCTCCTGGCCATGTAATAAAAAGTTATATTTTATCAAATATTTAGAGAGCAGGTTGAAAAATCAATCTCTTGGTTTAAGAAGTAGAATCAGAAACATCTAAATAAAAAACTTTGAGGTAAAAGTTTTTGTTTAAGCCAAATACTAGTTTAATTTCTAGGTAAATTTGAATTTTATGCCTTAAATTAGTCATATTTATTCTACTTTCTTCGTTTACTTACCGTATATATTTTTTACTTACCTAAGATTCGAAAAAATACCACTTATGACTTTTTTCCTCAATATTTTAGAATTCAGACCACTGTGCCCGCCTTGCAATTCTGTATACATACTGGAGCATAAGTTATATTTGTTTCATGATGATGGTGCAGTACGTCGAAACCGGTCGTATTAAAGTTTATACCGTGGAAAATTGCCAATTTTCTTTAATTTAATCAATGGTTTCAGGCTCAACTTTGTGGAAGTTCATTGTGAGTAATGGAAATAGAAAACTTCGTCTTATTCCACCAATTAATTTTCAGGTACTACTTGTTTGGACTCAGCGGCGTCATCTTCGGGTACCTGAAAATAAATTGGTGGAATAAGACAAAGTTTTCTTTTTTCGTTACTCACCCCTCCTTCTTCTTGACGCACGAACGACCTCCTAAAGACGAAAAGGAGGGAGGGGAGAGGCGAGAGGAGAAGGTGGGTGGAACAAACAACGTACGGGAGGTGGGGAGAAAGGACAAAAAAAGTGGAACGGATAAGTTTCGTAACGCACGCGCGACAGTAAGTAATAGGAAGATTAGCTTTCGCGGCGTCGTCTCCGGCCCCACGACGCTGGGACACGTTTGGGACTGTTCGCCACTCACAGGTGTGTGCCCGGGACCCTTAGGATTTCGTCAGACGACGAGCGGACGTGGAGAAAACAGTCCGACCCTTAACATGTGTTCGTCGACGGTCAGCTGATCGTCGAGGGGGGTTAGTTGAGAGAGAGAGAGAGAGGGGGGGGGGAGCAGAAGTCGTGGGCTGGGGAATGTGTGTGTTGTTTAGTCGAAGGGGAGAGGAGGGGGGGGAAGTGGGGAAGGGCAGGGGATGCCAAGGTCGTCGCAACTTGCGCAACTCTTTCGTGGCCGCCGCTCCAAATGAATGGATTCTTTCTCAGCCGTCTCCCACGCCTCCTCACTTCGACTCCTCCGCTTGCATTCCTCGAGAGTCGAGAGAACATCTCCGGGTGCTCCGGAAGATGATGTAAGAGGTCATGCCTAACTTGGATAGGAGAAGGTTGCAGCGTGAAATTAATGTTATGTCAGTATTTCACATTTTTTATTTGAGGTTAGCAGAGATAAGGGCCCTGTATTTATTCAAGCGAAAAGGCTTCGCCGCCCTGAAATTTTTCACGTGCGATACTTGAAATGGTTTGCCCTTTTGAACGAGAAAGTACCGCCACCACGGACCAAACAAAAATTACTTTTTTAACTCCACTTGAGAAAGGACCTCAAGTGGAGGTAACATTTTCATTTTTACTTGGTCTATAATGGATAACTTCCACAAAGTAAAGCCTGCAACCATTATTCCACTACATCCACCACTTAGGAAAGCAAATAAAAGAAGTATAGCTCAGTTGTTTAAAAGCTATATTGGTTTTAAGGCAAGCCAGCATTATCCTAGAAGGACAAAGTACTAATAACCATGAACAGGATATTGGAAGCAAGAAATCCCTTCGGAATTCCTTGAAAATTTTAGCTCTCCTCCTGCTGTATTAGCCCTAAACTCGTGTCCAATGAAGTGTGCTCCGTTTTCAGTGGCCTTCGGTTCCACTCATACGCTGTCGTAACTCTATAAAGGTGTTCGTTTTCACCTAAACTATGTGGAAAAACAAATTAAATAAGCTTTACATATTTGTGCCAAAGCTATAATGGCTATTAGATAAGATACGTTCCACTGGATGAATAAAGGTATTAACGCCATGAAAAGGATATTGGAAGTAAGGAATCACTTCATAAAATACATATTTTTGAACATTCTTCCATGTGACTGTGAATCATGGGTGATAAAGCTACATATTTAGGAAGAATGCTGAAGATCAAGTTGGTGGTACAAATCACCAATGGAGTAGTCTAAAATGATTAAGGTAGGAAAGAAGAAAGTATAATGAGAACTCATAAAGGAAGAGGAAAACTAATTTGACACATTTCGCGACACAACGGCCTCATGAAAACAATATTCCAAAGAGAAACGAGAAAAAAGAATCATTGAGAAAGATCAAGGATGGAACAAATCGGATAAGTAATGAGGGACATTATTTTAATACATTATCAAGAATGAGACGATTTTCTGATCGGAGATTTGTGCTGCACAAACCAATTTCCCCATTGATGAGTGCTAGCGATAA
This sequence comes from Ceriagrion tenellum, assembly GCA_963169105.1. Taxonomy (NCBI): domain Eukaryota; kingdom Metazoa; phylum Arthropoda; class Insecta; order Odonata; family Coenagrionidae; genus Ceriagrion; species Ceriagrion tenellum. The sequence continues at coordinate 91,157,619 of OY720634.1, forward strand.
TGACTGAAAATTATTAGCCCCACTGAGGATAAGTATCTAATAGGAAAAAGTCATTAAGGGCTTACTTTACCTGAGATAGCAATTATTTTGAATTGAACCCAAGATTTACGAGATAATTGAGGAAGTTGTAGCTAGCTGCGGCGGTAAACGACAAGTGATATCATTTGTGGTAGTGAGAATTGGTAGTCAGGTTTTACGGTTAGTAATACAACTACGCATTACCCTACAAGCCACCTCAAGAGTGTTTGCAGGGGAAACTTATCACCAACATGCACTTTAGTGTTGAAATTAACTTTCACCAACATGCACCTCACTGGCTACTAATGTTACATAAACTATTAAATCAATCAATTATCCAACAATGTTAGCGTAACACAAGATTAATTCAGGGAACATGCAAATCATGGTGTTAAAACTACGCGGCAGATTTAGAAACATGCATTAGGGGGCAAATCAATTAATCAGCCACACTACCTGACAACTAACTTTCTTCAAAATCTTAACGTAGCCAATACGGTCTCTCATCGATCGCAGGAACAACGACATTTTAAAACCGTCTGTTCTGCAGTCCATGTCCCTTATTTTATTCTCATGATCTGTTATAACATAGTATATTGGGGTTTGTTAATTATACATAACTTCGTCGAAAAATAAACTTATATATGACTTGAGAAATGTAGGAAGTTTGGGGAAATCCAAAGTATTACCCTACTATCTAAGAAAGACCCTCGAGACTAACGACCCATCCGGACAACGGATATTCACTGTATTTAAGTTACGGATATCCGTAGTATCTAAGTATGGGATAACAATCCAGACCACGTGGTCACTATAAAAGTATCTAGTCCTATCAGCATACGAACTAAGGCTCTCGGGGTGAGGGAACTTAGCTCTAGCCGCCTCACTGATTCAATTCTTCTAAGGTGTCACTGTCCTCAGACATGTTTTGATTGAACCTCTCCCTCCAAGCTCGTCTATCCTGTGCTGCCTTCCTCAGCTCTTCGTAATTCCTTCCATTCATAATATCAGTCAACATATTATTTCATCTTCCTCTCCCTCTCTTTCCCTCGATCTTTCCTTCTAATATTCTTTTCATTAGTAAATCTTTCCTGAAGACTTTCCTTTTCCCATCCAGTTCGTCTTCCTCTTTCTTACTTATCTTAAAATATACCTTTTCTCATTTATCCTCGCCAGCACTACCTCGTTGCTTACTTTATCACTCCATTTTGATCATTCCATTCTTCTCCATAACCACTTTCAAAACTCTCTTGATACTTCTCCTTTTTCCTCCTGACTGTCCATATTTCTGCTCCGTTTCTATATTACTAATATTCAGGAAGTCATATTAATTTTTGAGATTGTTCTACACGAGTCCTTCGGAGGATTTATCATAGGTACCGAATAGTTTTCACGACGCACACATCCATCTTCTCGTATCGCCTGCCTTTCTTCCGCCCCTCACAACTCACCAACAAACGAAGCAAATCCTCCTCTTATAGTTTATTATGTTTACATTTCCAGCCGTCTTGACCCCGCCCCTTCGACGGCACACGCCCGAACCCCCACCTCATCCCCCCCCCAAAAATCCACGGCCCTCCGTCTTTCAAATGTTTACTCTTGTCCACCGAGGAACGAGAAAACTTGACTAACGAATGCGGCGGTAAAGCACTCAGACGCCCACGCGAATTTCGCAATGGACACTGGCCAAGAGTCATCGGAAACGAATGTATTCTTAAAGGAAATAAACACTACGACAATAAAAAAGCGCATGGCAGACGCATCCATACTAGAGCAGCAACCCGAGCCATTTCATCCAGTTTTACGACGGTGCACTCTGGATATAAAAAACGATGGACCATAACTCGTTTCCCACGGAGCTAGTTCTCTATTGTGTGTTATTGTCGTTTTAAATCTAGCTAACTAGACGGCACGCGCAGTCACCGTGGCCGTAGTCTTCTAGATTACATTCAAACCACAATTCGTTTTTCTGAGTGGTGTTTAGAGAAAAGCGTGGAGGACAATGGCCTTCCTAATATGTAAGTGAATATTAACAAGCGAATTGGAAGACACTAGTCATGACAATTAGGCTGTGGGATATGTTTCATGTTAACTTTACCTCCATGGCAGTCTTGAGTCATGCAATTTAATAATTGATAAGGTATTAAAGATTAGACATGAGGAAAGAAATCGAACTAGCTTGATGGTGGACTCAAGGAGTAGGGATTCCAAAGAATGACAAGCTTGTGGTGAGGTGTGGATGACTGATACATTCAAGTAAAGGGACCTATTCAGACAGTATCCGAACGTAACCTTGTCTTACGAAGTACGAGGCGTTTAATATTGAAGATGCCGCAGTGAATAAGTGTCAATTGATTTACGAGATGGCATATGCTTTGCTGTATTCTTCCGACCTGCTTTAAACATTATTATTTTTCGACTTAGCTTACTTATGTAAAGGAATATATTCCTTCTTTTCAGTTTCTAGGATTCCTTCTCTTCCATACTCAAATCAAGCAATGGCTTTTTCGATATATATCTTTCTCAAACGTCTCTCTCTTTCAATATTAATTCTTTCAATTTGACTAAATTAATCTAAGGCAGGTCTTTTAATATTTTTCATAACGGGAGTAAGACTCATTTATTCCTCTCTCTCTCTCATTTCCATTACCGTCAGCACGATGAGTTTAAACGCGTAAACATATGCAGAGGTGTGAAATGAGGTCCAAGAATTTCTTGAACTTGAAAAATTATAAAAATGTGCACTCTTGGCTCACAGTTATCGCTCCACTTTTAATCAACTATCCAGGTACACCTTCTTTTACAGAAGATTTTTTTAAATGTGATGGATTGTGTTTCAAATTTTACCACTACCATAATTAAAGGTGAGATGGATTCCATCTTCTCGCTGTATAGTGTAAGTGCAGCCTTTATGGTGATAAAAAAAGTTTCTAATTTTCTCTTTTCTTCAACTCACGACTGGGTTATAGATTGAGACGCCTAATGAACAATCATTGGTTGTTCAATCCTAAGATTGATTGTAGCGCTTCACCCTTCTCCGTCTAATGCTAGCTCCCTTACCTCCTGGTAGCTCCTCCTACGTACTTTCCTCTTTATTTGGTCCGTGAACTTATTCCTGGGTCTTCCTCTGGGGACATTTCTCTTCATTTTACCTTCAGTTATATTAAGTTATTATTTTAGATGTATTCAGTCTTTATTAAAGATGTTGCGATGGGGTTTAAGTTTTTTCTAAGGTTGAAAATTGTCGTCATCATCCTAATTGGACGTTCAATACTAAGATTGGTTGATTGCAGCCCTCCACCCTTCCCTATCTAATGCTAGTTCCCTTACCTCCTGGTATCTCTTCCTATGTACTTTCCTCTTTATTTGGTCCATGGTCTAATGAATCAATGGACCCATTTCATCTCAAGGTTAATCCGCAATTTTTTCTCTTGAAAATGATAGTTCTCCTCCAATTGCATTTACCCTAAACTCGTGCCCAATGAAGTGAACTCCGTTTTCGGTGGCCTTCGTTTCCAATCATGCGCTGTCGTAACTCTTTAAAGGCGTTCGTTTTCACCGGGTGAGGTTATCATTTCACTTTCCACGTACAGGTGGGGACACTTGTTTGTCTCGCCTCTGCCTGTGCGTGAGCGTCCGCCTCTCTCTGGCGGGCATTGCTAAATAAGCGCTCCCACTGGTTAGCACGTTTCGAGCGTGGGGTCGCTTTCTTAATGCGTGGCCGTGTCGTATATAAATCCGCTCACCAAATTAGGGAATGGGTGTTGGGGAGGCAAAGCGCATCTAAGCCAGTGTATCTTCACCCTTATCGATCACATATCTCCCTCTACGTTATTCAAACAGCCCATTGGGCCGTGGGCTGCAGCCGTTTTATTGCTGCGCAGCACAAGTGGAGGTATTCGTTGGCTATGTTGACATCACTGTGGCTGCATCAGTCGTGAATTTATTTATGCGTAAAATAATTTGTGTCTATGTTGTTGTGACCTCATTCCTAGCATTGTGTCACAGGCTGTAAAGTGCAATAAGGTATTTAGAGGAAAATAGGGGACATATGGCACTCGGCATAAATTTCCGAAGATTTTATTGCGCCATTTTCAAATTTCTAATAGGTTTAGAAGACCTCCCGGAAATATGTTTTTTATGTTTTTCAAATTTTAATCAAAGAAGTTATTTTATTAAGATATTTTGAGGTAAATATCATTTCATCTCTAAATCAATGAGTTTGGTCTCATTTCAAGGAAAAGTATCTCACCTTTCCATTGATACCAAAACATTTTACCCCTTACCACACTACTTTCCGAGATGTTTGACAAAAAATACCAGTCCTTTTACATGGGAAATGGTACGTGTATGCACCTCAGAGAGAGCCTATATAAAAAAAATGAGAAATTTCTAACTCAGAAATCTCGTCAAAAATTTAACAGTGTTGTTTGTATGTTTTCTCAACTGTCTTTGAAAATTTATCATATTTTCACCGCAGTAAATTCTTCAGGATCACAAAATAAACTTCCGTTTGGAAGAAGTTTCAAGCGTACTGCGAGAAAAAAAACCCAAATTTAAAGACTAATTTAGATATTTTCGTTTAATCACACAATTTCTGGCATATAAAGATATATTATTGCGCCGACAAAAATGTAATATTTCATTCATGCATCCTACGGAGGGTGAAATTAAAAAGTATGATCCTAATAGAGATCGGTCGAGTAGGTGGCTGAAGGATGTAATAAGGGGCGATGGGTTGTTCAAGACTATGATTGAAGGAAGTATGTTTGGCAAGCTGGGAAGAGGAAGAAAGGAAATGTTTCATGGACGGGATGAAGAAGGGTAGATCGTATGCTGAGGCGAAAAAGGATATGCTGCTGAGGAATGTGGAGATGATGTGTTGGATGTGTAGAGGAACGGGAGGAGATTCTCTAACATTCAGTCAAACCTACCTTAACCGGTAGAATAGGTACAAGAAAAGAATTCGAATATGGTCTCTATTCTGACTAGGGAACTAGGTTGCTCGAAATGCCATACAATCGAATTTCAGCAAGTAAAAAGTGAAGTTAACGCCAAGATGAGGGTGTATCACCGAGATGTTGTATTCTTATACTCAGATAACTGAATCTGTTTACTTTCTGCGAAACATTTGCAACGCGGATTCCTACATGTACATACTAATCTGCGAGTCTCCTCATGGGGTTGTGGCAGGGGGTGTTAGGACACCAGCCGTGTAATGGTGTAATCGATGAGGTTTAGGGAGGTGAAATGGTGAAATGTATTACGGGTGTTTTAAGTGGAGCTCCTTTTTTATTATGGTCGCTTATTAGACGTCGAAAGAACGAATTTTTTTACCTATCTATCCGGCAATGAATCTTTCTTATGTTATTGCTTATGTCGGAACTAGAAATGTGGTGTGGTATCAAAATAATATTCTCTATGTTGCTTTGAAACACACAAGTTCTGAGTTTCTTAAGCAATCTAAGTATAGCACGCAGGCCGAGTCTCTAGCGGCTCCCGACCTAAGTCGTTGCTGTAAATGGGTCATGGCTAGAGTAGACTTTGTTTACTTTGAGAAATTTTTAATCGTAAAAACCAATATTTCTTATGAGTGGTAACATCAGCTATTAGCATAGACTTGTGGAAGGCTTTTAAGGAGAAATAGAAAATCATTTCATAAATTTGTGTGGATATTGAGGAATCCAATGTGGTAAGGTTTCTGTGAAAGTTCAATTATGACCTCGGCAGAAATAAAGTCATCGAGCGTAACTGGCTTATTCCCTTCTTTTCTCAATAACTTTCGTAACTTGTAACTTGATTCCATGACTCACTCAACAATTTATTCTGTCCATTTCCGAGAAGGCGATGGCTCTAAGCGGATTTCCCCAGTGTATGCGGGGCAAATACACACTTCAGGCCTTGATGATGACACATGAACTCCTGAACCTTATTAACTTGCAGATGGATCCTCGTGTGAATAATTCCGTTGAGAAAATCTCGATTACTAAGAATTCCGAAGAGAAATCATTGGGATATCAATTCTGGTGATAGTAGTGGAACGTTGTTGTTGTTTTTTTGCTGTTTTTCTAACGCACATTCATTGAGTTTAGCAATCGATCTGACCGGATCATCTCGGTGTGGTAAACGCACCGAGCTAGTGGGATCAATCTGAGAAGCGAGCTGACTCGGCGACTCGGCCCGGTTTTTCTCAGCCAGTCTGAGATTGCAGATCGATCTGTATCAGCGAGCCTGTGGCGCTCCACGTTTTTCTTTTGGTTGTCATAATACGGGAACAAAATATAACCGTTATTATTCAAGGCGTGTGTTGTAACCAGTTGTAACAAGAGTGTAGTCATGGCGAGTGAGGTGACGTTAATAATTTCGCAATTCTATCTTTAATTGGAGCAATTTTGTCCACTCGGAATGAGACTGAAAATTTCTGACTCTGCCCTCGTTTATACATGGGTCAAATGGGTCAACCTTGCTTCAACTGATGGATTCGATTGATTACCATCGATATTTTCAGTCTGTCTTGGTAAACCTGGCGATAAGAGTCGGCTCGTTTGGAATTTTCAGATCGGTTCGAGTTTAGATCGATCTGAGATCGATTGGTAAACGTCGTGGTAGTTTTACTAACTTAAATGCATTCAAATGTGCATTTTTCTGGATATTTACAGATCTTTTTTCCGCTGATATATTGCATTGAGCACATGAAGACCTAAAACTAAAAAGCATTTCGATTTGTCTGTAATGAAAATTCGTATGTTTCCTGTTCTTTAAATGGAGGATATTGAAACTTTAGGTTGACAAATGGCGAATGCGGAAATGAGGTGCAGAGGGAGGAAATTCTATATCAGAGATTTGGCAAAAGAGAAATTGCCGAGGAAGTGAATGGGAGTGATAAGATGAGATTCAGCAGGAAGTGCACAGGAGCAAAGGGAGACGAGCGGTATTAGTTCAGATGCTTGATAACTAGACCGCTGGAGAAGAGGGAGTGCATAGTCATGCAACGGCCATGCCGAATGGCAGTTGCAGCCACGTTTCTATGTCGGGTTGAATTTTTACCCGATTCGCAACCGGAATAATATCGCCACAACAGCCCTAATTCCTACCGTTTTGCCGCGGATGTCCAACATAAATATGAGATCCTCTATCATAATTTTTTTCGCATTATTCAATGTAGAAGGTAATCATTTTCGGAGAATTGCTTTGTCTACTCCTTATTAGCCTAGAGACTGATGGAAGTTCCAGTAAGATATTTTATGAGATTTTAATATCCATTTTTATCTTAGTAATCTATAGTTTATTATCGAAACATACTCAGTTACTCTCCTCACAAAATCATAGTTACGTCATAGAATGAAACCAATCTCGTTCGCCTTCTTTGTGCTCTTTGTTCTAGTTTCAAATAAATTGCCACCCTAGAGCATGAATTCATTTTGTCAAAATGAAACGGAGTAATGTGTACTCATTTTTTAATTTACCTTTAAATTTGGTGCCATTAAAATGTTGTGTAGTAATTGTTACGTTGCTTCTAACATATCTAGTAGTAGGTTCTCTTAAAATATTTAGGCTCTCGGGGGATTTAAGTCTTAAAAACTTCTCGTGAATTGTTGTTTAATGAAACTCTCGTCTTATGCTAGAACGGTATCAGTCTTGTAAAGGAAAAGTTAAGCACCTTAGAAATGAATATATAAGAAAGCCTGACAAGTCATCTTCAGAGGAGGGAAAAAGAAAACATCTGAAGAGAGGACTCAAACTCGTTCTGATGAGGAATGTTATTAACCACGCATCGTTTTCCCATTCCATTATTATCTATAACGTCTGGTTTTCAATGCCGTCAATTATATGTTTTTACTCAGTTGTTCTTCAACATTCCATCAGACTTCACGCGACCTGTACGTGCATCCACACGACCACAGTGAGCTGGGCGAAACGTATGCAAAATCTATTCGATGTGTTTTATTCCGAAGAGGCCCTCTAAACAAACTCCTTAGATTTTTATGTAGACGAGCTCAAAGCTTTAGAACTTGTGATCAGCATTGCCACGCAGTAAAAAAGTTTTAGGTCTATGATTGCGCGATAATTTCACATATGCGTTTTTATGTTTGCACATCCTCATAAAGTGGTATAGTGGCAGACGTACGAGCCGGCTTTACTACAGAAGGAACATCGGATACTAGTGTTAAATATTCATGGGCGACCGTAGGAATGGGTCGCAGGAAATAAAAGATTCCTTCGAGATAAGGAGTGGCTCCCCACACCGTCTCCCAGTGCATTTTGTCACGTGCAGCTGTGAGGAGGTACGCTAAGTTGACTTATATATATATATATATATATATATATATATATATATATATATATATATATATATCCTCTCTGCGACTGAAATGATAAACACAACTTTTCCAACTGGGTTCATGCTCTTGTAAAACTTATCACGTAGAATTCTCATCGAAGTTATACTATTCTTAAGTAGAGATTTCACGTTATTTACGCGTACAACGTGCGTCATTGTTTTCTTTCATTAACCAATAATAGAGTGATGAAAGCTGTTGTAAAAGCTCATTGAAAAGAGAGAAAGAATTTTCTGTTATATATGTACGCAAAAAGTTCATAGCGGTCTATTTTGATGCCTCCCCTCAAAGTACTACGCTCAATAAGCAATTATTTCATACTTTTGTAAACCATTCTTGAAATTATGAAAAATGCTGATGTAAAAGCTCGGAGACCAGAGCCTGTATACCTTCAGGGCTCAGGCTTTACTTTTGGAATCTGAGAATAAAACACTCCTCTAAACACTACTTTTTGTGACAATGAAAAAAAACAGAATTTCCTGAAGCTATTTATTTTGTCGACCGCGGGGTCAACACTTGTTTTTTAGGTTACGTTGTCTTTTCAAGACAATAAGTCGGTGTTTAAACTCCCACCTAAGCGTTAAAACTACGGCCTTAAAAGTAAATAGTTTCGTGGACACACTGCTTTCTTTAAAAAAAAACTCGAGACCTCAAAAAGCCATACGTAGCTTGATAGCAAACGAATCGAAATGCTTTGAACCCTATACCGTGTCGTTTTTGTAACCTAAATTGGTCATAGACAGTTAACTTTCTATTTATTTTTACAAATGTTTTTTTTTCGTCCTTCCATGGTGGTCTATACGCCGGAAGGTACCTCTTGGCCCATTGGTATGATGCCTCGTATTTATATTCGGTGGAATTTTCTCCTCCGTATTATCTTAAAATGGTCGTTTTGACTTGAAGCTTATTGGAAATATTTCCATGGGACTGCGTGTTATCCTGCAAATTTGCTGCCTATATTCAACCTGGAAAGCCAGACCGCGCTTTTACTTCGTTTTTATAAGTTTTTTGCTTGACAGTCTTTCAGTTTGCTCTGGGTTTCTGCTCTTAGCATAATCATGTAGTCGTCATCATAAACATGTTGTGTGAGTCAGATCTCTCTGCAGAAAATTTAATTTTATTCTTCGTCTTCGACCAGGTCCGTGGCTCGATTCTTGGTCCCGTCGAATTTTTCCACTTGAAATCGGTTTTCATCTTCACACAACCATTGTTATCGTCCATTTATGTGTTCCTATCCACTTTATTTCTCTCTTTCTGATTGAATTATTTATATTATACAGAAAATTTGTTCGTGTGATTTTTACTTCATAGGATACCGTAAAATTTATGACATCCATACGCACTTCATATCTATCCATAAAGTAACGTAAGCTAAGTATCTCCCATTCACTATTTATTCAACTAACGTCTTGCTCTCATATGATAATTACCGGTTGGATTCATCGCGGGTTTTTTAAGCAGCATTTTTTGGATTCGGCAATATTTATTGAAACCATATTTATTTCCGAATCCAAAAAATGCCACTTATCGTACTCTTGCCTCATCGAACCGGTCATTTTCATACGAGAGCAAGGCTTTTTAGAATAAATAGTAAATGGGAGATACTTTGCTTACGTTACGTAGTGGATGTATGGTTTTCGGCCTTTTACGTGCTAATAAAGGATTGTTTCTTTTATTAACCTGCAAAGCACGCTTCAATTCGTACACCGTCACCTCGGACAAACACTCGAATAACTTTTGCAAACTCGACTCGGAGGACGGCAGCTAGAGATGATCGTTCACCTTTTGCAAATCTCATTTTCCGCGAGCGCGTCGTCCATCTCGGCACCGGCGCCCCCGTACTAAATTGGTGAGTCATGCTTCATGACCCTACTCGAAGGCGGGCGGGCGGGCAGGAGAAAAAAGAGAACTGGAGCCGTGGAGGTCTGGAATTGCCGCCACCTGTTCTGGGGTTAATACCTTGGGAAACATAATGCCTCCCCTCCCATCTTCCTCACTCACACCATCCCGTGTTGGGTGCGCGCAGATCGCCGACGGCGGCCTTTCTGCCGAACAGGGGGGGGAAGAGGCGAGGGGGTTGGTTCGGATGGGGGCGGGGTGGTGTATCTGGGTGTGGAGAGGTGTTGTTGACCCCGTATCTCGCGAGCCCGGGGCACTTCAGATATGTTTATATTCCCCTCCCACTTTGCTCCGTGCGACTTCCGAGAGTAACCGCCAGGAGACGTTTTTCCCTCTCGCGTATGTGCGTACCTCCTCCATTGGAAGTAGAAAGAACAACCAGAGGGTGATTGCCAAGATGTTCTCTGTGCAGTGAGGCAGCTTGAGCGAGAACTTTTCCTTGTCATTACACTATAAAATAGTCAAAAATATAGATTTCCTGCTCATATAAATAGAAACAGAAATCACAATCAAAATATACACTGTCATAATTAACATTAATTAATATTGCAATGTTAAGAACGCCTACCCTTCTTTTATAAAATTGAAATTCTCATTAATTAAATAAATATGTTTATATCAATTAGGCTCAAATTTTACCTCATTGTCGCACACCGTACGCTGAAAACACCACAGCAGAAGGATTTTTTCTTCGATCGGGCAAAATTTATAGCGGTGACTTATAGATTAATTTTTTACCTGGTTGAGGAAGCCTACTATTATGAAACCTCTAAATTTCTGACTAGATCTTTGCTTAGAAACATCTTATTTTTTCAAAATGAAATCTATCTGGAGGGCATAGTCATACATAGCGTATCTCAGGGAATACGAGGAGCAAGATTGTAAAGATGAGAACTTGGTCTTCATTGTCTAATACATTGAATCTTATGTGAGTTGATACCTTGCTAAAATCACACTAACCGAGTGAAAGCACAATTCTTTTTGAGATACTATAGCATGGAGGTCAGAAATGGAGTCGCCATTGAAAATGAATTTGAAGTGGGAATAATGTTTTTCTCGTCTTCTTGTACCATATTGGGGGGTGGGGAGGCACTACCATTAGCGCATACTTGAAATTATATGGAATTGAAAAAGATAATAGGTTGAGGTTTTGATAGACAAATTAACTCCGTACTAAGAGCGTAATTGAAAATTGTTTAGTTGAATTACCTCAAATATCCATCTTTTATAATTAACTACGCGTTCCTCGGTGGAAATAGTAGGGAAGATAAAAATTCATTTTTAATCTTTTATATTATTTTTTATCATTTCTATTTCTATTATTTTCATCACATAGATTACTTACATAATTATTTAAGTACGTCATTTTATCGCTGGCCGGTTTCAAATTTCCACATTTATGTCAAATGTGCTCTTTGATAATGATGAGAAACATCATTTTATCATCAACTTCGTGAACATCGAAACTGGAGAGGATTAATAAAGAGTTTGGAAAATTGCACATTATTCTTAAAACTCGTGAAGACAATGTTCAAAGTCCAAAGCTTATCGCTATGTAAAATTCAGCTCTCGCTCAAAGACCATAGCTAGTGGGTCTAAGTACTCTTTCGACAAATCGCAATCTATAACTTGTGCGCCTGGGGTACTTAAGGGATGTTTATTTTCCCCTACACCTATCCTTCGCGCAGCTTCCGTGAATTTGGTTCCGAGACTTTTACCATTTTCACACATCAAGACATCTAAGTCTTTGCTTATGTGAAGGTGGAGTTTAAATGCAAGTATTACAACTTTTATAGCTTCCACAATGAGTTCTCATTAGAAGCTATTGGATTGATTTACCTCAAACAGGACATTTCGGGTTCCAAAATTTGTCTTTAGTAGTCAACTTAGACGCCTTTTACAGTGGAAAGAAACGCTTCTTCTGGGTGTATGGCTGTCCACAAAGGAGAGCTATGCGTAACAGCTATCTCCTGCAAACTACATTCCGTTGATCGTAATTCTCTAAAGATAGCTCACGCCCCGTATGTGAATGGGCCGGAGAAGTTCAGACGAGGTATTTTTCCCCTCATACTTCTTCTTAGTGCAATTGCTGAGAGATTCCACAAGGAGACTTTTTTCCTCCCGTGTAACGCTAGGTGATCGTCCTTATGAGGGCACATCTCTCATCTAGTTGATTAGGGGTACGATCCATTAATGGTGTCACCATTGCAACAGAACTATTTTCTTTTTTCTTCTCGTGACTGGATGAAAAATTGACTTCGACACGAAAAAGCTTTATCTCTAGCTTCTTACTAATCGCTAAGTTTACATCAAGACGTCTGTTTTTGCTTCTGTGAAAGTTGAGTTTGAATGCGAGCCTGAAGATATAAATTATGTATCGGTTAAGGATCTCAGTAGAAACTGTGGAATTGCAGCACTTGAAATATGCTCATCGAACCAACATTTTAAGGCGTATACTATGTAAAATGGCTCTCTTATCAGAAGGCTAATGCCAATTGCTCTTAGTACCATTCTAGATAATCCCTTCCTCACGATTCCCAGCGTAATAAGCTAATGTTCATATTAAACAATAATACTTTTACCATTTTCACACTTTTTTATTATTCACCGACCAGGTTTCAACACAGTGTCATTATCAAGGTAATCATAATGCACAGAGAGTGTCATTATCACCTTAATAATGACACTCTGTGTTGAAACCTGGCCGGTGAATAATAAAAAAGAGTAATGATTGTAAAATTTTTATTGTTCATCATTAACGTAACAAATTTTCACTAAGTGATGCCTGATGTTACTTCTAAATTAACTAATGTTTAATTATTTTCTACCTATTTTTCCGTCCACAAATGGATGTATATCACTGATGTAAAACTCTCATTCTGTTGAATTAATAGTGGTTTGCTGATTACTCTCTTTCAAGAAATGTATTCCTCAATAATACGGAAGAAGACGTTGGGTGAATGGCGATATCGGTGAATGCATTTCTCATGTCCAATAATGACACTGTTGGGAAGACTAATTATGCATCACCAAAACCCAAGCAATAATCTCGCGTCTACCATTCAAACCCATAAGGCCAACTTCCCTTCTTACTCGATGCTAACCCGTTCCCTATTCGGAAGGAGGCTGAATAGCATGGCAGCCGCAGTGCCTCGTCCAAGGGGTTTCAGTTCCCAGCATTCCCCGTCCCTTTCTCTTATTCGCAAATTCAAGGAGTGGATGGAAGCGTTTCTGTGATCGGTGCTACATGCACTCTAAAGTATTAGCAAGGAGGACTGGAGACGCTATGAGCTATCGCTTTGTATCTTGGCTCCACCGAGATAATAATCTCTGCAACATTCGAAACGCGATGCAAATGACACTTATCGCTGAATCTGCCGATCCCTAGCCGGCATTTTAAGGAGACGTTTCCATCCAAGAGATTTCAACGATCGTGATAGAGCTTTTATATTTGCAATTCAAGTGAATAGATACAATCAATCTATAACAATACCGTTGTTGTGCGAACTACGCTTACTAACGGAATATGGACTGTGAAGATTTGTGCATTGGAACAGGATTGACCAAACTGTTTGACTTGTAACGCCAAAATTCTCGAGAAAAGTATCATATTTGATTGCCAATAATATTAATGTTACATTTTGACATTATTATTTGTGCTACTGTTTAAATTGAAATATTATTGTCATACTTTTGTCGGGCATTTTTCTATCACAAGACTTGAACAATTTTGCCTATCATGTAGTCTAAATACCCACGCCTCTTCTCTTATTGCCCTCTGTTTACAAATTGAATTCCAATGCGGTAAATATGTGTTTACTTATCCACGCTTTATCTTTAACCTCAGCGTTTTTCAGAGTTTTCTACACCTCTGACAAAGAACCTCTGAGTTATGGTTGGAAACTTATAAAGTGAAATCTATGGACATCCGTGCTCCCTGACTCATGTCCACATGACGGATGTAGTACACATTAATTAGTAAAACGTGTCACCTCATATTAATCAAACTGGAATGGCCTCAACGACCTATACTCCATGAAAAACCAGGTTTCTCCTTGGGTCAAGTTCCAAAGATGTCCACAGCCACCACATTTAAACCTGCCTCTTTTGTTCTAGCTATCGATTTCTTTACAAAAAAATACGTGACAAGTGTGTGAAGACTTGTATTCATTATATTTTTTATGGCTTAGTGTATTTATTTTTTCCTTGTTTTTCTTCCCTCTGAAGGAGATAGCTTCGCCAGACCATTGCGAAACCAGTTCTCAGCCTGCCGAGGACCGCGAGGCAACTGCGCCCTGTTTACCCGATAGTGAAGTACGTTGAACTATGAATTGTGCAGCTAAGGAAGCAGGACGGTTTAAAACTCGCTCACTAACGCTTTTAAATAACTTCGTTCTTATGTTGGCGAATAAAAATCTCGCTTAACAATCACCTTGCGATATACAGAACCAGTATTATAGCAATTAATTTGGCATTAATAAAAATTCGATGCTATTAAAGCTTTATTGGTCTAATATGTAAAAGGAATAGCGGTCGAATTGATAGTTTTTGCTCCGAGCGTTGTTCTACAATTACAGCTTTCTAAAATTAAAATATTATAATGCATTAATACATAGGAAGAAAATAATGGATTAACATTTGGAGCACGCATCAGTTAAGGCCTAACTATAGTAGTAGAGCGTCGATTAACCCCGCAACACTACTTATATTGATTTCTTTTAACAAACATTCATCAGGTTATAGACTTAATTTAGAATTTAACGTAACGTATTTAACTTAGATCGTAATTGGAACTCGGCTTAACGGTATACCCTAATCCAAGTAGTCAGAGATAAAACTTCTAACAGGTGACGAATTTGCAACCGCAAACATTTTTTAATAATAGTATTTATATCTTTTGTGCAAAACTAAATTGAAGTAGCTGTGCTGTTCTTTTTACGTCTATTTTACGTCTAAAATGACGAAGAGTAAAAATAAATGCCTTAAGTATTGATATTTGCCCCTGGAAATAACTTTTAGAAATAATGGGAAATACGGAAGGCACCTTATTTTTGCTAATAGATAAAAGTTCAGAATTGCGTTATCAGGTCGTGGGATGAAGCTTAGTAGATCTCTCTACCTGAGGAATTTTCTGAGTCAAAACTTGTTAACGTTCGTGTGGAACTCACTTAAAAAATTATGTGCACTTTTTTGCCAAGTAGATGACAAATTTAATCAGTGGAACGGGAAATTACCTAAACGAATATTACCAAAGAATTAAATTTTTCAATGATCATAATAGTGACAAAGTCACTTTTTTAAAAAATATTGTGAGGCCTTTGACTAATGAATAGTTTTACATCCCCACCATCGAGATCACTTCTTTTCAAATGTTATCCAAAATTTCTATTGTGCCATTAACCCGAGCTATCGTTGGTATTCTTGATGTGTAGCTCAGTTTTATTCAGTAAGAAAGGAGTTTTTACTTGTAACGAGTGATGAAATAATATTGTCTGAATTTTTCTCTGATTCATCTCAATATTTCAGTGCAGAAGAAAGAAAGTTTTGGAGGAAATGTAAGCTTTGATTTTTAGATCCAGAATTGCTCTACACTTTGTAAATGTTTCGTTTTCATTTTATTGTGCCCACATCGCCTCCACTCAGACTGTAATGTGGTGGAGAAAATTTGAGCTCTAATAATACTTAGCCCTCCATAAAATGTGTGCTCACTATTTTGAGCAGTATCACGAACTTGTTAATTATTATTCGCTTCATATTAGTTGATTGAATAGGATTCTTGAAAAGTCTCTCCCATGCGTCCCTCAAAATTCATGGCTGAGTGCAGAATAGCTAGATCAAATAAGTACGTTCATTTTTGAAAGAGCCAGCGCACCAGCGCTAAAGAGTTTTCACCAACTTATATCAAACCAATAGATCGTAGATCCAATCGTGGATCTTTACTGTGCCTTTTTTTTGCCTTCGCTGTCATAGGGCCTACTTCCATCATTGCTTACTCTTCGAATCCCTGTGATTGCAAATTACTCTACCATGAGAGAGAGCTGTGATTTAGAATAACCGGCATAATTTGAAGAATATTTAACGCATGTTCCCGAACCGTTGGAGGTATCACAAAATGTCAGCAACACGATCGACTAATTCAAGATTCGTCATTATGTCTCAATTAATGAGATATCCATATGCTAAAAATTAGTACCATACATGTCCAAAATCTGTACATTCCGGCGATATTCTGTGAAATCGAAACATAACTGACAATTCAAAAAACGGGAAAATTCCACAATTACAGATATTTTACTCGACCTAGGTTTCGCTTTTTTTAGCGACATCAGGTGTAAAAAGCGAAACCCCCATAAAAAAATATGTAAAAAGCGAAAGTGAAGGAAAAAAGGCAAAAAGCAAATTTTACACCTGATTATGCTGTAAAAAAACCTAGATTGTGTAATAGATTTGTACTAATGGAATTCACACATTATGTGATTTGTCAGTTACTGTAAATTTCCATTATTTACCTGACTCTTCAGCTTATAATTTTCCCTACGGGTTACCTAGTGCAATGTATCGATGCCCTTCCTCATAAGTCCTCCCAAATCCTTCCAGTCTCCACTAAAAGTCCAGAACCATCAATTTGAAAGCACTTCGACGAACCATCATGTCCTCTCTCAAAAACTCTTCGCTCTATCAATTTCATCTCCCCTCTCCCATCAAGCCCTTTTATTGATGCAATTTACGGGAATCCGAAAAGTTTAGGAAACACGTATTTTCCTCGCTCGCTCGGGAGAATTTATTTTTAGAGCTGAATGCGTCGATGGATGATGATGTTTCAAGGCCAGTTTTTTATCGCGCCGCTGCCATAAGCGTTTTGATGGCTTTAAATTACAAGTCGGAAAAATAAAAGGGACACAGTCGTTTTTCGTTCGTTCAGTCAAAATTCTGTCTGAAAACGTGAAATTGATAATGAAAACCATGAGCAATATTTACGAGGAAGTCACTGATGTCACTTCCAGTCAAATAATACAGATCATTAATAGAATCTAAGTACGACTTTTGTCGTTGTATTGTACTTTTACCTATTTATTTGCCTCTCTGGATTTAGTTATTTTACTCAACTAAATTGGTATAGTTATATCAAAACGAAAGTGATGTAATCAGTAACACATTATTTCAGAAATTTGAAATTTGGGATATATAGGGAGCTAAAATCCTTTTATCATGAGGAACAAAAGGAATTCAGAGGCGAAATAGGATTAAATATTTTTTTCATTAGTCACAGCTTTCGCCATTCACCATCCATTTATGACATTTAGACGAGCCAACACAGACGTGCCTCGAACCCCGGCGGGATTCAAACACTCAACCTCCTGATTTGCTGGCGACGACGTTGCTGATTCGATACCACCGAATAATTATTTCAAAGCAACTGCGAGAAAATATGTAGTTATACTCAGAACAATTCATAGGTAATCTCTGAATTTGAAGGCTTTGAAAGCATATTATTGGGAAAATCTCAAATATTGATGCGAACAATAAATATTCCCTCCGAGAGCATCGGAAGTTTTCGTCAGACTTGCTCTTAGATTGAACAAACCACATTTGCGCCAAAAGTTAACTCAGCAGCCTATTATAACATTAATTTTATGGTTTGTATTCATTATTTAAATATTAGTATTTTACTTTCGCCTAAATAATATTTATCGGAGTACTGATGTATTTTTAATCAAATATAGATATCGTTGTCAACCTTGTTTTAAATTTAACCTCATCAGGGTATTGACTTAATTTTAATATTTACGGAATTTACTATCTATCTATCCTCAATTTACATACTCTCCTCATATCTATCCTCAATTTACAAACAAACTTGCTAATACATATGAGTTACAAAATTTGCTAGCAATCTATGTGAAATGGTAGTAGAAATAATTTCTTGATTTTTTAAATAAAGAAAGCTGTAGTTCATAACTTTATTGAGTATAACAGTAGGGTAAAGAAACAGAAGAGGTTCTTACTTAAGTAGTTTCAAATGCAGAAATTCTGTTTTACCGAAAATAACCGGGTGCATTTTGAAAATGATACCCGCCTCAGTGGTGCATTGCTGCCTTTGTTCAAAGTGGGGCATGGAATTTCCCGTCGACGATATCCAAACGCCTAGAGCCTCTCGAGCAGCACTTTATGCTCGGGTTTATGCATTTTTTTGTGGACAAAGGACGTCCAAGTCGCGGCTGGAGATTTCAACGCTCGATTGGTCAATGCAATTTCCGGCCCACGTGCAGTTTTTCGTAATATTCTCTGCTCAGAAAGGATATCTATCAGAATACACAAACACACACCTTGCCTCCCGTTCTCGTCACTTGTTATCTCACAAGTTCCGAGGAATTTCTTTTTCCGCGCCGAGATTAATAATGCAGGAGGAGGTGAAAGGGCTTTTGCGGTGGTGTGAAAGTGTTTCCTTCCATTCCATGCTCTGGTGCTTCACCCCTCCGCCAACGGCTCAGCCTGCTGCCCCCTTCCCCCTCTTCTTAGCTCACCCCAGCCCTACACTCGCCTTGCAGGCATCTAGTTTTCCCCGTTGCCGGGCGCTTCACCCCCGAAAAAAATTGACCGAGGAGAATGGGGGCCAGTTTTCCGAATCGCTGCGCGGAGCATCCTGGCTCTCCAGCTCTCCATGTATCCGGCCTGGATTTCAGATTCCAACGCCAAGATTTTTTTAACCCAAGGAATGCGCAAGAAATCGAAAGGTGGCGTGTTTATGGTTAGTTTTTCTCCTGCCAGGACTTTTAGTCACGGGAAAAAAATTGCTTACTTTTTAAATCTTTATTTTTTATTGAATTTATATTTATGCTGTCATTCGAGAGTGAAAACTAAAAATAATTGAAAATTGCATCAAGGGATTGCATGGTATAGAAAGTATTCATTTTAATATGAAGCAATTCCATAAAGTTACGACGGAAACCACCAATCATATGGAAATAAAAGTAGTTGCTTGTCATGAATTGCTTCATAAAACTGGGTTGCGCGTACATTCTAACTGGCGTGAGCACTCAGACCACTTAGTTTGCGAATATAAGATTCACAACTGAGCGAGAAAATCTTTTCACGAAAGACTTTGCCGTGAACTACAGGCATTAGCCGTGTAATCCTAAGTAAGGCCCACCTCATTTTTTCCATCGGCTCATTACTCATTTATGGCGCAATTCGCGATGTTTACGTGTTTTCCAATGTTCTGCTACAGTTTATCGATAAATATTCAACTTTCCTTAATGCATTTCCTAATAGTTCAGTAAAATATATTTAATTAAAACATAGTGCACTATTTCAATATATACCTATAGTCTCTGTGAATTGATTAAAATTAAAATTTCAACGCGATAAATTGGATTCATATTCGGAAATTCTTTTTCAAATTCAAAATTGGGAAATCTCGTTAAGTTTTAAAGGCATTTTAGGAGTCTCGAGAAGAATTTTAACAAAGAGTATCGGCAAACTTCCTATAAGGTAGTTTTAGCGAGATACTTCCCTAGCCATAACGGAGAACCATGTTCACATTATACACTTTAATTTCAGCAGCTTTAGGAAGCATGAATGAAATATAGCATTATTAATGGAAAATACCTAATGTACTTTTAAACGATTAAATTTTTAAGTATTTAATAAAAATAGCAAATAAGTCAGTAATTTGACTCATTTTTTCACGCGGTACATTTAAAACTCCTTCACAGCGGAGGATTTTTTTGCAATTCTGAAAAAAAATTACAGCGGTGACAATATAATTTATTCTCAAAAATAGTTAAAGAGAAAGCATAAAAACTACACATTATTAATTCCTTTATGAAATTTAGTGTTATAAATTCTTCATTTTTTTTAAAGATTTCTTTGGAGTGCATACACGTACCAATTCCATTGCAAAAGGGCTGGTATTTTTCGTAAAGACTCCCGGGAAATAGGTCCGAAAGGGGCTAATATTTCGATAACTTTGGAATAATAAGATATTTTTCTTTAAAATGAGACAGTAATTATTGTCTTCTTTATGAAATTGTGATATGATAATAAATAAGTTAATTCCTTTATGAAATCTAGGTGTTATAAATTCCTCATTTTTTAAAAAGATTTCTTTTGAGTGCATACACGTACCATTTCCATAGCAAAAGGGCTGGTATTTTTCGTCAAGACTCCCGGGAAATAGGTCCGAAAGGGGCTGATATTTCGATAACTTTGGAATAATAAGATATTTTTCTTTAAAATGAGACAATAATTATTGATTTCTAGGTGAATTGATATTTCGCTCAAAATGCCTCGACTCGAATCATTTTACCGGTGTGCACTTCATTCGTAAAGGCACTCAAACCTACCTAAGTTCCACTGTGTGAAGGGAATTTCATTCAATTAGACGGGAGAAATTTTAATCGACGGGTTCCAAATCTCTTCTTTCTATTTTTTATCTTGCCACGCTACTTTCCTTGCCATCTACGGATAGTGCGTGATAATCGCTCTCGGTTTCATCCTTAAAAGTTGTATAAAATATTTAGGAAATGTTTGGCGCATTTCCGTGATGTCCAATTTCTCAAAATAAGAGAGGAGGACGCCCTATTTTTCCCATCTATTGAAACCGTGCCAAATTCGTGCGAAAACCCCTGGATCCTTAATTTCTCCTCCTTGTTGTGGCCGAAGCTCCGTGTGCAGGTGGTCGTGACAAACGGTGATGTATGCAATTGGGGGGGGGAGTGGCTGCGGGCCCCTTAATGTATTCCGGAGGCGTGTGGCAAAATCTCACAGCCGGAAGTACGGTTTCCCATTGTCTTTTTAACTCTCTTAACCCTCCTCTATGCCGCTTCGTTTATCTGCTCGGTTAATCCCGAGATGAACGATAGTCCTTAAATATATAGGTCAGCCATTCCCACTTGAATAACAGTTAAGTCGATCAGCCTGGTTACTGGCTTGAGAAGTGTGGAATGCCTAATTTTCCCACATCGTTGCATAAAAGAAACACTGTCGCTTTCACCAAAGTCGATTATAAAGTTCCATCTTTTTTTTAGGCGATTTTTCGATATAAGTTAGATTTGTTCTTGTTTTCTAGCATTTTATATTCTACCAGTAAAATCCTTGCGTTTGTGGAATGATTTCTAGTGCGCGGAAGGGTATGTAGTTCATCTGTTACAATTCCTTTGCGCCTTTGTTCATCAAATCTTGAGACTGAAAGTATCAGACTTTATGAGAATACTTTTCCTCTTTTCTTCATTTTTGGCTTCGCGGGATTTCTTGTTAATTTTTTTCGGACGGAGTTGAACTATTCCACTTTTCAAATCACTCAAACTTATAAAGCCTATCCTGTGTTGAATGATCTTCCCCTCGAGGTTATGTGTGAGATAATTCATATACCTAGGTTAAAATAACTGTCTATGTAACCAATAAGTCCTCTTTTTCATTTTGAAAAACCCCTTATGTGACTTTTGATATTAATATTTCTTGTAATCTCTATTAGTTTATGCGTCTACTTCAGTTTTCAAGTGATTTTTTGTTGAAAAAATTGCTTATTTCAGTGAAATGATTCAAAAACGAAATTACATATACGCTGTTATACGTGGTATCAAAGGAATTTGTTTATAGTCTACGCTTGATCGCTGTGAATAAATAAAGCCCGAGAAGCATTATTGTGAAATTTAGTACTAATTACTAGAGCGTGGAAAAAAGTTCTTCTCCTATTTTTTTAATTGGGACTTTGATGGCTGTGACGAAAAATCTTGGCGAATTTCGTTAAGTTAAGCCATTTTTAAGTACTTTTTTGGAAACTTTTACGGAGTTTTTTGAACCTCTGAGAGTAAAAAACGGCCTTTATAAAAATTGTAGTAGTAATGATTATGCGTGACTCTTTTGGACGAAGGCACTTGTAAAATTTCCAATTTGTTCATGGTCAGTCTCTGCCGATAGATACTACTTGCTAGAGATAGAGATAAGGTGAGATTTTGCATCTGAATGACGCATGTAAACCAACGCAAGTCCTAGACAGTGCCAGCATTGAAATATCTTTCGATTGATTCGAATAATAGCCTTTTCTTCCGAATGCAACCGATAAATAAGGATTTCTCTCTCGCTCCATTCTTAACACACGCCTTGGTAAAATAAAATTTTTTAAAAAATCAACCTTTTTTTAACTCCCATTTTCCATCGATCTTCGAGTGATATCATCCTGCTTTGTGGTTTGAAACTTAACACGAAAAATATCCTCGCTCTGACCAGTTTTTACGCTGGATACAGGTTGAAAAGCTCCCTTCAATGAATTCAGGTTTTTCTAGTAAAAGGAGGCTGGACAAATTCTTTTTATTTTAGGATAATTAGCCCCGGTCTATTTTTAGCAGCGGTTAGAGAAAAAAGGAGATTGACATTAGTGAAGCTGAAACTCGATCAAATGCTACATATCATTTCACGTCTAATAACTTGTATACGTCACCATATCTTTAAATATAGATATTTTTAGCTCTAAGAATATAATCTCGGGCAGTGTATTCCAGTTCCTGATATGAAGTCCAATGGTCTCTGGATACATAACCACTAGGTTTTCATGTTGTTGCCGTCAACTGTTTTCACTTTTAAAAAGCTAAATATTATTTTCATGTGTTTCGGGTGATCTTATAAGTATGGTGATTAAATGAATGTACTAATAAAGAATTAGCTGCTGAAATAACTTATATTCCTGCGAAACGGTGTGCTAACTTGTTTTTTTATTTAGAATTTCACATTCACTAACGTACTGTACCGTAATGATTTTCATTGGACATTTCTTTCTTGAGCCAGCTCCTTTAAGACTTTTTTGGATAGTTACGCGTCAATAGTTTTATACTTTACCTAGGAGTTGTTCTCGGGAATTATTCCCACAATGAAGAGTGGACTGATAAAAGTCTGAATGACTCAAAATACGGATTACTTCAATATTTTTTTATTGAGTGACGCAGAAAAGCTGTAGATTCAATTAGCTGATTGGCTGACTGAATTTGAACTACAATCATATTACGTCTTTGGGTTAGAAGAATGAAATGCAATTTTTCAAATATTGAGTTATGGATCCCACAACGGTGTAATTTTTTTCATAATAATAGATATATTGTTTGACTTGATGGGAGAAATGTTTTTATGTAAGAAAATGTGCCCCCAATCAAGTGAGACTAGCATCTGGCATATTTAGGAGACTTTGTTCTTTCGTGGAAGCGTTGATATTCCCTGTCCCATACACGGTGAAAGTGAAACCACTGAAAGTATTTTTAGCCTTCCATCTTAAGACCTCTTTCTATCGTTATTCGCGACCGGAATAAAATGGTCCTTTTTGAAATCGATTTCACTAGTTTGCTCCCTATGTTATAAAATAATGCTTTGAAAATCCTCTGCTGACTCATATTGACCACTGAGGTCATTATTTCCCGCTTATACATATATAAATATCTACTAATGATTACTCAACCAGAAATATTTTTACGCTAAAACCAGCATCTGAAACACTTTTGTATCCTTAGCTTTTTTCTGTTTCCTCACTCATTGCCCTCACCATCACATCAGTGCTACGATCAGCCTATTAACATTCCATTCAGGTCAACAGTTTTTCAATTAGTAACGCAAGATGATTCTTCTCATCTCTAGAAAAATGTATTTCATCTCAATGGATATAGCGTTCTTAAAACACAGTATCAATATTAAATGAATCTTTCATTTAATTCCGCCAAGCCAACTTCATTTATCCGTCTGCGAAACCAGACATTTGTTTAATTCGATTAAGGAAATGAAATGGAATTGCCTATATGCATTATATGCTGGCTTCTTTGATCTAATTGTAGGTCAGATCACATTACGGAAAATTGCGTTGGTTCCGCTGTGAGTGATATCGTTAAAATTGGTTCCGAGGGAAATACTGGGCTCCTTTTCCATTTTCTGCTACGTTTGCCATATTAATGTAGATGTCAAAGAGTCCCTGAGTTACACTGATTGTGAGTGTGATCTCTGAATGAACTTGGAATGATTAGATCGTAAATTAACTGCTGCATTTTGTTCTGCTTAGGTAGTAATCTTCAACAAGCATGGATTAAAACTACAAATGCAAACTCAAGATGCTGCGGCAGTCATAATTTCAATTTCAAGTTCACAGATATGTGGAAACACTTCACATATTACTTTTTGAATACTTTGGTATACAAAATTAAACTCTTGCAATTTGTCTTAACGATTTTAATTGTATTTTCATTTTGTCTAATAGGTAATCAGTGAAAGAGGAGTAGTGCGGTGCGAATCAGCCATTTTCATTTCGAATCTAACCAAATCGAATCGAAACGAATTGTATTAAATATTCGTTAGCAAATCAAATCATCCTAAAAATTTGCTTGCGAATCGAATTCGAATTATAAATAAAATGCAATAGTTTATGTAGAGTTAAAGTAATATAGATTTTTACTATATTTCAGGGTATTACACTACCTTATACATCTATAAATTGGCACAAATAATAGCTCATAATAACGTGTGGTCATTTAAATTTTCGTTTCGCGGGAGGAAAACATCTTCTTAACGGACGGTGCGCAATTCGGGGATAAGTGCCATGTTTGGATGCATGTATCGATTCGAAGACGAATCAATCTGATTTGAATGTTACGAATCATTCGCTTTCGAAGTATTTCGATTTGCAGGCGAACCGAATCGAATAAAGCCTGATTGGAGTCGATCCTATTCGATTTCGAAACATTCGCTAGCTCTAAAGAGGAGTGAATTTTTTTTTCATTTATTTCCTCCTGAATGAAGGTCACAGGTTTGGAATTGTGTATAACACTGATATGTTTCCAATGGATACATTAAAATAGATTTTAAGATAAACAACACATTCTCATAGTATTAGCTTCTTAAACCCGAGTTTGTAGCATGTCTTAGCAATTAATTAATTGCTACTGGTGAAAATGTTCTCCGATTAGCCCCCTTTGACAATGGATGCTCAGCGCTAATATTTACTTTTTGTATCACTACTTCACCCTATTTTTCCATTTTAAAAGAATTTTTTGTAAACAAAAATGTTTATTTCTTATTAAAACAACAATAGTTGGTAAGCAGTATCATAGGCTTTTATCAATTAGATAATTTTGGTGGACCACAAAGAACCATAGGCTAGGGAGTCGAGAGAAATGACCTCCGCGAAAACAGCCTCATCTCCTGTTATTTCCGTCCATCATTTTCTTCTCTTCGGAATTCGATTGAAGGTTGGAATGTAATTTTGGAAGCGAAAATTCGCGGAGAAGAGAAACGCCGTCGGCTGGCATTGATGGAGTCCCGAGCAAATGGTTCCCCGCGTGACCAGAGCCTCGTCTCGATATCCAGCCTCCGGTCACATCCGCCCCCCATGGTGAAGTTTTCCATAATGTTCCCATCTCGTCCCAGAATTTCCAAATTCACGACGATCCGGATTTGACGCGGGTTGATTTGTCACTCTGGGCATGGGCCCACTTAAGTTAGTTTGAATGAAATATCATTTTACCTAAAAAATGAAAACATTAGCCTCATTTGAGAGAAAAATATTTAAACCTTAGAAAGATACCAAAATATCAGCCCCTTTCCAAATTACTCTTCGAGATATTTACCGGAAAATACCACCGATTTTACATGGAAAATGGTACATGTATGTACTTCGGAGTTCCAGAATTTCTAACACCTATATCTCGACAAAATATTAACAGCGTGTTTGTCTCAATTATTTTTAAAAATGAATCATCTTCTCACCGCAGTTGTTTTTTTCAGAATCACAGAAAAACCTTCCGATGTGAGGTAAGTTTGAACGTCCCGCATGAAAACAATGGGTCAAGTTAAAGACATCAGATATTCTTGTTTAACTACTGAGGATTTCAATCATGTAAAAGTATATTTTTGCACCATTAATATTACAATATTTCCTTCATGCTTCCTACAGCTGCCAAAATTAAAACGGAAAATTGGAGTATGGCCTCCATATGTTAAATAGGTAAATATCTCG
Source organism: Ceriagrion tenellum (assembly GCA_963169105.1). NCBI lineage: Eukaryota > Metazoa > Arthropoda > Insecta > Odonata > Coenagrionidae > Ceriagrion > Ceriagrion tenellum. The sequence goes on from OY720634.1 coordinate 91,183,863, forward strand.
GTCAAACTACCTTAAACTATCATTCAATGGCAGAGCTCAAGTATTCACTTTATTTATATGCTCAGAAATATTGAATTTAACGTTGAAATTTAATGAAGTATCACGTGTTGAAAGTCACTTTTTCCATTCTGACCGGCCATGTTTCCGGCATACCAAGCAATTATCAAGCTATGTGTGTATGAAATTTTTGAGAGCCCTGGTATACTCCAGCTCCGATAGAGGAAGTGGATGGGAAAAGAGGTGGGTAGGAAAAAGTGGAACAAAAGAATTGTCTCTAGATATGAGGAACACTGAAACTAATTTTCAGCCGGTGACATATTTTCAAAATTTCCCGAATATTTGCTAGATTGTGGCGATACCGATGACTTAAAACCCGACATTTTATATTTTATGCAAAGGAACAAAGCTAGACATTTTGAAACAGTACGATATTCAGTATGCAATTTTAACCTTGTTTAAACGATTTGACCTTTGAAGGACATTTGTCTCTAATGTCATCCACATTTACGAAGAAAATTAGAGATTTTATTAGATCTGGTACGTTCCTTGAGTAAAAGAGCTGAAAACTCCCTCGGCTATTCCACCAGGTCTCTGTATAGGCTTACGCTTCGATTTTCGACTATTGTATATCTCTCAACTAAATTTGTCGGCCTGACGTTAGTTAAAGTGCTGGCGCAAAATAAGATGATATTTTTTGTTGAGGCATTATTATGGAAGTAACTTTTGTTGCGTGTGGCACTTATAAATTAGGAAACATTACACTAAAAAAAGATTCCTGTTCGTATAATATTTCTGGTCATCTGAGTTTGAATATTAGTAAAATTACTTGTTCTTAAACGTGTGCAGTAATTTTTATTTCATCATAATTTATGTGATTTGAGGCAAACTTACTAATCGAGGATCCATAGTCATTTTAGGTGCCTGTAGCGATACTCGTGGGTCATTGAGTTAACATTTTAATAATTTTTCCGAAAGTAAGTCAGAAAAAACTGTTGTAGCATATTTCATTTGAGTTCATCGGTTTATGCGGTGCATCTCATGATTCATGCGAAAAAGGAATTTATCCTGGAATTCTACTTGTAGAATTGGCCGTAAAGCATGTGTATACTGCGGAATTTGACGCATTATTTTAAATTCAAGTTAGAATAATATTACACTCATGTGTTTTTTTTATTCGAATTTTTGAATCAGCATGACTCTATCAGAAACCATTATATAACTTTGAAAGTTATCATTTCACGTAATTTTAGGAAATCTGGAAGGGTAACCGAACTATAACGAAATTAATCTTACATGCCACGTCGCTACAAGTTTGAATTACATTGAATCGCTGAAATAAATAACGATAAAACGTATTTTTTCACCTGTATCAATAGATATCACAAAATAAAAAACACGAATGCAAATTTTCACGTAAATTTCTTTGTCGACAAAAATCGCACCAACCATTTCAACAAGACGCCTCCTCTCCTGTTCTGACCACGCCCCCTTCCCTGTGGCAAGACTGATCCCAGTTCCCCGCATTGTAAACGTGGCCCCCTATTTCTCCCATGGATCGGTCCGGACCTCGCCTCTATTCCCCTTGGTTACGAAACTCCGCCGTCCTTATCGTGGCCACCTCCTCTTACTTCTCTCCATGCCATGGATACTTCTTCCGCTCCAGTGATTTCGTCTCCTCCCACCGCCACAGCCCTCCAGCTTCTTTGCTCTCCCGCCAATTTCATCAGACGGCAAACGTAATTGAAAGGGTCACTCTCCCCGAAGGCGCTCCAATCTGCGGATGACTTAAGTTCCTCAATGAGGGTCGCAATTGACGAGGGACCATCCGGACGAGATTCTTCGCAGAATACCCTCGTAAAACAACCCAAAATTGTAAGAGCAAAGCTCTGGACATCACGACCCGGATGTATCAGATATGTTTAAACCTTCCTCTTTATCAGCGCGCGATTCGGGCAAAAAAATTTTAAATTTCTTGCTACTTGTAATACTTCTGTTTAGAGTCAAGTGAGATGAATTTTCGAAAAGAAAATTATCTGTGTAGCGTAGAATTCAAATCTTAGATTCCTTGACTTCGTATCAAGGCCCAAACATGCCTAATAACCTTCTTGAAATAACGTGAATGACTAAGAGAAACGGGGTATTGGGAGATTTCCTGTATCATATTGAAGTTAGCGCAGATCGGAACTCATCAGCACCTTTCAACGGTCAGGAATGATTATGAATCGAATGATGTTCTCTAACGAAACCATAGGTAGTATTTTGTAGGTACTCAATGGTATAGGAAGAATTGTGGGTGGAAGTGAAAAATTCGTTCAAACTACATTCGTAGAAGGAGAACCCACAAAATGATTAAAATTTTACATAACCTATGTTTGACGCCTTCACTGAAAATCATTACAGGAATAACAATTGCGGTGGCGCATATTGAAGTTATTTTCTTTTACAAAAACCTGCAGCGCGCATCAAAGAACCCCCCGATCTATGTTAAAATACGCGTCTATTACGCAGGGCCTGAAACGAATGGAAGCAACTGCTTTGCGTGGCGAAGTAAGTAGTGCACTCCATCAAACAGAACGCGACCATTTTTACGAGGCCCCGTGATCACAGAGCCTACAAGTCGAGCACCTTTCGACGCATCCATTACGTACCGCAATTTGGAAATATAACACTTGAAGATCATTTACAGCAGTGCTGGATCAACGAGTGAATCTATCAAAAGTTCTGCATCGGCCGGTTCCCCAGAAATTTGCATCATTAATAGGTCCCATTTTAAGTATGACTTATCCAGATGATTGTTGCTTTGGAGGCTGTTACCGACTGATATTTCAAATTTTACTCAGCAATTATATAAATTATCGCTCCCATTCAGAAGTTCACTCCAATTATGCGTTCGTGACTTATCCCCCCGTAATCCTACCCAACTCAGGCAGCTCTCGTCTTCATTTCCTACGTCGAAGAGCAGAGTGAATTCAAGCTTCCGACGGAATAAATCGTTAACAATCACTTGTCTCCTTAATTTTTTTTCATAGGTATAGTGTTTCAAAACACCCCAGCGTAATTATCGGCTCCATGATCTTTTCCCTGCGCCCATATCACTTAGGCAGTACGTATTTAATTCATTATTTTATAGCCGATCCATCCCAGGAATGATTTTCCGCAGATCTGTACTAGAGTGCTCTGCAAGAAAACCACTTAGCGTACTCTGTTTTTTTCTGTTTCGCGTTTTCCTAATTTGATATTTTGCGTCTCATCTGAGAAATTATATTTTTCTAAGTTTTATATTTTTCATTTTTTTCTCTTCCCACGCCTCATGTAATATGTCCAAGTGCTCCAAAGCAGAAGCAATAGAAGATCATTTCAATTAGTCTAACTGATTTACTTAAAGTGCTATGGATGAGATGTGCGCATGTGTACCAGATGATTATAGTTGTATTAGATTGATGATACACCTTATATCTTGGATGCATTACTCTTCCAAAGATGAGGGCTGAAATTTCGTCGCAAGGAGCATGGGGCTCACACCGCCAAAAACTGAGTTTCTCTAAAGTTCCGTAATCGTTTTCCCGCTCTGTGGAATCCCAATACTAGAATATCCCACCGAAAAATCTCTCTCGCATTGTAAAAATGGGAGATAAATTTAGGAGTGAATTTTCCCACGCCGTCTGATTGAATAGGCTAGTGAACCTATTGGCTATTGAATAGGCTAGTCTCGAGGATAGATTTGGTAGATTTCCTAACAATCCTGTGATTCCCTTGTAGGACTCATTGACTTCCAGTTGAGAAAGTCATTCAAAAGTATTGGCAAAAATCAAAATGAACGATTCGTACTAGTAAAGGAGCCTGAAAATCCGCCTTAGACGACAGTAAGTCAGACGACATGTGTGAAAATTATATTGTCTACACGACGGACTTCATGTCTCTTCCTATCCTTTAGTCCTTTTTACGAGCAGCACCTTGCGAATTGACTAGATAGTCAGGCCTGGTTAACTCCAAGGACTTGATTCCCACCTTAGGTATAGATGGTATGTAAGTAATAGGAATTAGCTTCTTATAAGAGTCATGTAACACATACACAATTTTAACTAATACGTGACCGGTTTCATGGTAGTCTTCAGGCCGCGTGATGGCGTTGCGACGAACGGGGTATGAATTTAATGAATGAGAAGTTAAGTCTGAAACATTAGAGTTCATCATGGTCGTAGGTTTTACGGTGCGATGAATCCAAAACAGTTGGAGCAACTGAAAAAAACAATTCTACCGATTCAATTTCGTATGAAATTTACTTATCCATATTGGATTAGTTCACTTTTTTACATAGTTGCCGTAGATGCATATGTATATGCAGTTTTTCCCGCGATCGTCAGGTTATATCACGAAGAATCGAATTGGTTTTTCAGACGGCCAGATCACAAGAGTCGTGTCAGTGTAGAGAGTTACCTGGCGAAAAGGCTTGGATTATAAATCTTATCTTAGGCGTGGATGATTTGTTTGCCATAGGACTATTGTCCCAGTTTTGCGATAAAATTGCATCAATTGGAACGCCGGAAGTTGATCCCTTTCATTTAATTTATTGATTGTATTTCATTGGTTTTGAAAATGTTACGATTTTGTATTAATCCCAAAGCACACTCAATTTATTACACTAAATATTTTATAATTAAGTAAATCATTTCCTTACCGTTTAAGGCATAATATTCATTGAATAAATTCCAATATTTTTGGCAGCGGAAGGAGGGACTTGGGGAATTATAACATAATCACAAAAAGTTAACTTTATTAATTTCCACACTGAGTTTATTTCTCCGAACAAGGTTTCGGACGGTAATGCCATTGCCTGGCAAAACTTGCCGAACTTGTAGGTCGGTGAAATATATACAGTGTAAAAGTTTATGAAGTATCTTTTTGTGATTGCGTTATTAGTCTTTTCCTCTGGTAGTCACCTAATAATTTAAACTACAATTTGAATCAAGTTTATTAAACCTTGGCGTGAGCCGCTTGGAGGTAAACGAAGAACGTCTAAGGAGAATTTATTTGTAACCATTCACACCATTCCCCACCCTCGTTTTAATTTCATTGCCCGCTCATTGTTTCGTTTCCATTTCAACCAATTCGGACGCCATAAGTGACAAAATTTATCCCTCCCTGGGCGGCTCAGACAGTATACAGACGACTCCAACATATAGCATTTCTCCTCAACCCTGCCTCACAAACCCATTATTTCCCGACATCCTTCCCAAGGGCATCACGTTATGCCACTTATTTGCACGTCTCCTTCTTTTCTGACAATTGTTTTGGGGAAAAATAATTACAAAGAAGGCCAATTGAATTTTTTGTTTCAAAGTTTTGAATTTTTGACTCTTTTTCGAGGAATCGAACGGATCTGCGTGCCGGCCTCAGCTCAGACACCGTGCAGCATGTACTTCTCTGTTCTGTTTTTTTGGTTTCGCCTGTTTTTTTTTTGGTCTGCCCGGTTTTTTTTGGTCTTCGATGCAATTCTTTATGTCACATGCATGTAGGTGCACAAAGCCATGCCTTGATCGTATGCTCTTTTATGAATTCAGATAACACCTAAGGCTGGTAAAGTAACTAATATTTTTCCTTTCATTCCATGATTACTCGCTAAGTTTTTATGTTCTATGACTCAAAGACATCTGTTTATTTCAAAGTTGAGTCCGTCAACACCAACTGTCACACTTATAAATTTTTTTTGTGGTGCTTTCCACACCATTTGCCTTTCAGGCGACCGTTTAGCACCATCATGATTCATCATTTTCATGTCCCTACTAACTTTCTCCGTGTATTTCATCCATGATTTTCCTCAGTAGTACTTCCAGAAGATTTCCTTCCATTAATTATTTTTCATTCATGCTTTATATTATGTCCAATAGCTATTTCATCTCTTCTACTTAGATTTTTCATTCTAAAAATACTCTCCCCAAACTCTTAGGCGCTTGGAAATACTACGGTGTGGCTGCTTCTGTTAGGCCATTTAACCCTTACTTAATTCCGTATCATCCCAATACTTTGACCACAATATCTGACTAAAGAGTGCCCAAAGGTTTTTTCGATAATTTCCATTTAAAGTACGTCTTCCCATAAATTAGGGTTAAAGAAAAATTACTCGGTAATATTCCACACTTTTCTATTACTTAAATGCGACCGAATAGTTTCCATGCTTACAACATCATCATCTGGCGTGTACCTATCTGTGATGAATCATCGAAATCGGTCATTCGCATTTGTGTAATAAATAGGTGTGAAATGTTACCAAGTTATTTTTCTCTATCTCTAAATTCCACATAGTTAATTCGCCATTCATCACGTATACATGAATTACGATTTTTTTAATAATTCATAGCGATGTTTAAATTAGTTTCAGCACCTTACGGTATCACTTTTGGGGTTATCACTCCAATTCGTATGATGGGAAAATGTAAATGATTGGTCAAGGAAAGGTCAAGAAAATATTCTGATACGCTGACGACTTGAACGAGAATTATTCGTTGCAAAGAATCTACTGTGTACAACCGTTACGAAAAAAAAATTAGTGAAGTTTTCCACCTAGTCTACGAGCCAATGTATAGAAACTAGTAGGAAATAATTAAAGCCTTGAGTATCAAGTGAATGAATTGCATTAATAAACATACTAGCTCACGATAATGCTAATTGAAAACCAAGTGTTGTGGTTCCCGAATAATAATGCGTAATATATTGAGGGAATTACGTCGGTGATTTAACAACTGAAGTTTTCCCAATATAATTTGCTTCTGCCATTCAATGAAATAATATCAACAATTTTCTTAAATATATGCTGTGTATAATACTAATCTCTTTACCTTATTCCAACTTCCGGTGAAGATTACTAACTTCAATAACGTTTTCTTTTCAAGTAGTGAAAGCAGCCCATGATAAGGTTGTGGTCGAAGCGTTCGCATGCTGGAAAACCAATAATTGGTCGTGTTTCGTCAAGAATTTACAGAGTTGACTAGTTCACAGAAATCTGGAGAATATTGACCCGCACAGGTGCGGTCCTATTCTTAGAGATTCCTTAACTTATTCTTGAATAACTTTACGAAAAAATATACTGTGGAGCACCGGCTTAGGCCTCTTTTGTAACTCTGCTAGTGTCATTGAAAGTGTTAGTTTTTCAATATCTCCCAGCTTATTACTGGTGTTAGAAGACAGAGTGAAATCTCGGAGCGTCGAGTATAATGAAAATAGAACAATGGCATTACGGGAAACTAGTATATTTAACATAATATAGCGAAAGCGCCTGATCACAAGTTCCCAATGTCAATGCGGGCCATGCGGGCCAACGTCTGCTACGGTGATATCGCAAGTACATGAACAGGCATCAAATAGTCCTTCACAATTAGATGTCCAAGGCGGACGAACACTTCAGTAAACGATCGGATTGGTATCCGTCCGCTATTTATTCCACATGGAACTTCATTAAACTCAAAGAGCTTCTTCCAACACAGGCGCTCGAAAAATACTCCATTTGGTTCCTCGAGAGAATTCCATCAGTCTGAATGGAAGGCTTTCTGAAGTCCCCTACCCTTCGGCCTCAGCTGCCTCAAGGACGTCATTACGAAGTAATACTCAGGGCCAGGTGGGGTGAAGGAAAGGAAGAATGGCACGGCGATGAATGAGCGATGTCGACGCATGCAGCGAGGTTTGAATAAGCTAGTTGGGGAACTGGTATGCAGGCGGCGGTTTGAATTCAAATGAATTTGACAGGAGGAGGTGGAAGAGGTATGAAGAGGAAGTATTGAACTCGCGTCCACAGGCATCCGAGGCACGAGATGTTTCACCCTGAGTGCGTGAATCTCGTTTTCCAGCTGAAATCTGATACGTCGGCACGTTGGAGACGGCTATGAGAGAAAATATTCTTCTAGTGGACTTCGCTATTCAGTGAAAGGGGATGAAAACATGATCCATCATATTTCTAAGGGCTTTGAGGCGTTGGGACAAGGACACAACTTGTTTTCCTGACATCACATTCCTCCAACACAGTCATAATAAACTCTGCGCATTTATAATTTTGCTTAATACTGGTAGAATTCCCAGTGTTTAGAATAATTGTTTATATTGATGATTTACGCTTTATTTATGCGGATAGGTTTGTATTTTCCTCTGTTTAAATCTATAGACAAACTTAATGCAACTTAAATTGTGCGCTTTTGTGAATGATTCAATATGTGGCAGTTATGCATTCATCTCTTTTACAGTTTCATGGTGATTCAGTCGATCAGTTGGGCATAGAATTATCACATTAAGGTTGCTTAATAAGAGATAATTAAGTATTGGGGTGATATTTGTTGAAAAATAGGTCTTTTAAAGGATCTATTGTTCTCAGATATCAGAGAATGGACCTTTTTTATAGAAAGGAAGGGAATAGGTAGTGCAATTAACGAAGATATTTTCTACTTGAAATATTAATATGGAAACTAGAAGCTTTCACTTGGTGGAAGGACGTCATAATCAACAAGATGAAAATTTGTGACTTCCACATTTTATGTAGAACTAACGACCGGTTTCGGCTGTCACGCCATCTTCAGATACCTGCAATGCCTGAAGTATTGCCAAATACCGGAAGATGGTGTGACAGCCAAAACCAGTCGTCAATACTAAATAAATTATGAAAGTCACACATTTTTATTTTGCTTATTAGAAATATTCTTTGGCGTCGAACGTGTGATCAAATATTTGTGCATTTGAATGTGGTCGGAAATTGCCACACGGAAAATCAAAGATTTCGTCCTCTTTCTCAATTTCGTTTATGCGATACAACTACGGCGGGATTTCACCAGTGTTGAAAATTGTGTCATGCGGCCCTAATAGCCTTGAGTAAGAGAACTACAATTAAGTCTCTCATTTGTTTCTCATGAGTATTGATAACTTTACTGATTCAATGCTGGAGGTTTAGGTGTATCAAATGAAATTTATTCTTCGGTTGAAATCAAATGTGATAATACCGTTAGTTTTTTAATGTTACCCCGGGTGGCGAAAACATCTTTTTGGAGGCCGTTGAAAAATTTGGCATCCCCTACTCGAGGAGGGGATTCTGTTTGGAACCGTGCGCAACGCAGCGCGACGGAACAGAGGCGCCGCCTCATCGACTCGCCGTCACATTTCGGAACCACACGCCACAGCGGCTGCCGTCACGAACGAGTTTGGTTGCGGGAGTCGCCGCGGGCTGTCGCCACATGAGAGCCGCGCGGGGCCAACCGGACTCGCTTACATTGCGTTCTTTTTATTTTGATTCGTTTCTCTGCCCGCTTTTTTTGTAATTTTTTCAGAAGCTTTTCTAATGGCTTGAGGGTGCCACGTCTCCAGTCCCGTTTTCGTACCCAATCTTCCCGGTTGAAAAGTGGAAATATTTATCTCTTCGACTCAGTCGCCGAATGGATTCGAACAGTGGAGTCTGCGCGTGCAAAACCCGCTCCCTCACTCCATTAGGAATATCAATCTCGTTATGCTTCAGATGCGAAAAATCGTATTTTTATCGACACCTAGAATTTACCTCTTTTTATTGACTCACCATGACGATGATTTGGGCCGTAACATCCAGTGGCCACTTTAATCTAACGTTGAGGCCGACGATAATGATCCTCTAATCGCTGATTCCACGAAACGAGAACCAATGCGCCATGCAATGAAGTTCCGTGTAATGATGGTCTTTCTTTGCTTCTGTTTTTCTTCTCGGAATGATTGTTGACTATACGTGACTGATATTCGTGTTCCGAAGGAATCTTAATGTCCATGCTGACATGCGTCCTCGTGGGGTATCATTGCTTCGCCTGCCTACGGACCAATTGGCTTCCTTGTTGGATTTTGTTTTGCTAAATTGGTAGGTTATTCTATTTTGAGATGGAGTATTGTTTTTGTGGCAACTTATGGATGCCATCGAAAGTTATTTCTGTCCATTTATATAAAAGGAACAGTCGAACTAAAGCGTGATGTCTACAATCTAAATATATACATCTATAAATCTATCGATATAACGGCAAAATTGAATTTGTAGTGCTTCTTTAAATAACAGTCTCTGGATAATAACATTATATGGTAACGCATCATATAAAAATCAATAGATTTATCACTGTGTATTTCATATTTTCTTATTTTGTTTTTTATTTTATGTTTGTCGGCTGAGACTGCGGTTTTAATTGAGAAATTGTATTCAAAAGACTGTTCCCTGCTCTTGATTGTGGCGAAACAATGTTTTTTGGACATGTGCACTTACTGCTAGTACCCTCTAGGCAAATACTCTTCGGGAGTACCACAAGCTTGTGGCCCCAAAAGGCTATGTTCCTATACTACAAGAATTTAAAAACTTCGGTTAATTAAACTTTGCTGTGAAAAAATGCAAAACCAATGATTGTAATATCGTGTTCCTTTCGTGCCAAGAGAACTTAGTTTGATTTTACTTTTTAAAAACGGTGGTTTCTACGTCTGTTACTCCGGCGAAATACACGTGAGATTCGAGGAATGCTATAAACGCGTCGAAATTGTGACCATCTCTCGCCGGTTATCGTCGAAACTTCACACGCTCTTTTCCCCCGCGGTCTTTTCCGAGAGATGGCTGTGAGCGGGGAATGCTCGTTTCGCCGATGCCCTTGACCTTTGTAAGGGCGGCGAGAGGTTCTTAGGGATGATGACGGAGGAGATGCTGGCGAGGGGAGGAGCCCCGTTTTGAGCTTTTTTGACTCCTCCGGCGTAAAACCCGTGGTCACCAATTCCCATCCGCTTTCGTCTTCCTATCTCCTTAGGTCGTCATCTTGTTGTCGTTTGCTATGCGTCTCCGTCGAATAACAAGTCTCGATAATCATGCAGACCCCTCGGTCATTGAAGTCTTCAGCTGTAACTGAACCAGTGTTGAAGGCCTCACGCTGAGCATCTAAAACGCAAATCCTCTCTATAATCCCATTTGGTTTGGTGGGAGAAATTATTACGCTGTTTTAGATTATTATATACGAGTGCACATGCCATACACCTGTATTTTTGCTTATTTCATTGCAGTTGTATATCTCTATGCACCAATATTTCGTTGTTGAGAGTGGGAGAGAGAACCTTTTTAGTTGCTTGGTCGTGGAAGTCTCCTACTTTGAATCAAATAGCATCGAATTTTCTGCTATATTGTGCAGAAAAACTCGTCGAGCATTCTTTAATAACATTTCTTTAACATTTTCGTGGGATATTATTGTAATGCTTTTGGGTTCTTAAACATTGTTGTGCTGATTTAAGGAAGAGTGCGACGAATCCTTTCTGGGCAGTTTTTGGACTCGTAAAGCAATAATGGAAGCAAAATTTAGTTTTGAGCTAGAAATTTTCCATCAAACTAAAATTTTGAATTAAAAATAACTTTTTTATTTGTAAAGATATCAGTATTTATCGTGAGACTATTTAGATAGCATATGTTATAGGCGCGCTGGAATTGTGATAACAATTAAACGCCGGAATTAATTTGAAGACGATCTTTACAAATTTGTGATCAGTAAGGCTCAAGCTTGCTATGGGGCTTATATCCTTTGGTTCCAATTAACTGATATTATTCTCACGACCCTAATTATTTTAACTTATTTCACCAAACATATTTAAAAGGTAATATTATGGTGTTATTGTCTCACGAAATATGTGTATACGTCACGTTAAGGAAGTCTGATGGCCAGAAAGGACTGCTGCGAGTTATTTTGCTCATCCTATTTTAGATATCAAGTAATTGACATTCTTCTGCGTCCCTGTCCCCATTTCCACCCCTCAATCATATATTTCTGAGCCGTAAAAGTTATTATTTGTGAGAGGGGCAGGACGGGAATTCATCATAGGACCCTTCAATTCAAATGCGAAGGAGGGGAACTGTATGTGGAGGAGAAAGTGCGTTTCCAAAGAGCTCGTGCACGAAGGGAAGAATTTGAAAAGAAAGGCCTTGCCGCATTATGCCTTGTGTCTCTGGAGGGAGGTTGGGAGGCGTGCCTTTGCGTGATGGAGATGATGCCGGCATTTCCTTAAGTGGGAGTGTTCCGAGACGAATAGGGTGGAACGGACATTAGAAGAAGGATGAGGAGGGAAAGGAATCGACTTTTTTGTTCTCCCTTTTGTTTTTTCTGTCCTTTCATTGGGGAACGGAGGCAGAGTACGAGGACTGTGGTTTAGCAGCTCGTGGCCGCACAAAAGTTGTGTCTTGCTGACAAGGTGAACTTTTCCTTGCCGTGATAAGTATTATCTGCTCAAAATCGTACGGCTACGTATGAACATGCTTGAAAGTTTCTTGAAAAGATCTATACCGCGTTAGCCAGATGGGAAACACCCTTGTTAGGCTACCTTAAGGCCATTGGTTTGTGTATTGCCTTGGGCAAGGATGATAGGTGTCTCTTCATTCATTGGACGTTCAATCATTAGATTGGTTGACTGGAGTCCTCCACCCTTCCCTATCTAATTCCAGTTCCCTTACCTCCTGGTAACTTTTCCTACGTAACGTCCTCTTTATGTCTGTTCTAGGTCTCTTAGAGAATGTAAAATTTACTCAGAAGTTGAAGCACATAAAGCCCAATTCTTCTACTGTGAAGAACTCTGTTTCTCATAAAGGTTTTTCTAGAAAATGTGAATGCTTACTGTTCTCAACGATTAAATGGTTTTAATTTTAATTTTTCTTTTGCAAGCCTCAAAAATGATTGCGCTTCAAACTAAAAGCTTAACCATTTATTATTTTTGGATTTAGTTACCCAAAATTTAATTACATCCCACCACTGTTTTATTTGAATTGTAAGTCTGATTTTTGTCATCCAGTCAATTGATCAACTGAAAAGTCTTCATGAATAATAATTATCAGTATGCCATTCATCGAGATGGATGTATTACCTAGTGAATTTAAATATCTATTTCATTCACTGAGATATGTTGCGCCAAAAGTGTATTTTTTTCCATGAAATATTCCGATTCATACCTTCCGCCGCGGAAGCGTTTGGTCAAGTACATAAACAGATGGTAGCGTGATCACTTTGATCTCTGCAGTGCCGAATAGTAATAATTTTTCAACGAAATGAACGGCAAAGCGTCAAAAATGTCAACCTATAAGTCTTAACCCTGCTGTGAAATGCGTTGCAGTGTATCCTTTGCTCTTTGTCGGTATATCGTATGACCGCATATTTTGTGCAATGCGTATGACTCATGCAAAATAGTGCCTCTTCGAAAAAAAATTACATCCTATGAAGTCGCGATAACATACTGCCTGAGTGAGACCCTCCATGTTTTCCATTTGAAATGCCCTATACGTTATGACAAACTCGTCTCGTTTACCCCAACAACCATTAATAAGAATTCACCATGAATAAGATGTAAGCATTTTTTCCAGCATGTGTATGTTACCTCGCTGAAACGACTGACCGGCTATTGGAAGATCCTTTTTTCTATCTTGGTCAAGTGAAGTTACTTTTTCGCGGCAAATATTTTCTCATAGATGTCAAATTTTGAATGATTGTGCGATATCACGTCCACTTTTCAATTTTGCAACTCACGAGTAATTAATCGCTAAAAATAATCGCACCGTATATTGGGGTTAGAGTAAACTTCAAATTGCTTTTTATTAAACAAACGTTTGTGCGTTAACCTCACCGATGCGTCGCAGCAAGTAAAAGGCAATGCCCAACTAACGATGCTTAACCTTTGGAAGAGTTCCATTCGTAATAACAGAAAACCATGCGCAAATTTTGATAAATTATCGAGCCATTGTACCACCAACATTTACGGAGACTCATGATACTTTCTACGAGACTTAACCTTCAGCTGCTTGGCAACACCTTTAGTTAAACTTCATTTCGTTGCCCTCGTAAATACTAAAAGTATCTTATAAAAGCAATTCATGATCATTGACTGTATGCATATATCAAACAGCCTACTTGTGCTCAGGTAAACATACCACGGCCTTATTTTTAGGTAATAGGCGTTATTTCATTCAACTAAAGAGGACATCGCATTCCTTGAAAAAGTTCCAATTTCATGGCAATGAACGGCTCGTAATAAGCTGAAAAATCTAAACTTTGACCATTATTTTCATTGTCAACAGAAACTCTTTGCTAAAAAAATCCCAAACTAATATCAAACAAGGAAATTTGAAATTCCATTAAAGAGGACATCGAATGAAGGATCTCAGATTTTCCCGGCGTATCTGATGGATAAAGGTTTCTCGGGTCTTCCACCGGGTGAGCAGGTCCATGGGGCCCAACGATTCGGAGAACGACTTGTCCTCCATCATCAGGGGGGGTTCAGCTTCCGAAGCTGAACTCTGATTCGGAAGCTGAACCCCCCCTGATGATGGAGGACAAGTCGTTCTCCGAATCGTTGGGCCCCATGGACCTGCTCACCCGGTGGAAGACCCGAGAAACCTTTATCCAGGACATCGAATCCTATGAAAAAATTCCAATTAAATGACAATGAGCGACTCATATTAAACTGACGAATATAAGCAATGACAATTATTTTAATTGTTATCAGTAACTATTCTCTCAAAAAGAGTACCAATCTAATATCAAACAAGGAATTTTTTAGTTAATTCAATGATGTTCGAAGGGAACCAATCACGAAAAGATAAATTTTTAAAAAGCTGTAGTATGGGGTGCCTAACATACCTGTAACGCATAAAAATACCAGGAAATTACAACCAAAATCTTTGAAAATAATCAATCTGTTTTTAAAAGATTGTTGTTTTTGTCTGGAGGTGGAATCAGCTACAATTTTCGTGAAAGGTGAATCGAATCTCCGAGTCAAACAGTCCCGCGGTGAATTACCCTCGACGCGCCAAGACGGAAATTTCGTGAAAGCCTTAGTGAATTGCAACTTATCCATACCTCTGTGGTAATAACGTTGTTGCTGCGAATATACCGCGAAGCTCCGTGATTATCACCTTAGCGAATTGGACCCATAATATGTTTAATCAATCAATTTTTCCGTGCCTTCTTACCACGTATAAATAGTGACCAACCGATAAGGTAAGATTTGTGTTGCGTAAATTAGCATCCGCTGTATTCATGAAATAGTCGGCGATTTTATTTTTCAATTTTTATCACTTCTCGTTCCCCAATGTTGTCGTTGTTTCGAGCAAATATAAGCGTGATGACAAATTTTCAATTATCTTGTGCTCCATAAATATATCAAATGGAAAAATGCTCAATAAAAGAGAATGGAGGCATATCATTAGTCGTTCTGCTCGAAGCACTCTCCTTCACGACGGACAAATATTTCACAAAACTCGTTTACGTGGAATCGATATAACATAAGGAAATGGAGTAGGAAACGAGAAAGAGATACTTGATTGTTAGCAACTGAGATTTCATAGTCTGGTGTTTGTTTTTCATGGTCAAATGAATTTAATTTAACCGAGGATTCGCTTCGTAAGCAATTTATTTTTATCCGAAGCGTAGCTCATCCACGTTCCAGATCAATGATTTATAACTATGCTGGTGGATATCAGCCGGATGTCTTTCAAAATGAACTTATTGAGTTCAAATGGGGTTATGCACGAGAATTATTTATTTTTATTCCTATTTCAGCTTATTATTGCCTAGAAGCGATGATTTGTTACTAATATACAGGTTAAGTGACTTTGTCTTCGAATAAAGGTAAACTTTTTCTTCTCAGATATTTCTCTGTTCCGATCACCAATCCTAGAAACTTATTTAAGTACTTTTTATATTACCATTACACTTATTTTCCTACGAATTTCAGCTCATTTTCATCTCAGAATAATGATTGTTTTGTTATGCATGATCTGTCATTTGTCTTCGTCTTTGAAATACGTGCCTTCTCGGTCTTATTATCTCGGTATTACTTAGGCTTAAAACAAAAAGGAAAAAAGTACTTATTTCAGTTCTCAATTACTCTTGCATTTATTATTTGTTTGATTTCAGGTCATTCCAGTCTTAGAATTATGATATTTTCATGACTTGGGGTTTAAAGACTCGATATTTGCTCTATCTGCTTAGTTTTTTCTCAGTTTTGGAAGGAAAATGGAAAATAAATTATGTATTTATTCTTTAAAGAGATAATATTCTCATTACCTTACTTCTTATTTAAGCTCATTTCCGTCTGAGAATAATGATTTGTGTCTATGTTAGAGGTCGAAGGCACGTTTCTGCACGATACGAACCTGCACTTGTTTTTCTTGGCGTTCAAAGCGAAGCGGAAAAGTCTTTGATTCTCGAATTAATTCCCCATTCTCTCCATCTGGATCATCTATTTCGGTGAGAGCATCTCGCCACTTAGTTCTCCGATGCCAGCACGAGAAGCGAACGCTCTGTTTTACTTTCGCAGGAAATGAGACGTGATCGGCTCAGTTTGCGCCGGTGGTTGTCATCAGCAAAAAAAACATGAAATGCCACACAAGAGAAACAAAAAACATCGAGTCCCCGTCGCCGATCAGTCCCGACGCAGCGCGAGAAGACAGAGCGATAGAAATCACTGTCCGATGTGGTTTCGCTCGGCATTTCTTCCTCTGGCAGGCCACTCTCCGTAAAGCCGGCGTCTCAAGGGACGTTCTTCCCTGCATGTATCCTTGCGTTACACTTAGCTTTTCATCTTGAGTAACGATGAGCGCATCAACGTAAAAAGACCTTGCGTTCTTCTAAGATTCAACCAATATGTTTTTGCTCTCCAACTGGGGAAGCGGGGCCAGCCGGAAGGGGTTCATGTTCTCAACACGAGATTAAAAAGTCCAGGCCATCGATGGCATGTGTCTGGAATTTTGGACCATTTAATGTTATAAGCGCTTCAAGTGGAAGCTTAAATTTTTCTAAAACGGGTCTGAATATACTAAATGTGGCTCTTCTTAGTTTTTGTGGCTGAACGTTCTAAATGTTTTAAATGAATGTTCTAAAGCAGAACAAAGTGCTAGTTCAGCGCAGAATTCTCTGAATCATAGAAAACCATATACAGATTATTAATATTTCCCTGTCTCTGTCGTTGGTTGGTTATTTGGGGAGGCGATGACGACAATTATCATATACTTCATTTAAAATACAGCTCAGTAGGTTTGCGAGGAGTATGGTAATTTTGGAATCGAAGGTAGGGTATAGAGAAGCCCTAACTCTTCTTTTTACCCTCTCCCGCTTTATTTTTTGGCAGCAAAACTTAGGTATACCACGATAAGCATTGTAGTAGACGAAATGTATTGGAGATGGAGAGTGAGAGAACTATTGCGACGAGATTTTTCGATTACATTCGAATATCATGACAGGAAAAATTCTCGAACTTCTTTAATGCCTTAAGACCCTCGCGGAAAGAGATCACTGAAATAAAGAGAAAATTAATGTTACTACGGGTATCATTCCGACCAAAAGATAGCTTGGTTATGCATCAGGGGATTCTTTTTGTGGTCAGATTACATGCTTCTCACGTTGATGCCCCGGGAAAATTTGTTCCTCCTTCTTACATCTTGAGGTAGTTCCTCCGGACACTAACTCTAATCCCATTTAATTCAAATTCTGGTGACTCATAGAAAAATGGTGCCGACTTCATGGTCTGAACAACAAATCCTACCTTTTCACATCATTTTATTCTCGGATAGAACTTTAACTTACTTTGTATCAAGTACAAGATAAGGGTAGATATTAACTTTCTGTATAATTTTTGTCCCATCTTCATTAAAAGCCTTGAATAAGAAGTAAATACACACGGAGAATTGATTAAAAATATTTTAGACACTCTAAATGTAAGAATAGAAACATTTTGGCATACACAACATTAAGAGATTTCATGCAACATAAAAATTAAATTAAATGGGGAGTAACTTAAGGTAGCCTTGAAGGTAAACCTGAGTTATGGCTACCATCGTTTACAAATCAGGTCATGCATATATAACGAATAACATCATTTTGAAATTACAGTACAGATAATATTGCAGTTACAAGAAAACATCCTCTACACTTTCTTTAGTGAATAACCAAGATCGTATGTTCTTCATTGTTGTGCTTACAGTTTTTGAATTAAAACAATAAACAGACAGGTAATAAATTATACGTTTTTGGTCCTATATACAAGAAACAGCGTTTGAATAATGTCATGTTTGGCTTAGGCAAGGAAATACGTGCCCTACGTAGAGAGTAGGGAGAAGGATTGTACAATGTTAAACCAGTATTACCGCTTCTTAGGTAAAAACGACGTAAAACTTTATAAACAAATAAATGTCTTAAGGGGAGCAACCCAAGACGACAAAGCAGAGGAAAGGAATGGTCAAAGCGAGTATTTTTTAAGATCACTCTAACTATTCTTTTCTGTAGAAAAGCGATGGATCTTATAGAATTTTGGTAAACTCCACCCCAACAGAATATACCGTAGCTTAGTCTCGAGTTAACAAGGGCGTTATATATTAATATCAGAAAATATATTGGATATTTATTCTGAATGAAATAAAAATTGGCTATGGTTTGCCGCATACTATTTTCAATATTTCCAATATGTGGCTGCCATTTTAAGCAATCATCCAGGGTTACTCCCAGATACTTAAAACTGGACATCTTTTCTAAGGGCAAACAATTTGAACATTCGTTTATCATACAATCTTTTGAATGAAAGTACAAATCCCAATCAATTTTATACCTGTTACAGACGTTGTAGCACATATATTTAGTTTTCCTTACACTCATTTCCAATTTATTTGCTTCAAACCAGTGTCGTAGGTTTATTAAATCAGATTGCGTATTGATTTTTATTATGTCCCAATTTAAGCCGACATAATTTAAAGCGACATCATCGGCAAAAGCAGTAACTTGCCCTTTGAATTCATAATTACATAAGTCATTAACATACATTAAAAAGAGAATAGGTCCCAAGACGGATCCTTGTGGGACACCACACAATATCTCACCTAGTCACTATAAATGTTTTCAATTTTTACACACTGCATACGTGAACAAAGGTAACTTTTGAACCATTTAAGTGGTATACCTCGAATACCTGCTTGGTGAAGCTTACAGATTAAAATACCATGGTCAATGGAGTCAAATGCTTTAGTTATATCAATGAATAGACTGGCAGTACGTTTATTACAGTTGATAGACTCATAAACATGCGTTATATAATTTTCCAGTGCGTCTTCCGTTCCCTTCCCGCATAAAAACCCAAATTGGTTTTGACTGAAGAATCGATTTTTATCTAGAAATTGAACTAATCTAGACTTGACCAGCTTTTCCAAGATTTTAGAAAATATTGATAACAGTGAAGTTGGTCGATAATTCTTAATTAGTAACCGGTCACCTTTTTTTATAGAGAGGTTTGACTACAGCATTTTTCAAAACATCAGGAGAAACACCATTTGTAAGGCTTAAATTATAAACATGCGCAACAATGGGCGCTAGATCGTTAATGACTTGTTTCAATAGTTTGCTATTGAATTGGTCAAAACCAGGAGATTTATTGAGAGGAAAGGATTTCACTAATTTGATTACCTCCTCAGGGAGTACCGGTTCAAAATATATGGAATTAACGCACGAGTATCCACAACATTCAGTTATGAAATCATCAATACCGTTGAAGATACTACGTTTATTATTGCATCGTGAAGTAACAAAAAAGTCATTTAATACACGAGCTAATACGGTCGGATCATTAATAATGGTACCATCAATTTCTAGAGAAGTTGGTTGTAGACTTCGAGGCGACTGACCAGATAGTTCTTTGAATATTTTCCATTGAGATTTAGGGTTATCGGTGACTTGTTGAAATTTTTGGAAATAATAATTGTTAGATGTTGCTCTTAGTTCGTTTCTTAATTCATTTCTACATTTAACAAATTGTTTGGTTAAACTATCATTGGATGGGTGACGTCTATGTTTCTTCAGCAGATAACTTTTTGTTCAATACACTTAAGCTATTTATTCGTCATCCATGGTTTTAGTTTTTTCCATAATTATAACTGCCGACTGTAACTTGTGATAAGGTTAGTGTCTGTAAAAGTATTTCATGAAAGATAGAAAACGCCTTTGTTGCATCACTTTCATTTAAGACAGGGCTCCAATCTACTTCGGCTACTTTATTGTTAAATCGATCATAATCAGTTTTAGTTTTGCCGGGGGTAACTACTCTTTGATTTCCTGCTGTTACTCTTTGATTGCCCATCAGCTCCTTATTACAAAGAGAGAAGGATATCATTGAGTGATCCGTTATTGCTACATGGAGCACCTCTACTTGTAGATCATATGTGTAGGAGTTATATAACCTGGTAAATAAATGGTCTATGCAAGTTGCCAATTTTGAGGTTACTCTTGTTAGAACATGAACCCAGCAAGTTAATCCCAAAGAGCACATTACATTTAAATAATGGTCAGAGTCATTTGTAGACATAATAATATTTACATTTAGATCACCAACTACAACTATATTACTTTTTAAACTATGAATGGTTGGTTCAAATTCAGATAAGAATTGTGCAACTGAATAATTTAGGTCTCTATAAATATTAATTAATTGAAATTCAATATAACCCAGTTTAATTTTCAACTGTACGCAATCTGCGGTGACAGTATCAATTAACTTTGAGTGACAGTCAATGGTATTTTTAACATAAACAATGACTCCTCTGGCTCGGCTACTGTCACAGCAGCGAGCAAAATATTTGTGCCCAGTTAATTTATAAAGATCAAGCTCGTGTTCACAGACCCAAATTTCACTCAGTACGATAATATTGGGCAAATACGTAAGGCTATGTAGATATGCTACAAGTAAATCAAAATTAGATCTGAGACTGCGGATATTTTGATGCACAATTGACAACTCATTGTTATGAAATATATCATTATTGAGATAATCTGCCATTCTTACCATGAAAAAAATTAATATCTTCTAAACATGTCAATACAAATATTGGTTCTTTTTCAGCTCTCTGCATTCAAATTTTCCATCCGCGTATCCACAGGTATTCGTAGTTTTTTTCCTTCTTTACCATCTTCGCTGCATTCAGGACTTTTCTCCTTCCGAGACAAAGAGCTTCATTAATGAAAAGAGGGGCGGGCGTTACGTCGAGGTTCAGGTGACGTGTCGAGAAGTCCCTCTTCACTCTTCTTTTGGAATATATATAGGAAGAACTACCAGAGAGTAAGGGAACTGGCATTACATGGAGGATGGGGGGCTTCAGTCAACCAATCTAAATATTGAGGTGCCATTGATGATGGCGACTAGAGAAAAATCTCGCTCCAACTATCTTGGCACACCACACAGCCATCTCTTACTTATATCTTTCTCGTCGCAACGCCTCGTTTGCAGGGGAGGAGAATGCGTCGCAAAAACAAGCATCCTCTTTCCATCGTCCGAACCGCAATTTGTACTCTCTCACTGAGCATCTCTGGTGCGAGATATTCTCGTCTGGATGCCACGTTGTTGTTCCTACTTTTTCCTCCACGGAGATAAAATCCTCCGCCTCTCCGGCGAAAATCACTAAATCGGCAGGAACCTTCACCTCGCGCGTTCAGGCAACAAATGTGTCGGTGTTGAGGGTTCTAACAATCGTGAGCAATATCGGAAATCACATTCGAGTGGATGGATGGGGGTAGAAAAAGTTGATTGACTCAATTTCTGGAAAAAAAATCCTTGATGGGAAAATGAGATCGGATCGCGTCATTGCCTCGTAGGATGTGAGGCACATGATGATTGGAGGATGCAACAGTGATGCTTTGCGGTTGGTGATGAGATGCTCCTGCGAGAAACAAATTATTTTTCCCGTAGACAATTTCATTGCATCCGCATGGTCATTACTGCTAAGCGGAAAAAGTTTCATTCAGGATTCACTCGCATTCAGCGCTCGAATCCATAATCAAAGGTTTTTACCTGGTAAACGAAACGATTCGATTTCGAAGACATTGTGACTGTAGGTGAGAGAACTACTGTCACTGATGAAGTAACAGCTGTTGCTACACTTATGAAAGTCGCACTCTTTGTATCAAGTAATTGTCGGAGCTGATTTATACGTAGCTTCTCGA
The DNA here is from genome assembly GCA_963169105.1 of Ceriagrion tenellum. NCBI lineage: Eukaryota > Metazoa > Arthropoda > Insecta > Odonata > Coenagrionidae > Ceriagrion > Ceriagrion tenellum. The sequence goes on from OY720634.1 coordinate 91,205,828, forward strand.
ACTCGCGTAGATGGACGCACCGAATTAGATCGAGAGCTTTTTTATGAGCAAATAAGCACGAGTTTTTGCACCCTTTGAAGCAAATTTCTTCCTTCCTTGACGCATTCATGGCTTCACACCTACCCATCCTGAAAACGAGACACGTGCAAATCAGATCCATGTTCATATTCGACTACGTTCATATTTAAGCGCCCCTCTGTCCTAATCTCACGACTGTTGCAGAAATCGTTTCATTCATTTGCACAGTCATGGAAGGCACTCTCCTTTAAGGCTGTTTAACGGGGGATGCTTTACTTTGCGGTTTTATGCACAAAATTGTGAGACAGTAGGAATGGAATAAGAACTGCGACTTTTCCTATCTGTCTCTCATCCACTTAGGCAGTCATTCCAGCATCTCTCCACTTTTTGCAACGAATTATTGCTGCACACCAATATCAGGCTGTGCACTCTAGTTCTCGATGTAAATTGCACTTAAAACCACGCATTTATGATTACAAACGTATCCATGAATCTACAGTCTACCTTGCGAGCTCTCGCAGAGTTGACCTGCCTTGAAATAGGCTGAGTAGGGACAGAGGTGAATCATTTGTTAACGATGTGTCTCACGTGAGTATCACGCTATTTTTTCTTGATGATTAAAAGAGCGAGTAAAGAAGGTATTTCTGTACTTAATAGATCAGCATTTATCTCTCTTATTTAGTTGCTTCTATCAGTTCCAGAGATACAGCGTTGAGTCCAAATGACATCCTCCATGCCGATCTGAAACTCGCCTGTTAAATTTTCATTTTCCCTTGGCTCATTGTTTACCCTCCTAGTCTTTAACGGTCTCCAACCTAGTTCTCCCATCAGCTGCATCACATTCTGTTTGCTCATAGTCGTATTTATTTTACAATACGTTGCTCCATTTTGATTTATATTTAATTTAATACGGGAATAAAATCTTTCTTTGCAGAATTATCAAGGGTCAGGCCTTGTTTATAAATGCTCCGCGTAAAATTAAATCCACTGCGTTTGGTATAAATTCGGAAATAGCCTTTCGGCTTCAGCGATTGATCGTTTCCTTCAACCTTTCTCTCATCAAGGTATTCTAGGCCCGGTAAACGCTCTCGGTTTCGCCGGCTGTCGTTTTCCCTTTCTCGTTTGCCCACGCAATTTTCACTCTGCTCACCCTCGTTACCCACTCGCTCCCTTGCCCGCTTGTTTTGGTCCACCGTCGTCAACTGGATGTAAACGAATGAGCAGCGCCCGGACTCAGCCGTCTTCATGTGGATATAATTCTTTGTGTACGCGTGGGATGACCCTGGAACCACTCCCACAAAGAAAGTATGCGCATATTTATATTTTTATTTCGTGTTGCTTTTAAGGAGACATCTCAATCTCTTCTTGTGTTTGACGTGCGTACCGGATATCAGCAAACCGGACGGACAAGACATTATTCGTAGAAATGACGCGTAGGCTCTAAATGTTGCGCATTCACCGTGAAACCGAGGATTTTCATTTAAAATGCCCTTGAACGCACTTTCATAGAAAAGTAAAGAAAGAATTTCATGCAAGACCAGAGCGTGGGTGGCGGTAAATTATTATTTAAAATGTAGTGATTAAGCAGCATAATACATTTCATAAAATCGCAAAGCATCCTTCGGTGGCAAGAATGTTTTCTGCGTGAGGCGTGGAACAAATAAGTCAAATATACGTCTTTAATACTCACATTTAGTATATTACTGAGGATTTCAGTTACATGAAACAAATTTTAGCGGCATTGATACTATATTTACTTAATTCTTCTTAAAGCTATTTAAGTCTCTATCTATAAAACTGAAAATTTGTTTTTTTGAGCGATATAAACTCCAATATCCTATGCATTCAGGCAAAATTTGACTTACATCTATATATCCTGAGGACCTATATACATGTCTTGAGGACCTGCAAGGAATTGTGGGTTTTATTAGAAAGACCTAGGGTCCCTAGGATTCTCGGTTCTCAGGGGGTCCTTTTTTAAACAACCACTACTTCTAGTAGGAAAGCCTTGGAATCTGTGGGGGGATTTTTTTGCTTCTTCATACTTTTATCCATGGTATAGGCTTGAAGTCTTTAAAATTGGATAACTGAAAGTAATATACCCTAAATTCTTGCACTTACTTTTTTATATCCTTTGACTTGGCTTAAAATTCAAATTCTTTGCTCCAAAGCCGTCTATTTTTTCCCTACTTCCAACGAATCCATTTTTTATTTATTATACTTGGCAATCGCAGTATGTACAATTAATGAGAAGTTATTCGTGAGGCACTCATGCTTAAGGTTAAAGAAATCAATGCTTCAGAGAGTTACAGCGATATGTTGGTTTGAATATTCATCACCCCAACCTCCTCATTTGTGGTTAACGATTACTGCATAGTAAATCCATAATGCTCGTCACACATCGAGAGTATTTTCAATCCTATACAGAAATTTTAATTTTCTTTTTCAACAATTCAACCTGTTTTGTTTCATCTAGTTGCAGTTTTTTTGTTGAAAATAAAATTGGAATGCGGTCTTCAATTTGGCCTGAGAAAATTCTCACCCACACTGGATACCTCAAAATCCCTTCGTATTGGCAACCCTTTGCCGGGCTAGCGAGAGAATCTTGGATAAAGATGTCGAAGGAAATCACGCGCGTGATTGCAGATGATTGGAGGGATTTGGAGACGGCGGGCTCTCCGTAAATTCTCAAATCTTACTTCAAGCCAGAGGAAAGGGAAGTGAGCGGCCTCCACAAAGTTCGGGATAGCCGCTTCCTCGCATTCATTGTCTTGGTCTTTTTTCTACGGTGATCTCGGAACAGAATGGCAAAACTGGATAATTGTGATTGCGAGCCGTGAACGGATAATGAAGTTATCCTTCTTCCGCCATCTCCGAAATTATCCACTTCCATAGGTTGGTTTCCTTGTGTCGACAGTGAAGGATGAAAGGAGCGCAACTGCTTGAACCCCGAGTGACGAAAAAATTCTCGGAAATGCGTGTTTAAGTCTGCAACCCCTTAATGTGCAAACTGTACGATCTCAATTGCCGCAGTCAGTAAATAGGTCACCTTGCCCATTTATATTCTCTTGCAAGACTTTACCGAGAAAAATGCATGTATGAAGTAAACTTATTGCGTGATTCCTTAAGAATTACTCCGCAGCAGCTTCAACAAATCTTTAACGAAATTGATAGTTGATTGATAAAACAGATGGGTTGGACATACTCTGAGACACAATGGGTTAGTGAAGAACATAGTTGAAGGTAAAACAGAGGATAAAGTCCCCAGAAGAAGACCCAGGAATAAATTCATGGACCAAATAAAGATGAATGTACATAGGATGAGCTAACAGGAAGTTGGGGAACTAGCATTAGATAGGGAAGGGTGTAAGGCTGCAGTCAACCAATCTTAGGATTGAACGACCAATGATGATGAGAACACGGCAATTATTTGATTCTCTTTGTATATTAATAACAGATACGAATTCAATAACGGTCAAAAGTTTTGCGTGGAGTTATCTATGAAGAAAATCCTCCATGAGTGCTCCATATTTGCGGTAAGGATACGCAAGTTTTGTTTGATAAATCGAATCAGAAAGGACTGTGCATTCGCTAATTGACTGCTTAAGTTATGTCTTCAGCTTTCTACGTTTTACTCAGATTGGATCCTTCTATTTGAGTGGTCTATAGCCTAATACTCTCCACTCCTTCCTAAAAATTTGAAATGACGATGCATCCGATGATATTTCCCTCTAAATCGGATAGGCAGATACAATACAGAATCGGCTTAGTTTTATCCGGATATCTATCGGACCAGCTCAAATATAATTATACTCTCACAGGCACGAAAATCACCCCCGATGGTCTAGCAGTTTACACGCAAGAGCGCCAAGGCTCTAAAACGTTCTCATCCCTTTTGACTTAAGGCAGTTTCTTCGACCCAGGTGCTGGAAACGTGAAGCATTTTTGTGAAAACAAGGGCTTTATCACGACCGATATCGGAAAAATACGACCGTGCTTGGTGTAATCTTTTTTTGGATAAAATATTATCACGTTTTCCTCTCGGTAAAATTCGTCGTGTTTACTATCACTAGAGTTGGCCCTCGTGATTTATGGAGAAATTCGGCCCGAGTTATGTATCGGCTCATAGTGATTTTCCGTGATTAATCATTTCTGCCTTGCTCATCTATTGCCGCTTTCTAACCTTCCGCCTCAGTGTGTTCGACGCTGCCAGCCGTAAGACCTTCAGAATGAGCATAAGAACATATCGCGATAACGTAACTTAAGACGGTTGAACCCGAGCCTGTGAATTAAATTCATTCGTTCAAATCGCTCCTTTCAAATACAGCTCAGGAGATGGCTCTTTATTGCATTTCGCACTCTGGAAACTCCTTCATAACCGAAGTTTTTTTGTGAAAATATATTTATGTTAAAAAGTATTGCATTTGGTTCTATTTAGTTAAAAAATTACGGGATAAACAATTTAACGCACACTGTTACTTAAAATAACCTCTCCAGGAGTAAAAACATCCACATTTTCATATTATATCTCCACAGCATACAGAATGTACAGCATGCCGCATTCACAGCATGAAGCATACATACATTTCATACCCCACGGAATACACCTATTTTTTGGCAAGTATCTTGAAAAAAATAGTCCACAAAAGGACGGTAAAATAGAAACATTAGAGAGAGACTGTATTCTTTCTTATATGGAAGGTAAATGATTTTTGACAATCCATATTTGATTGATATCTAGCTCAAAATAGGTTCTCATATTTATGCGTTTGCATAGAGTGAAGTGTTAGGGTTTATTTTTTTCGTAAATAGAAATTATTTGAAAGAAATAAGAGTCCGCTTCCTATCGTACTTCTAAAGAACTCCGCGTTTGTGAAAATTTAAAAAAATATATCCACCCTGGGAAGCGGAAGCGAAACAATGAGGAGCGTGCTTTCAAGGATGTCCAGTGCTGACTCAGCGTCGACGAGGCGAGTATATGAAGGTTTTTCGGAGTTGTGCGGACGGGTAGTTATTTTGGAGGCCGAAATTTCCACCAGTGATGAGGCCGGAGTCTTTGAAGACCCGTTCGAAATGAACACTTCATCATCACGTGGGGCGCTCTGTCACGTGTCATGTCCTGTCCTGGTACTTCTCCATCTTCCATGATCTTGAGCGCATTTCAATTCCGCATAACTGCTCCCTCTTCTGTCAATCTGGCCCGGCAGTTGGCCGATTCTTTTTTTCCTTTTTATAGATATTTCTTTCGACTGTTACCTCAATCTCTAACTTCTACAAACACTACGCTGTAAGTGGCCAATCAATTTCTCTAGCTCGCTCCTTTTTATATGCTTTTCTACAGTTCGCTTTTCCCTGGATCCATGGGGCAATGTTTACTACTTCATTTTACCCTTTGTAGTTACCACTTCATTTAAAGATGAACATGAATCAAGTTAGACTAGTGGTAAAGTGTACAACATTCGTCTCAAAATCATTCAGAAGCGTCGCATCGGGTCTACATTCAGACATTTTTTTTCTAGTAAACAGTCGTTTTTTTTTGTTCTAGTTTATAAAATGTTTAAAAAAACATGTTGTTTTATATTGAACAAGGAAATTAGCCACTCAATGTTAAGACTACAACATAAGCATGGGGTGCGACCTTATTTATATTTTGCACCTTAACTTAAGTTCATTTAAAGATTTTCTAGAAATTGTATATGGAAGCTCTCTATTCCATTGAATACCGAAATCTTCATATTTAATGAATTTATATTTATATCAAATATGAAAGAGCGCCATACGCTTTTCATTGTTGTCTTATCATTTTGTGGATTTCCTTGAATTGAATTTAATTATTTCCAGCACTAGACTAAATTTCATTCACTCGAGAAATAATTATTTTTTCTTTTTTAGTGCGATGCTAAGATATTTCTGTTTTCAGATTTTTTATATCTTTTTAGAATAGCGTGCTTCAAAATTCTTTTTTTTGTTCTTTTGCACTGTTCAATGCTTATTGATTCGGTACTCTGATTTTCCAATTCACTCTCTCTAAGCTTGACTGTATCTTCATTTCATCTGCGTACTACCCTGCGAGCCGCTGCGAGTGACTGGGGATATCTGGACACCAGCCGCGTAATGGTGTAAAGGATAAGGTTTTTGGTGGAGAAATGTGTTTATTCGAGAGGTGTATTTTTAATATGTTATGAGTGGAGCTCAGCTTTTATTATGGTCTCATAATATGCGTTAAAATAACGAATTTTTGTACCTCTCTGTTTGGCAATGTATCTCTTATTTTTTGCTTCTGCCAGACCAATAAATGTAAAGAGGTGTCATAATTTTATTCTCAATGCTTTGAAACACACCTTTTATGAGTTTCTTAAGCAAACTAAGTTTACCGTGTAGCCTCCGAGTGTCTAGTGGTTCCCAAATTTAAGTCTCTTAAAGCTGAGAAACGCTATGTGTTCGCTCTTAGCAGTTTTAACGAAGTGCGCAGTTTTCCTTTGTACTCAATTTATTTTTTTGGTCGAGTCTTTCTGATCACGATGCCAAATTCTCGCAGGGTATTCGAGAAGTGACCTAACCAGAGCAAAGTAGCACCATTTTTTTACTTTATCATCCGAGTACCCTGCTATTATACGCTTCATAAAACCTTATTGATTTAATTCTGTGCTGCATATATTTTATATAAATAATGCAAGTTCCTTTGTAACTTTGTGGTATTCCATATTTCAGAGAATTTAATGATAACATTTACAATACCATATACTTAAAAAAATCCTGAAGATGACGCTTAAGCGTTGTAACCCGGGTCGTGTGTTTTTTAAGTAAGTGGTATTGTAAATGTTATCATTTAATTCACTTATATATTTTATTTATTTTTTCGCAGGATGTGTTTGAAGTTAAGGTAGTACCTAGATATTTGACTTTATCTGAAGACTATGTTTTTCCCACCCACACATTAGATTTAGCGTTTGTGTGTTGACTTTCACCAAAAGTGTACTTTGGTGCATTTTCTAAGATTTTTAGCCCCACTCCTGGTACCACCAATGGCTCCTTCAAAAACTAGCTTTCCTTTAATTATTTTCTCCAAAATGTCGTATTGTTGCACATCTCTTTCACATAAATTACATCCATTCATTTCTCCATTAATAGTTTCCTTTTCCTAAAGACTCCAAGTATTCCTCTTCTTAGCAATCCCTTACACCACATACATACTTTTGACTTTCTCGAACTACCCCATTCCTCGCATGACCAATAATAGACATACGCACTAAAAATACTGTTCCCAGGGCTGAGACACCCATGATGGTGTATCCGTAAGCCGCCGAGTGGTATATAATTCAGAGATTCCTGAACACGTGTCAACTATACCCCAAAATTTGCTAAAATCCGTATGTATTTCCATAAGGTGCGTAAAAAACCTCCAATTACGCATGAATTAGTCATTTGCATCCGAATTAAGACGGAATGTCCCTAAGAGTTGACTTCCTCAAATTCGACCATGGACTCCACGAGAGATTAGCGCGAAGAAATCTCTGTATTGACGCCTGAAGCTGGCGGTCGATCGTGGGCTTGGCTTAATGGGGCCAGTAATGCGGGATTTCATGAGGCAGCCGTCTGGAGCCTCGGCTATTTTTCATCCCTCGAAGATTTTTGAAGGTGGGGAGGGAAAATGGAGCCTCTCGCCCAAAAGGGGCTGGGCGTTTTGGACGTGAATGATGGTCCACCCCCGCGGTGCGTTAGGAACGCTTTAATTGGACAGCGAGCCTCGTCCTACTCTTAAGATTTAAGCACATAATATTGCTCAGATGATTAAGGAACCAGTTGATGGATAGTTTAGGCTCAACCTCACCACGATGAGCGGTATGGGAGTTTTCGTGGGATTGGAAATTATTGAAGAAAATTGCCGCCAATCGGAGGACACCCACAGAGTAAAGTTAACCGGATACAGGGTATTAATGTGTCCTCCAAATATATGTTATCAATTTCTCGAGCAAGAAAACAGAAATAACTTCCATACTTTTAAACATATCTACCTGTTTTACTTCATTACTAAAGGAAGTACCTGGAGGATGATATCGAAATGGAGAGCTAAGCATACCTATATTAAGATTGATGCTGCTCATGACGACATTTTGGCGCTTTTTTGATCGGAAAAATGGGTCAGAAAAGATTAAGAATATCCGAAACCTGATATTGGCGACGGATTCTGGATGAAGGGATCAAATGGGTGAATCAAATTTGAAATGAAAACGTTAACACGAATTAGTTTTGACCACTTTTCATATATCTACGCAATTATTCTTGAGGATTAGTTTTGAGAATGGGATTTTATCATCTCTTTCCAACGCTTCGCAGCTTTGTTTCTGCATCATCAGAGCTTGAGAATATTTTTTTATATGAGTTAATGATCGGGATCTTCATTATCTGAGTGGACTGAGTATGTGTAATTTTTTCTATTGTAAAATTCTACTATATTCTCAGTCTGCTCTGAACACGAACATCCCGATCATGAACTCTTATCAGTTATTATTCTCAAGTGCTGATAATTCAGAAAAAAAGCAGAAAGACATTGGTCAAAGACGACTGAATTCATTTCCTAAGACCAATCCTTTTAGAAAAATTGCGTAGAAATAAAAAAGGACTCGGAAAATTTGAAGGGGAAAGGGCCCTAGGGGACAGACAGACAAGAAGAACCAGATGGGTTGAGCACGATCTAAGCCAAAAGGGATATGTGAGGAATAGAATAGAAATAAAATTAGAGGGAAAAGTCTCTAGACGAGAGCCAAGGGTAAACTGTATAGATCAAATTAAGAGTGAAATACATTAGTGGCGCAATCAGGGAGAATATGAACTATCATTTGATAGGGAAGGATGGAGAGCTGCAGTCAACCAATTTAAGAAATGAGCGATCGAATAAAATGATGAATCATATTGTTCGTAAGGAGCGTTTTTTCCTTATTTTTAATTGGAAACAATCAAAAAAGCTTTCAGACGGCAGTATCATATTAAGAAATACTGCGTAACATTCCATTTGAGAGAACATGAGTTATATCAAATAATATATTTTATACTGAAATAAATAAGAATTTCTCAAGTGGAATTTTGCCCAGCTCCTTTTTTGTTTCTTCCGTGATGAATAAATTCCACAAGAGACCATTCATTTCGTTATTCTTTGAAATCATTTTTTACAAGTGGCCAACGCTACTCATGACCTCTTTATGAACTCCGAAAAGGAGTCTCGATCCACACGACTGGTCACCGGAGTAATAAAGGGGGTAGAAGGATCTCTCGTGCGGTTGCCAAGACCACAGGCTCCCTCTCCCCTGACCGCGCCACACCTCCGCGTGAGCCACAGCCAGCGTGCCACGGCACCCACCCAACTCCCATTGGCACAGTCATTGTTGGTCAGAGGTACAGGAAGAGAGCATCGTTAGGGTGGTTTGTGGGAGATAGTTCCGTAGTCATAATTGTGACCATATTCTAATATATGTCTTAATAACAGCGGCTATAGGAAGCATAAATTAAATAGTGAGCAATTTATGGTGCAATAATATTATTTAATATGATTGAAGTTCCAAGTAATTGAATAAAAATATCTATGTGAGTCTTTTACTTGAATAATTTTTTCGCGCGGTACTTTTAAAACTCCTTCACGACAGGTTTTTTGTGATCCTGTAATAATTACTGGTGGCAATATGTTTTTTTTTTTCAAAAATAGTCGAGGAAACATAAAAACTACTCACTGCGTAGTTTTTGACGTGATTTAGGTGTTAGAAATTTATCATTTCTTAAATGAGGCCTCTCTGGAGTGCAAACACGTACCATTTTCCATGTATTTACTGGCATACTTCATCAAAAATATCAGTAAGTAGTTCGGTAAAAGGCTGATATTTTGGTATCTATGGAAGGGTGGAGTATTTTTCTTTAATATGATTGATTGATACGAACCATTGATTTCTATGTGAATTGATATTTCACTCAAAGTACCTGAAGGTGATGAAAGAAAGCGCTGGGTTGCTTGAGAAATTGCGAATGTCTACAGGTCGACCAATCTGGGGAACGATGATAAAACTTGGAATTAGCACAACGGGCTCTTCAACAGAATAATAAAGGAGAAACCCATCATGTAAATTAAATGACACATGGATTGCGTGCGCCTAAAAGTAATGATATGAGGCAATCAAAATGGCTGGAAATATAGAGGGTAAGACTATTCAAGCAAGCAGGACTATTCAAGACTAAGGGAAAAAGAAGAAGTCAGTTTAAAAAAAGAAGCAACAAATTAGACCCAGAGCCAGAATTATTACTTTTTTGCTCCAACGCATCCTTAGATAATGCTTCCTCTCCTCTCTCTTCGGAAGAATAATTATCCTTGCCAATCAAAAAAAATATTGCTGCAACACAGAACGATGGTCATTCCTTTATCAAGCGAATGGCGGCGAGTAGTCACGGTTGGCAGCTTCAGCTGCCATATAACATAGCAATTCTATGCCTGAGCATTGGGAAAGAACAAAAAGAGATGAGACCGGCAGTAATCAGCGTTAAGGCAGAAGGACACTGATCGTCCCATGCAATCTAACCGAACCGAACGACTTGAGCTGAAAAAGTAAGTCATCACCAAGAGGAAAAAGAGAATCTTGACTCAATTACCCCGTAATGACTTCCATCCGCTGATAAAGGCTTTCATTATTTGGTGGGATATTAATTGATGTGCTGGCGTGGACTGAGGACGCCAAGGTGAATTGTTGCAGAGCATAAAATATAGCCTTACTTCTTATGCATCCGCTACAGACGTATGGAATCCATATTAGATTGTGTCATATAAGAAATTAGAAAGTATAAAGTGGAATGATTGTGCAAGCGGATACACTGTCATTTAGTTACTCCGATGTTTACGACGTTCCTTTTCAAAAGTCTATTTAATGCTCAAGATATTTTCAACATGGCTTGGACCTCATTTATAATATCATCAGAGAAATGTCGATGCAGTATATCGGTCACTAGCATTCAAGGTTTTGTAACAACAATTGATAATAAGCGTTAGCTCTCCACCCTTACGACACCTAACCTCATTAACGAATGATTATATACATTATAATTTCCTGCATGAACTTACTTTTTGCTTTCTGAAGCAAAGAAACATGTGCTCCAACGTAATGGTGAATATCAACTCGTTACCATGCCCGTGACATGAGAAGAGCATGCCATCAAAACTCAACGCAATCATGTGAAATGTTTAATTGTATCAGCCCTTGTATCTACACTTAAACGTGCCATAACAAATACTGAAAATCGAATAAAAATTCAGATTAAGACGTTAAGTAAATATCAAAAGACACAAATTCTGAGGATTCCGGCGATATTCTGTGGAACCGAAACATAACTGAAAAATACAAAACGAGAAAATTCCTCGAGTACAAATTTATTAAGACCTAGGTTTTGCTAATTGCATAATGATGCTGAATTAAGGACCTGATAATGCTTTAATAAGTGAAACCTAGGTCGTAATAAATTTTGAACTAGTGAAATTTGCTTGTTCTGTGATATGTCAGTTATCTAAAGATACAGTTTCACTAAAACGCGAGACGCGCTAATGTTTTTTTTTCTTCAAGCAGATGCCTCTCAACAATTTTTCAGGTAAAAATGAAACCATGACCAGAAAAATTTTAGAGAGGAATACACTCGAAGATAAGAAAACATCCCCTTTTACGGATTTTATAGTACAGCGACCAGGTTTGGTCCAACATTTCGTAAGTGCCGACATCATTGACAACACAGTTATGAGGTATTTTTTCTTGGCGTTACATCATGAAATTTAGTCTTAAATTTTTAAGTTCTCGCAAATTCTCAGAATTGGGGACCTAGCTGCTCTTTAGCCATTAACCTTCATCTTTAATAGTACTCATTGAGAGAATTTTGGACTTAGAATTCAGTATATCTTCCATCCGGCAGATTAATGAGATCCGATGGTCGGTTACCTGAATTTTGTTAGGTAATAAACTTCTAGGCCTATGTGAATTGTTCATCCCTGCTAAAATAACTTCGATAAAATGTTTGGGAAGTAGCCATGATTAAAAATGTATCTGGATTGGAAATCAACAAGCTAAATTTCGAGGCTCGATTACCGGCGCTGATATGTTTTTCTCAAAAATGTCTACAAATTCAAGGCTTCTATATGTGTATTCAAGGCTGGAGATACTTCAAGCCTCTAAACCCTTTGTTACTTTCCTTTCAGTTCCAGCGTTCATTAAATCATATTGAGAATGTTTTAATTGAGGTTATCTTTGGTAATCAACCATATTGAGCTATGGACCCGCTGTTTAGCCACCATTAAACCAATTTAAAACTAAACTATCACTGAGAGTCATTATTTGAGAATTACCTTATCGCAAGTGAGTATTGTAATAAAAGAACCTCTCTTTGATATTTCAGACCGTAGTATCTGTCCTGAGCAGTTTCGGAGTTCCCTGTACATTCAAAAGTTTTACTTTTAGCAGGCTTACGGGAAATGACTTACATAAAATATATGCTAAACACGATTCAGACCAGTAGTTAAATGAGGAACATTATAAAACTAACTTTTTTGCCAAATTTAGTGGGTACCGATAGCCACAGTAATGCCAATACGTAGAAGCACCTGTTTTTCACGAGCGCGGATTCGCGAAGTTTTTGCGAGATTTTACTAATTTGGCTCAAAACACGAAGCTATCTGCCTTTAAGCAAAATCGTGAAATAATCAACGAAACTGTGTGGAATCACATCATTATTAGTTGACGTCGGAAATTCAATTCGAGTAATGGCAATAAAATTCGATAATCGATGGCAATCGATTCTACACCACTTCGACATTATAAATGTGCGACGGTGTAAGCAAGTTGGAAATCGTTGCTGATCGGTACATTCTGTCATATACTTAATATTTATTTGTGTACTTCATTTATTAATATGGCAGTGACAGTTTTTGATCGAGAAAAAGAGTTTGCATCAGAAGGATTTTAATTGTTTGACAAAACAAGAAAGGCACTTATGTGCAAATACTGCAATCGGCGAATTAAGTGGCAGAGAAAGAACACGTGCCTGAAACAATTGCATATTATTGGCAATACGGAGTCATTTGTTTGTGTATATTGGTGGAGGACGCCTCGGCAACTTAAAAGGCTGAAGCATATGGCGCGATATCGAGGGATCTAAGTTCCAGTCCCGCGAATGATTTTCCCTCTGAAATTATCAATTACAAAGTAGAATTTTTATATCTGTGCATCATTTTTCTCCTCTCTCGGCCTAAGGCAGAGGTTGTAATTTTTATTCTATTTGTATCATTTAAGGAACCAAATGTGAAATCCTCGTGTAGAATGGACTAGCGCTCTCAAAGCGTACGGCCTTCTGGATCCAAACTAGCGCCTTCTTGCTTCAACTTCACGCCGTTGACTCTCTTCACTCTTTCCACTGCCCACTTCTCGCCCCCGTCTTCGCATCCGATCTTTGTTTCGAGTCGACAATATCCGTTTCCTCCTCACCCGTCCGTGCTCGAATCTTGTCCAGTTTCTGTTTCCTCAGCTTCGTTTTTTACCCTTGTGACTCGGAATTCTTACTTTCGTTTGCACCCACGCGCCCGGCCACTTGCCTTTTTGGAGGCTGGAACATGCGTGGAGAAACAAGTACAACCAGGGCGGACAGGCGAAAAATGCTTTACTTTTGAATTTGTGTTTGATTTGTGTTTTTACTTAAATGAAAGAAGGAAAAGGTGCGACAGTTTATTCTGGTATTGATCTCACCAATTCTGTTGCGCCCTGTTAGTGATCATTCTATTTATTCCAAACCTTGGGCTATTACTTTAACTTCGGAAGCGAACTCATGTCACTGATACCTCAGCCAGTGTTCCAATACGCTCAGCTGCGCCATATTTTTTTCTACATAGTCTAGATGCATCTCCTCCGGGCCTTCTAAATCTAGGAACCACTCGGAAATGCTCGCTCTTTTTATTATTATAATGTTGATATTTTTATTCTCATGCACCTCTCGGTGTACAGTAGTGCTAGTAAAAAAGTTGATTTCCAAATCTAATATCAAATATTCAAATGGTTTGAGTAAATCATTGATTGAAGTCATTAATGTAACTTATGATCGAGAAATAATTATGATACTTTCCGATGGTGTAATTTAGCGATGGAATTTTGTAATTTCTATCAGTGACAGATGTAGCATACATATTGCTTGTGGCTCAGTTTCTCTCTATCATTTCTTTCTTCCGATTTCCTGTTTTATGTCTAGCATTTTGAAGTCTAGAACAAATACATTTCCCAAGCATCGAAGTAGTGAATATGTTAAAAAATAACATATCTCTCCGAAAATGGAGAGATCAGTGGTCAAACACATCAGGCAATAAATTACTAGTATTATAAGTGACTCATAATCCTGGCTCTCCTCCATGCGGAGATGCTAGAGAGAGGAAATAGTATTAACAAGGCTTAGAATAGGGAAAAATACTCTTAGGTACTCCTATCCATTCAAAGATATAAAGGAGCCTTCTCTATGCAATCACCGTGGTTCCCAGATCACTGCGAAGCACATTTTTGAATGTCCTCAGTACGGTGACCTTCGAAGGAGAAAGAATATAATTGGTAGCTGTGCAGAAATGCTAGGGGACATTTATGATAAGATTAATCGAGTCATAGAGTATATCAAAGAAGCTGGACTTCACCACCTAATATAAGAGTGAAATGTTAGTCCTTTTAAATAAAGATCTCTGACAATTATTTCAGTTAGTGAGGAGTAATATTACTTTAGACCACTGAATACACTGCATACGGTGCAAATGACCCCGGCCGTCGACCCACCTCATAAACCCAAACTCTACTACTCTACGAATACATTTCGACATTTTTCATGGGTTTTTTACGATGAATTAATCATGAAGACTCATATCCTAAAAGATATATTTTCTTCTCCTTGGTAGAAAAATGTTTTATTGTTTTTTCCCTTTTACTTTTTTTTCTTTTAACTAACCATTACTTCCCAAATACCCTTGTATAGATACTAGCCGAGTAGTCTTCTCCACTTCATGTCGTGCACAATCCGTTTTGCCAGTCGTTCCCAGATGTTCAGGATAGGGAAATGCCACCAACAAATCATTTGCTCTAAGAGCGCAGAGATAGATCGCTGATAACTATACTGATGCATGCTGATCGAGCGAGATCACGGATGGTGATCTGGGATGTCGCAACAGTGAGATTAGTTTTTCTAGCGAGGAGAAGTGGTGTAAGGTGACTTCCGGAACTCTCCCGGCCATTATTGTACCGTTACTCGGTTGCTATCAACAAGACAGTAGCAATAAGAAACAGTTCCTTTTATTGCAAGGTTAAACGGAAATGGTCTTGTTTTTGCGTTGCCATTATTAGCCATGTTTATTACTCTTTATGAGGACTGTTTTCAACTTCCAACTAATGATACTTTTTTCACCATAATTTTGTTTTTTCATTCATAGGTTATTTTCCATGAAATTTTGCTCTCAGAAAAATACTAATCACCAATCGGGCCATCCGGAGTGTTATTCAGGGTTACTTGAATAATTACATGAATTCGTTTGTTAGCGATCTTATAGAGATGGACGCACTCAGAAATACGAAATGCATTTTGCACACTTTACGCTCTGGGTGGATGCAATGCATGAATACTCATTGCCGGAATGTGTTTGGTCACAAAACCATTCCCAGTGGAAAGAAAATACTGCGCGTCTTATCCATCATTCCAGTAATCAAAGCAGTGCTTGCTCTGAGAAAATAAAAAGAGGAAATTTAAAAACCTCTCCATTAACTTGGGTTTCCAGGTGTATTAGATCGTGAAGTTACTTGTACTTAACCCTTTTTTTAGTTTTTTTCATTGCCAATGTTCGGTGTGATGTTTCTACATGCGGCGGATAGGAGAATTTTGGGAATGCCAGAGAGCGAGTGGATGAAACGGCTCTTAGGACTGCCGGAGGGAGGTGGAAAGTACCAAAGGCAGATAAAAGACTCAGTTTTGGAAAACGGATTATCAAATTTTATAACTCTTTGCTAATTGAAATCACCTCATGCAGCACCGTTGAAAGCTAGCTTGTGATATGTTGCTATGGGTGGCAATAGTGCTTCATAAGTTCAAAAGGTGACGTATTGTGAGCAGTTTCGTTGCCCCTTTCTTAATTGTGGTATGCTGCTCTGCGTAAATCTTGAAAGAGAACTGAAGAAGGCATTGATGCGCATTAGGGTGGTCCTTATTTATCGATTTTTCGAATTTCTTTCGGGACACCCCCTCATTTTGTGCCAATTGGTGTAAAAACATGTCCTGTAAAATATTATCGCAATTGAAAAACGGGAAGACGTGCCGCATCGCACTCAATGTTTTGAAATTTTGGCATTTTTGGCTATTTTTCGGACATTAATTGCCATGAGAAGGCGCTGCTATTTTTCAACTGATTTTCTCTTGTAATAAACGACTCATTGGACATTCGACATGCTACACCTAAAATATTTTTCAATTCTGACTGTTGGTTCCCGAGATACGGCCCCAGGAGTGAGCGTGTGCTATCCCGAGTGGCGCCCTCTTGCGCCAATTCTCGAAGCTCCCAAGTCCGCTGCTGCTCTCGGCGTTAGTCCAAATCCTTCGACAAATTGTGTTGTTATGGGATATTTTATTTACATTTATGCATTGCGCATGGATAACAGGACAAGGTTACCTTAACGTGCAATAACCTGTGAAGTCAAAAGCATTCGTGAATTTACTCGCTGTTGGCTATTACTTTAGGCCTTAAGCAAGTGGCGCGATTTCGGATAATTTTATAACGCTTTCGTCTTTTTTTAAGGGAATTAGAAAAAAGAAAAAGCTAACTTCCGGGATTAACTTCACTGAAGAGGATATGAGGATTTTTTTTTATCCGTGTCACTCTCTCCTCAGATAAAGTCTGGCCCATGTATAAATGATGTGGGTTCGAGCTCGTTATCGTTTGCTTCCAAATTTATTAGGTGAGAAGACAATTCACTCTCTTTTCATGTCGCTACGAATCGAAAAAAGGGAATATTAGAGGTGACCGGGTGAGCAGGAAGGGATTCAGGCAGTGTCGACACTGTCAGGAAGATGGAGTGGAGAAAAGGAGACATGAGGCCAAAGTGAAGGAGAACGACAGTTCAATTAGGGGCAAAACATGTCTTCACTTAGCCACGTTGAAAATTCTGCTTCGCTGATTACAAGCCTAAGCGGCTGATGTGCAAAATGAAGACTCTATCGATGCCGATTTGACGGAATGTATAATTTTTAGTGATAAACTTTCCCATTCAATTAGACCACTTCGCCATTCTCATCGAGCTAACTTCATTTATAGGTAATAGTTCCAGTTATTCACTGTTTTCAAAATAATTATGATGGTCGCATGCTAACTCTGCATCACCATAATATTTCGTGGAGGAAAATATCTGCATAGCAATTGATAGACTTCAAAAATATAGTGTAACAGAAACTTTAATTCAGGCGTAAGGTAGTTTTTTCATATTGAGCGCTTTGACTTGATATTAAATGATAAACGGCCAACTTCCACTTTTAGTGGAGAACCTAGAACCTAAGCCTACATGGACTTTAAAAGAGATTTAATATACTGAGGATGCGGAAATAATATTAATATATGTTTGCAAAAGGCAATTTATTGTAAAATTGCATTACTACGTAAATAGGAATGATGTAAAAGATACATTTAAAAAAATCTATTTAAAATGCTTGAAATGCATATTTTTCCAATTCATTAGAAATATACAGAATAAATAGTAAGTATGCTAATACATGGGAAAATAAATATAATTTCTTTGAACTGTTTGGGATATGGGTGATTTATAATTGTTATTAGATAAAATTCGTATCAAAATTAAGGGCTTGTGTTAGTATATTACTCTACCGTTTGATATTCAGTGAATGATAAGTGTGGTTTATGATTTGATTTATATGATTTGATTTATAGTTATTTTTACCTTGCTCTTGAATTCACAGAATATTACTTCTGTATTAAATATGTATCACTGGAAATAGATTGTAGAATAGTAACGGCGTGATATGTACTCTTATGAAAGATTGGTAGCTAATTCTTTCTGTGGAGAACTAAATTCGTCAAGCAGGAGGTAAAATTTTGTCGGTATTAATGTACAATGTTTCAGGAGAAATTTGCGTAACTTTCGGAGATTATTGGGGATGCTATTTCATGAATTTTTGTTTCGAATGGGCGAGGGGTTCGTGCTCCTCATTTATTGATCTATAGCAAAGCAATAATTATGTTCAGAAAATTTATCAGTTGGTATAGATGCACCGAGTAACAGTGACCCATTCTGATACATTATTAACAGAAATCAGCGAGATAAAAACCTTGGTTGAGAACACAAAATAACCCTGAGGAGATGGTAGAATCGGAAGAAAATAATACCAGTGTAAAAAATAAGGATTTGAAATATGCTGTTTATCTTTTTTTCCCTGGAAATATTGACCCTCGTCATATATGTAAATTTGAATTACACATTATTAATTTTTGGCCGTTTACATTACTCACAAATGTAGATTATGAGCTAATGACAGTCAAATAATGGTGATGTACGTTTATTTCGCCCGCCGTTTATTACGTATATTATATTTATTATTATATCTTATGCATACATAAAATATTATCTCAAAACGAATGGAATTAGGCACCCCAGAGGACGACCTCTTAAGATGGGGTTGCCATTTCTTAATAAAGCAGTGAACGGCAGTTACAAAAAATATAAACAAATTTGAAAAAAGGCCATTCAACCTAATATACCAAGAGTGTCCATTACACAATACAGCAATTACATCATAATTTCCATCATCATTGGCCGTTCAATCTCAGGATTGGTTGACTGCCGCCATCCACCCTTCCTTATCTAATTCTATCTCCCTCACTTCCTGGTGGCTTTCCTTATGTACTTTTCTCTTTATTCGGTCATGAACTTATTCTCGTGTCTTCCTTTGGGAAATCTTGCCACTATTTTACTGGCAATTATATTATTCACAAAGCCATTGTGTCTCGGGGTGTTTCCGATCCATCTGGTTTTCCTTTTCTGTATGGTATTCCATGTGGTCCTTTTCTCTTCTACCTTACTGAAAACTTCATCATTTCTTATATTTTCCGTCCGTATTATCTTCACCATCCTCCTCCAGCACAGGTATTTGAAGGCTTCTATTCTGTTCTGGTCAGGTTTTCCAATGATCTATGCTTCCGATTCATAGAGTGCCACGCTCCACACGAATGTTTCCAGTTACTATTTTATAGTTTGTAGTCCTATCTTTTTTTTGTTTTATTTTATTTATTTGCCGGACGGATTCTGATGACCCATATGTCCCCGGAATCCCGATAGGCTGCTGAGCCTGTCATCAGGTTTTCCAGGGCCCGGACCAACAGAACTTGACATACAACCATGTCCTGGGTGGTGAACAACCCACCCAGGCGGGACTCGAACCCGCGACCCCTGGTTTTGCGGGCGAGGACTTTACCCCGCCGCCACTGGGGCCGGCTTTAACACAGTAGTTGCCTTTTTATCATGAAACGGTCCATATTTCCATTCCATATTACATCATTTACACAAATATACACGGTTTATTAGAATTAATATGTTTTAGGTAGAATATGAAGGATTTAATCCTAGTTGGAAGTAAAATTGAGGGAAATAAACACAAGAGGGAGAGGTGAGGAATACAAGAGGAAAGAGAGAGTGGATTTCGGACGGAGAAGGTTGGATGGAGAGTGAGTGAAGAAAAAGAGAGGGGAGAAAAATGGTTGTTTTTTAGTCTTTTGGGGGAAAGGGGTGAGTGCGTAAAGGGGGGGTGTGTGAGGAGGGGTTTTATATAGTGGGGTACTGGGATGGGGTTTTGGCGGGGCGTGTGGTTGGTTGTTCGTCCGGTCTACTCCCGGCTCAGCGATCCGTGGAGCAGTCACCCTCCCCCCTACACCCCTGCCCGCTCCCACCCCCATCCCAACGACTCCCCCACGGCAGTCCCTTCCCCTCCCACTAACTTCCCCTCTCTCTCTCTCTCCTCCACCCCCTCCTTTGCCTCCACCGCCCTACCACCTCCCCTCTCTCTCCAAGACTCCCCGAGCCGGAGAGACTTCACCACGGTCCTCCAGCTCCGGCTCACCTCAGATACATTTCGTCCTCCGCGGAGGCAACCCACGGATTTTTCCCTCTCGTGTCCACCCGAATCCTCGGGAACGTCGAATGGGTCGCACGTTTATGCATCGGTCCCCAGATATACGTACGTGAATCTTCGTGAGTTATCCCCGGAGTGTTCGAGCCGGAGGAGGGACTTTCCTCAGTGAGTTTTTCCCGGCGGTCCCGTAAGAGGAGGAGGCCCGTTTCATTTGTTTTTTTCTTTCCTCGTCCGTGCGACCTTCGAGTCGAGGAGAGGAGGAAGACGTTGCAACGAGCGGACGAGTTCCGATCGCGGTCCGGAAAACTTGGTGTTTTGGTGAAAATTCCACGTGAAGGAAACGGATTTGTTGTGATTCCTGCGCAGACGATTGTGAGGAGGATACGCACGCTGAGGAAGCTTGCCATACTTAATTTCCCCCCGCCTTTGGATGCCCCTGCCATAAACTGTGTCTGTGAACAAGGCAAGAAAAAAGAGTTTTTTATACGCGATATTTATGTAATTTATTTTTCACCCGGAATGGAAGTGTAAGGGTGGGATTGTACGATTATTACACTCGCATACATTCGCTATCCGTTCGCATATATGCCTCCCAGTGTGACGCGAATGGTGTAATAGGAAGAGGGAGGCTTGGAGAACCGTGCCGCGGAGACCGCTCCGCTGTCACTTGTTTTCTGCCGTCGCCGCTTCACCTGCTACCTCGACGCTTTCCATGTTGTTATTGTTGCATAATCCTTAATATTGTATGAAATACAGTGTGACTCGGAGCTTAAAAAAGGGGTGCATACATAATCGCGAGTGTTGACTTGATGGTGGTGGTCCACGGGTTTCCCGACTGCCCCCTGCCCCCGCCGCCCTCGCCCTCGACGTCGGCCGCCTCTGCCTCCCCGCCCCCCAGGCCCCGGCGCCGTCGGAGGCGGCGGGCCCACTCCCAACGCCCTCCTCTACCAAGGGCTTCCACCTCCTCCTCCTCTACCACCTCAGCCGTCGCCGCTGCTGCTTCTCAATCTAACCACCGACCCTTCTGTTCTTCGTCCACACAGGTGCCGGGGAGCGAGGCCGCCGCCGGGGAACCGCTCGAAGGTGAGTCTCGTGAAAAAATATAACAAAAGAAAAACTCCAAATAATAAAAGTAAAATGGGCGAGAAGGAAATGCACGCTTTGTTTCCTTCTTTTTGTCCATCCCTCCATTCTTATTGTTTGCCTCTTGTTTCTCCCCATTAGAATCTCTTTTGTCGCATTATATCAGTTCTTCTTCTTCCCTTACAGCCTCCTTGGTAATGGTGATTACCGTATTTATTCGTCGATTGTTAGTCGAAATTTATTAACTATTACGCTTTCATGGAACTCGTTCCCAGAATAGATGGAGAAGTATGCTGTAATTTCATTCACCTAGATGCATTATGATGCAATATCTGAACGCTTAATTTCACTGAAATGTATATTTAATAGATTGATAACCCTCACACATTATTGACAGAGCTCTCAAAAAATCACGTTTCTGCTATTTATCGATACCATATGTGATAATTAATTTCATACCCCTAACCACCTTCTGTCGAACTTTGCCAGTGTTTTAATCTTTAGGTTACCTTTGTTATCGTTCATAGAATCACGTTTTTTGTATCTTAAATGTCATTATCATGACCTTTTAATGAAAATAAATTAATTCAAAACAATTTGTTTAGTCTCAAGATTTTCAATTATATAAAAATATTTTTAAAATCAAATTTTTTTGCTCATTATGTATGTAAATTGTTTCATCTCTTATTTCATTTCATTATATGTTTTCGTATCGCAAATTAAGTGGGAGGTCGCCTAACAATCGATAAAATACGGTATCGCAGGAACTCTCTTATGGGGATTGCTTTAATTCTCTATGTAAGTGGGGACAAGTGGGCCATTTTATTTGAAATGATTCCATATCTTCTCTTCTTTGTCTCTTTTTCTCGTTCCACTTATATTTCCCTCTCCAATCAATTCTCCGCTGGCATCACATTTGATGAGATGTCAGAGAGGCATTAAATGAGCCAATTTACTCACGTTTAATGGAGAATATTAATTTTTGGACACCCTTTGCCCGCGCTTGTGCATGGATTATTTCTTTGTTTATGTTTTTATGGTTTATTTTTTGCATGCCCTTTACAGGTAGTATCGTCAGTATTTGTAGTTGGTTATAAGTGCGGCAAGTGTGCCTGAAACTGGAGATGCTTGTCATTTCTGTCTAATTGCTGAAGGTCTTTCAATATATACTTGGGAATTATTTTTGCATATTTACTCTTGAATGTTTGTTTGTGTTTGCCGTGACTCAGTAGGAGGTTGGCAAAGCAACAGTTATTCATTTTCTTAGCTTTAGAAGGATGAGCGAAAGTCCTCGCATTTCCGGGTAGTGACTTCTCTGGTATATGTTTACTTGTAAAGGCACAGTATTTGAAAAGGGATTTGAAACTGAATGAGCCTTTGGTTAATGAGTTAATTTTTTCCTAAACCTGTATGCAAAGCTAACTTCAAGGTTTTCAATCATTTTGCTATGCTTTCACATTCCCCTGGTTCAAAGTTAAGCTCGCGAGCTTGATATGGCTCTTTCTCGAGGCCGCAGAGTCTTTTAAACCAAGTGGCCCTTTCAAAGCACACTCATGTTAGTATATTTATTGGATCGGTTCCAAGCGCACTGTTGCCTGCCTGCCTCAAGCCTGTTGCTCCATCACCTCCGTCAATTTTTTTAAATTCGTTCCTTTTGGGGAAATTTTACCGAGTCCTCGTTTTGCGCCGACCGCTAATGCGCTGTAGTTGGAGCAACGAATGTTTTCGAACGAATTTTGTATTCGGTTCCAGAATTCGACCCTATTTCGAATATTATTGGCATCACCGCATCTAATTTCAACCCTCAGACAATTAATTTTACAATAGATGCATTTATTGCATCTATTGCCCAGGTGCTGACTTAATAAATCTGAGGAAGTCTCTGATAACGGTGGAAGTATGAAGAAATATGAATTATGCTCCTACTCTTTACAACTTGATGTTGTTTTTATGATGGTGACATTGAAAACTGGATGCAATACAAGTTGTCATTCGCATTGCTTGAGTTTTACCGTTCACATTTGCAGTATTCTCGCTCATGACTCTAGGGTTTGAAAACGGCATTATTTAGAACTGCTCTTTGTGCTTAAGGACGCTCCTACCTAAAAGCTTGACTTCAAAGATATGAAAATAGTAAATTTGTCTCTGTGCCTTTAAAATTTTCTGCCGTCACTTGAGATGACCCAGGGAATAGATATCAAAATTGAGATTAGCTTTATCGACTTTTTTATTAAAACTTCTTCCAGCCCCGAGGGAGCCGAATGCGATGAAATTTCCGTTGGGCTGACGCATTTTAACTTAAAAAACATGCAGGTATTTGTTAGTAGCTCAAAACTATGATGAGTTATGCCTTCATTTTCTTGCCAGTTAATTTTGTTGAGGTGTTCCTTTATTGTGTATGTTTTGTGGGGAAATGTATCTTGTGATCGGAGGAAAAATGTTTTATGTTTTCTATCCTTCGTACAACGTCCTCTCAGAGCTCATGTAACAACGCGATTAACTTTGGTAATGGGAATGAGGGAAAACAGGATATTGTTGACGCAATGAAATTGTGGAAATATGATATAATCAAAACGTATATGAATAATATTTTACTCAAGTCTTTGTACAATGGAATGATTACATGAGTTTTCTCGGGAAACCCTGTGCATTTTCTTTCAAACTTTGATCTTCGAAATTCGTGGAGTGTGTCGAAGGGACGGATATTGTAGAGCCTTTCGCGTATTATCATGGAATTAGCGAGTAGAAGGTGATGGTGAAATGGAGATCCGTCAACTAGAGTTATTGGAGCAGTAATACAATGCAAGGTCATATTAATCATGAGCGTGATTCGCGCACCTTCAAGAGCGTGCTAGCGGCACCTTAGCTCGTACACAGCCTCGCTGAGGCCGACCCGTATTCCATCTCATGCCTTTCCCTGTCTCTCTTTCTCTCTCACTCTCAATCTCTATGTCTCTCTTTAATAGGGAAAATAAATTTTTCCCACACCGTTTCAGATCCATCTTGCCCTTTAAAGTACAACTTAGGCGCGTGCACACGTTTTATTCCCGCAACTCTCTCGCTATTCTCGTAATGAGGAGGAACGAATTCTCTTGCGGTGTGGTGCTCCTCCCCGTGATATTCAGCTACGATTGGATGGTGGCAAATGGTAAAAGTGAGGGGTGTTACGCCCCAACTGGAATTATGAGTTGATCCCGAATGGGATTCCGAGCGCTAATTCCTATTTCAAGGACTGTCACGGGCGTACTATTTCCTTCACGAACGAAAGTGTTCTCTTGATCGAAAAAGATAACAGGACTTGGTGGTCAATTCGAGGTGGACGTCTCTTTATTTTAGTTGCCTGTTCGACGCTCGCCATCAATTTACTCGAGTGGATTGCCGGAGTTGTGCAATTATAACTTCTCTTGGATGAAAAGATCAGACTTAAATGCAAGTTCGCTACCTTGCGGAGAACGTTTTTGAGATGATGTAACGAGAGTTCCTGCTATGGGCGTCGTCTGTTGCATTCATGAATATTTTACCCATATTCCGACGTATTAAAGAGCCCAGGGCTGTTGGTTTTTTGTGATGAACTTGCGTATTCGTCAATCTGTTAGGAGCTCAATTTTGTTTGTTCTTTCCAGCTCAGCACAATCTGAGCCGACATTTGCATTATTCTCCTCGGGAATTTCTCGGAAATCCTGTGTAAGCGATGCAATCGTATTGAACAAAAAAACACGCATTCAAGGCGTAATCTGAATTGATATGACCTCTCCATCTTCTCCATATTTGATGAAGTTCGACGCCAAAAGAAAGAAATGAACTCACCATAAATCGCTCAGTCCATATGTGGGATGCGTCCAAACACCAGTTCCACATGGTTATCCGACTGGTGCAATTAAGGTTTGGTTTTTCTGAAATGATTTTACGATTGACCTCTTAAGTAATTTGCGTGATCATTTTGCATGCATTTCTTATTTGGATCAGCTGAATGAAGCACGTATGTTTTTTCGTAGTTATTGACGTGCTTCTTAAAATGGTCGAAATACGACATTAAAGATGCTAATGAAGTATTCAATGTTATCGTAAACTCTTTCATAATTTGTGAAACGTTGCGGAAAATTGTACTAACCACTTACGTTAAAAGTACCTACAGGTTCAGGGGCCAAATGTAGCGTTGGCTTTAGGTTAATTTTATTCCTAAAGTTAATTCTTCTGGTTGTAAATTGATATAATTAGACGTCTAAATCTGAGGAGAGCCAATTATTATTGGTGTATAAAATTTAAATTATCATTTCTCTTCGTCTTTAATAGGTAAGTCTTGTAAACTTACAATAGCATTCTGAAATTTATTCCAACTACAGTGCCTCAAGTTAAACCCTTCTTGAGTAGGGTGAGAAGTAGTCAAAAACGACCATTGTGCTTAGGAATATTTCAAATCATTAGGGTTTTTCGCGAGATTTGTCATTACTAATCGTAATATCTCACGTCCAGTTTTGATCGTATTTATCAATGGTTTTTGAGATACTGATAGGTTTGTCTTCTTTTCCTTTTCACCAAAGAATTTACTCTCAGGCATTATGACGACAAAGGATTAAATCACGAACGGTCATAGAATATTTTCTTGGGACTTTTTACCAGCAATTGAATTGCACTCCCTCGTTGAACAAATTCATACATTTTTATTGAGGAATGTCTCTCGGGTATTCACCCAGGTAATTGGCTTTATTAGGGTCAATTACCTGGGAGATTACCCAATAGGCATTCCTTAATTAGATTAGATTAGATTAAGTTTTTGGTGGAGTTCCTCCGAGGAGGACCTGGGGCACCTAGACCTATTGGTCATTTGTGCTAACCACCATATCTTGGTTACCCGTGGAGTCCAATGGCCTTACTGAAGGCCAGCATATTCTCTATGGGAGTAACCCTGATTTCAGCCGGATCAGGAAACGGAGATCCTAGATGTCATATTCTAGTCCTCATCAAGGCAGGACAGTTACAGAGAACGTGTGATGTTGTTTCGTCCTATTCTTTGCACCATCTGCATCTGGCAGAGTCTGCTAGCTTCAAGAGATGAAGGTGCCTCATGACCTGATAGTGTCCAGTTAGGAGACCCACTATCGTACGTAGTTGACCTCTGTTTAGCAATAGAAGTCTTCGGCATTCCTTAATACAATTCACGAGGAAAGTTTTAGATCTTTTATTACCATATACTTTTGCCTGAAAACCTAGTTAGATCTAGTCTGCAATATTACCTGATCCTCTTTCTTGAAAAATATGTATTCCGTCGAGTGTATGCCTTGTTTACATTTCAAATCTGATACAACGCACTCTTTCCCCGTGACATTATATCGGCGCTTGAGTCACGTCACGGTGGCCGATGATGTTTAAAAATAGAGATGCTTCTTCGAGTGATGAGGCGGAAACCACCTCCTACGTATGTATTTTCCCAGCGGCGTATCTAGAAGTGGGCGGAGGAGGCGGTCCAACCCGGGTGCCACTTTTTTCGGGGCAGATCTTTGGCGTCAAAATACAATTTTTAAACACCTATTTGGTAGTAAGAAGTTTCAAATTATCAGCCGTCACGGAATATAACATTTACAATTGATCAAAACCTACGCTTAAGGATTCTTTCCATATTATCTGTTGAACAATGACCGACGAGATAGATATTGATGGAGCCGTAAATCTTTTTGCTGTAGACAAAGCGTGATGAGCATATTCCTGTTAGTTGAGTGACGTACTTCTCAATCAATTTTCTAACAATCACAAATATATCATGTATATATATTTATATGCAACAATCATCTTTAAAAGTCCTTATAACATTTCGTGATCCGTCCGAAAACAGCATCTCAGTGGTCTGATGTCAATGCGCGGTATCTCATCTGTACTCCACTAGTATAACCACGTCAAGAATCTAATCCCATTCGTTCAGAGTCTTTCAAAATGTAAATAAGAACTGATGTTTTCCTCAAACTCGGATAAACTAGCCTAATCAACGAGAAATTGTATAACATTACTGATAGTTACACCAATCATGCGCCGTATTTTGGACGACGAATAGTTTTGAATTCACAATGGGTGCGAAATTTTTTACGAGTAATATTTTAATTCATATATATCCATATTCATATATATCCAAATTCATGTTTTTATTCCACCAATTTTACATACAAAAAACATTCATACAAATTTTCAAAATCAATTAGTGTAACATAGACACCTCTGAGGAAAAACCTGTGTTGGAGTTGCCACCAATCATATTTAACACATAACTGGCTGGTGCGAAGCCACAGCATATAAAATATGACAATACAGTTTGTAGTAAAGATAATATATAACATTGTATATATAAGTGTGTACACAGGATCAGAGGCCGAAGAACAGGATGGAGAACAAGCATATGAATAATGTTTGGTATAACAATATTAATATTAATAACCCGACATTCTTCATCTAATAATTATGTATAAATGCATCATATTTTAGAATACAATGTTGTTTGCTGCCCAGATATTTTTGTTCTGTTGCTGAAGAATATGATGACCATACCGCTTATGCACCGTATTTTGGATGACGTCTAGTTTTGACCCAGCTATGGCCGCGTTATTTTTTACAAGTAATATCAACATAAAACAACGTTGTTTGCTGCCCAGATATTTTTTTCCCGTTTGCTAAAGAATATGACGATCACGACAAATATTTTTCGTTGTTCGTGTTCCCAGGAGTGCTCAAACTGTCGTCACGTCGTTACCGCTCCACCCTCTCCTAGAGCATCCTCCTCCGAATCCGCTGCGTCGTAAAATTGTCGCCCGTTCCTCCTCACCACCCCCCCCCCCCCTACCCCCTCCGGTTTGTCCCTCTCTATCTCTCTCACTGCACGAAGCTCCACGGAGCTAAACCGAAGAACCACAGGAGATGAGGAGGAATCAATTTACAGCGGTGTCTCCCGCGGTGGGATTCAGCCCATTCCCATCCCAACGACACCTCAGCCCTCCTCTTTCCCCCGCACACCTTCGCAAGTCTCTCTCTTTCTCTCTAGGCCGCTGCATCATCTACACCACCCCCACCCAGCCTCTCTCTCTCGCTGTGGTAACGGGACACTTTGCAAGTCAAAGAGGAGGATCTCATGCTGGGGAAATGGGCGTGGTGCTTCGGGCTCTCTCCCTCCCTCTCTTCTACGAGTCCGGGCGTGCGCGCGTGTCGCGTCGCTATTCCGACCGTGTTGGTGTTTCCGAGAGGAAGACTGGCGAGCGTCTTTCAAAGAGTGTGCGAGCGAGCGAGGTGTGAGCTCTTCAACGGAACGAGTTTGGAGAGAGAGGGCCCGGCCTCGATTTGCCTCGTAAATTGAGTTAGCTTCAATCCTTCTTGGACCCTCCCTGCGTCTGGAGATAATCTTGGATGTGATGTTCCGGCTTGAGAATCTTTATCTCCACCCGTGCAGTATGGTGCTTGCCGAACGGATAGCTCACTCGATTGTGGCCTCATCTTTTGTTCAAATTAATTGCTTGAGGCTCCACTTTGTGAGTTGCTTTCATAGTGAAAGAGGTAGCATTATCTGATTTCACACTTAATTTCTCCGGGTTTTAGCATATATTGCCATTTTCAAGGCTTTAAATTTAGCATATTTTTCCATTTTCAATGTCTTGCAAATGGCAACATGTGTCCTTAAATGTCTACAACACCTTAAAAATGGCATAATATGCCAAAACTTGGGTCGGTTGGAGAAATGAAGAGTGGAATCAGATAGTGTTACCTCTTTCAATATGAAGAATTAACGCTTTTCAGGTCTGGGAACCTGAAGATGATGCTTAAGCGTTGAAACCCGAGTCGTGTGTGTTTTTAAGTTGTGATTTTGTAAATGCAACCATTAAATCCTCTGAAAGAAAAAATATGGAATACCACAAAGTTACCAAAGAACTTGTATTATTTATGAAGAATTTAGCTGATTTTAACCAAGTTTCCGGGGAGTTAGTATCTTAGATCCTTTTGAGTTAGTAACGACGAATGACTGATCATGCTCTCATAAAATGTTTCAGGAATAGAGCATTTTATGTGGATATATTTACAAATATATTCAAAAGCTTCAGGCTGGACAATGTGAAGTATCAACTTTTAATAAAAATAATAACTTGTATTTCACGTGATAGTTTATCCGCGTTTCCGACACTGTAGAGTCTTTATTAAGAAACAACGGGCAACCAATAAACATTCACTTGGTAACAAATAGTATTTTTTAATATTAGGGTATACTAAGTTATTCATCGCTATTGACCTATCCTTTTTTGTTATGATTTCTCCATATTAAGAACAATATGTCGGGAGAGAACAATATGGAAGTTTTTCATTGCATTAACCATGGTATTAAATAGTTTTCCCATAATGAGCTTCTTAAAATTGAAGCGAATTTTTCATAATCTGCATCAATTCTAATGAATCTTTTCTCTTAGATATTGGTTCATTTTTTTCTTCAATATTAATGCTACTTCGCATTTCACTGTGGAATATTCCGCCCTTACTCAGTTATCTCTGGGAATACCGTCATCGACTGAATGGCACTGGGTTGATCTATCCGTTTTCGAGACCCGCCCTGTCACTGAGGAATAAATTGATTTCAACTTCATATCCATGACGCGAAGTGACCGGCTTATGTTCAACTGTCCTCCGATCCATTCCTCTATCTACTCGCGTTCGCAACCGCCAGGTGACGAGTCTTTCATTTATTCGCGAGCGTGCCAGGCCCTCATTTCATCCGACAACCCTTCGGGTTGTTTTTCTTCAGCCATTACGTCATGGTCTCATTTTTGCCGGAGGACGTCACCGCGCAAGCGCAGTGCCCCGTGAGTTTAAAAACGCTCCTTTCGAATCCGGTGGTGGTGGTGGCGGCGATGAAGTTCACTCGCCCGCATATCGTTTTGGCCTCGTTTTTTTCCAATTAGGTAATGAGAAAGGTATTTTTTTCCTCCGGCCGGGTGGAAAAATTACCGCTTCTATTCCATATAGCAGTATCTGTTCGATTTCAGTGGAAAGCTGGCCGTTGCCAATTGACGAATTCAGGTCGAATCGTCGCATCGTCGAAATATCGGTCTCCTTACGTAATAGTCGTTTCGGTATTATTTGAGAAGTAAAAAGCTAATATTGCAGTATTGTGAAGATATAAATGTTGCATCACTACTTCTATTTTTTAGTACAAAGTTAGCAAGTTGCTGCCCTTCATTTTTACCCTTTCTGTACTTGATATTTAATTGAGATTCTTAGTTGTTCAACACATTTATTTAGTCTTCTTTGAACGCGATTCCTTTGTGATTCGAGTCAAATTCTCTGGTCAATGACAGTAGTTCGTGCAGTCATAAGAGAAAATGAGAGTGATAATGAAGATTACAGTAAATGAGATCTATTTATGCTAATAGTATGCCAAATGTTTTTTCCTGCTTTTTGTGGAAAACTCATCGGGAAAAAAACGGGCATTTAACATTTGGTGCAATGAAAGTAATTTGGCATAATTGTTTAAGGAACGCTATTTGGAGCTAATTAAAATTCAAATACGTTTCGGTTTTTGCTTGCTGATTCCTTTGGAAGATAATGCTGGCTTTCAAAACAAAATAAGAGTGAAAATTTTCAGGTGACTGAAGTTTCAGTCACCTGATGATGACCCGAGTGTCGAAACCTAGGTAGTGGAAGGAAAAAAAATTGTGAAAAAATCAAGTTCATTCATGGATTTACAATGAAAATTTTCAGATACTTTACTAATGAATGATTCGATTCATTACACCCTTATGCAGAATCCGTTGAAAACTGATGCAAGTTCTATCCGACCTACTTGCTCTCAGAACACACCACCCGTGAAAGTATCACCATTTATTCCTTTACTGGAAATAGTGAAATATTTAATATACTACCAATCTAGTATTGTGTCTCTAAGCAGTGTTTGCTTTAGAAAAGTTCCATGATGGCCTTGCAGCCCCTTATAGAGGATCTGACGACGCACAAGAGAAAGGAGCCTTTATAAAGAGGGAGCAATCGTTTGGCCGTTTTTCACCAATTATGTCTTGCAGCTCTCTGTACTCCTCATATGCCACTCTTTACATTATGACGAAGACCTTTAAAGGAAAACGCTGCGTAATCACGTCTAAGAAAAAGGAAAAGTGAAATGTTTTTTGTAATGTCCCTCTCAACTTTCTAACCGGCTTTCATGAAGATCAAGAGTTCTTACTGCATCTCTTTATTACTCTATTTACCAAGCCTTGCTTCCATCATGCCCTTGACCAGGATAACGCGATGGTCGTGATGGTGACACATCGCATCAATATGCACGCTGACACGAACTTGTGGAGCGGTATCGTTTTACATCCCCGACGTGATTGACTGGCGACTTTCGTGACGTTCATACGATCTCACCAAAATGCTTTATCTTTTTCGCACTTTTCTCTTCAATTCCATCGACTCATACCCTAAGTTTTGGGTCTGATTTAGATAAAATTAACAAAAAACCATCCTCCTCTTTAATTCACCCTGCCTATTTAGTCAATTTTTGTATTTTTGTCAGTTTAGTGAAATATTTTTTCAGTTGAATTTCCTATGCACCAAAATTCCCCTTGAAAAAATTATGCCAGTTTTAACGCGTATGCAGAAATTTGCCACCGATGATTCAGTTGGATTGAAGGGGATTCCATCTTGCATTTTCCAATTGCCGGTCAGCTGCATCATCCAGCAGCACCAGCAAGCTCTGAAATTGTATGAGATAGGCATTATCTGTGTGTAAATTCTAGTCAAGTCGAATACATTTTTTCGATGAATTTTCGCTCAATGAAGCTATATACTTGACCCATGTGCATGTGGATTCCTGCAGTGTTTTCGTGTCGATATTTAATAGAAATTGTTCTCTAATAGTTGTTAGAGGCATCGCTCTTTAACTTTCAGGAAAATAAAACTCATCGTTTTTTTGTTAAATTTTACGCTGTCTTAAATTTTTTTTCCGTTTCACTCCATTTTATTATGACTCCTGAAATTACACATTTGAGATTTATTAACTGCTAGACTCCAACCTGATGGCACGCCCTAGAGGCAGCTTCTAGGTTATGACAGAAACTTGGCAAGGACCATCAAGATGCATATAACTTCTCTTTATGTAATTGCGCCGTACTTTCTTATCAGATAAATACTATTTTCCCCATTGCCTAATAATTGATTTGAGCAAACCGCTCAAGCCTCAAACACTCCCTCCAAAACATGTAATGAAAACACGTATTTTGAGTTCAGTAACTTTCTACCGTCAAGCTTGATTGAAAATGAAATGGCTGAAGGGAGAAAAAATAATGGCTTAACATAATATGGCCTATTACGCAACATTAACCAGACTTAGAGCAGGAAATATTCCCATCAAAAAAGGTTTTCTTCAGTCCGGTACGCTATTCCGAAGCAGAACCGAGTTATTTATAGAATAGCCTCAATACTGGTATGTCATCAGATGTAGCGGTAACCGCAAAGCTTCAAATGAATTAGCACAGCCTACCTTGCGACTCCGCGTCTTGGAATATTGAAACGTTGCGACAAGTTATTCCCTTCGAACAGTTCGAGACGGCTCATACAGCGTTGCCACATTAATGAAGCGATACCTTGGTACTATAAATACATCGTCCGACTGCAGCAAAGAAGCAATGTGAATTAATCCTATATTTTAAGTATTTGCATTTTATTTAAAATTTGTTAACCCCAATGGAAAAATTTGTTGCCTGATATGACTCAATCGTTCAAAGAAAGTCCTCTCATTTCTATTTTTAACCACGCTACTTGAAAAAAAAGTGCCGTCTACCCATTTTAGTCAATAAAATGTTACCTTTCCTCCGTGCCCTTTGTATTTATTGATGAGCATTAAATTGCACGATTAAGTGCATGGTAATGCTTAGCACGCGCGTGTTTTCGTTATATTCAAGTGTCACGCTAGTAAATTAACTTTGATAAGGATCGTATATTTAGGCTACTTTGATGGTAATTAAAAGTGGGCATCAACGTGTCCTATTCTTTGTAGTTGTTTACAAATTAATGGCGGTTTTTTGGGAAAAAGTCTATTATACGCTGAGAATGGTGATGCTGTCTGCTCCTCATAGTGAAAAACTTAATCTTTACACAAAATTTTGCACAGCTACAAGCATACTGCTGTCATACTTTAATTTTAATATCTTAATGACACATCATCAGTGAAAGTGGTCATTTTTTTAACAGCCATCACTGATAAGTTTAAGATTAGTTAGTAGCTGTTCTTTATTCCACTCTCCTTCTTGCTTATCACTCTAGTCCTTCAGGAGTCCACACGTAGTCGTTTCTCTATACTGCGCATGAAGCGTTCAGTCCTTGATCATACCTTGGAATTCTCTTTTCATTTCTCATTTTTTCTTTCAGAGCCGACTGCAATTCCATTTCTATTCAACTACACATTTTTATTTAAGTTCTTGCGGTAATTCACAAATTACTCAGAAAGATGCATTACTGCCGAAACTTTATCTCATTTGTATTTTCTGGAAGACTGCCGTTAATAAGCAGTTTTTTTCGTTAAAATTACAATTGAACTGTGTAAAAAATCCTTTCCTTACCATTTTTCACTCGTAATTTTACGTGACACCATGTAGTTACAAGTTCAATTTGAAAAAAAATCATATATTGGAAAAGGTAGTTTTGCTCAATATTAAACTGTAGCTACGTTTTTATTTGTGTAGCCAAATAATGAATCGAATGGTTTTTAAAATCTTTTCACGTTTTAATCACCTTTTGGCATACTTTAGTGGTTCAGTTATTTTTTTCTATTTAGTTCGTCAATATTTCTTTTTGCCTCTCTTCCGTAGGAAAACTTCGGACGTAGATGTACGAGGGTTATCTGGTGTGAGAGGGGAACGAACTATTATTCCGAATTATTCAGGGAAATTCGTCGAAACCCAACCACGCTGGGAGGATGACAGACTTCGTCCCGAGCGCACCCTTAACATCCCACTTCCTCGTTTTCCTTTAACTTCTAGTGACGATGTCGTGTCCTTAAACTCGAATCAAATGGAAGCTCTTTAAATGTCAGCGCGCTCACGAAATCCCCCTTTTCCAGGATCCAGTAAACAACGAACGCCTCCTCTTTCGGGAAACAGTTGGGGAAGGGCACGCTTCCTCCATCCGTGCCTCCACTCTCCCGGGAGTGGAATCACGATACTAAATCACGTCCGTGAGTCAGATTGTCATGCGATTGAAATGTTGGACTTGAGAAATCCATGCGCCAGTCATAACTCCGCTGTCATATAACTTGAATTATTATTGAGAGGCTTTTAAATTTTCAGTATACTGTTCACTAGGATATACCTTCTCGCAATCACACTTTCAGCTGTCCTTATTTAGTTTAAATCAAGCCTATGTTCTCGCAGAATAGAAATGTTTGTAGCATAATTCATGACTATGCCATATTTTTACCAATAATGAATATAAAATACATTGAGGCCGTTATATTTTTGTTCCATACGTGGTGTGATTTGCAACACGTGGCGGGGTTGGGTGCAAAAATATTACGCTTCTGGGTGTTTTATTATTTTGCCTCGTTCATGAAAAACTAAGTCTGTAGAGACCCACCTATTTTACCACATTTTTATGGACTTGCTTCCTTGTCTGTCTGTTTGTTTGTCTGCTTGGTGCAAATTTTGCAATCAATTTTAAACTAACTTTCCGATGAGCTAGACACTTGAAACTTTAAACATAGTTCAGAACTGGATGACAATGCAATGATATGGAATAAAAATTTGTAATATAAGTATAATCTATTTATTTATTCATTCATATTTTTATCATTATCTACTGTCCTATCGCTCACAGTAGGATTGATGGTTGATAGTTTTCTGCCAACCTTGCTATAGACTCTCCTCGTCCTCTTTCGATGACTTACTTCAGTTCAGCATCGTTCCTACATCTCATTACTCTACATTTAAAACGCATGAACCATGTGGTTTTTGCCACTCAGTTGAAGGAAATCATCATATTATCAGCCGTTCAAGCCTCTCAGCCATTCAAGCTCCAAGATTCAGTCATCTCAATTTTTCTCTGGTCCAGCGGTCTTAAGGTCTATTTCTCTGAGCCGTATCGCTGAGCAGTAACGTTTTCAGGTAGTTAATTGTTATTGGTAATTCTACCTTTTAACAACACACCTTTTTTTCGCTACGAAGTCTTTCTTGGCTTGAGGTATTCTTTCTTCGATGTCCGCTGAACTTTTTGTTGGAGGGAGCAATCTGTCCAGTCTTTCATTTTCCCGTCTCACCAGTCATTTTTCTAACCAAAATTCTCACAATATCACGATCTTTTGAAGGGATTATCTTAGGTGTCCAAAATATTTTATTTTTTCCCCGATCTTGTACATTCGCCAGGCTGAGTAGTCACAAAAAAACCTACGGTCTTTTATATTTTCCGTTCATTTTGAGAACGAGACCTCTTGGATTTAATCATGGGCAGAGAGACAATAATGCAAAGATTATTTCGCCATTTCTTGTCATCCGCCGTCGTACAGTGCGTGACTGCGAGTGGAAAATAAGATTAAAAGCATTTGGCCGGCGGAGGAGCCGTTTCCCTTCTCAACCGAGTACACAAACGCGCGTTGTTTAAACTCCCCCAAGGTTTGTGGAGCTGATGGGGAGGTATGTAAAGTTTAACCGGCGAGATGATGATGCCCGCGGAAGAGTCTGGGAGCTGTTCTCGCGCCTTGTTAAGGGAAGCGGAACGTCGACTCAAGAAGTCATTTATGCTCCGGGCACGTTTCATATAGCCCACGTCTCGATCTTCTTCAAATCATAGGTTCGATCTTTCCTTACGAGATGGCGTTTTTTCATCCCCGTGCTTCTCGCCCTTCATTTTTGGGAAGGCCATATGCGGCGTGCGATGTTGTGGAGCGATTCTTAAATGTAATTTGAGGTGCTTAAAAGAGGTTGAGTGGTCGACGAGCATTCCTTACAGTAATTCAAACGTGTTACTCGGAACATACCCTCTTAAATTGCTGGTTACATATTTCAAAGCGTGTACTTAGGCATTCTTAGTTCCCTTGCTCTAAATCTGCTATAAGTCTTTCAAAAATTTGATAGAAAAATTCTAATGGTTTGGGTTTTGGAAAAAATGCGGGCATGGTGTAAAGTAATATACCTTGACCATTCCAAAATTTTATTACGCATAGCCTACGATTGTCGCAATGAAATTGCTGTATTAATCCATTTTTATTAAATTTATCATGTATGATATTAAACAACCTAATAGGTGATTAGCTACCACATTTAAGTATTTTCAGGGCTCTAATTTATTTAAACAAAACTCCAATTTAATACGGAATTATGTGATTGACTGCTGTTTATAATCCTCACGGCCGACTGAATGTCTGATTTCTAGTTCCTTTGCAATTGGTGTGGTTTCTCTGAAGAACAAATGAGCATTAAATCATGTACAAAGTTTGCACTACCATTACTTATGTAATTATAATTAGTATAGTTGAATATCTATGACACTGGATTACGGTGGGATGAAATTATTAGTTGCAAAGCTTTGTTTTTTATGTAAAAGAGCGAAATCTATGTATGAATCTTACCATTTAATATGCATTAGCCAATTTATTAGTGTGAGATATGAATTCCATAAAATGCACTGCATGATATCTACCGTCTTTGCATGTATTGCTGATATCTTACTTGTTGGGCATATCATTCTTAAAATGAGTGTTATACCGTTATTTCTTTACTTACGGTTCCTAAAAAGGAAGCAATTGATATTAATCCCATTTGGTCTAAAAAAAATACCGAGAAATTTTCGCTTGATATTCCCAATGTTTTATACATTCGTAAAAACTTTTCGTTTATCCCTTTAACTCTGCAACTTCTCACAGCACCATAGTGCCGCAATGAAACTATGCTCTTTGCAATCGTCACGAATGGAAATTCTTTTGGCATCGGAGCGCGTACACTTTCCCCTTCAGACTCCCCGTATTATGTCTATTTAAATTCATTTGTGTAGTCGAGGATGCCCGGCGTAAGATGTTCCGCCAAGTCACGGGGCCGCCTTTCACATCCGCTTCTTTCTCTTGTTTTCTCCTCACCATTCCCCACCGTTCGCTTTCCTTCTCTCTCCTCTCCTTCGTCTCGAGGGAGTGAAAAAACATGCGACTCCGCGAGGAGTGTCTTGACCCTCCTCTGCCGCCGCCTTCCGCCCCTCTCTCCACCATCGCCTCCGCCGCTTGGAATCTCAAACAGATCTAGCGCATCTCCCGAGCAGATATCCTCGGTCTCTCTCTCTCCCTCTAGATTCTCTTTCCTGGAGAGAGTTCCTCTGCTTGCCGAGTAATAGAAGTGAACTGCCGGGTAGGGGACACGTGAATGGAGTCTCTCGTACAGTATTCCCTTAGAAATAGCGTTGAGTGATATCGCAATACATTGAGTACAGTTATTGATAGGAAATCTACCGGTTGAGATAGGTTCAAATGAAAGTGAGTGAAAGTCAACTAGATTCGTTCAGATCTCTATCTACGTGAAACATTTCTTTCATCTCACAATGCGTTCTACTCTTCTTCATCCCGTCCTCTAAAACCTATTCTTTTTCTTCCCCTTTCCCGCTCACCAAATATTCCCCCCTCTATCGAAATCTTAAGCTACTCTTCATTCTGTTGAAGGTTACTCGGGTTTTCCACCAGGTAAGTCTCTCCATCTTGGCCGATGTTTCGATGTACGAGTCGTCCGTCGTCATCAGGGCATGCAAGATGTAAGTTTGCGGACGTCGTCATGCCCTGATGACGATAGACGACTCGCACATCGATACGTCGACCGCAATGAAGAGTTTGACCGGGTGAGAAGCAAGTAACCTTCAACATCACAATACGCCGGGAAAGCCTTACATCTTTTTTAACCCTTCATCCCTCAATACCTCATCTACCCACCAACTTTGGCTCTTCCTAATCTCATTCAGAAGTTTTCAACTTCACTCACCATACCAAGCACTTCCACGTTTGTCTTCCATTCTGCCCGCCGTACCTTCTCCATTCTCCTCCACAACCACATCTGGAATACCTGCAGCTTATTCTCGTCGTTTTACCCCGAGTCCAATTTCTGGCCCCATGCAACGCTACTCTCTATCTCTCTATATCAAACCCTTCACTAACCTCTTCTTTATAACCTGACCCTGGGTCCCCGTTATCAGCTCCCGTGTGCCCAGGATGCGTATAGCGATGTTGATCTACTGAGATACGCGATATCATGTTGGAAATCTGTAGCTCTAGAAGAAGTATAGGAAGAAGAACGAGATACGTCTATGCATATAGTTTATACATAATGGAGCAGATTTAGGTGACGGCTAAGGATACAGTACTGTTGGCACCGTTTTCTCCTCTTGCGCATTATCTACTCGAGCTTACCATTTTTTTATCTTTTAAAGAGCAAATTAATTGTAAACCTTCATCTTTCTTTAACTACCATTCCGTCATATTTTTGTAGAAGGTCATTCATTTTCGGCTGTCAAATTGATATTCTTTCAACACAAGGTAGCCTAATATACCGGATATCATGTTTGTCTTGCGTGTTATTTAAAGTTTTTAGGTTTGCCATTGCATACAACGAGTGATGTACACAACAATGCGGTTTCATTTCAATCACAACGTTACGCGATATAAAGCCATGTGCGATGCAATTCAATATCAATGCGATTTTCTCAGTGATGCGATGTAATACAACATTTGATGCAATAAACTAGATGGTGAAATTAGGATTTACACACAACGCCTTCGATTGAAGCCGATAAATCTGATGCGGTGGGATATTATGGGGAATGCGAACAATTTGATATCATTCGAAATGCAATTAAGTCTTTAAATCTTATATTACTAAGTATTTTGAGATATTCGATTCGCTTCGGCACGTGGTATTGTGTAATTTCAATCGATATACGAAGTAGTGGTTTACCTGGAGATATTCGAAGTAAAGCAATGTGATTTTATTTTAGTTGGCATTCAGTGTTATCCAATACACGAAACTTCATTGCATTGCTCCTAATGTATTTTAAAATTTATATCGCGGGCTACATTGAAATGTTTTGTGCAGCCGTAGCAATTTTAAATGAAATGAGAAAGGATGGGAAAGGATAGACCGTGGTTGTTGAAGAGCTACATCCCTTCCCGGTGGAGCGGAGAAAAAGAGCAATGGATAATGGGTCGGATGGGCTTGCCAGCGGAGGAGCTTTGTGAGGAAGTCCCAGCGTCGAGAAGGAGAAAAATTTTCACATTCGTGACTCTATCTCCTTACCTAGAAAGTGATATTGATGCTTTTGGATCCTCCCTCCCTTATTACCCCTCGGATAGTGGTGTAAGCAAGGATCCGGTGGAGGCATTAAACGCGTATGCAGTGCCACGGGGAACGGACGTGTGGTGGATATGGCAAGTAAGGGGGAAATGCTGTCGGGGGAAATGGCAAAAAGAACACCATTCCTCAGCTTCCATTCCCTTGCTCTTTATACAAGTGCGTCACCTTTCTAAAATTACCGCCAGTTGCGGAGCCCTCGGCGAGCGTGAGTCTGCCATTAAAGCCGTGTGGTAGCGCCCTCCTCGAATCCTTCTTATAGCCATAATAGCTGTCCGGATGGAACTAGAAGTCTTTATATCACCGCGGTCTTCTGCAGCGGTTCCAGTTCGTTGAACGTTGGGTCATCGCTGCGATTCTTACAGTCCGCTGCATGCCCTGCTACAAGGTTTTCTTGTCCGATGTTTGAGGAAGGCGATGCGTGTTTCTTTTCTATTCACCCGTTGAAGTCTCTGATACTCACGCGTTGAAGTCTCCAGACGCAAGGCAAACTAAATCAAGTGGATGCGGGGTATGTATGGTGTAGTAGATGCGAGGTATCCATGGAGCTAGTCAATGAATTTCGGCCCTCTGCGCATAAAATTGTGAGATATACCGTTCGCGTATTTTCATTTCTTTTTGTATGTTTTCTGACGGAAGTTATCGAGCGTGACAAGGAATGGCACTCCTACAATTCCATCTGGTGAAGCTAGCCAGTTTTTCTCAGTTAATAGGTGTTTGAGAAAATATTTTCACCTGGAAACATACCATTAATTCTTCACTATCGATTGAACCTCAAGCTATTATTAATTTCTGACGGCAAAATATAATTTAATGAGATAAGTAAAACCCGTTGCATGAGTGAAAAATTCAAAACATGCATCAAGAATATCTTTATTACAATAGAATTTGTATCTGCTGAGCGAGAGTTGTTGTATTAAAATGACTTAGTTTCTACCGTTTATTACGGTAAAAAATAGCCTGTTCTTAGTTTTCCTCTGTTTTCTTTCCTCTTACAATGCGTATTGATGCCCTGGTATCTTTTGCAGGTGCAGGTGCAGACTGGCTTAAATTTATGACGTTTTCACTGAAAATTACCAATAGAGGAGTAATTCCCATATATTTCGCCTGATATCAATGAATGCTAAGAGCATTTATGAGCAGGAGTAATATGTTTTCTGTTGAATTCTTTATAGAAAGAGAGTGACAAAAAACTCAGTGATTGGGCAAAATTGACGTTTCCTCAGTATGATTAATATTTTCGTGTATGTGCGGAGTTTTTCACCGGCGATGTGGGACTGAGAACATTGTTGCTCTATATTAAGCTGGATTATTCTCAGTCGCGTGCGACAGTGGGAAACTGGAAACTGTTGAGCGTTTCTTTTTATTGCCTCTCAGAATTTCATTCCCATTGACAGTTCTAAGGGATTGCCTTTCTTTGTGACCCGAAGGAAGAGTATATGAGAGCGAATGGCGGGAGAGGTATCTCTTTCATTCCTCCAGAGATATGTGCAGGGCAGGCCAAAAAAAAGGAGAGCGTGGACGCGCAAAAGGAAGCATGCGAGGGGACGGAGAAAGCACGATCGGAACTTTTGATACGTATACACGAAGAAACGGAAGGACTCTCTTCCGTGTTACGCAATGGAAGTCGATGATTTAACCTTATCCGTCGAAAAAACTCGCTCTCTCTCCTTATGCCAAAAACAATTTAGCGTAACTTCCTTACCTGGCGTTATCAAACGTCATCCTTGGCCACACTTGGTGTGCTCTTCAACTGGGAGGGAATCGGTCGGCAAGAAAGAGCGGAGGGGTGTGTCTAAAGAACACGACGGAAGTGTTTTAAAATAATGTACATCTTTACGCTTGTAATTTTTTAAGAAGTACCGATAGCTAGTCTAATAGGAGCGTTTCAATAGAATTTTCATTTTTGCGCAGAGAATTTTCAGCATTTATAATGTGCATTTCTACACATTAACATCGGCAAACAGGACTAAAACAAGTTTACCAAAACTTTTTTACACTATCGACATTTTTTCTTCATATGAAGACAAGATTTCTCAATATAAAAATATGTAAAATAAGGTTAAAAAATAAAGTTCTATTTGGTACTTTATCCGGTAGTTTTAGGTTTATCATTTGGGGAAAATATCATGAAAGGTATATGTAATTTCTCCTTAAGTCTCAAAATGTTTGAGGCAAAGTACTGAATCTTGCTTGGAGTCATCATATTTCAAGATACTTCCATTCAAGTTGAATAAATATCTTAACTATTATTTGCTTATCGCCATGGCAACTGTTTATTGACCTTATATTGGATTATGTATCCAAATTTGCCACTGAATCCGAAAATAGAGACGTACTCCCACGTTGAGAACAGAAAGTCTGGCATAAAGCGAGGCAAATGAGCCGAAAAGGAGGAATATGGCGGTGAAAGGAAGAATGGGCAGGTGTCAATCCGCCGCAGAGCCGACTGGTTATTGCGTTT
Source organism: Ceriagrion tenellum (assembly GCA_963169105.1). Lineage (NCBI taxonomy): Eukaryota > Metazoa > Arthropoda > Insecta > Odonata > Coenagrionidae > Ceriagrion > Ceriagrion tenellum. The sequence continues at coordinate 91,247,870 of OY720634.1, forward strand.
GAACAAGTGGCGAGCCGGGAGTTCACCCAGGCTCGTAACATTTTTATAATTCTTCTTTCCCTCCATTTGGGTAGAGTTGTGTGTACGCCTTGTCCTTTGAAATTGAGCAAGTGCTTTCAACCAATCGCGTGACCGCCTCCAGGAACGTCACCTATTCCTATGCTCACCCTAACGACGTTTCCTTCGGAGTGAACGATTGGGGAGCAGGTGTGGGGGACGGGCGGGCGATTTCCAATTGGAAACTGGAGCGTGCAGGAAGGAATGTTTTGCATGGGGAGGGTCGTTAAACCCGGCGTATGTTGTGATGAAGGTGGCAGAAAGCTCTAAGAGCAGTTTGTCGGTTGGTTAATACGACTTCCCTTCCCCCCTGTTTGAATTGCGTAATGTACTACTGGCGCAAACCCTTCGGGGCATCGTCTGAATTTTCTTTGGCAAAAATTAATCAATCAGGAAATGGGTTTTGCTCGAGGAAAAAGTACGAACTCATTGCCTATCTACCTTTTCAAATGGGGAGAGTGCGTGTTCAAAGAAAAATTGTTTTGTGGTCACACAATCCCGATTGTCACTGATGCAAATACTTTAAATTCGTCGACTTAATGGAGGGAATAGATCCCTGTCCCTGCCTAAACAATGCCTCTTTTAGGCTATCAGATATTTAAAGTTTCCGATTGAATTTAAGCTAAGCAAATAATGAAGGATGCCCGAATGATCGTGAAGGAAGTTTATGCTCAACTGGATAAAAGTCGGAGTGTAGAGCTATTGCTATCTATCATTGAAATGTCTTCCATAGCATACACAATTACCGGGTGGGATCACCGAGACGAATTAATCAGAAAAAGACACTGGGAAAGCTTTAATTCTTTCGTTTTCTTGTGGATTTACTTTCCATTGCTCCTACTTCTCATCCTTCTCCCTTCTGCCTAATATATTAATATTTGTGAAAGGAAATGTCTTCATGCTTTGTACTCGTTTGTAGCTCTCCTTTGACATGTAATCGATATGGGCAGTTCCGAATGATTCTTCATGTAATTAGATAAATAGTTTGAGGATCTGTACTTCTACACTTGGCGACGATAGTGTAGGTTATCTTTTGGATTTTTACTTATGCCGATGATTTCAAAATTTATTTCTGGTGAACTCATTTTCTGAAAATTCAATACGTGGCTGTATCGCCTCCAGGACAAATGCGGTAATCGGGTAAAAACTCAAATTTCAGGATTAAATTTCCTATCGACTAAGTTCTGCCACTCTAAACTTTATTTACTCAATTTTACATCGTGCCTAAACAAGTATTGCCTTCTTTAGTACGGAAAACTTTACTCTATCAGTAATATACCCTTATTCTAGCACCTTTTAATGAATCAATGATGTAAATATTACACGGCCAGTCATTTACAGCCATTCGGTGGGGTTTGTCCCAACTTGGTGGCAGCCTGTTATTCAGACAGTCGTACGTTGGCATAATTTCATGGCATTCAGACCATGAAAATATAAGTAGCTGTTATTTACATGGGACTGTACGGATATTCTCGATGATGGACGATCCATTTCGTTGAAAAGGCAATGAGAAATGGTAGTGCAAGGAAAACGTCACACGTTGCGAGAAGAATTGATTAATGCTTCCTTGACGTAATCTAGCGAAATAAATTACTTGCTGTGAATGAATTAACTCGCTTGCATCCAGTGAAAGTAAGGCTTTAAACCACACTTGAGCGGAGTGATTCTCAAGCAGCTCACTTCACCCGCGTTGTGGCTGCGGGATAGGAACACTCCCGTGCAATTTATATGCAAATGCGGGCAGTCGTGAGCTTTGGTGAAGAATATACTCATAAATTGGACTAGCTCTGCCCATTGAAAACGCTTCTCTTTTCTTTTCTCCCTCGCGGCTCTTCGCATGCTGACCTCACTCTTGGATTCTTTTTTCAACCTCCGTTATCAGTATGGAACTTGGAGGTTATCTGCTCTCTCGCTCGCGTGTAGCTGTTGATGAATGCATTCATCCCTCCTGGGTAGCGGGAGGCAGCAAAGTACGAGTGGGCGGGTGGAGGGTAGTTGGGGAGGGAGGGTAGGGGTTGAAAGCAAGAGCGCATCAGGACGTGTTATGTATTGGGTGTCACCGCATTCTCCACCGTCCCATGACTTTGTCTCCACGTCCCGATGGTATGGCTGCGGGAATCTGCACGCTCTTCGGAGGCGAAATGTGCCTCACTGCGCATGCCTCATTCCCAGGTCCCGGGCGAGGCATTAATTAGAGCGACTCAGCCTCACATCCAACATCAGAGCATCCAGGGAGAATGCCGGGCGCACAAGTAATTGCATTCTTTGATTACTTAATAGAATCTTTCCTTTTATATCTTGATGGCAGGGAAATTATACGCATAATTTTGTCAAAAATGGTGGTGTTCAGCTGTGGTAGGGAGCAGATGTCAAAGAACTTGCGTAAATATGTAGAGAAAAGGTTGGCAAAGAGCTTAACATGGAGTGAAGTCTTGTGTAGAGAAGAAAATCTGGACTCAGAATAGAGGACGGGATTTGGCTAGATGTGTGCAAAGTCTTCTTTGGAAAGGAGAATAGAGAAATTAAAAAAGAGGACTTTATCAGTAATTATTCGCTCAAAAAGAATACCAAGCTAATTTCAAACAAGGAAGTATATAGTTAGTTCAATGATGTTCGAAGGGAACCAATCACGGAAAGATAAAAAATTTTTAAAAAGCTGTAGTGTGTGGTGCCTTACATACCTGCAACGCATAAAAATACCAGGAAATTACAACCAAAATCTTTGAAAATAATCAATCTATTATTTAAAAACGTTTTATTCCTGAGGTGGAATCTGCTACAATTTTCGTGAAAGGTGAATCGAATCTCCGAGTCAAAAAGCCCCTCGGTGACTTACCCTCGCCGCACCAAGACAGAAGTTTCGTGAAAGCCTAAGTGAATCGCTTTTCAATGGCCTTTTTAGTAGCTTTTCCTTCAGGAACAAGGAAATATATACTACTGAAATGCGAATTGTTACCTATTTAGCACCGATGCTATCTGCAAGAGAAAACTTCATGATTTTCATAGTCTGCGCCGCCAAATTCCCTTTCTCCTGATTGATAATTCTAAGAAAATTTCTCCGGAACAATTCTGAGTTCAGATAATTTTATCGCTACGGAACTTTCAAATTTAGGGTAAAAGATGTTAGAGTGGTACTGCCATGCTCAAAAATAAAATTATAAATGCTCACTTGGGAATTTTGTCCTTCCCAAAGGATGATTTTAATTTATGCACCCAAAAATTATATATTGTACTTAATTCCCCAACAAAACTTTAATCAATTACCTGAGAACAATTTACTGTCGGCGTCATCATCAACTTGAACATTGTTTGGTAGCAACTGGAGCATTGTCAACTGGAGCAAGTGGGTATTTTGGTATTTCCGCTGCATGTACTGTTACTGGCTGACTGCAGTTTTCCCATCGTTTCCGGTCTTTAGTCTGTCTTTACTCACAAAAAACGACGTTGGTGGTGTAATCCTTGAAAAATGTAGCCTTCTCATTGTGAAAGCCGAAAAACCCTTCACGTCCACCTGAAGCGTATAATACATTTCAGTCGTACTATATAATTGTAATATATTTTCCCAAATCAACTTTGGCAAAATGTTAATAGAATAAGAAGTAGCTTGGTGAATTTGGTATCTACGTCTATTCCAGTGACTGTCTAATTGTTACCTCAACGAACTGATATTTGCAGCCATCCCACGAGATGTTGCGAAAATATAAATGAAATGTTTCGAAAAAAGGGCCATATAAAATTATTGGTGAAGTCCATGGGTCAAAGATGAGATTAGATAAACAAAATTTAACTATAGAACAAAGGAATAATGCATCCAGTTGCATTCGCGATCGGCTTTATTGAATGGATCAGTTTTTCCGGCAATAAGTCCAAAAAGTATGCTTTACTAGCAGAATTGTCGCGATGTCATAATGACATATTTAGGAAAATACCACATCTTAACAGTTTACCAAAAGATTTGCATGATTCAACAAATTAATGAATGAATTGCGCGTGGTAGCCGTGCAATAAAGATCACTTTTCGCAAAACAACAGGCTTCATGTGAATTAAAATGCCATCTACTCTCTTACTCATCTGCGGGTTAGTCACTCCAAACCCACGCAATTATCCATGAATGTCGTTCGCTTTTCATTTGTTTTTCCGACGCGCATTCCCGATCCTTCTCGCCTTTCCACCCGACAGATTTTCAACAGGTCGTGGAGAGCGTCAATTTTTTTCTCGCCGAGAGAGTGAAAGCGCTTTCGGGTGTTTTGGGTTCACAAAGTATTGACCCGCAGCGCTTTTACTCATCTCTCTCCCTCATCTGCACGATAAAACAGGATGAGACAGGAGCCAAGCGGCACGACTTCACCATTCGCTGTTATCCGTTTCTTTCTCATGAGTCCTCGACTTGGCATACCGTTGAATGCAAGCCGAAGTATGTCAGTCGGAGCTCTCTGTTAGGGACTCCGTGGCGCCGAGCGAATTTAACCCGCAGATCCTCTGCCCGCTCCTTGAAAGGCTGTGGTATGGTAATCACATATCTATATCAGTATTCAAAAGTTTAAGGTAAACTTAGATAAGATAACTTTTCTTTCTCAAATATGAATAATCCATACAATAACTGTGACCCAATAGACTGACGCTATATACTACCTAATCGGTAGCCTTGAAGGAGGAACGCTTATAATGCTATCAATTATATATTGGTTATGCATACTGCCAGTATGCATAACCAATGTATACTTACAGCTATTGTAAAACTTATTTACAAAGTCAATAAAATTTATCAGAACGTAAATTGATTAATATGATTTAGAATGCTATACTTTCACCCATTTATTATGGAATAAACTGCTAGCTCTCTTTCGTAAGAAGCCAAGGATTCCTTTTTTCAATTTTACTCACAGATTTTTAATTTACTCAATAACCTGGTAAGTAATAAAAATTTGACAATTTGTTCACCTTAGACTCTATTTACATGAAGCATCTTTTTAAATAACACAATATTTGGCTAGGGTAAGGGAATACACGTTTCATGTAGGGTGAAGGGAGAAAGCAAATGCAGCAGCTACCCAGCTTTACTATTTCTTATTTAAAAACGTCGTGAGACCTTATAAAGATGCAAACATCTCCATTCAAGGTACCCCAGAGAAAGAAAAAGTAGCAAGAAACTTTCAAAATTTCCCTCTTTCTAAATAACTTTAATGGTAAATCACAAACGAGAGATTTAATCCGGGATCTGGGCTCAATCAACTCTTTTCAGTCGAGTTTTATACTTCTCGAGTGCATTCTCACAGTGGATTTCACTACAAGTTTTAAGTTTTTGTCTAACTGCAGTCATTTTTAAATTTTTTCGTATTTATTGTATTGAAAAAGCAGTATTTTTTGCTATTTTATCAATCTGTGAAACATCAAATATAAATGGCAGTAAGTCAAAACCATTAAAAGTGCTCTCCTTTCCAAGTTTACCACAGTAATTTTTCGAGTCTGTTGCAAACCATCACTGTACTCTGATTACCCTGCGCTCAATAAAACTCATGAATTGTAGCTGACCAAGTCATTTTGTATTTTCTCCGTGATGGATAACTCCCGCAGAAGAAAACCTGAGACCTTTTCTTGCGGCGATTTCTCGCTTTGAATAACGTGCGAATGTGAGTAATTCGAACTCAGGAGACGCATTCATATTTGTTGCAGTGTTGGTCGAGTGAGTGACCTTTAGGTCATCCGTGCGAGAGTGCACCACGGCAAATCTCGGCCGTCTGCCATGTAGGGCGAGGAGGAGGGAGTGCGTGCACAGAGGAGGGAAATTACCACCGCGCACTCCTCCGTCGTCGTTGGGGATGCTCGCCATTAACAACTCCAGCGCAACTCCGCTCGGGCGAACGGAACACAGTTAGCCCCGCTCAATATGCCTTTTTCCCTCCACCACCGGAGAAAGAAAAGTGCACTAGCTCACTTCTGCTCCAGTTCTGTGCCGTGGTCGTAAATTTATACGCACGCCGGCTTTTGACTGCATGCCTAGACATCATGCACGCGCGGCCATATTTCCCCCCCTTCTCTCTTGCTCCCTCTTTGTAACGTTTCGCGCTCAACAAGGGCGGAGCTCTCTTTGCATCGTAATCGCATGACTTTATTCGAGTCGTTGTCCGGCGATGTAGGTCGTCCTACTACATAAGCATGGTTTTGTCACGGTGAGATTATTTTTTTTCAAACATTTATCAAACCAGCATCCGGTGTACCTTGGGAATTATTTTTTTTTTTTTAGCGGATGGAAATGTGAGAGGATAGTCGAATAGGCTTATTACACAGTATATAATGTGTTCATTTTAGTTTCAGCTTTTAAATTTTATAACTTATGCGTTAAATGATAAGCAAGGCCTCTATCATGATTTCGATGAGTTTTTAGCAAAGTGTGAATTTTCTATGGGATGTAAAGGAAACTGCAATTCGTGTTTTTGCAACATAGTTATTTTTTGAAGCTATGCTCCATATCTGCACTGCATTTATCATCGTAATCAGCCTGTTCTTTAGAAGTTGTATTAATGAATGACCTTTTCTTCAAATGATATTTCACTTCATATTCAGCCAATTTTATACTAAATATTGAGGTATTTCCAAATCTGATTATATTCTATATAGCTCTATGGTATTTAAAAAAATTTCGACTGTTCTGCAACTCTGTGGGTTAAGAACAATAATATGCGACTATTTAATTACACGTTTGGTGAAAAAAGAGAGATTTGGTCCTTATTCTAACATTATTAATCCTAGGGTCACGGGTTCGAGTCCCACCTGGGTAAAATATTATCTGCCCAGGACATGGGTGTTTGTGTCTCGTCCGTTGTTACTGTTATCCACCCGACGTAAATTGGCACATTGTGCTGTATTCGGGGTAGTGAAGATAAAATAAAAAATAAAATAAAATAAATAAAATTATATTGTGGTGTCTCAAGAACTATCCAACTCATGTCTCTGGAGTTAAGTACAAAATGAGTGTAAGTTAATAAATGACATAATCAGGACGCAGATACTCCGGTCCGTGTTGCCCTAGAGGATATGAGAGATTGTGGGAGTTAGTGTGATGACCGTGGAATTATTCTGGCATGCCACATGAACTCATTAGTGGATGAGTACATTTCTCTCACAGAGTCTTGTCATATAGGAGATGCAATCATTACATACGATGGCAAACATTCTCGGAGAATGGCATTCATCAATGACTCAAGCCCTAAGTCTTACTCCGAAGGTGATTTAATGGATTATCTATGGCCAAAGTTACGAGATCTATGTTCCAGCACGAATTAATGGATACTAAAGGGCATAGTTGTGTAAAGTTCTCATGTAATTCAGAACCATAATGCTAAAAACCACTCGCGATCAATATCATACTTGCCGGGATCATTGATTCCCTAATTTTTAGAGCATAGTTAGATGTTTTATCTTAGCAAGACCAAGATGTTGTCTGGCTATCACGTTCCCTTTTACGCTCGTAATTCGATATTCTGTTGTCAACTCCTGTATCCGCCAATATCCATGATTTTACATACCCAAATAAACACATTAATGCTTTGATGATAGCCTCAATCATTCCAGGCTACGCCCTCAGTTTCAAGTTCTGGATATAGCGAGTTTTTGGGCCTTCTTCTGGACAAAGTATTGTGAGATTAAGGATTCGGGGAGGTTGCCAGGTTTATTTTATTATTTTGTCCTTTTGTTTTGGAAAGAACGCCAAATGTCGGATGTCGAAACGCACAGCAACTTCGGGGCGCTCTTCTTTCTTGGCGAGCGTGTAACTCCCATCTCCCGACCATCCTCGGCCCCTGTTCTTTAAAACATGAGCCCCGTTTTGTCCTTCCCGTTTGCTTCCCGTGACCTTTGCTGCGAGGCGGGCTGGAGAGGAGCACAAGCAGAGCACGATGGGGAGACCTGAAAATGTGGCTGGTTCCATCCCTCTTTCTTGCCGCGGCCAGTGTGATATTCCTCGTCAAAGATCATTTATATTTAAGGGAATTATGCGGAGTTAAAACGTAGTTTTTATTGGGGAAAGCTGCGCAAGGTTTTTCATTTAATGTTCAAATTAAATTTTTTTACCGGACAGTTTCGGGATAGAACAAGTGAAATTTTTAACATTCAAAATTCTTGGTAATAATTTATTTATTAAAACGCCAAAAACAGCAACTAGGGCCTATACAATGGGTTTAAATAAACAAAAAATAAGTTAAGAAATAAAAAAATATATATATATAGTAAAAACAATAAGAACAATGCGGAGTTCAACGCTCTACAAAGGCGAATCCTTAACTATATAAATAAAACTCTCTCTTTAGTTACTTTTTGTTACTCCATATTTTCACGCGACGTCATCACCTCATGATGATGACGGTAAATCGTTGAAACCCGGGTCGTGTTAGATGAGTTAAGTGTGATCTTTGTAAAAGTCATTTTCGATTAAATATGGTGAAACCTTAACTCTGATGAAGAACGGTAGAAAAACTTGAGGGCGTGGAGATTAGAGTTTCAATCCAGAAAGAGAAGGTACGATTGGCAGTAATTAAGGCAGCGGCATGGCATCGTATTTGTTTCGTCATGCAAAATTAACAAAGAATAATATTTGTCAACTTCTGCGTAAATTCTCTACTCACCCGCTCTAAGTTCAATGCATAGTTTCGCATTTAATATTGATTCAATATACATGCTGCTATATATTTATCCGATGAGTGAAAATTCCTGTGATGAAAATAGCATCGTTGTGACCTTTTCTCCCAATTTTGACGTGAATGTTTGGGGGAAAACCATGGCATAGAGGAATGTTTTGTGATCATATGTATTCATGAGAGTGATAAATGAACGTTCCCCATAGCTGGAGGCGATGGATAGCCTTTGTTTACCTATGATGGCACTTCAGTAGGTGTACCTTTTCCGTTGATATTCTTCTCCTGCTGGACTACATGGAGAGATTTTCTATTATTAGATGTCTTCTAATGGCATGCGAAATGTGTTTTTCGGCTCTTGATGCATTAACTCCCTTGAATTTCTCAATCAAAAGGCAGTGATGTACCTTATGTCAACATAATGCGGTTATAAATGAGCACTCTCTCCTTGATTTCGGCCCCTGAGGCAGATTCCACTGACTAGGTCTTCCCCATAGCCACCCCCCTTGCATCTTCCAAGGTTAATCTATCTGTTCTCCTCCTCATCACCGGGAATTATTGTTGAGTTCTGTCGCTCCAATAAAGATAGCTTGGCATTGAATCTGAAACGTTTTCTCTCGACTGGAATTTTCACATAATTCCACATGTATCAATAATATGTTTATCCTTGTAAGAATCATCTCATTTGAAATAGGCTTTCATAGCTTGCAAATTTCCTCCGTGAAATTGTTCTTCAGGGAAATGAATTCCTTACTTTAATATCCTAAAATTGGTTTTTCATTGCAAATCATAATGCTTCATTGTGTATAGGTTCATAGTTTCATAATTACTGCCGTGGATTGAAATAGCTGTGACGCTAAGTTATTGCAACGTTGCGGTAACAGCGCTTCATATTTTATTTTCTCCCACAATTTAATGTTTCATTTGCTACAATAGTTGTCTCATAATTTTGAAGTATCCTCCCTTGCCTATGCTTATGTATTAAATGCCGGTGAAAGTGAATCTTTTTCAGTGGCACCCCGAGCTCTACTTAAGTGCTTTGGGTATTTTGCAATGATTCATCCCTCGGGGGCATCATCAAACTGATTTACTTTTGGCTCACGATTTATTTTTCCTTTCCTTATTTTTTTTCATGACTGATGTTCTTACGCTTCCAGGCCTGGAGGTGGCTTGAATTAATCGTATAGTTATAAATTTGTACCTTCTGTGTGTGCTGCGAAGCGATAAAATGTTCGAATCCAAGTTTCATTCAACCGCTCCGAACTGTCGCATCCTCTCGTTGCCCGTCGACCGGCCAACCTTCCTTCGCCAGTCCTTTCTTTCCCGCCCTTTTCACTTCGGATCCGCCCCGTCTTGCATTTCGCTTTCCCAAGGGGAGTGAGGTTGGGTGGGGGGGGGCGTTGCCGGCCGCATCGTCGGGGCCTCTCTCCCACGGTCCTTTGTTCCGTTCGCGTTATCAAAAGCGATTTTTCCACGACCACCACCCATTTCCCTTCTTGCTCTCCGTGGTCGCCGTCGCCCGATGTGAGTCTAGCTCCGACCGACCCATCCCTCTTGAATGAGATGTCACGAAGATCCGCCGTGAGCACACCGAGATATTTGTTTTTCCGCCTGCTCTTTTATTTTTTTGTAGATCTGGAACCTCTTTCGAACGCTTCGAAGAAAAATTATTTCTCACTCTCATTTTTCCCTTTCGTGATCACTCTCCATTTTTCACTCTGTAACTTTAATGTCGACGATTTCTTTTCATGGCCTTAAAATATGTTTTTTCTTGCTGAAAAATGTTTTCTCCATAAATATAGTTAATTAGCGCATTTTTTATCACCACCACTCTCAATTCAGCGCATTTGGCCAATTTATATCGGGTGACTAACAACAACGATTTACGTGCACAAATCCGACCCGCGACCCAAATGGTGATAATCTAATTGTGGTTTAGCAGGCGAGAACTTCACCCCATCGCCACCCCCGTATTTATTACTTAATCTGATGAATCCGTATCGCGTGATATTGTTGTAGAAGCATTACTTAAAGTTTTCCTTCCATGCTTTTTTAAAATTTAAAAATGATATTTGCCTTATTGCCTGAAAATTATGCAAAACAATCGAACCCATGTTCACTTATCAGTTTTCCCAGCTCTATGTAAAGAATGTAAAAATTATTCAGGTTCTTCTTTAATGATAAAAGAAGCATATGATGGTTAATTTTCAACAGCTAAAGCTGATAGAGACTAGTTCTTTCCATCCACCCGTGAAGGCCTATTACTAACTTAATTCAGAGCAAGGGTAGCGTTCATGAAATGAAACATCTGCAGTAAATAATGCGATTTTAAGGAATAATCCAAAAGAAACTGAGCTGAAACAGATATTCCCTGCAATGGTACTAAAACTTATTTCCACTCCTTGTAATAATTTCTCCATGCATAAAACTCACCAAGAGGAAATTGGACACTCATTCCTATCGGACTCCGACATCGGGAGGATAATGAAATTCCACCCCACGTCGACGAGTTTGTCTAGTGGAGCGGAAAGGGACAAAAAATCACCTGATACTAAAGAATGTTTCCTCAAGCAGAACGCTATAGTAACTAAACATAATTAAGAGCAGAAACTATGGTCTTCTCAAGGCAACCATGATGGTTTCCTCGTTCTTCCTTGGCGCTTCGTAATATTCTTTTTGAAGCAATTTTTGTACGATGGATTTGTATGCCCGGAAAATTTCCTGGGGTGACTATATGATTTATTTGCAAAAATAATAGAGAAAACATACAAACTATACATCGTTAATTTTTTGACGAGATCTAGGTGTTAGAAATTCCTCATTTTTAAGTAAGATATCTCTGGAGTGCATTCCATGTAAAATGTGTGGTATTATTAGGCAAATATCTGGGAAAGTAGTTTGTTAAGGGGTTGATATTATGGTATCTTTGGTTTGAAAGAGATATTTTTCTTTAAGTTGAAGCCAGATTCATTGATTTCCTGGTGAAATGATATTTCTTCAGCCTACCTTATGCTTACGAATAGCCTGAACATAAACCAATTTTTCAATGCGGCTTGAATTTCAAACTCTGTCCCTGTTCAAATTTCAAACCCCTTGAACAGTATGATAAAATTATGAGATCGTATCCGAGCTGTAAGTTTATATCTCAATCCAGAATTATTCCACCGGGATGGGTAAAACTGCTGTTTTGATGATATTCTCCCTTTAGCGACATCGCAGTTTGAATTTATAGATAATATATTTTTCGCTGGGACATTGTCCTAGTACAGCGAAAATACTACAAAACAGTTTTTCAAGGTTCAAACGACAATAGAATATTCAATTTTTTAGCATAAAGGCATATAAAATTTGGGTGATACATGCATGTTCATGGAGAGGAGAAAGCAAAACTTATTTAACTAATAGCATATCTAAATACGGTTTAAAACCCTCTGTGGACGGAATTATGAAACACCAGCATTAAAAAGTACTGTTACTATATTAGTTTTTTTAAAGTGCATTTTAAGCATTTTTAATTGCAATCTATTTGATAATTACATTTATTTTGGAATGTGCCGTTTTTGAATTGTATATGTTTCATTTAAAATAATACTTTACATAATAATATCTACACAAGGTATACATCAACATTAATGTCATAGCATACCATTTTTAAACTTACCCAATTTTTTCTTCGTATGACAGCTGAATCTATTTATTTCAGAGCTCCACCAGTCACGCCATCGTCAGTGAATAGCGTCACATATTCATCTATTCAAATTATTTGACAAACTGCCGAAAGAGATGCAACTTTCTATTAACTTAATCCGAAGTGTTACAATTCTGTCTAGCCCAGCAACTAAATGGAAAAACCTCTTAGAGAGCAGATATTTCAAAAATTTTGAAACGTAACAAATTTGACTCGCTCGTCTATAGGGGGTTAAAGTGGTTCAGAGACTGCAGTTTTTTTAATTCCTCAGGTAGGGAGTTATAGTTTTGCACCGGGAACTTGGAATGACTTTTGAAAGGTTGCGTTGCGGTGTCCTGGGTAGTATAGATATTGAGATGAGGACATTTGTGACTATTGTGAGAGTAGATGGTGAGACTGGGAAGAGGTTTAGGATGTATTGAGTGGTTTTTCACTGAGGCTGATTGAGTGGTTACCTCGGTTGAAAAGGGGTGGGGAAAAGACGTCACAAGCACGAAACCTCAAAGGTTCCGGACTTCTCCCCAGCCACAACAATTCACGCATCGACGCTGTCCATTACATGCAAGAGTTATGCTAATCTAAAGAGTCCATCTTCGCGAGGGGAAGGAAGAAAAATCATCTCGCACGGGAGACTACCGAACAATGGCACGTCTTCGAGGCGAAACAATCGATTGGTCATGTGACGTCACCGACGAGAGTGAAAATCCTGAGGCTTCATCACCTCGGCATCCTTTCCGCTTTCACCATCGCCCTTTCCGGCGACCCGCAATGCACGCACCACGGGTGGCTGAATACCCCATACACTTGCAAAGGGTGCCATCGCCATCACCTTCCTCCTCCGATTCCCATTGTGCACCACACTACTTCCCATTCCACACTGAAGATGTGCATAAGTCATCGCCCGACGAAATTTAAAAGCGCTATATAGCCAGGGACTATGGACAATAAGGGGCCAGACAAAGGACAGACTAAACTGAACTGTTGTAATAACTCCGCTACGGATAACATGGCTACGACCCGCATCCCATCATCTAAACCAGCGGCTCCCAAAGTGGGCGCTACCACCCCCTGGTGCTTTCATCTAAAGGGGCAGCAGGGGGGCGCTGGATGCTGGGCCCTCACCGAAAATACATGTCTGGGGATGAGTAAACTATCTCTCTATTGGATTTGAAATTAACAATAGTCTAATCACAATTCAGTTTGCTTTATTTATAAAAAAAATTCTTCCTTTGATCATGTATTCCATGACTTTGCTTATGCTTAGCTTATGGTTGAGGGTGTTGGGTAATGGTTTGTTGAAAAGGTTTGGAAAACTCTGATCTAAACCATGAAACAGGACGTTCCTCTAGATGGCAGAAAATTCAGATTTCTGCTGTCATCTAGCACGCTTTTTAATGGTTTCCAAGACTTGTGTTGTTGAGTGAGTTGTGCGACCTATTCATTCCCGCAAAGTACATACATTGCAGTGTATGGAAGAACTCGAGTGCGTCTCGGTTTTAATCGGTATTAGAATTTAGTGGTGGTTGTTGTGACTTTATTTGCAAATTTTTAAGCCTTTAGAAATCAGGCCCAAGCGTCGCAACTGGGTGCAATAGAGGCTAAGACAAGTCCAAAATGGGAAAATAAAGTGTTAAGAATACGAAACCCAAGCATCATCAGAGCGATGATCAGTAAATTGGTTCAAATGTGGCATTAGTGCATAATGTGTAGAGATTAATATTAGTGCGGTAGTGTGATTGTAGTATCCATGAAATTAACCATGAATACGTATTTGATGCGCAAAACTCGATGTTTTTGTTCAATTTAGTATAGTTGATCTACTTCTATTGATTTATTTTATTTTACGTAGATAATTTCCAACTATCCATCCTGTATCCCTTTTGAAAGAATGTTTATTATCGTATTCCTAATGCTACCCACCACATTTTATAGCCATCTGACCACCTAGTTATAACATTATGGCCCAAATAAAGAGGAAAGTACATATAAAGAGCTACTAGGAGGTGAGAGAACTAGTGTTAGATGAGGAAGGGTGGAGGGCTGCAGTCAACCAATATTAGGATTGAACGACCAATGATGATGAATAAATAAAAATATAAAAATGGAATGAGTGAAAATGAATAAGCTCATGTTTAACTCTGGAATCGCTTAAAGAATAAAAAAGGTTCTCACTTATCGACGTACAAATTAGTTGGAACAATCACTCGCAGACTCGATCAAACAATGAATTCTCCTCTAGTTATCAACAAAAACTGAATACGGCACAGTACTCCCGACCGCGGACTCATGATCGTTCCCCGCATGTATTCCGAAGTGCCACTTCGAAAGTGAAAGTCAAGTGCATTCCGGCAACTAGTTTGAAGGCGGTGTTTCCTTCGGCCACAGGCGACACCCATTCTGCAAGTCGACGGCAGCAGTAATCGGTAGTGGCCAGAGATGAAATAATAATAAATTTTAGGGGCGGTTTCAAAGCGATTGCCTCTCTCGAGGGTTGAGAACTTTCGCCTCTGTCTGTCGCTTGAGGCGGCTCGCGCCTCCCCCTTTCCACCCCTCTCCGATCATTCTCGTTTTCCGTCCAGTCCATCTATGGTGCTCACTTGAGGTGGTTTGGTCGCACCCGCTTGGTCGCTCATGTCCCAGGCTAAATCCAAGAGAACAGTTTTTGCGAGTGAAAAGTGTTCAAACTATTACAACCAATTTATTCAATGATCAAAGATGTGAAAATAGTTGGTATCTATTTTTATTGCAATGGCAAATTTCTTTTCATTGCCACCTATGACGTGAGCACCCGAAACTCAAATAAATTTGTTGAATGAGAATAATTTATTACTCATCAGTTTTGGTTCGATGTTTTGTACAAATATCAATGAGCTTTAGGCAGCCTCAAATGTCACAGATCTGTGTGGAGATTGTCTTCCATAAATGAAATTCATTGCTGGCGTTACACAAAAATACTTTGAAGTGCATAAATAATGATAACAAATACGATTCCATTTCAGCCCAATTGTAAACAGTAAAAGCAGAAACAATTATAATAATTCAACTTGCTTGCATTCGTATCAAATACTAATTACTAAAAGCTATAATATAGGGTGCATGGTTTTGGTTTCTAAGTAGTACATCAAAGCAGTGGCTGAAGAAAATCAGATTTATATGTTTCTAGGCCATTTAATGAATTAACTCTGGAGTTGTGTAATTTAAATGGTACGAAACATGTTATAGACAAAGGACATAATTTGTTTTGTTATTGGATACCTTTGATGCTAAATCTTTTATCGATTTTCCCAGAGAAGCCTTTGTGGAACCAGAATGTATATTACGATAAAAATCGGATGATATGTTTTTATGATGGAACCTGTTTAATATTTATTGCAATGCAATAAAATGAAAATATAAAAAAATCATATATCAGTGCCTTCAGTGGGGCAAAAGTCAATAGAGATATGAGGTTCTCTGAAAGGGATAATATGAAGCTTTGTTCAATCACTGCTACAGTCAGGATATTTGGAATTTACTCTCTCACAATCTTCATTTCTTGAGAACCTTGAGAACCTTGATCGTGTATGTATTTGGTTATGAAAAGTTAAAGCAAGCGTAGTTCTGAAGATATTAATGCCCATTTCACACCATCAAACGCTATGATGTAACAATCATAGTTCACTGCACTGACATCCGGGCTACTCCCATCTCATCCATCATTAATGAGTAGGATGGGGGGATGTGGAGGTCGTAATGGAAGCGTGAATACTCGGTGAGAAGTCCAGAATAAAAAGGACGATTACTTATAAAACTTAAATTAAGCATATGTATTCTCTATATCTTCTCTCGCAATAATTTCCCTTCAATACAAGGGCAGAATTTTCCGATTCTAAATGTAACCCTTCATCCTGATTTGAGTTCTTCGTAAAGAATTATTTCTCTCGTATATTTCCAGTAAACGGATGAACTAGCTTATGCTTTAAATTATTGAATAAAGAACCTTATGAACTATTCCGATAAATGGGAATAATTTTTTATAACCACTAGGAACATACCCTGTGCTTAAAATTTTCGGTCATATGGCGTTAAATTATGGAAAGATAATGGAAACAACATTCCCTTACAATCATTTTCCTTACTTTATTTTATTATTTTTAATATTTATCCAAGTTATTTCCTCGAAACTAAAGACTAGAATATAACCTACACGCATGGTCTCTCGACCCTTTCTTCTCTTCCATTTGAAAATGTCATAGGTTTATCCGTGTTTGGGGTCGAACCGACAACTCATGAGTTGCGTCTCATTTTCTAGAAGTGAAGGCAGTCACGAGCACTGTGTATGCCCGTGCAAATTCGGTTCGTCCGACTGCAAACGTTCTTACTCGCAGTTCGAAGGTCGCAGCCCGTGAGATCGTGGCACACATGGTAGTCGTGCAGTGGATTTTCTGAGGCCCCGTTTGAGTTGCTAAATGACCTCATAATTTGCTTCGCCTTAGAAACCAATTACTACCATCACTACAAGCCGATGGGCTCTAGAAAAGGTAGCGGTACAGCAGTTTCTAATCCAAGGGGAGTGTAATTGGCGTGGGGATAGCATCTCGGAATACTATCGCGGGATTAGCATTGAATTGCAGAGGGGAGGATACTTGGAAATTAAAATAGATAAGGCTTGCCGAGGGGCGGCTGTGATGTTGCTGAGGTGTATCCTTGGGGTCCGGAATTTTTTATTTATTTTAAAGAGCATTGTTAAAGAAAACAAACGTCATATTTGTTTCTGACCAAAGGACGACGGATTCGTTTATATTCTTCAGCATCAAAATTGTTTTCCATAAGTATGCTCTTGATTTTTAAAATCTTAAAATAATTGTAGGTTTTTTTAATATCAGAACTGGAAATGGAATTTTAAATATTGGCACTTAAAACCTCTGTTTAAATAATACTCTTCAACGCAAAGGCTTTCACATTTGCCTCTAATGTTTTCATCTCCATATCCACCCTCAGACATTACTTAACATGGGTCCTACTTGAAACGATATCCTGCCTCAAAAAGTCATTACATTTTGAAGATTCTGAACATGAAAAATTGATTGGGCCAGGTCTGAATTTTAGGAAAATCCATTTAATCGAACCGATTTTAAGCAAAGAAATAGCTTTAGGGCCCAATCTTATAAAGCTTAGGAATCTATTCGGACCTCAAGGTAGAGTTATTTTAATTTTTGAGCTAAATACAATATGTGATTTCAGAGGGTGAGACTTAAAGAAGTGCGATAAGGTTTAAACTTTTTTCCAGTGTAAACATTTTATTTATTGGTCCAAAAGGTTACCTAATAAAGATTAAATTCGCCAATTACGTTTTTTAATCGCCATTTTTTTGATTAACTACAAATTCATGGCCAATTTTACTTTCCAGATTAAGTAATACATTCCATCTTAAAAACCAGGAACAACCATCACTAAAATCCGATAGGCTCTAGAAAACGTAGTGGTTCAGCAGTTTCTATTCTTAAGGGGGAGTAATTGGGATTGCATCTAGGAGTACTGTTATTCCGACTATACTACGAAATCTAATTGAGCTAAAAAAGATTAAATGCGCCACTTAAATTGTTTTATTCGCCATTTTTGAGATTAGCTACAGTCATGGCCTTTTTTGCATTCCAGATTTTGTGATTATGCGTTTTTTTTTCATTTACACCAATGGATGACACGTGATACCCGGAGATGTGATTAACTTTTAGGCTTGCAACAGCATGATTTTCAGCTATGATTTGAAAATAAATTTTCCCTCTACATGTAAGTTCCAATATAGTTTACCTAATAAATGATTACTATCCGATCGAAAGTCACCCACCTAGATATTAGTCCTTTTATATGTGCATTCACCTTTAGCTCTCTCAAAAGCGTCTCAATTATGGCCAGTCGCAGAAACAACACGTATGTATTCTAAAAAGTTATGGGACCCATAATCCATGGCAATCATTCAATAATTGTTGCAGAAACATTCGATAAATTGATCGGTTTCATAAGTTGTGGCATGGAGTTATGAAGTTCTGATGAAGGCTTCCGCGGGGCTTTGATGGAGGTTGATTCCTTCTTTCGGGTTTTCCGCCACGTTGGTTCATGCTGAGGACAGCCGGCGAAATATTGTTCTCAACATGAACCAACGCGGCGGAAAACCCGAAAGAAGGAATCAACCTCCATGGAGTTATGAGTCCTATGAGCAGCGGAGATGGCGAATGCGTAACGAACCACTTGGACACTTAATTACAAGATTAAAGAGTTGTTTTGTGACAAATTGCCAGTTTTTTTATCCTAACTGACTAATTATTATGTGCATTAGCAATTATTCGTTGGCTGAACTTTCATAAATTTTATCCGGCGATATAAGATTAGATCGAGTATTCGAAGCTATTGGTAAATAAGTTATGTGACTAGTAGACGTGTTCCTGCTACTCAAATATTTTTATGAGACCTATAAATTTATGGATCTCATAACTATTGATTCCATTGCTAATTATTTTTGTTACCGGCCTTTAGTCGTAGAGCGTCCAAAAAATTTATTTCCAAAATTATTTTTCCCCTGTCAACTTGCGTAGTATGTCATTTCCCATGCAAGTTTCCTTTTAACGCCTTAAACTCGTTTTTAGTCAGCCGTGCGTGAATTTCCTGAGCATGTTCCGTTGGAGGATATGTTTTTAATATGTAATCAAGGCGTATAAAAAAATCCCCGGGAAGTTTGGTGCATGCCAAGAATAATAACCGGCAAAAAAATCACTTTTATGTAAAGCTTTGATTCAATGTGATATAGTTCTCTCGACAATTGGGAAGAAATATTCAAGACTACCGTAATCATAGCTCAGCTAAAGTGAGAGTTTTATATGCACTCTCGGGCACGCATTACGTGGAGATATTTTTTTTTGTGAAATAACCCAATTTTCCGTTTCTATTTTACCGGCGGATTACGGGGCGCTATTGCCTAACCTCTTCAGACCAGACTTTCTCCTCCACTTATTTTCACGCTCGGCAATTTCATCGCCCCAATCTTTCATTTATATTTTTCCGCAAGTCATAACATTTTTTTCTTGCACTCTTCTTCCCACATCTTTCTCGGTCTTCCCTACCTTCCAATTGAGTATGACTTAGGGAGAAATGGGTTTTTTTCTCTGTATTTCTTTTCGTCTTCAAATTCTACTTTGTCCTCTCACGGCTGCTACTTTGTTCTGGTAGCTTTAGATTAACGCCTCCGAAAGCGTTGAGGCAAAGGAGTCTGTGCTGACTCAGGATATTTTTTAGGTTGTGAGGTACTGATCAGTCATTAGAAATAAAAAAACTAATCGACACAGCTAACTGCACTTTCTTCTTCCTAATCCCAGTCATAAAATGTAGAAATGTGCACAGAAAAACAAAGATTCGGTTATATAAAACACTCATCCATGCAGTACTGTCTTGCGGCTGTGAATCTTAGACAATGACAGTCAAATCTGCGGAGTTGTTGGGCATATTTAAGGGAAAAGTACTGCTGAGAATATATGGGCCTGTGAACTCATAAGAAAAATTGAGAATCCGTCATAACAACGAATTATACAGCCTATACAAAGAAGCCAGCATTTTCGCCTACTGCAAACAAGTGAGACTCCAATGGGCAGGGCATGTCCTGCGGATGCCGGAGGAGAGGGAAGCTAAGAGAATTTTCACTGGACAGAGAGGGAAGAGACCAGTGGGAAAACTCAGAGCTCGGTGGGAAGATTATGTCAGCAAGGATGCAAATTAACTGATTGAGGTGAAGAATTGGAGCAGAGTGGCAGAGGATAGAGAGGAATGGAGGAAGAAAATTGAGGAGGCCGGATTTGGACTGTAGCGCCATCGAAGAAGAATAAGTTAGGGACTGCCATCACTTTCCCATCTTGCCGAGTTATGCGCTGTACAGTCAGTGCTTGTTTGAACTATTTAGCTGAGGAATGATTGATTATGCTGGAAACATCGTAATTTATTGCGTCAAACGATATGAATGATGGAAGGTACTCGTCATATGCTGAGTGCAGTCAAAGTGTGCATAAATACTTTCTCTATTCACATCAGTCTGGCGTTAATTTATCTTCGTTCAACTGCGTGTCAGGTTATGCTCTTATAGCGCGTGTACTTTCTCTTGTGAGTTGGTTCGCACATCCATAAGAGCATTTTTCCAGCGTCATCGAGCAAGAGAAATATACGTAGATTCATTGTATCCTTTTGATTTCCTTTATTCAGTTCGCGAAATGCACTTAACGTGCAACGTGTCGAGGTGTGACTTATCATGACCTTACCGGCTTGCATTGATTCAAAAATAAAGAGGTTGTATACTCGAGGTCACGTATGTTATAAAACGCGAATGATGGGAAGTTTTGAGCCATTGTTCTCCATTTCCCAGTGTGTAGCTCTTTGCAGTCGTTTAAGAGGCCAAGCGACAGAAGGTTTTTCCTCGGATTCTTAAACAAATTATTTCCCTTTTCGTATTCATTTTTACCATCGTCGTTAAATAAATTACCTTCAATTTCTACAATTCATACTATCTCACACTATTTGATTACCCATACATTTTCGTTGTAATTCAGAATGTAGAACAGGCCGGTTACACTTCAATTTCAACATCTAAACATAATTAGGGAAAATTTACAGCTTTTTGTCAGAAAAGCCGTGATTATCTAGTTTGAGAGGCTCTATCATAAAAATTTAGAAAATGAATTTATTGCGGTTAAATGCGCATAAATCTTGCATATGTCTCCATTTATTCATATCCATAAAATGTATTTGCCTTAAGTACACTTTAATTTAATTGTATTTTCTTAATGTTACAGTTTTCGGCACGCGAAACCTAATAACCTATGTTTAATCACTTGATAATTTCCCTTTCAATTATAATAACTTGTACTGAAGTAAGAAAACGACGTTTATACTTTACAGTTTGAAGAAAATTATTTGTATTTTGCAGAAATTGAACAATTTCTAGTGAAAACTTTGCAGTTCTGCCAATTTCGAAGTGAATCATTCCAATGAAACTTGAGTGGTATCATATTGAGTGAATGTCAGAATCACGGATACTAAGAAAACAATTTTTATTGTGAGCAGTATTATCAGTATAGAAATTATTTTTTTAAGTCAAAAATGGTGGAACATCATTCTACTAACAGGTCTAGTTGTTGGGTTTGCATCCCTTGATTTGAGCCAGAGGACGACTGCTTTTGCTACCGTGAGTGCTTTCAATTAACCCTCTTTCCCCAAGTGATGCCATCTGGCATCAGCAAGGCCTTATACACTAGCCTGGTTTTTATTGATACCATTCATTTCACTGTTACAATTTCTTTAGAGGCTCTTCACACGCCTCATATATTCGCAAAATTACACCTATCTCTCATTGTCATTACTCTTACATCAAGCAGGTTACATTAATGCTGAAACAATAGCAAAATTAATTCCGGCGCCCATAATCTCCTTGGGGATTTGAGGAAAATTATTCAAACGTTTTCTAATCACTCTTTTATTCCGTGGGAACAGAAACTGTCCAAAGCCACAGCAAGAATTTTTTATCAATAAAGTATTTCGTGGTCATTTGCCTTCCGTGTTTCTTCCACTTCTACATGGATGAAATCAAGGAAACATTTGAAAAAATCTAATTTTTAGGAATCCTCCATTTCCAGTCACGTGGATTTCAATTAACCCCCTCTCCCCTATATTGCCTACCTATATTTCATGAAATATTAATTTACCCCGACGAAACGGTAAAAGTTACGACTATATTGTGGATACCTGCACAAAATTATCATCTTATTATTGCTTTCTGCGTGGCCCTTTAGGAGAAATTGTTTTATTTTTATAATACTATTTTTTTATTTTTTTATAATACTATTTTTTATATTTTACATGTACTAATTTAATTTTTATAATACTAATAATAATAATAATAATAAATAAAATTGTGAGTTATCTGGAAATGCGATCGTCGTCTTAGGTTATTTGCTCCGTCAAGGATAAATGAGTTGGTTAGCAAATGAAATAGGATGTGGCTAATGAAAAAAGTGTGGAGAGAGATGCATTGTTGGTATAAGCTTACCTTTTGCACACATTATCTATCCTTTAAGAAATACGAAGACGCGGAGGGATCCGCAGTTATCTCTCACATTTGGAGGAGGGAGTACTGTTTCTGAGGTAGAAACCATTCGAGGACCGATATCCCCCAGAAAAATCCCATAGAATCGTGAGTGATGGGTTATAGCCATGGTTAATAGGTGATAGAAAACATGTAAATGTGCGGAAATCAAACTAGAAATGGATATACTATGATATTTGTTTTATTCCAACGAGATCGCAACTTTTCTCTGTGCTCTAGTCACCGTGAATACCGAAGCAATTAACCGTTTCCTTCCTCCCCCGACCGCCGTCAAACGAGCTTCCATTCGCATCACTTAGGGGGAGCGTTCTCCAAGAAAGCCCTTAGCAGGCTGGGAGGGATAAACAATTCCTTTGGCAAGGACTCTCCTCTCCCTTAAAGCTCTTTACAACGAACCGATGTTTATGCATCGCATGTGACCTCACCTTTCGCTTTAAGGGGAGCGTGCCCGCTTCGGAATTCCTGGGGCCGAGGGCTGAAATTTCCCTCTGTCGCGGAGTGGCGGCATTAAAACTTGTTCTTGCTGAGCGAGGGTGATAACTTGTGGAGAAGAACATTATTTTTTATTTCAAATAAGATTTTACATTTTATAGGAAGAAGTCTTAAGATTCCGTCAAAAAATTGATGCAGTGCGGAAATATTTTATGGCCGGGATATACTTCCCCGTGGGTTCGGGTATCTGGAGTGCTTTTTTGCCTCTTTATGTCCAAATAGCGTGATTTATCTCAGTTGATCAATTGTGCCTACCTATATTGCATTAAATATTAATTTACCCCGGCGAAATATTGCCACACTTCAATTCTGAGCGAGCCAGAATGGTGTTAAACAAATTTAAGGCAGCACTTATGGCTTCCTCCGTTGAAAATTTTGGAGAATCCTTTTTGATGGACTGAAGACCCTCAAGTTCCGTTGGAGTGAAAGAGGTTAGGTAAGTGGTCTTTAATTGCACGCGTGAGTCACTTTTGGAATCATCTCAGGTTGCCCAGCAACTTGGGAAAATACCACGCTGAGACCACCCATGCAATGCTTCATAATTTTCCGTTACTTTTGGCCAAGGCTCACAATGGTCCACTTTCTTAGGCGAGATGTTTTAGAACAGCATTTTCAAATGATACATATAGGATACCGTACTGATTACTTTATTCTCAACCCGTACTACACATGTTTCAACTGTCTAGCAGTCATCATCAGGTACAACTAATCTTCTATCTGCGCTGAATGAAATGGGGCGTGATTAGTTGAAGGAAGCGAAGGAAGATTAGCTAATAGTTATACCTGATGATGACTGCTAGTCATTTGAATCAAGTATTGCACGAGTTGAAAATTAAGTGGACAGTACGATATCCATTGTGTATCATTTGCTCAATATAGTGTTTTCATTCCCTCTATATATGAATATTTTCTGCTTCAAAACGAATTCTGTTGTAGTTCTTCCTCTTTCTCGTGTCTATGTGCATTACTTCACAAATGGCGTTTCTAGTTCAGTCAACCTTGTCACATGTTTGGGGTGCTTTGAATTTAGTTGAAACTATCCGAGAAGGTTCCAACTCCCTATTTGCTTCATTCATACCAGGCTCGCTCAAGTACTATTCAACTAAAGATATGCGTAGTTTCCTTTTGTTCGAGCGATCACACTCATAAAGGGCGCGATAGATGTATTTGTTAGGGAAAAGTGCTCTTGGCCAATTTCTCAGAGGGCATTCATTTTTCCTGGTAGCAATGCGACTCGATTATATGAAGCAAAAATGCAATTAAATTACTTCGCTGTGGCACGAAGCGTACTAAATTTGGAGCTCACCCAACGCTCTTGACACCATCGTAGTTCAAGCATGAAGCTTTCCTACCCACCGGTCGCCATATTTGGATAATGAAATCACACTCCTTGTAAGCAGTTCACTAAAATCCTCAATTTGGAGCGCTCAGTGACGATGACGTGGTAGAATTTTACCGCAGCGGTCTTGGGCCGTCTCCCTCCTACTTACTCTGCTGGAAGAACTTTGGGTAATTTGCTGTGACGACCCCATACACGGTAACAGCCTCAAGCGTATCGCCTTTCTCAAGGGAAAACCAGAAAAAACATTCCAAATCTTTGGATGAAAAGAAGAGTTGAGTTCACTTTCTTTTGGTACTTTATGGTTTTGGTACTAGATTAAATATTTCTGTGCACGCCTGAAGAAAGTTTCTTTGCTCATAGAGAAGAAAGCGCACTAAATCCACATGAAAGAATAGTTGATGACATCCTGCGGTAAAATCAATGCGTTATTGATGAGAACTGTTGCACCTTCGAATAATTTTGGAAGTAAATTTAGGAATGAGGTTTTTTCCTCTTCCTTATCTCACTGATAGCGCCGGACTTTCCCATTCGCAGGACACGCTATTCATCTCTTTCAACGCTGATAGAAGCGCAGGTTTTTCAAGAGAGAAAATGATGGCTTACGGCACTATCTTCAACTCTACAAATTACGATACATCAGCCTCTTTTCAACCGACTAGACGGGTTAGCAATTAATGTAGAACTCTTCAGAAAGTGACAATGTTGGAGATGATTAGCTGTGATCTATTATAGTTAGAGATTATTCTTTCCTTAATGATGGTGCTGGAAATTAGGGCCAGGTAGTTATTAGGGATATTATTGGAAGAATTGATTGTAATTAGTTATGCGAGGACAGTCTATTCCTAAGAATATATCGGCATAAATTCAGCTTGTTGTAAACCAATTACCGAGAGGAGATTAGTTTTTTATGAGTGGAAAAATGAACAATTTGAAACTCAATATTTCAAATGTCGTCTTTTGGGAGGAAACGAACGTAGCGAAACGTGAGCAGAGCTATATATATATATATGTTACAGCAATATGTAGGGTACTGAATATTACACTTCTGAGATGGATGAAAAATAGGTTTCAAACAATCCGTCATTAATTCCAGAATATTGGGCTGAAATTGAGTGGAAATGTTCCATAATCCCAAAGAAATTTTTGCATTTATTCTTCAGTATGTTAGAAATACTGTAGAATATTTGGCTAGGCATAGCCAAAATCATCCTCTGCAATGAATCCCAAACTTCTTCAACCTGCATATCCGTTGGTGGATCATTTCCAAATACTTTTTGCATTGGCCACATTGTTGGATCGAATTGATTGTGCATATATTTTTACCCTCAAGTCGGCATTATACGAATTTTCATGCATCTACAGCCCTTATAACATATAACGCCTTCGGGCACATATCTCCCCTGCCTTTTTTTAACCGACTAGATGTGTTAGTTATAAAGTTAGAACTATTCCGGAAGTGTCGTTACTGGAGATGATTAGCTGTTATCGGCTATAGAGAACAATTTTTTTCCTTAATGATGATGAAGGAAATAAGGACCAGTAGTTGTTAGGGATATTATTGGAAAAATTGAATGTGATTAGCAATGCGAATTTAGTTTATTCCTGAGAATATATCGGTATATATATGCAGTTTGATGAAAATCAATTATCGAGTGAGATCAATTTTTATGAGTGGAAAAAGAAATAATTTGATTTTTTTCGTCCAATATTGCATTTGTCGTCTTTTGGGAGGAAACGAGCAGAGCAAAATGTGAACTGAGCTTTATATGTAACGGCAGTATGTCGGGTATTGAATATTACTCTGCTGAGATGGATGAAAAACATGAATTTCAAGCGATCCGTCGTTAAATTTGAGCGGAATATGAATAGAAATGTTCCCTGATCCCAAAGAAATTTCATCATTGATTCTACAATATGTCTGACATAGCCAAAATCATCCTTTGCAAAGAATCCCAAACTTCTTCAATTTGGATACCCTTTGGCGAGCCATTTTCAAAGCCATTAGCTACATAGTTGGCTTTTCGTGTTTCTCCAAGCCCTTATAACGCATAACGCCTTCGGACACTCATCTCCTAGACTGGGAACCGTTAGTATTCTGCTTCAGCTATTCTCGTTGATGGAAAATAATGGAACAGCCGTTCCTGCCGAGTGTTGCTGACCCCTGAAAACACGTGCTAACCCAAATCCGAAATCTCCATTGAATCGATCTCCGAATTGAAATGTACCTTTGATTCCCTTAGTCATCTACCTCACTCGAAATGGCCCGGGAAAATTAATGTAGCCTGCGCTGAAGATTAGAGGTTCAGGCTCGTAGAGGTCGAGCATCATTATGCTTGTGACCGATGTCTCTAACCGCATATTGGGCTGAAGACTTCGCCCGTCGGCCCTTTTTTGAAGGGCCATCACAATCTATTTGAATATACGAGTCCGCTCAGATGAGCCCTGGAGGAAGGGGGGCGCGCGCCGCTGTGCAATTGTTTGGGACAATGAAACCGGGACCCATTAGTTCTCTCCCTCCCTCTCTCTCTCTCTCCGCCGCTCACCTTGGACCGTTATTTCGAATCCCCTTGCTGGGTGATCTCCTCCTCCCGATAAGGACCACACAAATCCGGATCCGACGCCGTCTCATGAAAGAGAGGAGCCCCCCCCAACCCACCATTTGCAACCTGCAACTAGGCCGAGTCCGCTTAGAAATGTGAAGGGAGTCCCATTGCGCGCACGCGTTCCAGGAGTGTAATATGGCTCACTCCCTTTCACCCCCTTGGAATCAATTGGCCGGACTCGCAGCCTTTTTATCTCCCTTCGATCACCGTTCCTATCCCGCCGCGGGATTCCCGTTGACTTTTCATTCTGCGACGATAACAGAACGCTGATGGCTGTGTTGTCCACGCCCTCTTTGCCTTCCTTTTTCTCAGTCCTTCTACGTCCTTCGCCCCGACCTCAACAATCCTCCCGTTGCGATTGCGTCATTGGAGTCTTTATCCAAGAGTACCTGCCCCCTTTCCTATTAGTAATAATTAAGGTAGTTTGAGCGAAATAAATCTATAGAAAATCAATGAATTTGGTCTCACATTAATGAAAATTATCTTATTCTTCCGAAGATACCAAAATTTCAGCCCCTTACCGAACCACTTTCCGAGATATTTGACAAATAATACAAGTCCTTTTACATGGAAATTGGTATGTTACGACCTCCAGAGAGACCTTATTTAAAATATGAGTCATTTCTAAGTCCTAGATCTGGTCAAAAAATTTACAGGGTGTAGTTTATGGTTTATTTTTGAAAATTAATTATATTGTCACTGAGTAATATTTTCAGATCGCAAAATACCTTCCGTTATGAAGGAGTTTTGAACGTACCGCGTGAAAAAATTAGTCAAATCAAAGACTTACGTAGAAACGTTTTTTTATTACCTATAATTTCAGTCATATACAAATATATCATTGCACTATTAACCATGTAGTATTTAATTCATGCATCCAACAGCTGCTAAAATTAAAACGTATCCTTCAAATATGGTCTCCATTATGACTAAGGAACTATCTCGCTCAAACTACTTTAAGGGCCTTTTTTATGCTTTTTTTCTTGATATTTAATTTTATATTTTTTGTCCTGATGATGGGTTCTTTGAGGATCGGGTACGTGCGGTGACTGAAATACCTACTTGGTTCCCATCCCGAAAAATAAGCATTCGGATCTCAGCCCTGCGGTCCATTTGTCGGTGAAATCTTGATCCCTAATTTGTTGCTCTGTGTATAGTACTTCAAGATGAAGTACTCCAATGAATAACCCGTTGAAAAACTCGCATTCTGAGTAATACATCCATCAAATGAGTCGCTATATTGTAAACCCTATGGTGCCATTTGTTGTTGTAAGTAGGCAAATTCTTACCCCTGGTTCCTCTCCGCCCTTTCCCTAGTTCTCGTACAAATCCTCCCTCACCAATCAACAAAACTATGACGAAAATCACCTCAATGGCCAGCCGTACTCCCTAAAAACCATCCGCCTACACATTTTGCTCAACAATCAGACTTTTTCAAGACAATTTTTAAGTGAAACCATTAGTGTTGATGAAGCGAATAAGTTTATCCGCAGTTTTATAACATGAGCTTGCTTCTTAAAATGGAAAGGAGAGTTCTCAAAAGTCGCATAAAATATTTTCACTTTATAGATTGGGAAAACGAGAAAACAAATCACTGTTATCTCCGATTGTACTATTTATTCTACAAGCTGTACGTAAGAACTTGGCACCCGTCCATCTTTGCTTCTTTTTCCCTAATTTATTCTCTTCAGAGTCCAGGTAACTGTTTTATGTACCTGTTGATAGTCTCTCGAATGCCGAGACCAGATTTGTGCATTAGCTGCGAAAAATATGGTAGATTGAATACTTCAACTTATGTGCTCTTCTTTCTGAGAAAAAAACCATCTCCCTCGCTCAAACTTTCTGGGTTGGAAAACTGTAAATCACTCCTGAAATTTCTGAACACATCCTCCAGCGAAACTGGATTCATTATCCTTTCTATCCAAGTTGGCTTCCCGCCCGAAGTGAATGGCAGGAAGGATTAGTTTGCCAGCTTTCAGGCATATTTTTCTGCAGATATCTCGTTTTATCTTCCTCCACATTGTTCTATGCCTTTTCCCATTATTTTCTTAAATGTATTATTATCTGATGTGGCTATCTGCCATGTTAGTACACTTTGAAAGCAAAAAATATTTTTTAAATAGTTTGGACGAATTCCGTCTCCATAAATGCATCCAAAGTCAGATTGTATAGCTCTCTCTTTGTGGCATAATTTCCCTTAGAAAATATTTGAAGATAAGCGTCACACTATGTCCAAATAGAGATGGGCCATTTTGAAAATTACCGCGGAAATTTTCGTAAATTATCGTTGTATTTTACTTAATTTACCGCAGCTCCTGATAATTACTGTAATTTTCGGTAATATTCACCTTCGTCTCAGAAATTTTTCATACCGATTTATTCAAAACATATTATTTTAAGCCAGTTCCATATATATTTAATTCACTCTCCATTATAAATAAAGACTCGTACGACTAATTTGTGAAATTTATTTACTTGTGGATATTTGTGGAGCTTACATTTTTAACTGTTTGAGCGAAAATTTCTCATAAAACAACTCCGAAACAAATGAATGCCGAATTCCGTGTGGGTTGACGTATTTGTTTTTAAATTTTCTTTATTTCTAGTGAACTAATGTAGCAATAACAATTGTTTAAATGCCATTAACTTCTTTCTATTGCTGAAAGATTTTCAATTAAATCCTTTATTAGCCCTAAGAGGCAGAAAACTAAAAATTACCGGAAAATTGCCACAAATGAAAATTACGGTAATGTACCCATTTATATGGGAAAATATAGACCTTGGTAAGTTTTCCCAGAATCACGGGTATCACCTTGAGTTTCTCTCGGAAGAAATGGTTTTTATAACTTCGATAGAACTGAGAAACTACTACAAAACCAAAAAATCGCCCAGCGTTTATTTTCGTCTGATGCATTTGCAAAACTATTCTTTTTGATCGAGAGCTGTGAAATGTTATCAGCACAGGAGTTTGCCCATGAAAACGCACGAATTGATGGTGCTGTTGTAGAATGTACCACCTTGAGTGGAACTATACGGTCATCATCATCAGTATTATTTAGTGGTTTTCTAGCTGGAAAGTTGTCAAGTTCTCCGGATCTCTTGGTCTTTCAATTCGCTCGAATGTATACGTTCGCATCATAAAAAATATGCTGGAGTCGTAAACCTATATCTAGGAATATATTCCTTTAAAAAATACTTAAAATATTCCCCAGTTATGATTACTTCAAGTGCTCGGCGCCATTTGACCCGGTTATGCCGAGAGAACGCACTTGGTTTTTTTCTATCTCCCCTCTTGCTTGTCGTCGTACTCTGCTGCCACAATCTGGCTCAACCTTTAAATATAAGAATTTTTTGACAGTTGCGAAAAGTAAAGTTCGGCGGCATAACGACGCTTTCCAAACATTCCTTGGCAAGTTTAGTCCGGTAGATCTCGAAATCAATCTTCAAGGAAAAGTAATCTATCCTAATTAAATTTACAATACAAACCATGTACCGTAATGCTTACCGGATTTCTTCACCGATGGAATTTTACAAATGCAGATAATAAGGAGAGCTGGCTGTTTGTCTCACCTAATGATCGTTATGACCAAGATGAAGGGATGTAATTGGTTCAGGTAGTTTTGAGTTTTTATTTCTCCATTGGTACCTTTTTTACGTGTGAGTATTCTCGTATGTTTTCAACAGATTCTGGCGAGATATCGTGGAAGTTCGTCATATTAAAACAGAATTATTATTTATTATTAGAATATTTATTATGTACTACACATTTCAACTCACAGAGCCATCAATTTTAGAAAAGGGGGGGGTGGTTAGGAACATAAATATGGCGGGGAAGTGGCGTTTAAACGGAAAAACCCAGGGAAAGAGGAGGAAACCAGTGAATCCTCGGGGAATAAAGAAGTGAGGAAGTGAGGAAAAATATATAAATGTGAGGTGGTCTCTAACACATTGTCTTGTATGTGATGATGGCTCTGTGAGTTGAAACGCGTAGTACGTAATAAATACCCTGTGGAATAGTGCAATTCTTTCTGTTTTAATTCTCATATGTGCTATATTCAGTCATATTAATATTAAAAGTATAATTCTCTCAAGTAGTGAGTATAAGCAAGGCTGTCGTTTTCTTTGATAAAAGTAGCATCAGCTTTTCGTCGCAGTGAAATGCAGTGATGGCTGAACAGACAAAATGCTGGAAATAAATTTTATGATGATAGCGTCTCGTCAAGCGGCAATTGGGGAGCTGACGCTAGTTTTCGTCAAGAGATGTGTTATGCAATCGACTGTAGTGTAATGCTTAACGTTGAACTGAGCTTGATAAATGTTGGAGCGCAAATCTCAATGTAAAAGATCCAACCATCTTACTGATATAATGAAACGGAGATTATTGAATCGTTCGTGGCCAATCGAATTTCTCAGGTCATTTATCTCGCAATGAGCTCGGTGAAGGGGGCAAATTATACCTTACCCTTCTAGTAACTTGGGTCGTATGAGGCAATAAGCAAGGCGCCCCTCGACCCCCTCCTTGAGCTTGCGTCTCCGCTGTCCTGTAATTCTCCCTAAGTAAATCGCCAGAGATGAGTTTATGCATCATCACGATGCGTTCACCGAGCCAACATTTATTGGTGGAGATAAATATTTGATGACTTAATAAACTTGTATTTGTGGAGCGTGTTTGGTGATGCACTTCGGAGGGCACTTTTTTCCGGGCTTTCCCTTTTCCTGTCCCAAACTCTCTCATTCCATCTCCTCCACGCCTACCATTCTCTCGATTCGTCCCGGCTGTTCGTTTTCGCCCGTCATTTCCTCCCTGTGTCCTATCCTTTCTCCTTTTTCTTCTCATACTGCTCAGCGGAGGCCCCTTTCCTAATTGTTTAACCACCAGCCGAGGAAAAAGGAATTTTCCCGCAGTGCCTTCAAACATTCTTAATCCAATTAGGCAGGCTTCTTTTCCCCGGATTTTTCGGTTGAGTGGATTGGTTGGGTGGACTGTAGGGGGCGTGGTGGGGGGGCGCGTCCTTCCTTTACAAATTCGTCCTTGTCCGTCAATTCTCCTCGCAGGAGTCGGTGTGAGAGCAAAAAATAATCGAGATTGCTCCCGCTTTAAATATGATTTCCTTTGTTCTTTTGCGGTCACCCTCTTCTTTCATTGCTGAATGGCGGCTTTCCATACCGCATGGGGAGATTTTAAAACTATTTTTTACGAATTTTTCGTGGAGAGAATTAAATAGATCAAAAAAGAACCCTCCTGGTCGTGAATTTTAGAATAATTGAAGGCGTATGTTGAAGGACTCTAATATTCTTGGCCAAATTTCTCTTCCAGATGAAGAATGCTTTGTTGCCAACCATATCTATCTCTATCCAAATATTTTCCATCTCAAGAAATAATCCATGATATTAAATTTAGTGTAAACGGAATCTTTTCTTCCAATATACCTGTGGTCAATGTCGAAGTCCCATGCTGATTTAAGTTTTACGGGATCATCTGTTTCATCTCCGCTTCCACATTCTCCAAAGTATCTCTACCGTTCATTGTCTTATAGCAATGGTGACCTTGGCTCTTCCATTAACTAATTACTCAGTTATGTACTTTGGACTTTCTTCCATGTCACCACCAATGGACTGGAATTATTTCTTGGAGGAAGAAAATGTCTCATGTAGGTGAACAATAAGTAGGAAAATAAGTAAACGCATTGTTACGGCCAACGGAATGATGCTTTGGATAGAAGGCTCATTTAGCATTCGAGCTCCAGTCACAATTGAAGTGTTTATCCTGAAGAACTATTGTTTTGAGGGTTTCCAGCATACGCGGTGGAATTTTTAGTTAGCTTCAGGAGTAACTGTTTGGAATCTATTCATGTAAGAATAAAATTCTGCAGCTTTCTTATTCTACATTATTTTTTTTACATAGTCGGAGTATCGACGTTCAACATTATCTCCAGGTAAGAATGGAAAAGTGCGTCATCTGATGGTGACGTTGAACTTCGAAACTCTGGTCGTATAAAACTAATGTCGAATCTCGTATTTACAGAGTTTCATTCGACATAATAGCCAGATATTTCTTAAAATTAGCTGTTTTACACACAATATGGAACATCTAGGATAAATTGTAAACGACTTTTCGTTTTCTTTGGTTATATTGGTACGGTTTGGCCTTTTCTCCAGGATTTTTCCGTTAATATTTCTTTCTAAGTATTATAAGACTTCTCTTATTGTACTAATCGGAAGGAATGAGGTAAATATCGAACTTATATTAATAAGAAATTGGTTGTCCACTGTATAACTCATTATATTGCATGCTTCGATGTTTAACCATCATCCGAAGGTACCTTGGTCGCCAAAACACATGGTAGAGTAAAAGATTCCTTGGAAAAAACCAATATTTTGATCATTTGAATTCATAATCCTGTTCCACCACCCCTCGACAGACAGACTTGAATAATTTAAAGTAATATGAGGATACTTTCAATGTAGAAATAACCATCAGACTCTCTGTTCGCAAGGTAGTGCAATTCTTGGGACCAGACCAGAGGGGGAATCAGTCCGCCTTAGATAGGCCACGAGCTCTTCCTTCAGGATAAATTCCTTTCATGCTTCTCTTCATGTATAACTCATTATACTGCACGCTCCGACGCCTAAGAGTTATCCGAAGGTACCTTTGATGCCGGATAACGTGGTCAAGTAAATGATTCATGGGGGAAAATCAATATAATATTAGTTCGAGCTCGTAATTCTGATCCACCACCTCACGATAGACATACTTGAATATACGTTATGTAATACGAGCACACTTTCAATGTAGAAATAACCATCGGATACTCTGGTCGCAAGGAAGCGCATTTAGGACCAGATCAAACGGGGAATCAGTCCGCCTTAGAGAGGCCACGAGCTCTTCCTTCACGATAAATTCCTTTCATGCTTCACCACATGTAGCGACTTCTTCCTCGATCGTTTTTTTTTCTTTTCTACCGTCGGTTTTCGTGTTCAAATTCCGCATTCACCCCGAAGCCACTTTGCCTCCCTCCGAACCTCTCCTGCTGGCCTCCATCTTTTCAGTCTTAAGCCCATCGGAGCGGCTCCCTCGGCGGAGTGAAGGAGAGCCTCGGCCGCATCCATCCATCCCCTTCCCTCACATTCGGTCTGGACGGGCCAAACCGGCGTGAGCCACCCGGCGAGCGCCCCCGAGCCATCGCCTCCGCTCTGTCCCGCCATTACCGGCGGAGCCAGTTTGTCTTGCTCTTTCTGCCCTGAGAGTGCGGGTGGCACGAGGAGGGAAAAAAGAGGGCAAGCTAAGACGTGGGAGGGTGGGGGTGGTCTCTTTCTTAAGCGCCGTCGGAATCATGCTCGCTTACAAACCTCGGATGCCATGCCGAAGGTTCCTGCAGACGTCGACGTGATTTCCCGTTGGCTCCCTAGCTGAGGTGGTGTGTGACGGGGGCAATTCCTCACCGGTCACGAAATATGATTTAGAGATGACACGTACCGCTATATTCATTCCGAAACTAGTATATTCCGAAGTTGCAACATCACATTTGTGGCGTAAAGTAAAACGAATGAGGTAAAGAATGCGAAAAATAGGGGATAGAACAGTTTTATGCTCTATGGGTGACTGAGAAATTCTCCGTAGCTTGTCGCGAAATTTGGATTCTTCATTCCCGATCAAAAGTTTCTCTCAACGCTTCCCATATTGTTTGACTAACCATAGTAAAAGTGTTGTAGTGTGTTACCTAACTATGTGCTAGATGGCATTTAGTAATGTGAAAATCACACTTTTTCAAATGATGGCGCCAAATTCCCCCGATTACACACGAGTCGTAAGTGTAAGCATTATCCATTGTGGCCATTTATCCTATCTGTAGTTTTGCTGCTCCCTGCTGAACTCCTTCCGCAGTTCCTTGCTTTAACCTCTCAAATTTTGCATTCGGTAATCCATTCATGATCCTTCTCGGTGATTCATCACATCTAGATTTCAATGTATTGAAGTGTATCCAATGACTCTTAGCTATTCAATTGCGCGTGGACAAAGGGGGATAATGCTGGAAAAATATCATGAGACAAAAGTCCACCTTGGTAGCGAATCAATCAGTGGAAGTTTAGTATTCTGAACCAATGACTTGACCACTATGCCACCCTTACTTCCTGGTTAAATTGGCAGTTATCTGGGTTTTAGGGAAATTCTTCAAATGGCTATCTAGTCTAAATAGCCAACTTTGAGTAGTCAAAGTTCCATAGTTCGATTCTATTCTAAGACTCGTGCTCGATTCCTGGGCCTGGTAGATTTTTTCTCATTGCAATTTTGCAAATAGTTTCATTTCAGCAGAAGCTGCAAAATTTGAAAATTGTACGTAAAATTATACTAACGGAAATCAATATTGATGTAATGTTAAAAGGACCACCTGATTAAGTAGTCCATCCATATCCATAAATCCAATTACCCACAAATTGGCATCTTTGAGAGCTATTATGGCAGCTAATGAAGTCAGACGGTGGGTCGAAAACTCTCGAAACGAGAGAAAGATCCGTTCAATTCTCTGATTGATGATAATCTCCTTAAATGGTTGTTTAAGTTATGTAACTAATTTTATTCATCATTTAAATGTTCAAATTCATACATAATCTCAGTAAGTTAACATCATTCGCCAATCATCAACTCTTTCGGTTGAACAGGTTAGAATATAGTCCATCTGATGCAAAGTCCAACGGTACAATCCTAAGGTCCAGCCAATGGGCACCAGTCTCTTTCCCTTAGCGTCTGTGGCTATCCAGGAAGTCCCAGCATCCAGGAGATGAGATAAATTACGTTCCACTGGATGAGACAAGGGGTATCTCCCGGAATTGAGCTCAGGACGCACTGGAGGATGGCCGAATGCTACACACGCCAAGGGTATCCCAAGGTCTTGATTTACTGCATGTTACCATCACGTAATGAACAAAATAACTCACTATTAAGGTGCATCACATGGAGTGAAAACGTTTTCCTCCTTTTAACTCTTTTTTAAAAGATCTCGGTGCGAAGCAACGAAGCTCTCATCCTTGCTTAGAAGCCTCTCACGTAAAAACGTGACCGATCCGACCCTTCTTTAATCATCCTATGGCGGACTCGCGAAGAATAAAGGCGGAAAATACTGTAGAACGCGTAAATTGGAGCACGTTGAGGTGCCATAAAAGGTCGAAGGACTGGCGGAATGCTCTTTGCTGAAATCCCCAAAAAAATTAGCGCTTCTCATTATTCGATATTCAACGGGACGTGAACGACCATTCAGCAAAGAGCGAATCGACCCCTGAAATCAATTTTGTTTGAAATAATTACAGGCGATTTTGTCCTTTTTCTTTGGAAAGGATGCATTTGAGCTGCATTACACTGCATAATAGCACCTAACTGTACTTATATCTGAATGATGTGCTGGCGGATATCAAACTAAATTCTGCACTACATAAATTATGCATTACACTGCATAATAGCACCTAACTATGCTTATATTTGAACCTTGTGCTGGTGGATATGAAACTAAATTCTGCACTACATAAATTATGCATTACACTGCATAATAGCACCTAACTATGCTTATATCTGAATCTTGTGCTGGTGGATATCAAACTTAACTCGTCTTCAAGAACTTTTAAATGAGACATAATAGCGTATTTTATTTACAA
Source organism: Ceriagrion tenellum (assembly GCA_963169105.1). Classification (NCBI taxonomy): domain Eukaryota; kingdom Metazoa; phylum Arthropoda; class Insecta; order Odonata; family Coenagrionidae; genus Ceriagrion; species Ceriagrion tenellum. The sequence continues at coordinate 91,284,451 of OY720634.1, forward strand.
TTGGGGCTGAAGATATTTTTCTTTACTCCACGCTCTGCATGAGAAATTGGCAGCATAATTTCATATTTTAATGACCCGCAAATCAAAATTGGATAAGAAAAAATATAGAAAAAGGAGTATCGCATTTCATTACAAGTAGCTTACTAGTGTCGATTTCATGAAAATTTTTAATGCTGATGATCAAAATGTCAAAATTTTAATTGAATTGATTCGAAATGATACATACAATGATCTCCTTATTAAATTGGACGATCATCAAAATAATTTGTGAAAAACATTTAGTCAGCTTTCGAGCTCAACTTTCATTGAAGTAGCTCCCCGTTTGGACCATCGCCATATGTATCCCTTGAATCGGGAGAGCAGCAATTCCAAGTTTAACTATCAGAAGTGCTATGTTATTTGTTTTCTTTTTACCACTCTAGTCTCAGTTTTTGCCAGAGACAATGAGCTGGTGAATGAAAAAAAAGCTACTTCGACTATTATTTTCCTGTAAGTATTATTATTGAGTGGAAGTTTTCATTCTAAATTTTTCCTTAAACAGTTAAGTATTTGACTCTCACCGATTAAACCCACTTGGTATGTCATAATTCAGTCAATTACTGTTCCTGCCAGGGTTCGTCCGTTACTCAATACCCGCACTCACTTGTGTGTATGTACAATTTCACCCGTCAGAGTGCGGCTATTGAGTGAACCCTGACTTTTGAGGGAACAATACGTATGCTAACTCAATTCTTAATAAACCTTCGTTAAAAAAAATCAAAGCCAGCCAGCAACTGGACCTCACTGGAATTTTTGGTTTGGTATTAGTTGTCATCTTTTTAATTTTGGTTCCGTTTCATTGTTTATTTCTCTTACCGGCTTTTTCACTAACACTTGCTATGTTTTGAAGTAAAAGTTCCGAGAATCGTATTTGTTAATGCATGCAAGCTCAGTGTATTTATCAAATTGCCGGTAAAATAGTGAGCAATACTCGTTCTAGCAAAGAAACGTATGCAGATACGTAAGCAAGTGAACTTAAAATACAATTTTTTTAAAGTATTGGAGCATATTCCGATGTAACAACTAAATCATTATCTTCAAATATCTCCAAATATGTAGCCATACACAAAAATGCCTATTGAAACAAAAAAATCTGTTAGTTCAGGTTTTTTAACCATAGTTTTTCGCAACTCTGATGCCCATTGACATTATCCAAGGGAAAAAACTATATTACCCACCGTTTTTTGCGGCCAATCAGCCTTTGCATTCAATTCGACGGTTGAAAAAGTGCTCTTGAATGGCGCCAAACATGACGCTCGAGTAAATAGTGCACAGAAATTTTTCCGCCACCGCCACAAATTGATGCTGGGCCTTCTAGATATTTTGTTCCCTTGCCGGCACACCAATCCCACCCTCTTTGCGTGATGGTTTTTGTTACAATGTAACATCTTCAAGTTGGTACCTGCTTCGCGAAGTGAATATATTCTGTCGCGTTAAGTCCGGATCATGAGTCCCGCCTCATGATCCGCGGAAAAAGGGGGGCAAGCGAGTGGACGGCGGCGCGGAGAATATTTTAAGGGAATCAAGTGTAGAGAAAAAAACGAGTTCGGTGCTCACGGCAGCGGAGCAACCTTGTCGACTGCAACTCCACCGCTTCACCTTTTCTTTCCCAACGTCCTCCTCCGTCTCTTTCTCTCTCTCCCCGCACCTCTCGGCACCTCTCCCTCCCCCGTCCTACAACGACGACCCACGAGCACCACCAGCAGTCCTTAGAGACGATGCCTTCCACATCGGGCCTCTCCTCTTGCCATTTTAAGACTCCCGCAGCTTCCCTTAAAGGTCTCTCCCTCCCCCGTTCCTCCCGCGCGGGGGCCGCAAACCCGACGTCTGGTGGTCGAAACGAGGCTCACGTCCTCTCGCGAGATATTTATCCATCCCCCCCCTGCCTTCCACGGGATATCTCTTGCCTCTCTGCCACTCCTCCTCGTTCCTTGGAACTTACCTCCCTGCTAGTAACCCTTTCGCTGCTCATCCCTCGCATCCTTCCTCCTCCTCTTGCCCCCCCTGAGCTTCTTAAGAAGGCACACCGCATCTCTTTATTATGCTCTCCTCCAACCATCGTGTCCTCCCTTTTTCCTTCCCCTTCATTTTCTCTCTTTATACTTTCCATGATTGGGGCTGCGGGATATTGTGGTAGATCGAATGCGATACGCATCAGATATCGCAATGCGAGTTTGATCCTCCGGTCTGTGTACCGATCCGATTAGTGATATTAATCTCAGGAGCAATGATGGTGGTGGTGGGGGATCGGGTTGGTCTGGTGGCTAGAGTACTGGCTAACCATACGGGCAGACAGGGTTCAAATCCCTGCACAAGCGGATGTTTTTCAGAGGAAACTCGATCCCTACTTGAGTGTCTTGTGGAGGACACTTCAAGTGCAGTACTCCGTCTGTCGGATGAGACATTAAACCGTGGTACCCTTGGCGCCTTTCGTTAAGAGCAGGCTAATTCCGACGCCGGGTTTCTATCCACCCTTTCTCCCTTTCCTATTCCCTATGGCGCAAATGACCTCAGCTGTCGCTTCCCCTAGTATCCAATCCAAAGCAATGATGGTGGATGGGATTTTGTGGGATTGCATTGCAAAAATTTAGGTAGTTAGGGGAGCAAAATATCATTTCACCTATTAATCGATTAATTTCCTTTCAGTTTAAATTAAAATATCTCGCCCTCCCAAAATAACAAAATATCAGCCCATTACCGAACTACTTTCCGAGATTTTTTACGAAAAATACCAACCATTTTACATAGGAAATGGCACAGGTATGCATTTCAGGGAGAACTAATTGAAAAAAGGGAACTTCTAACACCTAGATCTCATCAAAAAATAAACAGGGAGTGGAATGTATGTTTTCTCGACTATTTTTTAAAACAAATCATACATATGGTCACAGAGGCATTTTTTTCGGAGTCGTAAAAAGGGCCTTCTGTTGTGAAGGACTTTGCAACGTATCGCGTGAAAAGATGAGTCAAGTTAATGACTAATTTAGATATTTGTTTGATTATTAAGAATTTTAGGCGTATACATGTAGATATTGCACGATTAATAATGCGATATTTAATTCATGTTTCCCAGAGCTGCTAAAATCAAAACGTGTAATTCGAACATTATCGTATAATTAGACCCATTTTGACTTGGAAACTATCTCGCTCAAACTACCTTAAGAGAACTTCAAATGTAATATTGCCATTCCACCGAGTATGTATGAGGACCCCAGAAGTCAAGGGGTCTAAGTGACAAAACCATTGTTTAGAGAAAACTTAAGTCAAAGTTGAAAATGTTTGGTACAACCCACTAAGTAGTTAAGAGGCATTACCCTACATAGCAGCACCTGTCAAGAAAATCACTTGGATCCCTTTACCACCTAAAAGATTAATATTTTCACATCCCATTCCTGTACCTAACTTATTTTTTTCAAAAATGTCACTTAGACCCCTTGACTTCTGGGGTCCACATATATCGGTTTACTTATTCATCCAGTTTTGTCTCATTTTGGCATCATCAGGAATCCATCTTCATAACCAATCAACTCATAGAAGAAATTGAGTTTAGAGTATCCGGCGGTATTTTGTAGAAATGCGCTACAGATATCATGATCTCAATAATGATAAGGTTTTTGTTCACTTTCCGCAAAAAGAATTTTATTTTCCGACCTGGTTTTAACATTAACTATGTCATTTCAAGACCTTTATGTTTGATTCCAGACGTATTGTGAACATTTTAGTATGGTAACGAAATAAATGCCACTGTTGTGTAGCCACTGATTTGCTAATGTCGAAACCAGGTCGGAAAATAAAATTATTTCTGTGGAAATTGAACAAAAATCATTTCATTTTTGAGATCATGATATCATAGAAGAAAGGTCGTTTTCTCAAGATTCTTGTTTGCTGCGAAAATAGTGGAAACAAAAACAAAGATATTTTGTGGAATCGTAAAGCTTCCATTCGAAATTCTCTTCATTTTTGATTAATCTACCTAATGTTGATGTACAAATTACGACATTCAATTTTTCGTAGTGTGATATTATCCCTTAAACGCTCAAGCTAATGATATATCGGCTTCCTCTTTAAGTACGCTGGGGTGCCGGCTCATGAATGTCATGTTGTTTTGACTTCGTCTCATAAAAAAAATGGATGATGCTTTGTCTTCAATTAACTTCCTTATTTGAACAGCACGTTACCATATTGGTCTAAAACTTTCTAGTTAATAATTAGATTAAATTGTAAACAAACAAAATATTTAAATACATAGCCAACATGTATAATATGAGCCGTGAGCTTTCTGGTCGTGAATAGGAACATGCCGTGAAAGCTTAAGAGCAAAAAAGTTATAATCCCCGGGGAGTGGGAGAAGCTCCCTCCCCCTCCCCCCCCACCCGTTATCCCTTATAAGTGACCTCCGAGTTACCATTTCTGTGCTCATCCCTCGCTCGATCATCCCTCTTTCTTCGATTTAGCTCCTCCCCCGTTGACTCCTTAAGAAGATACATCGCATCTCACAGCCATACTGTTCCCACAGTGTACACTACACTTTCTCTCTCTCGGTCTCTTGCCCTCTTTCTCCTCCTTCATCTGGCCCTTCAAGCTGCTTTCCCCCTCATTGTGAGTAACTTGCGCTGCCTAAAGGGATAATAGTGCGGTCATCGGATCACTGTCGTTATTACATGATGCTCAATCAAAGTCTTGGTATTGCTACGGCTTCTGATAAAGGTAATTCTTAGCTCTTATCCATAACTATCTTGAAGTGGTAGACTACTGACACACTTTTATAATAAACTTTTGGTGTCTTCTGTTTTCTTCTTATAGTGCGCGACTTATAAAGTTTGTGTTTTCTAAGCATTCCAATGACCAGCTGCTTTTATGGTCGCTCCCATGTACTCCAACCTGAGGATATCATTCCATTTTACCATTGGTTGGTCAATTTTATCCTTCGTGAAATGATGATGGCTGCTCAGAGACCGATATTATCATTCAAGTTGCTTACGCAGTTCACTTTTATCGGAATTTTGGGAACGATTTGAAAGAAGGTTTATATCTACACATTAACGTGATCTGGCATGGATTCGTCTGCTCACTGTTGCGATTTTGAGGACAGAAATGCTCCCAGAATGAACGTAGTCGTCCAACAAGGACGTAAAATAATGCGCCTTATTCTCAACCTCTTCCAACTTCAAACGAGAGCTATGAAGATGGGACGTTATCTACAATTTTCGTACTTCGAAAGTAATTTCCGTTGACCTCATTCTATTTCTCCTCTCGGAATAACTATCATCATCATTCACATACCCCCCAAACGTTGATGACTCTTGCTCACATCTCTTCTCTAAAAATAATCCATCATTTTCGTAATGACTGTGGCCTCTTGAGCATTACAACTGCCGGTTAGATCGAACTCCTTCACATAGGAGTAATTTGAGGGGATATGGTGCGCTCCCCCAGTTATTCCTAGGAAAATAGATAAAAATAGTAATAATAGTTCTTAATGTACTCCATAACCTCCAGACACTTCGGATTGTGACATTTTACCCAATCCATAAAAATGACCATAATCGGCATCTGCCTTAATGCGAGATGCGAATTTCACCATTCTCATTATCGACCTAACCATTCAAAGGTCATCAAATAATAAAGCGGGATAATTCACTGCTTTAAAACAGCAACTCTCCCATCTTTAATTACTGTTCCCAAGGCCACCCATCGATTTTTCCTTTGTCCTTTCACTGCGATTTGCTTGACTTGCAGCTTGCGGAGTGCTCGTGTCTGATTATGGGTCATTATTTTTTTGAAGACTTACAATTATATTCGATTTAATAAACAGAGATTGTAACGGCAATTAATCACTGCGTGCAGGATAAGTTCCATTTGATGGTGGCTTATTAGAAGCATATGAAAAGCAGAAATATCTTTCATCGAAATACCTTGCTAAGAAAGATCTAAGGCATTCCTGGCGTATGGTGATATTGAAGGCTGTTCGTATTTCCCACTGGAGCAAACTCTCCATTTCTGCCATAAATAGACTAGCAATCATATGGGTAGAATTCCGATTTACCTTCAATAAATACCTATTTACTTTAATATGGCAGTAATTAGCCTAGATTTAGGCCTATTATGGTAAGATTGATTTGGTTTATTTTCTCGTTAGAAGTATAATGTACAGTAATATTTGACTTATGGTTATTTTTGATACCACTGCGTAACATTTGTTTTCTAAAATTTCAATCATTAGAAACACTTGCGACTGAATTTTTCAACATTACATCCATTTCGGCGACCCTATGGCGCGGACGAATATTCGTGAATGATTTCCGGCCTGATTATTTATGTATGAGAACTTTTTCTGCAATTTTATATAGCTCTGAATGAATGAATGAATTCGGTGTACCTCTATTAACGTTACACGAATAAATGTATATAATTCAAACCGCGTAATAATTTCATTACAAAGAAAGTATAAGCGATACATTATAGATTGCATATCATTAGATGTTCCGGAAGGGCCATTTTCACCCCTTTTCCTTTTTAACCAGCCATTACTTCTGACTCAATCGTCGCAGTTCATGCATATTTCATGATCTTTATATCTTTACTAGGGAAATATAGTATGAAAATAAGAACTTTATTGCAGAAATAGTTCTTTATGTACATAACCTTCTGCTTATTAGTACCATTGGAGTCATTTTGACCCCAGGCTATATTTCCCCTCTTTCATTCGATTTTAATTTTTTTATTTCATTTATATCATTATAGAATGTAGTTTTAGTGCCTTACGTGGAAATATTATAGAACAGCTCGGCAGGCGAACGTTAGTACCCAAGAGTAAATAGTCGCACGATGATGGTAGACCCAGACTTCGCATGAGGACTCGAACACGGGTCAGAAGTCCCGGGTCCAAGTCCTCATGCTCCAAATCCTATATGTTAAAAATTGCTATTAATAGCACGTTGAAATAAACCTTTAGTCTTGCAATATAGTTCACAATGATAAGTGAAAGATATTTTAGTCACAATTTGCTTATTATCTTGATAAAAAACTACTTATTTCCGCTAAAACTCAACTAATTTACAAGGAGTCAAATTGACCCCTGTCAATACTAATAGGTATGCCGCAAATTCCGGTATTTCTAGAGTTCAGGTAGATTGAGCGAGATAGTTCTCTAGTCATAATGGACACCATATTCGAACTGTAACTCGAACATTTTACTTTCAGGCTCTGTAGGAAGCATGACATAAATATTGCATTAATAATGGTGCCATTATATACTTTTATATGACTGATATTCTAAGTAACCAAATAAAAATATCTAAATTAGTCTCTAGACTGACTCATTTTCTCACGCAGTACGTTCAATACTACTCTAAAACGGAAGGTTAACGGTTGTGATTCTTAAAAAAATTTCTGCGGTGACTATATTATTAATCTTTAAAAAATAGTTGAAATAACATACGGACTACTCACAGTAAATTTCTTGACGGGATCTAGGTGCTATAAATTCTTCATTTTTTAAGTAAGGTCTCTCTGGAGTGCACACACGTACCATTTCCCATGTATAAGAGCTGGTATTTTTCATCTAAACTTTAGGAATGTAGTTCGATAAGGGGCTGATATTTTTACATCTTTGAAAGGGCCAGAAATTTTTCTTTAATATGAGACCAAATTCTTTGATTTATAGATTAACCACCTATGGACAGAATTATGAAATATCAGCATGAAACAAATACTGTTACTATGTTAGTTTTTTTAAATCCTATTTAAGCATTTAAACAAAATGTAATTTATTTTATAACTATATTTACTTTGAAATTGATGTATTTGTATTGAAAATATTTCATTTAAAATAATAATTTACATAATGATATTTATACAGGGTACACTTTTACGTAACCTTCATAACGTACCTTTTTTAAACGTTCCCAATTTTTTCTTCATATAACAGCAATAAATAATTATTTTATAGTTCCACCAGTCACGCCATCGTCAGTGAAAGCATCACACATTAATCTATTCAAACTATTTGACAAACCGCCGAAATAGACGCTAATTTCTACGCACTGAATCCAAAGCGTTTAATTTCTGTCTAGCGCAGCAACTAAATGGAAAAGCATCTTAAAAAGCAGATATTACAATGATTTTGAAACGTAACGATTTTTACTCGCTCGTCCATAGAGGGTTAAATGAAATATGTATAAAATTAATTTATAAATAAATAGGACTGCATTTAATTAACAAAGAGTGGAACTGGGAAAACGTGGAGCTTTAAGTGCCCCTGCTTGACATTCCTCGCACCATCCTTATTTCACGAGGCCGCTTTTCTCGACGACCCCAGAGCGTGAGACATGGGCCCCTGGAAGGTAGCTCTCTTCTCTTCCCCTTCCGGAGAGTTATTCCCTTCCCTCATCCCTTTTCCGGCCTCTACTGACACTCCTTCCCCCACCATCGTCATCACACCAAGTCTCGTCCCCCCTTTCCTACCGCGAGGGGGAGTTTCGTAAGAACAGTGAGGACTTGGTCGGTTGGCCCCCTCGTGGCGCTGCCCGGGATTCCTCGTTTCGTACTATTTTTTTGCCCTCTTTCCTCAGCCCCGAATGTCCGCTCGACTTGGGCCGCTTGCCCGGGGAGGATGAGAGTGTAAAGGGCGCGACTCCATCAGCGTTAAAAACTCATTGCTTGTTTTTTTTGTTACCTCGTTTTGTTCTTTCGATGCTGTCCTCGTATTTTTTCCCTCCGGTGCAACCTCGTTTTGTTCTTTTCGGATGAGGTCTGAACATTTAGTAGCTTTTTATTTTAATTGTCTTCCATCAAGTTTCCCTCGAGATGGCCCTGTATACCGGAGCAGCCTCATCGACTTTGTGCTGCGAACCTTCTTTGGGTGTTGCAAAATAGAGGAGTTCTGAGGTCTTGAGGAAGGAGTGGAGGTAGTGGGCTGTAGTTGGAAGATAGAGTAAATTCTCGAAGTGTTGAGTATAATGAAGATAGAACACAGGAATTTCGGGAAGCTAGTGTATTTAACAAAATATAGCGAAAGCGCCTGATCACACGTTCCAGGGGTCAATGCGGGCCAACGTCTGCTTAGGCGATATCGCAAGTAGAGGGATATATACATGAACAGGCTTCAAGTAGTTCTTCACAATTAGACGTCCAAGGCGGACGAATACTCTTGTAAACGATGGGATAGGTATTTTGCCGCTTGTTATTACACAAGGAACTCTATTTAACTTAAAAGAGCTCCTTCCAACACGCGTACTGAGAGCAATGAGAGCCTTGTTGGTTGTTTGGGGGAGGTGACCGACAGCTGAGGTCAAATGCACCGTTGAGGACAGGTGGGTTGCTTGTTAAGGGAAAGATCTTTGGGGATTGGAGGAAAGGCGGAGAGAAAACCTGGCGTCGGCATCAGCTTGCTCTTAACAAAGATCGCCACGGGGACCACGGTTTAACGTCTCATCCGACAGGCGAAGTACTGGACTTATAGTGACCTCCAAAAGACGCCCAAGTAGGGTTCGGTTTCCTCTTAAAAAATATCCTCCCCTGGAAAAAAGCTGTAATCCTTGCCGCGGCTTAAAGGCTGGCTCATCTATGTGAGTCAAGAGAAATACTCAGCGACAAATTTTTGTTTATTCAGTCTAAAAAATCCTACTTTCGCTGATGAAATGGGTTTCCTATTGAAAACCAAAATTAAGGTACAAATGTACTGAGTATTCCACTAATATATTTTGAATAACCAGTTTTGTCCAGCCATTGGAGCCGACTGCTGCCCTATTTGCGTGGTACTACTGCATCTTAACTTCAATAACGGCAGTAATTCGCTAATAACGTTTTTTTAAATTGGTGTTAAGTTTCCTAATTTTTTTAAATTCAATTTTCCAAGTCTTTTTGCTTCTTTTTAGCATTTTTATTAAAAGCTTGAATATGCTTTACTGTTAAAATTGACAATTTTCTGCAGTAATCTGAGCAGTTTCCATAAGAACTCATATTAAAATCTCCGCTCTCAAGGCTGAATTACAGTAAAACCACCCTGGAAACCCTATTTAATTTTCATCTCAGTTTATGAAACTCACTTCAAAGGTAATGTATTCACGTTTTCAGGAAATCTGAAGTGACTCAGAGATCAGAGCCATCTTAATGCACAAACAGCATTAAGAGTCGTTGATTTCATGCGTTGATGAAGGACCAGTCTTTTCTTCAATTAGACTGATAAGCCATGTTTCCGACTCTAGTCTTCGCTATGTCCCCCGAAGTGAGACCGAAAAATGGGATGTTTCGCTAATTTTTATTTTATAACCCCCACTTCATGAGAAAACAATTCATTTCCTTACAGCAACTTATTCTACAGCTAGAGAGTTCTGCAAATTATACAAGTCAAAGCTGAGTAAGTCTGCAGCTAACACGTCAAAGCTACTTCTTGGAAAGGGTAAAAATACATTTTACACTCCATTGGTCAGTTCACAGATCAATTTATGACACCTTATTATTTAAAGCAATAAATTGATCTGTGACTAGTGTAGTGTATAAGTTATTTTTACTAATAAACATGGAACTCCACAAAGTTGAACCAAGTTTTATTTCATTTACTCAACAAGAGGATGACGTCTGAAACGAGATTGTGAGCCCCGATATATATCTCTTTGCGGTGCCCTCAAATTGCCTCGAAAAGAGTGCTTGCATTTTTTTCGTTCCAAAAATATTATAACACGTTCATGAAACGGCTAATAACCTCACTAATTGCCGAATTGGAAGACAGGTTTCGTGTAGTTACGAAATTTCAATTTTCGCTTTCATGAATCTTCTCTCCTGGGATAATGTGTTAATAAGTGATAATAGCGTTTACAATCTTTGGATTTTTTTGGCAATTGGATTAATCAATTTGAAAGCACCAATTCCGTGCTCATATTTTAATATTTTAACCTTAGGATCGTTGATAGTTTTTTTTTTATTCTTTAAATTCAATGCGTGAAATTGTTAAAGCGTGACACGGAGGTAATTTATGCGTACCCGAATGAAAGAGGTTCCTTTATCTTGCGGCAAATCGGAACTGCAAAACTCTGCTCTCGATGGGGGGTAGAGATCGTTGCCATTTTTGGTGGTCGTATATCCCCTTTTCAATTTTTATTCGCAAGCAGTTCGATAGACATCACTACTCCTGGTTAGTTAAGCTTCATCACGATTCTCGGCGGGCAGAATTTTTAAGGAATCAGAGAGGCAGGACTCACGATTCCGAAAGTATTATGTTCCCGATTCCTGATGCATTCCTCTCTTAGCTCAAATGATTCATTCAAACTATAACCTACTTCAAATGGGAAGTCATGGCTACTATTTCAAATGATCTAAGGTAGCTTGAGCGAGATAGTTCCCTAGTCATAATGGACACCATACTCGAGGTATGCGTTTAAATTTCACTACCTGTAGAAATAATGAATCAAACGTTGTAATGTTAACGGTTTAATTTAATTCTTTTACATGATAGAAATTCTAAGCAATAAAAGTCAAATATCTACATAATTCTTTAACTTGACTCGTTTTTTCACGTGGTACGTTTATAACTCCACAACGGAAGGGTTATTTGTGATCGTGAAGAAATGACAGGGGTGACAATATACTATATAATAGAAAAGAGTCGATAAAATATAAAAAATACTCACTATTAATTTTTTGTGTGATTTAGGTGTTATGAATTCCTTTTTTTTAGAACTGAGTTCTCTGTGAAGGGCATACACGTACCATTTCCCTTGTAAAATGGCTGGAATTTTTCGTAAAAAATATCGAAATGTAGTACGGTAAGGGACTTGTGTTGTGGTATATTTGGGAGAGTATGATATTTTTTTAAGGAGACTATATTCATTGATTTCTCAGTGAAGTAATATGCTTAGATTTATGTATGTGAAATTTAATGGTGAAATTATATGAAATTGATCAAACTAACTTAAATGGAACCAGCTTCAGGCACCATTTTGATGTTTGGGAAAAGGGTACATTAATATGTAAACGGAGAAAGAAAAGGCTTGTAGGTACTTACAGTAAAGTAGTGTTCCTTAAGCTTCGTGTTATGTAATTCGGCCCCTATGATCTACTTTAGTTTTGTCGTTTAGTCGAAAAATTGGAATCCCTTTAATTTTGTCTTGAATGCAGTGCACTAGTCTTCGGCTTGATAAGACATTGAGGAAGGTTCTATCCCGATTTAGATTTTAATCATTTTGCTCTTTCGAGTTTTTTTCCCGTTGGGGAAAGTACTTAGGGGCAATTGCAGTGGGAGATGGAAAAATTTAGGTCCCCCTGGAAATAAATGTACTTTAGCCCTTTCATATACGTTATAAGTCTATAGAACTAAGGCTTTTCAGCCTCACAATCCTTGATTCCAACATTTAATGTTTCCTGGTTAATTTTCTAGCATTAATTTAAGTTTATGGACCCCTACCACCATTCGGATCTTCCTTCACGTTATTGCAAAATTTTGACTATGTCGATTGCAGCAACTAGTAAAAAGTACTTACTAAGATATTTTTAAACTGAAATGATTAGCATTATATTTTGTTCACTTTATAGCAGTGCGCGAAGGATGTACCTGTAAGTGATATTACCTTCCTCTCAAAAGATAAAAATATATGATGAGTATATACCGAATAAGTTGGATGAAGCGTTTCTTATGATAATATCAGGAAAGTCTCTCTTGAATACGACCGGTTTGCGAGTAAAAGCATCATGATCGGAAGAAGGGTTTAAAGTTCAGGTCGTGATTCAGCAGCCATCGGCTGCTTTTTTTTGGGCAAGTGGGAATTTTTCGGAATCCTTTTATTCGGTACGTTTATACCTCGGATCCAATTCGGCTTTTCGTCCGTCCATCGGCTGGTTTCGGTTGCTTTGCATCTTCTCACGCTTGACTGAACTCGAAACTTTCAAAGGTGCCAAGAGTAGCGGCGTGAAGTTTGAGTGAACGGCTGGATAGAGTTATTACAGCATCGCTGAATCAACCTTGAAGGGGATTTTTCTCGGGCCCCGAAAATAAAGAAAGCTCCCGCCCCTCCCAGTCCAAAACTTTTGGTTGTATTTCAGTGGTGAGGTGAATGTAACAGAAGAGAGTTGGGTAATCTTTTCGAGAACGTGTAGGGAGATTCCTGAGCCTCTCTCTCTCTGCATCTCAAAGGGTGACGTTTTCCTAATCATTCGGTTTCGATACTGCTTTGGAAATGTTAGCGGCAGAATGTTGACGACATCACAGACACAACTGATGGTACGTGTCGACCGCAACCCATACAACGAGACGTTTAACGTGATACAAATGGCTTCTCCACGAAAGACAGGTATAAATAGGCAAGGGAAATGGATTATTTCAAGAAATTCGTGACCTTTGTTTGTTCATCGTATTTCTTGATCAAAAAATGCCTCTTTTCCAAAATAAAATGAATGCTGTTTGGCGCAACTTGGTGCAATCGAGTCATGTCCATAAAGGTTAATAAAAGTATACATATATCATCGGTTTTCAACATTTTTCGACGTTATCCGATGCTTAACCGCCATTTTTGTCTGTTTATTCTTAGGCCTTCTGGTAACTGTTTTCGTCTGATTGCTATTTTTATCCCTTCTCTCCAACTTATTCTGGACCTTCCTCTTTTTTTTCTACCTTATGGATTCAATGGTTAAATTTGGTTAGGTAATCTCTCGTTCGTCATTCGTTGCATGTGGCCACACCACACAAGCTGTTTATTTAATTGATCATAGTTACTTTGAAAATTCCACAAAATCTTTTTAATAACACTGCACTACCGTTTTGACCCATTAGGGGTCATCATGAGGTGCAATGACAGTATATTGTAGCTGATGATGCCCTGACAGATGCCAGAAACTGATCGTGCGATGTTATTTAAAAAATCTGTGGAATTCTCAAATATACTTTAATTTGTTGCCTCGTCTGGTTAAATGAGTCTTAAATTATTTTTGTCTGGAATGAATGGAAGGCATATGTTTCATTTCGCTGAAGTTCATCAGGAACCTTGGCTTCGGTTAATTTGCCTGCTTTTTCGTGCTTTGACCACTTTCGGCGTCCTACTCTCCATTAAGGCCATTTTTCGATTGTTCTTCTATACCCTCATGTGTCTATTATTGGAAGATTAGTAGACTTAAGTCAGCCAGTGTGTTGCATATTTAAAAATATAAGAACATTGAATTAAACGGCGTTGGGAGTCACTTGGTTTAGACCTACTTTATCACCAAGGGAGAAAAAAGCTGTGCTCCTTTTACAGAATAAATGCAAACCTATCACGTATCAGCCAAGTGTAGTTATGTGAGAATTATTACCGGCTGCATTCATCCATCCAAATTTGATTTTCAGCCGCTCTCCACTCCATTCTATTGTCATGTAACTGCTTCAGTCCTACGTGATTCTTCATGTCGATGTCCTCAACAATCTCTTTCGTGCATTCTATTTATCTACATTTACATAATACCCTGCGAGCCGCCGCATGTGCCTGTGGCAGTGGGTGTTTAGTCACTAGCCGTGTAAAGATGCAAGTTTTTGGGAGATAAAATGGTGATATATATTATAGGAGTGTATTTAGTGGGGTTCAATTTTTATTGCTGTCGCTTATTGTGCGAGGAAAAAATGAGTTTTTGTACCTATCTCTTCGGAAATGTATCTCTCTTATTTTATCGCATCTGTCAGACCTAGAGATGTATTGAGGAGTCATAATAATATTTTCTCTGTCGCTCTGAGAAATATCAGTTCTGAATTTCTAAAGCAACCTAAGTCTAGCGTGTAACCTCCGAGTCTCTAAGGGCTCCCACCTTAATCCCTCTAAAAGTTGTGAGACACTATATGTACGCTCGTAGCAGTTTTTAATGAAGTTCGCTGCTTTCCTTTGTATTTTATTATTTTTTTGTTGAATCTTTATGACCAGGGTCCCACATGCTCGCGGCGTATTCGAGGTGTGGCCTAACCGGAGCGAAGAAGCATCTCTCTTCGACTTTTTCATCCGAGGACCTTCCTGTTATACGTTTAACAAAAGCTAGTTTCTTTAATGCTGTGCCACATATGTGTTGTATGTATAATCCCCACGGTGTATCAGCAGCAGACCTATGGTCTCCCTCAAAGTCCATTTCTCTCCACCGACTATTGTGAAGGTTTTTATTTCTCATAATGAGGAGTAATAAAAGCGCACTGGAAATGGATTCTTTTGCGACATGATACTGCAATCTGGATTTAAGGCAGTCGCAATAAAGCTTCAGTGGGACTAGGAAATCTTACCTCTTCTTATCTAGTGATAAGAGCATTATAAGTCTGATGAGTACTATAATGCATCTCTACCTCAGGAATTTTGACCCGGAAAAAAATCCCATTTTCAGATCGGATAAAATGCAAATGACTGAGGAATGCGTAAACTCACCTCCCCTATCGCCTAGGCCGTTTAGATTGGCAGCAATCGCATTAGCCCATATAGAAGCTTTCCTAAAACCCTGCAGCAGGGGACATGATTACGGTTATTTGATTGGATTCGAAATAGCCATTCCTAAAAAAATTAACGGTACCGCGTCACTATGAATAATTTGTTCATATCTAGGCATCCATTGGCCTGACCCCCCCTCTGGTGGCTCGCCTGGAGCCGAATCGAATGGGCGAACGAAGAGGAGAGGGGAGCGATATCAATTTGACCGGGCGAGCGAGAACGTCAGCGGATTCCTAGTCCTGCATTGGAATGCTAGTTACACGTGGCTTAACCCTCTGAGTGCGGCGGGCCGATATATTGGCTCATAGGCAAAAATTTGTTTAACTTTGGCGCGCAAATATAATTACCATTATTTTTTGTACGAAGTATGAAGCCCCGTTCACAACAATTTAACTTAGCTTAAGCTGTTCACGAGTGCCAAACGGGGCCTGAAATTTCCAACCAATCACAGCACGCCACTTTCAAAGTTGATATTACAATCGATTGATGGGCCTTATCGATATCGTAATCCTCTTTTCCGTAGCCTTTTCGATAGTAAACCAGGCCTTGCTACTGGCTAGAAATAAGAGAAAGTTGAGAAATGCTCAACTCCAAGACTACGCCAAATCGAGTTAAGCCACTTTAAGTTGTTGTGAACCAGTGTGTTGCTTTCTCACGGACTCAACTCCTAAGTCGCGCCAAGTTAAGCCAAGTTAAGTTGTTGTGAACGAGGGTTAAGTCTTTTATATTATTACCTAATTCAATCTATTCACAATAAGGAAAACCGCGTACCTATGGATATTTTAAACAATAACTATATGATATTTATTTTCCTAGAGTGATACAATTCATTAAGTTACCCTCCGCATTTCTCGCTGGAACCGCTGGCAGGAGTCAACACTAAGAGGGTTAAGCACGATCAAGTTGAGTAGTTTTTGTTTGATTTCCTCAAAATGAACACGAAAAACTGCGTGAACTTATGTTTCAATTTAATTTTGAGAAAGATATAATGCCTTAATGCACTCGGCATATAAATCCCATTGTAATATCTTAAGGTAGAACCTCTACTACAAGGACCTTCGATAACATGCCCTGATATTTTCAAATATTGCAGAGAAATTATGCCTTAATCGATCTGTGAAAAAATAATTGGGGGTCATCGACCATTTAGCGCTGATAACAGGATTTGAAAATCGTAATTTTCTGCCTCAAATTACATTGCTCTTATGGCGGAATGTAGTCGTCCCTCACTTCAACATTTTTCACTTGTTAATTTACTAATTTTAATTCTCAAATAGTTTTGATAGGAGGGTGTCTTAGAAGCCATTCTTTATGAATATGTGGATCTTATAATGTGTTTTATACATTCCACATAGCCTGCACCTTTTCCTCCTAACCTGTAAACTCTCCCATCCCTGTACTCTAAGAATTTCTGTAACACTTTGTTTTATTGTGTTTCCCCAGTACATACTGTTGTTTTTATTATAATGTTAAGTTTATCATGTTTTTGTTTACTAAGAAGTATATTATTTCATCAGCTTTAAATTTATAGACATGACCCTCTATTACGTTAAATAATAAAATAAAACTGCAGCCCAGGTTGAGATTTCAGGCAATCTTTGCCCGCAAGTAATAGCTTCTGATGAATGAGCGGGTCTGCTTTGTAAAGTGATCCAGCTCTCAGTGGGGAGGATTCCGATCGGTGGCCAGCGTGACGAGAGGGGTCGCGCGGTTTGTAACCCTTTATTTCCGTGTTTTTGTGCCACGGTCAGTCACCTTTAGTCACTCACTCGGTTTGTGATGGCGCGACGGACCGTGACCGGCGTCTGTGTTCATTCTTCCGCTTTGGCGGAAACGAGTGACGATCGCCAATATTTTGGGCGCGCGCACGACGGCGATCATCTGACCTTAACCATCTTCACTTTTAAGATCCCGTGGACGCGTGATACGTCACCTCTTCAAGTTTACCTCGCGCTTATTCAAATTTTAGGCATATTTGTATCAGAAGGTAACCTAAAATTTTTATTTCTCCAATAACCGGTACCGGTATTTTGGTCATGGAAACCTGATTTATGTTTCATTTCGTAGAAAATTTAGTTGCCTTATTATTCAGTATTATTCAAATATTTTTTTAAATAAAATTTTATAGATTTAGTGGTATTCAGCACTATTCTGGTCAGGTCATGCTCCGTATCTTCAAAACGCCCTCTTTGGTGATTAGCAACAGTTCTAGTTAAATTACTTTTTACCTGTTTTTCTTCCCTTGTTATATTTGCATTAAAAGACTAAATAAGCGCGTGACTAATTTGCAAGAAATATATTATTTTTTGTAATTTTGTGACAAAAAATGTTCGTGGTCCATATCCTCAGATATGACTTAGTATTCCAAGGCCTTAAAACATTGCAACATGCATGGAACAAATCATGCATTAAAATACCGGTTTTTGCTTTCCGGATTTTCCTTTTTGTATTTCTCATTTTGTACATTGACAAGGGTTAAACAAAATTTTTTCAAAAGTAAATGTAGCAAAATCCTACTTTTAAATGAAGGAAATAAGGTAAAGAAGTTGAGCAGGGAAGGTATGAAAATGAGATCAAATAATTTTCAAATGCATTTTTTTCGAAAACATGATTATTATTTACAGTTATAAGATTGAAGTAGTATTGGGAATGGATTAGGTTAGCTGACCTTTGAAGTGCCAGGCTTAGACTTAGTCTCCTTTAAATAAAATTGCTAAACAAAAAATTGTTGTAGAAATTGCCGCAGCTCTTCTGATTTCGTCAAACCGGATTTGAAGTCCTGGGTTGGTTTTGCTCCCATTTGAGTAGTACGATTCAAACCGTTTTGTCAATATAACCTTTAAAACGAACTATATATTTTAGATGTCTATGTCATTGCATATTTTTGTCAAAAAACAAGCTGTTGAATCTTTCTAGCTATCTTTGCCTTTGTTGACACTTACCTTTCCGTATGAAAGAGTTTCAGGCGTGACTCTGTGGAAATATTCAATATCCGTACTGGTGAAAATGATGAAAATGAAAAACTGGTGAAATTCCGTGGTGAAAAATCTTTTCGTTTAACGGATTCTTAAGGTAGAACTAAAATATTTTGTCTTTATCTGAATGATTCATGCATTATTTTACTCATTTTTTAAAATAAACATGAGGATATTTCATGTCATCGCTACCTTAATTATTCAGCATATTCAATCTGCAAATTATAATATCGATATTTTAAGGGAAGTGCGTGGATTACGTTAATCGCTGTAGCATAAAAGAAATCGGGGTTGACGATAAAAAGTGTGGAAATTACTTAGCTAAATTTCTTTAAGAACAGACAACGAGTACCTGATGTATCTTTATGTTTTGATTAATGAAGCATTGAAACACTATCATTTGTAATCAGTTTCTAACCGCAGTGTTTTCGAAAGTATTTTCAATGTAATAATTTCCACCGTACAAAACTACATTGATTGATATTATGCGGATCAGTGTGGAATCTTGGCTCCACTTCCTTTTCGTGGGTGCTCACCATTGTTCTACGCACGAAAGGAATCCATTTTCAATCTAGATAGTAGCTGAAGTGCTTAATTTATTTCTAAGTGGCCCGCTTATTCCTTCTCTGTCCTCTTCCTAATCTCAGGTCTCAATCGGTTGGCCAAGTTATCGTTCTGACAAGCGCATAAACTTTTGCTATGCATATTCGGGTGCGCATAAACCTATCCCCTTTGCAAACATCGTATTTCATCGACGGAAATGGTAAGGCATTCAGCCAACGGGCAAAACCAAAGGTATTAATTGCATGCGGGATGCCAACTTTCCCTAGCTTGAGCCATTAATTCTCTCTCCTAGTCCTCTTCAACGTCTCGAAGTAGAGTTCGTAAGGACGCGCAATACACTGTTCCAATACGCGGAAATAGCTCTATTTAATCCTTGTTGTACAGGTCATAAGTCCTTCAAGTAAGTCACGAGCGTAGAGGCTGCGGGGAAATTGCTTTCCTCTCGCTTTTCCGTCCCGCAGGTTACTACTCTCGACTCGTTAGAATCGAAAGGGGGGCCGTGTCATGGATGATTTGATGGTTTGATGAATGCGAAGGTTCGCAGAGAGAACGTGAGCGTGTTCGGCATACTTCTGCCTTGTTAAAATACCCCGGTGTTGTATGCCCTCTGCTGTTATCCTCGGATTTGCGCCTGCGAAAAACTAAGTGGGTGTGGTTATGCAAGGGAAAGCGTGTTCATTCAGCTTGCGAATACATCAATTTTCGCGCATCAAGGGTCTGAGGTGATTGCATTCTTGGTTAACGGACGAAAATTCTAAGGTAACCTCATCTTGTACTTGCAAACATTATTATTGCTAGCGGTAAGAAAATAATGCTCATGGCATGAATTGCGCGTGGTTAGGAATTTTCTTTTTCATGTCTACCTTAATTATTAGGTTCATTGGCGTAAAAGAAGTAACGACTCATGGAACTCTGTGGTGCTATTTGTGACGACTCGTTATCTAACTGCTGTTCAATTACGTGAAGTAAGTGATCTTAACAGGTAAGTAAAAATGTGGGGATTTTGAAATCCGTGGTAGAGGGGAGAAGAACTTGGTTTAGCGGAGCAGGAGAAGGAAGAGAATAGACACCATGGGCGAAGTGTGGAGAGGCTCAAGTTTAGCAAAACTTCGTGGAACTCGGCTGCAAAAATCAAAACCTCAGGGAGAATAAAGCATGTAGGAGAGGTGAACATAAAGCGTAATGAGTTCCTCATGAGATCCATGCTGGAACCCTTTAGTACCTCTGCCAGTATCATCAACACTTGACTCACCTCCCTTGACCTCAGACTTTCCACCATAGAGTGCCATCAAGTTTTCCTATGCCTGTAGGATATATTCCGAGCTAATTAAAGAAAAAGAGAAAGGAAATAACGACTTCTAGCCGTATAAGATTAATTAAGATATTCCTACTGCTATCTAAACTACCTTCTCCGGTAGGTCAACCCTATCCTTGGGTACTCGTTACTAATATATAAAAATGTAATGGTGTCTGTCAGTCTGTCTGTTACTCCATAATGCAAAAACTACTGGACCAATTGAGCTTGAACTTGGCATGCAGATAGAAAATATATCTGGTTGTAACATAGGTTATATTAAAAAGCCCTCAGGTCTCCCGAACGCCCCTAGTCCATGCTAAGCATTGGGTTTGGTACAGTGGTTTCATTTTTTGCTTTTTAAAAGTACTCTCACCCAAGATAGAGGGCTGGAATTTTTTATCGAATAGCTGAATAGATGAAGTTTCTAATTATTTCCATCAGTTTTCTTTTACACTTCGTATTTGTCTGAAAATCATGTTTTTAGCTGAAAAATCTCACATTCTCCTCTGAAATCAACAATAGCATATTTCCTTGACAACCAGGGATTTGATTTTCAAAGGATATTCAGCTATTTAGCATTTAAATATCATATTTTCCTGCAGGCCCATGATAGCACGTAGAAAGAAAATCTGTATAGGAAGGGCCCAGAGTCCCAAGGGCCCCATGATAGACTACTTCGAGGGTAATCGATAAATTCAATGCATATCTGCAACAAGTATACTCTTCAGCGGGCTTTGTGGTTTTATTATTGCTAATAATAATACACTTCTGTGGCCTGGTATTGAAAAAACACTCCATGTAGAAATCTCCCTTCGATCGAGCGTTTCTATATCATTCACGTATTTTTATCCCAAA
The DNA here is from genome assembly GCA_963169105.1 of Ceriagrion tenellum. NCBI lineage: Eukaryota > Metazoa > Arthropoda > Insecta > Odonata > Coenagrionidae > Ceriagrion > Ceriagrion tenellum. The sequence continues at coordinate 91,305,606 of OY720634.1, forward strand.
GTTTATTTAACTATACTCTAGGACGTGCTCTCGTCCTCTCAGTTATTCGCGATGAATGTTTCCAAATATGCCCGCATTTTCTCGGCTAATTTAGAAGGGCACGAATCTTATTCCCGTGAGTCAGTCAGAAGTAACCTCCATATTCACCCATGCAGCAAATTAGAATCATTAGGTTTCGAAATCGACTGCATTTAACCGTCAAGAAACGGCACTGGACTGCTTAAGTATGATTCAGCCGCTTCCTGCCTGATTTTCTTCCGGACCCGGAATTATCTAACGAAACTTTACCACAGAAAGAAGACAACGTTTAGCAGTAGCTGAACTTGGTGGCAGTCTACTACACGGAGCTTGATGTCAATGTGGAGAAGCCTCGCGTGCAAGGGAAGGAGCGAGTGAGGGAGTGGAGAGTAGAGCACATGGTAGGCAATTCTGTCAACATAACTGTATATAACTTGAGTTTGTGGGAAAATGTCGGTGGAGCGTTTCACGATTATGTTTACGATAAAAAAAGAAGATGCACTAAAGTACGCCGCTTGTGTTCGCAACTCTTAGGAAAAGCTGGTCTAAATAAACTGAATTCAGAAACGCGGATGGATATAAAGTTGATGCTAAATCACATTAAGCATTTTGAAGTTTGCAAGGAAGTTTTTTGACGTGAGAAACCCTGGTGGTCAGACGTGAAAACTTACCTTAGTAAGTCAGCTGCAGAGCCCGATCGCTGGAAATAGACCTTTCACGGAATTAGTTTTTCTACAATTAGCAAGGCCACCAGGTTTTGCTACCACATAACACATTTTAAATAAACTTTGAATTATCACGCTTAACTTGGTGAAAATTCATGATGACTGAATCGGAAAATAAAAGAAACTTTGTGACTTTCGGATTGGATGAAGTTGTTGACGCATCATTTTGTGACGAGTTGTCATCGCTAAGGCGACAACATCAGGTTTATTCATGTCTTCAATAGGTCGTCAGGAAATATATTTTTGCCTCACGAGCCAGTTTTGAAAATCTGCACATCAATCTCGTAAAATATTGTCGTTAGCTAGTTGTTTGAAAAGCGACAGCTCGCATAGGACAAATAATGACCGTTCAACGCTGGTTGGTGAACCCAAAGTAATTTGAAAGCGAAAAAAGGAATACTTTGTTGATGATTAGAGATTGGTAGTTTTGGAAGTGTGTCCGTTAATAAGGGCTTCCAGGAAGTAAAATTTGAGAGATCAAGATTAGAGGTTTAGCTTTGTTGGAGAGGAGTATTTGAAGCTCTCATGGGAAGAGAATGGAATATATTCCCGGAATAAAATTTTTTGCCGCCTTAACTGCTCCAATTCAAATGTGTGCCATTGGTATCTGCTTACATAAACTTGGCCAATTCTTTTACAGAGATTTTGGCAAGTTGTTTATGATAGACACGAAAACCTTAGCTTATAATGCAAAAGACCATTCTATGGATCATCAGCGTATTAATCCTGGCATTTTTCAAATGTAAACCCGCCTATATTTTTTTGCACGGATTGCAATTAAGTGATTGGGTATCGGGTAATAACGCCTAATTAAATACTACTGATGCGTGTATCAAATTTGTCGATAAGATGGAAAAATCCCAAACAATCGATTTATGTTTTTTTAATAATCCCTTCAGCAGTATATACTATTTTAAAAGGGGGGTGTATCGGTTGCCCAGCGTTAAATATCTCTTTAATGAAAATCTGCTTCAAGAGTGGGACTATAAATATTCAATTACATTGAAATGAAACCATCTTTACCCTTAATGTTTTCTTCCTTTTAATTTCCTATTGACTTAATCAATGCTTGATTGGTCCTCAATCTTGTATTTTTTCAGTCTCAAATTGTGTGCGGGAATTAAGAATTCCTCGACCTCTGTTCGACAGAGAATCATTCAACGACTTGCGCCGAGGGTCCCACGGTTCAACGCTATAACGGAAAGACGTAACTGAGTAATCACCATGGAGTCAAAGTGAATAACTACGCAGGAATGATGTAGTTTACTTAGAGGGTCATCATTGGTCGTTCAATCCTAAGATTGGTTGACTACAGCACTCCACCCTTCCCTATCTAACGCTGGTTCCCTTACCTCCTGATATCTCTAGCTATGTACCTTTATTTGGCTCATGAACTTATTCCTGGGTCTTCCTCTGGGACGTTTCCCTCTATTTTTCCTTCAATTATGTCCAAAAACAAACCCATCATGTCTCAGCGTATGTCCAATCCATCTGGTTCTTCTTTTCTATATGGTTTTCCATATATTGTCCTCTCCTCTTCTACTCTTCAGTACACTTCATCATTTCTGATTTTGTCAGTCCATTTTACCTTCAGTATCCTCCTCTAGCACCAGCTATCGAAGGCTACTGAGAAAGCAGTGGAGTGAAAACTTGTAGCAAGCCAATCCTCCGATTGATGACTGCTAATGATGCAATCAACCAATCATTTCACGGTGGAGCCAACATGCTCATTTTTAACTCCCCCAGCGGCTTGGTACAAAGGAAAAGTAACGCCTCTTAACGAAACGGCTCATTTTCAGCTTAAGGAGGCATGCGCGGCCACAAATCTGCGGATGGAACAATTAATTCTCCAACAAAGTGGCGAAGAGATAAGGAATGCCTCGCCTCGGTTGCGTGCAGTTCGTTACAGTTCCAATTAGACTCGTCCTCTTGGTCAGCTGACTTTTTAAAAACCCTCCTTTGGCCGAGCACACGAGCGGGCTGGGTACGCATTATGCATCGGGATATTTGTGGGAGCGTAACTGTATTTGCTCCGGTGGTCACTGAACCTTTTCCCTCCCGGTGGGATAGAATTACATCTACGTCCCCATTCACACATCCTCTCCGACCCGCCATTCCCACGCTTCTTCCGCTCGAAGCCCGCCGCACGGAGATCTCCTGCTGGTGATTATCGCTCCGCGGAGTGCAGGGCTGCTCCTCGAAGACGCTCCTCGCCGGTACTAGTTACCTTCCTCGACTAATCTTGGGGGGAGTGCGACCTGGGCTAAGGAGGCGAGAGCTTAAAGGGAGCCTCCTTCAAGGCGAGAGCGCCATTAAGTCTTCCTCCACACGTACGAATCAGCATCACCGTTTTGAGAAAGCATTTATTCTAAGTGTAAAAGTGTTCGAAAAATATACCCAACCTCGGCGACTTGTTGGTAGCAGACACATATCTTGAGCAGCAATGGCATATCATTTACCTATTGTACATTTAATATAATGTGTATCTCAAGTTTGAAGACTGATATGTTAAAAACAGGAATAGCTATCCCCAGTAGCCAAATGCATTGGGCCATTATTTGTAAAATATTTAGGTGACCAGATTTCCGATGCGCTAAACTGAAACAAAATAACGGTTCTCCCGGAGCTTAGAATGTTTCTCTAATTAGGAGAAGATTTTTACATCTGAGTGCCCAGACCAATTTTGTGGACTCTGTAGAGGACAGACTGCAGAATTAGGCTCGAAAATACCAGTCTGGCACAAAATAAAGACGTGAAGAATATAAATAGCGTCGTAAATTCTCTTCTTTTCTAATCCATTTTGAATAATGACCCTAAGAAATTTTACACGCAACTACTTTGTACAACGAATAGGTGATTAGCGCAGTGAAAACCTGGTTCCTTAATCAGAGCGAGGACATTTACCGATGAGTGATAACCGCCCTAGTGAATCGCATGAGGAAGTCAATGGAACTTGAAGGAGATTGTGTGAAAAACAGAGTGAGTAAATAAAGTATCATTAATTTATGACTCACTTTCATTTTTGTATAGTAAATAGTTCTGAAAAATTTGGTGCATAACTTTTTGGGCGACCCTCATATATTTCGGGGTAAATGTTAAAAATAAAATGGACGTGGGATATTTTAAAGTGGGAGATGAGATAGTCGCAACCAGAAATTTGTATTGCCGTAGCGTCTGAGATATTGAATGTTATAGGAGGTATTGGAAACGTTTTTATTTTGGTAAACAGTGACTAAACCCTCTATGGGTGAGCGACTCAAATTTGTTATGTTTCAAAATCATTGAAATATCTGCTTTCTAAGAGGCTTTTCCATTTATTTGATACGCTAGACAGAATTTTAACGCTTCGGATTAAGTGCGTGGAAAGTTGCGTCTCTTTCTGCGGTCTGTCAAACAATTTGAATAGGTGAATGGGTGAAACTATTCACTGGCTATGGCGTGCCTAGTGGAGCTCTGAAATAAATAGTTTCAGTTGTCATAAGAAAAAAAATTGGGAATGAATAAACAGGATGCGTTATGAAATCAGTGTTAAAGTATTACATGAGTAAATATTGTTACGTAAATATTTATTTTAAAATAAATGTGTGCAATAAGAGTACTTCACGTTTCAAAATAAAAGTTATTATAAAATCAATGGCATTTTTTTAAATAATATTAAATAGCACTTTTGAAAAACTAATATAGTAGCAGTATTTTTTTAATGATGATGTTTCATAATTCCGTCCATAGAGGGTTAATTACTCAGTATCTAAATAATATATAACCACTATGCTTTACTTTCAGTGAGTTAAGTCATGTACTCGGTGAAATCAGTATTTTTTATGATAAAAACGAAAGCATCCCAGTTTTCTCGAGTGCCTAGTAGTCGCAAGGGAACCTCCTCTATCCGGAAATGCGTCGTGGGCTCGAAGACATCCGCTCGTGTGCCGCGAATGCGAGCGTGTTTGAGTGGCGAAGGGCGCTCATTAAAGAGTGACCCAATTCTCACCGGGAGCGTTATCCGAAACTAATGTTGAGGAAGCGCGGAAACCGCTCGGCGCGTCTCCCGTGCACTCGTGGCGGGAAACGAGTGTTCAGTCCCCTCGTGTTTTTCGGCGTCTCTCGCGGCAACTTCGGCGGAATTCGGGGAGCAAAAATTTTTTTCCATGCTTAACCTTGGCCTTCATTACATGCATGGAAGAATCTCCCTCGGAGCGTCGAGGTTTTTAAGGAAATCTCCCTAGAAGTTGCGCAAATCATTATAAGTGGCGGCTCTTGATTCGAATGGCCACATTTTCATGGGCAGTACGTATTCACGCCTCATTACTTCGTGAAAAGTGGAGATTTCGCAGTGAATATTGCAAACACATTTTCAGGCTCGATTCGAACATATCCGATACATCTAATTATGCTGAGATTTTTTGTGGCTCAACTTTGTGAAAACTCACCTAATTTTGTCACTTATGTGACGAAATCGGTCGTTAGTTTAATTAATCAGTAAAAATATGCAGTTTACTTATTTGGTGACTACTGGCTCCAACTAATTTCCTCTGCTTATAGCCAGTGGCCAGAAAATTTAGTTATAAAATCAATATTTATGAGGTCCATTAAGTGATGGAACTCATAAAAATATTCGTGTTGAAGGAACACATCTATCAGGTACATAACTTATCTAATACTAGTGGATTGCTTAGAATGTTTGAATTAATCTTCCTTCGCTGGGTAAACTGTATAGTAATTTATCCTATTTATAATTGCTAATGCACATAATAATCATTCAGTCAGAATAAACAAACTGGTCATTCGTCTCAAAACAAACCTTTTATGAATTAATTAAGTCTCCAAGTGATTCAAATCGCTTCCGCCATGTTGGCTGTTTATGGAACCCGTAAACCTATTCCATAAGTTATGAAGTCAAATATGAAACCAAAAAATTGATCGAATGTTGCTACTACGCTAATTTAATGGTTTCCAAGGCTTATAGGTCCCATAACTCTATGGAATACGTATGTGTCGTTCCTGCAACTGGCCATTATCCGTTAATAAATTGGGGGTTCATAAAGTACGTCGGCGGCTGCGGTCATTTGCAACGCATAGAATATCATTTTCAGCTCAAATGCTTCCTAATAATTACTCCCCTCTCATTGAAATAGTCCAACATCATAGTTATGAGGACAATTTACAAAATCATTCATTTTAAATGCTTTCATTTCAATACATATTTTTACATTAAACAATGTCCGCTACCTTAATTGAAGTGACAACCTGATTAATCCTATTTATGCGTCTCGTTCATGCACAAAAATGTTAGTACAGTTTCATTCGTTCACTTATGCATTAATTCATTTATAAAAATTTATGTTTCACTTAATTTTGCGTTGTTACATTATCTCGTCTTCATTCATCAAATTAAAACGTCCGTAATCAGAGAGGTAGCAATAAACGATTTCCGTTTTAATCTCTGTCAGTGATAAATGAAAAGTATAAACCGTTTTTATGAACATTAACTTCTCTGGATACATAGTCTATAATATTACTATGTGTTTTATAACTGTACTATCCTCTTGAACGATGTACAATTACCAAGGGACTAGTAATCTGTCTCGAAAGAATGGTACCGTCTACAACACTATGTAGCATCAAGCGGCAATGGTTTTAATCCACCAGAATATTCGAAGCTGAACGTACCAATTTCGTTATTCGGCAACCTACTGTAAGTTCTCCAACTTACTTGGATCTCAACCTTTCCGTTCACCGAGCATTCGCCGTGGCAAGGCCACTACCAAAATAGCTGCCACTCGAAGGCCGTCTGCTCCGCTACCTGCTAATCCGCTCAGTCACTCCTTGATTACTTGAAAACTTGGTTTTCCTCGCATTAATCTTTGTTCCGTTTCAAAAGCTCCATCATTTTGCTAGCCCGTTATGCATCGATGGAGGTAACAGGCATTGCGAGTGTTTATTTTCGGGGGATAGAGTACGTACGTGGTGGGTAGACACATTTCGCGGCTGTCTAGCCGATTAAGCGATTTGCCCTCGCGCGTGATCAACAGAGCGTGACCTACGGTAACGGAAAGAGAAATTGGGCGTGCCACTGCTTTGAAAATCTTGTCCAGGTCAATTCGTTTTCTTTTAAGAATCCACGCCATTTAAACGGAAAATAATTGGCTGTGATTTGAAAATTTTACCAATCCGTTGTTATTCTTAAGGTGGTTCCTGCTTCAAACGGCTTAAAAGTCGTTTAAAGCATACTCTGGCTGCTTTCAGAAGCACGTGTCTCTTGTTTAACAGCTAAATCATACTTTTCCACACGATTTTATTCTCAAGTTGAAATTGAATATACGTTGTGTTGAATTCGCGATCTGGTGAAACCTGCAAAAAATAGGTATTTTCCATTAATATTTTTGCCATTCTTGCGAAAAGACGTATATAAGAAAAGGAAACGCTCAGGGAATGTAAATAAAGTATAATTTAGGCACATTGCCATTTTTTGTAATTACAAAATTATTGCGACAATCAAGACGCGGTAATTCAATGGAAATTGCGCTGAAATCGGCTCCTGCTGCTGAAAAATTCTGTTTTAAAATACAATTTTAACTATCAAATAATGTGCATGGTTTGTATCTTAAACCTTTTCTGTAATATCCAAGGGATTTCATGAATGGAAGCATTTTTTCAACAAGATAGCCAAAGGAATAATATTTGTTCTGACTTAGGTACACAATTGCTAAGGAACCTCCTTGAGGGCCCTCCCTAAAGTAACCTCAATATACACATCTGCAATTCTAATTTGGCTTACTTGAACAAACATTTTCGTTATTTCATTATGTCCTTACTGCTGGAAGAAGTTAGTATCCCGTGGCTAACAATGGAGATGCTGATGCGGAGTGCTGGCTAACATGACCTCCGTATTGAATTAATCAGGAATATTGAAGCTTCTGCTTTATTTTCATGCTCGTAGAATCATTTCTATTGTCATTCACATCATTATATTCCCTTTTTTAAAGTAGACTGAACTCCGTTACAACTGGGCGAACAACTTAACTGGTAAAACGAGTGAGAACAAACAATGGGTCCTTCTTCTTTCTCGGTGGAGATGGCGCTTTTATCCGTTTAAAGACTTGTTACCATGGCAGTGTACTTGTCAAGATCTTCCAAGAAAAATCCTGATTATTTTTTGTGAATCATTTCGTGTAATTTCCAGTCACGTGAAACTTACAGAGGTAAATATGTTTCGTATGATGGAAAGCTCAACCCTTGGAAGGTGTTTAACTTTTGAGTTCCAATTTAAAGCTTATGAATGTATACATCTCCTATAAAAATCATTTTCACGCGGTTGCTAACTATCCTATCCACTTTCTTTTAACCAATCTGTCTGAATATTTATATATGTATTTACTGCTGAGCGGTCTAAGTGAATGAAAAAATGATTATTATCCTATGCCCAACCGCCATTGCTCTCAATTTAACCACAGGCCTTCTGGCAACTGCTTTTCTCTTATTTCCTTTTCAATGCCACCTCTCCAACTATTTCTAGGTCTTCCTATTTTTTTCCTCCTTGTGAATTCAAATTTGCTTGGGTAATTTCTCGTCCATCATATGTTGTATGTTACCATACCATACATGCTGTTTCTTTTCAAAGTCAGAGACTATTTTATGGGTGACTCCCATTATATTTCTTATTCTCTCATTCGTGATTCTTCTCCGTCCGGATACACCCGCAGATCGTCTCCAGTAATTCATCTCCGTAACATTTAGCATTTACTTTGTTTCCTTCTTCATCTGACATATCTCACTCCCATATGTGATATTAATGCTTCATGCAATTGAATTATTTTTTTTAATTGCTTTGGCTATACTTCGGTCCCATATAATGTTATTCAACTTGAACATTGCCCTTTTCTTTGTAAATGTCTACCTTTTATCGCCTCATCCAGGGTTCCAATTTGAGTTATTTTAACACCCTAGTATTTGTATTCTTGGGAGTATTGTATTTCCTATCCATTTTTCAGCATTATTTTCTCTTGTACTCCTCTAATGCACATACTTCGGGTCTTTCTGATATTAATTTCCATACCCCAATATTTGTATTATTCAATTAGCTTAAGGGCCATGTAAGATAAATCATCGTGGTCCTGGGCTATCAGTATTTGATCGTCTGCAAATCACAAGAAACTCCTAAAGCCCCGATTTCTTTCCACGAAAAAGGAGAATAATGTGGCCATGGGAATGGCGCATGCATCAATTGGTCGCCAATAAATCTGCGTGAGATTGTAGTACAGAGTTTTCTTAATTATCGACGGAGTCAGCCCGAACCCTAAGAGTAACGCACGAGTCTCTGTAATAGTGCTCCTTCCCTTGCCTGCAAGCGAGCCAAGAAATCCCGTTCGCAAAAATCCGCGCTCCTCGGGCCATCGATTCAAGGAGACAGCAGCATTGGTGACGCAACCTCCTCCTTGCCGCTACCGATGGCGCACCGTAGTACACCGAGATCGCCCAAGTCGGTCGGCGTGACGAGTCTCGAGAGAACGGACTTCGTTCCGTGTCCGAAACGAAAATTAAAAAAATAAAAGGAACGGGTGGAGAAAAACAGCGAGCACGTCCGGATTGTTTTATTTCTGGATCGCAGGAAATATCACGATCACGACGGAGTGGAAACAACAAAATGAGAGTGAAAAATAAGGCGCAAGAAATGTCGTTTCCTCTCCCCTCTCCTTCTCTCTCTCTCCATGTTCCCTCTCCTGCAACTCACCGCTGCACCGACCGTGGCGAAAACCAGTATGTTCGCCTTCAGCGCCGCCTTGCGAATCGTGACGGCGAATGAAGGAAACGATATGGAAGGGGTGTTGAGTTCGGCGAGAGAATGTTATGCAATGAGTAGTATAAAAAAACCATCGTCATTTAGTAAACTTAATGGTTGAAGGCGTAACCTTGTGGAATGACACTGACATGACGAAAAAGAAAGAATTCTTAGTATTTTCCACACTTAAAACTTTTATTCCTGAGCCAGGTTTCGACTGCCTAGCAATCATTTTCAAAGGTGAAAATGATGATGACCTGTGAAAATGATTGCAAAGCAGTCGAAACCTGGGTCAGGAATAAAAGTTTTAAGTGTGGAAAATACTAAGAATTCTTTCTTTTTCGTCATATCGTCATTTAAGGTAGTTTGAGCGAAATATCATTCAACCCTGAAATCGATGAATTTGGGCCTCATTTTAAAGAAAAATATTTCACCCTTCCAAAGATACCAAAATATTTGCCCCTTACCACACTACTTTCCGAGATATTTGTCAAACAATACCAGCCCATTTCCATGGGAAATGGTACATGTGTGAACTCTAGAGAGGACTTATTTAATGAATGAGGAATTTCTAACACTTAGATGTTGTAAAAAAAACTAACAGCGTGTAGTTTGTACGTTTTTTCGACAATTTTTGAAAATAAATCATATCGTCACCGCAGTAATTTTTTCAGAATCAGGGAAAAACCTTCCGTTGTGAAGGAGTTTTAAACATACTGCGCGAAAAAAATGAGTCAAATTTAAGACTTATGCAGATATTTTTATTTAATTAATTAGAACTTCAGTCGAGTAGAATAATATTACTGCTCCATTAATAAAGCAATATTTAATTCATGCTTTCTACAGCTGCTGAAATAACAGCGTATAATTCGAATACAGTCTCCATTATGACTAGGGAATTTCGTTTAAGCTGTATCAACTGCGGATTTTCTTAGGTCTCCATTATATTGCTCTCCTAACGTCTTAAAAGCAAGCGATATTACGGGGGAAATTTCCTTCGACCTTGACAAGGACGTGCCTGATTCCAATTTACCCGCTTCAAATTTTCGTTCCAAATGAAGAGTCGGAAGCTTAGCGAATCATGGACTACTTTTGAATCTGCTATTAAAATTTCAATAAATATTCTTTATCCAATTTGAAAAATAAATGATTAAACTTTATATTAACCACCATGGTGCAGACTTAGCCAAGCAATTGAGCTCTTTGAAGAAAATATGTGCAAAAACCCGAGAAACCTTTTTTACTTATTATTACTTTGAGTAATACAGCGCCGATGAATTTTTACTTCTTGCTGAAAAATGATAAAATTACTGTTAAAATTCTCGAGTTTATTCTTTAAGTCGTGATTTTATTTATGGACAGTAAATCACACCATTGGTTTCTATTTTCTACTATTCAGTCATTGCCTCAATTTATTTACAAAGATATTTACTGGTGTAGTGATTTTCATGGTGTGATGGTAATTTTAAGAGATTCCCAAGGCAATGGCTCTTTTGGCTGACTCGGGTCTTTCTTGTGAAGGCTTAGACCCTGGAGCGAAATGCTCAAGTACTGGGAGTTTAATATATTATGGTCGTTGGAGGTAGCCATAGCTGACCTAAGTTCGTGACTTAATTTTCATTTTTTCACGGTGGTTTTCTTATCTATAGTAACAGCTATCACATTTATAGTAGCACCTAGTCCCACTTTTTGTCGGCTTATTAAACGTTTCCTTTAAAACTTAACATAATTTATTCAGCCTCTTTGTTTTTCTTTCCCCTGCGCTATAATTCTTTGTAATGTTTCTACACAATCTAGCAATTATGTCCTTATTTAGTCGCAATATTTAGCTTTGTGTTCAACAATCGAGCTTTACACTCAAACATAGATCTTATTCGGAAATTAAAATATTTTAGCAATGGTCCACTAAATAGATTTATTCTTTACGACTCGGGTTTCATCACATAGAAAATCAGGTGCAGAGAGGTGCGGAGTTTATTTTTATTTATTTTTTTTTTTAATTTATTTATCTTCACTATCCCGAATACAGCACAATGGGCCAATTTATATCGGGTGAGTAACAGTAGCAACGGATGAGACACAAACACCCATGTCCTGGGCAGGAAATATTCTACCCAGGCGGGACTCGAACCCGCGACCCTCGGGTTGGCAGGCGAGGACTTTACCTCGCCGCCACCGGGGCCGACATATATACGCATGTATATATACCCATGTGGAATAATATTTGTTACCTGAAGATGTCATTGTGTGACGAAACCCGGGTCGTAAAGAATAAATCTATTTAGTGGACCATTACTAGAATGTTTTAATTTCCGATATGGAGAGGTTCCACAAGCCTGAAGTTATTAGTTATAGATCTTTTTCCTTTCAAAGGATTTAATGGTCCTTAACTTATGAAATTTTATTTGTAGAAATCTTATCGCAGAAGCTATGGTCACAATTGTTTTCCATTCACTACCTATTTGTGGCTACCAAAAAATAAGTTGTGGTTTTGTAAATGTAACCATTAAATCCTCTGAAAGAAAAAATATGGAATACCACAAAGTTACCTAAGACCTTGTATTATTTATTAGTTATATATCTTTTTGATTAAGGAGCAACATCTCCGCTGATGTATCATTGTCGTAAGTAATGAAACCGCAAGCAATCAAATCGAAGAAATAGTACTATAACTCTCTACCCGACTGACGTAGTTGATATTTTCACCTCGTAAATCCCTCCTCCCATCATATCATCTCATCCTTAGCAAGTTAATGGATACGAGGAATTTCTCCTCTTGTAAGCTGGACGCCGCAAGAGATGGGGCCGCTAGAGATGGGGTATGACTAACATGAGTTTCGTTCGAAATGCGTGCTTAAATGTGCCTGCTCTCTTTAATCGTTCGTCCCCAGGCATATCTTCTGCCACGCCCGTCTTCTGAAGTGGCTGAAAATTTTGGGCCTCAAAAAGAAATGACGGAAATGGGTCACATACCGGACGCGAAAGACTAAGATCGATCCCCGGTCGTTGTTGAACACTCTTCAATATTCCTTTGTTACTCCTGGCACAATGGCATTCCTTCCGATGAAAGAGACATCTCCTATTCCAAAATGAGTGGTGCCGGAAATGTGATTCATTGCCATTTCTTTTGTTTCTATGGTTCCTTTAAGATCGTCAACCTCCTAACTTTCATCGGTCTCTATCGCGTCCAATGTGCGACAATGGGTGGAGTCAGTGATGGATAATGAGCCGATTTCGATTAAATCAACTAGTTGGTCTTAACAAAAATGTTGTTCTACTGCCTCATCAGATATACAATTATCACTTTTACACTTATAATCTATTATTAAACTGTTACAGTTCCGAGACGTTGGACTAACTTTGATAGTCTTCGGTGACTGTTGAAAATCTTAAGCGTTATTTCAGCCGAGTAAATTATTTATGAATTTTTCAACAGTACAACATGCAACTCACAAATTCCTAAACCTATTTTCATTCGATTGCCTATGACAGTATGATCCTGGTCTATTTGATTATTTCGTGAATCTATGACAAAAATTCAGGTTACCGTAAAAAGAAATTTTGAATTGTTGGAGCATGGGCAACTTCTGACTTAGTGTTCCTGCCGAGCCTGTCTCTTTTTGCGTATGACTCCTGGATTTGCAAAACAATTATCCTTTTAGCATGATAACCTTACTCTTAGTTACGGTGAGGGTGTTACCGTTTAACTTTTCAGATCCGAATCTGAAAATTATGTGCTAAATAACTCGTCTTGCTCCTTTAATTCGGGCGGGAAAATAGAAAATAGATTGGAGGGATGTAACTTAATAGTACGTTTCGGACATTTCTGTGGACTTTAACCCTTTTTAGGCCAAATGGTTGATCTGCTGGTCCATGGCAAATCCGTGAAAAGTGTTACAGGCCATGGACCTCGGTGTTTACCTTATTAACGATCGGAATGAAGTTACAGCATAATCTCCCTTGAAAGACTTGAGCCATGCTTATTTTTAGTTACACCGACCTTGTTAAAGGATGACCATGTGGAAATATCATTCCCAATAGCTTCTTTCAACTTTTTGTAATCTTTTTAAAAAAGAGGTGAAGAAAGCATGTTTTTTTTTAGTATTCTATCGGTAAATGATAGGTTTTGTTGAAATTCAGAGAAACTCCTCCCAGTTTTTTACAGTTTCAGGGTCCTGTCTAACCTCTAGTATATCCTATTTCGCCTCTGCATACGATCTACCCTTCTTCATCCCGTCCATAAAACCTATTCTCTTTTTTTTCCCTTCCCCGCTCGCCCAACATCCTTCCCTCTATCACAGTCTTGAGCAACCTATCGCTCCATATTACCTCCTCCAGCCACCAGCATACTAAGCGATGAACCATTTCCATTTCTATACTACTTGAATAGATGTGGGTAGTGCGTTTAACTACGCTTTACAGTGAAATTATGGGATTGAGTCAGTGGATTACGATGTACCATGAGGAGGATCGTGGTTGGAATAAATACAAGTTGACCGCGCGGAAGGAGCTTCCACAAGTAGTTCGGTCTTTCTCCGCCGTCGTGTCGCTGTATCACGCCGACCGCTGCGTGCCCTTCAGTCCAACTTGGGAACTTTCTCCGCTCCAGCGGGAGATCCGCCGCCGCCGCGTTCGCGTTATGCAGCGAAGGTCCAATCATCCCATTCCGAGGAAGAAGTACGATTTCCCTTTTCTGCACCGAGGGGGGGAATTGCGAATGCGAGGAAGGAACGAGGTTCGGAAGAGAGGGGAAGCGAACATCTCAAGACGATAAGGGGCGGTGGTGTGTATGTGTACGGAGACGCTAAAAGAGGAAGAAGATCTATTGTTTTCTCCATTAGCATTAAAGGAAAGAGAGACCTTCCCCCCCAGCCATATCCCCCACGAAGAAGAAAGTGAACGTTACCGAAGCCATCCGTGGGAAACAATAAAAAACAGAAAAAATACCATTTCCTTCTCGTTCGCTCCTTTTCTCGGAGCAGAATGCAAAACAATCCCTTAAAGGGAGGCATTGCATTGAAGGAGGAGGCACTATTTTATGTTCTCTGCGGCAAAGGGAAGGGAGGAGGCCACATGTACCGGATTGCTGTGGTGGAAGTAGTTCTAGTCTCCCATCCAGTAGACCAGGTTCGAATCTCGACTTTGAATTCTGAGATTCTTCAGAGGCATCTCGATCCCTACTTAAGTACAGCATTGAGAGCACTACAAGCCCAGTATTCGGTTCGTCCGATAGAACTTTTGCACTATACTCCCTCATAAAAGATTAATGTACGACTACTTATGGTTAAATAAAAATTTGTAAATTGTTATCAATAGGAACACACATTAAAAAATTTTAAGGGTTATACGACTGTATTTAGTGATTACTAGCTGTGCCCAGCATGCGTTGCAATGTCTCTTTTTCTTTCTAAGTAGGCACACAGATACAAAACAGACACATTTACGGCGACGTATCATGTACATAATAAATAAGATACAATGAGTTTTTGGGCATTAAATTAAATTTGAAAAAAATTATTCACCCAATTTTAGGAAGAAGCGAAGCGTATACGAAAATCGAATGCAGCAATTTAAAAAAGAGGAAACTAAGAGACCACTGCACCAACTTTCATTCTACGTAAATTTTAACACAAATTATGTCTCACTGATATGATTCTGATGCACGCAATATTATGTCTCACTGATACGATTCTGATGCACGTGATTGAGTAACTCGTAAACGATCTGCTTCGTTGCTTGCTTGTCGTTCCTCGCTTGTTTGAGAAGCTCGCGTTTCAACACTCAATTTGTCGAAACGACTCGCGCTCCTCCGAATGGATTTAATAATTCAGAAGCCTTCGCGGACGCGCGTACAACGACTCGCTTAAGTTTCATCGTAATCTGATGAATGGTGTTGGAATGAATAGATGACGAACAGAAATATATATTCATTATATTTATTTGAGATAACAATTCCTGTAGTGATTCTGAGACTAAGGCCATAATGGTAATGTGACTTTATCATCATTGTTTGTTAGGTTAATTGCTTGCTGCCTTCCATCCTCCCCCATCAAATGCTAGTTCCCTTACTCCCTGGCCTTTATTTCTATATATTTTTTTCACTTCATTTGGTAGATGTATTTATCCCTCGCGATACCTCTTGCACTTGTGCACTCCATTTTTCCTTCAGTCATTTTTTCGCGAACCAATTGTGCCTCAGACTGTAGCCAATCCTTCTAGATCTTCTTTCCCATATTGGCCATTCCTCCTTCATACCTCTATATACTTCTACATTTCTTATTTTATCAGTCCATTTGATCTTCAACATCCTCCTCCAACACCAAGTTTCGAATGCTTTTTATCTTTTTGTGCCGGCTTTTTTAAAGGTCTTTGTTTCCGATCCATTGAGACCGCCACGCTCATCACGGCTGTTTTTACATTCTGTTTCCTGTTCTATCATCTTTGAAAACTGTCGTTGGCTTTTCATCGCGAACGATTTCTTAATCGGGATTATTCTACGCATGACGTCCGCTCCTCTTCTCCCGACCCGTTTGGTCGGATATTACTTCCAAGCTTGGTGGAGGAATACACTTGGTTTGATTTCTCTCCTCTTGTAGTGACTTCTATTCTCCTCTTCTCTCTTTCGTACCCTGGGATTTTGTTTTTCTTAAGTGATTAGTTAATGATTTTTCCACTGTGAATTTCACACGAGTTTTTTCTCATTTATCTTCATGAAGAAATTGCCATGAGAAAAATTCGGCCTGGACCGGGAATCGAACCACGGACCTGGGAATTCCCGCCATGTTTGAATTCCTGAGATCTAGTTGCCTTGTATCCTGTGAATCGGGAAGCCTGGATAGCGTAGTGGTCTGCGCTTTGGTCCGGCAAACCAAAGGTCCTTGGTTCGATTCCCTGCCCAGGCCGAATTTTTCTCATGGCAATTTCTTCAAAAAGTCACCCGCCATGTTTGAATTTCAAATTTATCTTCATGTTATATTCCTAAAGAACTATCTTGAAGAAGTAAATAACGTTGTGCTCAGTGATCAGTGACGATCATTTAACACAAATTCAATATAGATACAGGAATAATTTCCACGACCATATACGACTATCACCCATATACAAGTCTATAATTGCTGTTACATCTATAATAGGTCCCATATCTGGTTGAGATTGGTATATAACTCTAAAACTACAATATAAATTGATTATGAAAAATTTATATAATCCCTTTATGTGATCCAATCGTATTTTCAATAAAATATGCCCACCTTAATTAGTATATTCTTTATATTTTTTATCAAACTAGCCTCTATTTCGGGCTATTTAAGGCGTGTTGTATATGTTTGTCACTTAGTCGAAACCGGAGATGATAAGTCATTTTGGAATAGAGTCGGGTAAATGCGAACCATTTATTTATATTTGTTGTATATTAGTATATTGGTATATACAATGTAACCATTGTATATACCAATGTACTTTAACTTCACCTTCAATTTTCATTGCATCCTTTCGCAAATCGATCCTGCTTCGGCCAATCTAAGCCACTCGGCAGTTTTTGGTTGTAGGAGATGATAGTTGAAAATTTTTGAGTGTGAAGCAGTGGACGGATTCGACTACTTGGTAGGCAGGTAAAGAAATTGAATAGTATTAGCCTTAACTTTGCAAACATTTTCCATGATTCTCAAGAATGAACAGGACTTTAAGTTTTATGTATAATATTTACTGTATGACCGGTTTCGTCGAATATTCGACATCATCAGGAATTCGACAAAACCGGTCGTACAATAAATATTCTACGTAAACTTACAAAGTTTTGCTAGTTCCTGAGCATCAGAGAAGGTAAAGGGTTGAACTGTGTAGCGCTTGGATGCCTTTCCGTGAGAGTGGCCAGGTTTCTCTCCACCCTTCCTCATTTTCCAAATGATCATTTCCTTCCCAGCCGACCCACGTGTTGCCAATGACCTCTGCGAACGGACGCCTCCTCGTAGAAACCACCAACAAACCTGGGAGTCGGCTGTTTCATCTCCACTCAGATCGATTGCGGCTGTAGTTCGGTTTTTGTTTCCAAACAGATTCTCCTCCTCTCTATCGCCATGAACTCACCTCCCCAATAAACCGCTCGCATCCATAAAAGTTGTATCACGCTGTGGTCAATGGAGCGAATCGGAAGAAAAATAAGTGTAAATGCCGGATACATATATATTTATTTCCCTTCTCGGCGAAAAGAATGCCATAAGAAATTACGTCTGATTTTTTTTTCTTTTATCCTTCGAAGAGAGATATTTAGGGACAGTGAATCGCAAGTTTCCGTGGCTGACGTTGTTGGGGAATCTATTTTTTGCGGCGTTTCGATTTTCAGGTTCGTGGGAATAAGCATTATAAACGTTTCGACCAGGAAGTGGCGAATAAGTGTCGTCAACAGTGGGTTGGGTTACCTAGGCGATTGAAATTGCACGTAGAGGCGCACGAATGATGTTATCGATGTCATCGTTGGAGATCGATGAGGCCGGAAGTCATGGAAGATGAGCTCGGGGATGGATATAAATTGAATTCGTGTTGAAACACGACGGCAGGCTCGATCGCTCTTCAGACTTCGGCGTCCTGGGCTAGAATCCTTTATGAAATCCAGCCTCGGATTCTTACAAAGGCGAAGAATAACTGCTAATCATTGGTGGACATGCGTAACCTCATTACTCGATGATCATCATGATGAAACAAAACGCTTGATAAAATTTCACCTTGCTATGATTGACCGATCGCTTCCATCGTCTGTAGCGTCACTATTAAGGTACAGCGAGTCGTACTTACTTCTTAAGCCTAGGTCCATGCGGTCACCTCAAGGGTATAAAGTAGAAGATTAATACAAACCAGGAATATACTAATGATACAGAAAGAATATCGTACTGTCTACTTTAATTCCAACTCGTACAACACGTGTTTCAACTGACTAGTAGTCATCATCAGGTACATTTGTACATGTTGTACGAGTTGAAAATAAAGTAATCAGTGCGACATCCTTTGTGTATTATTGCAAGGCTGTTTCTCAATATCTCGCCTTACAAAGTGGAATTTACAGGCATATACTAGCCGTCAAACTCAGCGTCATCATACTGAAATTATTTATTTACTTAAATATTCACTGGAGTGATACGTACTTTCGCAAAACTGTGGATAAGTACTAAAATAGTGGCTGTAGTATGATCTGGTTCCTCAAAGTTTCCCAAAGTTAATCTCTATTTCGGAAACTCTGCCATTTACATGAACTTCCTTCGGAGAAATCTTCCAGAGTACGATGAGTTTTGATACTTCTTATGGCTTCACGTTTTTCTCACTTGGCAGGGAGGGTATTCGGGAGTGAAGCTTTGCTACGCGAAACGCGAAATACGCGAATACGCGAAAACTCTGAAGCCTATTCGGTGGGAGATATATTTTCAACAACCAGTTATACGATTTAAAAAACAGAAAAATTTGAAATCGAAACAGCAAGCATTTGACAACGAGCCAGCTTCGTGTCTTTCTGAAGAGCCGCGGCGAAATCCTTTCGCTTGCTGGTATTGGAATGAGGAAGAAAGCGGAACAAAAACGCTTGGGGATTCAGCCTAAATTTTTCACTGGCCATGGGATTTGCATATTCCCTTTCATCCAACAATGAGGCGTAGGAACTTTCTGTAGATTTAAAAAAAGTGGAATAAAAAGTATCTCTTTGATGCTCCAAGCACTCTGGAGGATTATTCACGCTTTTAAGATCCACCACTTTCGATTTTTTTCAACTTTCCAATGCCCATGTTTAGATCGTAAACTCGGTGCAAGCCTAGGCGGATCTGCAAATATGGTGTTTGCCCAGCACTGAGGCATTAATGCGCGGCTCTACCGTAGTGAACACCCTCTTCAACTCCCTCCACCCACTAAGGAATCCTTTTGTGTTGGGTGAAAATAAATCGCTATAGGAGCAGGCGTCCTCCGATTTCTTCCGATGAGCGTCTCTCTAGTGTTTCATTCTTGCGCGTACATCAATCTACTTACTCCATTTCCTACGCATTTTCCGGTGAACATCTCCGACATACTTTATAAAATGGCCTATGTATGGTTCGAGCTACAGTCATCGTTATAAAAATAGCACCCTCCGATCACCACAAATTAAATGTATGCTGGCATTAGAATCGTGGAAGACGGAATAAGTTCTGCTTAAAAAATATGAAACTCTGCTGACCAATCAATATAGATAGATCTACCAAATATTATAAGATTTGAGTTAATTATTATTAATATATATATATATGGTGCCTTTTGTTCGTTGAGAGTCACGACGATGCTGAAGATAGTTTGATCGGCGTTATCTAGTGACAATATTTCGCTTATTTCTGAGGACATGTGGCCTTATTAGAGTACGCTTCTCTGCCAGAAAGGATTTGAGTAGAGCCCTTTATTAATTCAGTTATTTCTAGGTCATACTGCAAACACCTATTGATTGATCTCATTGCAAAAACTTCGAGGAATGAATCGAATTGCCAATTAAACTTCGGTCAATTTTACAATATTCCCATGGTTGCTGTTTTCACTGCAGTAGCAAAAGCCTGGAGATTCAATTGGCAATTTCTACTTAAGGCTAGTATCATTCTATTGCGCACAAGCTCGTAACTTCTCCGTCAAGCTGGATATTCACATAGGCATTTGCATGCGACTCAACCTGCGGGCGAGGTGGGCGTGGCGCGCCAGACCTTAGGAAACATGCGGTATCTTTTTGTTATCCGAGGTCACTCTGCGCCCTGATTGGGCAAGCGCGCGTTTGGATTTCGCTGCAGGAAATGCAGGTGTAGTCGGCGATTGCTTTCATTCACGCCCGATTGAGTTTGCTATAGCTCCGGTCTGGACGAGAAACAAGTGACCGTTCTTGATACGTCCATTGGTTCCCGAATATTTATCCGCATCTGTCTCAAAGACGATAGGGAATATATAGCCCCATGTTTAACGATCGGTTATCCAAGGGACACATCTGGGGTGCTACTGTACATCTATAAAATGGATATGCTTGTGGTTCAGAATGCGGTCTCTCGATAATCAGTCGATATATTCGATATAATGGTCTATATTCTTGAGAAATGATTGTCCACGACGTGAATACTTATCCGCCTTCGTCTCAGAGGTGATAAGAAATAGATACTCGGGTGCTTAATGATCGCTTATGTAAGAGATACATCTGGAACACTACTGACCATCCATAAAATCGTCGTATCTGTGGCGAGATACGTTTTATCTTGATAATTAATCTGCCAGTTGAACTGAAATTGCACAGCAAACTAATTACTTAAAAACTCTCGCTCTTTTATTGGCGAGCGCATTTTTAGTACATTTTTTAATGTTCCAGTGTGCTTGATTGGAAGAAACGTGCATTTTGTGTCAGTATATAAGACCAGCACAGTATATATCGCTTAGCCACCGAAAACTGCGATTTATTTGTGATAACACTTCAATTAAACTCAGTCAAAATACTTCAAATCAATGTTTTCAAGCACATATATAGATCATGCACTCTCCTGCGTGGCACGCAATTAGACTTCAAATTTACTTGATATGGGCTAGGACGAAGCAAAAATAAGCAAAAATGTCATTGAATCACCCTTGTGAAATATTATTCCGCCCTTACTTTACCCAGGGAACGGATGGATATTTACAAAATCCTGACCAGATAACTTCTGATGAACATATGAAGTAAACACATCTCTAAATAAGAACTAATTATCGTTAGCACAAAAATCGAGTGTGTGTACTAGCGACTGAATGACAGTATGACACCTTGCACTTGGCTTTAACATTCGTGTTCGCCTGAATATTTCGTTTTGTCTTTATAATTGATAAAATCAATCTGTTGCTTAAAATATAAAAGCATTTTATTTTATTTTCTTGATGAAGCATGGTAAAATGTAGCGATTCTCTTACTCTCTAAATGGGTACTGTTATGACACCACTAGTATGTACTTAAATCTACGTAAAAAAACTGCTTCATATCAAGTTTTCTTTAATAGGATACCTCGGAACTTTTAAATGTGAGCCCACTGGTAATTTTCGTTTAACATATGATAAAACAGATGTCTTGTGTCCCTCCTATCTCCATCCAATATTAAAATCGACCAAATTCAACCCTAAATTCGACCTTCCCTCCAATCCTCGAAGGCGCAAACGACCTCGGATGTCTGCAATGATCATATTTTTTCTCGGCGTATGCTGTGAGTGAAGGTTGTTCGAGTTCTCCAACGGTTGTACTCTGTATTTCCATCGATGTTTCGATATGCGAGTCGTCCATCTTCATTCAGCCCTGAGTATGACGTACATCTCGTACGTCGAAACGTCTGCAGAAATGTGGGGCTTGACCCGGCGGTGTATTCGAGCAATCTTTACTAACCACTATGTCTCTTTCCTCTACAAAATAACCATCCGAACAACATCAGAAATAGCTTAGCGTCTGGAGCCATTCTTGATTCATCTTCCGAGGATATCTCAACTTGTCCTGTCACCGTCATGAAACATTTTCATCTAAAAGTTCTGTGAACATTTGAGCTATAGCTTTTCAATTATGGCGAAAGTAATAGCTTAAGCAATCGTTTTCCCAATAACACGGTCAGGATTGCTGTTAATTTAGGAATAATTTACCTAATGTTTACAATCCCTATTTTACTAAAAATCATATGTTGCACCACATTCCCTATCTCCTTTCGTGTTCTTTAATTGACTGCAGCTCAATTCCTATCATGACCTCTATCCTCGAAAATTATCGTCACAAAGCCATTGTTACCTGTTTGGCATTGTTCAATTTTTAAATGTCTGTGTATTTTAATTTAGGTTACATTGAGCATATTTTGGTGTCATTTACAATGCCTATAAATATATTTTTTATATGTTACTAAAAAGACTGCTACTGAACACAGCGTTGTCAATGGATAGCAACTCCGATACAGGTCTCTTCAGGGGTGCCTAATTTCGCTGACCTCATTGTTTAATGGATTGTATTGTACAATTCGGTGCGTGAAATGAAACATTATTATTATTATTATTACTTGAGCCGCCGTTGCCTCTATCAATGAACCTTCACCTACCTGAAAAAACGACCGTGTGATTCAGGCGTACATACATCATCCTCACCGGGTTGAGTTAAGGGCTGAGTCTGTGGTTTTCCTCTATCAACCTCAGCCCGTACCCTTCGTCCCTCCGCGCAAGGTCCCACTCCAGATAAAGGTAGATCGACCACTCCCTTATCCTGTCTTCCGCCGGAGGAAGCAATCTTGACCGCGTGTTTCCTCTCCTCACCTTCTTCCCTTTCTTTTTTTATAGTGTCCGCTTCCCCTGCCCTCTCCTTGCACCATTGTTTGTCCCACATTGTATTCCCAGCCGCCCTCCTCCTCCATCACGTACAAACGTACGCTTCGTATGCTGCTCCAGTCTTACCCATTTTGCGCGGTGAGCAAGCCGAAAGACGAATGGGCTAAGCCCCTAATGGTAGTTTTAGCGCGATATTTCCTAGTCATAATGGAGACCATATTCAAGTTCTACGTTTTAATTTCAGCAGCTGTAGGGAGCATGAAATAAATATTTCCATGTGTATGGTTCGATAATATAATTTTATATGACTGAAATTAACAGCAAATAAATAAAAACATCTATATGACTCTTTTAAGCATCACCTTTTTTCACGCTGTTTGATTGAAACTCCTTCACAACGGAAGTTTTTTGGAAGTTCTGAAAAAATTGTGGTAATATCGGGTTTATTGTTGAAGAAACATACAAACTACACGCGGCTCATTTTGACAAGATCTAGGAGTTAGATCTTCCTCTTTCTTAAATAATGTCTCTCTGGAGTGCATACACTTACCATTACCCATGCAAAATGGTGGTAAATTTTTTATCAAAAATCTCCTAAATTAGTGTGGTAAGGGGCTGATATTTTGGTCTCCGTGTAAAACATAATCTTCTTTAAAATGAGACCAAATTCATTAATTTGTAATAAACCCTTTGGATCAAAACAAAGTTGTTTTTATCATGGATAATTGGATTATAAATAACTTGTGTGGATTAACACAAAGCTGTTTTTATCATTGATAATTGGATTATAAATAAATTGTGTGGATCAAAACAAAAGTTTTTTTATCATGAAAATTACTCACTTCCACAAAGTGAAGCCGGAGACGATTACTTACATTAATTTCTAGGTGAAATGATATCTCCAACCTTCTAAATAATATTGCCCAAAATATTAGAGATAGGAATTAATATTAATTAATGGCGAAAAACTTCTAGGTAGGAGAGAACAAGGGGGGAAAAAGCATTTATGTGTTGTGAGGAAGTAAAATATCAATTTACCTTGAGGAACACCATGATAATTATGACTGAATATGTAGATACTGTGCGCCAGTTGGTTTAGTAGGAGACTATAGCTAAAAATATCAGCTCCTTGCTCTAGAAGTAATACAACGCTAGTAGTTTATCTTCGCCCTCGCCTTTCGAAGAACATTTTACGAAAGATTCCTTTATTTACGGTAGTTATTAGATTTGATTTAAAGGGTGTTCTTCGGCTGAGGCTGTATCGAATTGTCCAACCAAAGACCTCAATCGTTAGGCAAACACAATGACCTTGCACGCCGCGGAATTGAGGCCCACAGCCTAATTGTTGCTGGGCCGACGCGTCATCAATGAATACATGAAATACAGATTCAGGCGTGAAGACATGGAATCGTTTTATAGTTACAAGAAACGAAGAGCTTAAAATATTACGCTGATAAAAAGACTGCAAATCGACTAGTTTCGATGCTACGATACCATCTTCAAGTACACTTGAAGGTGGTGTAGTAGTATCGATCTCTAGTGAAAGTTGACTTTGACCACTTTATTCGGATGAGCAGTTATTATGAAGGATTGGTCTCAGTAGTATAAACAACTTCAAACACCCTTTCCGCTAACGTTTCGCGCGTTTATTTCCACATCCTCGTAGCTTCGAGAGGATTTCAAGCGTCGTACAATATAATGAATGTAAAGAGGTGTTTGAAGTTTTTTATACAACTAAAACCAATCCTCCATAATAACTGCTTGTACTAACGAGGTTAAGTCAATAAATAACTGGAAAAAACTGGGTGGCAGGGTGCCAAACATTGAAAACGAAGGGCATACTGAAAAGGAATTTAGAGGGAAAGCACTAGAAGTGTGGGTACGATGAATGAAGACTTGCTATATTTTTTTGCTGCAGTCATTAACGGTGGCTCGAAAATTGAGGCAGTAATAACCCAAGGAACTTCCTGAAATTTATTTCACTTTTCTATATATTCACCCTGTACATTCAGACACAACTCACCTCTTTACAAGTCCTTGATAGCCGTCAGTAAAGGAGTATTTTGTTTGCTGTCGCAGCCACCGAGTAATCTCTTGGACTACGGCATTATCATTTTCAAAACGTCGGCCACCCAAATGAATTTTTGGGGCTCTAACAGATGATAATCACTAGGGGCTAAGTCGAGACTGTACGGTGAATGTTCCCAGCGTTCCCAATAAAATGTTTGCGACTGTAGCTGATGATGAAATGCTGAGGTTTGCGACTTATTGATTGATTTCCCCTCGTAATATCGAAAGTAATCGGAATATAATCTTTTGATAATAAAAAAACTGTGTTTTGTGTGTAAAAATCAATAGCAATTGAAATATCATACTCAATAATAATAATTTGTATTAAAAATTTCTATGATAATGCTATCTATCTATAGATAAGTTTTATTGATATCCAGCGCTCTGCGTTGCTAACTTTTTTACCGCGTCCCCCTAACTGTGTGTGTTTAATTTTTTATTCATGCGCGCGTGCATCGCTATCTCCGCGCCTCGTTTCCCACATCCACACCAGTGTTCCCGCGGACGAGAGGGGATTCACCGGGGAATTCCCAAGGCGGACGGTGGGGGACGGGACTCCTGCCCGAGCCTTCCGCGCTCCAATTCCCCCCTTATCCACTGCCAACCTCCGCATCCTCCGTGATCTCATTCCTCCTACGTACGACTATCCACCTCCCCCCGTGCTCCTCCTCAACTGCACGCAACCCTTCCCCCGCTCACAACCCTCCACCGACAACCCCGTACCTGCTCCACGACAAACGGGCACTACATTTCCTCTCATTCCTCT
This sequence comes from Ceriagrion tenellum, assembly GCA_963169105.1. Taxonomy (NCBI): domain Eukaryota; kingdom Metazoa; phylum Arthropoda; class Insecta; order Odonata; family Coenagrionidae; genus Ceriagrion; species Ceriagrion tenellum. Next base: position 91,331,257 of record OY720634.1, read on the forward strand.
CTTCTTCTTCTTCTTCTTCTTCTTCTTCCTCAGCTTTTTTCCGTTTTTATCAAGTGGCCGCTGTTTTTGACAAGTCTCATCCGTTACTCTCTATCCACGCACTCGTCGCAAGTAAGAACTTAGTTACTTTACTCCTTTGAGGTAGGTTAAACGAGGTACTTGTCAACCCTTGTCAGAGTGGAGATCACATTTGAATTATGCGTTTTGATTTCAGCACCTGTAGGAAGCAAGAATAAAATATTGCAATATTAATGGTACAATAATATACTTTTATATGGCTGAAATTCTAATAAATTAAATAAAAATAGGTACACTAGGCATATTATAGCAAAATCCTTTCAATTATAATATCACATTAATTACATCTTTAAAAAAGATGTTTTTAATGTTGAAAATACGTTTTCTGGGAGAGTGAATGAAAAAGCTCCTTAAAGATTCTCAGGCAACACATCTGGAAACCCTTGCTACGACTAAACCAACATGTACGAAAAGTCAAAAATTTAATACACCTATTATCTTAATATACCTATTCTCATGTAAAAAGGCAGCTATTTTTCGTCAAAAATATTGGAGGGTAGTTCGGAAAGGGACAGATATTTTGGCATGCTTGGAAGAGTGAGATATTTGTCTTTAAAATGAGACCAAATTCATTGATTTCTAGGTGAAATGATATTTTGCTCAAACTACCACTGCCATAAACAGTCACTTCATCTTGCTTTAGGTCCCTTCCTCTTCACATGCCGCCTATATCCATATAAAAATGTCACTTTCGCCCAATATTAGGTCTTCTCTTTGCTTTTCCATACTTTTTAACCCTTTTTGGACTCGTTTTGATATTCCAGTGACTCTCTTTCAATCTTACCTGCTAGAGCTTATCTCCTCTTGTTCTGCCGAGAATCCAGCTTATCCTCCTCATCTCTTCCATTCCCATCTTCCTTTCTTGGGACTCTTTCACGGGCTAGATTAACAAAGCGGGTCTCACAGGTCGTAGCTAGATAGGTTTCATAGATACAGTTTCCAATGACTCGGTGCCTCAACCTTCTGTCTCTCTCACCCATTCCCCACTTCTTAATTTGCATCTCCACACTACTGCGCGATTCTCCCTGGGGCGGTGCACATCGTGGCAGGGTACCAAGCATTCAAAAGGAAAGGAATACTGAAAAAGAATTTAGAGATGGAGAGCACGTAAAATTTGGGTACACTTTGATGAATGGAGAATTTGCTATGTTTTTCTGTTGTTATTAATGGTGGGTAAAAAAATACTGTTTACATTTCTATTCTAAAGTGCATTTTATTTTCATTTTGACTATTTTTTTCATTTTTTATTTTGTTATGACTTACTTCCCTGGAGGGATTTACTTAACACGGATATTATTTAATGGAAAAGATGTTTATGATAGAAAAATGGTATTCTTTCCAATGTTTCACCCATTCTTGTACCCAGTATCAAGTGATTTTAATTGCATTCTGTTAAAACATAACCTGAAAAGTTAGGATTTCCTTGTTTAAAATAGGATGCATGTTTTAGACACTAATAGGAACAAAAAAATATTGAAGCCATTTTCCCGTGGAACCACATAATATTGGGGGCCCATTAAAGACGCCAATAAATAGAGGTGGAATGGCCGAATTAAAGCGTCTTGCACCACCTTTGTGTGTCGTTTTTCATGTTTCTGTAGTCGACTACTTGATTACCTGAAATTCTATTTCTATCTTCGAAAATTTTCGATCGCTAAAACCATTGAGGTGGATGGAGCGATGGCTATTCTGGCCAAGGTTAGAAGCTGAAGCCAGTCCGACATCTTCGACAATCCTTATTTTCCTTATGAACTTGCGGGCTAACGCACAAATTTTGCAATTTCACTGTTCCCCATCGATAACTAACATGTGGCACTCACGTTTGTAATGTTCATTACCCTTACAAATATTGTTTATTTATTTAAATTAATTATCAGCCTCATTCTCGATGAAAATTATTGTAACATAGTGTAAAATCTATAGGACCAAGCAATCAATGTATGATTGATGAGATACTAGCCTTAGTTTGCACATAGCTGTTGGGTATTCTTGCTTTACATCCGCTAATTAGTACATTCCGTCACACAGCCCATATGGAAGTTTGGGGAGAGTTGGGTTAAACAATATTGTTATTATCTCAGTTTCCAGACTTCAGTCTGGAGAAGAAATGCCCTCTCCATCTACTTCAATGGTTAAAAAACAGTGATGTGAGGCCCGTGGTTGCCGTATTTCCATCCCCAATGACTTCAGCTGGATGTTGTTTGCTGAAAAAAATGGCAACACTTAACGCGACATCCCTCGATATCGGTGGAATGCATGCTTCTGGAATTTGCGATCGCAGTCCCTAAGATGTTGTTCTTCTTTTTTATGGAATACACCCGGTCATTATTCTTTTGCCCTTTACATGCAGCACTCATTTCACGAAGGCCTCACTCCATTCTGCTCCCTTTTCACTCCTTATTCTCTCTTCGCTCTCTTCTTTTGCCTTCTCCCTCTCCTCCTCAATCTCTCCGAAGGCCCGTCTCGAGCATCGTCGACAAGGTGGAATAAAAAGATTGAGCTTGGTCGCAGTCTCTTCACGTACTACAGGGGGGGGGAGAGTATTAAGGAGTCTTTTAGATGCACTGCTGTCTCTCTCTCTCTCTCTTCCTCGGCCCCTTGTAGCCTGTCCACGGTCGTGGCGACGCGGACGCATTCGCATGCATGTAATCGATGGGATTAAAACGACTTTTGCGATCCGGTCTGTTCTCTCTCCTCTCCACCGCCTCCCGTCTCCTCCTATCCTCGCCCTTCTGTTTCCTTTAGTTACGCGTCTCCGTCTTTTTCGCATCCCGCGTCGTTTTCTCCAACCCCCTCCATCCCTTTCCCGATTTTCCTCTAGTTTATTTCGATGTGCCGCCGAAGAGTTGACTTGGATTGACTCTCACCCGCGACGCTCGGTGAATATTCACTTTTCGGAATCTGCGAGATGCTCAAGCGGTTATCAAAAACCAGATTATTTGATAGATCTGGAGTTAACCGGGACTAGCCATGGATTAAACTTTACGGAGTCAACCGAATTGACAAACAGTCGAGAAGATCTGGTCCCGTAAAGGTCACCATAATCCACAGGAGGACGTCTCGGTGGCTTAACTGGCTAAAGCATTCGGCCGGAAATCGTGGGATTCTTGTTCGAGTCCCGATCAAGGCGAATGATTTTTTCCTCTTTGGAATTTCCCACCATATTTATGATAATTTTTTTTAATTTATGACGCAGTTAAGAGTGTGCAAGGCATGATACGACGTAATTATGAGGTATCTATGGTCCCGTTTGTTTAAATTTACGACGTGCTTACGAGGTCTGAGAAATACGTATGCAACGTTAGGGTACCACGGAAGAAATTACTAAAAGAGAGTCCGCTTTCTAGCTATAACTTCAAGAACAAAGTTCTTTAAGTTTGCTTACCGCGACAGGGAATTAGGTGATGGTTGAGAATGTTTCTTGCGTTTAGTAATAGAATATATGAGTTTCTTACTTAGAATTGTATACCTTTCATGTCCGTGCATCTTGCTTGCTTCCAAACATCTGTTTATCCATCTTATTACCCCGTATTTATTTCCCCACTTTAAGGAATGGAGGAGTAATCGAGGAAGTCATGGTTAGAATGTATGTCAACGTCTTAAGACTGTGAAATAGGTAACGCTGAGGATCATGAGATAGAGTTGTGGCTAGCTAATCTTCAATTTGACGACTGTTGGTGGTAGTTACTTTAATGCTCAAAAATTTTAAGTGTTTCAGGTGTAAATTACGTTTTTCATTGCTTCGTTTTCCTTCAATTGCGCGCCTCAGTCGTTTTCAACCTCCGCTACCCTTTCGTCTCTGACCCCTCGACTTCTCTCCTGTTTATTTGCAACCGAAATCGAGGTGTTGACTCTGCCAAACGACGATCCGTGAAAATTCACTTAGCAGGAACTTAAAAATACGCATGCGTGAGTTCCCTCGCTTAAAAACTGTCTTGAAATGGTATGGAGTCCTACAATATTTTGTTCCACTTAGAAAAATTGTTCATTTGCTCACTTTCACCGAAAATTACCCTTTAAATGAAAAATTATAAATTTTAAATAAATTAAAATTACCCTTTTTTAACTTGTTAATATCTTCATCAAACCTTAATAAGGACTTGGGATGCCTTTCGTGGGTTTAAATCTACGGGTTCAATGATATTTTACCGACTTCCATCACATAGTCTATGAAAAAAATGTATTTAGCCCTCAAGAGAAAATTGTCAATGTTAATGCCTGGATGAATTTTTTGATTCTTATACGAATTTCTGCACTTTTAATTACATGCTTTTCAAATAACTTTTGGTTATCTATGTGAACATAACTTAAAATTGACGAGCTATGCATTAGTATATGTACATAATGTATCTTTGGACTGTTAAATAAGAAAGTTACTACTATAAATTTCCATGAGAAAAATTCGGCCTGGACCGGGAAACGAACCACGGACCTTTGGTTTCCCGGACCAATGCGCAGACCACTACGTTATCCAGGCTTCCTAATTCCCATGGCAATTTTTGGTGGATACAAGGCAACTAGATATATCTATTATCTATCTATTATTTATCTATTGATTTATCTAGTTGCCCTGCATCCACCAAATTGCGCATTGGTCCGGCAAACCAAAGGTACGTGGTTCGTTTCCCGGTCCAGGCCGAATTTTTCTCATGGCAATTTCTTCAAAAAATTCACCCGCCATGTCTGAATTTCAAATGGCTAAGCACGGTATAAGTGCTGGTGAAGGATACTGACTCTTGGTTGTGGCTTCTTTGAAGTCCTCTTCTCCTTGCGTTGCCATCTTTGATGGACCGCAAGGGCCTAAAAACTAGTTGCCTCGTATCCACCAAAAATTGCCATGCGAATTAGGAAGCCCGGATAACATAGTGGTCTGCGCATTGGTCCGGCAAACCAAAGGTCCGTGGTTCATTTCCCGGTCCAGGCCGAATTTTTTCTCATGGCAATTTCTTCAAAAAATTCACCCGCCATGTCTGAATTTCAAATGGCTAAGCACGGTATAAGTGCTGGTGAAGGATACTGACTCTTGGTTGTGGCTTCTTTGAAGTCCTCTTCTCCTTGCGTTGCCATCTTTGATGGACCGCAAGGGCCTAAAAACTAGTTGCCTCGTATCCACCAAAAATTGCCATGCGAATTAGGAAGCCCGGATAACATAGTGGTCTGCGCATTGGTCCGGCAAACCAAAGGTCCGTGGTTCATTTCCCGGTCCAGGCCGAATTTTTTCTCATGGCAATTTCTTCAAAAAATTCACCCGCCATGTCTGAATTTTATTACTATAAATGACCCACGATTACCGCTTCAGCCACCTTAAAAGCACGAGATGGGCACTCAACTGTGAGCCATCCGCCCGTGAAAAGCAAATATACATGGCTGAAATGTGTCACTGTGTCACTCTTCCGCACTAAAGAGGTCCAGCTAATCGTGTGAGATGATTAATTGTAGTATAACGTGAGTGGGTTCGACGGTTAGTGCGAGCCGAGGGTGGTGTCACTCCCTGCATACCTCCCTTTCGGGGTATCGCTTAGATCTAGAATTAAGGGGGTTGTAATGACTTTCGTTCATGTAGAGATTTATTTGAAACTTGAAGTGCGTGTAATTATTAGAAATATGTAGATTAATAGTAATAGATTAAAATGAAAGAATTGCATGTTACACATATTGGGTTTCTTTTCAATGTAATGCTATTTTAATACGTAGCTTTACGACTCTTGGCAATGTTTGGAAATAATGCAGTTCATTGTCGAGAATCAGAATTAATCGAGTTATTAATTATCAGAATTAATCGAGTTCATTATCGGCCATTCTTCCCATAAACATTAAATGTTACGTTTAATATAATTAAAATGGTGGCCAACATATATAAAGGTGTATTACCGACTAAAAAAAAGTATTTTCGCATGATTTTCGCTTAAATTTCGACATCTGCGCCGCAAATCCAAGTCAAAACAATGCTTTGATCGAGACGAAATTATGAAATAAATTTCTCGCATAATTTTGTATTACTTTTTATTTATTTAATATTATTTTTTATGTATTTTTTATTTTTTTTCGAATGACTTGAATATTTATCAAAAGGTGCACGCATTGGCTCACGCTTAATCTTTTCATCCTCCTTTACATCCTGTAGTGTTCTGGTTCATGTCTCGTTTTATTAAATTTTGTATTTTTTCGTTTTCAGAGGAATGGGTTACGCGTAAGAGGGTTGAGCTGACGACCACTCGGCAGACGGAGACGCGTGTGAAGCGGCAGGTTGAGTTGGACGAGGAGGGACGAGTGGTGGGCGACTCCGGCCCCATCGTCACCACCAACACCACCGAGGACACCCGCTCCGAGGAGCAGCAGCACACCGAGGTGAGCACCGTCTCAGCCAAGAGCCACCCACTATTGCCTCTAAGCTAGTGATAACAAAACATAGTTACCGCTGCGAATAAGGTTATTTTCAGTCGAAGAATCCATTAGTTACGAGCCAGTAGCACTTGTATGTGAATATAACTGCACTTAATTTTCGGACGTAATCGGGATAAAATGGTTGAGAAAAAGATGTGAATCTGTGAGTCGCCTTTTATTTAGAGATCTACCCGATATGTCTAGCCATACGGACGGCCAGGGTTCAAATCGAGGCATAGGAGGATGTTTTCTATGGTGAACCCGATCCCTACTTGAGTGTCTTGTGGAGGGCACTTCAAGTACAATACTCTGTCTCTGTCAGATGAGACGGTAAACGCTGGTCCCCTTAGCGCATATCGTAAAGAGCAGGCTAATGCCGACGCCGGGTTTCTCTCCAGCCTTCCTCATTTACCTTTCCCCTGCGGCGAAAATGACCGTAGTTGTCGGTCGCCTTCCCAAATATCCTATCTACCCGATAGCCGGTTTCTGACGTACATTAGCAAGGGTTAAACTGGGTTGGTGCAGCCATAATATGAGGATCTGTTCCTTGGATAATACGATACTTCTGTTGAACGAGATTTACCTGTAGTTAAAGTATGATTTGGTTATTTCCCGGCGTATAGTATGTACATGAATTTTTTGCAGATTTTCCACTAGGTTGGCCAACAAATACCCGAACAGAAGGAAAACCTGAGAAGACTTATACCGTTGTGATTTACAAACGCGCTTTTCTTAAGAGCAAACAAGGAAGTTTCCACAAATTAAGCGAATTAAGTGTATTTTGTAACTTTTCACGTGGAATCAACCTGACTGGCTGAGTGCTTTTAGATTAAAAGGATATTTTCAAGAAATAACGCCAAATTGCGTATTTGTGACTTCCTCAAACTTCTTCAGATTGCAGAAATCACTGTCATCTGATAAGAAACTCTCTCATAAGGAGCTCTTGCAAAAGAGTTGTGATTTTTTCTTTAGTTAGAAATTACTGTAATAGGTACCTCGTGGTATCGGACCTCATGATAAAGCTTGGCTTTAAGACACCATGAGAAGACAGGTTTGAGGAATGTTTGTTCTTTACAAAGATTCATGGCCGATGTCCTTTAAGTGCATGAATGAAAATGTAAACAAAATTAAAATGTTAAATACCATGAAATAGGTAGCAACTCCATGATAAACGAAACTATGATAGGTTGTAAGGTTTCCACACATATTTGCTATCGAACAGCTGTGGCCACCATCGTTAAAAATGGTCTTTGAAATTACTGGTTTTCTGTCCGCACTATAATCACCTCAATCAAAATTAATGTGGAATTTAATAATATTTTCTATTAGTTTATAATTAATAAAAATGCTATGCTTTATAATGTATCTAATTAGTTCAATACCACATTTTTCACCGCTATGTTAGCAAGTTTCAACAAAAATATGGCCAGCTTTATTACTTTCGGAATTCTTGATTTTGCACTAAAGGCAGTAATTCACCATGAAAATAATCATTTGACTTTACCGGGATTCGAACCCAGATCTCCCAATTACCGGTCAAGTCAAATGATTCTTTTATGGCATATTTCAGCCCATTGCGTATATGCACCCTTGCAAGAGACTTCGTACCACATCATTTGTCAATGCAATGGTTGGAAATTCTTGATTTGGTATTGATATCAGTGGGAGCACAGGAAAGAGAAATTTTCGAATACATACTGCAACCGCTTTTTATTCCCAACTTAGCAATCGAATAGTTTCATGCATGGGAAGGTAGAGACCATAATTTCGTAAGATTCCGGTGTGAGAATCAGAAAGATATTTTAAAAATATTTTTGCTGATACTTAAAACAGTGATTTGTTGAAATATTACTGAAGCTGCTGTATATTGCAAAATTAATGTTCTTTGATTTCGTTTGGACTGTGCGTTCACGAATTTGAGCAACGAATTCTCTTTGAAAGCACTCCGACTCTCCATTTTGAACCTACCCAATGTATTCGTTCTTGAGGCTTATTCTTTTTAACCACCTCAGACACGTCGTCCCGCGTTAGTTATGTTTTTGGAAGTCATCACGTCATCGCCTCGTGGCTAATTTTAATTCTCTGCTTTCCCAGCTCAATAGACGATTGTGTGTTGCTAATATTACCTCGACACGTCATATGGTGGTGGGCGTCGTCCTCATAGGGTCGGCATAAATCAGCCGAGCAAATGATATGCGACCATTTGCACTCACGGCAATCCGCCCTCTTGTCATCTAACCACTTAATTAGGCAGTCGTTTTTTATCCTCCAGCATATTTAATGCGCTCTCGAATGAAATGTCAAGCAAAGTCTAGGAGGAACGCTCGCCATTGTAGCATAAATTCTCCCTGGCGTTCGAGAGCGCTAGGTGGAAACAAAAGCTCGGTTTGTGACTTAAACATTTCCTCTCACCCAGCTCCATTGTATGAGGTGGCGTTTATTTTCAATTTCTGGGTTATCTACATCAGTGCCTCTCAAATGATAGCGGAATGTAGTTAACTGGAATACGGAACGTACGGAAAATACGGAAGTATCACGCCGCGGCGTAGTTTTTCTTGGCAAGTAAGTTGTCCCTCGAATCCTAGCCAACTAGTTGACTCCATAAACTTCTGAGTTTATAAACCGCAAAAGGTATTCTAGGAGCACGGAGTGACATAACGGATGTTCGATATACTTCACGCGTAGTCAGAAATTTTGGGAGCTGCGCTTGTGAAATTGTACGAAAAATTTGAGAGTTTTATGGGTCGTATAGATGATATTAATCTACATCTACACGCTATCCAGCGAGCCGCCGTATGACCGAGTGGCAGGGGTGTTAGGACACAAGCCGTGTAAAGGTGTAAGGGATAAGGTTTTGGGAGATAAATGGTGGCGTGTATTTGGTGGAGCTCAATTTTTATTGAGGTCGCTTAATGTTTGCTGAAGGAACGAGTTTTTGTACCTATCTGTTTGGCAATGAATTTCTTATTATATCGATTTTTTTGGACCTAGAGATGTAGTGTGGTGTTATGATAATATTCTCTGTGTCGCTCTGAAACTCACCTGTTCTGAATTTCTCAAGCAAACTAAGCCTAGCGAGTAGCCTCCAAGTCTCTGGGTGCCCTTATCCCTCTAAAAGCTGTGAAACACTAGCTCGTAGCAGTTTTTAACGAAGCGCGCAGGTTTTTTCTTAGTTTATTAATTTTTTTGATAAATCATTATCACCAGGGTCCCAAATACTCGCGGCGTATTCGAGGTGTGGCCTAACCATAGCCAATTAGCATCTCTCTTTTACTTTTTTTCCGAGGATCATCCTATCATACGCTTGCTTTGAAAAAGGTATAATTCACAAATGAAAAAGGAACTTTGTTTTCTTCCTCAGATTAATTTTCCTGGTACATGTTTCGACACAGCGGTGTCATCACCAGGTACCTTCACGCCGCTGTGTCGAAACATGTTGTACCAGGAAATTAAATCTGTGGGAGGAAACAAAGTTACTTTCTCATTTGTGAAATTCAACTTCCACATAGTTGAGCCTCAAACTATGGAGCGTATTAAGGTATAATTCCTTTGAAATTGTTGCCACTTACCTACTAAATTGTCTTGATAATTTGTCAAAAGGTAGGTAATAAAGGCTCTTCTATATACTTTTTCAATTTTACCTGTTAGAGGGAGAGCGCCCTTTTCATTTTATGACTATGCTATCGGCTATTTCTAGAGTTTTTCCCAGTGTGAATGACTCTAGACCAGCCATTAACCATAAATTTTCTCTCTCAAACACTTTATCGCTCAAAGGAAACAATCCAGCCGCGCATTATAGAACAGTAATGGAATAACCGCTTTGTTACATTCCTCACTTAACTGTTTGTATTGACCTGTTTCAATGTATTATTACATTATTCTCACAGAACGATTCCCTTAAAAAGGACGAGTTTTATGCATTGAAACTTTGCGCATCAAATATTTAAGAGAGGAGTATTTCGTCGTCGTTCTCTCTTTATTTTGTCTCAGTTCCCCAAGGTCAGTGCGCCAACCATCTTTTTCGTTGACGGAAGTGGTCCCAGCCGCAAGTGACAACAATCGATGACTGTTGGAGTGAAACTTGCTTTGTTGATACCTGTTTTTTTTATTTAAATTGCTGAGTCTATCCTTCGCTATTCCTCCGGTGCGAAGCGTTAGCCAAGCCAGGCAAAAGGTGCGTCTCAGAGATTAGAGAAAATAATGGAAGGCATCGTTCAGTGGGATAGTACTGTGGAATTTTGAAAGCCATGATATTGTGCTGTGCGTCGGGTGGAATTGATAATTTATGCAGTAATTACACGAGCTTCAGTGGCGGTAACTTTCGCAAGATAGTTGTAATGCGTTGGTAATGTTTTAGCGAAATAAAAACGAACAACTCACTTAGGCCTACACGCCTTTTATTTCTTCCTCAATCTGTTTTTCTAATGAAAATTACGTATTATCATTTCCACACCTTTTCTAATTTTTCCCAAGTGGTGTCGTTGTAAGACATCTTCTTCATGGGGTCGTTAGTGTATTATAAAGAAGGAACAAATATGATCCATTCTCACTCTTAATCTAACTTACACTCAATGACTCTTATTACAACGACCCAAGTTTAGGCATTTTATATCATCTAAAGGACCTGAGATCGTAAAACAATCATTAAGCGGATGGCACAAAATCATTTTTACATCCTCCGCGATGGATAACTTACACAAAATAAAGTTTGAAATTAATTCCTTGATTCCCGTCAATCGTCAATCCTCTCCGCGATTTTAAAGATGAAGTTCGTTCCTCTTTTTATCATAATCTCTCTACAATCCCTACGCAGAATCAAATGAGTTTGAATGATCATCTCAGGAACTTTAGCCTACTCGGAGCATACTGTAGTAGCGGAATTTTTTTCAACCAAAACTTTTATTTGTAAGTTGGCACGCTAAGTTAATGACCAAGGAACACTGTTTCACCAGCAAAAGTTAGTTTTGTGACTTTTTACTCTTGCGTAATTTTCGGGTTCTTGGTGAAAACACCATGAACCCGAATAATTGCAACCGGGAGGACGGCAACTTGTTAAACGCCTGGAAGAGAGTATTTACGGCAAAAAACGCAGGAAACCAGGCTCCCCCGATCGACCCGACGTAATTATATAATGACTGACCCTGAGATGCATCGCCACTTCGACCTGAAGACTACAGCAGTATGGCTGGAGAAACTGTCTTCAATAAAAGACAACACACGGAGGGAAACCCGAAAGCTGATCTTCATACACCTAGAGAATAGTTATTCACTGGTACAATTACGTATCATATCCCAAGTACATTTGTTCACTTTTTCACACACAGTAGGGCTCCGATAAATTATTTAATCGCCCGGTGTTTCCGATCGAAGAATCCGTGGCGCGTCGCAGGGCGTTCTCCATTTCGCATTCCTCCGATGTGCGAGCGGAGAGTGATCACGCGTGCGTGGTGCTGTTAATTGCATTCCGCGCAGTGCACGCGCGACTTCGCCGCAGAATTCCCGTCGCCGTGGTTCTCTCTCTCTCTCTCTCTCTCGGATGGTAGGAATCCGACGCCGCCGCGGGCGACGACGGCAAGGGTTGAGCAGATTGACGACCGGGCATCGTTCCCATGGCCCGTCGGTGAAAAAAAATGGAAAAAAGACTGCTCTCGTCGAATGAGGACTGCCTATCAGCATCGCCGAACGGAACACGCCTCTTGCATTAACCAAGGCAGCGCGTCGCGCAGATAGGGGACGCCGCTAACGAGTAGACTAACTTACCTCCCTAGTCCTCCCACCCCCTTTTCCTCGTGGCCGCATTTGCCAATCCTTTTGGTTGACACTCGCGGAAAGCAAGTGGGTCGTTAACCATCATCCCCCCATTATCGGTCGTAATTTTCTTGCTCTCCCTCTCTGTTCCTTTCTCTAACCTGCACTTTGCCTCTTCCCTCGTTCTCCTATCGTCATCATTCTCTCTTCTCAATTAGGTATCTCCCGATTGCCTCCTCCGTGTGAATCGCGCTTTTTTCGTAATCACAACCTGATGACATGTGCGAACATATTATCCCTTTTTCTTGCCTGCGTTTTGCATTGTATGCATGAAAATACCATGATTAAGTGAACGGGTTGGTGTGGTGATTAGACCGGCCATACGGACCATACGGACGGCCAGGGTTCAAATCCCTGCACAGGAGGATGTTTTTCAGAGAAAACCCGATCCCTACTTGAGTGTCTTGTGGAGAGCACATCAAGTGCAGTACTCCGTCTGTCCGATGAGACGTTATACCGTGGTCCTCTTGGTGTCTTTCGTTAAGAGCAGGCCAATGGCGACGCTGGGTTTCTATCCACCCTTCCTCCCTTACCCTTGCCTCCCTAAATATTTATCCAATTAATTGATTAATTCCTCATGGGTGATACACAATAGAGTTTTTAAAAATAGCTTGGCAAAACTACAGCATTATCGCCACTCAAAGAGTTCCTCCTGTTTAATGGAAACCTTACATCTCGGTGTAAAAAGCACCGCACATTTGTAAGTCTCAAGGCGCAATGAAATAAATTTTATTCAATCATATATTAATAATGCGATGATTTTTGCAGTTGCAAGAACATTTAGTTGCGGTTGCAAGTTAGTTTAGATGCGGTTGCAAGAACATTTAGTTATGGAATAAATAATTATGAGGTCCATAAAGTTATAGATCTCATAAGAATATTCTGATTGCAGGAACACATCTACTAGTACCTAATTTATTCACCAATAGGTAATAGCTTCGAATATTAGATCTAATCTTACACCGCCGGATGAAATTTATAAAAGTTTAACCTATGAAGCATTACTACTGCACATAAAAATTAGTCAGTAAGAAAAATTAACTAGTCATTTGTCTCAAAACAATTCATTTATCTAGTAATTAGGTCTCCAAGCGGTAAATTGCGCATCCGCCATCTTGCGCATCCGCTACTTATACTCCATGCCATAAGTTTTGAATCCAATAAATTTATCGAATGTTTCTGCAGCATCTATCGAATGGTCACAATGCCTTATGGGTCCCATAACTTTATAGAATACATGTGTCGTTCCTGCAACTGGCCATTAACCGGCTCTCCCAGATCTGATTAATAATCCCAATAGAGATATTAATGCATTCGTATTATTCTCTCTACAACCGCCACAACTTCTCTGCCCCGCCTTCCGTGGTGCCTGATTATATAGACGAGAAAGCATTCTATGGGATCATCCTTGAAGTAATGATGGCTTCAATCGCAATGTAAGGGACAGCTGCATCTCATTCTCGCCTCGTTTCGCCAAGCCTCGTCTCATCGTCTTATGTTGAGATTTCTCAATTCGCTCATTTGCCGCAGACATTTTGCTCTCACGCTCCTTAATCACGACTTATAGGGTGATAAATCGGAGATGATGACGTGGCATAATATTTTTTTAGTGTTAATATCTCTTTAATATGAATATGTGTCAGTTAAACAAACATTTTGTGATACTTACCGCATTTTCGCTGTCGCTGTAGCAGGCGTTTCGGCTCTCGCCGCTGGATTACAACTTCCCCCTTGGACTGGAAGCTTTTGCTTATCTCCAAGGGAAGGAAGAGGTGGGAAGGAAGGAATGGGAAGGGAAGGTTAGCGAAACCAACAGCCCTCCTCCGCTCCGAGGCCGACACCAATGAGGCGGATTGAGTTGCCCAAAAATTTGGGATTAGGTATCTCCCTGGCTCACTTACACGGTTGACGCCGTGCGGTCTGCCGGAGTACGTCCTCAAGTCGGGGCAAAGGGTTGACGAGGACTACTGAGAGAAGGGATGTACCCACGCTTTGACCAGAATTGGTCCGAAATGACCCTTCATGGTCCCCGACTCAGATACCTAATCCCAAATTTTTGGGCAACTCAATCCGCCTCATTGGTGTCGGCCTCGGAGCGGAGGAGGGCTGTTGGTTTCGCTAACCTTCCCTTCCCATTCCTTCCTTCCCACCTCTTCCTTCCCTTGGAGATAAGCGAAAGCTTCCAGTCCAAGATGGGAAGTTGTAATTCTGCGGCGAGAGCCGGAACGCCTGTCGCTGTAGCAGGTTTAAGATGTTTAAGTATTTGAAGATTTACTAGCGATTATCTGTAAAAAAAAATACTGGAAGAAAATCGTAGATAGCACTTAGAGCTTATCAAGAAATAAGTATTGGTGTAAGGGTGCAAATATCCTGGCATACGGAAGCGCATAACACCTACTTAATTACTTGGCAGTGAAACTTGGGTATATCAGTATAATATTAAGTGCAAACTCAATGCAGTGGATATGAGTTTACGGATCAAGGTCAGCTGCATCAACGTATTACCCTCTAAGCCACCTCAAGGGTGTTTGTTTGGGGGTGAATTTCCACCATCATGTACTATAATGTACTCGTAGCTTTTATCAACATGCACTACACTATAGGCAGGCTACCCATGCTTCAGCAAATATTGAATAAATTTATATTGCAACCACGTGGCCGCGATAATAGAGCCATGCAGTGATCATGCGAAACGTGATGTTACTTCAACGTGGTAGATTAAGAAACAAGCACTGGGGAGAAAATCAACTATTCAGATACACTGCCTGTCGACCAACCTGCTTTTAAGTCTTATTGACAGACATAATTGGTCTCTAATAGATCGAGAGAAAGTCGACGTACTAAACCAGTCTGTTCTGCAGTCTATTTCCCAATAAAATTCGTATGATCTTATCAACCGTAGTATGCTAAGTAGGAGAGATCTGTTCGGAAATGAGTGGGCGATAAAAGAATGTGTAATAGATGATGCAGTAAATTTCATGGGTCAATGGAGCGATCTTTGTTGGATTGACCATGTTGACAAGAATGGATGAGGGTCGGCTTGTGAAATAGATGTATGATAGAAGGGAGAATGGTGTGACAGGAAGGAGTAGACTGATGAATCCATGGTAGAATGCGGTGACAGAGGCTATCAGAGGAGGTAGGTATATTAGACTTCTTTGGAATAGGAGAGCAAGTATTACGGCGGAACGAAAACATCCCACCTTTTATCCGATCAAAAACGGGTGGGTCTCAAAAGTGGCCTTCCTGGTGTTGGAAGAATGACATGAAAATATTAAGCCTGAAGAATAATATCTTTAGTCAGCGCATTTTGAGTTTTTACGAAAAAACAAATTTCTTATTATTTTTCCAAAAGCATTCTCTTGATTCCAGATATGCCTGATACCAAAATGAACGCTAATTATACGTGTTAGATGAATAAAAAACGAAAAATATCATGATAACATGCACTTTTTGTCTGCGCATACAGCCAAAAATATTAATTTGAACAAAGAAAACAGCATTTCACAATGTTTAAAACAAGTGTAACACCTCTTTCCTCCAGGTATCAGGCATTTCTACAATGGCGAGAATGTTTTGAAAAAATAATGAAAATTTCGATTTTTTTTTTTTCGTAAAAATCAAAACTTTAAGCTATATGCTCTATATATCACGCCATTCGTCCCATACCAGGAAGGCAACTTTTGTGACTCACCCATTTTTAATCGGACGAAGTTGGGTTTTTTTCGTCCCACCCTTGCAGGTATGGATCTAAGCATGAGACTGACGGATGGGAAGGAAAAATGAGTACGAAATGGAAGTATGAAGGAAGTCGTTAAAACGGAGCCATTTTTCTGGGACTAGCGCGGAGTTTTACATGCCTGCCCCGAAAGGTAACGGCACGATGGGTAAGAGTATGCATGTGAGAGTATCTAGAGGCGTAGGCACGAATTTTTCATGAGGGTGATCGATCGTATTTTGTGAATTGATATTGCCTATTTCACAAAGGAATCAACATTATGCATCAGTCCCTTGTGAGAAATGGTTGTGGCCGACGTCGTTCTAAAAAATCGACGAACGCTATTGATGATATTGGAATTCAGATACACATTCAAACCTGCCTCAAGCGATACGAGACAAGTGAAAACTTCCTCTGCAGCCACCTCCCTTAAGCGATCACCTATCTAAATGGCCGATTCTTCGGGGAGTGGGATGAATCTCCCGTACATATAAAAGCAATGTAAATTCTCCCTCCCTTGGTATTGTTAGGGCTCCTAAAGCGGCCACTATCTCATGGGTACGGTGGTGGCCGCTCAATATGGTTTACTTTACGATATCAGACGTCACTTCGTATAACTAAACATTAGTATCCACATTCAAAAGAATACTTTGTGCTAGGGATGCCACATTGACATCGATGTATTGGACTATTCGATGTTTTTTGGCCGAGATATCGAAAAATGCGAGTAGTAAAATTTTCCTATGAAATTGAGTGAGTGGTGAGTACTTTTATAAACATCGAAAAATCGACTTCTCGATTTTTTTTTAGTCGATGTGGCATCCCTACTCTGTACTTCTCTATATTATGTTATTAAAATGGAACGCTTAATACAGGTTTCACCGTATTTCAATTGCTCATATATTTAAAAACCCATTTTGTTGTTCGGATCCTAAAAAATTGCCAGAAACAATAATTCTCGGTCACCCATTACGTCCACGCAAAAAAAGCTATGATTGTCCCCCGTGATCCTCCCCGTACATGCGCCTTTGGTGTGCGTAGTAATGGAGTATTAAATATGGCATTGCTTGCTTTAAATCACAAAGACATCTGGGTGCATAAATTATACATGTTCAATGTGTCTGGCGTCGTTTCCTCCACGGGGAACCAGTCGCGTTTTGCGAAGAAGGATTCGCTAGATTTCGCGGGGCGAGGAGTCGGCCGGCGACAGGCATTTCAAACGCGGGTGTACTTCATCACCATTGTGCGGCCGTTTCGTGCAGCCTGCGCGGCCGTTTCGCGAAGGGTCATTTTTAGCCGGGCACTTATAATAAATATCTGCCACGCGTGCCAAATGGAAACTATTAAATTGTTTCGCATGAGAGGGGGAATGGCGGTCTTTTTTTCTTCGCGCTCAACTGCTTGCCGAGTCTTGTTCTTCAGTGATTGACGTGTGCCAAGGGGCCACGAGTTCAAGTACTCCAACCGCGTCATACATATATATACTCGTAGATACACGTACGTACTACCCTGCGAGCAGCCAAATAGGCGTGTGGCAGGGGATTTTAGGAGGCCACCCGTGTAAAAGAAAGGTACTTGGGAGGTGTAATAGTAATGCGTATTATGGGTGTATTTTGAGCGGAGCTCAGTTTTATCATGGTCGCATATTGTGCGTGGAAATTACCGTGCATGAGGATAAGTGCTGATGGTTAATACCTTGGAAACGGCGATATTTTGGCCCTGACATGCTTGAAATAATTCCTACCGATATTTTCGTTTTTTTTTCGTATTCAACGCCCTTGTATTTCCAAGTTACCACTCTACCATCAATATTCCAGGCAGCTGTTGTTTATAATTCCTATGAGGCACAACTACTCATGTTCGTATCGAGCAACCGTGCCTCCCTGCATTATTTTACAATATTTCAAGGCCAATGCATTTTTATTGGTTGCAAAAACACCAGCAAATTTGGAGAATTTGACGTCTGACAAACAGCATCTAAACAACGTTTAAATTTAAACTGCTCACCATTTAAATAATTTCATTCCAAATTTAAATTGTTTTATAGTCATCGATTGATGAGGTTTTTAGCTTTTTCCATCATTTTCATGTAGCCTTATTTTTGAAAATCGTATCCATAAAAGAGTGGAGAAATAACTTTAAAAATATTTTCTATCTGCCATCAAAAGAAAAATGAGAAAAAAATCGTCGAAAAACTGATTTGACCATGTACTCTAATCTGTTATTTTGAACTTGAATCTTGGAGGCACTATCAGACGCTAGAAAACTGGGGCCGTCATTGTTGATTAATTGATGTTAAATGGAGTATGTGCGGCAATTTTTTGCATCCATCCACGATGCTGGTCACCTTGATCACCGAATATTTTGAAGCTAATTTTTTTCACGACGTATTAATAATATCATCAGCGTGAGAAAAAAATCATAGAATTTTCTGAATTTTTATTTCCGTAATTATTGCTGAAGCTTGAGTAAGCCGCATTTTTATTGCTATTTAGTGAGTCTAGTTCTGTGGTATAAGTCGACAAGCAAACATGGATTACTCATTACTACTCAGGGATTCTTTATATCTTCGTGTTACTAAGAAAGTCCCCTCGGCGGTGTGTGGCAAAGGAAGTAACTTCCAAGTATGCCTTGACCGTTAAACAAACTGTAATAATATTATTCATTTTTTACTAAATATAATGTAAAATAAAGCATGTGTAGGGAGATTGTGTGTGTAGAATAGTTTATAAATCCATTTTACTCATGCGCAATGGACACCGCACACATACATCGCTGGGACGATGCGTTAACATTTCAGTCTAGTTATCATGAAGAAAAATCACATATTTATAGTGCTGCTAACAGCAGTCATGCTAAAGTGCGACTATTATTGCAGAGTCAAGCCCATCCCACATGTCTGCAGAAATTGGCGTTGGAAGAAAAGCGAAATAAAAAAGAAATTTACTTATCGTTACCATTAACATCGATTTTTAGGAATAATGAAAACAGCAATCGCACTTTTCCTCAAGATTTAGTTACAATACAACACGTTTCAACTAACTGCGTTATTGTCAGGTTCTAGACATAATGATGACTCTGTGAGTGGAAACGCGTCGTATTGGTGTTTAAAGCTGTGGAAAATTGCGATCGTTGTTTTCACTCTGACGACCTTCCACTACGTTACACCTGAAATTGTTGAACTTATTCGTTTATAATATAATTGGATTATAATCGAATAAATTTAACAGATTCGGGCGTGACGTAGTGGAAGATCGTCATAATGAAAACAAAATTCGCACATTTCCACAAGTTTTAATAACAATGCGACACGTTTCAACTCACAGAGTCGTCATTCAGTATGCTTAGTATTTGTTATAAGTATTGTGTTCGGGAATCGTTCGCGGAAATAACACAGTATACTATTCCATTCCATATCACTTTGTAAAGCCTTCATTTTTTTTCATCATCCCAGACTCTATTACCCTTATTCTTTCCATTTCCTTCAACTATATCCTCTCCCACACAAAACCACCTCACTCTATCTGCCCGAATCGCCTTCTGGGAAGGGCATGAGAGCCTCGTACGACGCGGGAATCATTTTTAAATGACTTTTTTTATTTTCCTCCTCTCTTTCGGCGATCCGTCGTGCCATGAATATTCGAAGTGCACGTTTTCCCCGTCTTATCTTTTTCCACCGAAGATCGTCCGCGTTCGCTTCTGTCGTACGCTCCTAGGGACGCGAGACTGGTGTGTTTAGCCCTTTTTCATCATCCTTTTTTTGTTTTGGGAAGCGAAGGCTTTTTCCGCTTTCCAGTGCTTTTCGATGCCAAGAAACTGACAGGGATTCGAGAGGGATGCGTGGCGGAAGGAATTCCAGAAATAGTTGCCTGTTCCCTACGATTTTAACGACAGTTTGAATATTTACGAGTGTTTCGCAGATTTTGGTGCTTGTTTCACTGTTGAAGTTTTCCAGCAGTACGTTGTATTTTAGATAATTCCACCGTAAAATGACAAAAAATGTCAGTTAATTCATACTTTGGCTAGATACTTTTATAAAAATGTTTCCTTTGTTAGATATAATGGTCTAAATATGCTATTTTATCCTCAAATTTAAGTTACGTGTTGTAAAATGAAGGAATGGAAGAAATTTGTTTTTCCTACCGTGTATAAATACCACTGTCGCGAAGCACTGTAAATGAGTTGTGTCAACGCTCAGATTAAAAATATTACTTAGACACCTCGCCGATTAATTTTTTTATCATCGAAAAAATTTTGCAATTTTGTATTGCTATCAGATTGTCGTAATTTAATCAGAATAGAGCTACAGTCGTCTCCTGTGGCTGAAAAACAGTGTTTTTTTAATATATTGTCGTTAAATAAACTTGATATTTTGTACTTTAACTTCATAATTCAATAGCTTTGATGAAAATTGCGCAGAAATCCGTACCGCGCGAAAGAAGACATGCCATTACTGCCTAACATCGCTCAAAAACAGAATGCAAGGAAGTATTTTTAATGCACTACTTGCATCTCCTATATATCCTCAATTGGCCAAGTCCAATCATTAGACTTGTTACGAAGGCTTCCTGTTTATTGGTATTTCTTTGGCTCTTTTTGGTTTATTGGCTCTGTTTTCATGTTTATTGGTATTTTTCGGGTTCTCCCCGAGTTGCATTGGACCCGATGAAGCCGACTGGAATGCCAGTGAAACGTCCACAAATATGGTCCAACGAGGGGAGAACCCGAAAAATATCGATAATCCAATCATTAGACTTTTTGATATAATTTACGTTACTCCATTTCTGAGATTCCATAGCTGGAAAGAGTGTATTTTTACCATATCTGTAACCTCCTTGAAAGTTATTTTATTTTTACATATGTTTATTCTATATGCACTTCGATTTTTACGGCGAAGATGAGTTGCACAAAAATTGTCCGCTTGTTAAGTCCATTATTGTTCTCTCCTTGTGAATTATTAGACATTTTCTCTATTTTCACTATATTTTCACCATATTGTACTTCTTATCTGTACTTGTTCCTAGGAATTGTAATTTAGACCTATTATCTAACAGAGGACACATTTGTATAAAAGTATCTAGCTAAAGTATGAATTACTGACATTTTAGTTATTTTATGTTGAAATTTGTACTTCTTATCTGTACTTGCCGTATTGCTACGAATTGCTTCATTATTCGCGAACTATCGGGTAACGTTTTATCATAAGCAAAAGCAAAGCTGAGAAAACTTTTGACTGCCTTGACATAAACTTAAAAATATTATGAATAACTATATTCTCCGGAAATAAATTAATTCTTAACTATTAACTGAAGAAAAATAGATCCCTAAGACCACCAGTGATTTTATGAGACAATTTTCTCAGGTTTGCCTGGTGTAACTTCAAAGTTACATCAACTGAAAATCGAAAAATGTAAACCCTATGTTTGGAAACAAACCAGGGATGAGATAAAAATATTGACCCTAATTGTTTTTCCTCGGTGTTTGATTTTGGTAAACAATTATGATCCCTTCATGTTTGTGTAAATGTTTTTGTAACCATTATCATACTACAGATCGTCTGCGAAGTAGATACATGTGTACGTTCTCCGACGACAGCATCTCTCCAGCCCCGTTATCTTGTACGCAGTAAATCACTGGCTTTCGCTTCATGACTGCGACTAGGAGCTCCAATAACCGACAATGAAAAGAAGGCCGGCAGTTTACGAGGGAGCACAATGTGTTTTAGTGCTTTTCTTGGACTCGTACTTTCCCATTCGTTATCATTGCTGAGGTATTTAGTGGCACATTCGGACGTAAATATATCGTGAATGAATAATGTGTCTCAATCAAACTTTCAATACTTTTGCCGTCTTTTTCCGCGGAATTTCCAAAGTTTTCGTTAAATTTTAGAGCAGACGGTTAGCTTTGATGTTCTTTTCGTGGGGAAGTCGGCTAATACTTTGAGCTCGGCAATTAGGGGAATAACTCTTCTCAGAAAGAGAGGCAGCGGATTCCGAAAGGCGTAGGTGGTTAGGCAACTAGGTAATTAATGTCTCGACCTAAAGCCAAGATTAGGAAGATTTTGTTTCTTTTCGGATAACATCGTTTTCCGCGGATAACTTTGAAGCTTAGCTCAAGATTTGCTGAGTAAGTATAATATGGGCCATTCTAATCCAAAATCTCAAACTTTCAATTGCGTTGTAACCCTGGGTTTTCCCAGTATGGTCTTATTCCTCTTTCGTGTTTAATTTTACATCCAAGTGATTTCACTTTAATTATTTTTGTTTTAACCCGTAACTACTATCGTGGTTCTTGGCCACGTATACACTATCCTCGGGTCTTTTTCGACCCAATTTTTTCGAATTGCTCGTAAACAACAACCATCACCCGCACTGTCTCAATTTCAACTGTCCTGTTCCCCCCTCTCCCCTAGGATTACATTGTAGCCAAGGTTGCTACGAGCGGCCGTTTAACGACTACAAAAATGAACAAATTCAGTAATTCCAAAATTCAAATTCAACAAAGGCCTTTTCGACCGGTCGTCTTATCGTCGCGACGATAAGATAAGACTTTTGACTAAGTATTTGACTAAGAACTAAGAGATTTGACTAAGACTAAGAATTCAAAAAAAGACCCGACGATAGCAGTTAAGGGTTAACAAAGGTAACGGTTTTTTTAGTTACAAAAAATTCACCTTAAAATTGCTATTTAACTAATTTAAAATTGCAAATTTGATTTTTATTATAAGTTATTGATTCCAGCGTAATTCTGTGGAAATTCGTAATGTTCTTCATTATGAATAGTTAACTTGGCCTGATTCCATACTTTGTTTTCTCTCACCGACTCAGGTTTTGGCATATATTGCAATTTTCAAGGTACTGCCAATCTTAGGGCTGCCAAATATATTTCATACATGCCCTATTTATTTATTTTCATTTGCTTGCGTTTAATTTAATGACTTAATAACTAGAAGTTTGAGTGGCCCCATTCTCAGGGACATTTTGTTTGGGGAGGTATTTTATATTAGTAGTTTTATTTTACATATAAATGATGTTATTTCAATAATTTTTGTTTTAAATAGTTTTTGGGCAACACAATTATATAAATTCAATTCTTGCTGAATAATCTCTATAGTTCTATGATATATACTTACTATTTTAGTATTTTGAAAAAATTAAATTGTAGTAGTAATTCTTCTACTTTACTGAATATCGACGATGTTGAAATGATAGCAGTTTTTAGACTCCATACAACGTGGCACTCTACACCTTTTGCTTTAACAAAGCCTGAATTTCACTGAGACCAGTTCATGATATTTTGTTTTTACCTTTTCCTCAAATCATATTAGATGTGAAATTTATTTGCCTGGTAAATAACCAAAAGTTTTAGAGCAGCGAAATATTTTTTATACATGCCATATTTATTATTGTTATGGCATAAGAAAAATGCATTTTCCCGCTAATAATTGATATTGTTTGACTAGTTTCGATGTCACTCTTCAAGATGACGCAGTAACGTTACTAAGAGATGATGCAGTAAAATCGAAACTTGTCAAATTAAATTATTCATTTGCAGAAAACAACAAGCGTTTTTCTTTTGTCAATATAGAGCGCATCTATCACATCACCCCTGAATCTTTAATAATATTAATTTATCAGTATTATTTGCTAGATCACAGGCCTTGAAACTTAAATAATATATTTCATAATAAAATTTCCTTAAAGACCATGAAGGAGAACGTATGGTTTCATTTAATTGCATCCAATAAAAATGAAATTGGGATATAAAAACGGTAAATGCTATGAAGTACTTTATCATATGCAGCCAGCATCAAATTTCTCATGGCTATAGGTTTGGCATGTTTGTATAGACTAAAACACGATTCACCCTAAAAATCATAAAATATAAATATGAGTAAAAATTTCACAAAATGTATACTTACCTAACTAACGTGACTTTGACTTGTCAATACAGGGCTTTCTGTGCCAAAGAACATGCCAGCATACTGCAGTGCTTTGATTACGTGGAGCTCAACAGCTCGAAGCATACTTTTTAAAAAAGTGTTATTGCCATTCCATTCCCCTCCGGTCTTTCTTCTCGTGAAAATAACAAAGCGGTACAATTTAATTTTACTTTATAACTATCATTAACCATTTTATAAGCAAATTAAGGATTTCAGCAAAATCGTATATGGTTACATTTTAAATTATGTCTGCAACTATTATCCGCGCATGAGAAATGAAGTTTTGCTCTGAAAAGTATTCGTAAGAAGGTAATTATTTATATGTCAATTATTTTTCATTTAGACGAAGGATTTATTCTCACTGTAATGCGTGGAAATTGCCCGTATTCACTCAATTGCTTCGGCCTTCGAAGCTCAATCAGTCATTATTGCCGCTCTCGACTTTGGGTCGTATAGTCGACCCAATTTCAAATTGACAGGATATCGAAAATTGGACGAAAACAAATGAATATTATTTGTTGACGTTTCCATCATAACACATTCCATCTATCAGTTTGACTAAACCTCATAATCCGATTTATGAACGAATGAACGGTGCGAAATTCCAATCCGAGCTAAATTTTGCATCGATCCTCATCGCATCCCTTGTCCCACCGGTACAGATAAAGGATAAAGGTTAGATACAGATAAAAGATAAAGATACAAGTCCTAGACTACGGTCTTTGAACACAGGTATTCATATTTTTGGTCATGTTTAGCTCTTATTTCATTTATTTTTACTTTAATACAATTTTAAATTTCTCAATGGGTTGCTAAGTTATTTTTTTTGTTACATATGCTTAATTTCGTAATTACTGTTGCAGTTATATAAAAATAGGTGGTTTGTGTATGTTTGTTACGCTTCTCCTCCCAAATTATTGCGCTGATTGACCTAAAGTTTTTCATGATTCGAGCTGAATGTTTACGCCGGAAGGAGCAATAAGCTGGAGAAAAAAAAATCTTGGGGCCTCAATGGTCCAAGGACCCCAATAAAGGACCCCAATGTCAATGTAGACGTTTCTTTCTTTGCTTTTTTATTATATAAATCAAGATCTCGATTAGAAATTAGGTTTATGAATGGGAAGTTATATTCTCTAGTTTATAGATACAAGTATTTAATATTTCTTAATCTTGTCCCTACCGTTGAGGATCAACGGGGTACAACGAGGTCAACTGGTGTTACATAAAATTGAATTTGGAAAAATATATAATGACTTAATGAAAGTTTCTTCGAGGGTTTGCATGCGCATTCATAGTGTAGAATCACCCACTGCCGCGCACCTAGAAGGTGGCTTACAGGGTGCTAGGTAAGCACACATTCTTAATGGCACTGAACATTTCGTCCCCTTTTGACAGCACCGCGCCGTTGGCCCGGACGACGAGCCCCTGCCGCCCCTGGACGGTGCGGATGCCATCGCCGCGGGTGCGGTCAAGTCTCTGGTGTCGAGCGCAGCGGAGGACGGCGCGGGAGGAGTGGTCGTGAGGGAAGTGCGGGAGAGGAAGGTGAAGAGCCGGGAGGAGAGGGAAGAGGTGCGCGAGACTGAGGACGTGGTCCACCTGGGAGACATCACAGACGAGGTGAGGAAAAATCATGCGTTACAATCAGAGCATAGATTTCTCCTTTCCTGTCCTCGATTTCTTTTTGCAATTCGTTATCTCTCAGCCCTTATTGGAGATTAAAATGATCCCGCCAGGTTGAGAGCCTACCGTCACTAGCAGTCACGAGTAACGTAACTTATTTTCATTCGTACAATTAGTGATTGCCTCAGATCTGATTATCGCACAACTTGTCGGTAAGCATATGAACGGAAGCAAAATTGTAAATATTATCTCCCCATTATTGCGTGTCTCAGGTACTTGCTTGCTCCATGCGCTCAATTTTTGTCGTGGTGATCAAAAGTTTTGACAGCGGTGGGATTCGAACCCACGCCCTTTCGGACTGGTGCCTAAAACCAGCGCCTTAGACCGCTCGGCCACGCTGCCTTGATAAATATTTCGGCAAATTTGATATCAAATGTATGTACATGGTTGATATCACATTTATATACATGTTGATATCAAATGTATATACAGGTATACATGAAACAGGATCACTTTTGCAAGTGAAGGTGGCTCTGGTCTATTATTCCATATTATCCGAAAACTTGAATGGGGCATTTTGAAGTGCGTTTTACAAACTGAGATGAATATTAAATAGGGTTTCCGGACTAGTTTTTGTGTAATTAGCCTTGAAAGTAGATTTTAAACACGGGCTCTTATGGAGATTGCACAATTGCAGCAGTTAAATGGCAGTTTGCACAAGAAAGAAAAATGTGTATGCATTTAATTAAAAACTGTTAATAAGTAGCAAAATTTCCGGGGCAATTATATAAAATGTAGGCATCTCACCACCAACTTCTAAAAAAGTGATTTGCGGAATACTTACTGTAGTAAGTGGAGTTAAAATGCGGTAGTTCTTTACAAGTGGCGCTACCGTCGACTCATATGGCTGAACAAATGCAATGGAGAACTTGCCAATTAAAAAAAAATTAGAGGTAATAAAGGACAATAAATCCTATCCAACGCAAAAAATTAGAGGGCTAAGTAATCCTTCGTTCACGAGATAAAAATTCTTTAAGTTGTCGAAATTCCAACGGCGCGAAAAACGGCCGAAAAAGGGTGCGTGGTAAGACAAAATAAATTTTTGGAATATTCTGTATATTTTGATTTCCCATTGGTAGCCCATTTCTTCAGCGGAAGCAGGATTTTTTTAAACCAAGCAAATAAAATTTGTAATTCAGTTTTGTTTTCACTTGCGTATAGTAAAGCCGTCGCCACCTTAAACCACATGACTTCTAAAACGATCTGGAAGTCTTTTCGTTAGACTCTTTTACGTCGTGAACGCGCATGTCTCTCAGTAAAAATACACTTATCATCTAATCGACACATAAATCATTTGGTGCTGTTGTGAGGAAGATAATTGATCGATGTAAACACGTTGCTTCACCTCGGTCGGGTTCGTTTGTACATACCTTTTCTTGCTTTTCTTCCCATCCTGCGTTGATTTTTGCGGGATAAACATTTCGAAAAGACTCGCTCAGAACTCCCTAGACGAATATCCAATAACTCCTCTGATGAGAATTTGTCATCCACATTATTTGTCTTTACGGTGTCTAGGAGACAGTGAAAGCCACTTGAGGAAATTGACACAATTCATAACCCTTTTGATTTTGTTACCGAGATAAAAATTCTCAAAGCTGTCGAAATTCCAACGCCGCGAAAAACGACCGAAAAACGGGACGCGGTCAGATAGAATACAGTGTACAAGCGTTTACATTCCTGGAAAAGTCGCGTATCGTATCAGTTTCCCATATAATTGATATTTGTGAATCGCAGGAAAAAGAAACGTTGGTCAAATGATTCGAACTTCCGTTGAGCTATCTAGTTCTTTTCATGAAGTGAATCACGATTATTATCATGCCTAAAAATCAATGTGTAAAACACTCAAAAATATAAATTGAAGGAACAGTATGGGATTAAATTTTAATTTAAAGAAGCTATTTTCAATGTGCTCCGCGGCTCACATAACTCAAGAATCCTCATTTACAATGGAGCGTAATGCATATTACTGCCAATGTGCCATATCTAGGAACATTATTGAAGCAATTTATTTTCATTTATAGAATAATTTTACAAATTCTATTTGGACTCTTTTTCAATCTGATATATCCTTGATTGTTGCTCAAAATTTCCTCATGAAATAAAATTAAGTAGCGAGTATGAGCTTATTGTCAAACTGTGCATCATATTTCCGCCGATAAAAGTTTTTTTTCTTTTGGCGATGCGCGGCTTACTTGCGTCATTTGTTATTGGTACACACAATATTATTCCTTGGTTACAGATTGAAGCACTTTGTAATTTTTACATGAGAATTTTTATTTTCACGACCTAGATTTCGTGCGACATCATCAGGTATAGAAGCAGTTGATTTTCATTTATGGATAACTTTTAAAAATTCTATTTTGTCTCTAACCAGATCTTAACCTCGGTCGTGAAAATGAAAATCTCCTGTGGAAATTACAAAGTGTTTAATGTATAATCATGAGACTATTCCACTAAGTTAACCTAAAACTATCACTTTATTCCTTGGCTTCTGATTGGGGGAGGTTCACTGTAATATCTGGAGCAAAAGCATACTATAAAAAAATATCCTCACGCTTCGCAAACTGGTCAACGAAACATGCCTTTCAACAATGCACTGGTAGAGTGTTGTCAGCTTACTTTCCTGAGAAAGGAAATGAGCTAGCTCCTTATTTATTCTCGGAGATAGGTGTCTTTTTACTAAAAATGTGTTCAGGAACGATATTTATTTCTCCTAATGACTCGACTCGCCGAACGTGACATCGTTGCTGATTAGGAAGAGGCGTGAGTGATTTTCTGACGGCGACTCTCTGGCCATTATGTGACTCAAAATAAATAAGAGATGTCCACTTTATACCAATGGCGTTTAAAAACACTGATTTTCATGATAAATTACCGTAGCAAAATAAAATAAAACGTGAAATGTTATATATATGCTGATCATTCGACGCACATGCCAGTGGTATTCATTTTTTTAATAGCTTTTTTTAATCCCAGAGGCCGAGTGAAACGCCAACCCTTTCGGACTCATGCACTTGGATATAGATAATTCCCATACTTTTCTGATAACTCGCAGACAATCTAACATGTGCCTTCAGCGTACAAAAGCTTACTTTCCTGGAAAAGTCGCCCTTATATCAGCTTCCCATAAAATTTATATTTTTGAATCGTAGGAAAAAGAAACGTTTTCCTTGATCGTACTCAATTTTTTTTAACTGATGGAATATTTATTTCAAATTGTGAACAGAATGTCGTAGAAAGGTGTGTTTTGTAATACTTATAAAATAGGAGACATGTTTTCCTACTTGGAATACGGCAATAGAGATAATGAAATTTGCTTTACGATGGAACTCAAAAATATTTTTCCCAATTGCACGTTTCAAAGACAGCATCTTTGGCATTGCTTGACCCTCACGATTGATTCCGGATTACATTTTCGGGCGCTTTCGTGGAATCGGATAGCTCTCTTCTGTTTTGCGCTCGTGTTATGAATTCTATTGGATGGCTTGTCATTCGCGCTCATTGAATAAAATGCTATCGTCTACTGGCATCACATCCGTGAGGACCTGGATCCAAATGTTATTCTAGGATTCTATTTTCCTTTTCTCTCATATAACATTCTATGTCAGTTACTATTTTTCAGTAGCATCCCGATCCCTATGAGTGTTCTGGACACTGACTCTAGTGCTCCATTCCTTAAATATAAAGACTTAACTTTGTGAAAGTAATTGATATTGATATCCATTTCAAAATGAAACACAATGGTAACTTTCCAAGCAGATTTTAATAACCATGGTCGGTTATTATTAAAATCTGTATGGAAAGTTACCATAGTGTTTTATTTTAAAATGGATATCAATATCCATTCCTTAAGTTAATCTGAAGGACATATGGTGCCTTTCTTTTGGAGTAGGCTAGTGTACCCTCAGTCAGATACCCGAATTATCAGCAAACCAACTTAAACCTTTTTGCGAGGGTAATATTCATTTCATTTTTTTTCATGTCTAATTCGGATTTCCTAAACGTAAACCAGAACTTTTCTGAGTTGTGTTTACATTCCTGTTGCATGTGCTCGTCCTTTCCTGTTTGTATGCCGTGGATAATTCTTGATTGAAATTCCTGCGTGCACTATTGGTTTGGGTATTTGGATAGCTCTCGTCGAGTGTACCAGTGTATCTTTTCGTCCAATAGTTTCATTGATAACATTAATCATAGTGGATTTCAATTCATCGGTATGGATTACTTTACTATCTTCGTGCATTTCCTTTCAAAGATAGGATCAATCAATCATGTAATCAGCCCGAATTGCGCATCTTATATCCCTCCACTAATTTGTATTGCAACATGAAATTACCTTTGCCATGAACAGTCATTAATCCGGAGACTGATTGGACGCAAATTTCTTCCATTCGTCTATCATTTAATTGTTTCATTCCGTCATAATTCATAATGACGTCCCTTATATCACCGTGGCGTATTGTTTGAGGATAATCTCATGCACTCCATCCTTGGCCTTTCTAGGTAACTCATACAATTCATTACTCCTAACAGTGCACACTGCAGTCACCCAACTGTTTTGTCGCCATATAGGTCCAATAAGTTCGTTTCTTATTTATTTCACTGCTGTCTCTTGACATTTTTTTCCCTCCGACTCGTTGAACTGCTTTTTCGTCGTTGATTCTATCTGAGTGATTGATCTTCACCATTCATCATTATCACCACATTTCCACCGATTCCAATCTTCTTGGTTCCGCAGCAGTTATCATTCAAGCGTCCCAACCATTTCGTAGCATGCTCGGAATAAATGTTTTACGAAGTGCTTTTCTACTCCGTCGTTCGCATTTCTGGATTTACTAAGCTCTTCTCCTGCTGGAACTTCGTTTTTGCTTGGGCTATTCTGCCCACAGTATCTTTCTTAAATCTTGTATTACTGATGGACATACTTTTTAGAGAGCAAAATTCTTCCAGCTGCGATAATTTTTGCTATTCAATTGGGACGTAGATTGTTCGTATTCCAAATCTATATTCGGAGGACAAGATTCGCAGAGGTTTTTCCCCCGCAGGTTGTAATAGACGAAAAACTAGGAATTTGTTTTACACTTGGTTCCACTAAATGTTTGAAAAAATGTCAAAACTGTTGTTCCAAGTGCTTTAAGTTTCTCGATGCAATAACTTAACTGTGCATCCCTGCTGAATTTACCGTCAAAATTTTGATACATAAAAGTCACTCGTGACATTATTGAGTAGTCAATACTCAGCGCTGCATATAGTGCTTGGCTTAGCCTAAGCATTACCGTATCTTTGTTTTTTGTGTAATTTTCTCCATTTCAAATCATAGAATATAATCTACTAAATATTCGATGTGAATCAAATCGATTGTTGATTTTGTGTCATATTTATGGAATACAATGAAACGGAAAATAATTGTTTTATCATGGGATACTTCACGGCCCTGTAAATTTAATATAATAATTGACCTTGTGAATTTCGTTCAGTTAATGAATTTAGCTTTGTATCAGCGTTACAACTTAGGAATCGATAGTTATTAGAAGTTAAACTGTCGAAAGAAAATAATAGTATAAGTTTTTTACGAAATACAGTACCTACTTTCTTACAGTAACTGAGCCATTGTTATTGGCAATACTTCGTAGATACGCTATGTGGCATTCGTCTTTGTATGATAACGTGCATTATAGCTTATGTCTTTACCGCAAATGTTTTTATTGCAGAAACAGCCGCTGATGCATCGAATTTCTCACGCCTAACACCTTATTTAGATTGATTGATTTCACCAGTCATTAATGGCAGAGTCAGCAATAAAAAATTTAAGCTCTTTTGATATTTATATTTTAAATCAAATGGCTGTCTCACGCGTGGGCTTAATTATGCAATGCAATTATCCAGCTCATTCCAGCATGCTCCAAACCAGTGTTTATCCGCCCACGTAGCCATGGCAGCCAACCTCATCAGACTGGCGTCTCTATTTTTGCTGAATCGGCATTCCACCCACAGTTGCGACACGATCGGCCATTCACGCTATCACGTGGGCTGATTGATAACGGCGGCCTGGGGGACCATCCCCCGTACTCTTCGTAACTAATCATTCTTTCCTTGCCCATCCGTTGCGAGAGCCATATTTCAGTGTCAATTTCTTTTCCGCTCAACCGAGCGGAAATCGCATGACTTATCTGTCAGGTGTTGGGTCACGGTTGCCCCCCACTCTCTCGCTTGAACTAAGGCCAAGGTCAGGTCTGGGCGTCGTTAAGGGACAGTGTCTCCCTCGAGCGACCCTTGTAGTCAGGGGAAGGTGGTCCAAAGGCCATTTTTAAGGTGGTACCGGCCTCAGGATCACTTTTTTCCAGAAAAACTTGTATAAAACATCTTTTAAGTGTGATTTATTAACTGGGATGAAAATTAAATCGGCTTCGAGGCTAGTTTTATTGCAATTCATCCTTGAAAGTGGAGATCTGTGCATGGGCTCTTAGGAAGATTGTTCAAAATACACCAGAAAAACATCAACTTGAACGAGAGACAAATATTCAAGCTTTTAATTTAAGTTAGTTTGAGCGAAATATCATTTCACCTGGAAACCAATGAGTTTGGTCTCGTTTTAAAGAAAATATATCCTTCCGATGATACTTAAATATCATCCTCACTGAACTACTTTCCGAAATATTTGATGAAAAATACCAGACCTTGTACGTGGAAAACGGTGGGTGTATACACTAGAGAGAGACATTATTTTTAATATAAGGAATTTTTAACGCCTAGATGTTGTCAAAAAACTAACAGTGTGGAGTTAATATGTTTTCTCAACTATTTTTGAAAATAAATCGTATTGTCACCGTAGCAATTCTTTTCAGAATCACAAGAAACCTTCCGTTGCTAAGAAGTTTCAAACGTACCGCGCAAAAAAACGAATCAAGTTAATGACTTATGTGGTTATTTTTATTTAATTACTTAGAAATTCAGTATTATAGAAGTATATTATTGCGCCATTAATAATCCAATATTTTATTAATACTTCCTATTACTGCAGAAATTGAAACGTAATTTGAATATGGTCTCCATTATGACAAGGGTTCTATCTCACTCAAACTACCTTAAGCTGTCTATCAGAAGTAAAAGGTCCTGGGAAATTGAATAAAAATTAAACACAGCCACCTTTTCACCTATTTATTAAGTTTATTAGTGAATTGCTGCCTTAATCAAAGCAAAAATGCGGTAGCTCCACGCAAATATCGCTGCAGTCCATTCATATCGCTGGACAAATGTGGTACCTGAAAACATATATTTGTAGAATATTCTGTATATTTCATACCTTAACTTTGATTTTCCTCAGGTAGTCCATTTTATCAGCAGTGGCAGGATAATTTTAACTGAATATATGAAAATGTGTAATTTAGTATTTATCTTGACTCTTGTGGCCAAGCCGCAGAGCCACCTTAAGAGGAGGTGGAAGATAGTTTGGCGCAAGGCACTTTTAATAAATTCAAAAATTATTTGACTTGACCAGGATGCTAAGCCACTCCTCCTTGTTACCGGTCAAGTGTGTTTGCCAGTTATTCACTAATGCGCATGACTGAGAATAACCACATTATTTGTGTATTTTTTGCGACGTATATGATTCGCGTAGATCTCCCTAATGCCTCGTCCGTCTCGCCAAAATGTATATTCCTGGTTTTATAAACTGGAGTTACTTATTTTTCTCGATATGGAAGCCGGAGTTAATAAGCTGTCCCATCAATATCGTTTACATCAATGAACAAGGAAATGTGGTTGATAATTGGTAAAAGATCAAAATTCCTATTATATTAAATGACACTCTTGAAGTAGAAATATGTCCATTAAATGATCTAATATATCAAAGCATAAATTATAAATTATACAGTTCATATCTGACTTTTCTTCGTAATTGTTACATATTAAATAAAATTGGGAATCTGATGATACTACCTAAAGATAAAGATAAGTATTTACAAACTTGCTCAGAAGAGTTATAATTTTAAATTAGCTTATAATAAATTATTTTTAACTGCTAAAGTAGTGAGATTATTCATGAAATTCTGCGCTACAAATCCCGTTTAAAATTTTTGAAATGGTCTAAATATTTTGATCATCCAAAATGAATGCGCCATTAATATTTAAATGAGTAGCAAGACATCATCACTTCATTGGTCGTTCGATCCTTAGATTGGTTGACTGCAGGCCTCCAGCCTTCCCTATTTTATGTCCTGGTTTCTCTTCCTATGTATATACTTTCCTCTTTATTTGGTCCATGAACGTATTCCTAGGGTTTTCATCTGGGGACCTTTCCCCCTATTTTACCTTCAATTATGTTCCTCGCATGGAAATTTGGAAATAAATTTTTAAAAATATTTATTTTAATGCATAGCATATCCAATTTGAATACGAATGAACGGAAGTTTGCCGACTTCTTTCGTTTCTTTATCCTTTAAATCCGATGTCAATATGCTGTCGCCTGTAGCCCTAACCTTTCAGATCATCTCCAGCGAATTCTGAAAGACCAACGCGTTGCGAACCGAGCGAATGGGATGTGAACGTCAAAACTCGTCGCGTCGTTGCAGGCTGGAATCGATGAATGATTCTTCGTGAACACTCGCGCGCACTGAGCGCAACCTTCGAACATTCGCAAAGGATCCGGTTTCGCAGGTCTCTCTCTTTCTTTCTCCTGCGCGATTAGAGATGCACCCCGATATGAAGCCTCTCCCCCTCGGCCATTATCATCATCCCTATTCAACCTCTCTCGTTTCGCGTCGGGATGTGTCGATCGTTGCAGGGGTAGCGGGAGGCCGCCGTGGGATGAAGGGGGGACAGTAGGAGGGCAGAAAGTTGGAGGAGGCTTCTATGGGGCGGGCGGTTGGTCGGGATGACGTCGACGTGCTACGCAGCCTGGGAGACGCCGCAAAGGGGGCCGTGTTCATCATCAACAATGGGAGAAGTGGAATTAAGTGTTCATTTGGGTATTCCAACAGCTGATAGGCGAGTATTTCTATTTGGGAAGTTTATCGGGTGGGTGATTTCATGGATGGTGACGTTTCAATGGCCGAACCGTCTGTCGTTTTCAGGGCATAATGTTGTCGAAGACTCGACCATCAATTAGCATTTATATAATTTGGGTTTATGGCGTGGAATTTGGAATTTAAGTGGAAATAGTTGATAGGGACGTGTTTTTTATCCGAAATGATTTGTTGATATTTATTTGGAAATGGTATAGTATTATAAAAGTTATTTTTTCGTATTAAGGAGAAAATCTATACATATGTCATCGATTTATTTCGAAATACATGTCAAGTGACATAAATTTACGTGTTAAAATTGCATCTAATTTCCAAGAAACCAAATAAATAATGGGTATTTTCTGTCGCTTTTGCCTATACTTATTACAAATCAGTACTTGTATGCAAAGTTTCTCGCAGATTTGTACACAATACAAAAATCGTTCCGACCACCTTAAATTCACACCCTGGGAAAGCCTCAGATCTTAACAGAGAGGTAGATTTTAGGACTGTCTTTCTCCTAACTTTCCAATTTTTGGGACGTCTCATTTTTCCTCATGTTAAGGCTCACCATTTCGTCTCTTAAATTCATCATACCATCGAATCTCTTTAAAGTTGCCCACAAAGAACATTTCAATTAGCTCCTACATTTTATATCGTCCCTTGTCCATTTTTTCTGCCTTCTCCGTACCTGCACCACCATCTTTCGTTCCTATCCCTTCGCATGTACTAACTTCTGGTACGTCTTACTAGCTACTCAGTTCACTCTCTCCGTTCTCCTCCAAACCTACCCACAACTTCAATACATCCAGTCTACATACATCCTTTTTATGAGATGGCCAAATTTCCGGCCATGCGCAGCACCACGTTCTGGTTAGAGTTTCCACCATTATCTTCACTTCTCGCCTCAGACACCCCCTCATCAAAGTAGGAAACCTGTAATGGATAAAGGAGGAGTTGGAAAAGGAATTGGTATAGGGTGGGGATGGAGATGAGAAGCGTGTTGGCAATGGAAATAGCTAGATCCCCGAGGCCATAGCCATTTCCGATGATAATGATTTGAGGGTTAAGATTCGTCGATCACTAATACGATAGTAGAGACGTTTATCTCTTGCATGTATTACGGTATATTAATGGAGGGAAGGGATGAAGATGTAAGGTGTTTTGGCGATGGAAGCAATTGATTTCCTGTGGCTGTACTCTTGAATAATAGCCAAGATTGAAGTATTTAACTTCTTCCATTGCTGGTACGGAAGTAGAGATGTTAATCTAATGCAGGTGTCTTGGTGGATTACTGGTCTCCACCTGCTTTTGGCGTAGTCGTGAGTGATGTACGGGAGAGAAGAACCTCTAGCACCTCTCTTTTCAATAAAGCAGTTCTCTTATTTTATCGTTTGTACCTTATGCATAGGTAGTGAGGTGAAAGGTGGTATCCAGCGAGACAGCTTGAAAGTTACGTGATCTGAATTTTTAAGCGTGCAACCTTGAAGTTTTACGTGTAGTTCATCTAGTTGCTCCCAACTCAGTCCCTCCAATGATATAATATTTTCACACTACGCTCTCACTCGCGGTAGTCTTAGACAAAATGGACGGATATAGTTTAATTTTTTTCCAAAATAGGGTTATTAGATCCCTCGGTGCGTGCTCCCGCTACCGAAATACTCGAGATGTGGCCAAACTGAGACAAATTACCCTCTCTTTATAATTATTTTCTTGGGAATCTCCATACTATACACTTGGTAGTGTCAAAACAATTCTTTTCGAATCCATTTCTTGATTATGGTAAAGGATGATGACAGTGTGAAATACGGCTACCGTGAGTTTTAAAGGAAATCTAATATCGTGTCATCGGGACCATTCAGCCCTTAGAAAAAGTTTTTCTTTTAAGTCAATGAGAATTTTCCCACCTGTTATTAAGAAGTATAATTTCTTGGTAAATTTGACAGTTTTTGGGGATACGTTAGGGATAAGTTACATTTCAATGCCTTGTAAAAGAAACCCCACACTCAAGGTTATATTGACACTTAAAAAAAAAATAAAAAAAAAAAATATATATATATATATATATATATATATATATATATATATATATATATATATATATATATATATATACATATATATATATATATATAATCGTTCACTCATTCACTCAGACCGCACAGCGGCAAATACTCACATAAATATTTATACAGAAAGGTAGAAAGAAAGTGGATAGGAACACAAAATGAACGAACACAGTGGTGGTGTGAAGATGTAAAGATGGCCGATTCCAAGCAGAAAAAATTCGACTGGACCGGGAATCGAACCACGGACCTTTGGATGTCGCGTCCACTGCTCAGACCACCGAGCTACCCAGTCTACAAAGAAACCACTGGAATCGGCGGGGGTTTATATGAACAAACACTCCCCAAGGCATGACCCATGAGAGCGGCCAGTAGATGGCGCGCGGGCAGCTTTTCACCCACCCATATATATATATATATATATATATATATATATATATATATATATATATATATATATATATATATATATATATATATATATATAAGCTAGCAACAAGGCGTTGAGGTTGGGGATGGATAGATAGGTATATCAGTGGACACTCACAGAAAGGCGATCCATGGTGACATCCGAGAGCAGTGGACACCGGTGTCACCATGGATCGCCTTTCTGTGAGTGTCCACTGATATACCTATCTATCCATCCCCAACCTCAACGCCTTGTTGCTAGCTTATATTTCTAAATTTATTTCCTTTTTCTGTAATATATTTATATATATATATATATATATATATATATATCCACCCGACATAAACACGTGTAGTGCACAAATATTGTAAAATATGTCACAGGCTTGACTGGCAGTTACACATAGAAAACACAAAAAGGAAAAACTCACAGATATTTATATATATTCGGCGGACACAACCGCCTTCGTCAGAAATAAGTAGGTACTCAAGTACCTACTTATTTCTGAGCAAAAAAATTGCAATTTTGGATGTTAAAAAAGTTACCAACAAAAAACTTCCAAAACATATTCAAAGTAACCCCATAGCTTTTCTAGTCCTCGAATTTTCATTCAGAATCCATGCGAGCCCGTGTCATTCTTGCTCAGACAGTAGACCCCAATTTCCTGCGGCGTAGGTACTCTAAATTCTTCCTAAACCAGTGCAAAGTGTCACCTCTCCTTCACTTTTTCATCTCATAATCTTCAATGCGCCTGATGTGGGCTTTTCGCCGTGGGGCTAGAGGGATTGATGGGGTGTGGGGATAGTGAAAAGGGCACGCATCGAAGAGCCCTCTAATCGAGATGACCGCCTCTCTTCCCGAAAGGGTGCGGCGAGAAGGGGCGGGTGCTCGCGTGTGGGCGTCCGGGATTTTTATCTCCCGTTCGCAACGGCAGAGGGCAGTGTGGGTGTATCGGTCACGTGACCCGCGATGAAAGATTTCCTCGCCCCTCCTTCCTCCTCTGAGGATGATCGATCGGCTTTTGTTTTCGGATTCCGATCGTAGGGTCGCCTTCCCGTCTCCTCCTTCGCCTAGTCTCATCCCTATCACCTCCAATTCCTCATCCTCTCCATTCTTGCCTTGTCGTCACATTCTACGCTTGACTTAGGTTTTAGTCCAAGCTTTCATCCCATCTACTGTTCATTCTTATCACTGTTTTTTTCTGATGTGTTCATCCCCATTCTTATCTGCCTTATACCTCTACCACAAATGCCATTTCATGCATATTTCTCAAGTTTTTTTCTCTAAAGTAGTGACGCGCATGGGTGTAATGGCATACGCCAAAGAGGGTGGAATTCCCCTGGAACATATCATTTGACTCACCAGAGATTCGAACCCGAGTCTCCATGAGATTTCTGTTGAACTGATACACTTCGAGAGACAGCTCCAGAGAGACAGTGATATGTCCCACTAGGGAAAGTTCGTTTTTCTCGTACTTACTTCATTATGGCTTCAATATGTCTATATTAGTCTTTAACTTGATTCATTTTTTTCAAATGGAACCATTTGTACGTATAAAACTCCTTTTCAATGGAAGGTTTTTAGGGATTCTGAAAACATTACTACGATACTATATAAAATGCGATTTATTTTCACAAATAGTCGATAAAACACACAAACTACATCGTATTGATTTTTTGACAAAATCTAGGTACTGAAAATTCCTTTTTTTTAAATAAGGTCTCTCTGGAGTGCATACACGTAACATTCCCCTTGCAAAAGTGATGGTATTTTGTGTCATAAATCTTGGAAAGAAGTTCCATAAGGGGCACATATTTTGGTATCATCGGAAGGGCGAGATTTTTTTCTTTAAAAGGAGAATAAATTCATTAATTTCTAGGTGAAATGATATTCCGTTCGAGCTACCTTAAGTGCCACAATATCATCCCCACGGTATTTTTCGGTAGCAAGGTATTTTCCGTAAAATATCTCGGAAAGTAGTTCGGTAAGGGGTTGATATTTTGGTACCTTGAGATGAGTGAGATATTTTTCTTTATAATGAGACCAAATTCATTGACGTCCAGGAGAAATGATACGTCGCTCAAACTACCTTAACCCTTTGAGTGCGGTCTGACGTGATATCATGTCATGGTTGTCTTTACGCTGGTGCTGATGACGTTATATCACGTCAAGGGTAGTCAAGTCAAGGGTAGTCAAGGGTAATAAGGGTATAGGCCTCCTAAAGCTGGAACATTCGCGGTACCCATGACGTGATATCACGTCATCAGCACCAGCGTAAAGACAACCATGACGTGATATCACGTCAGACCGCACTCAAAGGGTTAAGCAACCATTCGCCCCTATTTCCTCTTTCAACCGCCTACTTTGCCTCCTATTGCCTCTTCCAACCGCCTACTTTGCCTCCTTCTTATCTTCTCCAGCCGTTTCCTCTCCTCACCCACTATACTAAGCTCTACCTCGTCTTACTTTCCGTTCCCCGCACTTTCTCCTCCAAATCCACATCCCAAACGCCTGCAGTTTATTCTCGCGGTACCTTCCCAGAGAATACGCCATGGAAAAGTAATATCAAATTTTAAATTTTCAAAGAAAAAGAGTGATGTCAAAATCAGGTTCTCTTTTTCTCGCTCTGGTCTATATCTCCTCCCGCCGTCAGCGCTGCTGTGCCCGCATCCCATGTGGCTGTCGGCTCTCCTTCCGCCCGACGTACTCGGCGAGCAGAGGTGACGCACACTCTTTGATGTGTGAGATTTCTCGTTGCACTGATCTTCTTGACGCTAACTGGGGGTGACGCGACGATCGGAATGTAAACATCTTCTCCCGCGCAATTACGGAAACCTTACCTTTCGCTGCACGCCCACCTTCTTGAAAGAACGCTTCATATTTACCTTACTCTCGTCCGGGAATGAGCCGGATGTCGAGTAGAACCAGGAGCATGTCACATTAGTCGAGTTGGTGGAGCCAGAAAGGCATCTCAATTTTTATAAAACCGATTAAAATTAGTCACTGTGTTTCATTTTCAATTTGGCGGATGAGTGGCAGAACTGGTTTTTCGGGATTCGAATCCTACCGCTGTAAGTTTCTTTTTTATCCGGGGCGATAAAAATTCTCTGCTGCGAAAGTATAGAGCGATTATTTGAGGTGACAGAAGAATTGTATTAACTAAGCGACGGAATACAGATATACGAAAGGAGTAAAGCATGATGATTCGATTCCAGCTCTTGTGAGTAATATTAGCTGGTGTGATTCACAGAAACTACCACGAGAAAAAATTCAGCTAAGAGCGGGAATTGAGCCACACACCTTTTCTGCTTCGGGACAATGTGTATACCACGATATTACGCTATTTAAGAGGCAGTTGAAGTGCCATTATTGGATTAAACCTCGCGGCTTTCTTCAAGTCTTCTTCCAGCTGGTGTTACAATCCTATATGAACCACAAGGGCATTACATCTAGTTCCCTTAAATCATCCCAAGATTGCCACGATAATTAGGAAGCCTTGGTAATAGGGAATTAGATACAATAGAATGAAGCAACCCTTTTTAAAATGCCATAATCTATACAACTTCTTAATTCTGAAATCACTTTTTTCATGCATCCAACGATGCGATTGGGCAGCAACGTTATAGCGCCACAGATTTCATCGCGTCTAGTGTCTTGCTCTGAATTAATAGGCAGTGCCTCGTTAATTTGATCGGGCCTGCGTTCTCTGGGGTACCAATACATACTCGAAGCATTTTTCTGGCGAGCTCGCCGCGGTCAAATTTTTTGATGAAAATTATTTTAAAAATTTGGAGACTAATTCATTAGCGTCTCATGACTAACCGATTTCCCTGGAAAATTCAAAAGTTTGGGAAGCAGGAGAAAGCTGAATTAGAATTTTTCGGGTTCTACCCGCGTTGCAACATTTTAATGGACAACCGTCTCGCCGGTTTCATATGAACATCATCAGATCCTAATGTTTAGGACATAATTAATGTAATCCTGAACATCAGGATATGACAGGAATGCCGGCGAAATGGTCGTCCATTAAAATGCTGCAACGCGGAAAAAACTCGCAAAATTCGAATTTACCAGCAAACCTCCGAAACCTCTGTAACAATTTCAGAAGATAACTACTACCCCGAATGGTAAGTTGCATTAAATACAATTGGACTGTATGATTTTTATGTTGGTATGGAGTGGGAGATCGGTGAAACATAAGTTTATAAAGCGGAGGCGTATAATGGGCATAGAAATGGTCAATGTGCATAGTTGAAAAAAATAAGAGTGAGGCAGAGACGAAGTATAGGTATAAGAGTGATTTTTGCTAATGAATATTGCATGCTGTTAGATAATGAAGTATCCTTTGGAATAAAGAATTTCTGGGGCAGAATTACATTTATTTAAAGCTGATTTTAAGCTATCCGGGACTAGTCAC
Organism: Ceriagrion tenellum; assembly: GCA_963169105.1. Lineage (NCBI taxonomy): Eukaryota > Metazoa > Arthropoda > Insecta > Odonata > Coenagrionidae > Ceriagrion > Ceriagrion tenellum. The sequence continues at coordinate 91,372,758 of OY720634.1, forward strand.
GGAGTTCAACTTTTACGGAGTCACCCGCAATGCGCAATTGTGCGAAATTCCACAGAGAATAAATCATCCGCCTCGACCGGGATTCGAACCCGGATCCCTCGATTTCCGCCCGAGTGCTTTAGCCAGTTAAGTTACCGAGGCGTCCTTTTCCGCTGTGGATTTTTGAAGAGGACGCCTCTGTAGATTAACTGGATAAAGCACTCGGCCGGAAATCGAGGGAACCGGGTTCAAATCCCGGTCAAGGCGGATGATTTTTTTCTCAGGGGAATTTAGCATTAATGGAGGGGTTTAATAAAGGTCGGCGGTATGAGAGGCAGGCAAGAAAGTGTATCTATTAGGGAAGGCGACCGACAGTTGGGGTCATTTGCACCATTTAGAGAGGGGTAGGTTGGTTATGGGGAATGGAAAATAGGGCAAATTTGGTGCCGAGATTCAGCTTTTTTTTAAAGAATGCCGCCAGTGTTGACAGTCAGACGTCCAATCTTAAGGAACCGTGCACCTTGAAGCGCTAACCATACCAAAGTTGAGGTCGGCCGTCTAAGTAAAATCTGCACCGCTTCCGGAATTCTAAACTGGGCACTCTGGCTAAGTTTCTGCCTCTCTAGTCATCAAACCGGACAGGTCTGCAAAGCGTGAGAAAAGAGAAGTATTAGGCTTGGAAAACGGTACAAAAACTTTATAGGTAGTGAGAAGGAGGCCATTGTTCTAACTACTTCGGACTTCAAAAGTCGCGTTGCCCAGGAGAGTAGTTGAAGGAAATGACACGGTCACCATGGCGCTGCTCTGCAGCGGAGATGACGAAGGGAAAGGGATGAGGAATGGACATAGTATTAGTCCCCCCGCGACATAGGTGGGTCATTTTATTTTGTACTTCTCTCGCTGACCTTTGCCCGGTAGATCTGGCCAGTGAATATTTAGCTCAAGAAGGTCAGTGCAATTGATTTTCGTTATCTGATCAAAAGGAGGACCTACTGTTTTCCGACCCCAAAACCTGTGCTTCGAACGACTATTTTCTTAAGAATAATAACATTTGCTGTCATGAGAAAATTTAGGCTTAGTGTAGCCTTGTACATTTTTTAAACTTATTAAACGTTACCATGTAAATACTCCTTTGGGTACAATCTCACGCGAAAAAGCGTTAAACCGTAGGTTTAATCTCGTTTAGCTTTAACACTTTTAGCTTGTGTTGCTTAAATCTCTTTAAAGTACTTTACTAAGGAAGTTGGTAGACAAGGTAAACAGCAGGAGTTTTCCCTTGGCAACGTTGCAACATTCGTCACAGTATGTCGGCTATGTTCTCTGATGAAAACCGGAAGTGTGTCATTTAAACCTGAATTAGAAAACCATTGTTATATTATCGATGACCTAAACTGAAAAAAATGTATTAGGGGCCTCAATATCTAGTGCATGTTTTTGAACAATTTCATTCGGGCGGCAATATGGCATTAAAAAGTTACGTGAAGAGGTATTGTCGCACTGTCATTAAGACAATGTATTTCAGCGTTACAATTCATCATTTTAAAACCCGTGTATCTTCGTTAAATGGCCCAAGACACGGTAATATTTTCACACCATCCGATAATAGAAATATTATTTTTTTATAATTTACATTAAAATTAAGGTAGGTGATCTGGCTTGCTTAAATGTAAGTTCCTTCTTAATGACCAAAAGACTTTAAATGAAGTGAATTATGCGTCTCATATCTACACTATATTTGGTTCCTCATCCGGTTTCGATGCCTTGCAATATCAAGTACTTTCCTGATAGTGACGCGGAGATAGCGTCGAAAACATTCAAAGACCTCGGAGAGTGTATTTTATGGAGCATTATGTTTTATTTATTAATGCCTCAATAACACAGAGGTAATTCACCAACGATCCTTAATTAGTAAAATGAAATCCAATGCTCTCATACTTAGGGGAACCCTGGCAAATATCCTATGCCAAATGCGCAGTACGAAAAAATTGTCTTTTTCATCGAAAACAAAATGGTATGAGGTTCCCTGTACCAAAAAATTCTCTCGTTCAGTGAGGCCTTTGTTTTTTCCAAACCAGATCTAATTTTTCAGAAAAACCATCAAAAAAACGACTGTAAATTGTTTTCATGGTGAATTCGTGAAATTGTGAACTTTTTTTGAATAGTGATCATAACTAAGTCATTTTTTCTTTAATGTATATGTTAATTTTCCACTATTTAAAAATTTTGACCCGGATAATTTTTCCACGGGTGATAGTTGACTGGTAATTTGACTGCGTACGTGTGAAATGCTGCCCCTGGTGATGTGGTAATGAATCAGCCATATTAAATGGGGTAATGGGTCATATTTTCTTATCTTTTCTCTGTGGCTTATCAATTAGTTTTTTACTAGTAACTATAACTTATCATGGACTTTATAACTTATCATGGATCTTATAACTTATCATGGACCGTCCTACAAAGGTCCACCAGCAGAATGTCCCATGAATATCTGGTGACATCAGTAATATTAAGGTAGTTTTAGTGAAATATAATTTCACCTAGAAATCAGTTTATGTATTCTCATTCTGAATAAAAATATCTCACCTTTTAAAGATAACGAAATATTATCCACTTACCGAGCTATTTGCCAGGACATTTGCCAAAATATCCATAAAAACAGCCATTTTACATCGGTAATGGTACGTTTATTCACTCTTGTGTCTACGCACTAAGACTTTATTTAAAAAATGAAGTATTTCTAAAACCTATATCTCGTAAAAAAAAGTTAACAGTGAGTAGTTGTAATGTTATTATATATGTTCAACTGTTCTTTAAAATAAATCATATTTTCACTGCAATAATTCACTCAGGATCACAAAAAAACCTATTGTGTTGGCGATTTAAACGTACCGCGCCAAAGAACTGAGTCGAGTAAAAGACTTACATAGATATATTTATTTAATTACTTTGGATTTCAGTCATATGAAGGTATATTCTTACACCATTAATAATTTAATATTTAATTCATATTTCCCAGAGCTGCTGAATTTAAAACGTAAAATTCGAATATGGTCTCTATTATGACTAGGGAACTATCTCCCTCAAACTACCTTAAAAGGGGAACTTGACACTGCTTAGGCAAACACAATCGACGCTTTAAAAAGTACAAAGGTTTGTATGAAGATTATCATAATGTTAAAATTGATACTTACTACTTGCGTGAAATTAGGCTTTGATGTTAAGTTCGATCAGTGTTCGTTATTTGAGGTGACTTAACACGAGTTGACTCAAATCCAGCCCAAATACTCAAGCCACTCGGATAGTTTCAGCGATACGCATTATCAGCTGCCATGTAAAATTCTAACATATAAGAGTTGTGTCATATTTAACAGAGAAAGCTTGCTTTTACGATTAGAATCAATCCCTTCGTTAAGCTATCCATAAATGCGCTCTGGCGTTGGAGAGAGACTCCTTTAAGTATGTTGCTTATCACAGTGAAAGTGAAAGCTATGCCTCCAACCAAAGTTTCAATTTTAGAACAGAGCTTGAGGTGACTCAGGGGTTTCAGGCTATTCCTTAGAGGGTGTTTGAAAGCTTACGATTTAGATATGAAGTCACTTCCTACTTGGTTGCATGTGCAGCGAAAAATTCCGTATTTGGCGCAGATTCTTGTTTCGATTATCAAGCAGATGTGTATCGAAAATCAGTGAAGTAACTCACTACTTTTTTGTTGAAAGGGCAGTGAAACTGGACGCAGATGGTTTTGAGGGAAAGCGAACGGCGAATATGAGCTCATCTTCCTGTTATGCGAGATATCGGGCTGGCATTTCCATCAGAGTGGATTAACTAGTCTTGAGACTGGCTTCAGTCAGTATTCTTTGGAACTCAATGATTCTCTACAGGTACGAAAAACTTCCATCACCTGTCTGCATAAGAAGTTTAAAATAATATAAGTCTGACAGAATTAAAGAGATATTTTTGCGTTAACGTATAATTGCATAATATACATGTATTTCTGGGCCAAAATAATTGGCAGTCTGTTTCTCAACATCCAATACAATTAGACAACTTTTACTTTTTCCACACTTGTCCATATCTTTTACAACCATTTTCACTTAAATATTAATTTCATAGGTATCATTCCTTAAATATATTTATAGTCCTTATCAAAATTTCTTCATTCAGCCTGGGTGTAAGGAGATATAACATTTTTTGGTGATTTACTCCATCTTAGCTGTCTCATATCCTAACTTAAATACATCTCTACGCATTAATTTATTCTAAGAGAGAGAATAACTCAACGCCTTAGGATATTATTCAAATCAATCCATGGAGAAAATATTCCAAATTTGAAGTGATACCTATTTTCAGTATTCTAGGTCGTTTTAAGAAAATATTTAATCTATGTAATCGCACCGCTTGGGGCTGACGCACACTATTTCGCTTCCCACAACAGATGATAGAAACTTTTTCTTGGATTATTTCCGGTACTCTTAGGCCACATAGTGCTCGAAATTTTAAGAAATCTCTTGCTTTCAAAAAAAACAAAGCGGGCTATGATGACACATTGAGATACGGAAATGCCTTCATTTTTGAGTCATCTGACGTGTGGTTTGTAAAAAAAATATTCCATTGGTTAAAGAAATTGTAATGAAATTGCTAACTATTTGTTATAGTGTAAAATAAAAATTAAATCACATCTATGAGAAATGATTATCAGAATTCGCATATATTAGTAGGTATCACATGCAGTATTAATGAATTCATGAATTTTAGCGCACAACTTACAGTTTTCTCAAACTCATTATCATCATCAATTACTGTCTAGGATTCGGTCATCGGTTCTGTCCACCTCAGGTGATAGCTGGTACCCTCATCACTTCTTTGGTCGTCCGCGATCTCTTTTTCTACATGGTCTACAGCTGATAAGTAATCGACAACCTCAAAATGCACTCATTCTATTTGTTACGGTGTTTTTTAATCGTTTCTATGATTGCTGAAACATCAAATGCAGAAGGAATGTCTTTATTAGAGAGTTTAGTCAGCCAACAGTCGTAATCCGTATGAACGCTCATGAAACATTTTAAGTTGAAAAAATTCTGTCGCAGTTTCAACCGTGATGTGTTTTTTTTAGCCATTCCTTGTGCTGAAGTTTGTTTGCATGATAAGTCGTTCAATTTCAGGTGATCAACTTTGTAGAATATTGAACAGGCAGTGACATGTGTAAGAGCCATTATATATATTATAGAGTATAAGAAAAAACATACCTTTAAACGAAGGAGGGCTGTTTAATTTTCTATGTTACCAGCCATAACCTTTTGAACGTTCAACTCAATAAGTCTATGTTATGATTTATTGAATATTATTACGCATGGAATTGCCTAATTTTGAAAAGAAAAACGTGGGATATTTCAAATCTAGTGTTTACATTTACTTTTTAGGCGTGAATCATCGTTGTGTCTTTCGATTTGGTGTGAATCTGGAAAGTCTCCAAGTAGTGAGGGTCACCAGGTGCTACACGCGCTTGATGTGAGGAATATTTTTTCAATATTGACCTTAAATTTCCGACAGAACGCACGGCATTTCAAGTTTATTTTAATAAACCGAAGATACTAATCGTAACGGCAGGGTGACAGGTTGCTTAGCAGCATCGTAACACTATCGCAGATGCCATTTTCTTGACCTGAAAAAACATGGAAGGCGAAAGGGATGTTAGCGACCGCCCACCCTTTTCGAGTCCGACTCTGGTGACACCAGTTATACCTCGAAGAAACTGCGAAAAATAAGTTTTCCATAGCATTAAGTGCTTCCCCACGTGTGTTGTAGATTGAGTTCCATTACTGTGCGTTAAATAACACTAACGGTGTTGCATCAATTAATGGATCTCTCATTGGTCGTTCAATCCTAAGATTAGTTAACTGCAGTCCTCCACTCCTCATCTAATGCTGCTTCCCCACCTCCTGGTATCTCTTCCTATTTTCTTTCCTCTATATTTGGTCCATGAACTTATTCCTAGGTCTTCCTCTGGGGACTTTTCCCTCTATTTTACCTTAAATTATATTCCTCACAAACCCATTGTATTTCAGGGTGTGTTCAATCCATCTGGATCTTCTTTTCTGTGTGATATTTTCACAACTTAAGGATATTTTGCATAAATTGCAAAAATAATCGTGTTATATTACCCAATAACAACTGAATCATTGGTTGAATTCAACATTTTCCGCGATACACGGTGGAACAGCATTTAAAGATTTTTAATCATTTTAGAACGTTTGGGAATAACCTTGTAATTGTAATAAGAAACACAATTAATCTGCAAAATTACTTCTCTCCTAGTTCAGTCTTTTTGTTTTCTGAAGTAATGTCCATTACAGTCTGTGTACCAGCCTCTACTCTTACTCTTTTTCCTACTTTGGGTGCATATACTGCTGAGGCTGTTAATACTACACCAGTGTATGTACTGTCATAAATTGCGCGTTAGGTCTCATGAGCACCAATACAAAACGCGCGAATAATAGTTTTAAAAACCGTAAGAAACAAGACACCTGTGCAAACCAGAAATATAGTATTTAAGAGGCTAGTTAATTTTATGAAAAAATATGCACTTTCCCTCGCATCCCTGCTCTCGCAAAAACAGAAAGGAAATTACCGCATCAATGTTTCATTAGAGGAAATATTATCGAATCAACCGAAAATTGCCATCGGGACCCCCACCAATTCGTGATTTTTTTCCAGCGAACTGCCTCCGATGGTGACTCACTCGCTTATAATATTTTTCTTTTTGCCTCAAGAAAGCATAATATCGAGAAGAAAGGAGCATGAGCTGCCGCTCACCCATTCTGGATCCGACCCTGGAAACACTAGTTTATTTTTCACATCCCTCGGAATTTAAAACTGCGCACCGCGAGTCCTTCCCATTCTATTCAGTTAGGCAGGCACCCTTACCCAATTATGCACGCGAAAGGATTAAGGACCCATCTTTATGGACCGCATTATCCAACTCTCGTCGGCGTAATTCCGTCGCTAAACAATTCGCATCCTCTTCGTGAGCCGTCCAAATGAAGCGAACAATGGGTGGAGGGTGAGAGAGGGGGCGGGGTGGGCTTAGGATTCGTATGTGAGTATTTTGGGTGAGCGGAGTTAAAGGAGGCTTTTCTTTTTTTTTATTCAAGGCGGAGGTTTCAGAGAAGGAAAAGGCTTATGGATATAATAAATCCTGTCGCCCTCTTTCCCCATCCCATTTTAATTTTCTTATCCCCGTTCGTACCTTTCCCAACGTTCTGCGCATGGCGAGCGAACTGGAATTCGCGTAGGCGCGCATCTCCGTGGGTTTTTTAATGACCGGGAGAACAAGAGAATGTTTGGAGGGGCGTAGTTTGTCAACGTAAACGAGTCGGGCGGACGAGACATGAATGGAAGGCAGAGAAAGAAAGAGAAATCTTTGAATGCTTTCAAGACTGCTTTATTTCGCGCATCCACAACCACTGCTCGTGATCTTACATTTGGATCGATTCGAAGAAGTGTTCCAGGACCCTTTGGCGAGGCTCTTAAAGTCTATACGGAACTACGTCTGGGGAATTCCGTATTTCCCAGCCCATTACACTCTTCTTTGTCGAAAATGTGCAGTCAAATTAGTTTATGTCTTAAGGTGGCAAAATGTGGTATGTATTATTGTACAATCGAACGTATCGCAGAATGTACAAGAAAATGAGTATAATTAGAGCAGCTTCTATTTCCCGTTCAGTAATTCAGACAATCATACAATTTGCCCATTTATATGGTACAATTTTCCTCGTGAAAGAGTTCACGCATTCCTGTGAACAATAAAATGTACCGTGTTAAGTGGCCTTCATGGTCCGACAGAAAATCTGCGTAAAAATGCATTCCATTTTGCGTGGCCTTCGGAAAGTGTTCATTTATCTCTATTTTCACCATGAATTGATTTGTGGCCGCGAGCTTTAGGTGCTCTCTCCCGCACTCATTTGTTTCTGGGATCTACGAGGAATACTTCAATGCCGTTGCTGTTTTTTTATAAGTAAACGAACCAATTTACTTCCCGTTCATTGTTAACAGTAGCAGATTTTATGATCGTTTTCTTCTTATATTTTACCCGAAATAACACAGTGCGTCTTTTGGGCCGAGAAATACGTTACTCAATGTAATTATTGTGTGATGTCGAGGTACTTGGGGAAAACTGATCCTAAAATCCCTCTATATTGTCACAACGTCTAATTGATGCTTCTTCTTACGTCATTACATATTTATTCAGCTCATTACAACTGCAAATGTTATAAGGTGCTTTAAGCAGAACTGATTTTTTTTAATTAACCAAATGACTTATTAGTTCTCTTTATATCCGTCAATAAAGCAATGATCACAGTTATCAATGGAAACTTTAACTGAACAAATTCTAGGAATGGGAAAATGAGTTCAGGTAAAACTTAAGAGGATAAATTAAGTCTTTTCCCTTTGTACTGTAACTCATCTAGCGATTTTTTACGTTACGTGGCTCAGGCGTACTAGCCTTGGAAAAACAAGCTTCCATTCAATTTTGGGAAAATGTACACAACCGTTGCATAATTTTGGTGAGCTTACGCCCAGTCGGCTGCATCTCTCTGGCGCAAATTTAAGTGGTCCAACGCTGCCCTCTTAAATTTCGGTCGGTCAGGTTACACGAAGGCGTTAGCTCCCCGAGTTTCCTGCTCCTTCCCTTGTTGCCACCTTAAATTTCGCGGGTTATCGACTCGTAAAAACTTCCACTTGCCGGACAGCTCTCGCCCCATGCACAGCGTGAGAAAAACATTATCTCTAATACACTCTCTTTCCTTTTGAGTAACCTATCAGCTCGAGATGTTTGCTGAGAGGATTTTTTTCTACGAAAATAAACCGAAAAAATAATCCTACGAAGAACAATTCATGTACACCCACGGGTCTGCGAAGAGAACTGCAATTTTTTGAGCCAAAATTTACATGCGAAACGACTAGTCCCCTCCTTAATTTTGCGTGGGTTTAGGTGTCCTTATTTTTCTGATCATCTAGTATAAGTAGCTTTTACAGCTCATCGGATCGGAAATGAAAATCTTACATTTCAGTTTTTATGTCTCACCCAAGCAAGAGGTGGCTAGGTGAGTGGTGTACATTTTGGACCTGTATAAAATGGGTTATGTGCTTACCAGAGCTCAAGAAATCTCCGCAACATAGGTTACCATAATAGAAATTGGATGAAGTACATATATCGAGTGACTGGCTAAATTTTGGTGTCTCTAAAAAATTATCCATCATTCTCCATCAACGCTCCTATTCCACGTGCACTTAAGTGTAGTTTTAGCCAGTATTATCGCGTCCACATCATTTCTTTTATTCATTCATTATTACTCAAAAATTATTTAGGTATGAGTCGACAAAAGTACCAAGTCACTAATTTATTGCACATGTTCTTTACTTATTTGATCAATGTGAATTATAGCATAGTTCCAGTGCAGCAGTTGGACTGAACTATTATTTCAAAGTATGATATTCTAATTGAAGGACCAAGATCTAGGTCGTTCTACAAACAGTATTTTGCTTTCACTTTTCAACCCAGTCTTTGGTCCAAAACGTGAGACGTAAACGATATCTTATATACTTATAAAAATATAATCGTTGGCAAAATTTTGTAGTAAAAGTTTATAGCTTTTATTTGGAAACAGGTATTTAGTTTCCTACTTCTCACATTTCTAAAGCTATAAGTATCGGAAAAATATTTTATTAATTCATCCACCTGCCAAGAATCGTGGATATGTAGCTGAAGCAATGTTGTTAAAATTCGCATCTCCTCTATTGTTGTGATCACATTTCCCTAATTACACGGGATTCTAGGCTTATCAAGCGTCTAAGTGCCTAGTTCTCGGAAAATAGTTTCGATTTTCACTGCTATTAAATAATTACAACCGGTTTAAAATTATGTACCCCATTTCTTGAGCATGCACCGTTTTAACGATCAGAACACATACTCCCAGTTTTTTTCTGAGTTATTATAGAAAATAGGAGAAAAATAGCCAACTCCGAGGAGGTGGTAGCCAACTATTTCACCCGCAGCAATTGTTTTAAATCATTGTGACGACGAAGGAATAATTCATCGCAGTTTTTCCTACGGTTCATTATGGCCTGTAAAGGGAATCGTATACGTGATAGATATGTGCCGTTAGGAATAGTGACGTCCGTGAAATTACATCTCCAAATGACTTAGACAAATTACTTTTAAAAAAAGAGATGAAAGGCTTTTTTCACCATCTCTCTCGAAGAATTTTCAGCGAAAACAAGACGGAGATGCGTGTTGGAGCTGAAAATAGAGTTCATTTCTTTAGAGTGTTAGCAAGGTCATTTTTTTTCTACATCCTTTCACAACATTTCCACTTCTTTGGCTATCTTGGAGAATTTTCTTCCCTTTTTCAACCAGAGAACTAAAATAATGGCTTCGTGCCACCATATGGCTTTTATGACTGCAATTACAATAAAAATTTTCCAAGATTTTTGTCTCGGAATTGAATCCGATTATATTTCGAGGTGCACAGGAAATACTTAATTTTTTTGGAATTCGCTCCATAAAACGCAATAATATTGTTGCGTGTTCTTTTAATTCGGCAGTAAGGGTAGCTTCATTTTTCTGTCAATTGCTTATAGTATATGTTCATACCAGCGCCTTAGCTCACGAATGGAATGTATTCCTCTAAAATCCCTACCGACGATAAATGGTGAAAAGTTGCTAGTATTACTCTATTTAAATTATTTTGTATAATTCAGTTTGTTTTATTTTCTCACCAGGAAAATTTGAAATATAATGACGACATTTATCATTTTTTTCATCACTATTTCCATAATTAATAATTTCAAGTTGATATGCCGAAATATCACACTTTGATGTCCTCGTGCTGAATGCATTCTCGTAATTATTTTTGTAAGGAAAGTATACGGGGAGATTTTCCGCGTATCGATGATTCTATTTTTTTATATGAAATTGTTTCCTACTAGTCGCAATTCCTCATGGTTTTAATTGACGTGTTTTTCTCCGATTTAGTTTCCTCATCAAGCTTTTCCAACACGCTCACATTCCTATAATTTGTTTATTGACATTTTCGTCTTTAAACCAATTTTATCAAACCTCATGGAACAATATGTCGATTTGTCATAAGATACTGTTAGTGTAGATGTTATCCAGTAGATGTTGACTCTGTATGTAACCTGCTCTTTAGCCAAGATGATGGGCATAGGTTGAAGCCTTGGCCTATTACCCGTTAATTTTCTAGCACTTGCCTTGGCTTTATCTCGCTCAAGATAGATCTATTCGTAAAGCATTTTTCAGGTGCAATTTTTGTCCACGTTTTATATTTATCACTCCTGTAAATATCCACAGCTTCATTCTTTAAGAGATTCCTGATGATGATGACTGCGATCTCAATCATCACCAAGCCGAATATTGGGTTGCGACAGCTCGTTATTCCGATCCCTTACCAATCAACCGCTATGTTCATTCATGACAATTTAATTAGATACTTTGGGGAATCATTTTTCCGATAAAAAAAGCTTTTCTGAACATGCTTTGAATGTGTTCATATTCTTTATTCCATCGATTGTAAATGTTTTCCGTATCGTTTTTTTCTTTGAATAATATTCTCTCTTCGATGATAGGTTTACTCTTTATTTGCCATGATATACATTTTTTTAAGTTCTAAAGACCATTTCCTCTCTGATTTACAGGGATACCTCGCAGCAGTCCGCGAGAACAAGGACGTCCGAACCGCGGCGGCCGTCGACTCAAAGGCCTTGACACCCGAGGGCCCCCGCGTTGTGCGACAGACAGCCAAGGGTCGAAAGGTCGTCGACACAGAGGACACAGAGGAGGCCAGTTTGGCCACACCCGATGGACGTCTCGTCACGGAGACCATAAAGCAACACCAGCATGTTGAAGAAGACTTGGTCGAGGATGACGACGACGAAGGAAAGGACTTGCCCGATGAGGAGATAGAGGGAGAGGGCAAGTCGCACAACTACGTACGAACGAAAGAGGAAGAAATCGTCTCTTATCTTTCGAACGGTAAGAAAATAGCCGAGGAAATGAAGTACAGGGCGGAGGGTTTCGAAGGGGAGAAAGAAACTGGAGACGAGACGGACGCTCCCCCAAGACTGAGGTCGCTTAAGCCCCGGATGAACAGCCGGGGACTTCATCCGGTCTCACCCAATGCGGGAGAACGAAAAGACGCCCTCACGAAGCGACCCTTGGACTTAGATGCCGAGGAGGAAACGAGGAAAGTCGAAACGTCGAAATGGCTGGAGCACCACTTCGGGAGCGACTCCAGATCATCCAGAGAGGGATCCGCTGGAGGATTCGAGGACCCTGAGTCTCCGTTCTTCGGCGGGATAACTCCAGGAGGCGGGAGCTATATAGGGATAACAATGAAATCCAAAACAAACAACGTAATAGGCAAGGATGCTGTGACCCCGACGGATATAAGGGAGCCCCTGCGAGCATCACCATTACCCTCTCCGATCAAAACAGACGGAATGGCCAACGGATACAGCATCAAAACACCGGAACCCCTCTCCCCTCCGCCCATGCCCACCACAAATGGTTATCATCACCAACACACCGAGACTGAGATCACGACAAGGACGACGAGGACCGGCGGCGGAAGTGGAGGGCAAGGAATCTTAGGAAGGAAGGACGTTATTCAAGTCCTCCCCACGGGACCTGGCAGGACTTTCAGGCCCCCGAGAGGTGTGGCGGTCCCACCGCCTTCCACCACGGAGTTAGCTCACGTCGAGCCCCAAAAGAGGAAAAAACGCCCTCCGCCCCAGCCTTCGTGGACCGCGGATGCGAACGGAGAGGAAGACGAGAGAGTGGAGGGGAGGAACAACAACTCGAGGTCGTGGTCCGCGGAGGAAAATGGGAGGCGGGGCAGCGCGGACGACCTAATCGGGAGGAACATGAGTCCCAACTTTCTTTCGGGCCCGAAACCTTACCGGCCTAGCACACTATCCTCGCCGTCGGACCACTCGTGGAACAACCGCACGGAGGAGGCGGCGACGGTCTCTTGGGCGAATGGATCCGCGGCAGAGCAACATCACCATGTGGTGGTGACCAACGGGGACCACCACCACGGGAGCACAGGGCACCTGGGGCCCACACCGCCGAGCGCGCCCGCTCCGCCACCTCAGGAAGTGGTGAGGGTCGCCAGGACTAGAAGGAGGGCGCCCCCCGTACCAGGGCCGCCCGAGACCAACGGGGTTCACCACGAGGTGCAGCACCCCCCTGCCGCTATTGTCATGCCCCCTCTTGAGAAGAGGCAATCCCACCAGAAGACGCGGTTCGCGGACGAGGAAGAAGATTATGACGAAGACGAGGAAATCATAGACGTGGGGAGAGATGAACGCGCGAATGGGAAGAAAGTCACAGTAAACAACAGCACCAACAAAAAGGTAAAGAAGAAAAAGAGCGGTTCCTTCGGCGACTCAATCAGGAGGCTGGTCGGACGCCTACGATCCAGGTCCTCGGAGAAGAAAAAGGGAAAGGATGAGCAGGTGGCTCGTCAGAACGGACACCACCAGCCCCAGCAGACGAAGTCGATGGCCAACGGCCACGGGAGCGCTAGGAGGGGCAGTTGGCGCTCGTCCTCCAGGTCCCCTTCGCCGGACGAATACGGGGAGCCAACCTACCGTCGGTACCACAACGCAATCGACGGAAACATACGTCCCTCGTCCATGAAGAGGCACCCGGAGGATCGGCACCGCGGCGGGGAGCATCAGCAGCAACACGAGAGGGGAGACTTGAACGGCCGACGCGGCCGGCACGTGGGCGTCCGCCGAGAGTCCTCACCAAATGAGGCCACCTCTGAGGAGGAGGAGGAGCCCTACGAAGGGGAAGGCACGGTGGACGAGAGGGAAGGAGTCGGCGTGATTGTAGGGGGACCGGTCGCCCCGCCCAGATCCCGCCCCGCCACCACCACCACGTCGTCCTCATCCTACCAGGGTCACCAGGTGGTGACGCAACAGCACCACCGGGGAACGCAGAACGTGGAGAGCGGCGGAGGAGGAGGCAGTTACCGCCATCAGCAGCACGCGCGAACACATCACCAGGTCGTCCGCGGTGGCAGCAGCAGGCAGAACTTGCAGGTTTCGTCCCCTTCTCGACGCGGGAGCTCGCCGGGGAATCGACTGAGCAACGAGACCTCATCGCGCGGTGATAGTTCGTGGAAGGGCTCCTCCTCTAGGGGTCAACGGAGGGATTATGGGGCGGAGATAGCTTCCTCCGGGGGCGGCGGCAGCTCGGCAAGGCCGAGGAACAGTGCCTATTCGCCCGAGAGGGGCAGCGCGCCCTTCTCGTCGACCAACTCGGAGGGCGAGGGTGGACGAAGGCGGGAGGCTGACAGGGTTCCGCCGTTGTTGGCCACTTCGACGCCGATGGATTACGACAAGAAGCACTCGTCGTACACGGCGAGAAGGGAGGAGACGGGGAACCACGTGCAGAGATTCTATTTGGGCGAGGACCCGTTTGGAGGGAGCATCTACGGCCGCGAGAGGGAGTACGAAGGTGTTAAGAGGTCCTCGAGGCAACAGCGAAACCACAGCGATGAGCAGCGGAGGAGCGGCGTAAGATACGGGTAAGTCCTTGTCTCAAGTGCCATACTTTTTAGCGAAACATTTAATATTATGTCAATGGTATGTGGTGTTACGTAGTGGTACAGCGTTAATCCGAAAGTGAAAACCAGACTTCGCCATTCATGTTTTTGATTGAATTTCGAACACGTGTTTCTACGCCAAAACGTCCTTCTCAGTTAATTTAAATGCTGTTATTATACGTAAACATACACAAACATTCATAAATAAGTAAAATGTTGTATATAATAACGTATGTGACGGTTTACTCATGTTTCCATGCCTTGTATATATAAATATTATGAAATTAAATCTAAATATGAGGCTTTAAATTAATTATAGCACAGGTTTTGATGTCTAAATCGTCAACTTCAGCTTGTCTGCTATAATGTTGTGCCTGAAGATAATGCTTTAGATGTCGGAACAGGTTTTTTGGCCGGATGAAATTAAACTAATTGTAAGCGGATAGTACTAAGCCTTTGTTTTAGAATCGCAGAGTTTTGGTTTCACAAATAGCTTCTGAAAAATGATGAAGCCAAATTTAACATATCAGGTATTCAGAGTATTAAAAATTTAGTGAGAGTTAAAGGCAAGCCCCAACTGTCACAATTTGAAGCTTACTTTCAGAAGCGGCTGTACAGTGAGAGTATTTTTCGAGGTGTCACCGTCAAATTCAAGTTCCGAATCTGTCAAAAGCGATCATCCTTTTGATGTGGGGAAACAAAATTTCCCGTTTTACCAAAAACCAGTATTTCTTTAACGTGCGTATGCGCATGTTCAATTGCTATTATGCATGATATCAGAGTTACAGATAGTAAAATTATTTATTTTATTTACAAAGTTCAGTTCTTTTAAATATACGAGCACTAATCGGAATTCCTTTGTTTTCATTCGCAATTTTGGTTAAATCTTTGGTTATATTTTTTGACCGAGTGTAGAGTGTATGAGGTCTAGGATTAAGCTGTAGCCCTGCTGTCAGTCGTAAATTGAATATTTATATTTAAAGTGACGATTCCTTGCCTCCCATATGCAGACAAGCACCACTAATATTTTCATGTTTTCATCATGTGATACATGATACATAGATGTAAACTTATAAGAAAAGAAACACCTTATTTAATGTATGACCCTGGGATAATTATTTTTCAAATAAATTCGTAAGTTCCAGGCGTCTCGAACACGCAAAAATAATTCTATTATTACGTAATCTCAATCGGCTATCATAATAACATCAGAAAAGCCGTTTAGATGTATAAAATGCTAAGAAAAATATCAGCAGGAAAACGAGGATAACCTTTCTCATAACTTGCTAATGGTCTTTTAAAAAGTCATGCAATACCGTAATTCAAAGTTATGCAATACCGTAATTGTGCTAAATTATCATAAGGTGGAACATCTGGGGAATGGACACAGTTACTTCAAGCTTCACTTCGTGGAAGTACTTTTCGTCCGTACCAAGAAATTGAACACAAGTATTTTTCCGTAATATTAATTTAATTGATGAGTGTTTGTATTTTTCCACCTCAGAAAAAAATATAATTTACAGTGGTAGTAGATTATTGATGCTTTCTATCTGTGTACAGATTTAAAAGAATTGCTAAGCATAGCTGTCATTGAATAAAATATTTATTTTAGTTCTACATGTGATTTTAAAAAGTTACTCGTTATTTAACCGTTTCGTCTTTAAAATGCTCGGATGACGTATACACTCGCACACCTCTGCGTATCTCTTTCCTGACGCAGCATGTTTATGAGCTTGCCAACTTTTAAAATCGAATTACTCCGTAATGACAGCCTGACTAATCTTGAAAATATGTCTGACATGCGATCCAGTGCCACCTTTTGTAGAGGTAGCTCATTAATATTTATGCCGCCTTAATGCTGTGACCACGCAGCTGGGATATATGAAAAACTACGCGGAGAAATTGAAAATTTTGCGTCCGCCTCCACATCGCCGAGTGGTGTTTAGAAAGTGAGAGTTCGGATGTTATTTGCTGCGTCTCGAAAGAAGAACTCATATAAAGCTTCATTTCCCCGTTCAGTACTTATGAGTGTTAATAGGTGTTTTTCGTCTCAGAGAGAGAGAGAGAGAGGTAGGGGAAGAAAAAAAGATAAAAGCTTGAAGCCTTCCTGCAGCGGGGAACACGTTAGCCTTGTGAAAATATTAGAAGGCGGAGAATAGCCTTAGCCGCAAAACCATCGTGACGAACCAGTGATCGCCCTCGCGAATGACACCTGGTCGCGAATGAAAGGCGAGATGGGAGCGCATTCATCCCACCTGCGTCATTATCGCCTCCTAAAAGACGGGCAAAACGAAGAACCGCAGCCGGGGTTTCCCAGTAACCTTCCCCCCTGATGAAAAAACACCATGCACTCCCAATTTGCAGTGCAGTGTTGAAGAGGACGAGGTGGCTTCTCTGTTTTGAAGTCGACGCCGAAACGGACCTTTAAAGCTACGGCTCGGATCCTTTTCTTTCCCAGAAGCGAAAATTCCTTTCCCAATCGCTCGCCCAAATTGGTGTTTTTTGGTTTCCGTATCATTCCTCTGGGTCAGAGGTAGGTTCTTGGAAGAAATGAGCGCTATATTAACTTAAAATGAATGTATGAAAAGACTGGAGCGTTCATTCCACTTGATGACTTCTAGCCGTTTTCCATGGACCTAGTTAGCTTGCTAGTTATCCATTTACCTGATGATGACTGTTAGTCAGTTGAAACAGATGTTGTACGTGTTGGAATTAAGGTAGAAAGTACGACATCCTTGTGTATCATTTTGAGCGTTCATGCAATAATGTGGATCGGAAGCTGTATCTTCTTGTTAAATGACATATTATTATACGCTCAGCATGCGCTGTTGTGATTAATGAAATCAGTGAGGATTAAAGGCAGGCTAGGTCTCCTCTGTGGAGGCATTTGATTTATTTTTATTTCATATGAATGTTTTCTTCCCGCGTAGAACAGTAAGATACGGACAAAAAAAACACTCGAACAAACAGATACGACAGAAACGTCACTAGTAAGTAATTGTCACGCAAATTCAAATGCAATACCGTCCAGCGTTTATTTTTCCCTTGTTTATAATCGGCTTGGAACTTGTTTATTCTTTTAACAGGTCCATCAGTTTTTTTGTTTCAGCAGTGCAATGGAATATCGCGCTTGGATTGCTTTAAGCCCGTTTTCACGGGCACGAACATGATCAATTACAAACTGCATTTTTTCCTCAATCTGGCGTGTAATAACAATTGAAGATAGAGCAGGGGCTAATTTGCCATCTCGCGTTCATGCACTTGCGCATGCATTCTTGCGTTCGTTCGTTCACACACGTTCGTACACACATCAGCTGGCGCAATTACGTGCCCCATGTAAAACGGACTTTAGAAGTTGGGCCAATTTTGACCTAAAACCAGCGATATCGATCTCCGTCGAGCATCGATTCCATATACTTACGTATCATTGGCTCGAGACTCACATTAAAACGTGTTTTTTTTGTTTGAACACAGTAATTTCAGTAACGGAAAGGAATCTGGAGGTAAAATTGCGTCGGAAGTGACGCTAACCTTACCCATAAACTAGCCACGCGATCTCCATTCGATATACGTATTATTCGCTAGCGGCTCACTCTCGCTTTTCGGCCCCGGCGATAGTCGGTCCGATACCGTCTCGATCGAGCCGGATCGAGGACGAGAAAGTTCTTCCCCTCCTCTGCGAATAGCGTCCAAGCCTCCTTCAAAAAGATAAATAATGTACGACCGGTCTCTCATTCTATCCCCCCGCCCCCTCCTCTCATGGGCGAATGACCTGCATGCTGAGAGGCGCGAGCGGTCGGTAAGGGAAGGAAAAAAAAACATATCCCAACGCACACTTGCGTGTGTTGGAATATGTGTGCGAGTACGTAATTCGGAACGCCCCGAATCATTCCGACCATCTGCTCCGCTAATCCGAATAAACGAGGTTTCATCGTAAAATGAAAGTTATGCCATTTTTTTCTCAAACGTTACGTACTGAAAATGGTACCCTATGTCTTGTTATGGCAACAAATACCTACCTTTCCTCGCTATTTTTTCCGCCAAACAAACTTGTAAATTTTGTGGACTTTGGTCCAAGAATTGGTGAAACTTGCCAAAGAAAAGTACTATTTAGGTCTTGCCTGTATACTGGTTTTTCAGAAACTGACAAAAGGAGAGTATTATGTCATAAAATTCGGTACTTATTGATTGACGCTTTTTGTTGAGCTTTTAAGAAAAGAAATGGATTTAATAAAGGCAAATCAGAGAATCTTCTGCCTTTTACAAACCTAATTTTATTCTGTAATTGGTAAATCTCATTTGGGCAATTTTTTTCAGTACATTTAAGGGAATCTTTTATTTCAACCCAAACTAATTTTCGTAATTATTGGCGGAGTGAATATTAAAGACGCAGTTCTTTGAAACAAACGGAGCTGGTGCTGCTGTTGACACTGCGCGATGGGAGAAGTTCCCGCGTATTAGGGTTGCTGGAAAGGTAATGATCGGTCATTGATTATACAATTTAAAACTTTTTAAAATAATAATTCACAAGCAATAAAAACTTCTAGGACCCCATCTAATTCAAGCGCATCTTTTCTTGCTTTGAAACTCAGTAAGAGGCATTAATAGAAGTTATATACGAATTATATTTTCAATTTTTGTCATAATTTAAACATGTCAGTATTATTTTTCGGTGTAGCATTCGAAATGTAGGCGAAATCATGTTGTAAAATGATTTCTCCGAATACTAGACATGGCGTGACATATTAATATTAGTTAGTAACGCTAAAAGTAATGGCAACTGAGTGATTTCGTGTTCAGAAGAAAATACTCGTACCGATAAAATCGAATCAATACGAAATGCATGCCTTCTGCCTTAAAACTACGTTTTAAAATTGTATTGAATTGCCAAAAACTCGGTATAGTTCAATATTGTATCGATAATCTTCAGGTTCTCTCCGCGCCGGGTTCAACGCGGGAAGAACCCGAAAATTACCGATGCAAAAGAAAACCGCGGAAGCCTTCGCAGCTATAATTCAATAATTTTCACTTGTATCTGTCGATATTGTAGATGAGATCACACATACAAAGCCTCACATAAATCTGTACATTAAATAAAATCGCTCCAACCATCTTTGATCCGCTGGTGGACTCCTAACCGGGATCATCCGTTTGTCCTTCTCCCGCGTTGGAACGCGAAGGGTTGAGGTCGTCACGACTCTTTAAGTGTGCTTTTGGGAAAGGGGTGAGGAATGCCATTGGCGTATCCAGCCTTCCACATAAGGCACGTCGCGGGCTCCCTCCATCCGAACACGTCTTCCTCCCTCCCTCCGCCTTTTCCTCTTGCCTATCGGGACCTGCCCCATCCGAAATCGGGGAGGGAATCACACGGACGTCGGCACATACCTACTTATGGAAATAGAGCCCGTAGATTCGCTCCGGTCTCGGAGCTGGATAAGCATTTCGTCCGCATGTTTTCGTCTACTCGAGCGTCATTATTAATTCGTGTCTCTGTAATCAACCGGTTGTAAGTACCGGTAGTAAGTAAAAAAGTTGTGAAAAAGATATTTCGGAAAAAAGTTTTGATTTTCTTCCAAAAATAGGTTTGTTTGAATATTAAAATAAGTTATTTAGTCAAATCAAGAGGGAATGCGTTTCTTTTTAACGGTGAAATTCATTGTAAAACCTTGAGTACTTTCAGTATATGAATATTTATGAAAAAAATTGTTGATATATTTCAATGTTCCGAATGTACTAACTCTCACCAAACAATACTTTATTTATTACCAATAAATAGTATAAACGGCAGTTTATTCACGAAAAGTTATTTTCGTTTTGTTGCTTGTTTATTGAATGATGAAGTATTTTCCTGATGATTCAAGTCCCTCTAGCGATCTCTGTTCGCAGTTTCGGTCCAAATTTTATCCCAAAGACGTCCCACAGTGGGCTGAAATCGAAAACAGCTGGTCAAAAATGATTTATTTTTCACTTTTTACTGTGAATGAAGCAATTGCAGTTATACTAGTACAATATCTAAACTATAATATTCCATAATCATTTCACCTTCAAGTGATTTTTAATATCACCAGAGATCATTGAAGTTAGAAAAAATAGTCACCAATTTCATCCACCATTTTTTCGTGAGATCTGTTAAGTAAATGTTCTTTGCTCTTCAGGCGTTGTGTGAACACACATGAATTTTGCCAACATATTATATGAAAGTGTGTATTTTTTATAAGAGGTTGAGAAATAATTTCTTTATCGCATATCGTATTTACAACTGTTTATTATGTTTAAGTGACACTGTTTTTCGCTTTTTTTTTAGGAAATGAAGACAAAATTTAAGTTCTAAGCATTTATACGCTAAGATATTCACGCACCTAAACTGTAAGGACGCTTTTAAGTGGTCACTAAAAAATACGTTTTATGAAGGTGTTATCATTGCTATTCTCTAGCATTATCATCTACTCAGTATTGTGAAAAGCTCAGAATTTTCTATCCCACAGTTGCATTTCCAGGTTTGTTTCTTCGGTAAAGAGTATGCGAGATATTTAAGTCGTATATACAAAGACAGTGGATGGTTTATACCATATGTTTTACTTCATGTTGCCTGAGGTACCGAGGCGTGGACAATTACTGAAGATGTGAAAAGAAATATTAAGCGCTTTGGTAAACAGGTTCCAGAGATGATGCTGTGATGTCACACTGAGAGGTCATGTGCCAAATAACGAATTGAGAAAAAAATACGGGTGGGAAGGACATTGAGGCCCGGTTTTGCAACAGATGGTTTACTTTTATCGTTATTTAATGTAAATTCAACAGATTCAGGCGAGATATCGTGGAAGTTTTTCATAATGTAAGAGAAACAATTGCACTTTTCCACAAAATTGTTTTAATGCGTACAACGCGTTTCGGCTCACAGAGCCATCATCAGGTACAAGACCTGATGTACCTGATGATGGCTCTGTGAGCCGAAACGCGTTGTACGCAAAACAATTTTGTGGAAAAGTGCAATTGTTTCTCTTACGTTATTAATGTGGTTGCTTCGTTGGTTCTTCAATCCGGAAATAGAAAACCTATGAAAAAATTTGTTATTATACCTTAGTTTTCATAATATTCTAAACATAGTATTCCGGTCGATTCCCTTTAAAAAAGAAATCTTTAATTTAGATCAATCTTTAAACGGGGTCTGACAAGACCCCATGTAATTTAGTGAATGGCTTCAATAGTATGGACGAGTAATTAAAAATGGGAAAAGCTAGATCCCCAAGAGATGTCCTACAAATAAGTTTTAAGTGAGCAAAGAGAAATTTTTGAGCCAAAATTATATTTCGCGATGAAATATGAAAATAAATGTATGCATAATACGCCAAAATAAATCTGCAAGTATGCGACACAAGCTGTCATTTGAATACAAATGCACAGCCAAATCAACAAAGACGTGGTACAACCTATATTATATTTATGGAGAATAAAGAAAAATATACATATTAATGGCGTGTTTATGTATGTACATTGCGGAAACCTACATCGAAGGAAAAACACAATCGTTATTGAACGACCCTGCGGAACAATGCAAAAATGGCGAGCATTTTTTTCGTGTGCAACATACAAAAGGCAAATACCTATGGCGAGATAATCTTTTGGTTTAGGCGCTCGATGACTAGGCAAACAAGTCCATTCGTCTCAGAATTTATCGGTGATGGAGGAGGTCAGTAATCAGCCCGGCCCAAGTACAATTTTGTTGATCCTACGGATTCATTGGATTCCAAGGCTTTAAAATACCCGAAAATTTTTAAATGCAGTAAAACATGGCTGTAAAAATAAATCAGACCGCCGCATCTTTGGTTAACTATTCCTTACGAGTATTAATTATTTCCTCTTAAGTAAGTCTCAGGCTGTGAACTATGTAAAAATGGCGAGCATTTTTATTGTGTGCAACATGCACAAGGTTGCCCGCGAAAATAGCTGTGGTGAGATAATATTTTAGTTTAGGAGCTCAATAGATAGGCAAACAAGGCCATTCGCTCCAGAATGCAACGGCGATAGAGGAGGGCTGTAATCTGCCCGGTTGGAGTGCATCCTTATCCCCCCCCACCCCCTCGCCTCACATCCCCCGGAAAGGGTCGCGGTTTTCCATCAACACGATAGCCGGTATCGTTCCGGTATGCACGGACGGAAAAGCATTTCTCCCATAAGTTCTGCAAACAACACGGCTGTATCTCCCATTCCGTGAGAGCAGATGGAGTCTTGGAGATGGAGCTGGCGAGGGGGTGGAGATCGCGAGAGGGTGGGGAGGGTAAAAAAAAAAAACAATATCGCGTTCCTTTTATCTTTCTCGTAACTGCGGTTAGCGCCCACCAATGGGAAGGATGTGGGAGGGAGGATGGGAAAGAAGAAGAGAGCACAATATCGGCTTCCTTTTATGTTCGTCTCGTCTTCTGCCTTTCCCTCTCCCCCCGACCTCTTTGGAGTATCTCAAATCGTACACCTGAGCATCCGAGGCTGCTCGGGGAAGAGTTAGTTTCGCACCCGTCACGAATGGAGGCGGGTTTTTTTATTTATTATCATGCGTCTCTCGCTCGTTCGCTGTTTTTTGCTCGGCTCTCGGGAAGGTTCGACCGCGACTACGTGAGCCAAAACAAATCATAAATCCTTCTTTTTTTATTCATAAACTTCTAAATCGCTGACGAGGTTAAATACTCCTGTATTTGAAGTTAACGTACTTGTATACTTGCCCACCGCGACGTTCCCTTTCGAGGGTGGAATAGCCGAGAACGTTAAATTCTCTGAAAAACTCCTTTTGATTATTTCCTCAATTCTGATCGATACTTGCATATCTATCTTGCTTCTATAAACCATTTAGGTATTTTGAGCGAAATATGGTTCCACCTATAAATCGATGAATTTGGTCTCATTTTAAAAGAAAATGAATACATGTAACCCTTTATAAGATACAAAAATGTCAGCCACTTACCGAACTACGTTCCGAGATTTTCCTCGAAAAACACCAGCTCTTTCAGATGTGAAGTGGAACATTTATGTACTTCAGAGAGAGATGTTGCTAAAAAAATTAGGAATTTCTTACTCCTAGGTCCCATCAAAAGTTAAAATTATGTAGTTTTTTGTTCTATCAACCTTTTGTGAAAGTTTATCATATAATTTACCACATTAATTTTTTCAGGATTACGAAAAACCTTCCAGTGTGAAGGAGTTTTAATCGTACTGTGTGACAAAAATGAGTCAAGTCAAAGGCTTATATAGATATTTTTATTTCATAACTTGGAAGTTTAGTCTTATAAACGTATGTTATTGCACCAATTACAATGCAATATTTAAGTCATGCTTTCTACAGCGATTGAAATGAAAACGTATAATTTGAATGCGGCATCCATTATAACTGGAAAACTGTCCCGCTGAAACTATATAAAACACTCTCCCGTTCTGAGGTCTGCTTATATTCCTACTGCTAAGAGTATCTTCCTCGACAGTCACCCATAGTTTTCTGTCTCCCCTTTTCCCTCGATCCATTCACAACTCTATCATATATCTTCGTCCTGGTTAACTCTTCCGATTAAGTCTAGAGTGTGGTAAATGCTCTAATTATTCTGGATTTTTAGGCGTATAGAGTTTTACTATAAGGTTGTTATTTTACAACCATTGGAGGCTGATTGTGGCGCTATTTCCATCGTACGAATGTATTATTCATCAGATAATTGAATGCTTGATTAATGAAGATTAGCTTCAGAATCTTTTTCATTCGGCATGTCTCCACAATATTGTATTTTAGTCACCAACCCCCAAACTAGCTCGACTAGTACTTAGCTTTTTTCAGTAATCATTATATGCATACAGTGCATTGGATTCCAATTATGTTGAAACGCTGTTTATTATTATTATTCCATAAAATGATACGTCGTGCTGCATTTATTTGAAACCCATTTTATGAAGCGGATAAATGTCCTCGTAAAATCAGTTTCGTCATGAAATAACGCGTATCTTTCCCAGAAAAAAAACAGTGCATTCCCAAGGATCCCCACTTGCCTTAACTTCAATACAGCTTCTAGTTTTATCTGTGGGAAAATCTATTAGAAAAGGGAAAATTCCAATGGCGTATACAAACAGAGGTAGCCTTTTTTATGCAGGTGACACAAATGTCGATTACTAGTGGCATAACTTCCATTTTACGTTGTAACAAGCTAATTAGGCGAGGCTTCAGAAAGATGGAAAATACGATAAAATGATTCTTTAAGCTGACGAGTTACGTAGCCTAAGAGTGGTGTGAGGGGGGGGGGGAGGAATGAAAGTTGAGTCTCTGAACTTGGTAAGCAATCAAAATTGATTGCAAAGCTTTTAAAATGAAGCCTTTCTCCCGTATAGGTTTCCTCCCGGGAGCGTTTTGAGGTTTAATTCCTCGAGGTGTAAATTTCTTTCAACGCTGCGCATATACCTGCTCGATCATTATTGTGGAAATGGCGCGTTGATGACGTGTTTTCTCTTCTCAGACATCCAACCGCTTATTTTGTCTTCGCTGATTCGTTTTTGATGCCTCTTCATTCTGATATATTTTACCCGAAGGGCAAAGAACGTTTATTTTTGTCTCAGTCATTTCCGCGGGTTATGCAAATTGTGTTTTTCCGGCTGTTTTGGTGGGTGCGACCGCCGATAATGAGCCTATTAACCTAAATACTACTACCGGTACAATATATATCATATATTTCCAATTTGTGATAAACAACGTAGTTTTTAAATTGAACTGAGATGAAACTGCTGATTGCTGCAATTGAATTGCCGTCAATGCTTTTTGGTGGAAAATAACTCATATTGAATTACCTGCATGAGAGACATGAATATTTGATAATTTCTCCTTTTCCTTGGGAGGGATATATTTCTCCGCGTAATGTGTTTTTAAGCAAATCAACGAGGTAATCCACTGAAGGAATTGTGCGTTTACTTTTCAAAGACTCACACCTACCCCGACTAATAATTTTCCGGCGAAAATACGCCTTTGCCTATTTTTTTGCTCTGTTGTTTTGATATTTATTACTCTGTAAACATATTCAGTCAATTGTTTCACAAATTTTCCCGCATATTGAATTTATGGGAAAAAATTTTACCACCTGTATCAATCCTTGCTTCTTTGCGCCTGGGAGGCTCTATCCGGAACTATTAAACTTATAACATATAATAATGTCTCGCACTTCTTTCTCTTGAGGTTTTAGTCATGGTAAAGACTGGCCAAACATTAGTTAACCTAATTTGCGTTATTTTATGCATTTTTTGATAAATATATGCGAGATATTTGTGAAATAATTTAATGAATATAAGCTTGAATTATTAAGGTGCTTTGATGTAATGCGTTTCATTGTTATCAGTGTCCATCGCTATCTTTTGGAAACACCAGTGAATTCCATAGTCCCCAGATTCTCACTTTTAGTAGGCTTACAGCAACCCTATCAAATACGATTCCGTGCATTAGAAATATCGCGATTTTGAAGTAACTTTAGTGCAAGTAATGATTTCGGTTTTTTTTCCAAATCGGTTTGTGCATATTGTAAGGTGAAGAAGGTATGCCCTAAGTCCATGTATGGCAATTCAAGGGCAGAGGAGAAAGAAGAAGTTTACAATGGCGTATGTTCAGTAATGATCTTACAGGTGGTGATAACATCGTGGCATTGGTGACCCTTCTTTTTTAAATAAGATTTACATATGTTTTTCATATTGGTTTCCGAAATAATCTTTTGGGTAGAAGTGAATCCCTTTCAGATTTTGGGCATCATTATCATCCAGTTGAAAAAATGTGCACCGTACATTGGATAAAGTTACTTGCACATTATAGTGCATGTTGGGGATAACACACCCCCTGCCAAACACCCTTGATGTGGGTTTCAGATAAATATGTAGATTTAGAATGTACGTATCAAAACTAGTGTAAAAAGTTTCATCTTAAGGCCACCTCTTACATTAGGTCGCATTCTCATGGACCACCGCTGTCCGTAAAATTGAGGTTCCACTGCAGCCGGCGAAATTTTGTCCAAGATATAGATCTACCGGGCGAAACTCGGTTGACGCAACCTATGTCTAATCCCAGTGGGTACCAACCTCACTTAACTAACTCAACAACTTAAGAAAACTGCTTTGGCACTCTTTATTATTCTTTCACTTTCCATTCTTCAGCCTTGCCCGGTTCCCGAAAAATAGAGCATGGGTTTCAAAATATTCCACCGGTCTGTTGTCGCGAGGGTCTCGGAATGCCTACACAAAGTGCTATAAGTCTTCGCCTCTGAGATTTTCCCTCTGCGTAGGCCACCGCCAACGTCTCTGTTGTCGCCACTCTAACCTCTCTCTCTTCCATCGCCACCTTGCCCTAATTAACTACCTCTTACGTCAAACCTTCGTGTACAGAATGACCGCAAATGTCGAGCGGCGCTCACAAAACTGCCTCTAACTCCAAACCGCCACCCATGCTTGTCCAGGAAAATCTGAAAATAAAAGGGCATGAGGAATGAACTTTTATAGCTTCATAGTTTTTTCCATCGAATGTCTAAGAAAATCTCATATTTTCGCAAGTACATGGAAATGTTTTTTTCAAATGCTGAAAAACAGTATAATGAATTCGAAACATTTTGTAGCTTCTCATTTGCTATATGCCCTCTAAAGTGGACATGGTGCAGATCCGTACACTGGCGTATCAATTACATGTAAGAGCAGAAAAATCATAATTACCGACGTTGACTTTAAACAATCAATATTCCAGTGACTTAACTTAGAGGCTGACCATGCGATGTGAGGCAGAAACTAAGTGAAGGAGAGTTTTGTTTATTTTGAGCCGTATTTTGAGCATGGATTTTAAGCCGTATGCCATGTGAAAGCAGTCAGTATATCATGTTTTTTATTCTTCATAAGAAACCAGCTTATTGGATTTAGTCTTAAAAGGTTTTACCATATTTTGAGGTGACATGTAAGACCTTCTATTTATTCTCACAGAAATCAGCAAAAGTTACAGGCAGTGAAAAAAGTATTAGATAATGTCTTTAAAATAGAAACATTTTTGCAATGTGATATAGATGGCTCAGTGCCATTGCGGCTCTGTACAGTAATTATCAGAAAATATTTTATTTTTAGTAATTACACGTCAAGCATGAGTGACGGCTTTACTAGATCGACAAATTTATGAGACATTTCGGTGCATCGCCGTTTTTTGAACTCTGCTATATTCTTCGGTTAATCTTGTTGAAGTTATTCGTCATGTGTTTTAAACTTCGTCAGAAGCTCTTGGTCTCCCGTAGCCCTGAGCTATTCATTACTCTTATGCAGTTATATTGGCACTGTGAGCATGAGCAGAAGAGGGGGGTGGACTTGTGGAAGTTATGTGCGCCGGCACTGGTACCAACAGCTGCCCACTCGCCAAGTTGTCTCTCTCTCTCTCTCCCACTCTCCTAGTCATTGCTTAGCTATTCCTCACGTGGGACGTCCCCGAAGCGACGAAATGATGCCCTCGTTTCCATTCCAGTTTCAACTCTTTATTAAGCAGTTCCGCGGTAGGAGGAAAAGTCCTCCTCAGGAGTCCTTCGTCTGACCGCGAGTATGTTTATGTCTCCCTCCGCTCCCCACGTCACAACTCGTCTCAACTCTCGCACAGCTGTTCACCTACATCAAAGAGAGATAAAACAAGTTAGAGAGGAATGCTTCTTACATTTTCTCATATATGACTCCTGAAATCTTCTTCAATTCCTCAAATATTTGAGTTTCTCGAATTCGTCTATTGAGGACAGCTGTAAGAATTAAAATAATTAAAAATCTTTACATTAAACCGAAGGCCATCGGGTCAACTTGGTCGGAAATCGTATACCCCTCTCAGTAAATTGATGTTTTACATTTTCAAAGGTCCTTATACCTGGTCATGGTTTTCATGCCATCATAATCATAAAATTGATGTGAAATAATAGCTACCTCGGAAACCATTGTATGGAATAAAAGAGTTGGTGAAATACCAAGTACGAATTCATTGATTTGAAAATTATTTTATTTGACAATAAAACGCACTTCCTCGGTAACTTTGTGAAAATCCGTTTTGCGCCTGTTTATTCCACGACATAATTTCATCAAATCATCATATGGTATCATTGAAACGAGCTTCGATGAAAGATATTAATCATCGCCTGATAATGATGATTATCATGAAAATAAATTTTAAAATATAATATTCTAAATTAAATTCGAAAATATGAATTCAAATTCAATAAAGTTGCTTGCAGACAATTTTATAAATTGCGAAGAAAATTAAAAAATCAACAATTGCTCAACCAATTGGTGAATTTTAAGTAAGTCGATATTGTTCTTCAGAAGAGATGGAAAAAAGACGAGGAATTGCGTTGGTAGTA
This sequence comes from Ceriagrion tenellum, assembly GCA_963169105.1. Taxonomy (NCBI): domain Eukaryota; kingdom Metazoa; phylum Arthropoda; class Insecta; order Odonata; family Coenagrionidae; genus Ceriagrion; species Ceriagrion tenellum. Next base: position 91,401,733 of record OY720634.1, read on the forward strand.
TTAGGCCAGCTTTGTTTTTAAGTACGTACAGAGTTTTGAGTTAAAATGATCACAGTTTTTGTTGGGCTGAAGTTATAGAAAATTCTCGCCACAAATGAGCGAAAATATTCGAGTTTTCGACCTAAGGGTGTTTAGTGGAATTCTAAGATTAGAATTGGCTGGTACCCACATCTCTAAAAAAATATCTACTCACCTCAATCTTTAGGATTCCTCTCTTTCCCCTATTTCTCTTTGTCTACCGTAAACGTCGACGTTTTTGAGATACGATGACTTTTTACGCGAGCAGGAATCGGAATTTTCGGGAGTGGTGTTTCTAAACTCGATTCTCCACGCGTATCCGTTTTATCAAGCGAAGACTGCGCGTGGGATTTGGTTGAAAACATTATGATGTGCCAAGGTGCGCACGCGTCAGAGGAGCTTGCGCCAGACGCCTAATGCCCATGAAAGGTAGCCCACGATAAACTAGCTTTGCGGTGAGGAAACAATCTGGAGCGTACGCACTTTCTTTCGTCGATTAAAAACATTCACGGAGGAAATCAATGGATGCCGCCAAAGAATGAGACGCTCTACTTATGCAAACCTCTTCTTGCCCTATTATTCCTGTCAAGTTAATGGGATAATGTGTTGCAGCTGTGCTTGGATGTGTCATACTCTCAGGTGGGAACCGCGAGCTACTCAAGACCTCCGTCTTAGTGTGTCACTATATTTTTTTCCTAATACCAGTTGACCGTGACTCCGTATGAATGAGTTATTTCTTGGAAATATTTATGGCCACCTTTTCCGACGGCGAATCCCGGCCATCTGATTGGAGATTGTTTCGCTTGAGCGTCGATAGTTATTAATTTTTCGTCAAGCCAGTGAAATCTCAATCAAGAATTATATTTGTTGCCTTTTTTTAATGACTGATTTCTTTGAAGAGGTGGGAAAGGAAATGCCATTGCGAAGTGTCCACTCATTGTGGAATGTAGCGTACAAAAGGTAAGCAAGGTCACCAGCGGAAGTAGAAATGATTCCAAAGTTTCTCGCTCGTGAATCTCTTGTTCATAAGCTCAGACAGTGGAGAAAAGCTTGCCATGTGCGTTTGGGTTCCTGTATTGGAGCTCATCCTCGGAAATAAACCATTTAAAAGCTGGTTTTTCTAAACGCGAAGATATATAGGGAAGATGCGAACACGTCTGTGAAATGAACTTGATTCTCTCATGTGCTCATTTGATACTTGAAAGCTGTGAATTAGCATAAAAAGAGGAAGTTTGGACGCTTTCTGGAATAATGTGTATCTACCTTTAGAGATGCACATTATTGCGATTTAACATTTCAAAAATGTATTCAAATGAGTGCGAAGACAAAGTAGCCTTGTATGTATAGAATGCACTTAATTCCGTAATATGGATACGGTGAATTTCATCTTTTACGGCTATTCATTAGTTCATTTTGAGGAGACCTGAATTCCATAGTTTCCCTTGGTAGAGGGCAAATCTCGCGAACAAAGTAAGATCAAACTTTATTCTAATCGTGAGCGGTGGGCTGCCGGTCGTTGTGTGATTTTATGGCAAATGGGGATATTCAGAAATGAGCCCGATCGTCTTCCACAGAGAGAATTGAGAGGGCGAAGCAAGGAAAGTGTGCATTGGAACAACTTCTTTAAGACGCTGCTCATGTTATGTGAACCTACTGTGCTAATGAATGAGTATTGGGGAGATGCAAAGCTATAGCAATACATACATTTACCTATTCGGAAGCAAATTCTTGCGATTTGACTGAATTTTCTAACCAAACGCAACCAAAAATTTGGATAATTGGTGGGAGAGAATAAAGTAGCTAAGTATGAGTGAAAGGGGTATAATTATTTCAGATACTAATCATTCCATCTAAGTCTACGAAATACCGTGCAAGCCACCACTAGGGTTGGTAGTACGAGGTGATTCCTCACCAAGTATAAAGCCCTCATCCCAGCTGAAATCAAAACCGCGCACGTTCCCCCGGATACCAGGCGCAAATTTCATCATTTCATCTTTTACAGCTGTCTGTTAGGTCACTTGGTGGAGGGCTTCCATAGCTTCCCTCGTTAGAGTGTGAATCTCGCGGATGAAGCGAGATGAAATTTCAATCGAATGATGAGTCGAGAATCGCCGAACGTAGCCCATTCTCTCGGGGAACGCACCCGAGCTCATCCCCGTGGACCAGTGCAAGTAAGGCCTCCGTCCTCTCTCACCCCCATGCCGTGATTTGTTTACTTTGCACAGCGTCGGGTGAGGGTGAACCTCTCTCCTCCAGCCTCCCTGTAACCTTGGGAGACCGCGGACGGAGTTGGTGCTCCCTCTTTCATTCGCGGCGTAGGTGTTTCGCCGTGCAGATGGCTTCTAGCAAAGGGGGTTGGAAGGGGAAGGAAGAGCATGTGGGATGGTGGCGGAGTTCGGAGTGGTGTTGGTGGCGAGGTGGGAGCGGAATCGGGGTCCTTTTAATGAGATTCTCAAGGTCGCGAAGTTCATAGTCCTCCCTCCATCGTTCCCCCCCCCCACCCTCGTCCCCCCCTCTCCGTGAATGCCAGATTGAATAAAGGGCGAATGAGCGCTGAAAACTGAAGAAGATCAGAGATGAGGACTCGGGGTGGAATCGCGGATCCTTGTTTCGCACTTTAGTTTTCGCTATCCAAACCGCAAACAGCTCAGAACGGGCTATGCGCACAGTTACTCTCCTAAGAACGCACTCCATCACTTAAAACAAGTGTTTTATGGCACAGTATGGAGCATCTGAAATAGTGCTGGCTTTTAATTTTGTGGAAACTTTGAATCTTCCTCTTTAAAAGAGAAAAAACTTTTATATTTCCACACTTTTATCATAACAAATTAGAATAAAGACAATTTTCCACTCAGATAAATTTTTATTTGACCTAGGTTTCTATGTACTACATCTTTCATTATGTAGTACATTGAAATCTGGGTCGAATTAAAATTTATCTAAGAAAAAAATTGCCTTTATATTTATTCATAAAGATGAATTATTTCTACCACATCAAGCTTGATACTTCTCTTTTTCCACACTCTTAGTTTTAGCCGGCCAAAGTGTGGTAATATACCAGTGTTTTTTCTTTTGAAGATAGATAGAATTGAAGAATTTCCGATACGTTTTCGCTCACGTGAGCACAACTGAAAAATAACGATGACGAGAGCGCACGCGTTATGGTGAACCGCGATAGAGGCTCTGATTTAACTAATAACTTCAAGCTTGACTATGTGGGATCTCTCCGTATCGGAAATTAAAATACTCTAATAATGGTCCACTAAATAGATTTATTTCTTACAACCCGGGTTTCGTCACATAATGACATCTTCAGGTCCTCTAATGTCATTATGTGACAAAAACCGGGTCGTAAACAATAACTCTATTTAGTGGATCATTATTAGAGTGTTTTAATTTCCGAGAGAGGCTCTGTTTTATGTGATGGTAAATTAAATTATGATAGTTATTAATGATGGCCTTCCGTGAAGTAGTGGTCATTACTCTTCGTGAAGGACGAAAAGGAATTGAAGGATCAAGTCAAAATAACTATCGTTCTTGTAAATAGCCCTCCAAGGCTGGGTTACATAGCTTGTAAAGTCTATGCTCTTTTCTCTCTCTTACCAGTTTCTACTTAAGCGTGGAATTTCCTTTGTAACACGTTCACCTCTTCAGTTAGAAATATCTGATCAGAACAAAGAACGAAAAATCGCAGATGTATAACATAAGGTAGCCATGTTCTTGCCATCAAGATTTAAGAATATTCTAAAGTAAATTATGAAAATTGAAGGGTATCCGAGACAAAAATTAATCAATTTTATATTCATTCGATGTAGTTATTATTTATGAAGATATTTTAAAATACGAACTTTTTTATAATGCTGCAATCGAAATCTTATGATAGCCAAATTGTGCTTATGATCGGCATCCTTTTGTCTTTAAAATTTGAAACAAACTATAGAAAGCAGATAAAATCCAATTAATTGATTTCTAGAAGATGACATATCCAACACCCAATCACCCGTGAAATATTTATCGTCGGAGACAAGATTCGTTTGGTGGTTAGTGTGCCGGATTCCCATTTTGAGTGCCCACTTTTGTACCTCGGACGTATAGGCGATTTTTTCGATGAGTCCTCATTATCCGGTTGTGCGCTCCGTTGAGAGCATTTAAAGGGTAATACTTCGTCCGTCGCATTAGACGTCAAACGTGGACACCACGTCACTTTTCGTTAGATCTAGCCTCAGGGAACCATCGCCACAAATGCAGAACATTTGTGGCGATGCATTGAATTAACTAGGACTTTGCTTAGAAGAATCGTAAATACTCGTAGTAGGTGGCCATAAATATTTCTATTTGGTTCCGCCAAATCTCGAATGTTTGGGACTTAGCTCAGGGAGATTAAATTCACGGAACAATTGATATACAAATTTAGAAACGTTTAAATGGCCCTAAATTGAGAACAGGAAAGATAATATGCATAAAGTTAACTGTAGAATCTGTAGACATCAACGGCCAGATAGAGTCTGAGTAGATAATTAAAGAAACGACGATTCACCAAGTGAATTGAGGGAAAGTTCTCCGATGAAAAAGTGAAATAGATATACTTTTTCTCTCTAGTTAGGTTACATCTCGAATATCCCGCGCAGAGAGATTCAATTCGCGAAGTAAATAAAACAAAAAAGAAAGCCGCATGGTTCGTGAAAAAAAACTTGTGCTAACAGAGAGTCTTACTCAGCTAATGGAAGGACGAAAGACTACCGATAGACTCTCGTAGGCTACAGTCTAGGTTTAAATTATTCGAATTTAGGTCTGTCGAGTCTCAGTAGGGCAAGGAGGATATTATTTTGAGCCCAAAGTATCAATTGATTAATACACGAGAAAGATACACAGCCTGATCTGTTGATGAAATTACTGTGTGGTACAAAAATCTGTTTTTCTACGCACCATTAGTGACAATAATATAAGCAAAGCGTAACCATAAAGCCCCGTTCTCAACAACTTAACTCGGCTTAAGCTGTTCCTGAGTGCCAATCGGGGCCTGAAATTTCCAACCAATCACAGCACGCCCTTTTCAAAGTCGATATTACAATCGATTGATGGGCCTTATCGATATCGTAATCCCCTTTTCCCTAGCTTTTTCGATAGTAAACCAGGCCTTGCTATTGGCTAGAATTAATAGAAAGCTGAGAAATGCTCAACTCCAAGACTACGGCAAGTAGAGTTAAGCCACTTTAAGTTGTTGTGAACCAGTGTTTTGCTTTCCCACGGACTCAACTCTATGTCGCGCCAAGTTAAGCTAAGTTAAGTCAAGTTAAGTTGTTATGAACGGGGCTTAAGACAGGCATGCAGTTCATCTCTAGCCTCAACCTTTTCCTTTTCCCTCTCCATTTTCATTATCTCCTCCTAAGACCTCCTGCCACACCCCTATGCAGCTGCTCGCAGAGTAGTATGTAGATGTAAATGATCGGTAAGGTAAAGCCGTCGCTAGGTTTCTCACCACCCATCCTCCAGTGCCCATTTAATTCTTTCCCCTTCCAACCTACCCACGTATTCCCTTAATGGCGCAAATGACCTCTGTTGTCTGCCGTCTCCGAAAATAACCGACCAACCAGCTTCGCGATGTAATATTCCGCAGATGAGATTTCTTCTCATCTCTTTTTTCCTTCTCGCCCGTCCACGATCTGGACGTGATGAGGTTTCGAGTGTCGTTTGCGTGGGACGGAATTTCGTGTTTCTTTCAAGAACGTCAAGAGCGATTTCGGAAACCTTTCGTTCCGGGCACGCGATTCTTATTTCTCTCCCGGCGGAGACAATATTAATGTCTTGTTCATTTCGGCACCTGTTCCGCGGAGAATTCTTTCGACGATGATCGCGTGAAATGTAATTTAGCTTTGGTCATTCTTTTCTGTACAGCGCATTACTTTTTCGCCCCGTGGCGTGAGCGAGTTGAATATGTATGACTACAAAAAGGTGCGTCAATGTTGGAGCGAGGTTATACATCGTCATGCGTCAAATGAACTGAATTGAGCGACACTGAACTTTCAGCTTGACCTTAACCTTAAAGCAAGACCAATGAATAGCTCGTGAAATACTTTCAACGGTTACAAATCTTAGAATTCAGCTATTGTATCAGCGAGCGAGATAGCTCCCTTATCATAATAGAGAACTTATTCGAATTATACGTTTTAATTACACCAGCTGTGAGGCACTTGAATTAAATATTGCATTATTAATGGTGCAATTATGTATTTTTACATGACAGAAATTGTAAGTCATCAAATGAAAATATCTAAATAAGTCTTTAACTTGACTCATTTTTTTCACGTGGTAAGTTTGAAACTCCATCAAGACGGAAAGTTTATCGTGATTCCGAAGAATTTACTACGCTTACATTATGATTAATTTTCAAAAATAGTTGAGAAAACACACAAACTACACATTGTTGATTTTTTTACGAGATCTAAGTGTAGGGAATTTTTAATTTCATTTTTAATATAAAGTCTCTTTGGAGTGCATACGCGTACCATTTCCCAGGTAAAAGGACTGGTATTTTCCGGCAAATATCTCGGAAAGTAATGTGGTAAGGGGTTTAATTTTTGGTGTCAATGGAAGGGTGATATATTTTTCTTTAAAATGAGACCAAATTCATTGATTTTTTGGTAAAATGATATTTCGCTCAAACTATTTTAAAATCAATATTGGCGTCTGTAAGCGTTACTGAGATAAACTGAGTTCCATAAGGAGTCAAATACTTTCAATAGTCCGCAAATAGTCTATTACCGTCCCGTATATTGTCTATGGTGTAGTCATTTTCACCGTGGATAATGCATCGCAGACAGATTATAGTTTTAGGAGAGAAGTGGGCGAAGGGCTGGAACAAAATATTTTTTACTGTAAGAGCAATAATCTTACTGATAAACTAATTTATTACTTCATCTTTGCGCAGTATATATGCAACTCTTTATTCCCCTTTCAAATGACCGTCTACATGTTGTCGTTTCTACCCTAGCATTGAATCGATCCGTCAGACAATCATCTTCAACCCATCGTCTGTTCCTTTCCTAAAGTTTCTCCGGTATCTTGCTTTTCACTACAGCCATTGTTCCGTTTTTATCGCCAGTATATGACTGGCCTGAAACATAAAATAATATTCGAGGGTCAGTAGGGACATAGGCAGACTAAGTTCGGTGGCCTCACGGATTTTGGTGAAAGTCGATGTGCCCTGGGGAAATGTCGTGAGGGGCTCGAAAAGAGGCTGATAGAAAAGACATCTCTCCTTGAAGTTTCCTTTGGAATATTGGAGTAGGGTGAAATGGTTTGTCGACTGATTTCATTTACCATAATTGAACCCTTTTTTGTGCTAATTAATTTCTCTCAATGAAAGTTTAGAAAAATTCCGGGAGCAACATGGAGTGTAACTCTATCAATAGTATTCGGAAGAAATCTTTCGATACAACTATGTGCAGTTCACATTTACTGTAACATATTGTTTCTTAGTAGCGATTGTCACTTTTTTCTCCTAGAATCAGGAAGCAGCACCCCATAATTAATTAAAATGGTTGTATTAACGATACATACTGTACCAGATATTACGTCTCAGGGCACTTATCACTTGAGGAAAAGCAGATATAATGGCTTTTAACATTAGTTAAGTGGGCTAATTATGGTGTCTAACAGTATCTGAAATCTCGTAGCTATAGTATTAACAGCCATTGGAAGCAATATGTTGGTAGGAACTGAAAATAAACTCGAAGGATACAAGATTAGCTTAGATTACTTGGAAAATTAAGCTCACTAGAGCTTTGGAATAACACGGAGGATAATATTCCACCTCCGGCTTGATCTTTAGAATTTATATATGAGACAATATAAGAAGTAAAGCTGTCAAACAGATATAAACAAAAACCTTCTACCCGCTTACCATTAAATATAGCAGTTAAACAAGCGAGAGACTAACGAATTAAAACCGATATTCCTCTGGCTAACAACCATATGCTCCGCGTTCTGTAGCACATATTACTGTCGAATAATCGATTGCCGATCGGAGTGGATGTATTCAAATGAATTTGTACGTGGTTTTGTTTTTCAATCCCTGAAGCATGGAAGTTATAATTCATTCCGGGAGATATTTATTTCTCTTCTTCTTTTGTTTGTCATTCTGCTAGTTGGTAGACTTTTGACATGTTTGGTAGACGCTTTCGCGCTCCTCTGAGTCTTTGTTTGTTGATCTCCAGCTTTCGCTACCATTACAGGGAGTATCATGAGGATTAATATTTGTTTTTTTTCTTATGATGCTGCTTGCGAAATGATAGCAAGCGAGTCCGTAATGATGCTGTTATCATGAGCGAAAGCTCTAGATTGACAAACAAAAGCACCGTAGTACCCGATAGCTCTTTCTGAAGACTTTCATCGTTGCGAAAGCCTACAATCTAAATTAGATTTCAAGACGTTTTCCGCCTTAATATTTCCGAGTCATATGTAAACCTGGGTGCACACTCTTCGTTTAGTTAAGGTATTTACCCAAAATAAGGTCTTTGATGTGCTCATGACAACTTCTCCTCTCGTCCACATAGATTTCCCCTTTTGTCATTTCCCTCTCCATTCTCATCGAATTAGTTTTTGAGTATTAATATTATAAATAATAAATCGCATTGTTTTAGGATTTGCATCTTACAAGTTTTGAACTTTCATAATGTTAATTTATTAAAAAATTAGTACTTTTCTACAACCTCTAAATTGCACGAAGCGAATTCCAAAATGAAAAATCTCCTCCCCCGTAACTATGACTGCAACAACGGAAAAAAACAAACACATTCTATACTTGAAGATGCCGTAAATCGGCGAGAGTTAATCTTCCATTTAAATTATTGTGCAAAAGTACTCTGTGTTTGGCTTACTTATGACTACGAATGAAAATGAAAAAAACAGTCTTACAGAGGAATTCATTGGTATGTTACAGAAAAGCCAATTGCCGAGTCGATCGCTTTTAATGAAAATCTAGTCGCAAATATTCATTTGTTTTCCCTCCTTTCTTTTTCTATCTTCTAGTTTTTGTGTGCGAGAGCACTCAAACAAATCATTGCAGTACTCTCTGAGCTGGGAAAACAACTATGGTTCTAAATTTGCCTCGCAGAAAATTAAAATGATTCTCCTTGTCCCTTTTGCTCAAGGCGACTAATTTCTCATTGAATATTAGGAATGGTGAGATGATTCACTGCACGTGAAATAGCCTTAACTTGGGGCCTACTTTCATACTCACGTGCTAGTTTCGCGCCATAAGTCATGATACCCCCCCAGCAGCAACGCGCTCATTCTCAAAAAAGGCATCATTGACGAGCGAAGCCTCCGCGAGAAAGCCGTGATGACTCAATTTTCTCTGACCTCTCCGCCGGGTCGTGGGAAAAATGAGCGAGACGCATCCATAAAGTACATGGCCGCAGCGCAGATGTCCTCTTCATACGTTTGAATAGCTCAATTAAAAGCTTGAGTATTACAATTTTTTTGCGTGAGAAATATTTGGCAATGTGCCATGGAGTGCGTAAGCTGAATTGCCTGTAGTTTTTAATTAATAGAATCATGCTTTACCGTGAAATTCCTGATTTGTAATAGTCACTTCCATCTCATCTAATTAGTTTTTGAGTATTAATATTATAAATAATATATTGCATTGTTTTAGGATTTGCATCTTACAAGTTTTGACCTTTCATAATGTTAATTTATTAAAAAATTCGTACTTTTCTACAACCTCTAAATTGCACGAAGCGAATTCCAAAAAGAAAAATCTCCTCCCCCGTAACTATGACTGCAACAACGGAAAAAACAAACATATTCTATGCTTGAAGATGCCGTAAATCGGCGAGAGATAATCTTAAATTTAAATTATTGTGGAAAAGTACTCTGTGTGCCATGGAGTGCCTAAGCCGAATTGCCTGTAGTTTTTAATTCATAGAATCATGCTTTACCGTGAAATTCCTGATTTGTAATAGTCACTTCAGATGCATGAGAATGTATGATTCTCGATGTCTCATTAGGTGTTTGAAAATAATTTTTTGCCTTGTATGTTTGCTTTTTTTCTCTCCACTAGCTTGATTGTAACCTCACCTGTAGTTTGAAATTAAGATAATCATGCCTTAACGTGAAATTTGTGATGATTTTTGATAAAGTCACTTTGGATGCGTGTGAATTCATGATTCTCAGTGTCTCATTAGGTGTTCGTAAATATTTTTTGCCACATATATGTTCGTTTACCCTCTTCTCTAGCTCATATTGCATTCATTTTTCGATGCTGAAGTCATGTGAACAATTTAATTCTATGCTGGTAATTTCTATGAGGGAATCTCAGCTGTTTTAAACTTAACACAGTAATTGCTTTAGAACTAGTCCTAAGCCTGTTTTTTACAGTTTGAGGTCTGAAGCACGTATGAATCAAAATGGATCGGTCCTGCCAAAATGAAAGGGATACCGGTATTGAGGGATGGATTTTTTTTTTAATGCGTTGTTTTATTGCTTAGGATTTTTTTATTATATAGATAAGCTGTTTCTTATTCTGTCACGCTATAATGTAGTATGGATGGACTTTCTTCTTTTAATTAAACTGAGAAATGCGCTTGTTGCATCTTTCTTGCGGAAGGATCCTTGGTGCCTCAAATATTATCAAATGCATTTGTGGGATTTTTTTATCGAGTATATTGTCAGGAATGTACAATGCTACTCCATAAAGATCACCATATAAAATATTTGCCATTTATACCCTATTATTAAGCCTCATGTAAATTAGCATCGGTCAACTTTTTCATGATGGTCCGACGAATGGTATCACTGGTGGCAAGATTTCTAGGATATAATCCATGGATGTCCGTCCTTTGGACAAAAGAACGAAAAGGAGAACACCTCGTTGGCTTGGTCTCATCGAGACGAAGAATGTCCTATAATCAGATAAAATAGAAGCTATCGCAAAGTCTTGGGACTGAGTAAATTATCGGTGTGAGCGTTTGACTGAATTATTTAAAACAATTTCCGCATATGACCGAAGATGAAAACTAAAGAAAGGGCAGCTTGAAATAAATTGTTTTTTTTTCTGGGCCATCCCACGAATTCTGGAGATCGCTGACTGTGACTTCACAGGAGTAAAGGCAGAAATGGTCGTTTAATGAAATCTCAAGTAGAACAATGTATTCGCGGCAGGCCTGAATACTTTGTATGCAGAGCCAAGCGCTGGTGTGGAATACATTCCTCATGCTGTGGCTTCCTTGAAGGTCATTCTCCCTTGCGTTGCCATCTTTGATTAAACGCAAGGGCTTAACATCTAGTTCCTTTGTATCCTTCTAAATTTCCACGTATCGGGTCCATTATTGGCCTTTCTCATGCATAACCACGGAACTTTAACTCTGCTGATCATTTGAAATTGCATGGATAGAAAAATATTTCTTAGAGATTTCATATGCTTAAAATAGGAAGCCTTAATAATGAAGTGGTCTACGCATTAGCACGTAAAGCCTAAGGTCGGTGGTTTGATTCCCGGTCTAGGCCGGTTTTTTCTCATGGCAAGTTCATCGTATTTCATCACCGTATTCGTGGAAGACCAGGTGGCAGGCTTTGTATACGACCTCTCTAATTTGAATATAAACTATGTAACCTTTTTCTATCATTACAATTTCAAATGGCCAGCAAAGAGTTAAAATGTCCGTGGCTATTCATGAGAAAGGCTAAAAATGGATACGAAATGTGGAAGTCAAGGTAAAGACTACCGGAAAACCTATCAATCAATTGGTAAGATAATGAACTGTGTTGATATACTCAGTGAATCAATGAGCCGTGGTCGAGCAATGCAATTTCAACGCATACGCTTCGCTACCGCGACGAAAACTTTCATACGCGTGTCGCTCGTTTCTTTCAAATAAACCGACCTCGCACGTACAGAAAGTGGTCCTCCCCCTCCGACTCTCCTCCTTCCGATTCTTTCCGTTTCAGCGTGGTAATTTTATGACTCAAAGTGTTTACCAAACGCACCGCTTGATCGAATCAGTGAAACGATCTCCTTTATGGACGCTCCGTTTTATTTTTCAAAGAAAACTTGAGACGATGTTTCGACAGGTTGTTTTTGATCGAGTACCCAACTGCGATGAATGTAATTAGCGAAAAAATAAAAATGAGCACGAGCCCTTGCGTGGGTCTCTCTGGCCTGCCTTTTTATATTTTAGTTGTTTCTTTTTTTCTCTTTACGTATGCATCGCGTTTTCCTTATCTGACATGTGATTATCACGCTTGTCCGTCGTATCTTCCCTCCCCACGCATTAGGGTGGAGAAAAAAACAAAAAAAACTCAATTTTTCCAGCTATTGTTGAGGCATCGAGGACTTGAGTGGACGTGACAGTTGAACTTCGCGAAGGGAACGGGTATACACAGTTCGACTTGCGCTGCAGCAACTCAGGGGAAGAAAAGGGAACGAGACAAGAGACACTCGCTCGGAAAGGTCGGTCGCGCTCGCTTTTCTCCGCGGGAAGAAGACAAAAAACATAAAAGAAAATAAAAGAACGGGAGGGAAAAAGAAATGAGAATCGGAGTACGGCCCACGCTCCATCCTTCATCGCCTCAATCATACTCCCATTATGGGCCTGGACGCAAGAGGCCCGCCACCCGGTTGGACGCCTGCTTGGTGTTAGAGGGGAAGGAGGTGGAGAGGTTTGGGCTCGTAAGGGGGAGGCTACCGCCTTTACCCCGTCCTACGTCGAAGGGAGAACCACCACCTCAACCCACGTCATCCCATCGACTCCTCCCCGATGTCCCACACCCATTGCCACTCCCAACGCCCATCGCTGGTGGAGCTAACCCGTGCCATCCACGCAAAAAGGACTCCCGATCGGTGGATTCAGCTGTATCGGGCAATATGTTGTGGGACAACACGTCGAGGAATGAAATGAAATCAAAATACTTAGAGCTGTCCAATGAGACATTTAAAATGTAATCCTTTCAATGATTTACATTTACATCTACATATTACCCTGCGAGTCACCTCAGGTGTGCTTGGCGGGGGGAATTATCACCAATATGCACTACAGCATTGAAATTAACTTTCACCAACATGTAGAAAAATACAGGTATGTTTTAAATGCCACAGAAACTATCAAGTTAATCTAAAAAAGGAACTACATACAGGTGATACAAGATTCATGCAGGGAACATGCAAAACAATGTGATAGCACTACGCGGCAGAATTTGAAACATGCAATAGGGAGCACATCAATTAATAAGCTACACTACCTGTCAACTAACCTGCTTCAAAGTTGTAATGCAGCCATTATGGTCTCTTATCGATCGCGGAAAAAACGACATTTTAAACCTATCTGTTCTGCAGTCTACTTCCCTTTGCCTTATCTTCAGGTACACTTGTACCCACAGATGACGCTTTTGTACCGGAATATTGCAGAACCACAACTGTGAATTATAAAATCACGACAGCAATTTTGACAAACCTGCAGCACCGTGCACAGTGTCACCGTACAGCGTCGGGCAAGAAAAAGGTTACTGCCTACCACGGTCTATTTGTACGCATGGTGACCTAAATTTTTATAGTCATTGCATTCCTTTGGCTGTTTTGCGTACAAGTTTTTTTCAAGCAAGGTATGTTATTACAGTAATTAATCTTATTTTGCCGCAATTAGCTAGAGACGTTAGTGTGTGTAGGAAGAAACAAAGTTGCTCTCGGAGGAGAGACTTAATACGTTAATTTACCAATCAAGATAGTCCACAGAAAATAAAAACAGCGTGAGATTTTGTTTTGTATATTTTTTCGTAAGTTTTCTCAATTTATGGCCAATTACAAGAGCATTTAGTAAAGGAATCAATAGCTATGAGATCAATGAAGTTATAGATCTCATAAAAATATTCGGGTTGAAGTAACACATCTACTAGTTACATAATTTATTTACCAATAGTAAATAGCTTCGAAAGTTTTATCTAATCTTCTACAGCCGGATAAAATTTATGAAAGTTTAGCCTGTGAAAATTGCTAATGCCCATTATTAGTCCTTAAGAGTAAACAAACTGGTCATTTGTCTCGAAACAACTCTTTTATCAAGTAATTTTGTCTTCAGGCCGTTCATTACGTATCCGCCATCAAGGCCACTTATGGAACTCATAACCCCATGCCATGAGTTATGAAACCAATAAATTTAACGAATGTCCTCGAGTATGAATGAAGTATGTATAAGTATGAATAAGTCTCGGTATGAGTGCGAGGGCATACGAGCCATTTGGCTGGCTCTCAGTGGAAACTGCTCAGCAGGTAGGCACTCCCGAGTGAAAAAAATGCAGAATGTGGGTGTTCTTTATTTTCGTTCGCCACGCCCATTGCTGTCGGAGAGCAAACCCGTGCCGTCCACGCAGAAAGGCGGCCTCACTTCGCGAGAGAAGCCCCCCATTCTCGTAAGAGAGGCCGCCTCCTCAAAGCGTCCACGAGCTCCTTTCGTCTCCCCATCCGGCCAAAATAGATTCGTTCTCGGGTCTCCTGAAACCCGACCCTCGAGTGGGCGAACCCTACCCACCCCTCCTTGTTCCTCCTGGCTCCGTGGGATGAGGAGGTTACTGGGGAAAGGGAACTCTCGAATGAGAGGTTGAAGTTTACACGCGGTTTTGCTCCGATACATACTACCTGATCTTCTGTTCGGTTTCGCTTATTTTTTTGACGATTCTACTCATTGAGTTCGATGGAGAGGGCGCTAGAAACGTGGGCGTGGCCTGTCCGCCATCTTTGTTAACCCCGATTTCCATTTAGCGCTTACGGACTGGCGCGCTATTTTTCAATTTTACGATGTTTTTCATCGACTACTTACAAGAAATCGGCTTGAATGCATTTCTTTCATATTTATTCTCCTTACACACATTTATTACACAGGCCAACAAGGATATGCTTTTTTCAAAGGAAATGGTTCCAGGCTTGATTTTGTGGAAGTAATTCATAGTAACTTAAATAAAACTTTGTATACTCCACTATAGGTTTAATAACACGACCCAGGTTTCGACACTTCGTGTCATCTTCAGGTGCAAACATCTACATCCATACGTACAAATACAACATCTGTCACTCTATATATACAGGTTCGTGTTAGGGGAGGGGAAGGAATCTGGGAGAGGGGGGGAGAGGGAGTGTGGGAGGCGGGCGTGAGGGGGGGGATGTTTGGAGGTGGGAAAGGGCAAGGGGGTTGAGAGGGGAAAAAAATCAGTTTGTGTTTTGGGAAAGTCAACTACAATTTACACTGTGGAAGGTATGGTTGGGGTATATGGTGAGGAGCCATGATCACATTTACAAAGTAAACAAAGTTCATCAGTTCACTTGAGTTATCCGGGTTTTTAGGGGGGTGGAGAATATGGGAGAGTGGAAGGTGAGCACTTGTTCGTTAGCCGGGGATAGTTTGTGTTTTGGGAAATACTGTTACAATGTTCACTGCGGGAGGTTTTGCACCTGAAGATGACACGAAGTGTCGAAACCTGGGTCGTGTTATTAAACCTATAGTGGAGTATACAAAGTTTTCTTTAAGTTAATATGCTTTTTTATGTAAAGAACACTTTTCGACGTATTTCTGTGCGCTGAATCCGAATTTACTCACGAAAATTGGCTATCACCTCAGGATTTTAAGATATTTTAACCTTAAAGGGTCAAAATGGCAATTTTCAGGTCAAAGTTGTATTCTATACATTTTAAACTCAGACTTCGAATCCGTTTGCAGAATCACTCTATCGCCTTTGATTGCGCAGATATTCATTCTCAAAAAGACCAGGAAATTGCTATTGCGACCCTTTAAGGTTAGACTGTCTCAAAATCCAGACGCGATAGCCAATTTTCGTGAGTACATTCGGATTCAGCGCACGAAATTACGTTGGAAATGGGCCTTAGCATCAAAAAATCATACCTTTGTTGGTCAGTGTAACTCGTTTCTTGAGTTTTGTTTACGATCCCCAAGTTGGCGATACTATAATTACTATTTCTGTTTTCTACACTATAATTTTGGGTGAACAACTTTGAAATATAAGATACAGGTTATGAAACAATAGTTTTTCTAGCCGCCATAGTTGTAGTCCATACATTTTTAATGCAGACTTCGAATTCGTTTGAAGAATCACTCTATCACCTTTGGTTTCAGAGATATTCGAGCTCAAATAGACCTGAAAATATCCATTTTTACCCTTTGAGGTTAGAATATCTCAAAAGCCTGGCGTGATAGGCAGTTGTCAGTAGATTCAGATTCAGCACGCAAAATTACGTCGAAAAGAATTCTTTGCAATAAAAAAGCATTCGAGACCCAAAAATGTATATATAGTCCGCTGTTATTTATTAAAATTATAATAATTATCCGAACTCTCGGTGTAAACTAGGGTGAGATATAGCACAAACCATATTCCTAAACAACCTATATTTATTTTTCAAGAACTAATTGCATAAGATTTCAAACAGCTAGTGGATAATTTTGCTTTTCATCCGATAATTCTTCCATTCCGTCGTGCTATCCGAAGAATAGTAAGGAAAGAGCAGGAATAACTAATATGGTTGTTGTTTCGGTTGCCAGGATACAGTTTAATGACGTAATACCCGCTCCATCTACCTCAATGATTCTACCATAGAACGGAATTTACAACTTTTTCATTTCCGCACTTTTTCCGGAAATATGTATCCTTTATTCAGCTGTTCTACGAAAAAAATTTTAATGTTTACTCAATATGGCTGCATATTGTACTTTTTTTAAATACGCCCCATATTTTTAAAGATTTCACTTCCTATTTACGCATTTTTACTTGATAATAGTTTAGTCCCCCCGATTTCATTTTAATAAAATGCTACGTTATATAAAATAAAATGTTTTACCTTGAAAACGAATGCTATTGGTGGGGAAATTCGTAATACGAGCTAAAACATTTTTGACTCAGAGTCGTTAAATCACTTTTGCAAAAAAAAAACGTAGAAACGCATTTTTTTCCGAAAATTGGGTAATAGTGATTTATGGGTAGCAATCCTTGTTATTTTTGTAATCATTGGCAAATAAAGGAAGTTGGGCAACAATTGCCGCAGAACATTTGGAAAGTTTAGCAGCAATGGAAATGCGGTGCTGTCGGAGAATGATGAAGAATGAATGGGATTTGCGATGGATTAACAGGGCACAAATATTTTACTAAAAATGTGACATATATGTTTTATTTGACTTTTCTTTGCATGAACGATTTTCATTACAGTATTTGCTAAACCAAGAAGCCTATATATTTCAATTGATATGAAGTGGTTTTTTATCATAATTTTATTTAAATGGAAGTATGTCCATAAATATAATGATGTTTTAACCGTTAAAAATATAACTGTTAAAGTACGTGCTGAAAAAAATGTGACAAAATTTTAGCAAAACAAATTTCTAATGGAATAGATACAATCAATCTACATTGACGTATCATAGCCACACTGACGAGTTCACTCGGTGCGATATTTAAAGATTTTGTTATGATTTCCGATCAAGGTAAATGACAAACTTCCCGAGTGGAATTTTCGCTCTAACATTCCTTTTGTTACGCTTATCGCAGCCGTTTATTCCGTGTACTTTCCGAGCGTAATTTATGGAAAACTCGGCCCGGAGATCGAAATCCTGTAAACGCAACTTGAAAGTGGTTAATGTTTCTTAGAAGTGGACGGAAAGTTATTCTTGAAGTATCAAATGACTTTCTTTTCACGGCTCGGCCTCCTCGGGAGCATTTCTGAATTTTTAATCGGGAGGAGACTTGAACGGCTGAATGGAAGGGAAAAGCTCACGCTTCAGATATGCCCACCAGTTTTCGACGGCACGTCCGGACGAGGATTTTTGCGAGTTTGGTGAAAACTTTCGAAAGACCGCGCTCATATTGGCCCAGATACAAAGATAACGGAGGGGAAAGCTGTTGATCGCAAGATTATAGTTTTAAGGGTTTAAACGAGGCGGAATTGAGCGTTCTTCGTCCGACTTCCGCGTAACTCTTACTGAAAGGGACGGTGATAACATAAAATACGCCCATTTCGTATACGTGAAATCGAATTATGGAATTAATCCCATAAGTCTTGGTGGCAAAGTGGTTGACCTGCTGGTGAAGGCTAGGCTGTGGATCGATTGGAACGGAGTGCGGCAGTTTGTCAACCCCAATCTGCAAAATTAATTGCAATTCAAGTTACAGAGTTCGTAGAAATAGGTTTCAGGCCTACCGACTCCTGAGTGTCGTGAGTTTCAGCCAAAGACGTCTATCATTAGACAAATGCATTCACGAATATATATTTAAAATCTTGACCTTTGTGCTACCAGGCTTGGGCATTGCAAACCAGGCAACCACGGTTAGCCCAAGTTACATGAACAGGAAAGAAAGTTCCCATATACACATCCGCAAACTGTGTTTTGTATCCAATACCTGAGGGCAAAGTACAAAGCTCGCGCTTGAATAACTAGCTTGGTGGGTTGGTCATTGAGTTATCCCATAAATTGATTTTGCCATTTTACTTCGTACACAAGCAATTGCCGAGCTTTCCGCTTCGAATCGAATCATATCATTCCCTTGGTGGTGCGGATTGTTCCCGAGGTACAAAAGGCTTTGGTCGTTAACAGATGTCATTTCAAGGAAGGAGGAAAGGATTGGAGTTGAAATTGATGAATGAATAAGTCCCGGCCACCACAACGGGTGCCGCTTTCGAATCGCCCGCGGCAGATATGTGTTGAATCACGTTCTCTCGCTCTCAAGGGGGAAGCGGTCGGCTTTAAAAACTGACCAGTCACGTGGTCGGCCGATTTCCGAGGTCGAAATGGACGTTGCAATCGCTTCCGCGAACCGCTCGCATTCTCAATGACGCAACTGCGTAATTGCCGTGTCCCTCTTGATTTATCCAGTTCTTTTTACTGCTCCTTTTCTCTCTTGGCCCTACCCGCCAATTCTGCCTTACTAAGCCAAAAGAAAGTGACTGACAATTTAGCACCTTTAGAAGTTTATTTAGAGTTTATTTTGTTATTTTCAACCTGGAGGATTTCAAAAAACTCAGCAAATAAAAGTATCTATAGCGGTTTACCTGGTATCACGTTCTGCTTTCACCGCATCTTCAGTATGAATTTCAGTTTTCTAGGCCAGACAGCAGGAACTACAAGTCTCTCTCCCAGAGAATCTCATTACTTTTGTTTCCTAATGATTTGTCTACATTCCATATTTCCCACTCTGACAATCGAATCATCAACTAAACCAAACAAAACTAAACAAAAATTTATAAGAGGGACTTGCTGAAGAAACGAGGACTCGAAGATGAAAACTTTAACGAGCAATACCTTAGAGTAGTATTTGGTCTTTTTAGTAAACTGCAGTGGATATTTTTCAAATGCTAAATGTTGCTATGAATTGCGATTTGCTGTATCAATGTAAATACTATACGTGAATTATCAATATAATTGTGAGGCAGCAAAATAAATTTTGCGAAACGACGGCTGATGGAGTAAGTACCATCCAGTATTTAAAAAAAAACAGATCTCTCGCGTTCTAAGGCGACAAAAGTCATGTTTCGAGAGAGATAGCGTATATCTGATTTTATTTTCGGGATTCAATGCTGTTATATTTTAGATACAATCGAAATTGTTGATAGACGAAATATTTTATTTGAGTGGAACTTTTAGTTATTAAATTGCCCATTATTTAATTAGTTTAACGTTAATATGGACTCGAATTGTCAAGGCGACTCGTTTGAGCGGGAGTGAATCTATTCCCGATCGATCTCAAGACTTATTGAGACGGAAGAACATTTTATGGTTATGTCGTATATAGTTAGTTGCTTAGGTTTGACATAGTTTCAATTTTTTGTGCTCTCATAGAGCTTATGTGAGCAATTTTTAAGATTAAATTTATCTACATTCGCGAAGAAGGAAAAAAATCTTTCCATTCTTACTGAATGATCAGAAACCCAATTTAATTTTAATATTTTTTCGAGATATTAAAAATGTGTTGTACCCTCGTTCTGTATCCCAATAATTCAGTTTTAATGATGTAAAATTATAGTGATCGTATCTTTTTTATGAAAAAAAACAAATATTGCTGTTATATACGTAGAAATTGGCTCACTCAATACTGGAATAGCGCCTAAAAATATAGCAGAAACTTGATTGAAACGCGATTGTACGTAGCCCCCATGTATCTGTTGAGTTTCTGTGCCAAATTTAACGTATATAATTTTGATGTATAAGCAGCATAAATAAATCTTTTTAAATCCACTTTTATCCAAATAAATATACATCAAGCGTTGTCTTATCTCATTGTGTTTAATTTCAATGTTAGAGGTCACAAGTATTGCATAAATCTTAGCTTCTTTCCTAATAGATATTTCCTTATATTTTAAAGTTATAAGGCCTAAAAAAACAAACATATTTTTAAATGTTTTTTTATTTAACTATTTTACTGACATTCATTTTTTGTGCGGTCATTTGTCAACAAAACAAGAGTCGTCTTTTATTTCTTAGTTTCTTAGAGGCTTCTTTTTCTTTAAAATAATAGCGCTTAAATTCTTTCGCTCTGTTCCTCAAGAAATATGCACAAGCATTGCATTCTTTGGTCGTGATATCTAGGCACACACCAGCCATTGGAAGGATTTCTAATCGAACGCACTCGAATGTAATTTGAGATGATTGGGTCGCAGCCGTTAGCCTTTTTGGGTTGAGTTAACATGTGAGGTACTCGCATACCTGCGGAAGCTTCCATCAATCCCTGGAGTGAACCAATAACATTCAATTGACTTTCTACTCATACCTAAAAATGGGAGGCTTGTTTCAGCGATGACCATAATTCCGAGCGGAAAATTCCAACGGGGGACTTTTTAAGGACGTTTCCGTATAGGTATCATTTTAACCGAAGCGACAATCCATTTTGAGAGCCGAGCCGGCACAGGAACGGGTCACGTTCTGTGGCTGGTCGCCAGAGAGCAATTTCAATGGAATTCGACGTTTCAGTCGCATATCCAGACGAATTCTTCCACCGTGCTCGCTTAGTGAGTACCAACCGCATGAAGTGTCAGAAGTGGATCATAAAATGAATGAGAATTCTTTCTTTGCCTCTTTGTGCCATCTCTGACATAAGGGGACTTTTTGTAGTATTGGGAAAAGTATTTTGTGGCACTAAAGTAATTATGATTAGATGCTGAAACTTATTTTACTGTCTTCATTCAATGATTAGTATCTGATTGGCTGTACGAATGATTCACCTAGCAACCCTATATTATTATGGTCGTAATTAAAATCAGGGTAGGTTAATAATTGAGTGAGAATTCCTGGAAATTTTTATGCTATCCATGTTCTTTATTTTCCCTTCATTTGGGAATAATCCGAACTTTTAGGTTTTGTACTGAGAATGCATTGATCTATATTAATACGATCGCTTTTTCATCCTTCTACAGTTTTGTTCTAGTCACTATTCTTCGGATTCCTGTAGCATTACTCTTTATAGATTTTGTAAACACTATCGTTCATTTCGCTCACTATATCACTCTCGTTGATTATGGTACTTTTTGTAGAAAGCATATTTCCGAAGCTAATGTTGTTTATTGTGGTTATAAGTAAGGCTCTAAGATGAAATAAAGCATGATCAATGCAATTAATAATCTTTAAAATGGCTGCATCATTGCATCATCGCAAACACAAGGGCATTTTTCACTTTTATTCTGCAGCTAATATTACATATCATTGTTAGGCTTCTTTCCGGTTGCTCGCGTTGCATGTCGACATCAGAATAGTGAAGTATTGTGGGGCAGCAAATTAACTTTGATTAGAAGATGAATCTTGCTTTACTCTCTGCATGAATTGATTAGTAATTGATTGGCTGTACGAATGATTCACCTAGCAACCCTATATTATTATGGTCGTAGTAAAAGTTAGGGTAGGAAAATGCCTGAGTGGCTTAAGCCTGCTTGTAATACAAATAATACACATGGAGGTGATAATCTAGAACGAAAATGAATAGTAGTTTGAGATGTAATGTGCTATAATTGTCTTACTTTCGATTTCAAAACTTCCCAGGATATATCCATATCTTTTTTCATGAAATTCTTATTAACCTATATCTTAATGAACTATATGTTAGGTAGCTGTTCAGGAACGTTTCTGAAATTTAGTCGCGCTTCATGAAATAGGAGATTAGGTGTTACAAAATGCTTCGATCAACTTAATGAAATATCAGTCCCTCTTCCTGATTATTTTTTGGTAAACCAATCAAGTCCACTTAAAACGTACCAGATGTAATGTGCTGTCCTGTTTTCACTTGCTTACAATCTGGTGGAATCAAACTCCCGCAAGATTTTCTATGAGGTTACTTCCGAGACTCGCAAGATAATCGTCAAATTTTTAAAGCCACAAAACCAAGCGCAATGCATTTCTCCGTCGCAAATGTCATTGAAACTCATAAACCGGAATTTCTACTGAAAATGCCAAATGAAGATGTCTAAAATGTCTTGTTTGAAATTTATAAATAAACGAAGAATTTTAATAGACCTAGCCGTGAAAAGAAAATGGTCTTTCTTCTGTCTAAAAAGTCGTTCTTCAGGTACTAACGAACTTAAATATTTATCCTTTATCCACAAACGTCAAAAATAGCATTTACAAGTGATAGCAAAATCAGGCAGCAATTTTCAAGTCATTTTTCTTCAATATACGTGCTTATTTCAAATAGACACGAGTTGGTTAGCTGATAGAGCTCACGGTGGCTTTACTTTTTCTCATTGACAAATACTTTTCTATCTTTTAAACTTTGCCCTAAATAAACATATTTTAAATTATCTGGAAATGAGGAAACAAATTTGTTACATTGGTACAAAATTACATATGATTTTTAATTTACATTTAAATCACGCGCCCTTTGTTTATCAAGATAAATATCAGGTGCGGGTGTCTCGACGATTTATATGGACAGTAGATACTCGTAACGGTAATGCCAAATATCTCAGCTTGCCCTTCTATTCTTCGTTTTTTTCCAGGCATTTAATTACTTCTTCACTTGAGTCCCTTGCTAAAACTCATAAATTCAACCTAAACCTGAAATAATGACTCCACGCTGAGTGGGGCGACCCTTTTCCTAGTTGCTCATTGTTTGATCATCAACAGAATTCAGGCTGACGACCTTGTGGCACACTAACCTACGCAATTACCGGTGATAATTCCACCTGGGTCCTTGCCATGTGGATGCTCATATTTGTCCGCGTTCACGAAGTTGGTACTCTCTCGATTAGTGAGCCAAGTCGTGATATTGCTTTTTTCCGAAAAAGTCCCGTTAGCGTTTGTGGAGATTGGCAATCGTCGGAAGAGAAATGACCTCCGGATTTCTCATTTCTCCACTGAAAAATTACGATGCCCCCATATTCGGAATACATTGACGACGCAAGAGTAAATGCAAGTATGGAGACGAAATTCTTAATCTCCCTTTTTTCTTTTTCTTTGCAATCGAATGAACTGCCGTGGTTTTTTTTGTGTCAGCTTCCACATTCCAACAAGTCGTAGTATTCATTGGCGGTTTTTCAATTCCTATTACGCATTGGGCCTCAAAGTCAAGCCCCCCGCAAATAGGTCTGTGAAAGTACAAAATTTATGCTGAATTAAAGTTTGTAGAAATTAATTATTTTACTGACTTGATTTGTTTCCACTTCTCAGGTGACACAAATGAAGTACCTTGTAAGTGGAAAGTTAGTGCAATTAGAGTCTCTGTTTATTGGGATTTCTTTAAGCGTGTTTGCGACATCGGTGCCTAGGTCATGGAGTTCTATCCGGTCCAATGCCGAACTAATTTTCATAGCCCTACGATTTATTCCTGGAATAATTCCGTGGAATTATTTTATTTTCTCTATGATATCTCCAATTATAAAATAATGGACATCCATTTCCCCTGCATTCTTTGTGGTGTATTCTTGGAGTGTGAGCGAGGCATAATCGCTAAGTGAACTTGACCACGAAGCTTAAAACCTACCTGGACATTAATGCAATAAAGATGTGATTTTTTTTATCGTGCTTCTTGAGGATAGTGGAAAATATGACGCAGCAGGTTTTTCCATTTGGAGGCTGAATTTCATGGAATCCAACTGTGGACTAAATCTTCCGTTATATCGGCAATTTTAGTCTTGATTCTTCCTTGCTTTGCGGCAATTAAGCCACGTCTCACGTCAAAGAGCTTAGGTTTTTATGGAGCTTCATCAGTACTATGTTTACCCTTGCTCCCACTCAAGTGTTTTGTGGTAGGGGTTGAGTTGACATCAAAATATGTTCTACACTGGTTGATAAAAATGTTCTATTAGAAATTTCTGCTGTTGATTGATTATGCACAAACATAGAGACATTTAGATGTGCAATTAGGTATAAAAATTCCGAAAGTGAAGACAGTTTGCGATAAAAGTTCGTAGCGCTGAATGTAATATTTATTATGAAGTATTGAACAAAAAATTAAATAATAGCTTTACTGCCTCTCAATTAACCGATTTGAATATCCCGAGGTCAGCGATTATAATCTTTCATCACTGGCCAAAAAATGTCCGTCCGAATTTGTTCGCTAGACAGTCCCATTCTCATTTTAAATATTTATGATCGATTTCACATTAGGCCATTATTTTTGCTTAAAGGCCGCCGAAAATTCAATACACAGTTCTTTAGTCCGTCACGACTGCCTTTTACGTGGTGGACATTTGGCATGTGGGTTGTGGCTCTACCTTAACTCCTCCTTTAATCAAATTTTATAGTCCCCGGCCTTAGAGCAAACGAAGTTCGACCTCACAGCTTTCAGTTTCGTGAGCCGCCGAGGACAAAGAAAGAGCGGCACACATGAATAATCGGTGCCGTATTAGGACGCACAATAAAGCACGGAGGCATACTCGTGGTTTCGTCGGTTTGCAGCTCGTCCGCATGCAGCGAGATCAGCGCAAGAGGACGCTTGTTTCAGTTTCCGGCAATTCCTAGTTGGGAGTCGCATAACTATAGTAGTTTCTGAGTCACCCCTCCAGGCTTCGTGTAATTGGTCTCCAATCCTCGAAACGATCAGCGCCGATGATTCACCACTCCCCCGCACACCTTCGGAACGGATATGGTCACGCTAAGGTCACATCGGGAAGGTGGGGTAAGAGGAATATATCGTCCAGAGAGACTCGCGCAGTCGGTATTGTCCTTGCCGGCTGGGTCGTCCGATTCCAGTCGCCGCCTGGTGACAGACCGACTCGCCAAATGCTCTCCGCGAACGTCGCCGTGAGACGTTGCGGTCCTGGCCGTGCCTCCACACGTTGTTTCATTCGTTCGGGATGACTCAGAGAGCGTGGAATCTGTGCCTTCAACCACCTCCTTTCTCCTTCGCCCCGAATAATTGTAGCGCCTGAACTAGAGCTGTGCGTAATTTGAATCCAAATATCAATATCCAATATTTTAAAATATTGAAAATGGACTAATATCGATGACCTGTATGGAACTATTGAATATTGGAAAATAATGGCATATTGGAGTATTGGAATTGGTGGTAATGATGAATAAATGTAATTTTGGTGTAATGGTACATTTGAAAATGTTGAACATAGCAATATTAATCAGTAAAATAAACAGGTAAATCACAAATAACGGTGGCAGAATTGTATTAGAACCAAAGGGGGCTATGTTGAAAATGGGAATTTATTAACTATGTAAAAGTCTGTTAATAAAACAAGAAAGTCAATGTAAGCTTCTTTTCCCCAGTTATTGCCATAGTATAACAATAATGGTGGAAAAGAAAGTGCTTCATCTGTTTTCCAAGATTGGGGCGCTCTCCGACCACCCTCCTCGCCGAGTTCCATTATTCAATTCTTGAATTTTAACATTGGTAATCCAATATTCAATATTCCAATATGCGAATATTGGTTCTTCAATATACAATATTCCAATTGCAAATAATGGTTTTTCCGACAACCAACATTGGTCGTCCCAAAATTGTGATGTTGGAATCCCAATGTTAAAAAATATTGCTATTGGAACCAACGTATTGGAAAACCGCCCAGGACTAGCCTGGGCTCATCTTTGAAGAGTCAGAAATAAAAGATTTGCATTTACCCACAGATATAAATTTCACTGCGACCTAGCTTTCTTTGCGTTTACATCATCATCACCAGGTCTTAGTCACGGTTGTCACCTGATGATGATGTAAAAACATCGAAAGTCGCAGTAAAATATGTTCCTGTGGATAAATGCAAATTTTTAATTTCTGCTGCATGGATAAATTCCGCTCAAATTCACTGGAATCTTCGGAATTAATTCATTTTTGAAACTGAAGCAATTTTTTTTCTCTATGGTCAAATTAGCGTGATACTTTGCATACGTGTTCACATCTATTGAGAGACTTAGAAAAAAAATGTAACATTCCGATTTTTTTGGCAGATCAATGTTAATAACGTGTAGTCTCGCCGTGCATTAAATATACTTATTTCGTTATAATTCTGTAAAATATTTACAGATTTTTCTAAACACGAAATAATGAAATTAATGTTATTTCTTTGGTTAATAAGACTCGTAATCACGGTTGTCATTTTTTTACATGATCGATAATCATTTACAGCTAAAATTTATTTAGAAAATATTCGGGCCTTGACCAACTCTGTTTGCCTATATTTATAAAATCTAATTCTGAGTCTCTTTATCATAATATTGTAATTTCTTTGGTAACAAATTGTTGCTGATGAAACACTTATGACCTTCAAATAGTAAGTTCTCGGAAAAATGGTCCATTTGCCCTTGGTTGGAAAAGAAGAGGCGCGGGGATTATATCCTCCAAGCGCTTGAGGAAAGCCTGTCCATGAGTTTTTGGGTTCCCTGAATTCTCTTTCTTTTTTTCCTGCGTCGAATATCAGATTTTGCCGTAGTGCATTGAAATACCTGGAAAGTAATCCTTTGCGTGTGTTAATCTTTCAATTGCCTCTCTATCAAATGCTTGCCCAAACGGAATATTGAATCCATTGAATCAGTCGACGTTCGTTCGTCCTCTGTGCTTTGACATTTTGTTAATATCTTCTTCCATTGGAATTAGTGTTGAAATCTGTGAATATAAGTCAGTTCGATTTTCATCAATAGTTAACTGTTTCACGCCAGTACCTTGTGGTATATTTAAGTTACTCGCTCATGGCAACTTCCAGGCGAGAATTTTGTAGGGGTTTAACTAGGCAGCCTCTAAATAACCCAGCGCTTGATAGCGAACAAAATAAGTCTTGAGTCCACTCATTCCAGTTGATTAACAGCGTCATCTATGGGATTTAAATACTAGTTTCATTCTTAGATATTGGGAAAAGTACAAGTATTTTTATTTCAGTTGTGAATACTTAGAACTTCTAAGACATTGAGCCTGATAGGGAAAAAAAGCCCATGAGTTTCGGCTTTTTCAGCCGAGTCTCACTTCTCCTGACTCATCGCACCTTCACCCACATTTTGAAACACCTTTTTTTTCCTTAGGTTGAAAAATCTCTGCATGAGGGAGGTCAGGACTTCTCCCCTCCCAAGAGTCGCCGTCTTAGATTTTTATATGACTTAATGCGATCCCAAAAATGGTCCTAAAATTGAGATGCGCTCTTTAAAGCTCAAGGTTTGAGTCCGTCTATCACAGTTCGATCCATTTGTCGCCATTTCTTTCGGATTTATTTCGACTTTTGAGGTCAATGAAGACGCCTGAACTTCGCGTCGGAAGTGGCACAATACGAAGAGTGCCCTCAAGTTTTGTTGACGTCTTATAATGCTCCACACATTGACGACGTTTGGAATTTTGGCTTCTTACCGGAGGTCACTCTGAGAGGAGAGAAATTAGAGCGGGTGGATTCCTTCACCTATCTCGTAAGTACCATCACGTTGGACGAAAGAAGTACAGCGGGCATCAACCAAAGAATAACCCTAGCTAAGATGGCGTTCATGTTAAAATGACAACTGCTGTGCTCAAAATAGAACCACAAACTAGAAAATAGTATGTGAAAGCATTCGTGTGAAGCGTGGCTTTCTATGGATCGGAAGCAGGGACTATTGGAAAATCAGGTCAGAACAGACTTGAAACCTTCAAATTCTGGTGCTGGAGGAGAATGCTGAGGATGAAATAGACGAATGAAATAACAAACGATGAAGTTTAAGGCCCCTGCTCTCATACATGGACTTCGTACGTCGCGCCGTTGGGTTCACCACTTTGAGAGCTCTACCCTAACCTAAGGAACAGATCTTCAGGGCAAAAACATGTCTTCGGGCTTTGATACTCATCACTGGGATGGCGCAGCGAGATGCTTAAAATGATACGTCAATCGAAATGATGAAAAGTTGATTCAAAGTTGAGTAAAATACTTGAGCTGGAGGATGACGCATAATTAATAGAGCTAATTGTGAATTTTGTGAAGAGGTTAGGCAGAGCTTTTAAAGTCGAGATCTGGTGCGGAAAGAGTTGTACCTGCGTTGATTTATTGTACCATTACACATTTCCTTGCAACTTTCTCGCTGATATCATTTGATAGTCGCTATCTTATGATTCATAATAGTTTTTCTTATTCATTCTTGGCTATAAATTATCAAATTATACACGTATTCTTTTGAAATGGGGGAAATGAATCTGCCATCCACAGGGAACGTTAATCATGACTTTGTTGGGAGAATATAGATTTATATCTTGTTCGTGAGTAAGAAAGGCGTTTTGAATTTCTCTCCAAACCCAATAATCAGTTATAACGGTTGGAGGAGATGAGAAGCTGCATTGATGGAAATAGCTCGTTGACTTTCGGCCCGTGTGAGAGTGCGTTTTCTTGTTATACTGATCTGATTCCTATCTCGAACGTTTATTTTTCCGTCTTCTTCGGTGATCCTTTCAAAGCACGAATTCTAGTATCGAAAGTTAGGGATTTAATTATTTCCCCTTTCCAAACTATTTACGGGAAAAATAATTTTTAACCTCTTTGGGAGAGCTCATCAAGATAAAACCTGGAAAGGCTCATTAGAGACGGTGAAACTCACGAAATTTCTACTTCCACGATGTAAAATAAAAATACATGAAAACTTTTTCCGACGTGGAATTTTTTTCCATTGAGATTGTAGCGGCGCGTGGAACATGTGACTCTCGATTTCAAAATTAAATACTTATTTTTAAAGAAATTCACTCACCCTACGTAAGTACTTTCAATATTTGATGTAACGTTTCATCAGAGTTTCAGTTATGGTAGGGCAACCTACTTCTTTAATAACAAAAGATAGAGAACGCTTTGACGGAATCGAAAAAAAACTCTTGATTGGTTTTTTTGTCAGACGTATTGAATCTCAATTCCGAGTTTTTTTTACTTGATTTCCAGCAGAAGTGAAGGTTTTTTAGTGGCATCTCAATCCATACTTGAGTGCTGTAGCTGTTTTGAATATTACATAGGTACCTCTTCAAGTCCAGTGCTCGGTCCGTCGGATGGGATAGTAACTGTCCTTTCTAGACTTGGTTCCTCTCATTGTGAGCTAACTATTTTCAAAGTTCTACTAACTTTTACCCCTTTTTTCAATCGCCAAATAGCCATTGATTTTCCGGTCCAACGACGCACTCCCTCTCCACTATCATTAATGGCTTAAATGACATGAGTTATAGATGTCCTTTCAAAGTAGCATACTAGCTAACTGTACTGGCGTTTGGGAAAGAAATTAAAAATGTAATGTGCTTCACTTTGAAATCAACTGTCATGGTTTTCATCTGGTGTGAAGTTTCTAAATCGAGGGTGATTTTTGTTCATGCTGATATTAGTCGCATAATCGTCAAAAATGTCTTCTCTTTGAGCTTTTTTTTTACTTATGTTAATGTGCCAGTCAAAGGAAAACCACCGCATTAATCTCCGTAAAAGATTTATCTGTCCAACCTTGCATTCATATGACGTGTTGATATTCTTCCAGGAAATATTCCAGAGGTAAAATGGTCCCAGAAAATGATCCACGAGTAGAGACTACTGAAAGAGGAACATAATTCGGAGTGGACGAAAGCTGTGCCTTTTACCACCCTCCGTCCATTACTGTTTCAGTTTAATTTCATTCACCTTAGTGAGCTCTTCCCTTGGTTACAAAAGAATAAACAATCTTTATTTGAAGAACTATGGGTGAACAAGATTTTACTCTCGTGTTGCTTTGCTTGCAGTTTCCATTAATGCAAATCAGGTGACGTCGACATAAATAAAGAAGTGCTTGTACTCTTTTTTACTTATGATATATGTCTCTCTGCCAACGAAGAGTTGGCGGGCTATTACGCTCGTGAGTTTATTGTTTCACATGAGGTTATTGCATAGAATACATAAAACCCTTGGGCTCATGTATGCATTGTTAATCAAATTAGATCACGAACTAAGTATGTGCGAATATGGCACCATCAAAATGTATGGGTCGGATACCCTTTCGCATTCGTAATGATAGTAATTATTTATTCAATGGCATTTTTTCATGTAAAAACTATCTAAAGAGCGACTGCTTGAAACTTGAATCACGTTTGTCTTTCATGCTTATTACAGTACGTAAAAACTTGGAAGGAATTTTTATTGCTGTTGCGTCACACCGGTGATTTTTTTTACCATTCTTTCCATCACAGCCATTCTTAACAGAATTTTTTAAGGTGTTAAAATTATACTGTCGAGCAGGAAAGACTGTTTATCGTCGAGGTTAGCAAAACAGTATCTTTTTCATACATTGTACAGTATATGCCCTAATTTTCGGCAGCCCGTTTTCTCTAGCAACATCATCTGCTCAGTAACAAAGTTATTATTTTATTAGGTTGATAAGCCAAGGAACCTCATCCAACTCAGTGACGGGCATCGACGGTTGCTCACAGCTGCGTTGCACGTGAGAGTTCCTGGCATCGCTCTATGGAAAAGTTTAATCACCATAATTGTTTGAGGGAACACAGTAATAACTTTTCTTATCCTTTTTCACACATAGCTTCAATGGTTTGTGCTCGTGGTGTAATTTTCAATTTTAAAAAAAATTAACTACTCGTCGGCATCATGGTGGGTAACTACTAAAAAGTATGGAAATGATCCAGTTTTTCTCTTACTATCATGAAGATTAGAATTAAATGTCCAATTGCAGTTTAGCTCCATCCTTGCTTTATCTGAGGTGTAAAAATTTCTCCAAGTCAAGGAAGAAACTAATTTTCATGGAAATTCCTCCCGCTTTACATATTTTTAAATGAGAAACGTCGGTAAAAAAAGTTTTCATCATCTCTGTTACTGGACGGTGAACTTTTGCATAAGACCGCGGCACCGCAGTGAAAGAATTAATTAAAAGGTTTTACTCCTGATTCCGGAATGTGACTGTTATTGAAGCCGTCTTCAAAAGAGACAAACCAGCGACACCTGAGCGTTTTAAATTACCTTCTCGCTCGACGCGAAGGGTTTGCTGCGTCTCATAGTATCTTTCTCCATCTTTTCGCTATCATAACCATCGCGTTAGGAGCACGTGAAAGTTATCCACGGATATATTGGTAAACAACAATAGAGTCCGTTTCAAAATTGTGTAAGTCAAGTTTGAAGCATAATATTTCAAAACCGTAAAAAGGTAGTTCATTCACTTTAAAGTAAATCTTGTTGAGTATTTTCTGCGTGGTTTGGTGGTGAACACTTTTTAAAATACTGATTTTGTATCAATTATCACGTTAAGAGCGGAAACGATGTCCATTATTCAGTGTCTTCTTAACGAATGCAGTGCGTTTGGTGCTTCAACAGAGCCAAGCTAAGGAAGTCCGCAACATTTCCCGCTTGCGCTTTGTTGTTAAGGCCTTTGAAAGCAGTTGTACGGATTCACGCCATTAACTCCATCCATTCAGTCATTCTTGAGCAATTAATGGAGCTGCATCATCTCTAAATCCGCGCCCCCGCGAAATTTGCCCATATGTTTCCCTGGTCTTGGTTCCCGCATCATGAATCAATAGTGGCTCCAAGACTGGGATAACCAGAATATTTTGCAAATATTTAACATTTATATTGGGGAAAACGCGCTCCGTTCCCTCCTTTTCCCTTTTTTCCTTCCATTTTATTGGGTATGAGTCCATTTGGATTGCGACTTATAACGCCAAACGCCTAAAACGTCCCAAGCCAGCTTTGTGCCACGGTGATAGAGCAAGGCGGGTACTTTTTGTATCTTTATTATTCATAGCGCCAGATAATTTTTGTAAAATTACCATAGAGTCAAAGGACACTAGGGATAATTAAAAGACAATTTAGCTCAACGTAAAGATCACACAATAACCTATTAATCCTCCGAAATTCTCTCTGAATCAAAATGTCTCATCAGAACAAAGACGACAATTACTCCGAAACCCCTTATTTATAGACAATCGTTCCTAAGTGATAAAACCCAGTCAAGGCCCTCGCAAATTTTATTTGTTAAATTAAATGTAAAATTAAAATGAACATTAATCAGGGATAGAAGAATTGACACTGTTGTTCCACATTGTATACATGGTATGGTACACATGGTATACTTAGTATACCATGTAGAATAGCAGTGTTAATTCTTCTATACCTGATATCAAAGAATTCCACCACGTAAGGTCCGAAACTATCGCAACATTAATCGCTAAAGACTCGCGTGCGCAAATTTGCGAGAGCACTCTAACCGTTTGACGGTTATATACCGATCCGCTGTGCATAGCCGCTCTTCCTCTCGAGACTTCTCCGGGGATAGTGAATTGAAATCCCCGCACCGGCTTCTCTTCTGAGAGGAGACATCGTCGGCACGGGGCCAGAGGAGCGCCGTGAGAAGTGACATCACCCAGAGCGGAGGGCAAGGGCTCGACTCAACGCTCGAAAGCACCCTCACCGCCTTCGTTCCTCACTTTCCCAGCCGAGCCGAAGCCCAAGGTGCGAAGTTGCCCGTTGGGTTATTATTGAGCCGTGACTCATGCATAGTGATTCCATGCGGTCAATCCTCTGCGACGTCGCTAAATCACGATTTCTCGTGTACACAAAAGAACGAGTGATGCCATTAAAATCGTAATGATGCTATAATATGTTGATTACTCTTCAATTTTTGGTACAATAATTTTATTACAAATTAACAGAACGTTAGGCCGCCTCTAAGGTCACAGACCCGTAGGGAGACTGCCTTTCGCGAGTTAAATTAAGTGACGATTTGAAAACAAGAACATAGTGAAGCATATGTAAATTATTACATAACAGCATTTCATTAGCACCAAACAAACATTAATGAATAAATTATAAATTTTCCTCATCGCCCTCACAAATTACAAGCAATGATATAATTTAGTAATACTGTAATACAGCATAAGATAGCACCGGTACAAATTTATGATAAAACATTAATATTTTACTTTAAGACATCAATGTTTTCATGCGACAAGAACGATGCTTTTGATAGTTTCAAAAACTTTTTCCCCTTCCTTATGATTTTACTGTTGCCAGGTAATGCATTAAATATTTTTGAACCCAAATACAAATAACTCTTGTGCAAAATTTTCTCCAACTTGGGATACCATCGATTAATCCAGCAGGATGAAGTTAAAGATATATTTCGCTTGTCTATTTCCGACCATGGTTGGATGTAACAAAAAGTGTGGAATATACAAAGTACAAATTCATTTCGTGACCAGCAGCATAAAATTTTTACAAAGGCATACTTGACTGTTTATTTCGGGGAGATCGGGTTCTTGTCCATAGTACTGTCCTACCATTTCGAGGTGCCAAGTTCAAATCCCGACAGATTTTTTACTTTTGAGAGTCGACACTTAATTGTTTTGCCATATTGAGAACTCCCCAAGGACTCAGTCTGTCGGACGGAAAGCTAAACCGTGGACCTCTATTGCCCCCAGTTGATAGTCGCCCCTCTCATGTACACAACTAACTGTTTTCTCTAATGTTTCATAGCGCTATACGTACGACCACGATGTGTTTGTGCACGCATTACCATTCAGGAAAATAATGAGTGATAAATCGGTATCGTAGCCTCAATGCCACAGCATTCCCGACAGTAACTGAGATTTTTCGGTGGATTCCCAGCCGTCACTATGGTATAGCGAACAATGTGGAGAGGACTTCAAGTGCGATCCTTATGGTGGGTCGTATAACTTTGCTCCTTTCGCTGAGAGGGGGCTAATGCTGACGCCGGGTTTCCCTTCACCCAACCCTCCATTCCCAATTAGTGTTTGCTTATCAACCTACTATCTAGGCTGGAGCTTCTTCCAGAGCAGCTGCGTTGGACCGAGTTCATTAACAACAAGTGTCCTCAGGTCACTTCGACCTGAAGACAAATCGTTTCCTGGCTAATTTTACTGTAATTCAGCCATGAAAGTGAAGATTTTAACTTGGATTCATATGAGATTACTCCAAATACTGCAGAAAAACGTCAATTAGAACAAGAAATCATATTCAAGCTGTTTAAAATAAAAACTTTTTATAAGTAGTGAACGGAGGAGAAACTGTTGTAAATGAACTTTGACCGACCCAGCTGCTTCGGAAGAAGCTCCATCATGTTTACAAGCCACAGCGTAAGCCGTCGGTCTAACTAAACTTACCATCTAGTTTCCAATGACTCAAACGATCACAGTTTTCTGAAGCCTTCCCAAATAATACGAGTATGTCGAGAGATCTGCATTAATACCGGAACAAAAGATTTGTAAGTACGTCACAAATCTTTGCTCAACTACGTCACAAATTGAATTATAAGGAAATATATCGAAATAATAAAACAATTACTGCGTAACATTAATTTTCTACTACCAATGAACACAGGAGCTGTAAACAAGCATTTCTCAGTATCATCGAGTGCAAGTAATCATCAGTCGAGTGCAAGTTAATCCACCCACGCTTGTGAACTTTTCTCTTCGCGACTGCACCGATGAGTCTCGTTGACAGTTCAGACTTTGAGCGACGTTTCTGCGTACTCGTCGCGCCTGATAAGAATGATCGAACTGGAGGTATTCCATTCATCATGAACTCGGAAAGATAAAAAAAAGGAAATCAAAGGTTTATCTTTCGTATTCCGGAGCCCCTCCCCTTTCCTGACGCCAATCGTAATCTCTCCTCGGAGACGCCGAGACACCTTTGTGCCCGTCACGTGACGTCACCGCCGCCGGTTAAGTTACGTCAGTGCAATACACGCTATCGATAAAGAATTCCAGTTTCCTCGGGCCCTCCTCTTTTTCTTCACCTTATCCGCCCTCCGCACCAACGTCAGACTGCCCTCCTTCTCTCCAACCATACCTTCCTCCCACCCCTTTACGTTTTTCCATCTTGTTTATTATCGCGGAAGAACCTGAACCTACTTTTGCTTCGGTCACGCTCGGTATTGGCAATATTTTTAAGTAAAACCGGCGGTGTCCATTAGTGGGTGAATGTTACCGAAGTGCACCGCGCGCTGGTGGTGAAAACAAAAGCTGGGTGTCGACCTAAGCCTGAGCTAGCAACGGGTAACCTTAATTGAATTGGTTTCCGGGGTAATTATTACGCTCGCCGGCTTACGTTACTATGTGCGTCCTCATAGGTATACCGAGAAAATTGTCGTTTTCCGAAGATTTTTGCGTGTTTTCAATTTTCATCACAAAATTGCAATGGATGCAACTGCGTGTGCGGATGACCTTTGATTTTTCAAGAATTATTGTCCGTTAAAGTGGCTCTGGTCTCTGGGTCACTTTATCCAGATTTTCGGAAAACTGATCGAGCATTCTCGAAGTGCGTTTAATAAACTGGGACGACAAAAATCGTTTCCTGGCTGACCTTACTGTAATTCAGCCGTGAAAGTGGAGATTTTAACATGGGTCCATATGAAGATTACTTCGATTGCTGCGGAAAAACGTCAATTTGAACAAGAAATCAAACTCGAGCTTTTGAAAAAATATTTATAAGTAGCGAACATTTCTTAGAATTTGAATTTAAAAAAATATATAGGCATGTTACCAACTGTTTTTTAAAGTTATCAACGCATTTCTGCCGAAATTGATGTAATAATGTGGTAGTTCCATGCAAATGGCGCTGCAGCCTGCTCCTATGGCTGGACAAAATGTGGCCATTTAAAATATATTCGTGGAAAACCTGCATATTTTGTCCCTTAATTTTGGTTTTCAATAGATATACCATTTCATCAGCAAAAGCAAGATTGTTTAAACTGAGTAAATAAAATGTATATCTTAGCATTTGTCTTGCCTCACATGGTCAAGTCACATTAACTTACTGTACTACTTACTTAAGTAATCTCACAAGTCAGAGCCACATTAACTTGCAGATTGTTTGCAAGTTTTCCGCAGAGAAATCAGAGATTTGACCGGAAATCGAACCCAAACCTATTTATGGTCCATACTGAAGAAGCTGCTCTGGAGGAAGTTCTTGTAGAGATATGGACGTAGTTAGAGCCACTCCTAACTACGTCCATATCTCTACAAGAACTACTAATGGTCATTGAAGTGAAAGAGGAGTTACTCCGAGGAGATACGCTTTATAATTCCATCCATTCGAGTTGATTAGATGCAATACACCGGTACACCGTTGCCTATCTTTTAACCGAACATTTGGTTTTAACCATTGAGGAATATGGAGAAGTCACTTGCTATGATGGTCAATTCTAGAAGCTGACACCAGTCCGTCATCCTCGTTGACCCTCGTTTATGACCGTTGACCCTCGACCCATAGGAATAACACTTGCGGGCTAATGCACTAATTTTTGCTAATTCACTATGTTTTCCATCAATGACTTATTAAAAATCAGCATGAAGTTACTCAGTTAATACGCATTATCCTTACATATGTCGTTAATTTATTTAAATTGTAATAAACAGCATTCCCCATGAAAACTATTGTAAAATCGAGTAGAATGCATAGCACTG
This sequence comes from Ceriagrion tenellum, assembly GCA_963169105.1. Taxonomy (NCBI): domain Eukaryota; kingdom Metazoa; phylum Arthropoda; class Insecta; order Odonata; family Coenagrionidae; genus Ceriagrion; species Ceriagrion tenellum. The sequence goes on from OY720634.1 coordinate 91,438,546, forward strand.
ACAGTAAAATAAATAATAAAATAACCAATATATATTTCAAGAGTTAAGTGCCTTAATTTTCAAACAGATGGTGGATATTCTCGTTATACATCCGCTAATTCGTCCATTCCGTCGTCATATCCATAGGAAAGTAAGAGTAGAGTAGGATATAACAATACGGATGTTATTTCGCTTGTCAGGGTTCAGTTTTATGACGTAGTGCCCTCTCCACATACCCCAATGATTTTAACAATCAACCTTGTGAGATCTACGTCAAAGTTTTGATGGAGACTGTAGATATCATGATCTCAAAAAAAGTTGACTTTGTTATATTTTTGCACTATTTATTCTCACCCACCGACCTATATTTAGAAAATATTTATGTCATAATCAAGTTATAAGTATAATAGAAAGGTAATAAGTATTATCGAAACCTATGTCGGTCTTATACGCAGACCTTGTAGTTAGACCGCCATAATCCTTGATCGAATTCACGAATTCTCTTTCAATATCTCTCGCGACAGTTTCATCGTACTCCCCTGTGGTAATGCGCATTTATGTGCCTTTGAAGGTGACTTCGTGATGGTGGCTAGTCCCGATGTCCTTAAAATCTGTACGGCATTATTCAGACAATAGTCGCCGAATACTTTATTCATAATGAAGAATCACGTCATACCACAGGTTTTCTTTTCTATTCCATATCGCGTTTGGATTTGTGTTTTCCTAAATGTTTCGAAAAACCAGTGCATTTTGCAAAAAACGTAACTTTTAGAATTTATTTAGACTTTTGCTACTTCAGCTTCTTTGGGACGTTGGTTTGATATAATTTCATAGGGATGCTTATCTTTTTCGCGCTAATTTGTTTCGGTGTCTGGATTGGTACTTATAACTGGCCTAATGAAGTCTTCATCCCGGCCCTAAGTAAAATGGCTTTTTTTAATAGTGGATTTGAACTCGTGGAAGTGTCATATCTTCCACTCATGCGCTTGACTGCGCAACACATTCGCCACGCATTCAGTAACTTTGATAAATACCGTGCAACTGTTTTAACGGCCATGATTACCGCAGTTGATGTTTCCTTCTAAGTCACTGGTGAAATATCTTATGTCAGTTGTTGGAAACTTTACGTGAGCATTTACTTAGTTATTTTATTCGTAACGAATATTATTTAAAATAACTATGGTACTTCTGCTCCCCCTTTTCTTCGTGTAACCAGAATTTTTTGCTTACTTTTGTCTACGAATGTGGTTTTTTCATTCCATGTCTGAACTTATCCCTTTTCTCCGTAGTTTTATTATCAAAGTAAATGTTATGAAGTAGAAATCATATAAATTTAGGCTATTTTTACTGTGTTAAATTTCAGCGCCGTTTATTTTCATTATAACATTACATTTCTGTAGTGGGCTGACTCGTGTCAAAATGAGGATGCCAACCTTTTGCTCTATATTTTGTGTCAAATAGCGCCTGCGCCTGGCATTCGGGGGAACGTGCGCGGTTCTGACTTGAACTGGGATGAGTGCTGCATGCCTCGTGTGGAATCACCCCGTGCCACACACCCTAGTGGTGACTAGCACGGTATTTCGTAGATGTAGATGTACCGTGAGATGGTGGCTCAGAGTCTCGGCATTCTTGGGAATGGGCAGGCATGGGTTGGGTTTAGGCGTGGATCGGAATGCACTGATGCGGACTGTGCGGAGATGGGAATCGTGAGAGGGGGGAAGATCGGTGAAGAATGCGTATTCTGAACCACACACTCTCTCGGGATCTTGGCAGCTTCACTCATTCCGCCGTACGGCGGTGAGATTATTTCTGGCTCGCGAAACCGCGTGGGGGATGGTCGTAACATCGTTATGCGCCCCCCCCGCCACCACCTCCGACTCCTCCCCTCCACCCGACCCCGTCCACAGAACCACGCTCGTTATTTCCCTGTTCCATAGGGACGCGGAGGCAATATCATGTTCCTCGCTTCTTTTCCATGCAGTTACGTCTGACCTTTCGTTTTCTCCCCACCTTTATATCTCCTCGTGCACTGCACATGCCAGAAACAATCGGTGAATGGTAGGATATTTGTTAAAATGCCGACTTTCACGGTTTGTAGGACTGAAATACGTCGAATGTAAGTGCAACTGTACGTAATAATAAATTTACCTTAGTGCGCGTCTAGAGAAAGAGATTGTATCTTTGAATTCCACCAAAGGAGCACTTTGATGATATATTATACAGGTCGTCATTATTGGGCCCTCGGGTGTCATGCATGATGCCACCTGCTATATTGTTAATGAAACACGAAATAAATGTCAGTAATAATCCCTTCTAGTTATGCTTTATTATGAAAAATAGCTTACGCAGGTTGTACTAAACGTAAGTGAGCTAATTGACTATTCTTGTACAGAAGAAAAGTTGGAATTCTAAAACCATAATTTCAGCGTATGATTAAAAAAATAAAATTCATCATTCATTGATCGTTCAATCATTAGTTTAATGAAGCCGTCAACCCTTCTCTATCTAATGCTAGTTCCCTTACCTTCTGGTATCTTTTCCTATGTATTTTCCTCTTTATTTAGTCCATGGACTTATTCCTGGGTCTTCACCCGGGGAATTTTTCCTCTTTTTTATCTTCAATTATGTTCTTCACAAACCCATTGTGTCTCATTATTAATGCATGTTTATATTAAGCTGAATTTCACAGTCTCCTCGTCTGCGTAAATGACCTTCTCAATTGAATTTTATGCTCATACTTACAGAATACTGCCCTTAGTCTTTCATACAAACATAGATGGGGACATTTTTAGCTTTATGGAAGTGTAATTTCGGAATGCATAAAGATATCTCCCTTGTACATCCAACCGCGTCCGCAAAACTATCCTTTTAACTTTCCTGTTCTACGGGAGGCAGGCTCTGTGTCTTTTAAATATCTTTTCATCGCTGATATATCCTGACCTTCCGTTTTCCACGCCCAACCTTATCTCACCAACGTGGAGAAACCACAGGTCTTGTGGTCGGAGAACTTAGGATGTGCGCTCAAGAGTTGATAAACTCCCCAATTTTACGACACACAGCTCATCCTACGTTGAAATGAGATCTTATGGTGTCAGTGACCAAGTTCCATTTTCTTTTTTTATGGAGTAGTTTTCGAGGTATCAGAGAATTCCTGGCCGCTGCGATAAAAACCTATGTAGAGTAGCTACTAGAATTAATGGTATTGGTAGTAACTTGGAGGGATTCCTTCATGATGAAATGATGAATTACTTAGTTTTCCAAAATAAATGTATTACTTTCTTACGACCTGGGTTTCATTGCTGCGCGATATCTTCAGGTAAAGAGCTAGTTAGACACTTTGCAACACTCATTAATCTTATGTCACTTGCTATACTGTGAAAGAAACACAAAATTTGTTTACGATTTATTGTAATGTACGATTGTAACTATATTTTTGTTTAGAAAATTCTACTAAAATCATAATTATGTAATGGATGTCCTGATATGTCAAAAGAAAATCGTTTAAGGCTCAGTTAATAAATCGCGTAATTGCTTCGAATTCTTTATCTGCGAAATGCTGCTAATTCTTTAACTATGGACTCCCAATGAGTTTAACTACGATGGTGTGTTGTACCTTGCCTTGCTCGGTGTTTATACCAAATCATCTCTTTATTATAGAGGAAATACGTCTCTATCTGCAGATATATCGAATCCACAAGTGAAATCATGAGTAATCAATCCATGAGTATTTCCTCCAATCAACTGGTTAGTTAAGATAATCATTATTTAATCGTCTACTTTTCGACTGCACGTGAGCCCAATGGACTCACGAGAGCCACTTTTTGCTTTAATCTGCGACTCACGCTTAACCCTTTGAGTAGTGAGTTTATTTTGTTTGCCCTGACCCTAGGAGTGAGTTATTTGTGGGAAAAAATTAAACAACTTCCGATTTCAATTTTATTGCCTCTAACTCAAGTTTGTTTGATGAACAATCAATGAAAAAAAGAATATCATACATTACACAAGAAAAAAAATAAATGCAACAGTTTTACTAAGTGAGATCCTGAATTTTGTGGTATAAGAACAAAAGTAATAGATTTTCAAACATTGCATTTAATAAATGATGCGGTACGAAGTCACTCGCACGGGTGCATATACACCAGGGTTGAAATTAGCTATGAATTCGCCATGAATTCGCTATGAATTCGCTTGGGAGATCCGGGTTCGAATCCCGGCCAAGTCAAATGATTTTTTCATAGCGAATTTCAACCCTGGTGTAAAAGTAATAGCTTAGAACCGGACTTAAGCCAGATTTGAATGAGATTACTTCCTTCAATGGAAGCAACTACATGTGATAGGTACGTACTCAAGGCTGAATGTAGTTAGTAGAATGATGTAATAGGTGGCGGGACTCTTCAGAGACAATTTTATAGTGATAATGATTGGGCTCACCAGCCACCAGGAGAGAAGGAGCGACATGTTACAATGCATCTAAATGGGAGGTGTGACCCTTTACTGCTCCAGCGAAAATTTGAAAGACGTACATGTCATGAAAGACATCATACTCTGGAGGCACGAGGACGTAAATGAACGTTCATACGGCTCAAAGGGTCAATCAAATGTTATTCTTTAAGCCCTTTGCATTATGTGCCTAATTCTTTTCCACGAGAAACTGTGACTTATGCCGGAAACTCAGACACTTAGCCTCCCCCTAAATCAATGGGCAATCTAATGATTGCGAATTACGTTCTTATCTGAAAAATATTATTCCTCGCCGAGGTCACTGTTGTCATCCAGCTAAGAAGGTTAAATAATCGCTTCGGATACGCCAGTGTTGGAAACGCGCTCGTTCATTTCAATTAGCTCTTACTTGCTCACGCACGCTCAAAAAACAAACTTCTATTTGCATGTGAAGCTGGTTCTTCAGAAACTCGCTAGAAAGCCGTACAAAAGGAGCGTGAGCACCCGTCTTTCGTGACGAATATTTCGCGCTCATAAAAAAATCCATCTTTAGAAGAAGCGCGTCCTCTCTGCGAATGTGCTGCATGTCATCTTTAAATTTACGCATGATCTCAGAAGTTGTTTTTCAGGTACATTAACGGGTGTCGAAATTGAACCTCATCATTTTCAACCCACATCAGCGACAAAATTCATTAATATGCAATGAATGTCCTGATATATCAAAAGAAAATAATCGTTTAAGGCTCAGTTATTAAACATAATTCCGCTTGAAGTGGCAATAATTGCGCCAGCCAAGGAATTATTCGCGTAATTGAAGCAAGAAAGTTTAAAACATCCGAATATATATCCCGTTTATCCGAATAAATCCCGTCCCATCCGAATAAATATCTCGTTTTTATATCTTTCCTTTAAGTTGATTACATAAGTGCGAGAGTTTATATCCAGGTACTAACAAAAACTTGGTATGTCTTACGTAGAATATTTATTGGACACTCAATAAATATTCTACGTTAAACTTGCACATTTTTGTCAAATTCCGGAACATTATGGAATTGTTACAAAGTTTTGGCTGAAACTATTGAATTTGCAATAGTTTATTCTGAAAAGACAATGGTGTTATACATTGCTCGTCTAAAATTATTCATACTCATTTTTATGGAGTATTCGTACAAATTTTTTTCTAATTTGTTCTCATGATTAATGAATTCTTTTTCTTCTGCTAGCACGAATGCTATTTCCTATGAAATTTAAAAAAATGGACCCTCAGAATGAATACAAGTCTTTAAATGTCATCATCTCTTCACCATTTAACCACTTGACTGTTGCCTTCCAGAATGGTAATTTTGAATGTGCGCTAAAAATGTCTTCTATTATAAGCGGTGTATTCGATCTGAAAGCGAAAATATATGTACTGTGACTTATAAGCGTTAAAATGCTACGCAACGATACATTTGTTAAAAAAAAGGTTGGATCTCTCTTTCTTACGTGTATTTCACAATAATAGCTCCCGAAAATAAAAAAATTTATAAGAAAGCCATATGGTCATTACTAATTTTTTTGTGAACTCAGGCAATGTAGTTGGATTTTATTTGGGATTTTATTTGCACGTTAAGAAACATAGCTAGCTTGATAGGTTATTTACTCTCCCTCTTAAGTGTTTTTCTTCCTATGATAATAATACGAAATTATTTTTTCAAGATTCAAGCGAGATATCGTGGAAGCTCGTAATATAAAAACGGAAACAACAATTGCACTATTCCACAAGGTATTTATTGCGTACGACGCGTTTCAACTCACAGAGCCATCATCGGGTACAGGTCTTGTACCTGACGATGGCTCTGTGAGTTGAAACTCATCGTACGCAATAAATACCTTGTGGAATAGTGCAATTGTTGTTTCTGTTTTAATATTACGAAAATTGGTGATTATAGCAAATCAAATGTTGTAAACTTGCTATTTTATACATATTGCCGACCATACTTTTCTTTAGTAGTAAAGATTTAAAATGTATTCAAGAGCGAATGTGCACATTTGAGCTGGAAAAAGCAGAACATAACTCTAGTTGAGAGGCTGTGGTTGGTCACTGACGTTTTCGTTAAACCAACACTGTAAATATTTCCTTTTTTTTGACGAGTGGTGCCAACAATTACGGCTATTGGAGAAAAATTCTTACCTAATTTGTTATTTTACGAGGCCGTAGAGCTCAAGGTTCCTTGATTTTATTATAATTGGTGGGTCATGAAAACATTTACAGCGGATTGAATTTATGATCACAGCAAGTGTTGATATTTTCACGAGGGAATTTTTTTGTTTCAGTTGATCATGTCATCATCTGTTAGAACATGGTAGCCTCACAATGATTTTTTATAGAGCCCACCAGCTATTTGCTTCAAATATTGCTATATTGGACGTTAAACTAACAGCAAACATGCTCGTAATTTTTATCAACCAGCAATCCTTTCTCGGTCCCATGACATTCGTGTTAATGAGGACATACCCTTGCCAATAATTTCCTCTGTTTCGCCATATTTCCCTAACCTTTGCCTTTCTCTTTCTCATTGCAGGGCCACTCTCGGAAGACCTTCCGGATCGAACGTCAACCACTCCAGTTCATACCAGAGCCATTCGGAGAGCACTCGGGCGCAGACCCTTCCCCGGAAGCTGAGACATTCCCCACCGCACCACTCGACCAACCACGTGTCGACGACCGCCTCCTCCGTCCGGAGACAGCTTTACGCGGACTCGCCCAGTACAAACTCCTTCGCCAAGAGCAAGGACCTGCAAAGACACACGGGTAGCATGATCAACGTCTCCATAGTCAACAACGTGACCCCGGGAGGGACGACTAACACCAGGGCGCCTCCCGCCAAACCGGCCCGGACGTATCGCTCGAACCTGTCGCGCAGCAAGAGCTTCAACGTTCACGGAGTCCAGGACGAAGAGGTGGACTCGTCCTTCCCGAAGCACAACAAGCTGATCAACGGGGACAAGTGGGAGAGCCAAGCCAGTCGGTACAGGTCCAACCCGCAGCTCAGTCGGATACTCCACGAGGAGTCGCCGCTGAAGAGTCCCGGGATCATATCCAGCATAAACCGGAGCCAGAGGGACTTGAGGGACGCCATCAGGGAGGAGAGCAACACCAGATTCGCGGACATGATCCGCAAGGAAGAGGAGGGACTGCTTAAGAAGAAGGAGTGGTCGCCGATGAACTTCAAGGAGAGGAACGGTTACGTGAGCTCCGGACTGTCCGGCGATAAGAACGGTGGCGGGCGGTCCGAGTCGGTCCGCATCACGACGGTCTCGGACGGTCCGTCCGTGACCAAGACCATCAAGAACTTCGAGAAGAGGTCGTCAGGGGGAGGGAACGGCATCAACGGCGGCAGCGGTCGATTGGAAACAACTTACGAAGCCACGACGACGGTCACGGAGAGCAGATCGAGACCCTCGTCCATCTGGAACCGGAACCGGAAATCCGTACTCGGACCAGGGTTCACCGAGTCCACTGGGAACGGAGGGGTCGTCATTGAGGTTCGGAACGGGAGGCTGTGATGGAGATCGTCTCTGGGTCTAGCGGGACCTCCCTGTGCCAAAATATTACAAGATATCCGTCGATAAATAAGTAAAAGGGGTGTGGAAAAGTAAAAGAGGAATTGAGCGGTCTTGTACTTACATGTAATATTCGTTTTTTTGTTATATGATCCCCCACATTGTTAATATATCTCGGACTAACACGTTTAGTTATCTTAACCGAGTGTAACGCAAGTAGGAGTCACCGAGTCAGTCGCGATGTGGTGGAAATCTTATCTAATCGTCGAATCCAGAAGTTTTAAAAATTGTTTTGTCTCTCCTCTCCTTTTCAATGGAATCGTTTATTTTCTTCGGAAATAGAATTTCTTAAGTTTCCAATCTGAGACCCGTCGCCCGAATGATTGCAGTGCATCCGATTCGACGTTTTAAAAGGAAATTGAAGTATTTGACTTCGCTGGACGCTAGGCGATATTTTTGAAGACGCCTACATTAGTATCTCCTGATGACTCAGTTCGTTTTTGCGGCGTCACAGATGGATTCTTCCGCGCTGAGCGCACAATCAGGGACGAATCCCTTCCTGCGATTCGTCGGAGAGCCTTATCGGCAACTGCGGAAGTGTGAAGGGAAAGTCAATATGCGTCATCCAATCGATGGCCCTATCCTATTCAACTTCCTCAAGTTTATTGGTGCATATTTGCCATATTGCTAAGAAAGACTTGGTTCACTTCAAAAACCTACCTTATTTTACCCGTACAGGTAACAGTATGATGTTATTTTCATGAAGAACTAATCTTATATCGAGCTGTTGCTTGAATCACTTGTCTCTCAGTCGATACCATAAGCAGTGAACATACAGTGCAACCACTACATTTCAAGTTACAGTCGGTTACACAATCTCGGAGTGAGTGAATGCCTTCCGATTCTTTGAAAAGCGGAACGGAAGTGAAGACTTTGCCAAAATTGTTCCTCTCCCGTTCAAAATTCATCGCCACTCATGGTGCTGACAAAGGACCACCCGAAGGAAGACATTTGGCGCTAGTTTTCACCGAGGACTCTTTGATATTTTCATAATTTTTCAAGCATGTATGTTTATGCCCAGTCATCGCACTGAGTGCACTTCGTATTTTACAACTGATATGGAAAATAGGACGGAGAGATCACACAGGGTTGAGTCATATATTTTGTTTGATAATTTTACAAACACGATTCATTTACCTGCAGCTCCCTTCCAGCCTGTGGATCTCTTCGATCTTTGTATTGCATGTAAATATTGAATTCATTATACCTGTATAATGCCCTAAGTCCAAATAATTAATAATCCACATTGTACGAACATATTAAAAAATAAATATATTCCATTTACTTTATTATTGATTTTTGACTTGGAGTCGACAGTTGTTGGCTCGTGCACTTTAGTAAAAGGGTTTAACAACAATATTTTTAGACCTCGTTCACCGCGGTTTTATATATATATGGTGGGCGTGGTTAAGTTGTGCCAATGAAAAGCCATTTAAGAGTATTATTGAATTGCTCATAATTGGCAATTCCATAAGTGACTATACGCCATAGTGGCTCCACGCATATCAGAAGATTTCGTATTCTATTGTTCGCTAAGCATACCTATCAGCCTCACTGTGCCTTCAAAGTTTAGCCACCATCAGGGATTTTTGGAAGCCGCTGTATTTATATTGTTAATTTATTTATGATTTTATCCTTAATTCCCTGGAAACTTGTTAAATGGTGGATGGTCACCTGCGGCACTGATACTTCAAATTGTATAATATCGTTGTTGTTCCACAATCAACATTATTGTTTAGTGCTGCTACTGGGCAGGCTGATAGTGACCTCAACGGCTATTCCCAAGCTTCCTGGTTTGATTGATGGCTCAACTGTGTATACCCAGTAGCATTTCTTGGTTCTATTTTTTCCATGGTTAATAATAGTTTGCTTTTAGTTTAATCTTAATAGTTAGATTAATGAATGCGGGTGGTCATGAGTCTAACGACTGTGCTTTGTGTCTGTTGACTATTCCTCTGATAGAATAGAGTCCTTGCTGGGGAAACTCGTTCACTACTACTCATTTCCTTCTTCAAATAATGGTGATCCTACTTGACTTTTGATAAGGAAATTCTTCCCATTGTGTAGATAAGTTTTCCATGATTAGAGGTGATTTTTCCTCCTTTATTCATTTAACACTAAATTTCATAATATGAACAATATGGCACAAAATGCTGGTACCAATACTTTGATGAAATAAAAGAAACTCTACATAAATAAAGCGTAACTATTCGTTTTTGCTTAATGCCTTGGTTGAATGGCTCTACTCGGGTCCTTGTGCTTTTTCGTGTTTTTTTATTCCTCAGTTCGGCCCACCATTGTTAGTTTTCTCTTTAAGTTTAACTTTTGTATTCTACAACATGCGTCGAATTTTGTGATTGCCCAAAAACAAAGGAATTGCAACTGTAAAGACCTTTCTTTATTCCCTTATCAGCTGGCAACAAGAACGCCCACAAAACACTCATCTCCAGTAATGGGCGAAAGCGAAAGAAAACATTACATACCTCGAGGATTAAGCCCATACCTATTAAAAGTGGTATTATTTTCTGCATGGGAAAAACGTCTTTTTAACCCCTCTAAATCAGGAAATAATGGCACACAGTTTTTGAGCTAGCTCCTTACTGAGGAAAGAGCCGTACAGTTTAATATTCGGGTGATAATAATCACTGGAATATTTATTATGAAATCGCTTACAAATTAATTGACTTCCTAGCTTTTTTCCTTATTCTAGTGCGTCTTATCAATGGATTAAACAGCAAATGTGATTTTTCAAAGTTTTCAAATAGAGTAATATATTGGTACAAAGTGATGGTTTGTTTCAATATTCTGTATTATTCAACATGCGTCGAATTTATTGAATATTCAAAGACAAATGAATTGCAAAAATTAGCGCTTGAAAGTAATTACTGAGTTCCACATGTTTATGGAGCCAAACAGCATCCACGATATAATTCCAATGCTTCATTTAAAGGCATTGATATTCAGTAATCATCTTAAAAGGATGAAGTTACAAGACGCAAAGATTTACAAATGGCAAGCCAATTCTGAACTTACAGTAAGTTGGTATTATCTTCCTCACTCTGCATATGTCTCTACTTCGGCATTTTTCCCTATTCTGAGGAAATCAAAGCTTCTCCCAATAAATAGGTTTTCCAAAAACTTTCTGACTATTTAATAACTTAAATATGTTTTTATTTACTCCGCCACCTTCACGGGCAGCTGAATTTTGTTACCATGTTAAAAACAAATGAATAACAAAAATGAGCGCGTGAGAGCCATGTTTATGCTCAAAAACTTGTTGCTACAGACGTACCCTCCGTTGAAGACGTGATAGTTAATCCACGCACACAAAAGTTCAACCAGTGTTCTTCCAAAGAAATCCAGATAATAGGATCCACTGACAAGTCACGGAGATTCTCAAACAGCCCAAAAATCCGCACTCAGGTAAGTTGTCGCTCGTCACCGACCTTTAATCCTCTTGTTCTCAGAACAAATGATTTTTCCCAAACTGAGGAATTCGTCGGTTCTTTCGTCATAAAGGAATTTCAAGTATTCGAAGCATGCTGAGAATAGAGAGCGTGGAATAATAAAGCCTTTCAGAATTGCTCAGATAACGCCAAATCCCGGCTCCGTTGTGAATCGATAGCCCCAGCCAATAACCTGACGTAACGGCTGCCGACGGTGTCGTGTGTGCTTAGCGATGTGACGTGCTTCACGGAGGAGTGGCGATGGGAATTCTCATCTCTCATCCGTCCAAAGTTCACCATAGGTCGGGAAAATTCGGAACCGCAGAAAAAAGGTAAGTATACCGTTTGGCGCCTTAATCCCTTATCTTCTTTCCTGTTTGCTCGATTTCCGGAATGGAAGAAAAAGAGCCCCGTCATTTTATGTCGCTGATGAAAGAAATTTAAGTTAGAGAAAATGGAGGAAGAATAGAATATTTGGAGATAACGATTTCCCTCTCAGATCTTGTCCTCCCTTTTATTTGTGTTAACACGTGAGGAATCCTGCGTTAGTTGACCTGTATAAAATAAAAAATTTAACTGCACATGCTTTCGTCAAGATTGCTTCATTTCAATGTCAGTTGATATTGTATATTAATAGATATTTCAAACTTATTATCCTTTCATTAGCATTCATAAAACAAAATGTGTTCTGCTGATCACTAAATTTTTAGAATCCAGATGACAGTGCCCTATTTCGGCTCACGTTTTTCTTGTCTCTTCGTTAATCTCCCATTACTTACTATCCTTCTACCTAGATGTCTCTTTTATGGAGTTGGATTTGTTCAACGATTCAACTTTATCCTCAATTACTCAAGATGTACAAACGATCACCTACGACATTAGTTGATTCTAAAAATTTTTCTTAAAGTTTTTTCCGGATTCCCTGGAAGTGTTTTCAAAAAATGGCGGAACACTGTGACTACGCAGAATACATAAATAAAAAATGCAATTAATACTTGATTCGTTGCTTGACTTATTTCGTATTTCTGTTTTTTCTAAAGAAGCATACGTTATAATTACTCAGTTTCGATAGCACAATAAATCCAGAGAATCCAAATGAAGATTCTTCCGGTGCAATAATTATTTTAGCAATAAAATCCGTGCCGTTGCTATACACAATAATGCTTCTCTAAATGCTAAATAATAATTCTCCATCACCAATACTTAGATTAAATGACGGCAGCCCTCCATCATTCCCTATCTAAAGCTAGTAATCTTACTTCCTGATAGGTATTCCTAAGTAATTCACTCTTCATTTGGGCATTTACGTATTTATTCCTGAGTCTTCCTCTGCGAACTTTTCCCTTTATTTTTCCTTCCTTTACGTTTTTCGCAAACTGCGTATTTCTTACGATGTGATTTTGTGATAAGTTCTCTCACAAATTGCATTACTAGTCGGAATTAATCTTCCAACGCGTCCAAGGAAGTCAAATTTACAGTCATTCTGGTGAGTGGTCACCAACTAAAGTTTTAAAATTAGTAATTCAAGGTTTTTTGCAGAAAAATGGCTGAAAATCATATTATTGCCCAAAGAGCCCGTTTTGAGTATTATTCTTAATTGCAGCGCTACCTTGTGGTGCCGAAATTGTTTAATATAATAATACGCCCATACGAAAGTACTACTAAGGCATACAGATTGATGTCATAATTTAATAATCCTTCATTCAAAAACAATAAAATATTATCAGGTTATTAGGCCATATACGTTTCACTACTTTCTCATACTTTCAAATAAAACAGTATCTTGGTTTACTTGGTGGTAAGTTTCAATAGACATATTTATTATAACTTTTACTTAACCACAAAAAACACATGAAAAACACACGACCGGGGTTTCAATACATAAGTATCATCTTCAGGTGCATAATAAATTCGGGAACTCTCTTATATATGGGGAAAAAGGAAAGAAGAGGGGTTGCGAGGGTGATGATGGGGAGGGGTGGAAGATAGGAGGAAAAGGGGGGAGGGTGAAGGGGGAGAGAGAGGGAGGTGGAAGGTATCAATGTGCAACTGCTTCCAGGATAGGGGAGGGGAAGGGAACAATCATTCATTGACAACAAACACATCAGGGTCATTAATTTTCCTCAGAATTTCTAATTGCTCGAGGGCATCGAGCTCACGTGAATAGTTACTACAATGTAGGATTTTGGTTTCAAAAGCACTGCTATGACCGTTACACAATAGATGTTTGGCGAAGTTACTTCTATTTTCATTATTGTTTTTAAAATCACTACAATATTCTTTGGTCCTGATTATAAAATTCCTTTGAGTTTGCCCAACGAACACACTTTTGCAGACATTACAATGTAGAGCATTCACATCGCTTTTCTTGTTTGGATCTACATGATCCTTACATTTAATAAGCAAACTCTTAAAATTATAAGGAGTCTTAAAATATAGATAAAATTCATCTCTGGGGAAATATTTAACAAGATGGTTAGTGATGGGACCTAAAAATCTGATGGAACACCATTTCTTCTTATCTGTATCTCCTTCACCCAAGTATATGAGTTGCATGGTGAGATTCTTCTGTTTTTTAATAATCAATTTTTCGATTAATTTGGGATCATATTCATTGACTCGGGCTATATGTTTGATGATATTGGTTTCTTTAATAAAATTTACGTTAGACATGGAAACCTTGAGGAGGCGATGTATTAGGGAATTGAAAGCGGATATTTTATACGAGTATGGGTGTCTCGAATCGATCGGAATAACGTGGTCGGTGTACGTGGGCTTGCGGTATATGGAAAATACATGACGGTCTTTTTTGAGGGACATATTTAGGTCGAGAAAATTCTAAGAATTGTCTGAATAAAGTTCACAGGAGAAGGAAATGTCCGGGTGGATTTGATTTAAAAAATCATTGAAATTAGCTAGCTGACGATCTGTGCCTTTCCATAATACAATAATGTCATCTACATATCTAAACCAGTACACAATGGACTTTAATAAATAATTACCGGAATTAAAAATATCGTTTTCTAGGTTATCTAAAAATATTTCTGCCAAAATTGGGGAAATTGGTGAACCCATGGCAAGGCCGTCTGATTTATGATAAAATTGATTTTGAAAACTAAAATAATTTTGTGCCAGAACAACCGTTAGGATGGAGGACATTTCTTTGATAATGTTATCTGCGACACCAGATTTCGTAAGCAGTTTTCTGACTATGTCCATAGTTTCGCGGGGTGGTGCGTTGGTGAATAGATCTTTTATATCAAAGGACACCAGCCTTGACTTTGGGGGGACAACTATGTCTTTGATTTTTTCAACCAGTTGTAGGGAATTAGTAATACTATATTTGGGTTTTAACGCCGTGTACTGCACTAGAAGTTTATTTTGGACATGGGCTAACTTGTGAGTGGGAGCTCCAATACCAGAGACAACAGGTCGAATAGGCATTTCTGATTTGTGTATTTTAATTAGTCCGTACTTACGAGGAGGCAAAGGATTTGACTGGCATAAATGAAAAATATTCTTATGAGGGAACAATTCTTTAGAGCAGCGAATTATGTCTTTAACAGATTGGTGGAATTTTAGAGTGGGGTCATTGGGGTGGGGTGTCATGTTGGCACTGCTAATAAACTTATACTTTATTCTGGTAACACGTTAATAATGCTCACCTATGGGCACGAATGGTTTATGGCTCAGCAAGCCAAGTTTTCTGAACTTCGACTTATTTAAATGTCGTGGATCTTAAGTCCTGATCGTTCGGTGACAGGATATTCCCCCAATGTAAAATATAGATTCGTGCGCGATGTGCAGGAACCGCACAATTATGACAGAAACAAATCACAGTTTCTCTCTTGTAAAATATTTAAAAACCGAATATTTTCGATTTTTAAACACCACCTTAAGTCTGATAGTGTTGTAGTAACATCGTAACTGGTCGGAATCAATCTCGTATAAGAGAAAAATCTTCCTATTGACTTTCATTGTAGTGCTGAACGGTCCAGGCTGGTTCGGTATAAAGATTATTTCCTATGTAAAATTTCAAGCAGCATAAAACGTTACGAATAATAAGGTGAGAAGAGTATGAAATTTAATGTTCCCTCCCTAATTATCCAAATGGTATCGTAAACCAGTAATATTTATGACGCCATGGATCTATTTTGTTGTGGTATGAGAAGGTGCTAGGTGTCGTCTAGTGATCATCCACATAAAGGTTTACTCTGGTTTCTATCACCCACATACCAATGAAAATTGTAGAATAAAGGACTAAATCGATCTGTTTTATTAGTAACTGACCCGTAGCAGCTGATTGACTCATATTAGTAGCCGCCATCTAGTTAGCACTGGATTTGGCACAAAAACAACTATCAATGATGCTGCCCCTGAAAATGACTAAGACAAATTAGATGAGGAGCCTTCGAGTACATGTTTTCTCAAGCCTTGAATTGGATGGAAAGAGTCGGAATGAAGACGTCCTTAGGAGAGCCGAGGATATGATATATTAAACAAAAACCCCATGAAATAGGAAAGGCATACTTTTGGGACAGGTTCTGAACTTTACTGTCTCTTGAAAACGATAGTCAAAGGAAAAATATATCGAAATAGTAATAAAGGAAGATCAAGGATGTTACACGAGGGGTGTTCAAAAACTAAGGTGACTTTTCAAATTTCGCGGGCAACATGCATTCGATTTTCGATTTTTTTTATTTTTTTGTGTTGGTACACATGTCCCAAACATTTTTTTACAGTTTCAACAGTATTGCATATTTAGTTTGTTATTGACAGGTACAAATGTTAGACGTGTTTTGGTGTGCTCGGCGATTTTCTGCTATAAAAAAATGGATCAAAGAATTTGCATCAAATTTTGTGTAAAAAGTGGAATTAAGCGCTCCAAAACACTTGAAATGTTAACAGTGGCATACGGTGAGCCTGCTCTGAGCAAAAGAAATGTTCATAAGTGGTACAAGCTCTTCCAAGATGGCCGAGAAGATGCCAATGACGAACCTCGCTCTGAAAAAAAAATCGTCGAATCACTATTAGAGAAGTTGCTGAGGATGTTGGCATATCGGTTGGCTCGTGCCATGCAATTTTTTCGTATGTTTTGGGCATGAGATATGTGTCAGCGAAGTTCGTTCCGAAACTGCTTAATTCTGACTTGAAGAACCGTCGCATGAGCATCGCTCAGGAGCTGTTGAATGACGTCAATGATGATCCTGATTTGCTCAAAAGGATCATAACTGGTGAAGAATCATGAGTATATGGTTATGACGTCGAAACCAAAGCCCAATCGCCCCAATGAAAGTACCCAGGAGAACCAAGATCGAAAAATCACGCCAATTTCGATCAAATGTCAAGGTTTTGCTCACTGTTTTCTTCGATTACCGTGGCGTAGTGCATCAGGAGTTCTTGCCACAAGGTCGTACAGTCAATAAGGAATATTACCTTGAAGTTATGCGCCGTTAGCAAGAAGCAATACGAAAAAAACGTCCGACATTGTGGAAAAACAATTCATGGCTTTTGCATCACGATAATGCACCTGCTCACTCATCGTTGCTTGTGAGAGATTTTTTGGCCAAAAACAACACCACAATCATGCCTCAGCCACCATATTCACCGGATTTGGCCCCCTGCGACTTTTTCCTGTTCCCAAAACTGAAGAGACCTACGAAAGGACGGAGATTTGCAACGATTGAGGAGATAAAGACTGCATCTCTGGAAGAGTCCAAGGCTATTCCAAAAAGTGCTTATCAGAATTGCTTCGAGGATTGGAAAAAGCGTTGGCACACGTTTATTATATCTGGGGGGATTACTTTGAAGGGAACAACTTGAATATTGAAGAATAAATAAATATTTTTTCATAAAAATATAAAGTCACCTTACTTTTTAAACACACTTCGTGCATAAAGGAAAATATGAGAAACGTCAAAATGGAATTGTTTGACGACTTAAGTGGGTAACTAGTGAGAGGAAAGTACAAGGGTAACCCAAAAATTCATACCCCACATTGTTTTTTAAACTCCCTAATGTGATAAATCAGTGCATTGTAACGCTCATTGAGAGGCTCATCTCTATTAGTCGCTGAGCCTTATCAGGTTATCACGACTTTTCCGTATCTTACATGTGAATGCTCTGACCACTTTTGTGGAATATGCAGAGGATAGACTGCAAGATTAGACTCGCGAATACCAGTCTGGCATAAACTACAGACGTGAGAGAATTTAAATTTTATGATAATTCCTCTTAATTTCAACAGATTTAGGCGAGATATCGTGGAAGTTCGTCATATTAAAACTGAAACAACAATCGCAATATTCCACAAGGTATTTTAACGCGTACGACGCGTTTCAGCTCACAGAGCCATCATCAAGGGTACCTGATGATGGCTCTGTGAGGACAAGAGGATTAAGGTTCGGTGATGTGAGCTAAAACGCGTCGTACGCATTAAAATACCTCGTGGAATAGTGCAATTGCTGTTTCTGTTTTATTATAACTCCTCTTCTTTTCAAATCTATTTTAAATTATGACTTTTTAAGTACTTTTGCGCACTACTCATTAGGTCGACGAAGAGGTGATCATTGCAGTGAAAACCTTGCTCCATAACCTGGTCCCGACGGGGCACACATGCCCAAGTGAATCGCTGGAGAAAAGCTATAGAACTTGAATAAAAATATGTAGGAAAATAGAGTGAGGAGATAAATCGTCCTTCTTCTGTATGTGAAAATTTCACTTTTGTAGAATAAATATTTTATGAGAAAAAATGTGTGGCATTAACTTTTGGGCAACTCTCATAGTCGTGAGTTGCAGCTAACTGATGTGCGAATCGATGACTGCTGATGGTAATCGTTATCATTCTTAAACACCATTAATAACCATATTCATGCATAAACATTCTACCTTTAATGGAAAGTTTTCAGATAGTCCCTACCTGACATATCCCATCTCCCATTTTTCCACAGAATTTTCTTTGACGTAATCTATGTTTGCCCTTATTAATATCCCCTTGGTTCCTACCTCATCCCATTTATATCTTCAGGGTGTCCAGTTGCCAGGAAAACCGGGAAAACTCGGGAATTTTTTTTTCATTTTTCTAACAAACCCTGGGAATTGAACGGCAACTGATTGCTCTTTGGGCAGAGGGAAAGATTTGTCATTGGTAAAAATAACTTTTACACTCCACTGGTCAGTTCACAGATCGATTCATTGTACAATCCGGATTTCACGGTCTGGCATTATCTTCAAGTGCACACTGACTGAAAATAATGTCAGGAACTGAAATTCGAATTGTGCAACAATTTGATCTGTGAACTGACCAGTGGAGTGTAAAAGTTATTTTTACTAATTAACATTGAACTCCACAAAGTTGAACCGAGTTTTGATTCATTTTAAGAATTTCAGTTGCAATGGCCGTCGTGAGCCCTGGGAAACGTGTCGACTTAATGATTGGGCATGATTATGCCCGATGTAGTTTTGACTCGGGGCTCAAATTCATTCCTCTTTTAAAAACTTTTACAATATGACTCTCAATTTCATAGAAAGATATATTCTTTTGCATATTTACTCTTTGAAGTAAAACATTTTCTTTACTTAATATACTTACCTTATTTCTTCGTTAATGTCACCCATAGTAGGCCGCAGAATTTTTAATTTTTTTATATCGACAAAATATGTTATTTTATTGGAAATTGGATAAAAATGCGTTTGGAACGAAGTGCAACAAGATCCTGGAAAAATGCAATAATTACCAGGGAGACTCGAGGAAAAAATATTTTAAATTCGCTGGACATCTTGTATCATTCAAAATCTCTCTCGCTGTCCTGTCTCTTCCTCGCTTACCCAAGATTCTTCCTTCGTTCTCCATTTCCCACATCCCGTTAGCTCTCAACACTTCCACCATTTGCTTCCTTGCCACTAATGTTTCCATCCAATCACCGATCGTGTGCAGTAACGCTTCTTAAAATGTTTTGCGTAAGGATTGAATCTGTTTTATTAATGACGATAGAGCACGCCAACGTTCACATCTTAATTGATACCGTATCAATTTAATCTGGATACCGTAAGACCTTCGAGAAGTTCAATCCCCCGCCATAAATGCTACGTCGGCCACGCCCCTCCCCAGATCCACCTGGTAAAGGCTCAATTGAAACATCATGACTTTCAAGTTTCGATTCCCTCTGCGGGGAAAAAAATGAAGATTCTTTATCAATCCATTCTACGATTTTCCATTCTCCTCTCCTCACTATCGGTCTGACATGGAAAATTTTGAATTAGCAAAGTGATTATCTCAAGTATCGTAAGTAATTGCTGGAGATCGTTGGAGTAAAGTTCTTCGTAAGTATTACGGAATCTATATTTCATTGATCACGCTGTTGCCAGGAACAGGAAGCTCCGCGTTTCCACCTCCTATGGTTACTGTACCGCTGCAGGGAAGCCAGAACTCCTCATTCATTGGTCCACTCTTTGGTGCATCTCCACCCTAGCGATTCCGAATAAACTCTAATTGGCGTGATGGTTCCTAAATATTGGCAACTCAAGATTATAGTCAATGTAATTTCACGGTTTGATTCGATTCGTGGACTCCGACGGTGAACAGCGGGTTGGTGCGGGCCTGGTTAGCTCAAAACGGAGTTAAGCGTCCTTTTCAGTTGCCGAGGTATACATGGCCTGGATTTGAATAACTGCCGTATAGCTATCACTTTGCAGGAATTTTGTCTCGCAGGATACATGCAGAAAAAAGTAATTCCATCGCTGGAACACTCAACCATTCTTCCTGCCGTGAAGAATTGTTGAATGTGGCGCTGGTTAGTTCAAAATGGAATTAAATATCCTTTTGAGGAGGTGAGGGATACAACTTGGCTTAAACTTCAATGACTGCCGTGTTGCTATCACCGCGCAGACATTTTGTCCCACGGAATGCATGCAGATAACTGGAGGTTGATATCATTTGAAGTGGTATTGAAAAAAAATCAAAGAAGGAACTCCATCTCGTTGTTTTCGCATGGTATCGCCCACTCCTCAAGTCAAGCGAGATAACGCATTCCTTGATCATGTCAAAATTAAGAGTGCCTAAATATATTTGAATTATTAGATTATAAGTCGTGTAGTAACTGAAGGAAAACATCAGCGTATCTAAGCAGGAAAAAACTGGGACAGTTTCAAGAGGGATATTCAGTTAAAATCTTAAATCAACTTCATAATTGAGGTCTATATGATGAGTGAAACAAGGGGTACAACAGAAGTTTTAAGGTTCATAAAAGAAATAACAGGATATTTTCTGATTTCCAAGGAAAGTAGACTTCTAATTTACCAATACTAGGTGTATATGATGGATGAAACAAGGAGTATGAAATAATTTAAGGTCCATAAAAGAAATAATATAGTATTTTTCCGATTTCCAAGGAAAGTATACTTCAAATTTACCAATGTTAGGTTTATGAAATGGGCAAGGCTTCAGATGTAAAAAATCAAATTCCCCTTTAAAACCTCAACGTAAAGTCTGCTTATTTGATAAATACGATTTCATCCAATCTGGAGAGACGTTAGAAGCTTCATTAACGAAATATAAAGCTACAATAAAAAACGAAAGCACCGAAGTATCATGGACATATTTTTAGAAATTCTGCGTAAAGGAATCGATGAACGTATTCCATATAAATTTAAACGTGAGGGTCAAGAACCTCGTTGAAATAACCACGAAGTATGGCAGGAGCTCAGGAGACAGAGGCCATTACACAACCTATATAAAAATTCTTTTAAGTCAGGAAACACAACAACGGAACTTGCGGCGAAAGAAATGTAAGTTGCTAAACAGTCAAAAACGAAGAAAGTATTGCGGAATTATCAATGAAACTTCAAGAAAAAAACTAGGCGAATTACTAGATGAAAACCGCAAGTCTTTTTGGTTTTAGGCGAAGCTGCTCCAGGGCGAATCTTCGATGGTAGAGTCTTTATCAGACACAAATGGGAAAGAAGTGACCAACAGTATCGACTAAGCCAACTTACTAAATCACTACTCCGAAAATGTATACACTAAAGATGAAACAGACAATAATTTAAAGATTCCCGACTTTCATGAACCATTGGCTAAAATTAATATTCAACGTGGTGGAAGAACTAAACAACCGTGTTCGATTAAAATTAACAAGTCCCCAGGTTCAGAAGGAATACCTACACGCGTTCTCAAGAGGTTAGCGCCACAGATTGCACCATTCTTAGAAGTCATATTTGAAAAATCATTATCGGAAGGCAAGGTGCCCCAATACTGGAAGATAGCCAACGTCACACCAATATTTAAAATAGGATGCAAACATGACCCAGGACATTACTGGCCTATATGATTAACATCACTCTTATGCAGGGTCCTCGAACACATTGGTGTTAGTAATGTTATGACATTCCTGGATAATCGCAACTTCTTACATAGCCGTCAGCACGACTTCCGTTAGGACAGGACCTGCGAAACACAGCTTGCGCTCTTCCTTCATGATATCCTAAAATCATATGAACCAAAAATCAAGTTGACACGATATTTCTTGACTTCAAGAAAGCATTCGACAAGGCTCCTCACAAACAACTCCTACACAAATAGCAATCATGCGAAGTAAATGAAAAAATGGTGATTTGGATACGGGACTTATTTATTTTTTTATTTATATTTATACTTATAACCCCAAAAACAGCTCAATAATGGCCTTCTACATCGGGTATTTTAACATTAACAAGAGACGAACACGCACACCCATGTCTTGGGCTGATACAATTCTACCCAGGCGGGACTCGAACCCGTGACCCCCGGGTTAGCAGGTGAGGACTTTACCCCACCGCCACTGGGGCCAACTTTCTCAGTGATCGCAAACAAAGAGTAGTTGTTAATGGTATTAGTTCTGATATGGTCTGAGTCACATCCGGTGTTCCATAAGGAAGCGTGATGGAAAAATATCAAGTTCCTGATATTGTTATCATTAATGCTTGAGCTTCCCATACATGGAACCGAAAATTTTATCTCAATGGCAATTTCTCAGTGCTATTTAAACCCTCAATGGAATAGCATGTGGAGAGCCATTCAATGGTAAATATAAGAGTTATGAGCATTAATATTGTAAAACCAAACTTCCCCCAAGAAAGAGACAGCAAATGACAACACTACGTTTGATGACGGTGATCATGACTTCTTTGGTTTCAGGTTCAACTATGTAGAATTTGATTTTCATAAATGAAAAATTAACTTGGTCTTCTTACACTGGTCTATTTTCTTGGTACAACATGTTAAGACAAAACGGTGTCGAAAGTACCTGATGATGACACCGTTTTTTTCGAAATATGTTGTACTAAGAAAATAAATTAGTGTAAGAAAACCGAGTTTTTTTTCATTTGTGTTAATACCTCTCCATTGAGTCAACCCTGCTCTCAAGAAAATCACGGAGAATCTATTTTTTTCCTCCTGCACAAGTACCAGAGGTAGACAATATTTTTGCCATCGCACACAATAGATACAATGCTTGACGATACCTCAGGAATTAAGCCTTATGAACTTACAATTTATGTAACACCAAGCAATATATTTTACATATATCTTGAGATAAGTCTCGCACACTACGGTAAAAAGTTCACAAAAAAGAGAAATCTTACGATATATTAGCATAAACATCCTCAGTTCATAAAAAAATACTATCTTAAGATGAAAAGCACTCGATTACACATCACAATAGAAATCAAGGGGAAGATGAAGGTATTCTTAGAGATTTTTTTGATTAATTTTTGTCGTTTATCCAATTGGAATGCAGCGAGATAGCGCGACATTTGGTGCATCCAGATCAGAGGGCAAGTGCCCGTCGCAGCTATCTTTGTCCGGCGTCAGACTTTGAGTAAATTGCCTTTATATTCCTGAGCGATAGATGTGATATCTTAAATCAATAGTCTGTCTGCGCAATACCTTTGAGTGCAAATCTTATCGAGTCTGAACTATTTGGAAGGAATTTTATCATTTCTTGACTTGTATAACCGTTTCTTATAATAGAAACTATCAAAATTTTAAAAAAAAATCCGTATCTTAAGAGAATTTATATATATAAAAAACTGAACGGCATTTATAAAATGACCGAAATGATGAATTATTTCCTTCTCTCACTACATAGGTAAATGCCTGGTCATCGTCGTCAGATTTCTTTCAAGAAGAGTCATTTCAAGAACTGCGTCCGTTGTCACCTAGCCATGAGTAAAACATTCCATTGGATATTTCGAGCGTATGTGAAGACCATTGGCATTTTAAATTCTGAGAAAACAGAGCACGAGTCAAAATATTGGAATTCGTGCAATTTTGGGAAATGTACTCAACCGGTCCGCATTTGGAGAGAACTGTTATATATTCATGTCGTTTCGCAGATTCTTCATAATTGAAAAGGGAGGGAGTGATAGAATTAACGGTTCTGCATTCTGCACCGCGTAAGTAAATAAAATGAAGAGTCATGAGTAAAACCTGAACCTTAGGAGCATATCGCGCCAGTTGCACGACTCATTAACACTTAGCGCACGGGGCTTTAAATTGAAGAATCTCTCGGAAAAACTGAGGATTCTACACTCTTACCAGGGTTGTGAAAGAAGACACTCTTAGATCTATGTTCATGAACATTTGCTATCAAAACTTATTTTGGCACTTCGTGGAGGTGTTTATGTCTACCAGAAAGACTGCAGACATACCATTACGTCCCGCTGCCGTTCAATAATGATATTCCATGGACGTCTGATTACGTTCATCGTCCTTCTCAGAAAATGCAGGAGGACGTATCATTACGTCCAAAGCACTCAAAGTGTTAACGGTTGAAACTCCAGGAAAAACTCTGATTTATACCTCCATGCTGGAATTAATGCAGTAGGGAATTCCACCCATCTAGTCCACTTTGAAAATGGCTCTCACACACTGTAATGGATTCGAGATTATGAGAAAAGGAAATTGTGAATATTTCCTATTCATTGGTAACAATCGCTGGAGACACTGGCAAAATGACATGGTATACCAATGAGCTGGGCGCCGAGCTCCTTGCTAGAAGTCCTGAGCTCAAATCGGGGAAACGTCCAGATCGATTCAAACTGTACGATTTCCTTGGCATGAAAAATTTACAAGACTTCAGGCTACATATGGAAGGAGACTGCAAATCCACTTCCCAAATACCTAAATAAGAATATTGTTGACAGCTTAGGTGGTTGGCGCATTTGAAGACATTTAGGTAAGTTTGTTTAGGGAGTATTACCTAATTTGGGGAATGAAAGAAGGATAGGGAGGAACCCGGCCTCAAAACAACCCTTCTTTTAGGAAGAGCCCCCTGAGAGTTCACAGTCAATCACCTCATCCTACGGATGAAGTATCAAAATTTGAAATATTCTCCTTAATACACCTTTTGTGGGATCGGGATTCCTCCGGAAAATATCCACCGCTGCAGAACTCGATCCCGAGTCATCGGTATGAAAGCTAATACTAATGTCACCCCATGAATCCGATGCCAATCAATGAGTATCAGTCTATTACAGCGGAAAGAATAATAGTTATAATGATTGCATGTTTTTTCCTATCCTATGCTACAAGCAACAAATTCTGGATCTATTTGAGGCACATCTCCATGGATAATACAAATAAAGTCGCAAAATTCGTTAAAAACTGCTTTGAGCGGATAGAGATTGTCACGTAACTGATGAATGGACTAGTTTCGGTGCCGTCAGAGACACGGACGCTAAGCGCTATTCGTAGATTATTTGAAAAATTCAGACAAGGCGATTTTCAGTCCGACACGGGGACTATTATTCTGACCCCACTCTATATACCTAGAACTGATAGAAGTGACAAAATAAAGGGAATGTACTGCCGAACTGGGTCAGTTAAATATATTCCTTTTTCCCCTTCACCACTGGTGATTTTACAAAAACAGCGAGATACTCACGTAGGACACATCGTTTGCATACTTACAATGCTCCACCGTCCTTTTCCCTATTCTCCCCCCGTCATGGCAAGTAACCTAACACCCTCTGCCGCACAGCTCTTTGGTGGTTCGCTGGATAGTATGTAGATAGATAATTTAAGGGATAGATAATTTAGTCAAAGATAATTTAGGCTCAATACACATCTATACATACAAAATATCGTGCAAGCCATCACCAGGGTGAGTGACACGGGGTGAGTCCCCACCAGGAATGCAGCACTCATCCCCGTTCAAATCAGAACTCCGCACTTTCCCCCGGCCGCTAGGCGAAAAACAGACAGTATAACAATGCCCAGCGAGACAAAAAACTGAGAGAGTTCTATGTAAACTAACATACTGACACGTAGTACAATCGTTACAACTAATAGAAGAGACAGCTAACGGTTAGTACTATTAATGCGACTAATATATAGTCCTACAAGGTACTAAACCATGCATACAGCTAAATTAGGCTAGGGATGCCACATCGATATATCAGACTACTCGATGTTTTTTGACCGAGACATGGAAAACATCGAGTAGTAAAATAATACGATGAAAATTGAGTGAGTGGTGATTACATTTATAAACATCGAAAAATCGACTACTCGATGCTTTTTAGTCGATGTGGCATCCCTAAATCAGGCCGGAAATTTCATGCAAAAGTGAGTTGTTTGTAATATTAAGTAACAAGCACAAACTTTACCTTACCTATTGAGAGTCATAGTACCATAAAACTGATCCATTGCAAATATTATAGTCCCTTATTGTATGTGGAAAAAATGATATTCTTAGTCTATCGGGAAAAATAAATTTCCTTAATTTTTAGCCTGTGAACATTTCTACCATAATAGTTTGGCTCTTGCGAAATACTTTGAGAGTGAACAGAAGAGAATAGCTAATGAGGCGTTTAGTAATAGAAGAGAGTTGATGACGGGGACATTGGGCAAGGGTGTGAAGAAGAGGCTAGTGAAGAGCTTTATATGAAGCGTAGCGTTGTATGGTGCAGAAACGTGGACCCTCAGAAAGAAGGACGCAGACGAGAAAGAATAGGCTGCAGGCATTTGAGATGTGGGTGTGGAGAAGGATGGAGAAGGTTAGGTGGACTGAGAGGAAGACTAACGAGGAATTGCTTGAGATGGTAGGCGAGGAAATGAAACTTTTGAATGAAATCCGGGATAGCCAGGGGAGATAGGCCCCTGAAAGTGTAGAAAACCGGCAGGAGATTCTTTGACACTCAACAAAACCTGCCATTACTGGTAGACTTTAATAATAATTGCAAAAGTAAATTGGTATATTTTCACTGGAAAGTCGGCATAGAATTTACACTGGGAAAATTAATGATACGAGGGATGAATACTCCCACTACAGTCCTAATAGCCCACTTTTTGGCCCCTAATTGAGAGAAAAGACAAGAGGTTTCGCTGCGCCCGCTGCAAGTTAAGCATTGTCTCCCCAGCCTTTTATTTGCATTTCCGACGATTCTGCTGGCCCGTATGTCCCTGGAATCCCAATAGGCTGCTAAGCCTGTCATCAGGTTTTCCAGGGATCGGGCCAACAGAACTTGACATGCATCCATGCCCTGGGTGGTGAAAAACCCACTCATGCGGGACTCAAACCCGCGACCCCAGGAATAGCAGTCGAGGAATTTACCCCTCCACCAACAGGAGTCGCCTTGTCTGCAACTGAAGCCTCAGATCATCTTACACGTGCGAGGGTTTCATGGTTATATTACCGATGAATTTTTGCTATTCAAGGCCAGCAAAACTATTTAAGCCCTTGAATATCCATAGAGTATCTTAATAGCTCATTTATGATTCCATTTGTCCTATAAGGTACCGCGTTGGACATGTGTTCTCACACGAGCACGAATAACAACTGCCGCGAAAATTCCAATGCGATGAATTAGCTTTTTTTTGTGATGTTGATAATTCAGAGCGGTGAATCTTGCGTGGTAACAGCAACGGTACAAGGAAGGTTTGAAGCAATTTAAACGTAGTGTTATCGAAGGATGATGAAGATTAATTGGACAGGATGAATCGCCAATAAAGAACTCTTGCGGAGAGTCGGGAAGAAAAATTATTTCCTGGAAACTTTTCAAAGGAGAAGATACAAACTTATCGGACACACTCTGCGACAAAACAGCAACTTAAAAAACAATGGAAGAATAATAATTCGGAATAATTACCTCGGGGGACTAATGATTAAATAAATCATGAAAATTATGGACACTTCAAGGATCACTCATGAAGAAATTAAGCGATTAACCGTTAAGACAGAGGAGTAAAGAGCTTCATCTAGCCAATCTTTGGACTGTCGACAGAAATGACGGCACGATTGAGATAAAATTCTAAAATTATTGAAAAAGAATGACGCAAATATTAAGCACGCAGGAGGTTGCATTCCGCTCTTAACAACCCCTTTACTTGCTTGCGGATGAGAGAACAGTTGATTGACAGAAGTTGTTACATTCCAAGAACGCTCAAAGATAATTCCATGCAGCGGACGCAAGAAGCCCTCTAAGACTCGAAAATGAAGACAAAACAAAGTGATTTCCGAGGCACTTTTTTATTTGGAGCTATCGATTTCGTCGACATCTTCAAGCACCGTATCAGACCGATTCCATGATTGTGGTAACCGGTGTTAAGTTGATATGCTATAGTAGGCTCCAATAATCATGGCAAATAAAATAAAATTCCCGTCCTGGATTGTTTCTTCGTATTCATAATACCATCATTCCGCAAAGCAACACCGGAAAAAGTTAATCTTGCTCACGTAGATATCCCCAAAATCGAGACGGAAATCAGCAAGAGAGATTCTTGAGCATCACTGATACAACACATTCCATTTTAATCGCGTGCCAATCGCTACGTTGGATGAGAAATGTATTTCTTCCCGGCGATCGAACGTTACTGGAAAAGATGCACGTGGTTTTCTAAATCTGTTCGATAAGCGCGCGTGGAATGAGACTAATGAACTCGATCGAAATCGAGACATGTGAGTAAACGTCTTATCTCTCTCGCCCACGTCTAAAGACGGGCTATTTAAGACGGTCGCTTACCCACCGTGGGTCAGTCTGAATCGGAGAGCCAAACACGGCGGTGGGTGACTGAAGGGGCACGAGAGCACAGTCACTTTTTGTGTGTTAGAACTTAAGCAAGAATGCCGCACCACAGAGCACTCATCATTTGCCTCATTTTGGCACTATCCCTGATCCCAGCCACCCACCAGAGGCCGTCCCAGACGGCCCGACCCTGCGGAACATCACAAGATTGCGGACCGGAGTCGCTGCCTCTTTCAAGGCCTGATAGTGCGATCATCGCTGCTTTGTTCGCCGGCGCCCAGAGTCACAAGTCCGCCCCCCTGACCCCGCCGGTTCCTCCCGTCGAGAGTCCTGGGAAGGCGTCGGCTGGTGTAGCCGTCAATAGGGTCAGGAGAAGCCTTAGCCCCCAGATGTTCTACATCATCGGAGTTCCCGTTTTGCCCTGCCCCAATGGGCAGAGGTTGGGCCACGGGAACGTCTGCCGAGAAGTGGAATAGGACATTAAACCGCAATACTCCGAAAAAGTCCTTTCGGAAGCGGAAATCTCAGGGTGAGGAAGTTTGTTATGCCCTTAACCCTCTAGATAAGGTCATCCCAACCACGAACGCTCTTTGAATCGGGTTTAAGGTGAAGACAAAGCGCAGGAAAATGTTTCCTGTCTTCAAGAACGTCCAGCTAGTGTGCCACCAACATAAAGGAATTCATTGAATGGAGGAGAGAGGGAAGTGAAATGGACTATGAACAGTAATAAAGTGAATTCAGCCAACAAGAAAAGGTTCTCGCTCTTTCCTTAATCTACTTGTGAATATTTCTACATGTCTGAGATGAAAGAAGACTTGAGTGAACTCCGTTTTGAGTGTTCCAGTGAAAGCAAATCTCATTTCCTCATTATACGGAAACTAAAGACTGAAAATGATCTGCCAAAAATATCATAAAATCGCTTGTTCTGAGGCCTTGAATTTTGTCAAACCAATCCAAGATAGTGTAAGAGTAAATTATTATTCTTTTCAAATTTTTAGCAAATCAAACAGCTCTGTATATTAGTTTTACTTAAGCCTCTATTTATTTGCCTGTTGTTTTTTTGTGAGACACATGAAAGCTATTAATACCTGGGAGAAACTTGTAAACAAATGCTCACTATTAATGTATATATTTTATCTCTGTGATTTTGGCCTCGATATAAATCCTCAAGTAGTTAGATAGCTCAAGAGAGCTCTTATTTATTGATTATTTAAAGCTATTTATTACCCAAAATAGATTGTTAGTTATATAAATCCAGGAGGTGTTAGTACAGAAAAATAAATTTATGACTAATATTCGAATAATTGTTTTGTATTTAATCTCAAATCCCCTCCTACTCTGCATCATGAAATTTCATTTTTTGGCGCGGATGGAAGACGGAAGGTAAATGCGTCCTTCATATAATTGGAGCAGAAGTCTCATGCACTGAGCACCAATAACGATTGTATGAGGGCTATTGTTCCAGTCTCTCTGAAGTATTGAGGCGTTAGTAAAACTTTTGAATCGCGAGTTTTTTTTTAACTTTCAAGGACGCAGGAGGATCCACAATAATGTTTACAATAAGACAGGATTTTTTATAGAGAGCCAAGGTGGGAAAGAGAAGCAGAGCAGCGTCAGACTGAGGAGTTATTTTGACAACCGCCATAAACACGCAAAAGATAAGATAAATGCATCGTTCGGAAGATTCATCCAGAGACATTCTGTGACGGAGATATATGACATATTCCTGTGAGCAATGAAAGAGAAGGACGTCATCACAAAATCTGCAGTGAAGTGGGAGTAGTTACCGTCACACCCAAATTTTTTTTATTTACTCTTTACAAATTGAGCTGAATATTTCCTATATCAAGCCAGAGTTACCCATTTCTTTAATCCCATATTAGCTCTCTTCTATTCTTATATATTGCGGAAAGAAGTATCGGGAAAATGAAAGCAGAAGCAAGGTTTTATTAAGCATACGCTTTCAGAGAAATTAGTAATACTTTACGTATTTTCTTACATTTCGACCTTTTCTTTCTGTTTTCGCTGTGTCAGGATTTTCGATACCTTAATCAACAAATCGCAGAAAACAGTCCATAATTTACAGAGAAAGTCGCCAAAAAAGACTCAAATATTTTTTTTAAGTCTTAAGTATTTTCGTGAATATATTTCCCGTATTGAAGGAAACATTACAAATAAGAGCTCAAAAATATTTTTGGGAATTTTTTGTGAATTTTGCAGGGATTATTATAATAGATATTTAAATATTTCAAATTAAAATAAGGACTTGAAGAAAGTATTTTAATAAATACCTAATAAGGAAAATAAGAATTTTAATGATGAAATACTTGTAGTATTTTCAAAATGATCCAATCACATATACCGGTAGTAAGGAGATATTAGATTACCACTGAAGGCAAGTTCAAAAAAATTATCAACCACTAAAATGTTTCGCCACATTTACTGACGAATCCGTGGAATGGTTGCTGTTAGGGGAAGCATAGTTAAAATATTATCTTTTAAACAGATAATATTTTATTTTTTATTTATTTATAGTATATTCAAAATCACATAAAAATATTGTCAAATACTTACAAATTTTGATGAATTTTAAGTGTAATTTCCTCGACAGGAACACGTCATGAAGTGAAGACCTACAAGATAATTTTCTATTTTTTCCTAAGTAAAGGATATACCTCGGTCGCTCAGTATACGCTTATACAGATAACGCTTAATTCATGCTGCTATTAGGGCATAATTGAAACTAGCCACTTAACTAAAGGAGATAATATGCTAAATTTTGTATACCTTCTTCTGAAGTTCACACCAAGAATTTCAGATTCTTCACTCTTTAACTTGAGACCTTCATCGTTTCTCAGACCATCAAATAATTTCCGACGTATGTACATATACGGAATCTAGAATCAGTTTTTAGTGTTCTTTTCATTTGGAGAGGATAATGTTCCAAGAAAATCTGGAGAGAATGCCATTTCCACTTCAAAATTTGGAGAGAGAAATATCA
The DNA here is from genome assembly GCA_963169105.1 of Ceriagrion tenellum. NCBI lineage: Eukaryota > Metazoa > Arthropoda > Insecta > Odonata > Coenagrionidae > Ceriagrion > Ceriagrion tenellum. The sequence goes on from OY720634.1 coordinate 91,470,022, forward strand.
AATTCAACGATGTTGCATATCTAATCCTACCAAGGTGAATGTTTTCTTATAATTGTTAGATAATTTCTAATTTATGTAAAATAATGTGCTGCTAAGTGTGAAGATAATTCCCAGTAACAGCATTTAATCTATCTGGTATAAGTCGTGAAAGTTAAAAACTGAAAATTTTGGAATAAGAATTAAGCATGAAGTTGTTTCATTTTGGCGGAGATCACAATTTTATATTTTAGCAATTGAAATAAGCGTCTGCATTCTGAATGTCTATCCTATTCACATATTCATTATTCCCCTATATACCATTGTCCCTCTTGAAATGTTGTCATTGTCAATTTGAATTCACATCGGTGTTACTGGACTATCGCATTCGGACTTACTTATCGCATAACCTCTGTTATCTAATAGCTGAAGAGCGTATTGATGATTAGTTGCCTACCAGCGGTAGCTGCTTGTTTAAAATGGCCACTGTTTCAACACAATGGCAGCAAAACTGAGTATTTACAGGCTTTTTCTTCGATACTTCTCCATCTTCATTGTATCATTAATAAATCGCTGTAATCAGGAGAGGATGCCGTCGGTGATCCTCGAAAGTTCGAGATATTTTTCGATTTCTTATTTTAGTACTCTAAAAATGGCCATTTTAAGTCAAGTTTGGGAATGCCTACTAGAGTCGATTGTAATAACACTGCCAGTATTTCAATTTGATGCTACCACGTCTGGAATACCTTCAAGAAGTCAACTGAGCGGCTAGTTTCTCACAATGAAGGACCTATTTTTCCGCAGTAAAACAAGGCTATGCTATATATTTCGACTAGTATCTTTCAATTTTTTATACAGTTGCAATCTGAGTCTTGAAAGTCAGTGATATTAGTGTCAGTCTTCTTCGGTATGCCCATACGTGGATTCAAACGCATTGGCAGTGTCTTCCTTTGCCAAGCAAATCTTCTTGCATTGTGATACGAACACGAGTAAATTATTGAATTAGCGCGTACAAGTAATGGACACACACATTCGGAAAACCACGCAAGTTTTCTTCCGAGGTTTATGGCACGGAAAGGTAATAATTAAAGAACAAAACATGCTGCCCTCTCAGTAATCCACACTCCTTGAACCTTCCTAAGTATGTCCTCCGAGGGAAATCGATGATTGAACGGAACTGCGGCATTGCTCGGTGGAAACGGGTTGCAGTCTTCAATGTGAGAGAGATATCTTTATCTGATTCCACGCGGAGGGTTACGTAGCAACGGTCTTCCGGATTGGCGCATATAACCTGCGCCTTAGACCACTCGGACATTAGGGCTGCACGATCAGTTTGGTAAATGTTTCCCAATCCGCTAAGCTTCAGCGAGAGTAACCCGCTGAAGCTCAGGAAAATGAGAAATACTCACTTCTCATTTTTCCACCCGCTTATTACCTTGGGAGCCGTCTCAATGGTGAGCGGCAGGAGTTGAGTCGTCACGCTTATGCCTATGAAATACCCGACCATACCTTATTTAAGTTGCTGTAACTTCGACTATTGATACATTAGCAAAAGCCTGCTATTACTTATCAGGGAGCGAAATTTCACTATCAGGCGCTACATCATAGATATACTCCCATTGTTCCATATCTACAAACTACCCTGCGAGCCACCACATGGGCGTGTGGTAGGGGGTGTTACGACACTGGCCGTGCAAAGGTGGAGAGAATAAGATATTGTGATAAATTCCGCAGAGAAAAAATCATGATAATCAAAATGATTTTTTCTCTGTGGAATTTCGCACAATTGTGCATTGTGGGAGTCTCTGTAAACGTGGAACTCCGTGGATAGTCCTGGATGGCTTAAAATCTGTAAGATTTTGCGAGGTGAAATGGTGAAGTATATTATGAGCGTGTAAGAGTTGAGTTGAGAGCTCAGTATTTATTGTGATTTCTTATTGTGAGTGAATAGAATGAATCTTTGCGCCTATCTGTTTGGTAATGTATCTCTCTTATTTCTTCCTTAGGGCCTAAAGACGTAGTGTGGCGTCGAAATTATATTATCTGTGTCGCTCTGAAACACACTTGTTCTGAATTTCCAAAACAAAATTTACCTAGCGTGTAGCCTCCGAGTCTCTAGGGGTTCCCTGCCTAATCCGTCAAAACGCTGAGAAACTGTTTGCTCGTAGCAGTTTTTAACATAATGCGCAGCTTTCTTTTGTAAATTATTGATTTTTTTTGTCAAATCTTCCTGTTAAAGGTCCCGAATGCTCGCGGCGTATTCAAGGTGTGTCCCTACCAGAGGAATGTAGCACCTATCTTTTACTTTCCCATCCAAGGACATTTCCTATAATGCGCTTGATAAATCCTAGTTTCTTAATTGCTGAGCCGCACATGTTTTGCATGTGTGTTCTTCATGATACATCTAAAGTTAAGGTAATTCCAAGGTATTTGACTTTATCTAAGGACTTTTTTGTTAGAGAGACTGTTTGAAATAGTAATGTTTGCAGTTTCATGAATGCAGGGAGATACAATAGTACCAGTTGAGATAAAAGTTACACAGGAAACATCCAAGAAGTACTGTTTAAACAACGTAATAGACTGCGGTGCAAGAGATTTGAAAGTATCAATTCTCTTCCTCTTCACTGAGCCTTCAATAGGTACTTGACAAGGAAGCACGTTTCCAGCGAATACCTAATTTATTCCGAGCACCATGCTCTTGAGGGTAGCCAGTAAGTTTAACTCACGGAACAGGAAACAAGTGACAGTGAGGCAGATTCTGAAAATAACTGTGCCTCTTCAGTTTTCAAATATTTATTGTATGATTCAAGCATACGCAATAGTGTATAAATAGAAAGAAAGGTGCTCTTTTGAACGTGCGAGGTATCCCTTCTTATGGACGCATATCACGGAAAAGATAAAGAATTGAGGAATTGAAGACAAAAATTATCTTAAAATATATTTCATAATGGTGACATCACCTCGGCGATAATAAAATGCACAAATCGGAGAATTTCCAGAAACATGCTTAGCGTCATCTACATCTACATAATACACTGCGAGCCGCCGTATGGGCATGTGGCAGGGGGTGTTAGATCACCAGCCGTGTAAAGGTGTAAGTTTTTGGAGATGGAATGGTGACATGTATTATAGGAGTGTATTTAGTGGAGCTCAATTTTTGTTGTGGTCGCTTATTGTGCGCGGAAAAAACGAGTTCTTGTAACTATCTGTTCGGAAGTGTATCTCTCTTATTTTATTGCATCCGTCAGACCTAGAGGTGTAGTGAGGAGTCATAATAATATTCTCTACGTCGCTCTGAAAAGTATCAGTTCTGAATTTATCAAGCGACCTAAGCCTAGCGTGTAGCCTCCGAGTCTATAGGGGCTCCCACCTTAATCCCTCTAGAAGTTGTGAGACACAATATGTACGCTCGCAGCTTAAGCCGACCAAGACGATCAATTCTGAAGGGTTCAAAAATAGTGCAAACCTTTAATGTTGAGCCAAAGTCTATCTTTCAACATATTTAAATTAAGAAGTCGCTCTTCAGTGCCTGTATATATCAGCTTGTCAGAATTTCTAAACAATGTACAGGGTGGGGCAGAATGGACTCCCTGATTTGAAATATTATTATTTATCTCCAAGTACTAAAATCAATTTTTGCATGTCAAAAATGTGCTTTCCCAAACAAATAATAATCCTTTTTCAGACAATAGCAAATATATATTTGCTTCTTCCCACAGGAATTGAATTAAAGATGGGAAGTCATTTTTAAAAAAAAGTCCATTCTGCCCCACCCTGTATTAACTCCAGAACGTATTCTCACGTTCATTTTGTATTTAATCTTTATCCGCAGGTTTGAAGCTCTTGAAGAAGGGATTAAGGTGGGAGCCCCTAGATTCTCGGAGGCTACTTGCTAGGATTACTTTGCTTGAGAAATTCAGAACTGGTGCGTTTCTGAGTGGCACATAGAATATTATCATGACGCCACACTACATATCTAGGTCCGACAAAAGCGATAAAATAATAGAGATACAATGCCAAACAGATAGGTACAACAACTCGTTCTTTCCGCGCATAATAAGCGACCACAATAAAAACTGAGCTCCGCTAAATACACTCCCATAATACACGTCACCATTTCACCTCCCAAAACCTTATCCCTTACATCTTTACTCGGCTGGTGTCCCAACACCCCCTGCCACGAGCCCATCCGGAGGCTCGCAGGGTAGTACGTAGATGGAGATGAATATTTTTTATGATCGTTGGGGCTCTTAAAAATTGAGAGACGACCTATATGAGGTTTATCCCTTGATTTCATCCCCAATAATATGACACAAAACGAAATATGGTGTTTCTCGATGTTTTCTTGAGACAACTTTGCTGAAAATTTATGATTAATAAGATGTTCTCAAAAACCAAATCCAAAACAAAAGCTTATCGCGTTTATTATTTTGAAAAATATACATATACTTGTCTCTAAGTACCTTCGAAAAATAATGCATGTTACCAAATTGTTTTCATTCATCCGGTGAACTCGAACGTTGATCGCGATAGTGATATTCTGTCATTCAATTATCGTTAAAATCAAATATCCTCGCCGGTTAACACAATGGAATTATTCTGATGTCTGAAGATAACGCAAGAATTCCTCATAAGAGTTGTTTGGCGCCATATGCTCCTTTTTCATGATACTTATAAATTATCTCTTCGATTACGTAACAAGATCATTGCTTACCTCGATAACCATTCGGTTTATCTCCAGTCGCCTTGTTTTTACAATGCATGTAATGATTATCAGCAAATATGCCCCAACGAATTAATTAGTTAATCTTCATTGCTCTCATATTATATCTCCTTAAACATTTGAACAGTACAAACGTCCAATTACGTCCTCGTGCCTCGGGGCTATCCAGAGTATGATCGTACATGTACGTCTTTCGAACTTTCGCTGGAGCAGTAAAGGCGTACATTCACGCCTATCATTCAGATGCATTTTTACATGATTGTCCATTTATCCTGGTGGATGGTGAGCTCAGTTATCACTCTAAAGTGTCTCTGAAGAGTCTTGCCACCTATTCCATTTTTCAACTAACTATATTCAGCCTTGAGTACGTTCATATTGCATGTAGGTGGTTCTATCGACGGAAATTACTGCATTCTGAGCTGGTTTCAGTCCTGTTTAAAGTTAATATTTTTGTTCTCATAGCACAATATTTAGGAACTCACTCAGTAAAATCGTTCTATTTATTTTTCTTTTCTTGTGTAATGTATGATCTTCTAGTTTTCATTGATTGCTTATCAAACAAACTTGAGTTCAAGGTAATAAAATTGTAATCGGAAGTAGTTTAATTATTTTCCAAAAATAACTCACTCCTGGGGACAGAGCAAACGATAAAAATTCACTACTCAAAGGGTTAAATTCCAACCATAACATAAGAGAATCCATAACACCACTGTACAGCAAAACATCCATTTCAATGGGATATTTGAGAACTCTAATGATCAGAATTTTCGTTATACCCAGGGATCACGCTGTATGCCACCATGAGATAATTTACATCATTGTACGCAATAATAACACACAAATTGACCTCCTATTACGTGCAGAGTTAGTATTGCACTGGAACAGTTCTTCTATACCGCTTCACACATCAGAAATACTCCCACACTACAGTCCTACTTCTCGTCCATTGATCTTTCTTCCAATACTTAATTATTGACAAATTTCCAAGCATTGCATTTAACAAATGATGTGTTACGAAGTCACTCACGGGTGCATATACACCAGGGTTGAAATTCGCTATGAAAAAATCATTTGACTTGACCGGGATTCGAACCCGGATCTCCCAATTGCCGGTCAGGTGTGTTAGCCAGTTACAACTGGATTTTTCATTTCATTTCTTTTGCAATTTTTTCATAGCGAATTTCAACCCTGGTGTACTTAATTATTGCTCCCCAACATGGTCTAGGTCGACAGTCTCAAATCTTTCCACCCTTAGCAGTGCTGTAACCTTCTTCGCTAAAATATTGAAATACACAATTACAAATTTTCGCAATGCGTCCACGGACGATATACTGTCTTCCTTCCCTATTTTTAGTCTCTCCCATCACAGACTTAAATCTGACGTAAAACTCATTTCAAATACCCTTACTTCTTGCATTGACACTCCTGAACTTATCTTACTCATCAAAATCAGAGTGCATTCGCGTCCTACCAGATCTAACTCATTACTCCACATCTCAACTCCAAGATAATCACTAATTAAACGTTTGCTCTTCTTCCGACTCTCCACCCTAATAAACTCACTTCCCACTAATATTTATTCCTTTATTTCATCGCCAAAAAACTTCATCAACTTGATCTCAACACATCTTTCCTTATATAAACTGCGAACCTATACAGTTACGAATTAAAATGCCATCTCCAGATTTTCTAAGCTAAGTTTTTTGTTTTTGTTGTTCATATGCGTTTGTCTTTGTGTGTTTGTTATAAATACACTCTGACTTGGTTACTTTTCTGTATGCGAACTATTTTCTTTGAATAAATAAATAATTATTTTTATATTATAATCCTTTCATTATCTCGTAAATCTACTTGCAAACCAAATTACTCAGTAACTGTCATCAACTAGCGGGAAATACTGTGTAATTAGCAACTTAAAAGCATATACTTGTGAATTTCCACGAGAAGCTATGTTCATTAGAACCTACAAGGTAGGAGAATCTAGGTACCTAGCCTATTAAAGCGACCTAGATGTTGGCAACTTTCGATTCTCAAGGTATGTACATAATGATACTTAAATAACGTCACGCGCTGCCAAAACCTACAATATTTTAATAAATATCCTCTGGAAATTTCCAACTATTTTCTTGCACTGTGAAATACAATTCAAATCTAGTCTCTATTATGACTAGGTGAAATCTCGCTGAATCCAATCTAAGCATCGCTGGATTCGGTTAGATTTTGAATGAGTAATCGTCCATTTGGCTCGAATAACTGTTTCCCCTACCGGCGAAGTCCGACAGTAAGTTTGAAATTACCTCAGTCGTTGAAGTACCTTAAATCCGATTAATACTCAAAGAAGGTTTACTGCTACTTCATTTATACTACCAGCTTTAAGAGTTATTAGACTCGATGTATTTAAGAAAAATGACATCATACGTAAATCATCTGTGACATGACGATAGTCATTTCGTTGACATTTACTCTGCAGAGTTTCTCATCTGTATTTCCAAGTTTCCTCCTTGCACACTTCATCCAAGGATGCCTCCCTTCTCTATGTCTGTTTGATCGTCATATGTCCACAGTACGCCTAGTTTCCCCCCCTGGATGCTTCCCACTTTCTTTCTTTTTTCGCGAGCTCTCGGGATCCTACTTTATATCATTCTTTGCACGTGACCCAGTCATCTTAATCTACCAACTATTACCTTATTTCTTAAGCTACTCATTCGAATTTCATCTATCATATATTCAACGGTATTCGGCTGGATATTGTGGAACATCATCGTGAATTTTAAAAGAAATAAATTTGTAATGGCCACTCGGTATGTTATTTGTACAACGCGTTTCGACGCTGAAAGCGTCATCGTCATGTAAAAGAATTTGTTTTGCGGAGGAAAGTATTAAATATATCTGGGACGTAGGGGCGTGGGTTAGGGGAGAGGAAAGGTGGGGTTTGGAAAGGTTTAGATCAAGGTTTTAGGGTGGGAGAGAGAGTATAGGGGAATGACTTTGAAATAAAATGTCATTCACTAGAACGGTTCCTCTCTTCCTTCTCCGGATTAGCTCCCACTGTTCGATTGCATTCAGACGCTGTACTTGATCTTCCAAAGCCAGAACTTTGGGGGTAAAACCGCATTGGTGGCCTTCAGTAATAAGATGATCGGCGATTAGAGATCTCGTGCCCTTGTTTAAAAAGCATCTCTTATCTTCTTCGGCCCGCACCTTGAAGTTTCTACATCTTTGGCCCACGTACTCTGAGTCACACGAGTCACATTGAATCTCATACACCCCGGATTGCGAATATGGGTAGATTTTGTGACAAGCCTTGTTGAACATGTTTTTCAGTGTAGTGGGGGAATGAAAACTAAGGCTGAGTCGGTCTTTTGGAAAAAAATTGCTGTTTTATATGATTACTTCCCCACAAAATGAAGTCTCACCCATTTCTTGTTCACAGATTTTTTTCAAGCTTTGTGGGGACATTACAAAGTTTTTTTCCCTTAAAATGCATCTCTAATGCTTGCTAACTGCATTTTTCCCCTGTCCATTCTACTCTTTTTCATTACATGCTACCGCGGAACTTCGCCGTTTCCGCGTGGAGACCTCGCTTCATTTCCTCGCATTGCAGTCACGGGTTAGTTTCGCGTGACCTCACCGCAGTGGATCATCTGTCCATAACCCTCTACTCCATCTCATTGCCAAATATTTTACTAATTTGCATATTCAGCGTGATTCCAATGAATTTGACACAATCTCATTACCTTCGCCTTAAGTCTTCGTATTATTCATCGAGGGTTCATTTCTCTTCGCTCTGTATCAACCCAACTCGGCTTTCTCTTCATCCCCATCGCCAGTTTACAATCCTGAGATGGTTTGACGCAGCCCTCCACTAAATTCCCCTATCAGCTAGTATCTTTATATTTACGGATTTATTCTCCTTCATATTATTCATCACATATTCTACACTTCTCAAACGAGGCCTTCCTCTGTCATTCTTCCCGTCGATCTGTCCCTTGACGATTGTCTTCATCAGGTCATCATGTCTCATGATGGGGCCGGTTAAGTTGTCCCGTCTTCTTCTTAGGGTTTTCAGAAGAATTCTCTTTTTTCCAATTCTTCTGAGGACTTCCCCATTACTCACTCGGTCTATCCATCTCATTTTCATGAATCTTCTGTAGCACCGCATTTTGAATGCTTCCACTCTTTTTTTCTCTGCAGCAGTCATCGTCTATGTCTCACTGCCATAAAGAAACATGCTCCTGATGTAAGTCCTGATAAATTGTTTCCTTACTTCCACGCTTGTGTTTCCAGCTGTAAGTAGATTCTTCTTTTGGTAGGATTCCTTTTTCGCCTGTATATTATTTGTTATATAAGAACACCGCTTCACTTCTTGGTAGTTAACATGCTTTTCCCTTTTAGGATAAGCTTTTAAATTCTCGAGTACCGTCGTGTCGTCTTGTTTCTTTATATAGACATTCTTTTTAGCATTCTGTATCAAACTTCCACCCATCGGTTTGGCATAAGTAATGTCTCATTTTGCCTCCATGATTGATTTAATTAGTTGTCTTCAAAGTATGGCCATCATCTTGGACAGTAATGAATTTAATTCTGCTGAACTTCGATGTTACTTCACTTCTGAGGGATGTCAATGAATCTAGTCTAAGTATAGTATGTGCTGGGATTATGAGTATGGAAAAAACTCTCTTCTTCAGTCCTGGAAGCACGTCCTCTCTTCTCAGAATAACGCCATACCAATACGCTTTCATCAGTCGTAACCATCTTTAAAAAAGCAACCTGTTGTTCTTGGCGTAGGAAAGGTGTCAGTCCTCGCAGAATTCTAAAATGTGTGATAATGATATCCACATAACGACCGAATACGACAGAGAGTTGGTGTAAATTTCCCTCGTAAGATGGGACGACGGTTGTAACCAGCAATATCAGGTTACGATTTACGAGCTATATTATAAATTTAACTTGTTAGAGTCTTTAAATAAGGGATATCTTTCCAGGAAATATTGCTACTTGCCTCCTAACTATGTGAATTTATCTGTTTTTCTTGTGCGACGTCCCACAGTGGTCGGAAATCGGAAAATTCCGGACAAGTTTAAAATAGTTTTTTTTGTTATAAATACTTGAAACTTGGTACCTGTACTCTCAAATGATTGTCAACTATAAAATGGTATGCCATTTGCCTTAGTCCTCAGCCGTCACTTAGAACTAGAGATGGGCAACATCGTTCAATACAATGACCGAGTCTTGAATCGGTCGTTCAATCTAAAGAATCGATTCTTGGATCTCGTTCAATTTTTTTCATTATAGTGGTTCATTGAAATAAATTTTAACTTTAATATAAACATATAGTGAAACCTGTATTTAGCGGCCAACAGCAGGCCTTTGAAATAACTCCCGCAAGAGAGAAAGTGTCCGCTGAGGTAAAATTTTAATTGATAATATCATAAATTCATTTTCCGAAAATTTTTATTGCACACAGATGAGACCGCCCTAGTGAGGTGGCCTCTGAGGCAGGTTTCACTATGCAGTGCTTCTGTAAGCATGCCTTAAAAACTACTGCTGACGAGAAAAAGTATATTTGTTGCTGAAACATGTACGACTTCTAAAAATGGTGAAAAACCTACAAAAAAGTTAGAGTCATATCACTCGCTATAAAAAATGGTATACACCGCCGAAAATAACCGAGAAATCGAGTCTTTTAATTATACACGATCTTTTTGAGTGTGTAAGAAATGCATCGAAGTATATAAAAAATGGAGGAGCTAAAATCTTCTAATGCAAGTTTGGGTGGATGAAGTACAGCGCGTTCATCGAAATATTCGTAGGCTACTGTTCCTGAAAGTTGCGGAAGCATACGCCTAAAATGCAGCGAAAATCTTCTGGAACATTTTTTCAATGCTATTCTTTTTAAAAAAGTTTCTGATCCGTCATTAATGGAACAAACTCAAAAACGTTAAAAAAATATTTCTGGTAAAATTTATCATTTCGATTAAATATTTGCCTCAGTAGGTTTTCAGATAAAGGAATTATGAATTGATTTATTCAAAGATCGAGGAAATTTTTTAGAAGTTTGCGAACAAACGCAAACGGACAAGATTTTAATAGTCAAGAATTCATTATTCCACCGCGATCACTAATTCCTTGAGTATAATTTGATTCTCAGGCCAGCGACTCCTCAAGGAATCATTGAATCCGAGTCCTCATCTGAATCTGAGTCCTAATCTGAATCCGAGTCTTCAACTGAATCCGAATCCTAATCTGAATCCGAGTCCTCAACAGAATCTGAATCCGAGTCCTCAACTGAATCCGAATCCTAATCTGAATCCGAGTCCTTAACTGAATCTGAATCCGAATCTGAATCCTAATCCGAATCTGACTCCTCGAGGACTCATGAGTCCTCCCTCTCCGCGGGCTCTACGAGAACACAGGTCCCCCTCCCTCAGACTTCAAATTTCAAGAGTGGGGGGACTCGTTTCTTCCTCTCGTTCACTTGGTTCTCTGCTTTGCCGAGTGGTGCGCCCATTTCCATTCCCAAACTCGTGGCCTCGCCTGTCAGTTAGTTCCCATCTTTGTCGGGTGTTGCGCCTATTTTCATTACGATTCGTAAGGAACGACGGTTCATTGCCGCGAACGACTCCGTTCGTCAACTCACTTCAAAGAGTCGTTCGAATTGATTCGTTCGTTCGCGACCGACCCATCTCTACAAAGATGGTGATGTAGTGGAGGGATTTTATTGAAGTAAAAAAATTACCATCTGTCAACATGATTCTTTACCCCAGCAATGCATAAGTTTCAGAAATTTTTGTCGATATGTGTCTGATAGTCAACACAAAATTTGTGACAAACAAACTTTACAATTATTTTCCCCGTCCAACCTCCAGAATAAACCAAATGGCTAAAAAATACCATTTATTGGTCCACTGTCATATACTGTAGCCAATACTATACCAAAAAATAATTTTAAAGTTTGTTTTTACAATAACAATCACCTGGGCCTAATTTTAAATAATTCAAAAGATTAAATTGATCCTGATTTAAAATCAGGTATACATAAATTAGTATGTAATGAATGTAATTGTATATATTTTGGTCATACTGGACGCAATTTTAAAAATAGGACCGAGGAACATAAGGCATGCTGGAGGAAGAAAGACGACAAGTCAGCTTTCGCCCGACACCTGCTAGAGACGGGACACCGGAGTGATTTCACAACAGAAATACTCCATTTCTCCGAGAAGGGACGGAAGATGGATGCATTAGAGCAACGAGCAATCAACCTGGAAGACACCACACGCCTGCTCAACGAGGTCATATTCCCCAACCCATCCCGTCTGCTGCGTATTACTTTGCCTCCCCTCTAACTTCATGGACACCTACCCAGAAACCTCAAATCCCCTGGCACTATATGATTCATTCAAAAGCTCACCTTCACCTTGTCTATGACTTATTTGAAGAGACTCTTTAGAGATGGATTATGAGGAGTCTTTGAAGTAGAAGTGCGGGTATGAGGTAGGGATACCATATCGACTAAAAAACATCGAGTAGTCGATTTTTCGATGTTTATAATAGTGCTCACCACCCACTCAATTTTAATCGGACTATTTTACTACTCGATGTTTTCGATGTCTCGGCCAAAAGGCGTGGAGTAGTCCGATATATCGATGTCGATGTGGCATAGGGTGAACGCATCTTCAAAATGTGAGCAAGGACTGGACAGAACGAAAGATCTTATTTAAATAGTCAGAATTACCTGTCTGTGACCGAGAATGTCACCTTTTTACAGTGCTTTCTGCGAAAGGGAACGCTACATGTACATCGGGTATGTATGAACTGAAATCTCAAAAAGTGTGAAAAATATTTTTTTCTGCTGTGATAAGGAAATTAATGTTCTGTTTAAAGTATCCGCGGCGAGCAGGTTTCCATTTCTTCTTTCGGGATTCGTCCGCGTCGTTGTTCTTCCGACAACAAAACAACGGACGGAATCCCGAAAGAAGAAATGGAAGGAAATTAATACATTTGATGAAATATCAACGAGAACTATCACCAATGAGATGAGAATGTCTCTTGAGCGTATTCAACTGGCATTTTTAAACACGTAGTACTCAACCGTCACCCATTATTGATGGAACCACCAGCGTGATCAGGGGGCAAAGTCTGCGGAAAGAACGGCACTCAAAGTTCCTGTGTGGGAAGTACGTGGATGCCTCCGCAAGTTTTCGCTAAAAAAAACCAATATCCCCTCCGAATAACTGGCGTGGATGGCATTTAGTTATACTTCAGACGAGAGTCAGAGAGAGAAGTAACAGCACAATATTCCGCTTTAATAACGGTTCCGTTTCCTCGTCTCTCCGAAGTTCTGTAAACATATCAGTCAGAAAAGTTATTTATATTTTCCCTAAAATGTTCATAAATAATTAATATCACGTACTCTCGCCAACTTTTTCATTCAAAGCTTGGGTATAAAAAGATTTTAAGTGAAACTGATATTGAAATACCCGATAAGGAGCCCCCCCCCCCCCTTCCTAGTAACTGCATCGGCATGTAACCTGCAACAACCTAGTAACTGCATAGTCTGATGACTCAAAATTCGTAAAGAAAAATCTAGGTTAACTCGGGAACCGCGTCACACACAGATATATCCACAATTTAGTTATATTTGTAGCTTTAGTAAAACATTAAGGCACAGGAAAGTAAGGAGTTTTATTTTTGGCGTATTTACTTATTAAATAAGCAAATATATATTTACATTAGTTGCTTTTTTGTTGCTGAAATACATTCGGAAAATTCTCAAATGAAGATTGGCACTTCTTACACTACAAGCCAAACCAACCGTAACTTCCAGTTGGTTTTTTATTTGATTTAAAAATTATATACAACTGAGAATAAGGTCTTTAATAAGTACGTGGCTGTGAGCACTGATTTCGGTTACCGATTGAAGAGCTAAATCGTAAGCGTTCATCATGTTTTATGCTAATCAGGTGAGAGAGTTTATTTTCTCAAAAAAATCTCTAATTGACAAGATATTTTAACCTAATTAGGGGTTCGTTGAACACTATAAGTCCCGTGCTGAGCGATAGCTACCGCTGCGAGCAGCCACTCATTCATAAATGTGAGGAGTTCTAGGTAAGGAAGATTAATTACATCGCTGTAAAAGAGTGTATTGTGATCGATCAGGGCTCATTTTTATTGGTTGGAGGATGTTGTTCATTGCGTCTGCTATTAGATAACTGGAACCAAGCAGTTTTTGGGCTTTTTCTAACGATGCCTAAGAGTAATTGTAAGTACTGTGAGGTTGGGTGAAGTAATACACCAGATAACTCATATCAAAGTAAACAATTTTAATCTTTCTCGAACTAACTTCAAATGGAAAAGATAAATGTGCAATGGATTAGAATATTCTACAAACAAAAGTGAAAATCAAGCTTATCGGATAGAGTTCATGAAAAGTATCGATTGAACGTCATTTGTGAGGCTCGAATGTAAATAGTTAGTCAATCCTCAGAGAATTTGTAATTTGCATCGAAATGCCACATCATCATTTGTTTGCAATTGTTTCAATGAACGCAATATTAAGATTTTATTATGCTTTTCTAAAGTGTATAGTCCAAAAATAAAATGTCAGTGATTATCTGTCTTCATTAAGGCTGTTGCTCCAATTTTATTGGCTCAATGCATGCCCCTATTTATCTCGCTTTATTTAATATTTTATTAATATAAATTTCGTCGTGAATTCATACGTTATTTGTAATAAAAAATTTATGCGGTGGATACCAGCCCAATACACCGGTAAGTATCCCATTTTTTTGACCTTAAAGAAGGGCGCACTTCCAAAGAGCACCTATGAAACTGGCTTGATGAATTTAATGAAAACTAAGGTTTCTATCTCGTCTGTCTGTTGACGAAAATCATGGAATTCCCCTCAACAGATAGAAGGTTGTTTAAATATTTACCCTCTATTAAATTCGTGGCTTTTAAATATGATATTATAATTTGCCTCTTAGAATTGGGTGATTACAAGCACCGAGGAATACCGTATTTCACCCTTAAATCTGGTCGCGACGATTATAGGACAATGACCTCGCAGGAGATCATTTGAAAAGATTTTTTGGAGTAAAGCCCTAGCTTTTTAAAGGCTCAAAAAAAAATATTAAAACTCTCTCACCGAAGGTCAGGGGCATCTTCACAACAGATGAGAAACTATGTTTGCCTAATGTTCTCCCAAACTTTCATTTCTCTCACTCACCTCGCCGTCTTATCTGTTTTGGGACCAGCGCATTATTTACCCACATCCCCACGCCGTTTCCTCAAACGGAAAACACGTTCGACATCCATCCGAGCGAAAATGAGACAACAGCGTGCTATGGCAGAGTTTACACGGAGAAAATAAAAAAGGAGGATTTTTGCGGAAGAGCCAACGAATCGAGGAACTGAATTTTGGCGAACGCGCACTGTTCGCTGCATCACCGATCC
Source organism: Ceriagrion tenellum (assembly GCA_963169105.1). Lineage (NCBI taxonomy): Eukaryota > Metazoa > Arthropoda > Insecta > Odonata > Coenagrionidae > Ceriagrion > Ceriagrion tenellum. Next base: position 91,485,179 of record OY720634.1, read on the forward strand.
GTTCATATTTTTTTCTGCCCGACGAGTTTTCCCTCGAACGGACGAAATAGGTAAATAACACGCCCGTTCTGCTCGTGGAGGGGAAAGGAGAGCTTAAGGAAACGGAAAACCAATAAGATAAGCCTCTCAAAGTGCTTTACCCCGGACACAAGGTGGTGAGTATGACAGACGAAGGGGAGAAGAGCGGAGTGGGAAGAGAGACGGGTGTGGGATGGAAAACAGAACAGCCTCCATTTGGACTACTATCTGAATTTGCACAAGGGAAAAGTGACAAGTATGCGGAGTGAGGAAGGGGGGAGATTTGCACGCGTCAAAGAGTTAGGGGGGGTGGGGCGACTGGGGGGTAGAGAAGTCGGAAGAGTATTTAAACACGAATGTGAATCCGCCGGAGGACCATTTATCACGTGGACATCGGCTAGTATCGGTGGCTCCCTGTCTATTAAGAAAGCGAAACGCTTCAATCCAGTAGCTTGATAAAATTATCTCAACCGGCGACGACAATTTTCCAGTCGAATTTCGAAAAGAGAAAAAAATTATTTCCCCTTTTTAAATTCTTCTGGATCTCGCTTGACGGATTCGATCAGCTCCTCAGCGATACGTGTACATAGAGCATCCCATTAACGCGCAAAGGCACCAGGACTTTGGATTGAACGCACGGATTCCGAAGATGTCCCGCTCAACGGCAGTGACTTGGGTCCTCCTGATCTTGGCTCTCGTCAGCCTGACACAGCAGCGACCCAGAGGCTACGGGAACCTCAGAGTGTGCCCTCCCGGGCAAAGATGCAGCCTTTTTCGGGTTGAGACGGAGCAAATTGACGGCAAGAAGTACTACGTCCTCAGGCACTACCCGGGCGACGAAGGCACGGCCACGAACAACAAGCCTACCAAACCCAATAAGGGAAACGAGGGCGGGGTGCATCAACCGTTCGATCCGACGTACATCATAGGGGTCCCGACTTTAAATTGTCCAGAGGGTCAGCGTCTCGACCACAGCGGCAACTGCAGAGAGGTCGAATAATAATGTGAAATGGAAATGTGATCGGGGAGCGCAAAATTGTCTTTTCTTGGTGTTCTGCGGCTTCTGAGTACCACTTTTCGTCAAGAACATAAAACCCCCATTTGCAAAGACTACCCAGGAATATAAAGATATCCTTGTGCCATTTATTTATTATGTGTATTTCTGTTGCCGAGTAGTTCCATGATTAACAAATATTTTGTGTGACTGACTAGTGAAACGAACAGTGGGCTCATTTTTGTATAAACTTTGTGTAAATATTTTTTAAATTACGACTAAATTGGTTTATAAGATCTTTCTATTCCTGTCAAATGGTCATAATTCATTTTGAGGCTGTTATAGGGAGGACATTCTGATTTAAATAAGTCTTAATTAGTCGTATAGCTGTAATTCATTAATCTATAATAATCATTAACATAAATCTATAATTACTTATCACAGCATAAAATACTCTCATAAAAATTAGGACATTTTTGACTGTAAAAATATACGTATATGTATTTTTATGATAACTTAATAAACATTTGAAATAAATCCATTTATCAAACACCTATTTTTTTCAGTACATTCCTTTGAGACTTAAAATTGTGGCAGTTACTTCGCTTGTTTCAGTTCTTGGTACAAAATAATGTGAGAAAATTTAAGCTGGAAGCATGTTGAACATCATGAATCACATGTCTCGCCCATTTAATTCCAAGTAAGATAAACATTTATATTATTATTAAGTCCATTTCAATTAGTGGCATTAGTTGCGAAGGTATTTTGAATTACATGGCTGCCAAATGGTTGGAACAGAGTTGATGAAACATATTTACTAATTTCTAAACCAATTTCAGGGCCAACACCCCTGAGTTTATATAACATGTTTAAAATAAATGCATTGGAATGGTTTCTATTATTTTTAGCTCATAATCATCGTATGTCATTTGTCTATTTTCCAATGCTTTCTATATGAATGCTTCAGTCTGCTAAAGAGGAAAATGAACTCTTAATGGAATGTAGTGGCCGATCCTGCTGCCTCCTACATCCATCCCACCTATCAAAATATTTCAAATCTACTCCGTTCACGCATCGTCAGAATTTTCCAAGCTTTTAAAATTATTTCTTTGAATGATAAATTCAATGTCAATTAGCCACAGGTGTTTATCGGTTTGCTGTTCATCGGCTCGAACTCAAGGAGAACTATTCCTCTCTGCTTCTCTTAGAAACGCATTCTACTTTTTGTTTACTTATTTCTTCAAAAAGTTCCCATCGGTTATGACGTCTTGCCAAGGATAGCCGGAAAAGGCGCCTCTCTAGCTAAATCCAATGTCAATAATTCTTATCACTCGCTGAAGCTGCGGCATAAGAGAGGTGTTTGCGAGATTTAACGTCTCCTGTTGCGTTTTACCTACATCAAATTAATGGCCATGACAGGAGTGAAGATAAAAATTTATGCCCCAATCAGGAACGTGATTTCGCAATGAGTCGCATACTCTCCCAGAGGAAAATTTTCTATCGTTGTAAATAACCCGTTCCATAAACTTTGCTCTCTCTTCATCTCCAGGAAATATGAGAAATGGTTTCATCATACCCTTTCCAGTACCATGATATTCTTCTCTGGGATACCCCTGAGTTTATCCAACTTTTCAACATGAATTTATTGGTGTGGTTTCAAACCTTTTTAGCTCATAAGAATTTTATGTCATTAGTCTGTTTGTCAATGCTTTCAATTAGAAGCCAACTCTTCTTATTCATCGAAATAACCCCTTGTTGCCACGAACCAATGCGTCTACGTCAGCTTCTTGGGCGAAAAGAGCTTCGGGCCGATATGCCGATTGATGAACACAATATAAATTCAATTGTCATCATTAAGTTTGGCATTCCGGAGCCGTTGGAGAAATTGAATTACTTTAACTGTGCGTTGGAGGTAAATGGAAAGGTTCGCGAAGCCATTTAGAAGGAAAATTACGCTTGCAAAATAAGCTTTCTGCGGCAGGAAGGAGCTGATGACAGTGACCTCGTGTAAGGATGGTAAGAAAAGGCTGTCAAAGAGTTTAATGTAGAAAGTTCGTAGCACTGCATGAGGCAGAAACATGAGCACTAAGAAAGGGCCGCAGGCTTTGAGATGAGGATGTGACAGAAGGAAGTGCGGTGGACAGAAAGGAAGACGAACATGTAAGCGATTGGTATTGTGAATGAGGAGAGGAAACATCTAGAGGAGATGTGGCAAGTCGTATGCTGAGTAAAATAAAGGAAATCGTGTTCTATGGCAGGGGCCGAGCCTGCTACTCCCTTCCTCCATTCCACCTATTAAAAAAATTAAAACTTTATCGTCAATCGCGGCTGCGACTATCGACATTCTCTTAAGGTTGAGTACACATCAACTCTGCTTCCGACATGTTTTGATTGCTGTCTAGTGTCTGGAATGAACGGAAAGCAAGGGGACTGTTGCGTTGCGAAATGAGCAGCGCACTATAACGATTGGAAAGATCCTAATGTAAGGGGGGGAGGAGTCTGTGTATAACTATCGTCAATGTCAGCGAAGACGATTTTGACCTCCAACGCCGAGGAAAGCTTAGTCACCAGGTGCTATAGAACTTCCTCATATCTTTCACGGAGACCGTGGATCTCCCTGACGTTCCGTTTAAACTGGATTCATTCCAGCCGATTGATTTGTTCTCCAAGAGACGCTACTTTCTCCGCTATCTGGACATAAGACTTTAATGTTTCAGAAAGTTTAATAGATGTTTGTAATGGAGAACTTATACACTAATCGGTCGTGTCGAATAAATTTGACCCGATGACTTCTTCGCTGAAAATATTTTATGGACAATGTAATCATATCGCCTTGATTTTTCATCGGATCTCCTAATCTGTGTCACTCCATTGATCCTAAAATTTATACTCCAGGGGCTTCGGCGATAATAGAGATTATAACCCGATGCGGCCATGAGTTTAACAAATAGTTCTCGCTTTTTGACCCTACATGACCGTGACTGTTTCGAAGTTTCCACGATGCCGACGAGACGATTATCAATGCTGCACCTTGGATCGAGTCTTCAGCTCTCAGTCTCACTAGTAAGAAGCCGTATGAGCGGTGAGTAGGAATCGCTGGTCGGATCTCTGGGTTTGTGTTTAATCTCAAAGTACCAGCCATTGACAATGGAAAGGAGGGGCTCTGAACCCGCGGGTAAAAGTAAAGGACGAAGGAATTCGGGAGAGGTGGGTATTAGTTCAAAACTCAGTCGCAATTATGTTCACCGCATAATGAACCGCAAAACCTGTTTTTTTCTATGGGCTTATGAAACTTGGACTCTGCTTTATTGAATAATCAAGCCTAAGGCCCTTTTGTCATGTTTTGCCCCTTTGTACGTTGGTCGTAATCACCCGCGCAACCCTAAAGCAACGTAAGCCGCGGCCAGCCACTAGCCACCTCCTGTAGTAAAGTCGGTTGGTTCAGAGGCGACTCAGCGACCTCCGCCATTCGCGGGTAGCTTTAATGATTCGTTCACACACCGAGCACCACGTGGAGGTGTACAATCTGGTGCTAAATCGTCAACAGCTCTTCTTCTTAAAAAATTAAGGCTGATTTCCTTGCAGTCTTCGTTGGACTCTCAGCCTCAACAGTTTCAAAATATCTGTTTGATCTTCATGGGCCAAATAATTGGTAATTGTGAACACAATAGTTCATAGTTGATCTCCCCATAAATTTACGATGTTAAGACAACAGAAAAAGATTCATTGCATGAAAATCTTGAGATTCATGCGCACACACAAATCAGCGGCAGAAAATCATGCTCCGGAAAAGATCGCAATTTTAAATTTATCCTTCACCTTCCTGTAATACTTGCTTCGATTTTATACCGCGACTCATACATCGACCCGCTGACCGCAAGTAAAATATTCCCTGATAGATGCGTCTAGTTCCACCTTTAAAGTATCGGATTCCATCTAAATTATTAGCTTTGTTAGAATTCAAATTTCTGATGTGAAACTTTATTAGGAGCTGGAAAATGAAAATATTCAAGAATTTTATCGGGAAATATTTTCCATTTACTCGCCACCATAGAGGAAACGAATAAACATTCAACGCGTCTGAAGATAAAAAAATGTGGGCCTTAAAAAAGTTATATACTATTGTTATGGAAACTAAAATATTTAAGTGAGAAAATAAAAGTGTTTACTGAACAATATGTGATGCTGTTCAACTTGGCTGAATAAGTTCAAGAATCATCCACTGGCGGGGCACCAAAAAGATAGGCCATTATTACCCAAGAAAAAGAGAGTAAATTGATCAAAGTGTGAATGTGTTGTGATTACAGTAGTTGTATAGAAAGTTGCGCTTTTTTGCAGAATTTTTTAGCGAAAAATTAAACATAAGACGTAAATTGAAGATCGTTTAATATCGAGAGTCAACAGAGTCATTTATCTTAGGTGTCATTTTAGATATTTTTGACTATGTAATATTGAAACAAAAATATTGTATTTAGTCTTAGCATATTATTCTCATTAATTATTGCTATCTACATAAAATTTACATAGTAATAATTTTGAAAACTATTTTAAAATTCTCGGGTCATAATGACTGGACGCGACCGTAAGTTTATGCATTTAATTACGACCGATTAAGGAATGGGCGGCCACTCGGGCCTACCGACAAAATCCCGAGCCATGATATATTTTTTTCACAAAAATTTCAATTGATGAACAATTTTTACGCTGTCTCACAGGCAAATTTTGCACAAATAAGCGCAACCATTGAATATAGTTTTTTTAGATATCAATTTACTATGTGATTTTCATTTTTATGAAAGTAACTTTTTGTACGTGATCAAATAAATGATCATGTAAAAACAGAGTTGTTAATCATGATCTTTTTTTCATTAAATTTCTGGTCTAATAAGGACAATGAAACTTAAATATTTAGTCATGATTTAAGAGCAATGCTAAAGACATTGAATTGCTTTTGTAAATTTATCGAAGTAACACATTTATCAGATTACTTCTGTGCCGGGCCATTTTTACTCTACCGACCAGGGCCCACTAAACATTGAAATACGCCCCAGGGTAGACTATCGAGTTCAAACCCTCGAATCTCTGGCGACTCTCACGCCCATTTCTCCAATGATTCATTGAAATTTGTTCGCCCTTTCGTTGAATTCTGGATTAAATGCCCTTGGCCCCATCTCCTAATAGTCCTTGATAAAATCAACTTTTATTAATAGTTATTAGTCGATTCAGCCATAGAAGAAATATTTTTATAATATGTCACAATGAACCTCCGATCACGGGAATTTTCATCACAAAATGTACGTGGAATGCAGCGTTTAAATGATCTCACGCTGAAGATCAAATTACGGCCCTTATACGTCTGACTGACAATTTTGAAAGCGAAACTTGTGACATAGATGAAGTCTTAATTTGAGATTAATATGTCCTCCTCCACTTAAACCCTGTTGATAGTTCCGTTAATAACATTCTTTCTTTCAAGATACCGAGTCTTTCAATATTTATTAACCAAAATATAGACGTATAATAATAACTCTGGCTCCTAGAGACGTATTACCACTAAGAGCCCTTTTCCGATGCATTTTTCAGTATTCAAAGTAAAATAAAACCTAAAAGACTTAATCATCCTTTCTATTTGGTCTTACCTTCCGGATACGGCGACTCTTACCTTTTTATTTCCAACTCATTTACCCCCTAGTCTGTTCAGTACTGCTTTATCCTTTGCCCGCTTGTGTATTTAGTCCTAACTTCAACTGAGTCATATTAAAACCAAATGTCATCGTACTTTTTCTAAGCATCTAGCATTCAAGTACTTTTGAACAATTTTTAAAAGCTTATTGAATAAATCAGTAAATTACTTGGCCAAATAATTTAATACTAACCAACAAGATTGAGCTAGGTGGTATCTAAGGGGTTAAGGCTAGTAGTAGGTATGTTTTGACTTTCTTGATTCCGATAGAAAGGAAATTACTGACGATAAAAACAATAAAAACACTGTTACAAGGTCATGAAATAACGAATTGATTTCAGTTCACCATGGACTACATGGCAGATAAAGATCTAAAAGTAGCAGTAAATTAACTGTTATAGGAGTTAGTGGGTGTCTACAAATATTATGAATAATTCTCATGGAGCATAAGGTATAAAAATAATTTATTTAACGATAAATTAATTGCACACATACTCAGTTAAAAATGTGTAGAGATTTTTATCAAAGTAATAGCAGAAATTCTTAGGCTTTTTACCGCAGAGAATACTGATTAATTAATATAGCAATAAAATCCAACAAAAATACTTCAGATAAAAAAAAGAATAGCATAATAAATTAACCATTTCATAGATAGAACGTGCAACCTTCACAGATTGTATTCATCCCACTATGCTGTGGAATCACAGATTTGCTTAAAGCCTTTAACCACTAACAATAAGTCAATCTTTCTCCTTCTCTCAAGTTCTTCGCCACTTCATATTCCCTTTCCAATATCTATCAGTTAAGTCCAGGTGAATATTGTCTTTTCCAACCCCTTTTGCCTAATTTTGAAACTATTGATCAAACTATCATCATTGCTTTAACACACGAAAATGTTCTTAGAGCTTTTGGTAACTATAGCATTAGAAGTTTAAGTGCTGGATTAACCGAAACTTCACGCTTGAATTTTTCACGAATTTGTACTATTTTCCACCAAGAAAATCACCATTTCCCGCCTTACAACTTAAGGTCTTCCTAAGAAGTATTTTTTTGATGAAGTTCATTTAGGAGCCTCTTGTTTTTTCAGTCATTCTATAGTAGTCCTCAGCGAAAACACTTGAATCTCGGTAGCTGCCCGTTACCTACGTAAAACACAATAAGAATCACCAGGTTGCCACTACTTTTCGGAAAGTACCTCAGAAAAACCAAATGGATTCAAATCACTTCGGGTACGTTTCAAACGAAATACTTGGATCAAAGCATTTGGAAATCACTCATTTCACGAGAATCTTTCGAAAACACTTGGTGGGTTCAACTCACAATCGAAAGAATTTACTCCGGTTCTCGGCATTCATTCCCGTGGGATGCCTTTTGCCCATTAGGGCAAGGGGTATCCGGCACCTTGATGAGATACCTATCATCAAGCTCGCCCTGTTTCTTGGGGTTCCCGGCTCCATCCTGAATATTACTCGGGAACACTATCTTGTCCACAGCCTCCGCAGACGCTGTAGGTGGTCTCGACAGGGCGTCGCTCGCAGATCCATGCCCTTCCGGTTTTGGCAGCTCCGAGGGCCCTGAACCGTCTTCAACGTAGTACAACGCCTCATTAGACGCCAAGGTACTCGCCGGATGCTGCTGGGAGACGCCGGTAGAACTTCCACCTCCATTCCCTTCCGGTTTGGACGGCTTCGAGGATGCGGAAATGTCTTGAGAGTAGTACAGCGCTGTTCTTGGGGCCAAGGCACTGTCCGGACGCTGCTGAGAAACGCCGGTAGAACTTTGAGATCCTTTTCCATCCGGTTTTAACAGCTTCGAGGACGTGGAACTCGCTTGCACGTTGTGTAACGCCTGTCTAGGGGCTGAGACACTCTCCGGACGCTGCCGAGAGACTACGGTAGAACTTCGACCAGCATTCCCTTCCGGTTTAGACAGCTTCGAAGATGCGGAACTCTCTTGCACTGTATATGACGTCTGTCGTGGGGGAGAGGCACCGGTAGAACTTTGAGCTGCATTCCCTTCCGGTTTGGACAGCTTCGAAGACGCGGAACCGTGTCGCTCGTTGTGCAACGTCCCTCTTGGGACAGACACACCCGCCGGACGCTGATGAGAAATGTCGATCATCAGCGTCAACAGGACAAACGCCAACAGTACTCCGGTGCACCTCATGACTGCCTCCTCTAAAAAATCGCTGCGATTAAAACGTGATGTGTCTCGTCCGGTTAATATTCGTAGTCTTTCGGCTGCGAACCCGCTTCGGCTCCGGTGAAAGGATGCGACGTCCGGTGATTTTGAAAAGGGACAGTCAGTCGTCCAAATCTTGAGCAGGCCGACTACTATCCAGCAAGGACTCACGGAACGGTGTGGTTTCTCAGTCCGTGGATCGAGGATTTAAATACGTATCTCTCGAGCGACCCGTGTCAAACAAAAGGAGTGAGCGAAGAGGGTTGGGTGGGAGGAGCATCGAAGTCGGCCTCTCTCCTTCCACTCAAAACGTCTTAAAGCTCTTGCGTGGTTTCAACTTCAACCCCCCCTAGCCTTGGACTTCCCTTTCGCTCCCCATTGGAGGAGGAGGAGGAGTCGGCGTGACGTAATGCGAAAGCACGCCTTTTCCCTCCCCGAGGGCTCCTCGCATCCTTCTTCTTCCTTCACTCGGGTCAAACCATGGAGGTTCGTATAGAGAGAGGGAGAGAGGGGACTCTGTGGGGAGGCTAATATCCGTGAGCAGGGCGTGGTCCCGGTCTAAGATATACCCCACACGGGGAAAAAAACCTGTCTTTTTTTAGGTGGTTGGAGGGATATTCGTTCATGTACAGATTTGTGTGAAACTTTGCATCGGTGTACTTAATATTAATATGAATAGATACAAGCGAAAAAAATTACCTGGTACCGACTTGGTTTCTTGGCAATTTGATGCTATTTTAACACGTAGCTTCATGGCACTTTAACTATGTTTGGTAACAATGCCATTACATACGTACAGATTTTCTTCATTACGCGAAATAATACGTTTAATATGATTTTAATGGATTGTCAATAAATATTAATGTTCATTCTGAATAAAAATACACGTATTTACATACGATTTTTGCATAACTTTTCCGAATTCCGCACCATAAACCTAGGTCATAACACTACTTTAATTGAGGTAAAATCAAAATTTGAAGGTTTCACTTGGTGGAAGGTCGACATAAGTCAAACTTTGTGTCTTCCACAGTTTTCGACTTTAGTCTTCCGCAGTCTGCCAAAACTGTGGAAGACACAAAGTTTGACTTACTGCTATAATTGAGACGAAAATTTGAAAGTGTAATTCTTGTATCATTGATATTACAACAAGGATGTTTATTTCCGACGCAGCAATCGATGTACTTTTCTGAAGCGTGGTCCATGAGTTTGTTCGACTAAGTTGAAAAGTTATTAAAACGTGCACTCAATGACTCACGATTCGCTCTCCAACTACGTTAAATTGATTCCATCACAAATTCGTATTTTGATAATAAAGCCCCACACTGCATGAGAAATCTCCTTACACATACTTTACTTAACAGTACTTACACACAACCATCTCGCCATTTCCATTCGGGATTGGCTAAGTCATAGAATTTCATTATTGCCTTGAGCCCTTGAAAGTTGGCTCCCTTTCAATAATTTCCTGCAAAGTTCCCTATGCGTTAAAAACCACTTCACTTACACTTATGCATTGCTTCGTAAACACATTCCCATTTTTTAGACTCCTAACATTCCTCTTCATAGTCTCCTCTTCAACATTCACGCATAGTTTTCATGTTCTTCCTCTCACACCGTTTTCTCGACTACCTGTTTAGCAATTCAAGTACATGAAATCCATGTAAAGGTAGGAAAGTCGAATAAACCGTGAGGAAGAACTCGAAAAGAAATATAGAAAAATAGCCGATGACAGTATGATGAGGTATTTCACGGTCGGTGGCCGCCCGGTAAAGGAGGAATCCCTTGCCACACACTCTTGAAGTGGGTTTTGGGGTATTCCGTAGGTGTGAATGAAATCCAATATCGTTTTGATAGTCTCTCAAATCAAACGACCCAATTAATCGGGTGTCAACACCTGGCGTGAGTGAATGAAGTGAAACCTTAGTTTTAAATGTTTATTTTCTTGCAATGCTGTTGGTATGGTATAGGGCAGGAAAGATATATTCAAATAGAAAGATCCTCTCTCAATTTTAATGAAAGATTTTTTCTTATCTCTATCACAGTGATTGCTCAGACGCGCCCAGACGTAGAGAATATCACCAAAATCAAGCAAATAAATTTGAGATTAATATTTTCATATATCGAGCCGCTACATTTTCTAAAGTAAAGTACAAGACTTCCGCTTAAGGCCACTTTACTCGGTACATTTCATTGCGCAAAAGAATGTATCGTAGAATGTACAATCAAATTATTGAAATTACAGCAAATTCTACTTCCCGTTCAGTGATTCGGACAATTTTACAATTTTCCGCTTTACATGTTACAATTTTCCTCATGAAAGAGTTCATGCACTCGTTTGCGTAGTAGAACGCACCGTGCAAAGCGGCCTTTATAAATGTTACCCTTTTGCCTTTGCCTAAAAAATGTAGAGGCATGACAAATAGACTCGCTTTTTATTCACCATGTCAGCCAAAAGTAGCGAAGCATGTAGTAAGTCAATGCTTATCAGAATGATGGATTACAGGGAAGAGGGAAGACCAATATGGAGGCCGGTGGTTACCTGTTGGTGACGCATTGCACTTTTCGATCTACCTCAAGGGTTAAACCTTCTCTCTATCTTACGATCACAGGTGAGTTGAAGGAGGAAAAGATTGGAATAGGAAAAGAGTACAAGGGGATAGAGATGGTTGAAGGGGGGAAACAAAAGGCGGTGCCGACTTCCCGCTTTGCGGGTACAGAATGCGGTTTTCGCCTCGCCTCGACTCCAGACCGGACATGTTGCTCGTTAGCGGACTAGGAAGGCCCTCCCTACCCGCCTCCCTTCCCATTGTTCCTCCTCGCCGCACGCGCACCGCGAAGAAACGGAGTGATGCTGTGCGGTGTTTCTTCCCACCGGAGAGCGGTCTCGGAGGGCGGCGAGTACGTGACTCCCTTGCTCCGACTTGGGTCGGACGACTCCTTGACTCATCGGGTTTTCCCTTCGGGCCAAGCCGGGGGAAGACACTGGCAAAATGAAAAAAAAATGCAAGTCAAGCGTACATCTATTCATGTAATATAGTGGTAGGAGGTAACCATTTCATGATGCGCAAAAACTTTGCCATTTGAAGATTCGCAATCGGGCACAAACAAAATGGGACGGATGTGTGCATATTTGACTGGCCACATGCCCAAAAATATTATAATTTTCATATTTGTTTATTTACTCAAATTTACATTTAGTACTTGCTAATGTTTATGTTTGTTTTTGTTTAGTCATTTTAATTTAGAAGTTTATTTTTCATCGCTTACTAACAGTTGGTTATACATTTTTTTCATTTTTTTTATTTATGTACTTTTAATGTTTTATTTTCTTACTTATATATCTATATACTTATAAATAATTTAATTTTTGCACCTCTAGGTTTCCACTTTATGGTATTTACTAATGGTGATCACATTTACAATAAAGACCCTGGTGTTGAATCGATTTCCACGGCAGGACCAATTTTTTTACATTCTCAATTTATGTTCCATAGTTTCAGGCTCAACTATGTGGAAGGTGATTTCCACAAATGAAAAATGACTATCTTTTTCATATCAGAATAACTTTGAATAGTTTATCCCTTGGGCCCTAAATTATCCCTAAATTATCGTTTTGATTTTCAATGGTAAAGGTCCTGTAAAGCCCAACCTGTTATAATCCAGTCACTAGAGGGGTCCAACCGTGCATTAAATCAGGTAGTTCTGATTTTTTGATATGTTGTTCAGGATGGTTAGAGAGTGAAAAATCTAAGTTTTTGTCATCCCTACCCCTCTGCGTTTTCCGCCATTTTGAAAAAACCGCCGAAAAACGGCACTTTTCCCAGTTTTTTGCTTATAACTCCTTAACGGTGCATCATAGCCAAATTTGCTTCAAGTTTATTCTTGTAGAGGACAAAATTTCCTACAAGAATTACAAATTAACTTTGTTTCCACGACCAATAGTAACGAAGGTACAGAGCAGCAAAGAAGGCTTAAAATCGCAATTCCAGCAAAATTGTCACTTTTCCGTCCCTTTGGATCGCTTATATTCTATGAAAAGCTGATTTTTTGTAAATATACTAAATATACACTCAAGTAAGTTGTGGAGATGTTAGTTGCCTTTAAATTGCACGTCTCAAAAAGTTTTTTTTTACCACCAATATTAAGGGGTGGGAGTAAAATGGATCGAAAAAGGGAAAGGAAAAATAACAAAAAAAATAGCTTTCATTAAAATGAGTGAAAGAAAACAAAGTTATTTTAGAATGTAAAGCTCTCGGGTTTCCAACCGGGGTTCCATCAAAACCCGAGAGCTTTTCGCCGGGAAATTCTGAAATCTTACAAAGTTGTTTTTTCATTTGTGAATTCTCAATTCATTTATTTATTTCCCAGTGAGTCTCGGTGAGTAGGTGCGTACGTGACTCCATGGTTCTCTGGGTCGACAGACGCCTGACGACGTATCGGGTTTTTCCCTTACCTAGCCGGGGAAGACACCGCCAAAACGAAAAAAAATTGGCACGACTAACGTCTCGCGGCAGACGGATCACCCAGTCAACGTCCCATATCTCTCTCTCTCCTCTGAGTCTTTTCCTCGACGATTCATTCCGATTTTTCTTTCGGTACACGTTTTTATCGATGGCTTGGGGGATTTCGAGAGGAAAGCTACTCGACGTGTCCCAGTAGAGAGAAAATGAGGCGTCCCGTGCGTAAGTATGGTCCAGAGACGATGACGTTCATTGAACTTTTAGAAAGTTCTACCGGGAACGCGGTCCGCGGAAAATATTAGCAATATGGTGAGGCGGAGAGTCAGGTGACATTTTTGCTACTCATTTCAGCATTTTCTCAGTTCCTTTTTCCCTAATGCTTCTGAAAAAAGTAGTCGAGTATGACGTCACGTGTGAGATGTCGGGGTTGTGGAGAAAATCGTAAAAAAATAATTTACTTCTAAGGCATTGGATATTTTAAGTTCGCGGAGTATGGTATTTTATGTTCGTGGAATGTCCGTTGATTCATTTAATTTTAAATTTATTTTTAAGTATCAAGAAGCCTATGTTTGTATTAGTTAATTGGCATCCACTGCAATTTCCATTTCCCTAATGCTTCTGAAACAAGTATTCTGGTATAACGTCACGTATGACATGATAGGGTTGTGAAGTAATCGTCAAAAAATATATATTTTACCTCTAAGGCCTCAGATATTTCACATTCGTAGAGTTCGTGGAATGCCATTTATTTGTTGAATTTGAAATTTATTCCAAAGTGTTAAGTACCCTTGCACTAGTTCATTGGCATCACTGCAATTTCATTTTTCCTCCAGAATTTCGTTAGAATTAGGCACAGAGAGTTTGCGAAGAACATAATTGAAGGTAAAATATAAGGAAAAGTCCCCAGAGGAAGACCCAAGAATAAGTTAGTGGACCAAATAAAGAGGAAAGTACATAGGAAGAGATAACAACAAGAAGGGAACAAGGATTAGATAGGAAAGGGTGGAGGGCTGCAGTCAACCAATCTTAGGATTGAACGACCAATGATGATGATGAAGATATCTGCTTAGGTAAAAGGCCAACATACCTTATTTCTATTAGGTATCCTACTCATTTGTCATATTTACATTTATTCTTCACGTTCTATATTCTAGAATTGAACCTAAATTACACACATTTTTGCCTTAAAGTTTCCGCGTTCTTTTGAATATGTATACTAAAGCCATCCACATTCGTACAGATGTGGATGACTTTTGCATGCGAATCAATCGAAAAGGTATGTAAAATCTTTGATTGTAATGTGTTTGGAAAATGACATTTTATGTTCTTTATTTTTCTACTTTTTCACCAATTTATGACTGTAGTTTTTCTGTGTGAATATATAATGATAAAATAGATTAATATTAATGGTAGTAAATATGATGAAACTTAAACAGTGAAAAAATATGATAATTAAACCTTTGGGACAAACTACTTACCGGGTGGGTGGAGCACACCGCAGGGTAATTAATTTCCAAAGAAATACGTGAACTCCTACACTCCCGAATCTCAAAATCTAAGCGGCGTCTTTGTCAAGTATATTTTGAAAAAAAATGAAGCATTTTATAAGGAAAATTTTTATATAGATACCAAAAAAATGTGCTGCATTATGGATATTCCCGCATGTTAACCAATGTAATTCATATTTTTATTTGCCATAGATTGATCTTTATATTATAACAGGTTAACAAATTTGGTCGGTGAAGTTAACTAGGTGATGATGATAATCGTCGTCATTTCCAAACTTCGATGAAATTTGTGAGACGAACGCTCGCAATTCTCATAGCTCATTTTCGCCACTATCTATAGAAACTTTGAAAACGATCAAGCTAATTTAGCGCTCGATTCGAATTAGAATGAGTCTTGAGCTACACTTGCCATTTTAGAGGCTTGCATTTTCGCAGATATCAGAAATCACTTGTTGCGATTCGGTCATATTGTAACCAAATTTCATCAACTCCAAGTTCATTTCAGTGCATGATGGAAGTGGCCCAACAAGATTGTTCTACTGGGAATGGAAATGAACGTCATTTTACTCATATTTTGATACTTTAATGAAAATATGCCCGATATCAAATATAAACAACAAAGTGTTACACTTCTGTGCTATTTATCTTGCAAATTGAAAGCACTACTGCGCGGTTTTCACCGGTAGAATGGAAGAAACAAGAGGAAAAATTGTCTTGTCTATCTAATATAAGTGCAATTTCCACGAAAAACTGTTTTCAAAATGTGAAAACTAACCTTAAATTGATTAAAAATTTAAAAAATTCATTATATCATCTTAATTTTTGGGTTATTGGATAACTACTGCAAAAATTGAAGTCAAAAAGTTAAGACTCCATAGAAATGGCTCAGCTGTCGGTGCTGTGGGTATAAAATAGTGTCCGTTAAAAATTAATTCGTGAAATGATTGGCATTTTTTGTACCGTAATTTCTGTCTCTAGTGTCTCGCGAATACCATCATCGAAAGCAAAATTGGATGAACCATTAAAAAAAAAGTCGGAATGCAGTATTTAAAATATCTTTCTCGGGCTTCGCACCGGGTAATGTTTTCAAAATCCGCCGACGTTTCGGAAAACGACTTGTTTTCCATTTTTTTTTAAAGTCATTTTCCGAAACGTCGGCGGATTTTGAAAACATTACCCGGTGCGAATCCCGAGAAATATATGTAAATATAATACACCGGAAAAATCTTAAATCATTTATTACAGTATTTGTTTTGACTCTCATAGGTTTTGAAGGGATGTTTTCACAAGGATGAGATTGAGCCATCCTCCATTATTTTTTGCCCGAATCATGAACAAGGTGATGTTACCCTTCATTATTTCGCCGCCATTTCCGATCCTATTTATGGCGCGCTATTTCTTTAAGCTGAAATGCCTCTTTTATAGGATTGGGTCTGATCATTATGGTATATGGAGGGGGCACTACATCATCAAACTAAAGCCTGACATCCGAAATAAAACCATATTGTTCAAACCTCCTCTCTTCTTACTTTCTTATAGATAGCACGTCAGAATGGACAAATTAACGGATGTTAAGCAAGAATACTCACCATATGTTTGAAATTAAGGTAAGTCCTGTAAGGTAAGTAAATATAAGTAAATCTTGAAACGTATGCTGGCTGCTGAGTGCTATGGATTCCACTCGATTTTAATTTAGTTTTCATCGGTAATTAATTATTGTTAATTTAAATGAATAATGAAACCTTGTAAGGGAAATTCGCATTAAAGAAAGAAGTGCATGCTGATTTTTAGTACTTTATCGATGAAAAACAAAGTAAAATTGCATATTTAGTGCGTCAGACCACAAGCGCTATAGGAAAATGAGGGTCAACGAAGATGGCGGACTGGATTCAGCATCTAGTATTGGCGGGTATAGCAAGTGCCCTCTCCATATATCTCAATGGCTAAGATCATATTGCATCTGGACCCCTGGGTGAGTCAAAGCGACTTCTTCCCTACCTGAACCGGATCGATCTGGGCAAATCCGAACCGATGGGAACTTACCCCGTCAAACCCAAGCCGGCCTTGAGAAAAGATTCACTGTCTCAGCCTCTGGAGCTTTATGGAATCCGTTAACATCTACATGACTATGGATATGCCATTTTTTTACTTGGAACTATATGGAAATTGGTATCGAATAGAATGTCCTAGAGTCTTTCCTCATAGTGGATGTCATATCTTATTTCCTGAATCAATCAATTTGTGTGCCGAATGGATATGAAACCTAAATCAAACGTATGACCATGAGCGAGTGACTCCGTTGAAATTGCCTTGCTGCCAGTCCTGCACTTCCGTGAATGAATTTATTGGCACCTCCACCTAGTTTAAGAGAACTCGAGCACTCCAGATTGAATAATTGGCCTAATGTAACGCTATAAAAATACTAATGGAAAGGCTCAGTAATTCTGAGAGAAAATAAAACGAGCTTATTGGCTGTTTAGGCCACTGCTCATTTCATAATGGGTTGTCGAGACCTATTGAGGAGTGGATTGTACTCACATTTTTGACCAAAATTGGTCCGTTTTGACCCTCCATGGGTCCGGTGATCGTCACTCCAATGACGTACGTCGGCAGACCGCACGGCGGCAACCCAAAAAGCGAGTCAGAGAGATACTCCATCCCAAATATTTGGGCAACGGGCTCTCTCGGTTCGCAGAGATGTGCGGTAGGCTTTAGCGAAAGCGGAGCCGACGGTTACTCGTCTCAGTTGTTTGGGGGAACCAAACTAACACGAGCACTTCGGGGAGGCGGAGGCCCCATAGAGGTCCTTTTGACCTCTATCCTCCTCATTGGTGTCGGCCTCGAAGGGGCTGCGGTTTCGCTAACCTTCCCATCCTAATCCCTTCCTTCCCCCTCTTCCAAGTCCCTAGGTAATAAGCGGAAGCTTGCAGACCTGGGGACGGAGGTTGTAACCCTGCGGCGAGAGCCGAAACGCCTGCTCATTTCATATTCATAATTTCTTCATTTCTGAAAGACCGAGCTTTAAAAATCAGACTCCATATTTATTTATTTCCCTACAATACCGTCAAAAACTTATTTTTCGATGCACTAGTTGATCTCTGTGCTATGATGCCCGTCATTTGGTGTTGATTGAATTTTTCTGAGTGTTATAGTTCACGGCAATGCTTCTTGCCAACTCGTGGTCCCCAATCTGAAAGTGAGTTAAAGGATTGCTGACTCATAAATTATTTGTATCTATGCAGGTGGGTATTCGGGTTCTTTGGCAGGGATTAAAGTTTCTATGAACGGCTTACTTTGAGTGCTTTATTTTAGCGATTAAAAGCTTATGCTTTCAAGACTGCCAAACGCTTGCTGAATCTTACTAGCGAGAGCATGAGATTGGAAATTCTTTCGTCAATTTTCATATTGAAAATTTAATATTTATAAGAACTATACAAATTAAGGTTTTTAGGCTTTATAATCGTAATGAATTCTACAATATCTTTAATTTGACCTTGAACATTAAGATTACATTCTTGGAGAGATACGTAAGTTAAAAAAATAATATTCTCATGGCACTCTACATTCACTTTTTATTTTTATCCCATAATGCAATAAAGAATTTTTTTAACGATAATGGTTATAATTAATTTTATTGGTGTCGTATTAAAAACCATAATTTTATATCAATACATTAACCTAAAACATTGTTAATATTTTGAGGATATCACAAGCTTTCCACGGCATTCCCTTTTTCGGCGTCATCCACATATCACCATCTGACTGCGGGTTACGGTCCATTCGGATGATTTTCCTTCATTGAGATATTTACAGCTAATATGATAAACAAAAATTATAAATGAACCATCAATAGCGGCATCGAAAACAAATTTGTGGAATTATGTGCCTCGCAGCTACATATAATACTGTGGATGCGAAATATTTACTAGTTGGATAGAGATATTCCAAAGTTGAAGAACTTGGTAGAAGGTCTACATTGCAGTAAGTCAAACTTTGTGTCTTCCACATTATTAAGAGTACAACCTGTGTGTGACTGTGGAAGGCACAAATTTTGATTTGCTACATTGGATTGAGAGGTCAGGTAGCCGCAAGCCCTGCCAAGCTAAAGTTGTGGCGTCACACCTGACTCTAGCTGATGGCTGTTGTGTGACAATGAGTTTCAGCACACAGGTTGAAACAGTATCATTTATGCGTAGTGTTTGACTGACTGGCGATAATATAATTAAAGTAATTTCTTAAAGGGCTATCCAAGATACATAACGACACGTTACAACAGTTCTCGGGTAGAAAAGCAAAACATCGCGTCCACATATGATTTCATGCGTCTCAATGGCTTTGCATTTCATGTTATTGTAGTAATGTTCATTTTTTTAAACACCTATTTACAACACAATACTTCTGATTTTCTAAACACATGCGCTAGAATCACTCTATTACAGGATTCAAACCTGAAGGATCTTTCTTGATTGATATTGTCTCTAAAGTTTTGTTGATTCACGATGAAAGTAAAATGGCCTACGACGCTTTTGTTTTAGGGCTTTCACCTATGTCTACGAGGGAAGTGCCAAATTTCCGACGAGCACAAGTCACTTTTTTAACTGTTCAATGAGTCAATTATGATAAAACGTCAGGCCTCAGTGGTCCAAAATATGAAACCACCTTGAAAGAGTTCCACTAAGCATTTCAAAAATCTTTATCCCCCTTCCGCCTCGCTCACATTTTGATCCACATTTCCGAGAACGGGCCGGGAACTGAACCAAACACGAGGCGATTTCCGCGCGTGGGGACTTAAGCACGTCTGCGTGCTTGAAGAGTGAGTGTGGAGTCGCGGAGAACGCCGATAGTCGGACGCCTTGACGTTCGCCGAGCGTCCATCGCCCGCGAAAACAGTGGAGACCCCATAAGGAGGAAGGGGAGAGGAAATACGAGTTTCGGAAGATCCCGCCTTGATGCAAGCGGCGCGAGTGCGGATGGTTTCCCATCGTGATGGCCCAAGGGTGTTCCGCTTGCTTCGCAGAAAGAGAGAGACGGCGTATGTGCAGCACGGCACGTTCGCACGGAGACGGAATTTGTAAAAAAAAAAAAAAAATCCTTCTCTCCCGCGAGAGGTGAATCCCCGCTCCGTCGAGACGTGGGATTCGATCCGCGCATTTGTTTGCGCACACCTCGGACAGTTGGGAGTGATCATGGATGGGGTAGCCCCATCTCCATCACCTCGGAAGACCACATCTCATCCTTTCCGATCACATTCTCACGTTTCTACTTAAAGTAACATTCATGAGTGTCTGCTTCCCGGGGACTCTGAAATCGGCAACTTTGGAATCCGCTAAATCTGGAAATTTGGAAAAACGTGGAATTTGGTCACAAAACGTCCGAATCGCGGTGATTGAAACATTCATTCATTCGTTGTTCAATCCTTAGATTGGTTGACTGCAGCACTCCAACCTTCCCTATTTAACGCTAGTTCCCCTACCTCCTGGAGTCTCGTATTATGTACTTTCCACTTTATTTGGTCCATTATTCCTGGGTCTTCCTCTATGGGACTATTCCCTCTATTTATCTTCAATTATGTTTTTTACAAATCCGTTGTGTCTCAGGGTGTGTCCAATCCATCTTGTCCTTCTTTTCTCGGTGGTGTTCCATATGGTCCTATCCTCTTCTACTCTTCTGTACACTTCATTATTTCTTATTTTTTACAGCCATTTCATCTTCAGCATCCTCCTCAGCACCGAGTTTCGAAGGCTTTTAGTCTTTTCTTGTCAGATTTTCCAATGGTCCATGCTTCCGATCCATTGAATGCCACGCTCCACACGAATGTTTTCACAGAAAATCATTATACAGGAATAAAAAAATATGAAAAATTTACCATAAATAGAAAATGATCAAGAAAGTAATACTTGGTGATGAGGAGTGGTACGAGAACTAACCGGTGTATGCCTCATGCAATGATACTTCTCCTTTGATTATTCCACCGTATTCCTGGGTTTCCTCTGGGGACTTTTCCCTCTATTTTGCCTTCAATTATGTTCTTCACAAACCTATTGTGTCCCAGGTTGCGTCCAATCCATCTTGTTCTTCTTTTATGTACGGTGTTCCATATGGTCCTATCCTCTTCTACTCTTCTCTACCCTTCATCATTTCTTATTTTTCCCGTCCATTTTATCTTCAGCATCCTCCTCCAGAACCAGGTTTTGAAGGCTTCTAGTCTTTTCGGGCCAGCTTTTCCAATGGTCCATGCTTCCGATCCATAGAGTGCCACACTCCACACGAATGTTTCCACATACTGTTTCCTGGTTTGCAGTCCTATCTTCTTTGAGCACAGCAGTTGTCCTTTTGATTCAAAAATTATCTTCACTAAAAAGTAGCCGGAAAAAAAGGATAATGGTGAACCAAAAGCACTGGATAGTTTATTTACTTAGAGTAACCTCCCAAAAACAGAAATTAAAAGCAAAGCAGGCAAGTCATCTATGCCTAAAAGTAGGAAGGAAAATGGATAGCGATAGATAAAGTCAAAATCACGGGACATGTTCTAAAACAAAAAATCTGAATGAAAATAACAATGATGGTCACCGAGAATCGGATGAATAGCCGAGAAAGACCAAGGATTGATGACTCAGGAATTAATGGAGCAAATTTCGATGAATGTTGAAATAAGGAATTATGATACAGGAATACGGTGCGACGTTTAGATGAAAAATTAATGGAATGGAAAGCCAATTAATGACTGCTTTGGACGATTCGGTCGATGACTAATTCTACTTCGTCACGAGCTTACAATTGACTGAACTGTCCTCAAGGTATACTTCGTGAAACTTTCCATTCCCACCATCAAACATGAGCATTTTATTCGTAAATATTCTCTTCTTAATCCACCTCGATAACCAGTAACTCATTTTCCCATCGTAAAACTAATTTTAAAAATCACAGAAAACCTAGATAGGGAACTGAGTGAGCTACAAATTACTAAGATGTAACATCAACATTTCCATTTTTGCGTAAAATATGGTTTTGTTTGATTTAATAAAATTTAACTGCGATTCCTTTTTATTTCAGCTAAGAATTGAGTCTTACTGTTTCCGATGCAATGGCTTATACTACTAGGGTTTGAAAATTATGTCGAGATGTAGACATGCGTCTCCATTTTCTTCAAGAAATAAAATTCCAATTTTTACGGCTATAAATGAGAAATATCTTCGTTGACCACCTCATTTCTTATTAGCTAGTTCCTGATTGAAGTGAAGAAAAACACAGGAAAGGGATGAAATTCCTCGTGAACGTATTATTTGGCTTGGTTGGAATTCCGGTCAACTCCAAAGAATTTTTAATTGCAAGCTAAATCATTTTGTTGCATGGATTTACCTCCATGAGCGTGACTTATTAGCAAGTAATTGTTGAATTTTCGCGATGATATCGAGTCGAGTACTCTTCATGAGAACACTGTCTATCGAATTATGTGTTTTCGAATTATTCTGAGGATCATTTATTCAGCAATAGTTTAGGTCCCCTTCTGGCCGGTTCAAAGGGATACGATGGATGTGAAGAAATTTAGATCCAAGGATCGCTCTGCAATTACTCCTGTTGGCTTAATTATAACGACCATGGTTCTGTAGCTAAAATGCGTGATTTGCAATAAAATCATGGTCGTGATAAGCTGTACTGCTTATGAAAGTGATAGTATGGTATTTCACACTCGATAACTATTGGTGGTTCCAGCATTTAAGTGGTTTCAGTGAGATTGTCCCTAGTCATGATGGAGACCATATTCGGATTACACGTTTTAATTTCAGCAGCTGTCGGAAGCATGAATTAAATATTGCATTGTTTATGGTTCAATAATATACTTTTATGTGACTGAAATTACAAGTAATTCAATAAAAATATCTATATAAGTAAGCCTTTAATTTGACTCATTTTTTGCTTTTTTGTGATTCTGAAAACATTACTGCGGTGACAATACGTTTTATCTTAAAAAATGGTTTAGAAAACACACAAACTACTCGCTGTCAATTTTATGACGAGATCTAGGAGTTGGGAATTCTTCATTTTTTAATAATATCTCTCTGGAGTGCATAAACGTACCATTTTCCATGTAAAAGGGCTGGTATTTTTCGTCAAAAATATCGGAAAGTAGCCCGCTAAGGGGCCTATATTTTGGTAGTTCTGAAAGAGTGGGATATTTTCCTTCAAAAAGAGACCAAACTCATTTATTTCTAGGTAAAACGATATTTCACTCAAACTACCCATAAAGACTTAAGTTTCATTCAATTTATACTGCGAATACTAACCGGAAAAGATATCCTCTGTTTGATTTTATCCACAAAACCCAATATTTTCTTGCTAATTATTTCGAAACTTGACTCAAAGTTTTAGATTTTTTATGCGAGAATGGGTGAAACATTTGGTAAATAGTATTTTTCAAACAACATTTAAGTACCATTTTAACAATATAACTTCGCATAATAAAAACATTACCCCAGGGAGTTGATGGGTGGAAAAATTATGACACGAAGTAATTTTATTTTGTGAGTAATTTGCAAATAACTACGGAAACTGAAGTCAGAATATTCAAGTTCAATAAACAGAATAGGCTCTGGCGACGTCTTCGCTAAAAATTTATTCGATTGGTGATTTGCAAACTTTGTAATGTAATTTTGTTTACCAAGAAATAAGGATTCCCGTTGATGAAATGAGTATAGTTTAAAAAATACAAAATAGATGCAATATAGTATTGGATTTGAATCAGAGAGCCGCAATCGAACTTCTAATAGTGAGAACTTCCACTATTTTCTGCCGTATACAGCTAATTGTGTTATGTCTTTAACATCCGAGAAACGCCGAGCCTTTTGCTCCATTCGCTTCTGATAATCTCTCCTCGAGCTAACAATGCCATGAAGTGTAGTTAATGATTCGAATGAACAGATCCAAGAATTATGCAGTTCATCAGGTTTTCCGAGGAAAATTCCTTCAAATGAGATTCTTGTCACAGGATATGAGATACAAAAAAAATAGGTATTCTTTTAATTCCCGGTTAGGCATGAAATGAAAGTTTATACCATTTACTTTTTCTCGTGATTCACTGACATCCTGCTTCGATGGAACATTCTGATCAAGCGGCGCGTAATGAGCAAGCGTTTTATTTGCCTTGAACAATGGAAATATGGTGAATTTATCCGAAGAATAAGTGACGATTGATCGCTAATCGTTGGAGCAAAATAGCCTCACCTTTTCACCAAGTCTCACCTTAAGGTTTTTCGAGCGAGATTTTTCTATAGCTATAATAGAAGTGGTATTCTAATTATATATGAAAATGTAAGCTATTTTATGAGCCGAGAAGTAAAAATTACACAATAATGAAATAAAATATATACCATTTTACCTGGATTTCTTAACAGACGGTCATTCAACAAGTGTGCCTGGTATACGAAATGAGGTATATTTTGTGTAGCTCATAATAGAATTTTTTATTTCTCCTGCGGACCAAGGTTACAACTCTTATACTAAGTCAATTTAAAGGCTGTAATAATGATGCAATTAAAAGATGCACGCTCTGAGGCTCAATGGGTTTGTGAAGAACATAATTGAAAGTAAAATAAATGGAAAAGTCTCTAGAGGAAGACCCAGGAATAAGTTGATGGGCCAAATAAAGAGGAAAGTACATGGGAAGAGCTACCAAGAAGTAAGGGAACTAGCATTTGATAGGGAAGGGTGGAGGGATGCAGTCAACCAATCTTAGGATTGTACAACCAATGATGATGACAGATACTACACCTAGACAAAAAAGTTTACATTAATACGTGAATAACAATTGTATTTTCGCTAGTATATAAGCAGTATAAAGTTTACGTCAATACACATGAGAAATGGATCACCATAGCGTTACGTCAGGAAACATGAGGTCTAAAATAATAAAAGAATGAAAATCTTTGTAGTAGATTAGTGAAATTTTCAGCAATTAACTAAATTAGCATTTACAAGCTTTGAACGTTACCCATTTTTTCAAACCGTGCCTTCACTACCGATAATTATTTTGCGATTCTGTAAACATTACAAAGGTATTTGATTTATTTTTAAGAGCAGTTGAGTACGCTTACAAAGCATATACTGTTAAATTTCTGACGAGATGCATGCCATAGGAATTACTCATTGTATAAATGAAGTCTCTCTGGAGGGCAAAACAGTGCCATTTCTCATGGAAATGGCTGGGTCCTGTTCTCCGGCAAATATCTCGTAAAGCACAATGATAATTGGCTAATGTATGCGTATTGAATTAACTACCGAGAATTTATGGCATTTATAACAAAACTTTTGCGCCATTAATGGGAAAATTTTTACGTCATACTTCTTGAAGTTGCTGAAATTAAATTATTAAATTCGATTCTGAACTCCCTTACAACTTAGGAAGCATTTCGCTCAAACCACCTTGAGAGTAGCCTAATACAGACACTGGGTTTCCTTCCACCCTTCTTACATTCCTGATAGTGACGTCTTTTACCAGCCTGGCCACGTAACAGTAATGACGCAAACAATTCCTCCGAAGAATTCCCCCACCCCCAACGCTCCGAACCATTCGCTTAACGCCCTTGGCTCTCTCCGCTGGGAAACGCTCCATTCCAAAATTTGACAAATGATGGCAACTTTGACCTCATCCATTAAAGACTTCGGGTCGATTTTGAGGAAAATCCAACCAGAGTCAATTTTTCTTCATCCAAGATAGAGCCCCCCTTCAAGTGACGTCACAATGTCCACCACCTAATTATTTATTCTTTTAGACCTCATGTTTCCAGGTATAACTCTGAGGTGCGCCATTCCTCATGTGTATTGACGTAAGGTTTTTATGATCTAAATATAATTTTTATTTTACTTATTGATGTAAAGTATTTTTTGTCTATGTATAGTATATTTTATCACCCTTAATTGTCGGCAGCCCGCCACCCTTCCCTATCTAATGCCAGGTCCATTACTTTTAGGACCTGCTTTATCATGTACTCATCTAATTTTGAAATATTACCAGGATTGACCCCTTCCCTACCGCAGTTCACTTTTATTGAACCATAACTTACAAATCTTGAGAAATTCCTAGCCTTGTGAGCGTGCGAGCAAGTCCTAGAGGCTCCTTTGCTAATGATGTGAATAAATATCATGATTCGATATTGTTAAATGACGTCTCCCAGCGTGGCAGGCCGTTTTCTGTGTGGAATGGACATGATTTGACATTTTAAGTTCAGTGATTTTTTTCTGGTAAATGTTTCACGCATAAGAAATTGCACTTAACTGAGTGATTTGACAGTTTGGAACGAAGGAATAAGAGACGTGCAAATGCCGGAAGATAAGCCGCAGGTACTATGTGAAGTACATCAAGAAATGAGTGTTTGTCTCATTGAGGTATATGGAGAGGCCACTTATGAAATAGTTTCAGGCGTAACTTTGTGGAAATACTGTATATTTATAATGGTAAAAATGAAAATATTCTATGGTAATTTCAACACTTTTAATGAAAACCGACCTTGATTTTGGACACTTTATGTCATTATCAAGATCGATGAGGTATAATCTTGATAAGGACATAAGGTGTCGAAACCATGGTCGGTTATCATGAAAACAGTGTCGAGATTACTATAGTTATTTAATTTTTTTACCAACATGGAGAGGCGAATTGCTATACTGGTCAATGCTAGAAGCTAAGGCCAGACCGCCGTCTTCGTTAACCTTCGTTTTCCTATGGCTCTTGCGGGCTAACGCACCAATTTTGCAATATTACTACATTTTCCTTCGATAACTTACTACAAATCAGCATGCTCTTACTGCTCTAAGGCGAATTTTCCTTATGCATTTTGTTTACTTATTTAAATTTATAGAAAGCTGCATTATCGGTGAAACATATGGTAAAATCGAGTGGAATCCATTGCACTCAGTACCCAATGCATGCTACAAGCCATACTTTCCTTAAATTTTAAACAGATGGTGGATAATCTTGCTTAATATGCGCTAATTAGTCCATTCCGTCGTGATATTCATTGGAAAGTAAGAAAAGATCAGGGCATTAAGGTATATCTTCAATAGTTTTCTGGCGTACTTTGTGGAATTTTGACAAAACCACTTTGTACATTCCACACAAATTTTAATTGGTAAAACCCGACCGGTTTCAACACTTCCGAGTCATTATCAAGGGGGATAACTCTCAGGCAACAGGAGGTATTATCTCCCTTGAGAATGACACGGAAGTGTTGAAACCGGTCGGGTTTTACCAATTAAAATTTGTGTGAAATATGCAAAATGATTTTATTTCATTTAGCATTAAGGTATACTAGCTGGCCCGTGCGAATATTTCGCACAGTATGCAGCTTCTTCCTGTTTCTTCCTTCTTTCTTCCTGTTCTTCTACCTGTCGAATATTTCGTACAGTATGCAGCTTCTTCCTGTTCTTCTACCTGTCGAATATTTCGTACAGCATGCAGCTTCTTCCTGTTTCTTCCTTTTTCTTCCTGTTCTTCTACCTGTTTCTTCCCATGGACAATAGTGTGTTATTTATGTTTGTGCTAAAGATACATAACGTAAACGGTAAACGGTCACACTGATAGCATGTAGAATATAAACAATCTAACTAAACGATGTGTTAATAGATGGCGCCTCCTCCAGTCTTTTAAGCACGTAATCATAGCCAACATATTAGTTGATTATATTGTTAACAGATGGCACTGTTAATTTTTGATGATTTTTTAAAACTTTTTAACAAAAACTTTAATTGAAAACCATTTGTCTATTTTCCGTCAATAGTGAGGAACATAAGCTTTAAAATGATGTTTGAATCATAAATTTTGATGAAGAATTATGGGAGTTACGGCGTTGCGACAAAAAACACCTTTCTTTAACAAAAACTTTATTGGAAAACCATTTGTCTATTTTTCGTCAATAGTGGGGAACATAAGCTTTAAAATGGTGTTTGAATCGTTAATTTTGATGAATAATTATGGGAGTTATGGTGTTGTGAAAAAAAAACGTCTTTGAAAAATAATATATATGATGGGGAGGGCTCTAAGTCATCAAACTGAAGACTGACAACCATATTGTTTATCCATGCTCTCTCCTTACTTTTCTATATGGATAGCACGACGGTTTGAACGAATTAGCGGATGTAAAGCAAGAATACCAACCATCTGTTTGAGATTTAAGGCGAGTAACTCATCAAACATACATTGTTTACTTTGTGCTATGGATCCTACTCCATTTTGCCCTAGTTTTCTTCGGGAATGTAGATTATTTTTAATTTATATAAGCAAATAATAAATGCAAGGAAGATGTATATTAATGAAGTAAGTGCCTGATATCGAGCTTTCCTCGATGTCTGAATATGTTATAATTATTTTTCGCTAAAAATGGAAATTAATGTTATTCCAGACAAATTTGTAACCTTTTTGTATAATTTGTCATATAAAAAAGTCTCATTGATCACGGCTTGGATAGGTTTTCTGGCTGCGGAGCCAAAAAGAAAGTAACTGAATTATCCTTAATGTATTTCCTATGGGAATTTTGGTCCTTCTATTTCTGCATAAAATAGTTTTTTCTGGTATGGGACCTATACCAATCGATTTCTAAGGCCGAAAAACTCTTATACGCCAACACTTGGCCCGATTGAATAAGAGTTTTAAGTAAAATCAAAGCACAGTACATATATGTACATATACAAGTATTGCTCACGTTGTAGTAAAAGATACCCCTTTCCCTCTTGTGTTAACATTTTAGATTAGCAGAACTTTCAGCAGAAGTATGATATTTCTTCTTATTTTCAATTGCATGACATAGGTAAACTTACAGCGGCATGTTCACATGGGTCTGAGACAGCATCATAGAACGTTTACTTCAAAATTTTTACTGTTGCTAGAGATTCTTCCGTAGCGTCTGCGTTGGTCAAAGTTTATTAACAAAAGTTTACCCTCCGTTATGGGAGACGTCTTGAGGTCGAAGCTTCAGGCTTTACTTCCGCGCGAAGACGCCTCCTGCAATGGAGAAGAAACTGTTTTCAATGAACTTTGACCAATGCAGATGCTCCGGAGGATGCTCCAGCATCATTAAAAGCCACTGCGGAGGCCTTTGCTCCAAGTATTTCAACTGTTGTCTCAACAAGTCCGTGTTATTTTGTTATGCATTGTTATTGAAATTGTTATGCATTTCCGAAGAGAGCTGTCACCAAAATGACTGACCCAAAAAAATGAAAATGAGTCAAATTTACCATCTCTGGGGCACTGATGTAAAAAAATGTGTAAGCAACTGAATCTGGATAGCAGTCGTGAAACGAACAAAGGATGAGGAAGCAAGGTGGAGAGAACATTAAAATGCGTGTAAGGTGTATGAGGAATAAGGAAAATGGAACGCTTTATAGAGGAAAGTCAAAGGGTTTCCGAGAAACATTACAGGTAGAACGATAGCAACTATAAAAGACTCACCATCAAGGGAAGTTACGAAGATGACAGAAATAGATTCAAGTGAGGAGGGAGAGATGCGCCAAAAGGCTTCATTTCACACAAGGCCGTTACTTCATAAAAAGAGTTAGAATGTGACACCAACCAGGATATAATGGGCTCAGGAATTCTCGAGAGGGAAATTCAGAGTACACTAAAGGAAAATGAGTTGAAACCAGGCAATCTTAAAAATGTCCATAATTAATATCCCTGCTGAATCAATCAAGAGCTTAAGGTTGTTTGAGCGAGTTAGTTCCCTAGTCATAATGGAGATCATATTCGAATTGTACGAGTTAATTTCAGCAGTTGTAGGAAGCATGAATTAAATATTGTATTATTAATGGTAGTTAATGATAAAATGATGTGAGAATTATACTTGGATTTTTTTTAATTAAGGTAGTTTGAGCGAGACAATTCCCTGGTCATAATGGAGTCGTATTCATTTTCAAATTATACATTTAACTTCAGCAGCTCTAGGGCATGAATTAAATATTGCATGATTAATTGTACAATAATATACTTCTATATGACTCAAATTCTAAGTAGCTAAATAAAACTATCTAAACAAGTATTTAACTTGACTCATTTTCTTCACGCGGCACGTTTAAAATTTCTCCACAAGGGAAGGTTTTTTTTACGATCCTGAAAAAATTACTGCTATAACTTTATGATTTATTTTCAAAAATAGTTGACGAAACATCTCGCTGTTAAACATTTGAAAAACTCAAGGGGTTAGAAATTCCTCACTTTTTAATAAGGACTCTCTAGAGTGCATATATGCACCATTTCCCATGTAAAAGTTATTTTTCGTCAACATTCTTGGAAAGTAGTTCGGTAATGGGCTGATCTATTGGTATCTTTGGAGTGGTGAGATATTTTGTTATAAAATAAAATTCATTGCATTCTAAGATAATTACATTCCCTCGAATTAAATTATCAAAAACTTGAACAGGGAACGCTTTTGGTTTACTCCATGGATATATGAAGAAGAAATGTAGCCATGATGCTATGTTAATTGAAAGTTTTAACGTGGAATTAAAGTGTACTCTCTTTACCTATCCTTTCCTGACATGGGAGACTTTCACCGAGACAAATGTGTAAATTCTTACATTCGTGAAACAGGTTAGATACCATTCAATTTTCAAGAAAATAAATAAAATTCAAGTGAGCAGATTAGGAAGGAGCAGATTAGTCCTATCGCATGTGTAATATGTTTTATGTTGCTTTTGCCAACATTACAATTAAAATGGTGAAGACCAGGAGACACGACCTCTCGGACGAGGACTATTTTAAACTTAAGGATAGGAAACAGAGCGCAGGATACAACTCTTTATCGATAGATAAAGTTTATTTACCAGACGGAAAATACGATGGATAGTGAGGAAGTTAGGAAATAACCATTTAGAGAGGAAATATCTAAAAAGAAACAAACATGGAAACGTATTCCACATATTGCTTAACAACCAGGGAACCACGACTTTTGGGTAACTGGTATGTCCATTATTCAACTAATAATATAGGCAATTCAGCAGTTTTTAACCTTAAAAATATGCATAGTATAAGGATATACCTTTCACGTGGTATATATACCGGCATTTACAATTTCTACAGTATTATTTTTTTAAATTATCAAGCTTAAATAGCAACTTTGGCACCCATGTAACATAGGTTGCCTGGGGTTGATAGACTCAAAATACCATAGGCCTATTGTTTGCGTCATTAGGAAAAAATCAAACTTCAATAACTTTTAAATTCGATAAAAATCAATAATCTGGATTTTAATTAATTAATTTTGGCCTATTCTTGAGCACAGCGATTGAGTTTATTTTCATAAACCAGGATTATGACATGTCTATATGAATATTAACTTTGAAATGCATGAAAAAGATGTTATTGATACATTTAAGTAAATATTTATGAATATTAATCAGTTTATTTATTTGACTAGTATAAATATCGGTTTTGGTCTGATTTTCTTCTTTTTTTTCCTTCTTCTTTTTTTTGTTCTTCATTTTTCCATATTCCTTGTATAATCACCCTTATGGTTGGAGCTTCCTCAATGTGATAAATAAATTATTATTTCTTAAGCCATTGGCAAAAAACGATTGTGATATATTGCTGCAACGAGCCAATGTTCGCACAAATGTATGTTGCCGATGATTTAGAGGATTCGAATGACATAGCCTCCGCTGTTGCCACATTTCGCAACTCGCCACTTGGGGTCGAGAAGCTCGTCTAAAGATGCGTCTTCACTGACCACATAAGTTGGGATTTAATTGCACCTTTCACCTTAAGTGCACAGTGTAGATAGATGCTCTCTCAGCACTTAAGTGACGGGTTCACTTTAGTAGACTGGGGGAACCCCTAACTAAGTGCACTTGGGTGATATTGATTGTGTGCTCGAGGCAGTCGAGGCCTCGTCATCAATAGGTCGAGGAGTTTCGATAAATAATCGTATCATACTTGCTTTTACATAATTTATGCGAGGAGTTGAGTATTTTTTTTACGTGATTTTCTTCTTATTTACTAGTTTTTGCCGTTATACGAGTTTATAAATCACCAAAGTTAACTCAAACACTCACAAGATACAAATTTCTATCCATGAACTTATTTTGTAGATTTTCGCAGCTCATGATGTACCTATATCTGATAATCTTTGGGTTCTGTGAGTATTTTTGTAGAATTTTTGCGACATTTTTGCCATGTTCTGATGCCGGCTTCGTCAGACTTTTTAAATGACAATGGTCTTCTTTTTAAAAATTAAAAAATTCGGCAGTTGATGAATTTAGAATTAATAAAAATAAAATCAATTCCAAAGAAGTGATTTTCATATGTAAGGGAGTGGATAGCCATCCTCTCTATTTATATTTTGGGGTCTCTTTTCAATTTCAATTTCCTCCCTTATAAGCCTTGGAAAGTAACTGCTTTCTTTGTGTAACACTTTTGAAGCCTCGATGTTAATGGCGTGACCTTCCTCTAACGTAGTGTGCGCAACCACGGCAGAGTGATACCAGTCTTTCTTCCGGTTTGCTCCATCATGTTCTTTCAATCTGCATCCTATAGATCTTATAGTTTGGCCCACGTATGTTCTACCGCAGCCGCAGAAAAGTTGGTACACACCTTTATACATTGTGGGAGGTAATGGATCTTTTGCTCCTCGTAAATGGTCTTGAACTCTGGAGGTAGTGTTGTATCTTGTGATGATGTTATGCCTTCTCATTATTCTGCCAATGCGATCAGTGGTATCCGCAATGTAAGGCAACATAACATATCCCAGGGGCTGAGGAGTCTCTTACTCTTTGGGTTTTTTTGATGTTACTCTCTCAATCAATTTATAACTATATCCATTATTCTTGAATGTTCTCCTCAAAAGGTGTATTTCTTATCTGATAAAATTCAGATCGGATACTTTTCTAGCGCGATCAAACAGGGTCTTGATGACAGATGCCTTCTGTTGTGGATGGTGGTGTAAACGTGCGTGAAGATATGGATTGGTATTTGTCTTTTTCTGTACGCTGAATTTGTTTATTTCAAAAAAAGAAGACCATTGTTGTTTAAAAATCCCGACGAAGCCGGCAGCAGATCATGGCGAAACTGTCGCAAAAATAATACAAAAAATACTCGCAGAACCCATAGATAACCATATATTCTATCCATGAACACTAGCTGGGGCTCCGGTAGATTTAATAAATGCGTGTAGACGCTAGTCCGCATTTAAGTGCTGCTTTAAAATAAATCCTACTTAAAGGCACATACAGTGTAGACGAGGCATAAGCTCATGGTGAAAAATGAGGAGATATTAAATGTTATTTCTGCACGAGACACTAATAAAAATAAGCTTAGAATATTGAGTATTGTGTTAGTTTCATATAAGTGTTTTGGTAAATTTTTGTAAGCGAGTAGTAATTTTTTAGTACAATGGATATCAAGCGGAGAATAGCTATGGGAAAAAGGGGAAAATTACAACTGCTGTGATTAAATAAGATAGGACTACAAACCAGTAAACAGTATGTGAAAACATTCGTGTGGAGCGTGGCACTCTATGGATCGTAAGCATGGACTATTAAAAAAGCCGACTAGATAAGACTGGAAACCTTCGAAACCTGATGCTGGAGGAGGATGCTGAAGATAAAATGGACGGAAAAGATAAGAAATGATGAAGTGAACAGAGGATTTTAAGCAGCAGATCACGGCGAAACTGTCGCAAAAATAATACAAAAAATACTCGCAGAACCCAAAGATTACCAGATATTCTATCCATGAACACTAGCTGGGGCTCCGGTAGATTTAATAAATACGTGTAGACGCTAGTCCGCATTTAAGTGCTGCTTTTAAATAAATCCTACCTAAAGGCACATACAGTGTAGACAACATAAATGCATAGAGACACAAGGCTAATGTAGGAAGCTTGGGAGATGTGCTTTCAGTGCAGCAATGGAAAAATAGTAAACATATCCTTACTTTACGTCAACACGCGGCACATTAAGAAAATTACCCGTAAGACAAAAGATTTTGAGTGAAAATAAAATAATTAGCTACACTACCTACCAAAAACACCTGATCATGTCCCACAGGTAGCAATTATGGTCACCCATCGTAAATTACTAACACTCAAAACAACTCATCATTTGTCGTTCAATCCTAAGATTGATTGACTGCTGCCTTCCACCCTTCCCTATCTAATTCCGTTACTTCCTGGCACCGCTTCCTCTTTATTTGGTCCATGAACTTATTCCTGGGTCTTCCTCTGGGTACTTTTCACCCTATTTCCACCTTCAATTGTGTTCTTTACAGACCCATTGTGTCTCAGGGTGTGTCCAATCCATTTGTTCTTCTTTTCTCTGTGGTATTCCATACGGTCCTTTTCTCTTCTACTCTTCCACTCTCTCTCTACACTTCATCATTTCTTATTTTTCCGTCTATTTTATCTTCAGCATCCACCTCCAGATGACCGCGTTTAATTTCGATTTGCTTTCTGTTTCTGGTGCCCCTCTGCAGCACTGACACGCCGGGATCCGGACTCGCATAGGAAGAAGGAGCCCCGAAGATAGTGTTAGTACAGTGATTGCGTGTTATGTAGATAGTGCAATTTGATTATTTTGTGTACATAGTGATATTTGACATTATTATTAGCATTATTTTGATGTAAATAATGATAGGAACTTCCCAATTAAAACTTTTTTAGCTTTTGCACATATTTATATCACTCTAGGGCTGTAAATATTATTTTCTGACGATTTCTAGCTTTAGTTTATGTAAGTGATAGTTATTACACTGTTAAGCGAATTCTTATTGTGTTTATTTAATGGACCAAAGACAATTTTTGACCACCCGCCACCCCTGAGTGCTGCGCACGGGAGGTATGGGCGAGGTAACAATTTCGGCGAGACCGGCTAATGACATGTATTTTTTTATTATAAGGTAAATAAAGAAACCAAGGTGACGCCAAGTTATGTGTCAACTCTCTACGGTGAACAATTTTTTTATTGGTAAATGATTTGCCCACTTTCAATTTACTGATGGAAAGCATTCAAAAACAGATCAGGCATGATTCATCATCGTTGAACATTCTATGAAGTATCCCAACTAATATTCTTTGCACTCTCTGAGAGTACCATTTGAACGTTCATTATAAGTCCTTCTTGATTGATCGTTTTAACAGTGCTCACGGAACGTTCTTTGAAATTCTTTTGGACAATAAATTCCCCACTGGGTAGTGTATGGTGCGCATTCCGTAAACATCCGAAACATTACGTCGGATAAAGGTCGACCACCATGCACAGACAATGAAGCATCTTTGCACCTTCGTCCTGCAGGATGTGGTCAAAGATAGTGCACGATGTACATACATCCAATGAACATCCTATGCACTACTGCAGGAGAATGTACTTTGAATTCGGATAGTGCGCCATTTGATACTACTTTGGACGTTCATGAAGAATATTCTCTGCACTAAAGAATATTCTTTGCATATCTTTTGCATAAAATTTTCCCCACTGGGCTGTTTCATGTGCTTGAGGAGAATAATCAATAATTCTCAGTCTTAATTTTCCGTAGAAATGGGTCGTATATTTAAATTCGACTTAATTTTAAATTAGATGTCTTAACCGTCTTAAATTAGACTCACTCTTTTATGTAAATTTTAAACCGATTTATTTTCAGATGAAGTTTTCGATATCTTACGTACTCCAACTTACTACGGTAAATTAGATCATGAGAATAAAATAAGCGAAGTAGATTGTCGAACAGAAAGGTTTAAATGTCGTTATTCCCGCGATCTATAAGAGAGCACAATGGCTACGTTCGGACTTTGAATTAGGTTAGTTGACAGGTGGAGTAGCTGATTAATTCATATTCACCCTAATGCATGTCACTAAATCTGCCGAGTGATGCTAACACCATGTTTTGCATGTTCCCTGCATGACTCTTGTGTCGCGTTTTCATAGTTACATTATGGATTATTTTAATTGTTTCTTTAGCATTAGTATTATACTGATAGTGCGGTTCTTGTTGGTGAAAGTAAATTTCTTATCTGGAGTCCATGTTGTTGATAAGTCACTCCCAGCCAAACACCTTCGTGGTGGCTTGTAGGGTAATGAGTAGATGTAGATTTAGATGAAAATAACTTTGTGGAAATTGCGACTGAGATCCATTGATTATATTACCTGTTTATATTGTATGTGTTCATCTGGGGAGTATTTGGATGAAAATTGGTGGAATAATTAGGTCACAAGGACAGTTTGAAGGCAAACTAGAGGTGAAAGTCCCCAGAGGAAGACCCAGGAATAAGTTAATAGACTGAAATGAAGAGGAAAGTACAAATCAAGAGATACCAGGAAGTAAGGTTACAAGCATCAGATAGGGAAAAGTGCAGAGCTGCAGTCAACCAATCTTAGGATTGAACGACCAATGATGAAGGACTGTTTATCACGAAAAGTTATTAAAATATAGGTGATTCCTGTCATTGGTCATGGAAACAAATTAATGAAATTTCAGAAGATCTCCAAAGGTTAATTAAACAGGCTTCCATCTTACCGCAGCGTTAGTAGTTTTGGTAATCCATTGATACAATCTGTAATCTGTACCCGCATCACGGGATTTTCTCATCATGTTGCCGTCATCAAACAAACCTGTCGATGTTAATCCACAAATATAAAAGAGCATATTTCTCCCGAGCGTGTTTCAAACTGAGCAATGTCATCACTGCTGTATGTTCGAGATTCCGAGAACCCAACCGCGTGAATAGACGAATGAAAACGACTTCCGTGTGTTTCTTAACGCATCAGGCTAAACTTACGTATGACCCTCGAGAAAGATTTCCACCTTTACCACACGCCAGCTGAGATTATTACAAATCAGGAATCAACTACTATTTTTTACGGCGTCAACTCAATAGGTTTTCAATTGACGGGGTCAAGTCAATTCAAACATTACGTATATCATTATCTATATTCGAGTATTG
Source organism: Ceriagrion tenellum (assembly GCA_963169105.1). Taxonomy (NCBI): domain Eukaryota; kingdom Metazoa; phylum Arthropoda; class Insecta; order Odonata; family Coenagrionidae; genus Ceriagrion; species Ceriagrion tenellum. The sequence goes on from OY720634.1 coordinate 91,521,943, forward strand.
AATAAAAAAAGTCATCACAATTAGGACATTTGCACGATGAAAAAGTTTGATTGATAGGGAAAATTTATGAAAAGAGGAAAAAGGATTAAAAGCTAATTTTCTAAATCATGCAAACATATTTATAAATGTTAAAATTATTGAGAAAATTTACTCTAGGTAACTGATTTTATTTTTAATTCTTCTGCTCAAAAAGTGTTTTAGAATGTTGGCTATTTTTGTCTACGTGATAACAGAATAACTATAGTGCGCTTATTTTTAACGACCCCGAATACACAATCACAATTCCTCGATGTGTTATTTTGAGGATAATGTTAACTGCTTTTTGAACCCTTCTGGTTTCCTGTATTTTAAAAGCACGGACCAATAAAAGTGCTGAATATATAACATTTACGTCGCTCAAAATCAAAGCGAGCGTATGGTGCATTGCTTTCCGCGTATCTAATCCAGGAATGGAGCCGACAAAGAATAAACCCCATGCTGATCCCACAGGGAACACAGCCACCATATGGTCACACGATATGGCGATCTCTAATACTAACCCCTTTTCAGTAACAAGGGAAGGGCATGGGAGCAAAGATAGCGTCGCGGGCACAACGAAACCGTGTATCTCGCGTCAAAAACCCAACATTTAAGCCAACTTCGCTCGACGGATACGAATCCCGCAGATAGTGTTTCCGGAGAGAAATGCGAAATCCGCGTCACCTATCGGAGGCCCCACTTTCATGTATTTTTTTCCTCTCTTTTTCAAAATCCCCGTCTGCGATTAAAGAAAACCACTGTGGGGAGGGAATACGATATTTGCCCTCTGTCACGTAGCCATTCCCACCCTATGACTGTGTGCTTCCTTCCCAGCGTTTTATCGCCCCGCCTCACTCCCCATCACCTGATATTGACACAGTAGCTCGAGGTATTTAGGAGCCACGGGATGGCCTCAGGCGTTACATTTCTGTCTCGAGTTTTAACGCTGGAAGAGCGGAGAGAGAAGAGAAGGAAGGAAGGCGGTGCTGCACAGAATCATCTTCGGGCCGTCGAGTTTCCACCCGCTTAAATAAAACCGCCCGTCATCACCGTGATCGACATGGCTTGCGTCAAGTTGTTGATCTTGGTCAACGTGCTTGTGTTGGCTTCGAGTAGCCCATCCCGCGATACGCCCCCGATGTCACCATGGAGGTGCCCCGGCAATCAACCCTGCCCTGCCCTGAATCCGGTGCCGTACTTCGAGGACGCCGCGCCGGCAGAACGCGAGGTGGTCCGGTACGGAAGTCCCGACGTGGTCCCTCAGCCCATCATCCGCCAGCGGGAAATAAACACGGGTCCGGGACTCTTCCGACTGCCTTCCGTGGACTATGATGATGATTGCCCTCCGGGTATGAGAAGGGGTTACGGCGGTCTCTGCAGAGAAGTCGAGTTCTGATCGAATTGGTAAAAATGGGTGGTTTCGTTGGCGGAGTTGCCGAAGCCTTCAACGGGGTGACGTTTTAAACATGAAAAATCTCCTGGCAGAATGAATCGCTCTCTATTGTCATGGACGGTGCCAAGGAAATCAACCACCTTTCCAAATAATTGCCCAAGACTTCTTCCAGCTTGTTGGGGTCAGACTTAAAAACATGGTGCAATAAGTTCGAATATCATTGTGTTATCAATATAACTATTGAGATGTTCAAAAAATATTTAAGAGCGTCCACGTCCCTTAGATTTTTTATTTAAACGCCTCGATTGTGTAATAGAAATAAAACAGCGGCTCTATTGATTTGCCTGTTGGACATCAAATTCTTCCTAATGCCGGTATATGTCAGTTATTCATGTCGATAAATTTGATGTATATTGAAGTTATTGAAAATGTGTTTGAAATAAATTATTTGATATATGTTACATTTGTCATCATGCTTTCACCCTCAGTACAAAATTCTCATAAATTTAATATTTTAAATTACTTTTCCGATATCACTAATGTGAACTGTTTCATATTACTTCACCCATGATATTGTTAAGTTAATATTTCCACTATGTGTTTTAGATGAATTACAATTTTATTTCAGCTTTATGATTCCAAGCGATATTTTTTCCTTTGTGTGTAGAGTCATGGTTCATTTAAATAATTATTATAATAATTTTATTACTCCTACAGAGAATGCTTACACCATAATATCTTTGGTTAACTCGGGGAGTAACTTTAGAATGTCATGAGGGTAAACCTGGATTATGGCTACCATCGTTATCAAGATGGGTTATGCACACATATCCAAAGGAAATACAGCATTTTGAAATTACTGTACATGTATCAAATAATATTAAAGTTATAAGAAAAAATCCTCTATAATTTCTTTAGAAAACAACCAAGATCGTATATTTTCATTTTGTGTTTAGGATTTAGGATTTATGAATTAAAACATGAAACAGGTAAGAAATTGTACATTTTAGATCCTCTGTACAAGAAACATCGTTTGAAATACAAGTTCGGCTTGGGTAAGGAAATATGTGCTTCGCGTAAGGTGTAGAGAGGATTGTACAATAAAAACCCAGTGAAACCACTTTTTATTTAAAAACTTCGTAAAAATTTATAAATAAATAGATGCTCTAAGGAGCAACCGAGACAACAAAATGGAGGAAAGAAAATTTCAAAGCGACTCGTTTATTAACATCATTCTAACAATTCTTTTTTTCTAGAAAAGCTGTGGATCTTTTCACTACTTTTCTACTCGAATTCTTGAAATATTTTATGGGATACTTCAATAAAATGCATTTGGCACATAAAAACACATGATAGGTACACTTGTGTATCCCCTCTATACATAATATCTTTTGAGTTCCGTGGTCCCGAAAACTTTTTTTTATGAGCCTTAGTTTGGGGTGTCCTCAATGATAAATTGCGACATATGTTTAAAAGAGTGTAGTTTTCTAACAGTCATACAAGTATCCCAATGACTCTGGTCATTTCATTCTGTAAGTAATGTTCATTCATTCATTGGTTGTTCGATCCTAACATTGGTTGACTGCAGCCCTCCACCCTTCCCTATCTAATGCTAGTTCCCTTACCTCCTGGTATCTCGTCACATGTACTTTCCTCTTTATTTGGTCCATTATATTGTTCCTGGGTCTTTCTCTGGGGACTTTTCCCTCTATTTTGCCATCAATTATGTTCTTCGCAAATCCATTGTGTCTCAGGGTGTGTCCAATCCATCTTGTTATTCTCTACTCTATGGTTTAAGTAATCTATTCAGGTTAAATTGGCCTCAAAAAGCGCAATCAGCTACCTATCCGTGATTCGAATCTTCCCCCTCTTTCAGCTGGATGGTCCATCGAACAAAACTTCAATTCTATGCAGATTAATAGCCTCGATTCTTTACTTATTGATACCTCTTGAGTGCTACGGTTTAAAACCAATACAAAGGACTCTAGTATCAGATTATGCTAGATCATGCGCTGCTTGTCAAACGTTCTAGATTGTCTATTCCATTTATTTTGGAGGTAAAATGTCATAAAATTCGTTATCTACTCCTCTTAGTTACGAGTTACTCCTCTTACAATTAGTACACAAACAAAAGGCCGCTTTACACGGTACATTTTATTGTACAAAGCAGCCCATACGCGTAAGCGTATCCTCTCGCTTTAAATAAGTATATTCCTCGATTTTTTTACAAACATATGAGCCTAATGAAGTCATACGTCGATATTTCATGAGATTATTTATTGTAATGGCTGAAATATTGTATGTCCACGTATGTGGACATCATGACTATTTTGATTAGTCAGGATGGATACTTTGGTTACATTAACAGTGTGAATTCAGTGATCAAATTTTAAGAAATGGTGTTCTTAGAAATGAATTTGTTACTTTTTCACTCAAATTACAAAGCAAGAAATAGATTATACATTTTAAAACATTTTCCCGGTTCATATTGTCAAAAAACTTTGCCCGATCTTCAATAATTCTGTGTCCGATTCTTAAAATCTGGATCCATGTTTTGTTCTTGAAATAGATAATGTTTGAATTTGTAGACAGTAGTTTAGCCAATGGTACATCAATCTCACTCGAATATTCATCGATATATTCGTCACAGTTTTCCTTGGATTCCTCACTACTCGATAATTTTCCCGGAATATCCGAATCACTTTCCTCCAGCAGCTCTAAAATTGCTCCAGATCAGCAGACAGCTCTAAAACAATTATCACTAAACCTGATATCCATATATGAGTACACCGACTAATTGAAAGACACAATTGTAGTACGAATCACAAGCTAAATAAATTAGACATTTTTCCGAATTTAACAGTAAAAATTTCACCGTAATTAAGTGAATAATAACTACGCAAAATACCGATTGCTCAACTTTCCTCCTCCACCCACAGTAGTTGCTTTCTTATTTAGTTTAGTTTATCGATGAGAGATGAAATCCATGGGTGTTAGAATGCCAAAGAGCCTGTCTCACACTTTTAGTCCGAACGCCTTCAAGCGCGGTTTTCAGAATCGTAGTCTCCAACCGCCAGAGCATCACAAGGTGGATCTCCATGACATGTTTCCGAGAATAAGTACTTCAATTTCAATTGAAGCTTTTCATTCAAGGTGTTGAAGTTAGCGCAGATCAGAGTGCATCAAAGCACACGAACCACGAATAATGGAACGATTCACGTTGGTGAACGGTAGGGTAACCTTCGGATAGGTGGCACACTCTATTGCACAGCAGTCCCGGTGGAATGTTTTTGTGTAGTCAAATCGAATTAGTGCGAATTAAGTAGCTACAAACTTAAGCGTTTTACCAAACCTTACGTTTAAAGATTCGCATTGTCCATGATTGACAGCTTTACTAAAGATCGACACAAAAATAACAATCGCAGGTACGATCATCGAAGTCTTCTAAGGCGGGTTTACACGTGGAGGTTGTCTTCTATGGAAGTAGGGAGTGTAGCGATATCTCGAATCGTATCGCCACTTGCAGCGCATCGTTCTGCTTACATATAACTTCCGGCTTTTTCCTAACAAATGGATGACGGTAGTAAACAATGAATACGGTAATTACGAAAATAACCTGAATTTGACAATAATGGAGTTTGTCAAAAAAATAACAAAAGTTTGACAAAAATGGAGACACATCTGTTCGAGCCCCATAGGAAATCGTGGATTTGATAAATTTGTATAAATTACACTAACTGTGCATTATTACATCGTATCAAGTATGACAATTAATAAAATGATTGAAATTGTCAATTGAGAGATAAGTAATAAAGCTTACCTAAGAGGTTCTTTAGTGTTTAAAATATTTTCAAGTACAAATAAATATCTACACGTGCAACGGTGAGTCCTCCTCCTACGAAGTTATTCATTGTTAACATTTTTAATCTCCGTTTTCTGTCATGTGACCAAAATTCCACCGGATGCGATGCAATTATATCGCATAATCGATATGATACTTGCCAGCAAAATGAAAACCAGTCATTTTTACTTACAAGTAGCAACCGCGGTCGATTTACCACCACTATCGACCTCTACTGCTCTAGAAGTGCGTACTTACACATCGAAGTGTCATTTGCAAGAGCCTTCTAAGACTACTGTCATGGAAGTGATTTCCATGTGTAAACCCGCCTTTATTGTTTATTACCCATCAACTCCCATCACCATCTGTTTTTCATAGTTCTGCTTGGAGCAGAATACCAGGAGCTAATGATAAGCATGCACGCTGTGATGTTGTGAAGTGAGCAGCTCACTAGATCGAGTGGAAAGTTCCATAATGTCAAGTACATGCACAGGCTTAATCTTAACACTGAAAATTACTGTTTTCTGCTTGAAATTGTCTCCTAGATTTTACAATGAGATTGCCTAATCCCTCCGCATGGAAGTTCTAACGGGAACATAACGATTTTTCTCCATTAACACGACCACATTTTGAGGTCAAACTGCGGTAATATAACCCAAGTCTACCAAAAATTATTCATCGGAAGGCTAGAAGAACTTTTCTTTAGACAGCCAGTTCCGTATCGATCAGTTTGATGCAATCTTTGCTCAAACAACGGCTCGTCATATGGACATCGAGGACTTATTAATCATTTCTGATGACATGCGCTTAGCGGGCTGCGGGCAAAAATGAAAAAGGAAAAGGCAAGCAGCTGAGATTTATCGTCGATTTTAATCCCTACTCAAACTCCGTGCATCGTAAAATGTTAAGAAGCTGGCCTTTCCGCAGATTTCCGCGAACGAGATGCTTCTAATTAGTTAGCACGTTAGCAAGCTGACTTGGCTCGCCAAAAGGAACCCGACTGATTGTGAGTACACCGTGAGGGAAGGATGGAAGAATGCGAAAGTCACTCATCCTCATCCTCGCTCTTAAGAGCGCGAGGCAAATATTTGAACATCCGAAGACAAGGCGGTGTTTTTGAGGAGAAGGTATTTATTCCCAGCCGCATAAGGAGACGAGCTCAGTTGCTATGCTGCCACTTCCTGAGGATCTGCTCTTCCCGGAAGGCGAATAATTTCCTCCTCCACTCTTCCTAAAAGGCATAAAGGCACTCCTTCGCCGAACCTCAGATCTCCTTGGTCGACCTCACGCTTGGCAGTGCATCCAATCGTCATGCGCCGACTCGAGGTCTGCCTTGCGGCAGCCCTGCTGGTGCTTCTTGCGGTCGTCCCGTCTCTGCAGAGGCCCCCACCGCCACCTGGTCGTCCCGGGGACGAATCAGCCGGCTTCCCCAATCGTCCCACGACCTCAGATGGTCACGTCTTCCCGTTCCCGGTCGCTCCCGGGGCACGTCCGCCTGGTCTGCCGGCGTCGACCACTGGGACCGCTTCGGACTTCGGTACGCCCCGACGCGAAGGATCGACTCGATACCATCCGGCGGCTGTACCCGCGTTGGCACGCCCGGGGGTCACGTCTGGGTCCGGGGACAAGGCAAAGCCGTTTCGGGATACGAAGAAGCCCATAGCAGCCGTTCCGACGTACATCTTCACCGCTCCCATCCTTCCATGCGGCGATGGAGAGAGGCTGGGGCACGACAACAAGTGCAGGGAAGCGGAGTGAAGAAATAGAGCGGGAGGGAATCGTGTGCGACCGGATTTGCCATTGCGAGACTTGAAAGTGTATAATGCTGACATGTTATAATTTTGCCATATCCGTAAGTCTTACCCCAGGATCTTCCCTAGAAAGCAGGATTGTTCTAATAAATGAGTGCAAAAATTCATCATGTGCCATTACTCAATAACCTTCGATTTCCGTCCCGATATCCACAAATTACCGTTAAAAATTACGTCGTTGTGAAAGCTTCCGTTGAGTGGTCTTGATACATGATGGCTTTCGGGATAGCTTCCGCGTCGGGTCATTTTTATGACATACAAATGACACAACGCGGAAGCTATCACGAGAGCCATCATGCGACTAAAATTACGCGTTTGCCTTTTTCTGCTTTTGCGATGCAGTTGTAGAGTTCAACCGATGCAGGTTGAGAGGAGTTAGAGACTTACAGAAGGAATTGTGTGTGGCCAGATTTTCAGCCGTTCCAGATTTTCAGATTCTGAGATTGAAAAATGAGAAGTGCGAACGTAATAACTTTGTCATCTCCGACAATTCTTATTCCAGGATCTCAGAGTTTCCTCAGGCTCTCAATCTAGTTCATTCGTCAGCCGCGTCACACGCTTATTCACTTGTAAATAAATGTCGTTTATAACAAAAATGATAGCTTAATATTTATTCTTATCATTACCGATCATGGTTTCAGCAAACCATCGCCACGTTGAATTTCTTACAAATCGCAATGATTTCCTGTAACCATTTTCGGTTACAAATTATGGAGAGTATATATACTAAGCTATTGTTTTTATGAAAATTGACCTGAATCAACATAGTCACAATCAATCGCTTAACTTTTCTAATTCAATGGTCAATATCCGCTGGCTGTCTCTTCCAATAAAATCTTAACTACCTAGGGTATCTACCAGTAATAACGAGTTGGAATCATGGATGAACCACGCAAAGATTGGATACGCAATCGCGCCTTACCGTCCTTTTAAGCCTCCGGTAGGAGGAATCGGTTTTTTCTTCATATTGCTACAATTTTCCTAAGACAGAAAATTGGACTTCACATTGACAACTTACATCTACATACTACCCAGAGAACAGCCGCATGGGCAGGGCGTGTTAGGACACCAGCCTTGTAAAGATGTAAGGGATAAGATTTTGGAAGGTGAAATGGTGACGCATATTATGGGAGTGTATTTGGTGGAGCTCAGTTTTTATTGTGGTCACTTATTGTGCACGAAAAGAACGAGTTTTTGTACCTATCTGTTCGGCAATGCATCTCTCATATTTTATCGCTTTTGTCAGACCCAGAGATGTAGTGGGGCGTCATGATAATATTCTCTATGTCGCTCTGAAACACACCAGTTCTGAATTCCTTAAGTAACCGAAGCCTCCGCGTCAATAGGGGCTCCCATATTTATCCCTCTAAAAGTTGTGAGATATTTTATGCTCGATCGTAGCAGTTTTTAGCGAAGCATGCAGCTTTGCTTTGTATTTTATAAATTTTTTTGATTAAATCTTTATGACCAGGGTACCAAATGTTCGTGGTGTATTCGAGGTGAGGGCTAACCAGAGCGAAGTAGAATCTCTTTTTCACTTTTTCATCCGAGGACCTTCCTATGATACACTTGACAAAGCCTAGTTTCTTTAATGCTGTGCCGCTATGTTTTGTATGCGTGTTCCCCACGATATGTCAGAAGTAAAAGTAATTCCAAGATATTTAACTGTATTTGATGATTTTGTGTTTACTCCACCCACACTGTAGGTATGGTTAAATCTTTATGAGCAGGGTACCAAATCCTCGTGGCGTATTCGAGGTGAGGCCTTTGAGTGATGACTTTCGCAGGAAGCTTGCAAGAGGAAAAACGTGTGAATTTTAATACCACCATCCACGTATGTTTTAGGATCTATTTCCAGCGAAAGGGAGGAAGTGTAAACGCTAATCCCGTAAAAGGCTTTTTTTCTTCTCGCTCACAACTATTTTCTCGATTCGAGCATCATTATATTATTTCCATTCTCATGCTTCATTAATTATATACCAAAATGGTAGCAAATTCTTTTTACAAACTTTCCAGTGCTAATAATCCGTATTGGAAAAATGTTCTAACGTCCAATCCTATCGTGCATTCTTTTATATTCTGAAGTACTCTATAGTCTTCATATTTTTATGCTATTTCATCGATTAAATCTTCAATTATAGGATAATTTGATTTTCTTCCTCTTTTCATTCTTCAATCTCCGCAACTGAGTCCAGATATATGATAAGTTTGAAACCATGATTTGTGCATTCTGTCAGTTTCTTTAATTCTTCACCGAAATTCAATCCGTCGAGCCTGTTACGGGAACTGAGAGAATGATCCAAACGAGAGTCTCCCAAACTCATCTGCCAAACACCACGGGATTTTTTTTGTTGTTATATTCAACTCACTTACATGAAATGAATATTTAAAATATATTTCACGTGATATTTATAACCATAAATACCTGGCATTTTTTTCTGTGAGTGCACATGAAGTCTTAATTCATACGGTAGCAATGAAGAATGTACAGAGCTTTCCAGATTTGAATTAATGTTCCCTCACACACCCAATATTCTCCCGAGATACTTGAATTCGTAACGCCGTAACGGAAATAAAAAAAATACTTCACACAATTCCTTTCATCAAATCTTCTTTCACCCACTTTTTAAAAAAATCGATACGGTTCAATTTCATTAATTTTTATGGGTTTCCGGTTTGGGTTAACGTCAGTTTATTCGCCACCATCATGTTTATTCCATCCCGAACACATAAGTCGGTATTTTTTCCCGCGAAATATTAAAAAAAAAAAACACTGAGGACTTCCTGAGTGTAGCAGCCCCTCCTTTTATAGGCTTTTATCTCACCATATCCTCATCTATTATATACATTATATCGCACCCATGTTATCAATTGAGCGAAGCCACTTCAAAAAGTCTCGTCGCCAATCAGGGATGAGAACCTGTAACTCCAAATCTCCTCCATATGCCCTCATGCATTCGGAGTATTAGCAGTCTCAGCCAAGAGCCCAAGCTATGCAATAACTGGTTATTACAAATTAGATAAGTATTTTTCCTCGAAGCATTATGTGACCGCATGTTCTGCATTAGTGACAGGAAGTGAATGTGATGAGATTGGATTGGTGAGGTGGTCAGAGGACTTCTTTACCGTCACAACGGCTCGACCCTGAATCCCGGCAGTGGTAAGGATTTCTCAGGAGAATCCCTAGGGCGTCATGTGAAGAACACTTCAAGTGGAGTACATCCTCTATCGAATGGGATGTTTTATCGGGAATTTATTTAAGAAATAAAATTCAAAGAAAATCTGCACGCTTCGCTAAAAACTGGTACGCGCCACAGCTTTTAGAGAGATTCTACATACTACCCTGGGAGCCGCCGCATGGGCGTGTGGCAGCGGGGTGTAAGGACACCTGCCGTGTTAAGTTGTAAGGTTTTGGGAGGCAAAATGGTGACGCGTATTATAGGAGTGTATTTAGTGGAGCTCAGTTTTTATTGTGGTCCCATATTGTGCGCGGGAAGAACGAGTTTTTGTGCCTAAATGTTCGGCAGTGTATCTCTCTTATTTTATCGCCTCTGTCAGACCTATTGATGTAGTGAGGCGTCATGAAATATTCTCTGTGTCGCTTTGAAACACCCCAGTTCTGAATTTCGCATGCTCAATGATTATGTTGGGAGCCGTTACAGACTCGGAAGCTACACACTAATCTTATTTTTCTAAAGAAAGTCAAAATGTGTATTTCAGAGCGACATAGAGAATATAATTTTGATGCCATACTACATCTCTAGGTCCGATAGAAGCAAATATAAGAGATATGTGTTGCCGCACAGGTAGGTAGAAATTACTAAAAATTGCAAACGATAATTGCTGTGAAAAATGCGTCCAAAAAAATGACTTAACTTCAAAAGAGAAATAAACCATACCATATCGATAACAGACAGATATCAATTGTGTTATAAATACTAGGTACGACAACCTAAAACACAAACAGTATAACCGGACTTTTAATTTTGTGGATCAAGAATAATCACAGAGATAAAATGGCATTCCAGATAATTTAATAATCGTAAGAGAACTAATATGATGAAGTTTATTGTTTTACTGATGTTCTCTAGTCATGATATTTTGTTTTATGATGGCGTTAGCTTCAGACCTTAAACTTTTGGTGTTCTCACCTTAGACCAGCTCTCACCATGCATTGACGTAAAATGCATTAAACCCAGTCAACCTTCTAGCAGAGCAACTTCGTTTATAGCCACTCGCCGAGCAAGTTAATAGAAATGTCAGACAATAAATATATGAGCTGATATGAGATTAATCAAGATGATTTTTTACCTTTTAATTCCACATGTAGAAATACCAATGGTGAGAAACACACGTTGCAATTATGAATAAGTCCACTTTTGGATGGTCCCAAGTCCCGTAGATTTATGGACTTAGGATTAACATGGTAATCTCTAATGGAACATTATCCATAGTTATTCCAAGGCCCTTATTTATAGTTATCTCGGCAATGATTCCGGAATTTATCTTTATTAAATCACAAAGAAAATGATTGTGTGGATGTTCATCAATGCCAAAAATACGGAAATAAAATTTACATCCATTACCTCAAGGAAAAATCCACCCAGACCGGATATGTATGATACAGAAATGATATTATTGGGAGTTTTGAATCAGCAACACTGTGAATCTTCAAGTTTAGATTATTTGGTAAATAGATTATATCGCTGAAACATAAATGCATTGATACACATGAAAACCTTCGCGTGAATGTTGTTTCAGCAACCATGTCGAGAATAATATGCGAATAATCAACCCCATCATAGTTTTATGAAATTAAGCTTCCTGAACGAAATTGGATGAAGTGAATTGAGGAATAATTTAGGATTTCTGGGACTTAAGTGGAGGACTTGAGAGTCTTAAAAAGGCAAAACTAGAAGTGAAATTTCATTTAAGAATACGCCACAGTTCTTGGTAGCCACATAAGATAAATACATGCAACAGAGTACCATAATGAGAAGATTTTTAATTCATTAATATATTTTATAATTATTAGTTAATTCTACAAAGGCAAATGTTATGGTTTCGAAGTCTATAATGTTGAAAATCTGTAGTTATTAGAAAAGATAACCTTTTCGGAGCGGTTGAAATAATCCCGCTCGAACAGCTGAGGTCCGAATTGCGATATTTTCGTCATTCACTTCGAGGAGAAGCTACTCATTGTTTTTGAAGTGATATATTAATTGTCTTGTCTTATTTACGTTGTTAACTCTCACCAAAACGAAAAGGAGACGGGAATCTGACAAAATGGACGTGACAGAGTTACTATCGCATCTGCAAAATATCACTAAACCCGATCCTAATCAAACTAGAATTTACAAAGATGAGTGTGTGTTTTCTTTTGACACACCGGTGAGTGTTAAGTTTCTTTGTGAAATTACCATGTGTTACTTTACAGTAACAAAATATTCGTCCTATTGATAAGATTTTAAGAATGAAAGTGTAATATTGGCTCTAGGAGTTCGACACCGGGTTATATTTATGCTTGAAATCCTACTTGGGAATTGGAAAAGATTACCTTGAGCTTTTTCACCGCAAAACCGGGAATTCAGTTTTTCTTCACATCAAGAGAACGAAAAAAGAGGTATTTAAAGCGAGTTGCGTTTCTAGCAGTTACGTTCTGGGTCAATCTTGACGAAATTATTTCAGCTTCCTCCTGAACAGCCTGGAGATGGGCCAGAGAAGAAAGTTACTCGACTTGCGATTGGGGTTGAGGGTGGATTTGATCCGGATGCTGGTAAAGCAAAATACGAATATGAAGAATCCTACTCCTTAGTCATAATGCCGGGCTTTTACTCTATTCCTTGGCCGGTACCTGATATTCATAAGTCGGTGAGTTCATAACTTAATCGTTGTTTAATTATAATATTGAAATATTTGTTCACCTGTCACATTTGTAGACATTCAAACATTGACTTTAGAGTAGCTTTCCTCTAGATAGCTTGCTTTTTCTTTCACCATGTGTTTAGATCAATCGAGTTCATTGAACGAGTTCACGATTGAGAGCTTTTTTGAAGCTCACAAATGAACTGCTTCCTTTGCTCATTTCTTGGCAAAATTAATGGATTGTTTATGCTTACGTTGTGTTCTAATGTAGATTTCAGAAACTATTCAAGTTATATTAGATGCGGATTCTGCTGCAAAGCTTGCTGAACTGCAGTCTTTAACTGAAACATGGGATGGAGAGATGAGAGTTGTGTCGAAGTAAGTATTTTTATCACTCCGTCAACTATATATTAGTCATGTATCATTTCATTGATATCATGGCCTCTGAAGTAATTGTGCCACTACTTACTAGCGTTTTCAATTCTTTAACTATGTGTGCGTTTATTTTTTTGCCATTAAGTTATTTGCTATTAATATTGGTAATGGTATTTATATCTTAGGCATGCTGAAAATTTGCTGCAGTTGGACAATGGTGTTCGTGTACCTCCTACTGGATGGGTTTGTGAAAAGTGTGACCTCACTCAGAACCTTTGGATGAATCTCACTGATGGCAAGATTTTATGTGGACGAAAATTTTATGATGGCTCTGGGGGTAATGATCATGCTGTGCAGCATTACCGAGAGACTGGTATGTCTTGTTAGACATCTCCCTGACACAGTGCATTAAATAAATGTAGTATGTGATTTGTTCCGACTTAAGATTCATTCAAATGTTAAAATGTGTCAAGGAAGTTTCTGCCGTAATGATTTATATGTCAAAGATGTAAAGGTAAGGATTGCCACATCATCAGAGTACTTAGTGACCTGGAAAACTGAGAATTTTTAGTGCTTGAAAACTCAGAGAAATCTCAAGGGATTTTTGCTTTTTTCCATAAAACTCTGGAAATTTCAAGGCTGGCAATTTTTATTGGAGAAGAGAAAGGGTTAAAACTGTGGCGTAGCTTTTCTTCTGCTCTGCTTCATGTAGCACTGTGCTCACCCTTCATACGTCTTTGTGCTTGGTGCTCTGGGCCCGCATGCCCCTGATCCACCAATGATCTGGTTTTTTTTTTTAGAGTAAAGGGTGATGAAGGAACTGAAGGAGGTGAAATTTAAACCAGAGCTAACTATGTCCACGCCTCAGTCAACTCTCTTTATTTGTTGGGGGAAGTTCGACCACTGATTACAACAGCTCGATTCAAAGCATAAAACTGCATATGGAATAATCCGATAATAAATTATACATTCTCAAGATTCTGTTGGCCAACATGATTCTGTTCTAGTTCTATCTTATAAGAATATACTCCTCAGGAACTAAATCATGGCTGTGGCGTAACCATCTTTGATTCCTACAATTTTTGGTATGAAAATGTATTTTGCATAATATTGCCCTTATATTTGTCAATTTCAATGACAGAGCACTTACAGATTCTTAGTTTGTACAAGAATGAAAAGATAGACTTTGTTTATTCCACATTAACCGCAAATCTTTAATGATGACTTAAGTTTTGTCCCTGAGTAACATTTGGTAGAATTTTATTATTTGACTTTCAATTTCATTGTTAGATAACATATTGTTTATTTGTTCATTGAATTAAAACATGCTCTTTACATGATAAACCTATTCTCTCTTTACTATTACTCAATGTGAGCCCTAAAATATTTGGTGTATCTCACACCAACAAATATGCATATTTTATAGAGGATATTAAAATAAACTGGGTCAGGAAACAAGTGCGCTAATACCCTGGAAAAATGTTACAATTTACCTGGAAATCCTGTAATACTCGAGGAAAAATATAATTGAAATTTGCTTTACACCATTATTACGTACTTCCTTTAACTAGCACATTTGAATTTTCAATGTGCTTGTAAGGAAATTAATGTAATGCATGACCTGACATATTGGCATCAACTTTTCAAGCATGAAGTGCCTTGAGCCAACATGGTTGGGACACTCATAAAATAGCTTTAAAAATAGTAATATATTCCTTGTTTTTGTTTCTCTTGCAGTAAAATTATAAGAATTTTTAAAAATTACTGAAATGTGAAGTTGTAAAATTATTAATTGGTACACTGTGATTTTTAAAACATTGCCGTCACATGTTTTAAAGGTTTCACTTATTGTAGTTACCATGGCATGTATAATAGATTTCACATGATAGAGATAGTTCTGAAAGGATTTTTCTTTTTCATCTATTTTCTATTTTTTCAGTTATTTCCTACTTGTTGTAATACTACAGTTGTAATGGTATATTATTGTGTTTTCTGTGTTTAGGGTGATGGTAGTGTGACTTAATTCTTTTGCACAACAGGTTACCCATTAGCAGTTAAGTTAGGAACAATTACCAAAGAAGGAAAGGCAGATGTGTACAGCTATGAAGAAGATGATATGGTTGAGGACCCTATGCTTGTAAAGCATTTGGCCCATTTTGGCATCAATATTGCTCAATTGGAAAAGGTAAGAGTTATAAAAAAAATGGTGTGCATTTGTGTCTGATAATCAATGAATCTATGATGTGCCTGATTTTTTTAACTTTTCTGTGATCATCATTATTTTTTATTACTTCGGTAAATTGCCTCGAAAGAAATAATAGAGGGATTGTGAAAGTCAGGAGAATTTTCTCTCGCTTTCGATAAAACCTACCTATAACCAGTAGATTACTTTAATTATAATGATTATAACAACTACTTAATTCTTCAACTTTAATTAGCTATCTACCAATGGAATCCTGATGAGACTCTTAATGGTCCATTTTTATTAGGTTTCCCAGGGAGCTTAAGGGGATAGAGTTGATTGTTTCATTCAGTACTATTCATATTTAAGTACTTTTTGCTGGGCATGTCACATCCGTAAGGGCAGGTGCTGCAAAACACAGCTTGCGCTCTTCCTTCATGATATCCTAACATCAGGTGAATCAACTAAGCAAGTCGACGTGATATTCCTTGATTTCAAGGAGGCATTCGACAAGGTTCCTCACAAAAAAATCACATAAATTTGAATCATGCGGAGGTAATTGAAATATAGTGAATTGGATAAGTGACTTACTCAGTGATCAAAAACAAAAAGTAGTCATTGATGGTTTTAGCTCTGATATGGTCGAAGTCACATCCAGTGTTCCTCAAGGAAGTGTGATCTTAGATTCATTATTTGTATTGATGACCTAAGTTCTAGCGTTAGCAGTAAATTAAGATTTTTTGCAGACAATACAGTTATCTATTGTGACATGAGTGAAAAGACAGGCTTTCTGAAGCTCTGTCATTGGACCTTAACAATGTTCATTCGTGGTGCCAGGAGTGGGGGTTAGAATTAAATATCAGCAAATGCACCACAGTTCACTTCCTGTGAAAGTCATCACAAAAATTCCATACCTACACTGTGGGTGGAATAAACATAGAATCTTCAGATACAGTAAAATATCTTGGAATTACCTTTACTTCTGATATATCATGGGGATTACACATACAAAATATATGTTGCACAGCATTAAAGAAACTAGGTTTTGTTAAACGTATAATAGGAAGGTCCTCAGATGAAAAAGTCAAAGAAATATGTTACTAGTTAGGCCACACCTCAAATATGCCGTGAGCATTTGGAACGCTGGTCATTTAACCAAAAGAATTAATTAAATACAAAGGAAAGCAGCTTGTTTCATTAAAAACTGCTACGAGCATACATATAGTGTCTCACAACCTTTAGAGGGATTAAGGTGGGAGCCCCAAGACACTCTGAGGCTGCACGCTAGGCTTAGATTGCTTGAGAAATTCATAACTGATATTTTTCAGAGTGACATAGAGAATATTATCATGACTCCTCACAACATCTCTAGGTCTGATAGATGCGATAAAATAAGAGAGATGTACTTCCGAAAAGATAGGTACAAAAACTTGTTCTTTCCGCGAACGATAAGTGACCACAATAAAAATTGAGCTCCACTTAATACACTCCTATGCATGTCACCATTCATCTAAAAAAAACTTACATCTTTACACGGCTGGTGACCTAACACCCCCTGCCACATGCCCGTGTAACGGCTCGCAGGGAATTATGTAGATGTAGTTGTAGAAGGTTAATATTTCCTGTGATGCGTTCTTGTAATTATTCCATTCATTCATTATAGTACAGATCAAATAGCTTTTCCTTTTTGTTGTTTTATATTGTCTATATTTAAATATCTACATACTAGCTTAAGCCTGTGTTTGTATTTAACTCACAAATAAAGGTTCTCTTTCTTTTCCTTTTTCATTACTTCTTTGCTTTTGAATATCCTGATTGCAAGTTGCCTAATTGAAATTGTTGCGCAATTTACATCTTCCGTCATCGTAATCCAGCAAGCATTTTTGAGCTATACAACAAACATTCTTTTCCTAATATCTTTTATGCCACGTCCTCATTTTAACACAAAAACACAAATTCAGTCATTCCATCCCGACTTTTCCAAACTTCTTACCCCGCGAAACTACAATAATGGGCTGTTAAATGGTGTTTGCATAACAACTTACACAACACAACAATGGGCTTACTTTCAGTTTAATCAACAACAGCTTAGAACAGGTGCCACCCATGCTCTGGCCATCTCACTCTTGCTTGACTTCTGATTTTCTATGCATAAATCAGGTGTTGCCAGATCTCGGCCACCTGCAACTTTGTATGTGAAATTCCAAATATTGTCCACCCTTCAGCTCAAAACTAACACATCTATAAAATAAAATTTGTATAAACATGGACTCATTCGCTACATCTCAAGTCTGCACACAGCCAACACCCAAATACATACTATTATGTGTATGTTATGGGAATTCACTGCACTCTTTGGTTGGGGTAGAGAACATTTTCTCCTGTAATGGCAGATTGCATCTCTTGGGGAAAAATCAAAGGGCCTTCAACCTAGGACTCTTAAAAACCTATTGTTCACCCAAATCGACTTCTTATTCCTAATGTTTAGTCTTAGTGTTTCGGATGACTTAGGCAATGAGTGTCCTCTATTTGCTTCCATTTATGGCATCCATTAGAGTCACATTACACCCCTCCATGAGACTTCTTATGTGATCCCTCTTACATTTTCTGGCTCTCCCTCTCTTTGTTTCTTGGGATTTTCATTTGCATCCACACAATGCCCTGTGAGCCGCCACGTGGATGTGTAGCATGGGGTGTTAGGACTCCAACCGCATCAAGATGTAAGGTTTTGGGAGCTAAAATTATGATGTGTATTTAGTGGAGCTCAGTATTTATTGTGGTCGCTTATTGTGAGTGGAAATAATGAGTTTTTGTACCTATCTGTTGGGCAGTGTATCTCTCTTATTTTATCGCTTCTGTCAGACCTAGTGTAGATGTAGTGAGGCATCATGATAATATTCTGTGTCGCTCTGAAAAATATCAGCTCTGAATTTCTCCAGCAAACTAAGCCTAGCGTGTAGTCTCTGAGTCTTTAGGGGCTCCCACCTTAATCCCAAAAACTCAACTTTTGCGACCATATTTTGGCAGTTAAAAATAAAGCTATGTCTCTCCTTGGCCTCCTCTACCGCTACACAGAAATTACAGATCCACTTGCGTTACGCTCATACTTTTCAACTATTGTCCTTCCACTCATCAATTATTGCTCCCCCATATGGTCCATCTCGGCTACATCTAATATTTTAACTCTCAAGAGTGTTACTAATTTTTTCTGCAAGATAGTAAAATATAGAGTGCCCCATTTTCACAATATGGCAACTGATACCATTTTGTCTACAGTCTCCTTACCTGATCTCCCGAAAGTAATGCTCAAAACTGACCTTAAGCTCATTCATAGCATTCTCAACTCAACTATAGTCTGCCCTGAACTGATCTCTAGCATCAGTTTTCGAATCCCATCTAGACCCACCCGCACGCACTCTCTACTCCACCTGCCCATTCCCAGGTTATCCTTGACCAAACGCTCCCTCCACTTCCGCCTCTCCTCCCTGATAAATTCTCTTCCTACCAACATTGATCCGTTTTTGCTTTCATCCAACACTTTTACACAACGTGCTCTTTCTCATTTCGCTAGCAATACTTAATCGCTTCTCTCCGCTGGGCCCCTTAAAAAAAATGTTCTCCATGGTGAATACTCATTCTGAATTTCGTCTAACTTCATTACTTCTCACACTCATCTCAGTATTTTCCCCTGATACAAAAGCATGCGTGGTGTCCGACACTTTTTATGGGCAAGCACTCCCCTCCATATTGTGTAACTGGTCTTATAATGTTCTTGTACACTTAACCCTTGAATTTTGGGGACATTCTTATGTTAAAGGTGATACCCTTTATCTCTCTACATTACACCCTTGTTGAGAAAATTTGTATATGGTTCTCCTTATCTACCTGTCCATTGTATTGCCACATTTAAGTAAGGTCTTTAAATTCAAAGTATTGTGAGAAAGCCAAGTCCTTAATATGTTTTCTTGGTTTTTTCTGCCTAATACATGGATTTTTCAGTGCAAGTACTTGGTCTTTGATGTATCTAATTATTTTTTAAGCCTGTGCCTTTCCAGTCTTTGGTGCCATGTGTATGTTTTCATTTGAAACTTTTCAGCACACTCCATCACCACATTATCAGCAAACATTGTTGTCCACACAGTGTTTCTACCTGTATATATCTGGTTATTGTGGCCATTATCATATTAATGAGGTACGGACTGAGTACTGAGCCTAGAAGGTGCCCTACTTTTTCAGCAAAGCTGTTTCCCCTACTGCTGTTCAGATAGCCATTCTTATGGCATCGTACATATCTGTTATTACTTCCTCATACTTTTCTGCTCCTCTTTCTGTTCTGAGAGTCTACCTCAACTACCCAGGTCTACTAACAATATTGGGATCAGGTTGGTGTGGTGGCTAGAGTACTGGCTTAACCATATGGACGGCCAGGGTTCAAATCCCTGCGCAGCAGGATGTTTTTCAGAGAAAACCCAATCCTTACTTGAGTGTCTTGTGGAGGGCACTTCAAATACAGTAGCCTCGTCCAGAAACCCCGTCTGTAGGATGAGACGTTAAACTGTGGTCTCCTTGGCACCTTACGTTAAGAGCAGGCTTATCCCGACACCAGGTTTCTATCCACCCTTCCTCCCTTACCTGTCCCCTGTGGCACATATGACCATAGCTGTAGGTCGCCTCCCCAAAATCCAATCCAACTAACAATATTCAGATGCAAAAAGGTTAGAAGACGTGCAATCAAATTTGTAAAAACCTTGCAATCATGTACTTCCATTGTTTCAGCCATTTCAATGTGCCGAAAGATTTTGGGCTTGGGAGACTGGGTCATTGAGGGATATTATTTCAAATCATAGACTTACTCTGATTGATTATTTGATAGTTATGGTATATCTATTTCTCTCAATGGCTGTGTCAGTGAGTGGCCTCAGTTTGAATGTATGCATTTGTTTTACAGACTGATAAGTCTATGGCTGAGCTTGAACTGGACTTAAATCAGAGATTTGGAGAGTGGGTGGCTATGCAGGAGTCCAGCTCAAAGCTCACTCCTTTATATGGTCCAGGACACACTGGCCTTGTTAATCTTGGTAACTCCTGCTATCTTAACAGTGTCATGCAGGTCATCTTCTCAATTCCTGATTTCAAGAAAAGGTAAATTTAATATGTATCATTGGTTTAGTTTTTTAATGCAATGGATCAGATTTTGACCCATCGATGGTGTGCATAAGATTTATTTTCCATCTGCCCTTAGAAAATGTTTACTTTTTCATCTGCAATAATGTAATATCAATTGTGTATTAATTTAAGATTGCCTGAAGTATATGATGTACCATCTCCTGCATGCTAGTTTTTAAAATTTGCAATATTTGTTGTAATCCTAATCTAAAATATTAATCTTCATGATTGGAAGTGGCTTATGTTAGTTCTGAATGTTAAATCCTCAGCCAAAATGGGCTAAGAAAATGAATGTATATGAAGCCTGTATCTATTCTGCAGTAACATTATGTTTCTTCCAGATTTGTGGAAAATGGGCTTGATATAATCAAAGAATTTCCACCTGATCCTGCCTCAGATTTTAATGTTCAAATGTAAGTAAGCTTTTTATTTTTAGCTTCGTTTCTTTTTCTTTAGCTTAGTTTCAGAGCTGTGTGTACATGCTTGCATCTATGGAAGTTCTTTTAAATGTAACATCTTTTTATATGTGAGTGGCTAATCAGGGATTAATATTTCTTGTCTTTGCATGGTGATCTGCTTAAACCTATTTTTTTAGGAAAATTATGAAAACATTTTCTGTACATCGTAGTAAATAAAATAATTTGTGAAGGAACGCAATTTTAATGATTCAAGTGAAAGGGACATTTTCCCCTTAAATGAGTGCTAAGATTGGCTATTAAGATTACAGCAGGAAATATCTGAGATAAGCATTTGGGTAAACTTTGACATAGTTTTTTTCAAAAAACTACTGAACTTGCTGTAGATTTAACATAGTCACCTCCTAGTGATCACACAATTGTGTGACATTAACGATGAAAAATCCATTTGCCTGGACTGGGAATCAAACCCAGATCTGTCCATTTTGCACCAAGTGTTTTAACCAGTTAAGCCTTAGCTTTGCAAAACTTTTCCATTGTGCTCAGTAATTAACAAAACTTTGTAGATTTTACTTTGAATATTTATTGGACTATCAGTTTCTTTGAATAAATATTCTTCATCAAATTTACAAAGTTTTGTTAATTCCTCAGCACTGAGGTTACAAAGCAGGAATAAAGAATAGAAATGGATGAGATTGTTTTTAAACCAGTCAAATGAAATATGTGTACAAGGGTTGACTTTCAGATATTGTAAGTAAGGAGGGTTAGTACCTCCCTTAAACTTCTTGCTGTGAATAAATAGGTTTTTGGTGTAACTTTATGGAAGATAATCAAGACGCTGATTGAATTCGTATTCCACACCTTTATTTCTGGCCATGATTGTGTGAGTCATTGTCATTCCCAAGGCACATTGGCCAGCCTTTCGTAAATACTTCAACAACATACTCTGAGTTTATGATTAAACTGAAGAATTGCAATAAATCATCTTATTGGTGGTAACTGCTGTCTTTAGGCAAATTGGCATAAATAATCTACAAAAACATGGCTAAAAATGGTTTTAAAATCTAATTAGTTATCCATCAACAGCTAATAAAGTTTTATCTATTACAGAATATTGTGTTTACTGTAGTGATAAAGTCATCTTTATGCCTTAACACTAGGAGGACAGAGGGGACATTTTTTACCAGTTTTGGTTTTTGTGATTTACTATTATATTATGTCTGCATCAATCAGGCTAAAACTCCATGACTTTTCATCATTTAGGTTAGAGATTATTCTGCAGAAATATTTTTCATTGACATTTTTAATGAAAAAATGTGTTATTTTGCTGTTTTGTTTGATGTTTAATCCGTAAAAATTGAGAAAAAATTCTACAATGCATAAAAAAATATAACATGCCATCAGAGATCATTTTTGACCGTCCTGTAAGGGTGGTTGTCAATATCCATCCTTCTAGTGTTATAATAATAATAATAATATTCTTGATTCACCTTTAGCATAAATACATATGATAGGTGTCGTCAAGGTATGGTACATGTGGATAATTGCATTTCAAATTAATTCAAAATTATAATTGAGTAAAATAAACATCTCATAATTGAGGAACATAACAAGGCAGATCATGTCAATACACTTAATGAAATACCTTAGAGTTTTAGGCTGGAGACATCTAGGTTATAATATTCCTCTAGGGAATATAATGGGTTGGATGTAAGCCAATCTCGGAGAGCCTTACAGAAGCCCACACTAGAGGCTGACTTGGCAGAAATTGGGAGTTAAAATGCAACTCATGTGATGCATGGTGTATTTGCCAAAGAGGAGGAAGTTTTTTGTCTATGTGAAGGAACATGAGAGGTGTTTAATAAATTGTGATTTTTGTCAGAGTGGGGACATTGCTGTGATTTTAATATGGATATATTCTATGTACCATGTGAAGGAAGAAAATTGGATTTTATAAAATAATTTTAAACTATTTGTTTATGATGTGTCAATCTGGTGAGTGACCACACAATTGATAATCATTCTCCATCTCTGACATTAATAATGCTTGGGGTGCTTTCTAACCACCTTTTAGAGGCAGATTAGAGCACATTGTAGAAGATTGGAACACATGAGTGCACATTCCAGTTGATGATTGGAACGATCTATGCTTCAGTGTTTGCCAAACCTTGGGATGATGTTCAGTTTTATAGAGAAGTGACCAACCAAATCTCTTGAAAGATTAAAATCCGAAATAATATTTATTTTCTTCGAGTATTCATCAAAATTACTGTGGATGTTGAGATATTCCTGTTTTATTACTACATATTTTTCATCATCACAAGTTTTTCATGCTAGTGTGTACATACTAAAAGAGGTGAACTACAGGGAAGATGTGTTTCAATTTGTTCAGTACAGTAGGCATCACAGATGGCATTGGAAAACCCTCTGCAAGAACATTAAAGCAGTATATAATGTATATATGATTCAAAAGCACCCATGTCATAATCTGTGCTGTGTACTTTCATGTATTTCTTCTTCTCTCATTCACTTTGGAAAACAAACCTTTTTATCCCTCCCAGTGCTCTCCAGTTACAACATCAAAATCTCTTATTTTCCTCCCTTTTTCTCTCATCTTCACTCACTTTGGAAAATAAACCTTCCTCACTCGCAGTTCTCTGAGCTGTTGTTCATAAGAACTGCATAGAGAGCTACTCAAAACCATGGCAGAAGTAAAAGTGTGGAATTCTCAAATTCATTGTGATTGGTAGCTGAATTCTTTTAAATACTGATATAACAGAAACTGATGCCTTTATTTGCTCTGTTATGGGTGAAGTTATTTTCGTAATGATTAAAAAACAAAGCCTCTCGATGTGTGATGAGATTTCATTCAGGCAACCCTTTTTCATCACATTCTCCTCACTTTTCCCCAGGGCAAAGCTCGGCCTCGGGCTGTGGTCTGGGAAGTATTCCCAGGCCCCACCTGAGGATACCAAAGAAAATGACAACCAACCGGGTATTAAGCCACTGATGTTCAAGACACTCATGGGAAGGGGCCACCCAGATTTCTCTTCCAAAAGGCAGCAAGATGCCCAGGAGTTCTTTTTGCATTTCATTAATGTGCTGGAGGTAAGTGACGATGCTTATTGATTTTACAAGGTATATATTTTCATGTGTGTCAAAACTTGCAGTAATGCAGCATGCTGGTAAGTGATGGAAAACACATTTCAGTCAAGAATCCATGTGAAAAATACATTGTGTAATAAAGAGATGAAAGCAGTCAGTCCTTCCCTTGTAATGTAAATCTATTGATTGAAGGTGTTTACTTAATGATATGATCTTATTTGTTTATGCTAGCAATGCTAATTATGATCACATCTCAACTTGAAATTGATTCATCAAACATGTGACCACTTTGATTACAATGTTGTCATAATTATTTTTTGTATGAAGATTCATGCAACTTCTTTTATTAATTAAAACTTATGCTTTTCTTTGAAAAAAATGATGGCGAATTATGACTATGTTCATCTAATCAACTTGTGTGCTGGGGTTTGAAATTTTTTTTGAATCATCAGGAAAGAAACAGGGTTCAAATTTACTTAAAATATTTGGTGTAAACTATAATGATAGTTTCCTTTTACTTAACTTGCTGGTCTTCAAAAGCTATTCTACAATCCATTTTTCAATTCTAAGCTCAGTTATGGTGCAGTTGCTTGGGGTGGTTGTTATGTAAAGTTCATTTGGTTAGCCTTTATCGCTCAATACAGTATCATTCAGATTATCTCCAGAAAAAGTATTGTCATTCCAGTTTCTATCTGTATGTATTGTAGTTTAAAACTGTTCCCTCCTAGTCATTTGTAACTTTACAAGGCCCTATAGAGTATGTTCTTTTAAGAAGTGGCATGGACTCTTTTCTGTTTAAGGGTGCTGTATACCATGGCCACAAATGCTTCCACAGGTATTACACACTTTTATTTTTTGACTCTTCTTTGCTACTTAAAGTGAATCTGTTTCTGAAGGCCTCTAGAATAAGGATTAATAATCACCATAAGTGTCATCAACTACGGAGAAATGTGATAATCTGGCGATCACAATGATGCTTAAGGTGTATATTTCTAAATTTTTTGCACTTGTAAAACAGAATCCTTCATCTCATTGGAGACTCTATAAAATGTTGAAAATTACATATTATAATGTCACTGTGAATATCCTCAAGAACCTATGCATTGCATCTTCCTTTTTGAGATGAGTGGATCTGTTTTCCAGCACAGGGAATGGATGGGAAGGCAAAGATCTCTCTTAGACTTTGGCAGAAGCCAAAACTAAAATTTTGAGGTGACCTTAGAAGAATACTATTTCATTTTAATACTAAAAGGCTCTCATATCTGTATTCAAAAGATATTTTGTACAACCTGCCCCTAACTTGTATATTAAATTACCTCGACATTGTGAAAGGTTATCAAAATGTATTGTAATTCTTAAAAAAATGTGAAGATATGGCTGCTTTCTTATGAAAGTTTGAAATTTTTTAAAGGTGAATCAAATGTATTTGTCTTCATTATTTTTAGATATATATATTGTCATGATCATATAAGTGATGTATTTTTTCAATTATTCATGTATTATGTATGTATTTCATATTGATGTCATTGTACACTTCTTAGCTCTCATATCATGATGATACCTCTCTAGGGTGTTCCTTTGATGCTACCTTTAAGTTTTCACGTCTTTATTTATGTCTGTATATTTTCCATGTGTACTTGAGCAACAAATGTCTGTCTTTTCCTCAGACATTCCAATGCTGTATTTTAGTCTCATTAGTGAACATTCAAACTAAAATGAAATATCCATAAATTGAATCTGACTATTCCTATATGGAAGTTATACACATTAAATTTTGTCCGTGAGCATACATTAGTATCACTAAATCATTTTCATTAATGTTATGGTGAAGATTCCTTTTATATATATTACATGACTGCTTTTCTGTAATTTCTGTTGCTGAAGTGCTACTAATATGAGTGTTGATTTTGAATCACCTCAAGTTGGTCGTGGCTAAATTTTTTATGTAGTTACTGGTAATCACTCATTTCTCATTAGTCATGTACTTCATACATATTTATCAGATCTACTAATATCATTCTTTCTTTTTAACATAACTAGAGAAATAGCCGGCACAGGGTCAACCCTGCAGATTGTTTCAAGTTCAGGGTTGAAGATAAGTTTCAGTGCAGTAAATCTCAAAAGGTTTGTACGATACAAATTGATGTTTTTATGTAGTGTGTACAAATTCTTAAAAATATTTTGCTGCATTATTTTTGTGAAATGCTTTGTTCTTGTTATTCTGTGTTGGGAAATTCCTGGAGAACTCATGTTTTATATATAATTCTTCATTATTTGTAGTTCATTGAAATTGCGTAACTACATAGTCTTAAGTCATTTTAATTCCTGCATTTTTAATTTAATGTAGAATATTTGAATAAAAGTTGTCCATTATCAGCTCACAAAGGATCATTTCCCATCATTTTAATGTTATTACATATATGGATTAATAAGTACTCTGTTTGATGCTTTGTTTTATAAAAATCTCATTTAAATTAGTTGTAATGCTTAAATATAAATAATCTCTAGAATGAAGTATATGATGCATTTTTCTAGATACGACTAAGGTTTAAAAAGGATTATTTTTTTCTAGGTCAAATATACTCATCGCACTGAGTATAGTTTACCTCTGCCCATTCCGCTAGAAGCAGCTACAAATAAAGAGGAGGTTGCTGCTTATGAGGAAGCACAGAAGCGAGAGAAGGAAGAGGGGCTCACTGCTGCTAACAGAGGGTAATTTTTCAAAATTATTCCTTTCTGAAATGCTTATATGTCCAGTAGTTTGCAAGAAATCATTCTATCTGGCTTGAATGACATAATGCAAGCCAGCTGCTAATATTACAGTAAAGACAAATGGTCAATAGTAATCTATTACATACTTCTGCCTGATTAATTAGAAATATCCATCCTGGAGAAAGAGAAACAGAAATACTGGTTAACATTTCTACACTTTCAATCACTTCTCTTTCAACTACCACTGTTTCCGTTTCTCTCTCTTCCAAATGTGTATATTTGAATATGCATGGGTATAGTTAAATTGCTGTGACAGGTTGCATTACTTAGTTAATCTGAACAAACAAGATCCAAAAAACGCAGTAGTAATCTCATATGTGTTTAACGGAATTGTACTGATGCATGATATAATTGAGATTTTCAGGAATTTGAGCTACAGTAAACCTTCTCATATCAGGAGGTTAAGTTCCTTTAAATAGCTGTATATGATAAAATGGTGACAACTGAAACAAGTATTTATATGGAGTGGAGAAAATAGAGTATTATTCCTCAATCTCAGTGCACAATGTTTAATTCAGCATGACGTTTAATGGCTATTTATTAACCTAATATTGTGTGAAATAAGTATGTAGTTGTGCATTCCTAACCTAAGATTTATTGGTTTTTTTACGTGGTAGGGTCATCTTGGAATGTCCAGGTCAATGAAAACATCCTTGTAAATTGAGAAGTTTGTTCTTCTAGAAATCATTTGTAAATTATTGACCATATTTTTATGCTGTGGTGTTCATAGAATTAAGGTGGTCCTGGCCTCAGAGCCACTGATTCCAGAAATTCTGAAAACTTAAATATAGCATCTTTGAAGTGCGTTTTATAAACTGGGATGAAATAAATAATTTATCTGGCTAGTTTTACTGTAATTCAGCCCTGTTAAGTGAAGATTTTAATATGGAGCTCCAAAGGAATGTTCTCATATTACAGTTGAAATGCATCAATTTGAACAAGAAAGTGCTTAAGTTTTCAATTCTAACTGTATAAGAAGTGGAAAATTCTGGAAAATTGAATAAGATTAAGGAATATTACCTCCTATTCATCTCTAGTTATTAAGAGTATTATTGCTGTAATTTAATGCAAAGTGCTGTTTCCATACAAATGGTGCTGCAGTCACCTCCTATGGCTGGAAATGTGTGGTCATTAAAAACTACCCCTAAAATAACCTGCATATTTTGTAGGTTACTGTTTTTTTTAATAGGTAACCCATATCATAACTGCTACTCATCTGTCTGATAATGCATCCCTCATAACAACTAATATCTAATGCATCCCTAATAAGTAATATCTCAAGCCACACTCTAGCAGAGGTGGGGTTCAGGTTTGTGGAACATGCGCAGTGTAACATCAAATGCATACAATACAGAAGACGTCACCATTATAGAGAGCAAAAGGGTACCTATTGCCATAACTCTATTACCATAAGGAAATGATAAATGTGTTGTAACTGTCCCAGAATTCGACAGGTTCACTACTTCAGACATTGTTTCAAATCCTTGAAAATATGCAGCAAATGGTGAGTGTACATGACAAGTTTGTTCTGATCATTAAATCTAAAACAGTGTCTTACCAAGAAAAAGTAATTTATTGTGAGACTGATATTTTAGGGTCTACTGTTATTGGAAAAAAACAGCTGACTGCTGGATAGTAGCATAATTTTGCATAAATGTATATAAAAACTAATTTTTTTAAGTATAAGGTATAAAAATTAATAACCTTCTACTGGGGGGTTAACCTGGTATAATAATAATAACTTTATTGGCCCTGTAGGTGTACATGAAGACATAAGGCAAGTCAAGTTTATGAATATAAGGCAGGGTAAAATATAAGTACATACAGAAAGTACATGGTGCATTATATATGACAGTGAATACAAGAAGATGATATCACATTTTTCCCCTGTGTTAATATTATATATTAATAAAACTATTCTCACTTAATACATATTCTCTGTCAACCTTGTTGCTTTACACACAATATAAAAATATAAGAGATGCTTTATCCCTTTTTGCAATACGGTTCTGTAAATTAATATTCTCCAAGAAATGATTGTATTCCACATTTATACCACATGCTTACATTTTGAATGCTATTATTTTTTTAGAATTCATGTTGTACTTTAGTTTAAGATTCTGATCCAGCAGAGTTTAACATGCACTTATTGAGAGTTGTTTCAAAAATTTATCCCTGATTTTTTTATCCAGTTGGGCATCCACTAGTGGTTATGTATGTATCTTGACATCTGATGTAGAACTCCCATTTCTTTTCAGAGAGCCAAGGCCAGTTGTGAGGCCAAGGATCAAGTTGGAGTCTTGTCTGGAAACTTTTGCCCGTTCAGAGACAGTTGACTTTTATAGTACAGCTGTTAATCAGAATACTAGTGCTACAAAGTAAGTATTCCATAAAATTTAAGGGAAATACTTGTGTGTGAATTCACATCAGGACATAGAATACCTGAAATATAACTCATTTACCCTAAAAACTTTTGAGAGTATGAACTGCTGACTTTAATTTCTATTGGTTTTTGTTTGGTATTCGCGCCACTTATTTGTTTTGTTGGCCACTAGAGGGCAATTCATGGTGTGCCATTTCTTGTTTGGTCCGTTAGTGACAAGTTAGTCGCTCTTCTGATATGAGAGAGAGCGCCTCGTCGGCCAGGAAGTCAATCACCTGTAGAAGACCACGCTGGGCAAGTCACAAATTGCTCAAGGCCATTTCATTTCATTTACTTCATACAGTCCACCAGTATTTTTTTGTGTATCCAGTTTTGTTCATTTCTGTCTCTCGTGTTTCTCCCAATCGCAGGCGAAAAAGAGAACATTTTTTTGGTCCTTCGAGCCGGATTTCGTGGTCTTGTAATACATTGTGTGAGGCCTACTTATCTTGGGAAAGGTATCTTCGGCTACGCAGTTTTCAGGTCTTCTTTTCTCATAATACTTAGAGTTTTGAATCTTATTGTAAACTTGCGTTACTTTTTCTGCGCTGTGAACTAATATCTTTGGTGTGTTTTACAATTTGTGTATCTTGCAAGTTATAGATATTCTTGGTCGAATATTATTCAATGTCTTAGGGTAGGTTCTTGATTCACGTTATCATGTCTTCTGATGACGAAAGGCAAGCTGATCACGGTGCTGCATGCGATTCTCGAGCTATTCGTGCGCTGAATTGGCTGTATAGTATCACTAAGAATAGGCGTGATGCCATTGTTAGAACTATCGAGCGGTTGTATGTAATGTCAACAAAGATGTTAGCCACAGAGGAGAAATTATCTGTCTTCTTAAGTAGATATTCGAACCTGCAAGATGATTTTAAATGGTTTCTTGCAATGACGAACGTGTTGAGTGAGTTGGCATTTGATTTGAATTTAAACGTGGTAGTGTCCGAACTTGAGTTGGAGGAACGCATTGAATGCCTCTATCATAAAATCAATGCGGTTGCGAGTCGAGTAGTAAAGGGGGCTCCTTCAACCTCATGGGAAGGTCAGTCTTTGTCACCTCCCTCACCACGCCTACCGAATATTAGTATTCCTGTTTTCGATGGGAACCTGGCTAATTTCAAGCAATTTTTTAATGTATTTACGAGCTTGATTGACTCAAATCAAAGTCTAACTGATATAGAGAAGTATTATTATCTTTTATCTAGCCTAAAGGGTCAGGCATTAGCTTTAGTTTCAAGCCAACGTATCATTTCAGATGACTACGCAATTGCTTGGCAGACATTAGTCAAACAGGATGAAAATAAAAGGTTGCTGGCTTTTCATTATCTGGATAAATTATTCAGTTATCGTGTTAATGGTGAGTCAGTTGATGCTTTGCAAAACTTTTTCGATGTTTTTTTGGAGAATGTTAATGCCTTGGACACAATGAAAATTCTGAATTTGTCAGTTTATTTTGTTTTATATTGCGGCGAAAGCTGTGGACAAATCTGTCAAATGACTGTTTGAAATCGAACACCATGGCATTGATTTCCCTTCTATAGCACGTCTCATAGAATTTGGACGTAAATATGTCAGCATTCTGAGGACATCTGGTTGCGAGCAAATTAAATTTGATTCCGTGAAGGGTTCCGTTGTGAATAAAGGAATGTTTCAAAGGACAACATTAATTGCTACGTCTCAAGCTGATCGCATTAACAGGATTAAATGCCAGCTTTGTGATTCGCAACATAGACTTTATCGATGCTCACAATTTTATGCTCTTGATGCATTATAAAGGAGGGACTTCATCAAATCTAAAGGGATTTGTTTTATTTGTTTAGCCAGTGTTTAGCCAATTGTTTGGCAAAGTGCCAAGCCATTGTTTAGCCAAGTCCATAGAGTGTACGTCTAAGTACAGGTGTAGGTAATGCTCTCATAGGCATCATTCACTCTTATGCACGAAAGAGAATACAGTTCAAGGTTCAAAATCTAAGTCTGATAAAGTCAGTGAAGTAACGAAACATGCACTTAGCAGTGGCACTTCAAGAGATTTGTCTGAGGAGGCTCGAATTTCCTCCCTGGTAAATAATTCCATGGTAAACTCGATGTCTTGTATGACAGATTCGAATGCTCAGCCGGCCGCCATTCGTTTAGGCGCCACTGTCGCACTAGTTCAGACATATTATGGAACCGTTGAACCTTTGAGGATGATAATTGATCCAGCATCACAGGCTAGTTTCATAACAACCGATTGTCAACAAAGATTAGGGCTGTTTCCAAGAAAAATGAGCGTTCATTGCTTAGGATTATCAGGTACTCCTGTGTGTACCACTCACGGTGTCACTTTATTTGTAATGAGGCCCAGTAATAATGGCAAAGAAATTCTGGTATCTGCAATTGTCATTCCTTAAATTACCTCTAGGCAGCCTTCTTTTACTGTACCTGATTCAGTTCATGGAAAATTTTCTTCATTGGATCTGGCAGATCCTAATGTTTTCAAACCAGGGCCAATTGATTTCTTGCCTGGTGCTGATTTATGCTCTGAAATTATGACTGAAGGTCCCATACTTCGACAAGAAGGTCTTCCGAGTGCATGGCCCTCAGTTTTTTGATACATTCTTTTGGGCCCAATTGCAACAAGAATATCTAACCACATTTCGAACATTCAATTTGGAACTGTCACTACTTGTGTTACGTCTGTGGAAAATGATTTGAGCGTTTCCTTACAAAAGTTTTGGAGCATTGAGGAATTGCCTACCATTAATAATATTTCTCCTGAGGACAGAATTGCTGAAGAACAATTCAGTACCTTACATTATCAAAATCCTGATGGGAGTTACGTTGTACCTTTGCTATTAAGAGAGACTGACCTCTTATTACCTTTTGGGGGTTCCCAAATGCAAGCTATCAATCGATTTACTAACTTAGAGCGTAAATTGAAACAGCATCCTGAACAATATGTTGAGTATATAGCCTTCTTGAAGGAGTATCTAAATCTTGGACATATGTCACCTGCTGAATGCGGATCGGGGAAATACTACATACCACATCATGCAGTGATAAAACCTTTCAGCGGCACCACCAAAGTTCGAGTAGTATTTGATGGGTCATCCAAGGCCAGCTCAGGCAAGTCACTGAACGAATATCTCTTAAAGGGACCCAAGTTACAACAAGATATTTCAGATTTGATTATTAGAGTTCGCATACATCCGGTAGCACTAGTGGCGGATATTTGCAAAATGTACCTGATGATTCACTTACTGCCTCAGCACAGGGATTATCAACATATTATTTGGCGATCATCCGACAATGAATCCCTTCAAGAATATAGACTAAACATAATTACTTATGGGCTCTCTTCATCCCCTTATCTAGCAATTCGTACCTTGAAGCAATTATCTAAAGATGAAGTTGAGAATTTTCCGCTAGTGTGTTCTGTCTTATCACAAGATTGCTATGTGGATGATCTGTTGACGGGCGCATCGAGTGAATCTGCAGCTATTGAGCTAATTAAAGAGTTACAGAGGCTATTGCAGTCTGGTGGATTTCAACTCAGAAAATGGTCTTAGAATATCTCTGAAGTGTTACAGGACTTGCCTATTGAGTTATGTCAATCTGACATATATTTCAGGCAAGAGGGTGACCAACTGACGAAGGAATGAGGAGTTCTTTGGGAACCTAATTCAGACACTTTCTCGTATCATATCAATATCAGTGAGACCTCTTCGAGCAAGAGAGGTATCCTTTCAACTATCGCGAAATTGTTTGATCCTCTTGGATGGATATCTCCTGCACTTTTCTGGGCTAAGAGTTTGATGCAGGAATTATGGAAGCTTAACGTAAGTTGGGATGATCCTATACCACCTCATCTGCTTAATGTATGGGGCAATTTTGTCAATCAGCTTCCAGCTTTGTCAAACATTAAACTAAAACGATTTGTAGCTGAAAATTTATCTGGGAACATAAATGGAGAATATAATCTGTTGGGGTTCTGTGATGCCTCGGAGAAAGGATATGCAGCAGTCGTTTACTTACGTAGTGGGGACCTCGACAAGCAAGGCCAAGTATCCTTACTCATGGCTAAAACAAGAGTAGCACCAATTAAAACAATCTCGATTCCACAATTAGAGCTTCTTGGTGCTGTGTTGTTATCGGGATTGATTGAGATTGATTTTAAATCTTTATCAACATGTATCACTATATCCTCTGTCTACGCATGGAGTGATTCTAGCGTAGTATTATCTTGGCTTAAAACACCTCAGCATCTCCTGAAAACATTTGTGTGCCATAGGGTATTGCGTATTATTGATTCTCCAGTTAAAATAACTTAAAATAAATAATATATCTACAAAATGTAACCCTGTGGATTGTGCAAGTCGTGGTCTGTTGCCCTCACAGCTAATAAGTCAAGTTTTGTGGTGGAACAGTCCTTTATGGGTATCTTTTCCTCGTGATCACTGGGAAATCAGTACTCCAAAAGATATCAATCTCAACAAACTGCCCCAGTCCAAATCCCATGGGTCAGTTTTCATGATTCATACCACGACGCATATAGATCTATCTTTCATTGATAGATTTTCTTCGTTATCACGGCTTCAGAGAGTAATTGCTTATTGTTTACGATATATTGCTTATATTAATCCAATGCGTAAACGGACTCCAGAGGAATTTTAACCTTATCGGAACTTTCTGAAGCATTAAATGTTTGCATTCATGCCACTCAAATGTTCTTTTATGAACGAGAGATAAAACAACTTAAATTGGGTTTGCCTTGCTCTACCGCTATCCAGAGACTAGTCCCATTTCGTGACCCCCATGGTTGTATCAGGGTAGGCAGTACATAAAATCGTTCCTGTTTGGGTTATGAAAAAAAACATCCATTACTGCTTCCTAAAAACTCTACTTTAACTACTCTAATCATAGACTATTATCATAGGACTTATAATCATTCAAGTTCCGCTACTCTTTTGAATTTTCTATCTCAAAAGTTCTGGATTGTATCTGCCAGACAGGCAATTAGAACGCGCATTTATAAATGCACTATTTGTTTTAGGTTGAGAGCAACCCCTACAGTTCCATTAATGGGTGATCTTCCAACTTCCAGAGTACTGCCAAGTCGTCCCTTTCATCATACGGGGGTTGATTTTGGTGGTCCTTTCTATATAAAAGAATCCCTTAGAAGAAATGCCAAAATTTCTAAGGCATATTTGTGTTTATTTGTTTGCTTTGTCACCAAAGCTTGTCATCTGGAAGTAGTTTCCAATCTGTCTACAGATGCTTTCCTAGCTGCCTTTGACAGATTCATATCACAACGAGGATTATGCTCTCATATGTATTCTGATTGCAGCACAAATTTTATTGGATCCAATAGATATCTACTCGGTATCAATAAGGAATTTCAAGATTTCTTTATAAAGGATGATATTACTGGTGTGCTTATAGATGAACATATTACTTGGCATTTTAATCCACCAGCTGCTCCCTACTTTGGAGGTCTATGGGAGGCAAACATGAAGAGTGCCAAGAATATCTTGAGAAGGATAATTGGGGAATGGTCATTGATGTTTGAAGAATTGTCCACTGTGTTCACTAGAGTTGAAGCTACTCTCAACTCACGGCCACTAACCCCACTATCAACTGATCCAATTGAATTTCAAGCGTTAACTCCAGGACATTTTTTAATTGGTGCACCACTTCTTAGTCCTCCAGAGTCTCCAATGATTGACGTTAACTGTAGTAGGTTGTCTCGATGGCAATTGGTTTGACAAATAGCGCAGCACTTCTGGCAGAGATGGTCAAAGGAGTATTTGCATACTCTACAGATGTGTTCAAAATGGTTTAAAGTGCAGCATCGAGTACAGATTGGAAATTTAGTGTTGATCAGGAGTGATAAGACCCCTTATCAGCTTTGGAAATTGGGAAGAGTATTAGAAGTATTCCCAGGTTGAGAGGGTTTGGTCCATGTAGTCAATGTTCGTCATTCACATGGTATACTCACTCGACCTGGTAAAGTTACCAATTGATTCCTAGGAAATCAGCTAGGAATATTTTAGTTAATTTCTTGCCTTAGTTATTATTAGGTAAAGTAGGGTAGCTCTATATCCTATTCCATGGGCATCCAATCCATCGTCAAAAGCCTTTGGTGATCGCCCCCTCCAAAGTGAAGATTTTCGAGTATCCTTTCCTTTTTCTTAACTTACCCTTTATTTCTAACATCCTTTGAGCTACCCATGAGAGGAGACTATTTTGGTTTCAATTACGGTTTTCTTTAGCATAGATTGTTTTTCTTTTCTTTCTGTTATTCCTTATGATGCATATGTTTTTAGCCTCATCCCAAGATAAGTAGCAAAACATTATTTTTTCTATTAACTAAAAAATTTGATTCTCAAATTTTGGTGGGCGGTATGTTTGGTATTCGCGCCACTAATTTGTTTTGTTGGCCACTAGAGGGCAATTCATGGCTTTATTTTACCGGACATCTATTGGGAGTTTTTCTTTTGTGTACCATTTCTTGTTTTGTCCGTTAGTGACAAGTTAGTCGCTCGTCTGATACAGGAGAGAGCATCTCGTTGACCAGGAAGTCAATCACCTGTAGAAGACCACACTGGGCAAGTCACAAATTGCTCAAGGCCATTTCATTTACTTCATACAGTCCACTTATTTTTTCGTGTATCTGGTTTTGTTCATTTCTGTCTCTCGTGTTTCTCCCAATTGCGGGCGAAAGAGAGAACAGTGTTGGACTGTGGGAATTGTAGAAACCTTTTTTGTACCTTTTGTTTAGTGAATTTTGCAAGTATTAAATGTTGTCTAGAATCAGTTACCAAGCAATGTGTCTTTCAAGGAAATCTAATGGCTGTCTCCTCAAGGGGATCAGGTTGGTGTGGTGGCTAGAGTAATGGCTAAACATACGGACGGCCAGGGTTCAAACCCCTACAGAGGAGGATGTTTTTCAGAGGAAGCCCGATCCCTACTTAAGTGTCTTGTAGACGATACTTCAACTGCAGTATTCTGTCTGTCAGATGAGACATTAAGCCATGGTCCCCTTGGCACCTTTTGTTAAGAGCAGGCCAATGCCAGGTTTCTATAAACCCTTTGTCCCTTACCAGTCCCCTGGCGCAAATGGCCTTAGTTGTTCCTTCCCAAATATCCAATCCAACCCTGTCTCCTCAAATTTACAGCCTTTAAATACCATTAATAACTCAATATCTAACAACCATTTGAGTTTTTAAAAAGTTATTATGTGAAATTTTTTATGCATAACTCTAAGTAGTCCTTATTTTACCCGAATTGGAATTGGTCCAATATCATACTGTGATTACATTGTCTGATGTGGAATGACCATGTTGTAATTGTTAGAGCAAGAAATTTTCTCATGTATTTCTTATTCGTCCATATGTCCTGATATAAATGGGGAATGGCTGGTTAAATGGAATCAATGAATTTATGTGTTATTTTTCATTCTTCCTTTTCCATCCTTTACCATGAAATTATTCTTTTGTTTTACCAACGTAGTGCTTTATGATGAAAAGTATTTTACATGGATCTTCAATGATATATATATCCTTTGCTATATGCAACCATATTGTGTCGTGTTGGCTGCATATTTTGTAGGATATAATTAGGATATAATTTGGAATATTCATTGTGGCTAAAGTGTTCTCTATTTCATATCGTAATTATGTGCACTTGTGAGTGATTCCATGAAGATAATACCATGGCTGATTCTGGTATTTTTAAAATTTGTCGTATATGTGAAGCTTATGATGTTTTTATCATTATGCATATGGTGTGTTTTGATAAATGTTAGAAGAATTAGGTTAGGACATTGTTTTGAAATATGTGTTATTGACAAGGAAATGAAAGCTTTTTGGCGTGAACTGACAAGAAAAAATTGAGGCATTAAAGGCTGCATGTATTTTTCCTTGGAAAATCTACCTGGAGGTGTAGGGCATGCATTGAATGCATCCAAATACCTATCTAGTTTCAAAATATAGCCAGCATGTATAACATTGAAAATGTCTAATTCCTTTTGTTTCATTGGGAGTACACGAAAAAATCACTAATCAAGATGATCCTGAACTGGAAGGAAATACCTACATATTTTCCTTCTTGCTGATGATTGTTCATTATTGCTTTAAGATATGTTGTTTACTCTTGGTAGTTGTAAGGGACTATAAAAGTGATAGTGATGTGTCCTGTTGGAATATGGACTTTTTTGTAAAACATATTTGTTTATGATATATTTGTGTGAGTGAAGACAATAAACATTTTCGGGGACAGTCAAAGTAATATTTTCGCTCAAAAATTGTGAGTGGCATCAGTAGATAATGGGCATTGATTGGGGCACAAATAAAATGAGTCTTGTGTGAAAGGTGACAGAGAATTTATCTTTATGCATTAAGAAAAATATGAAAACTTTCACTTGTGTTATACATGGCGAAAATAATCATTTGCGAAGACTGGTATTTCAAGTCAGACCCCTCAAATTCACATCAAGTGCTCTTGGAATTCCTCAGTTCTTTGAGTAAAAATTTGAAGTAGTCATGAATGAAATTGTGGGGAGTGAAATTTGCCTTGTAACTAAAATCTGCAATTATGTGTGCTTTTATTTTTTCTTATATATCCGAGGCCCAGTAGTAAATCTGGATCAGGTCACAGCTGGCATATTTTTTTTTAAGTCAAAATCATTCCATCTTACTGGCAACAGTTGGACAGGTGTTTGTGAAAGTAAATTTCATTTTATTTCATGCTTTTTCGGCATCTCTTTTATAATTGATTAATTTTTTTTTTTTTTCGATTTTTGCAGAACTACTCGATTGGCATCATTCCCTGATTACCTTTTACTTCACTTAAAGAAGTTTACTCTCCGAGAAAATTGGACATCAGTAAAACTGGATGTTGCTGTTGAGATGCCAGATGAAATTGACCTTGCGTCACTGGCAGCTCTCGGTCCTCAGCCAGATGAAGAACAGCTTCCTGAAATACAAGGATCACCTCCAGGTGAGTGTGTGATACTGTGTTATCACTGTTGAGTTATAAGTAATGAATAATGTGAAAATTGATTGAAATAGAGAATTGGACCAACTTGGGGCAATGGTGTAACATTGTAAATATAGACTCAAGGTCAACTCTGCGTCATAACAATATCGACATGGGGGGCCGTCGCTAGGGACGCCAATCCAAGAGAAACAATTAACAATAGGGAAAAGCGGGACGCGAGAAGGTAACAAGGGCAGTCGCTAGGGACGCCAATGGGAAGGAGAGTTAACAATAGGAGAGAGAGCAAGAAGGAACCTGCCGTTGGGAGCGGACGCACGCGGCGTGTGTGAGAGAAAAAAAAAGTTATTATATCCCGTACCGAGAGTAAGGAGGGATTTGCCGTGAGGAGCGGACTGTGGCTGCGGAAGCAGAGGACCTTATAATTTGTGGGCCGCCGTGGACAAGGAGAGGTTCGCGTGAACGAGAGGCCAGAGATTCGGATTGCCGCGAGCCTGAGAGAGAGGAGGGTGACCTTGGCGCAGTGTGGGATAAGTGAAAGAAAACTTTGGTTAATGGGATTGCATGAAGCTTGGTACACGCTGAACAAGTATTAGTGTTGACCTTGGGTTATATATGTATACATGTATGTATAGTGATATGTAAATTGGGCCCAATAACTTTTTAAATTGAACATATTCTTATGAACTTAATACTGAAATTGGTGCACGCGTTTTGATTTTGATTGTGTGTGTTACAATGGAAATTACAATATGCACTACAGATTGGTCAATTCCACTTTTTTTTGTTCTGGTTTGGTTTGGTTTTTAGCTTTGGTTCTCAGTTGTGGCTCTTAATTTGGTACTTCTCATTTCTTAATGTTCAATTGCTGTAGAAGTTTTTAGTTCGACTATTAGGCATGTTTAGAATAACACTTCGAGTTATCTCTACCTAATTGGATCAATGGGATCGTAAAATTGGCTAAAACACCTGGCATTAACCTGATAAATTTTAAATCTTTGCCAGATAAATTTAGGTGGGCTCTGCAAAAACTGAAAAGCCTATTTTTTCAAATTTCATAAGCATCTTCATTTTTAAGTATTGACAGTTCTTAATTGTAATTTATGAAGTTCATAGTTAGCTAGACCTGAAGCTATTATTTAGGGTTAAGGTGATAATGGTGTGGGTATTTTATCACTGATTTGAGGTAATACAAAAATTACAAGTGTGTAATTAGGTGTCACAAAGTGGACAGATGTGTTGGCCTGTGGCAGTTTTTGCATAGTTAGTGAGAGCCAATATACGAGGGTCATCCAGAAAGTAAGGTTACTAGGGCTTCTGAGGCTGGGGGAAATGTTTTGTTTCAAAGCTGGCTCACCAGGCATGTAGGGATTCTAAAAATCAGTTTGTTTCGTCTTGCATGTTTGTCGGTTATTTTGTTCAGTCACAATAAATTCTTCCGTTGGAGAGGTCGTCGTGCCCTCCTGCCACCTCCCATCCGTGCAAGATCTGCATGGCCATCCGTTTTTGGTCTTTGTAGAACAATACCGCTGCGAATATCCATCGGAAGCTCGTGGAAGTTTAATGTAATGATGAGTCGACTACATGTCACGAGGTGGGTTTGGTTGTTCAGATAAGGCTGTAGGTACTAATAGGACGTGCCATGGAGTGGGAGACCATCAGTGATTTCTGACGAACTTGTGCAAAAAATTGAAGAACAAGTGCAAAATGAACGCCATAAAAATGCTTGACGACCTTCACGAAGAATTGTCTGATATTTATCAAGGTCTCCTTGGTGATATTGAATTGGAAAAACTTGGTTACAAGAAGTTGTGTGCGAGATGGGTGCCCAAAATGCTCACACCGGAGTGCTGTCAGAATCGCATGACGGCCGAGCGTGAATATTTTAATCGTTTTGCTCAGGAAGGAGAAGCTTTTATGGATTCTATTGTTATGGGGGATGAGATGTGGGTGTGTCACTTCACCTCAGAATCCAAAAGTCAATCATTTCAGTGGCGTCATTCGTTATTTCCAGCCACCAAAGAGTTCAAGACGATCCATTCAGCCGGAAAAGTCATGGCATCTGCTTGTAGGGACCGCAATTGGGTTCTTTTGATGAATTTTATGCATAAAGGGACTACCATAAATGCAGAATCTTACTGTAATACCTTAAAAAAACTCAGAAGAGGCATTCAGAACCAAAGAAGGAGAATGCTGACCCAGGGAGTCAGCCTCCTGCATGACAACGCCAAGCCCCACACCATGCGAGTTTCACAGGAGCTGCTGACATCATTTGGATGGGATATTGTCTCCCACAACCTCTATTCACCCAACTTGGCACCTTCTGACTATCACCTTTTCACTTAAATAAAGGATTTTTTGGGTGGGAAACGTTTTTCCAATGATCAAGAGGTCGAGGAAGTTGTTGAGAAGTGACTGAAAGAGCTGGCGGAGGAGATCTATGACACTGACATACAAAGTCTGGTGTCCCTACTACAGAAAAGTCTCGATCTTAATAGTGATTATGTTGAAAAATAGTATAATATATTTGTGAAGTATCCCGTGAATTTCAATTAAATACAAGCATTTTTCGATCCTACATAAATGTTGTAAGTTGTAACCTTACTTTCTGGATGACCCTCGTATATCGGCCCGCTGGCAGTTGAAGGGTAAAACTATTCATATTTCTTAAAAATTAGAGAGTCTAGATTGATAATTCTCTTAAAAAGAACACATTCTTCCTCACTGATGGGACTCTGCTTTGGATGAATGGTCAACAGCAAACATTAGCACAAACACTCAATGGTTACTTGACAAAAGGTGCCCTTTACTGCATGGAAAAAAATCAACATAGCAATTGTTTTAACAGACGGCAATTATGGGGGCCTTCCATTTGCAGCTATCTATGCTCTCGGGTGCTCTCCATTTTTCAAAATAGCTAACTGTCATCAGCTACCTGATGCGAGGAAAACTGTTTTAGCTTTATATAATGTTACTCTTTCGTGAGCATGTTAGTTCTTGAGTGTGTATGCAGAATAAACAGAAGCAATATCCAATCCATGAATGATATTTTGTAAATTATATTGTGAAATAATTCACAAAAACCATTTTTAGCGACTCATTTTTCACTAGGCAGAGGTAACCCATAACTTAACTTAAATCAGAAAATGCATTATAAGGTGGAATTTCATGTGATACTCAATACTGTATTTCTGCAAGCTGTAATGCAAAACCTGTAATGCATCTTGAGATAATTCGAATGATGCTACATTGAGCACTCACTTCAGTGAGTGAACAGGTTT
This sequence comes from Ceriagrion tenellum, assembly GCA_963169105.1. NCBI lineage: Eukaryota > Metazoa > Arthropoda > Insecta > Odonata > Coenagrionidae > Ceriagrion > Ceriagrion tenellum. The sequence goes on from OY720634.1 coordinate 91,563,569, forward strand.
CAAACTGGTTTTTGTACTGATTTTTTCAATACAGATTCTTAATAGCTTCAGTTTAGGTTGTAACTCAAGTACCAGTGACACTGAGAACCAAAGAATGAAACTCATCCATCCCTGTATAAATAGGGAAACCTGTCTCATGTGGAACCAGAGATAACCATAATCAATTCCTGACCAGGTGAAAATGGGTTTAGTGGAATTCCATTTACATTTATGGTGTGAAATAAACTTGAGCATATAAGGTAAATAATCTTATGAGAATAGTTGGGAGTCTTGAATAGTTTTTGTAGTCAATAGCCTGAATAAAGATAGTAAATATAGTAGCCTTTATTATATGGAAAGACCTAAAATCAAAATCATGTGCTTAGTTTTTAAGAATGAATTTTACTTCATGTTTTACCAAAAAACTGAGATAATTTATTTTACATTTCAGACGTAATTGCCAAATATCAATGTAGCTCCACGTATTTTATAGATATAACTTTGAATGCCTTTTTTGAGTCACAGTAAATCCCAAATAAAGGAGAAAACTAACAGAAAATATCATTATTTCAATTTTTAATGTTAAATACAAGTTTCTTGGTTGCTGCATGTCATAAGAAGACAAATTAATGTGGTGTTCATCTTTTGTGTGGGTTTTAGTTATCAGCTTGTGTGACTTATTCATGCTTAAGTTAAATTTTTCAGTCTTTCCTTTATTTATGCCCAAGATTAATGCTCAAATGAATGTAGAATTAGACTTTTCAATAAAGTATTCTTTTGAAACTGATGGATTGCGATTTAATATTGTTTTCATGATACCAGCTGTCACATTGGATGAAAATATGATCCAGCAGCTCATTGGAATGGGTTTTCATGTTGAAGCATGTAAAAAAGCAGTATTTTATACTCAAAGCAATGGCAGTTTGGAGGCAGCTGTTCAGTGGCTGATGGATCATTTTGGTGACTTCGATTTTGAAGAGAAATTTGTTCTTCCTGGAACGGATCGTTCCTCTGGTGAGTAGTTATTTAATGTTGAAATACCTCTTGCTGTATTTTTTTTCTGATAAAAGAGATAAAATCTAGCTTGTCGAGACTTACGCCAAGAGCAGGTTAGGGAAAATTTTTGGTATGATGGACTGAGGTGTACAGTCATGTTTCTCTCCTTGTTATCAACACTAGAAACTCTTTTACTGATGGGATGGCTCATGAATACTAATGAAATGATGGTGGCAAATGCATTTTGGTGTTGCTAAGGCTCCTGACCAAAGGAAAACGTTTGCCTACAAAGTGGTTAAAAGCTACGGTAGAAGAATTTTATTGGATTTGGATTGGATTTGGAATGGATTTTTTTTGGGAGTCAACCGACAGCTTAGGTCATTTACACCATAGGGGATAGGTTGGGGAAGAAGGGTGGATGGAAACCCGGCATCGGCATTAGCCTGCTCTTAACGAAAGGCATCAAGGGGACCAGGGTTTAACGTCTCATCCGACTGACTGAGTACTGTACTTGAAGTGCCCTCCACAAGATACTCAAGTAGGAATCTGGTTTCCTCTGAAAAACATCCTCCTCTTTAGGGATTTGAACCCTGGCCTTCCGTGTTGTTAGCCAGTACTCTTGCCACCACACCAACCTGATCCTCAAGAATTTTATTGCTGCTGAAAGTTTGTCATTTATGTGGCCTTTTTAAGTAAAAGTGGCATAATAAGATTATTGTAAGTTTAATGGAATACATGCATGCATATATGAACAGCAGCTTTCGATAGTCATGCTTGGGTTTGGTTCATGGTTTATGGAATGCACACCTGTCTCTCCATGTTTAAGGTAGTTTGAGCCAAATATCATTTCTCCTTGAAATCAATGAATTTTGCCTCATTTAAAGAAATATTTCTCACTTGTCCAAAGAATCAAAAATTTCAGTCCCTTACTGAACTACTGTCTTAGATTTTTGGCAATAAATAAATAAGATAATAAAAGATATGTGTATGCACTCCAGAGAGACCTTATTTAAAAAATAATGAATTTCTAGCTCCTGGATCTTGTCAAATAATTTACAGTGTATAGTTTGTATGTATTCTCATCTATATATTTTTGAAAGTAAATTATATAGTTGCTGCAGTCACTGTTTCTGGCTCATAAAAAAATCCTTCCATTGTGAATTACATATAAACATACTCCATGAAGAAAATGAGTCAAGTTAATGATTTCTTTAGATATTTTAATTAAATTACCTAGAATTTCAGTCATGTAAAGGTATGCTATTGCACCATTAATAATTTCATATTATATTCATGCTTCCTACAGCTGCTGAAATTTAAGCATATAATTCGAACATGATCACATTATCAAATCATGATAGCTTTCACTGCATGATTTCATTATGGCTAGAGAACTATCTCTCTTAAACTACCTTAAATGGTCTCCTGTCAAAATTAGAGGGGCATGATGACCAATCGGATCACATCTCTGGCACCAATCACACTATTTGCTTGGCGTAATTTGTCTTTTGGTCAATCGACCTTGTTTTTTTTATTAGGTGGGTCATCTGCTACTATGGAGGTTGATGAAGATGGCATTCAGACAATAATGGGTATGGGTTTCACTCGTGCTCAAGCAGTCAAAGCTTTGCGCGCTACTGGGAACAGTGTGGAAAGAGCTGCTGATTGGATTTTCAGCCATCTTGAGGAGTTGGATGCTGTAGAGGAAGAGGCAGCAGAGGGTGCTGGAGACAAACACCCACCCAGTGAAACAAATAAAGGAAGCAGCCGTGAGTGATATCAGATTATTAATGTCTATCATTAAAATTTGCTGCTTTTAATTGATCTGTTGTGAGTTTATTAAAGTTTGGAATAGTAATGGACCGAGAGGGTGAAAGATACCTTGAAGCATAAAGATCGTTCAATGTGTAATGTGAGGCTAAATTATTACTATTTACAGTGGAGTGGGGTGATTTTGAGAATGGGCCCTATGCGTAAGATTTTCTTTGCTATTGCTGCCTACGTAATTGATTTGGGTGGTATTTCATGAGTTAAGACCTCATTAATTTTATGGTTTGCATAATTGGGTCATCGATGGGAGAAATCCCTCTGATTCAAGGAGTCCAATTGGCATTAGATCATATGCAAGAACTTTGTCTGATAGCAAATACTTATTCATGTTTTCTGTGGTTAAAAATTATGATGTAGCAGCAGATCGAGAGCATTACTCGAAATTCCGCACAGTACTTTCAACTCACATACTTGCCCATGATTTAATTCAGGATTAAAATTTGTTAGTTTACTTGGTATTGAGGCACTGTATGAAAGTAGTTGTATGGCTATGCTTATTTACCATCAAACCTGAAGTGTTCTATTTTCTTATTTAATAACTCCCAATTGTTTCAGGGTATCGTCTGCTTGCCTTCATTTCCCACATGGGGACCTCAACGATGGTTGGACATTATGTCTGCCATGTCCTGAGGGAAGGACGTTGGGTGATTTTCAACGATAATAAGGTAACTGACTATTTCATTCATAAATCATTAATGTGCATAGTGTTTTATGAAGAAAGTTACTGTATGTAGTTGCTATACTCATGCAAGACCAAATACTTTTGTCTCATCCCTTTATTCTGGCCCAGTACTTCACAGCCTGCTTCTATTAGTCCACCTTCATTGCTCCAGTTACTCCCTCTGTGATCTGCTTTTGTATTGCTTCCTATCCATTTTGTCCTTTGAATTTAACTTGACACCCATGGGTTGGAATGTTGAGATGTCTATTGTACTACCTTTCCAACAGGTGTAAGGGTTTGAATCCCAAGGATGGCGGAGATTTTCTGTTAAATCCTGATTCCTATTTAGTTGTTATGTGTAGAGTACTTCAAGTGTATAACACCATCAGGTTTTTTGGGATGTTTAACTGTAGATTCCTTGGTACCTTTTTGTTAAGTGGTACCTTTTGATTTTCCTTTCCTTCCTTGGTACCTTTTGTGTTTGAGTAGGCTAATACCAATGCTGAGATCATATTTACTCTTCCTTCATTCCCTTTATGTCCCTATCCAACCTAATGGCCGACACTTCATGGCACAAATGATCATATTCTTCAGTTACTTCCATAAATAACCAAACTTAACATAAAATTTCATTAGTACTAAGCATGGTATGAACAACTCCATCATTTGTGTTACAATATAACCGAAAACACGGATAAAAAGTCTTATATTTTTTTAATATTTTGGTGCATTTTTTTCAATACTTTACCTCATATGCATATTTATTGACATTGAAATTTTTTGAAGTGTTGACGTTGTAACCAAACAACTGTGTTGTGAGGTGGATTATTGGTGGATTGGGATGTGATAGCCATATCTCAGCAGTGAGTAACTAGGGATGCGGGAGAATAGTAAATAAAAACAAAGGAAGGGGGAGGGGACGGCCGTGATTGTGAGAGGGGGGATGGTTTCGAGTGTTCTTTGGGAGTGTGAATTCCAGAAAATTATAACAAAAAAAAAGTGTGTTACAATATGTATATTGAGTCTAAGGAGTGAGTGTATGTTGGAGTGTTAATTACGAGAGATATTAATAAAAGGTTATAAAAACGAGTGTTATAACATATCTCCAATACCTTAAATTCCTTGTGGTTTTGAAATCCCAATTATCATTGAAATACAACCGTTGAGGCTGCGGTTAAGTTTTTAGTTTTTTAGAGCATTAATTAATTGTTTGAAATTTTCTATTCACATATTTAGTAATTCCAAAAGTGTACCATGAAAGTTCAGAAAATGCCTTTTAGGAAGTGCTTTCATGTTTCTTTAATCTCTCTGGTGCACCGATAAAGCTAGCATAAGTAGATTTGACAATGCCATCACTCTCATCACTATGTGTCCCAAAATCTCAATGAGAAAAATCAATTTATCCAGATCCTCGAATTCTTCTCATTATAAATGATGATGTGTGACTCAAATTTTAAAGAATTATGGGAATATTTTTCATGTGGTGGTGGATTAATACTCAAACTATATCTTTTTAATGGTTTAAATAAAAAGCAATGGAATTTTCTAGCATAGTTGGTTTCATATCCAGTTCTTGCTCCTTAGCCATGTTTGGAGTCATGTGATTACGTGTCTTTGATATTTTCCAGACCAATATCATTCAAACCCCCTCCCAGGAGCTGTATTCACTTCAAATATGGATGTTGAGTAGAATTCACCCAGGACTAAATTTTTGTGAACATACTGAGGATTAAATTGACTGGTTGCTGGGCAGAGACACCTTGTATCTGCCATGAACTTTACCAGTGGCTTCCTATCATTTGCCTGCTATGCATTGACTGCTCTCCTATCTAGTTTTCTGTTCATTATTGAAGTAATCCCATACTGCCCTCTCTGATATTGATCAGTCTATAATCATCCCTCCTGTAGTCATTGCTATCTATTCATGTTCTTCATTTTCACTAAGACCTTAGTAGTGATTATGGTCTGCTACTATCGTCTTTTTTTATCTACATTTGTCTCTACCATCATTTAAGGATTTCATGTGATGATGACCATGGAGTTAGTGCTCCAATCACTGAAAGGTACGACTCCCACCTTAAGGGAGTTTTATGTAGTTATCAGAATTAATTTCATTGTGTCCATTATTCTGGGATTAGGTAGTTGTAGTGGTGTCTCATTGCCTTCCTCAGCAGTGTTTTTTGGTAGACTCTACTTCATAAGCTACCTCATTGTCTCTGTCCTGCCGTTCAACCTTTCTGTGGGAGTCATACGTGAGCACTAATTTGTAGTCTAAGGAGAGAAAGAACGGGAACTCAAAAATGCAAAATTTACCGTTAACTTATTCATATTTTCAATTTGGCTATTAATTTCATTGGTCAAGTACTCCTTTGTGCTGGTTTTTGATTCCCTGATACTATAGTGAAAATGTTTAATTGTTCATTTTAAGTGTGTCACTCTCAAGTTTTACCATTTGCTTTAGTTCTTGCAAATTTTTCTAACTGGGATTTTTTTTCAATTCTAGGTGGCACTATCTGAAAATCCTCCTAAGGAGCTGGGATATCTTTATCTGTATGAAAGGATATAAACTCTCTGTTATTACCATGTGGTTAACGGCGCATGGAAGTGGTGTAAGATAATAATTTTTGAATAAAATATGTACAGGAATGCCAGCCAAGCACTTCCTGGGATATGGTTGCTAGTCTAAAGAGCTGCCACACAGTTTTGCAATGCAAGATTGTTTGATTCATGCATTGAAACTAAAAAAAAATTAATAAATTAATTCTCACTTTTAAACATATCGCCTGAAAATTATTTTTTTATATTCCTCGTCAAATGTAGAAACATCTGTGGAAAACCATAGCATAGGAAAAGCATAAACATGTGAAAATTAGTGTATTTTCCGGCTTATCAGGCACATAGATATGCGAGACACCCTCCAGTTAAATACCTATAGAACGGCGAGACACCCTCCAGTTAAATACCAATAGAAAGGCTATTCACATCTCCTAGTGCATATGTCACAACATATGCATTAGGAAATGTGAATAGCCTTTCTATTACCCTGAAATATTGTATATGCTGAAACTGAGATGCAGTCTTATACAGAAAAACAGTTATGGCAACATAGCATGATTAAGGATGCTCTCATGCTCTCTTTTACTTAAAATCTATTGTGAAATTTTGTATCATGCAGATTTCTATGAATATTCTATGGGATGAAGATTACTGATATGTATTGCTGCTATCTATTGTAACCATTGTTCATTGTTAAAGCAGTTTTGCAGCAAGTTCAACCAAAGTGAAATTTGTGTAAATTTTATTGCTAAGTTTTTGGAATTAAGTCAACTGGCACCATTTCATCAAAAGCTTTTTTTCAATCATTTTTGGCCTTGTCTGGTCTTGAATTCGACCTTTAACGATACAGGGTTATTTTAGGTAGATTTCTTTGGGGAAAAGTGTCTTATAAGCCAGAAAATGTGTGTAAATGTTTTTGTTGCTGGTGGTGAAGTTATGCTTTTTTATTTTGTACAGGAAAGAATGAAAATCTTCGTGCTTTACATATATAATTGTTATAATGCTCACTTCATACGAGTAGTATTTCAGCTATTGCTTCTGAAGGAGCTAGGGGAAAGTACCTGTCTTGAAATATAAAGAATTGCTTATGTACTTGTAAATATATAAGGAATGCAATGGTATTAACTTGAATCATGTACTGAAGCATATTGAGTCACTAAAACAATTGCTGTGTACTAATCAGCTTACTCTTGGATTTCCATGATTGAGTGAAACTCAAAAATAACTTTGCTATATTCCATTGAAGTGAAAATAAACTGAGCAGACCTTTATAAATCTTATTCAGAAGTCTTTTTACTCAACTATACTTTGCTTTCTATTATATTCACAAGTCTGCTTTAGCATTTAATCTTCCATTAATCAACTTACCCATCCTGTTCCATGTTTAGGAAGTTAAGTGTGAGCCATATTAGAGTCGAGGCTGTGGCAAGGATTCCTGCTGATATGTTCTAGTAAGTCATCTTCCCATAATTTTCCATTGATGAGGATCAGAGGTGATGTTTCTTCTAGGTAATGTAGTTGAGTTATTTGCTTGCCACATGAGCACCAAATCTCAACTTATTGATGTTAAACTTATGTCTAACCTTGGCATTTTTATTACCTACCATTATTGTGCATCTGATTGCTATAAGCAAAGCATTTTATCCCCTTTATTTTCTATATCTCCTTTCTCCATTTCCTATTGAGTGCACAGCCTATCAAATCACATTAAGTGTTGAGCCAACACAATTACGGCCAAGTCCTATGGTGAAAGTTTCTCCATGTTAATGCATCACTCAAGATTCCCTGAGTGATAACTTTTCATTAATTCTCACAATATGAGGAAACCTAGGAAGACATTGCTACAATCCTTTTAACACTTTCAGCCCGAAGTTTAAATTTTTAAATTTCCTGAAATCCGAAACTTTTTTTTTCGTGATCTGAACTTGAAAGTGTTATATTATACCAATGGTGACCAAAATACGTCTTTACTTCGAACATTTTATTGTTTTTTTGTGATTTTTATTTGCCGCCATCTATAGATGGCGCTCGGATCCTGGCGAAGTCCAAGTGTCCTGGCGCGTGCAATATTTTACGAATATCATGTACGGCAACTTTTTCAACCAGATTTTACTAAAAAATCGTTATTGAATCATTCTAGAGATAGTTTTTTATTTGAATGTTGATAAATTTAAATACATTTAACATAGAATTATTTAAATAATAATTCTTTATTTTTTAAATTTTTCTTGTAAAGCTCGTTTTTTCTTCTTTATCAATAATTTTACCAAGTTCTAATTGCTAATCTAGATAGCTAATGTTGAAGATTTTATGTAAATTTGTATCGATGATTATAAAACACCTGCGTTTACACGAGTTGACAGATAAGCGCTTGAGTTCCACCCTCCCAAAAGCGAGCTTCAAGTGCGCGCTTGAAGGTTAGGAAGGTCTCGGGTGAGTTGCTGCAGGTGGTCTGAATCATGGTGCCTCTAACAGTAACGAAATGACGTTCGAGAATTCGTTCGAGAACGAAAAACATGTACCATTATGAGCACGTGCCAAACGTGCCTCCCCACCCCCAAAAACTTGACCGCATCCACACGCCTCCCGTCACGCACTTAGTTGACACTTCCATGCTGCCGGAAACGGCATCCTTTCATGTTGAAAAGGGTAAGTGAACGCCCTACGATAAGCTCCTAACTCAAGGACGGCCGCTGGGGCACTTTTAGTGCAGGAGGGGACCTATTGTTATGCCAGCAGCGGAAGAACAAGGCGAGGCCGCTAGGAGTTTCCCCCCCTTCCCCTCTCCATTCTTTCCGGCGAGGGTGCTTTCCTCTTTGACCGACCGACAAAGCATACCCAAACAACCAACTTGGACGAATGACAGAAATTCAAGGAATATATTTTCCGAAATATTTATGTCCTAATACATTCATAGTTTATTCCATTTCTATCAAAAATATCTGAAACTAAAACAGTCAGCAGTAATGTAGAAAAAGTAAATAAGTTAGGAAAACAATTTACAAATTATTAGTAATATATTTACACATTTAATTACACGTACATAATCGCAGACATAAATGTAAATATACAACAGTCGTATGCAATATTTATAATATTTACAATATTTATATTTTCAAATATTTATAATATTTACACATCTATTTACACGAAAATAATTGCATACATAAATGGTAATTTATAACTTTGTATTGAATATTTACATAATCGCAGACATAAATGTAAATATACAGCAATCGTATGCAATATTTATAATATTTACAATATTTATATTTTCAAATATTTATAATATTTACACATCTATTTACACGAAAATAATTGCATACATAAATGGTAATTTACAACTTTGTATTGAATATTTATGATATTTACAATGGTTATATTTTCAAATATTTATAATTTTATACAATTTACAATATTTACATTTTCGGCAGTAGAGAGGGGATTACCGATGGAAGTCTTGGAAGCATTTTTCCAAGCAGAGGCCAGGTTCTTCAGGGCAATCAGGGCAGTAGGTAGTCACCGCAGACTTCTTACCCTGCTTCGAACACTGCCTGCACCGTTTCTGGACCCTTCTGTCATCCCTCTTTTCACAGTACTTCGGAAAATGAGAATCTATGGATATCATGGAAGGGCCCCGTGAAACGGGCAAACTCTCTCTCGTTTGGCCTTTGGCAAGGGCATCTATGATGGACAACCTGTATGAGTACAAGCTCAGTTTTTGCGAGCTGAACTTTTGGTACAGGAGATAGGAATTCAGAAGCATTATATGCATCACATGAATCCCTAATCTCCTGAACCATTTTAAAGTCTTGTGATCACAGGGATAGTATGCCATGAGTTGGTCAACACGGTCAATGCCCCCCATACATCTATTGTATTCGGCAACTGCCTTGGGCTTTTGGACAATATTACCCCTGGATGTGGTAATATTGACCAAGTTGTTGCCGAATTCAGTGCTAAGTAAGAGGACATCCCGTTTGTCTTTCCATTTCATGACATTTATCCCTGTGTCAGTACTCATACAAATTGTCTCACCTCGTTTCAATTTAGCCCGGATCACTTCCGGTGGGTTCCCTTTACGGTCTCCACGCAGTGTACCAGTGCAATAACACTCATTGCTGAGTAGTTCACGGGCTAAATTGACGTCATTGTAATAGTTGTCCATAAACAATGAATACCCCATTTGTAGTCTTCCCTTCATAAGTTTATGGACAACCTTACTTGCATGCCCTCGTCCGGCCAACTCGAGGTCCTTTTTGCCCGTATACACAATGAAATCCAGGACATACCCATTGGGTTCGGTAAGCATGTAAAGTTTGACTCCAAACTTATGCCTCTTCCCTTTGATGAATGTCCTGAACCCCAAGCGACCCCTCCACAATACCATAGATTCATCAATACATAATACCCTGTCTGGAGTATATGTTTTTTCCGAAATACTATGGAAAAGGTCAAGAAGGGGCCTAATTTTGTACAAGGGATCTATTGGAGCAGGGTCACCAAAATTTGCATTTTCTGCAAAATGCAGACTTTGCAAGATGGCGAGAAACCTATCTCTCGTCATCCTGCGGTGAAAAAAATGCAAATCAAATTTAGCATTCCTGTTCCAATAGTCCCTTATCCTGTTCGTTCTAACGGTACCCATATGGAACATCAATCCCAAAAACACTTCGAATTCTTCCCTGGTCAATTCGCTCCAATTAGTAACTCTTTGAGGTTGAACACCCACCTGATTTAGGAAAATGTTTTCCACGTAGGCGTTCGTCCTCTGGATTACTAATTGGAAGAATTCATCAGAGAAAAACAAGCTGAAATAGTCAATGGGATTATTTCCACTGGGTGCCGTTAGAAGAGCTTCCCTTCCCCGAAAGGGAAGGGCTGCAGGCAGGCAAGCACCCTTAGACCAGGCAAGGGGTGTCTGGGGAGGGAGGGTGGGAAGAGAGGGCGGTGGGGTGGGTGCATGGGAAGTGGAAGGAATAGGGGATGAGGGTGGAGGAATCTCCTCTGAGAGGTGGGGAGTAGGGGTTGGGCCTCTACCTGGAGTTATTGCTTCGTCCGACTCCCCGTCGTCAAACTCCTCCCCACTGCCGAAATCACTCCACGACTCTGAAGATGAGTCTTCGCCAAAAGAATCGTCTTCCAGAATCTTTTGTATTTCTCCCTCCATTATTCCGGCTGGAGCTCCTCCTCCTCCTCTCTTTCTTTTGGCTGTCACCTCTGGAATAATGAAAGCAAATACAGCATAAATGAATATTTATTGCAATAAATACAATAAGAAAGGTATTATACTAAATAGTTATGCCAAAAATTCAATTACCCAAATGTTCTGGAGAAATACTCCTCTGCCGCGAGGTCGATGGTTGAGGGGAGTTGGATCGCTTCATTCTAAAATGAAAAGGAAGCTGAAAATCACATCCCACAGAAATGGAAACATTTTTATTTACAATGAAAAAATTTAGCGTAAAAATTCGAACCCGGGACCATTCCATCATTAGCCCAGCGTTCTACCCACTAGGCCACCAACAAAATCTCATAATAACATTTCTGTAAATACAATGTATATGACTACCTTTAAAATTGATTTAATAAGCCAAATAATCGAACTTACCCGTCTCTTTCAATTCCTTCTCAAAACTGTTGAAAAACGTTTTTTTTTTAATATACGGTTTCCTAAAAAATTTTATCTCCACCTATTGGAAATGAGAACAAGAAAAAAGTCTTTGTTAATAAAAAGAAATATAAAAAGGCAGGGGAAAAAATATTTTTAAACACAATGAGAATATTTAAATAAAAATACCTTGTCGTAGTTAGCGCAACAGCTGGTAAAACACGAGAAGTCGCAGCAGAATCCGAACTGTACCCTGTGGTGGCTAAGGCTGAAGTGTGATGCCTGTGAAGATCCGAGACCGCCAAGCGAAGGGAAACGGAAGACCGGGGCTCTCGAGTTTATGACTGCTGAGCGCAGCGGCCCGTCCTCTATAGATGGCGCTCGGACCTGGGCGGAGTCCGCCGCGCCATCTATTGATGGCGCTCGGTCTCAAAGTGTTAATGGCATTTATTGACAATCAACTACCTTTATTAGACATTTATATGGTTCTTTGCTCCTTATAATTAATATTGCTTCTGAAAAAAGTGCTATCAAATATTGCTAATGAGTGTGCTGTGTGGAGAACATTGCACTCAAGAAATGAGTCGTGAAGAATGCCCATGAAAATTGTGATTAGTATTAAATGGTTGATACCATTGAGGTATGTCGAGAAGGTGCTTGCTACAGGGCCCTATGCTTGCTTGTCCCACAAGTGTACCTAATTGCTTCTGGGCTGATGCATTAATTTTGTAATTTAGCTATACTTTCCATTGATGATACACTTGAAACCAACAAGTATATTCTTTTTGAAAATGCATTCTTTAGGGATACATATTTAAATCTAGTACCAGTAGTATCAGGGAACCGAGCTTTGTTCGACACAATGTAGTAGTAATTATTAATATAAAAAAATCATGTTATATAATTTCAATAGTTTACCCTTTCTTATATTTTATCAAGAATAAAAAATGTCATTAATAATGGCTGAAATAGGTTTTTGTCACAAATAAAAAGTTATAATTTCATGTTTTGCCTCAGTCTGGGCCAGATATAAACTTTAGTTACGTATTGTTTACATGGAAAATATTTTTGAAACCAAAACCACTGAGAATCGCTTGATTGACTTTTGGTGATTCGATGGATTTTAATAACTGTAGTCATTAACATATGAGATTGAGGTAATATCTTATGAAAATATTATATATAAATGTAGTTCTTACTTTATGAGGAACTGACGGGAAAGCCTCTGCATGATTAGGATACTTTCATTATAAACACTGGTATCATTATTAAAGTTTTTTACATATTGGGCATTTCCATAATAGTATTGTTGTGATGAAAGCCTCGTTTTCATATAAATAGATGTTCTTCACAAATAAATTCCGACATAAATGGTCATTTCTATGCTAGCAGTGCTTTTATGGCAGTAAATTTGGCCCACTGGACTCCTACCCTAAAACCCCTGAATACCCACTCTCAGAAGAATAGGTTCCATAGTTTTCATGAAAATGTTTGCATACCCATATGCTTATTTAGAAGATAAGGTTAAAAATGCCCAGAATTTTTCCCATTAATAGCTATTGCTCAGGTTGCCGAGGAAATGTGCTTTTGACAAATTTTAAGCTATCCGGGACTAGCCACGGAGTTCCACTTTTACGGAGTCACTGGTAGCTTAACTGGCTAAAGCACTCTGCCGGAAATCGAGGGATCCGGGTTCGAATCCCGGTCAAGGCGGATGATTTTTTCTCTGTGGAAACTCGCAAAATATGCTTTTGTTGAAATCAGAGAAAAATTTACAATTTTGTCGCTGAAAATGTAATTATTAGGCGAAAACGAAATGTATAACAAAATTGATTGCAAGAATTAAATATTTCATTCTCTCAGCCATCTGATAATTAAAATTTAAATCCGGCATCTTGATTGCAAGTAATTTTAAATTGCAAATAAAGGAACTTATGCATTGATTCCAAGTATAAAATGGGCCCATTTTTTTAGCCTTTGCAGCCCTGGGGCCTTTAGTCCAATGGATTCCTCATACCCGAAAAGTCAAGTGTACCGACATTCAGGAGAATCTGTTGGGTAGTTTTTGAGAAAACATTTACTTACCGATATATGTATGCAACAATACATGTATATAGGAATTGCTCATTTAATAGTATAAGATTTAAATAAGTAATTATCCATATTCCCAGCAAAAAAATCATGATGAAATGAAATAGAACTCTTAACTTTAAGTAACTAATATGTGTTTTAAGTGATTCTTATGTAAAAAATTCAACAGATGATAGCTATTCTTTCTTAACATCTACTAATGTGTACACTTGTCTATGCTACCAAAATGCAAGAAAGTAATGAACAGGGGGAAGCAATATGATAATTGGGTTGTCAGGCTACAGGTTTATGGCGTTACCTATGCCCTACCTACCTACCTCAATAATGAACACAAACTAAGGATTATGATATTCTAGGACATTTTCAGGCCAAAATTTTCGCTTTGTACTGGATGGATGGTAGTGAACCTGTACAGAGTGTATTTTAATTTCCGTTAAGTATGGAGAGGTTTCACAAAGTTAAGCCTGAAGTTATTAGTTATATTTCCAAAATTTTCACTTTCCTTATTGAAAATGTTAATATATGATTTTCTTATACTTTATTTTATATGTACAATTACATTCACCGTACAAATAATAACTGTTTATAATATTATTGCACCATCATAAAAACTGGATACCGATACACACATTTATGTACATTCTTTTTTTTTAGTTATGAGAAATTGCTCAGTCTAACACTCCTCAATTTCTCATTCATCTATCCCCTTTTCTTTAAATTTTATTTATTTAACACATTATTCAACATTACATTACACTTCATTATCCTTCAGTCAAACCTAGTTCTTCTCTGTGTTTTACAAATGATGCTAATGGCAACCCTTTGGTGAAAATATCAGCTACTTGACAATCAGTAGGGATATAACGAACATCTAACATCTTCCTGTTCACAAAATCTCTAACAAAATTGTATTTTACATCTATATACCTCAGTCTCTTTTGATCCCATTTTGACAAAGAATTAATACAGGCTTGATTATCTTCATATATTACAATTGGGTGTTTCACCTCAATTTTCAATTCAACTAGTAAATTATACAACCAAAGCAGTTCACCAGTAGCTGAAGCTAGGGCATAAAACTCAGCTTCAGTAGATGAAAGTGCTACTGTGCGCTGTTTTCTTGAAGCCCAAACAATAGCATCTCCAAAAACTTTGAAAACATAGCCTGACACAGACTTCCTATCATTATGATTAGCATAGTCTGCATCTGCATACCCAACAACATTGCTATCATTAAGACCTTTGAATAACAACCCATAATTTTTAGTTCCTTTTAAATAACAAAGAACTGTTTTTAAACCAGTCCACAGAGCTTTAGTTGGTTTGGTCTGATATTGACCATAAAAACTAATTGATGCTGCAATATCCGGCCTTGTTGGTACACAAGCATACATAAGACCCCCTATTAATTCTCTATATCTTCTATGTTGAATTGGTTCTGATTGAACATCACAAAATTTACCAGTTGCCAAAGGAGTATCTCTTGGATTTGCTGTAACCAGATTAAATCTCTCAATTAATTTTTCAATATATGTATTTAGTCTGACTCAGAAACATACTTCCCTCTCTTCTTTCAATCTCTATACCCAAGAAATAGTTTAATTCACCCAGATCTCTCATTTTAAATTCTTCTCTTTATTTTTTTACTGTACTCTCAATTGACACCTTTTCATTACTTGCAACAATTATATCATCTACATACAACAATACATAGTCAACAGTAGAGCTTATACATCTTACATACAAACATTTGTCACTTACACATTGCTTTTAATTAAGTTTGGTAATAAACTCATGAAACTTAATGTTCCACTCCATAGGAGCCTGTTTCAGTCCATACAATGTCTTCTTTAACTTACAAACCATGCCTTCTTTAACTTTCATACCTTCAGGGGGAATCATATAGATATCTTCTTTTAGCACTCCATTCAGGAAAGCATTCTTTACATCTAACTCACAGGTATACATATTTTTATGATTAATTATACTTAACAGAGTTCTAAGTGATGACAGTCTTGCTACAGGTGCATATGTCTCTATATAATCTATACCTTCTTTTTGTGAACATCCCTTTGCCACTAATCTAGTTTTATACCTAATCACTTCGCCATTACCATCTCTTTTTAGAGCGAAAACCCACTTACATTTAATTGGCTTTCTATCTGATGGACATTGAACTAATTCCCAAGTTTTAGTTTTCTGAAGTGCATTCATTTCCTCCTGAACAGCTCTCATCCAATCCTTATTATCACTCCTACCTTCTATCTCATCAAATGTTTCAGGAACACCCTAAGAAAAGGCTATTGCATTTAAAACTAAATTAGAATTTTCTTCAATCACATGAATTGGAGGTTTAGTATTTTCATCGGTAAGAAAATGAGTCAACAAGCAATGTTCTATTCCATCTTTATCCTCTCTCTGAATCCAGTCACTAAGAGCTAATGTATCATAATCTCTTAAGATAAGTAGGCCTTTTTACCACTCTTGTGCTCCTCCTCAATCCTTGATCTTCTTCTACATTTTCAGTTTCATTATCAATTTATTCTGCATTTTCACTCTTACTCTCATTTCTGAGTTCTACATAATTTTCACCATCAAACTTAGGCTTATTTTCATTAAATATAACATCACATGCTGAGATCACTTTATTCTCAGTTATACTCCACAACTTAAATCCATTAGAACAATAAACTATAAAAATACATTTTTTGGTCTTTTCATCAAATTTTCCTTTAAGTTCATCTTTGTTCTTTTTGACAAAGGCAACACAACCGAAGACTCTCAGTTTTCTCAAATTTTGACGAGTGCCATACCAGAGTTCTGCTGGAACTTTCAAAGAATCAATAGCCTTAGTAGGTATTCTATTAATTAAATACACAGCAGTTAAAGCTGCTTCAATCCAGAAAGATTTCTGTAAGTTACTGCCAATAGCTTTGTCCTTAATTTTTCGGTTCATTCGTTCAGCAACTCAATTTAATTGAGAAGTATAAGGAATTGTTAGTTCCCACTGAATCCCTTGTTCCTCAAAGAATGAAATTAATTCTTCATTTGCATATTCCCTACCATTATCGTATCTGAACTGAACTACTTTACAATTGAATCTACTTGTTGCCATTGCTACATAGTGTTTTACAAATTCTGCAGCTTCTGATTTCTCCCTAAGTCCAAATGTGACACAAAAATGTGTATAATCATCAACAAAACTCATCAAATATCTTACTCCATTATAGGCAGTTGGAGCAATAGGGCCAGTTAAATCAGAATGTACTCTTTCTAGTGCCCTTGTTGCTCTTTCTCTGGTTTGAGTATGTGGAACACTAAATACAAATTTCACACAAATCTCAACGTACCTTGTCTATGGAATCAATACCATCCACACATTTAACTAATTTCTTCATTCCATCATCACTGATATGTCCAAGTCTCCTGTACCATAAATCATTGGAAATAGTAGCATTATAACAATGACCAGTTAGATTCAACTCTAATTTATACAGACTTCCATCCCTTGTACCAACACCTACAACTCTATTATTTTCCTTATTAACAATTGTAAATTCACCATCATCAATCAACATTTTATTACCTTTGTCTTCAAGTTTAGAAATGGATAGCAAATTACACCAATTGGTCAACCATCAAAACATCAAAGACATTAATCTTTATAATCTCACCATTGACTAGTGTTGAAGCATGAATGTCACGTATCTTTTCAGCAATTATGAAATCTTTGGTTCTAGCAATAAGTATTTTTACGGGTTTTTCAAGAATTCTAATATTACTAGCCACAGTATCAGTTCTCCAAATGTTCAGATACACCAGAGTCCATAACCCAGTCATCTTTGGATGTTTTCTGCTTGTAAACTTTACCCTCAATATAACATGCTTCAACTTCAGTAACAAAATTATAAGTTACTTCTTCACTATTTAGTTCATTATTTTGGTAATTTGAATTAGTTCTCATATTTGTAAGATGAGCTTGATGACTACCTCTATTATTATTATTTATACCACCTCGGCAACGATAGCTGTTTGTATTCTGATCCTGATCACGGCCTCCACTGCACTGCTGATGCCGATTTCCACAGCCTCCCCGAAAGGGACCGCATCCTCTGCGTCCTCGATGCTGTTGATAGGCACACCCCCTGGTCGGAAGCATTCCGCGATCGTGTGCCCAACAATTCCACAATTATTGCATGGAAATCGGAAAATTGGCTTTGGTGAAGCCATACCTCCTCTTCCTCTGAACCCAGCAAATGCAGTTGACTGGAAATTCACGTCTTTCAGTCTCTTCTTTATTTCATGGCCTTCCTCATACTCTTCTATTTGCTGTCTCACTATTTCCATATTCAAATCTTGAGTTGCAGCAACAGTTCATAATGAAGTTACTACACTATCGTATTCACTTGGCATAGTAATGAGAAAATGGATAATCTGTTGCCTTTGATCATACTTGGTTCCCAGTTCATGAAGTTCACGAACAATCCTATCAAATTCTGTACAAAACTCCTCAAACGTGTGTTGGGTCGGTAAATATCTTAAATTTTGATTTCTTTGTGAGACTAATAACACTTGCCCTAGTAGTTTTCTCGTATCTATTTTTTGAAGCAATCCACATTTCATAAGCAGTGGAGAAGCCCTTAACTATTTCCAACGATTCCATTTTGATTCTTTCAGCAATATATCTCTTCATTCTTTTATTATCTTTATCATATCCCTCCAATTTCACTTCTCTTAATTTTTTTGTTGCTGAGGTTTCACTCGCCGGGACAGTTGAATAAGGCGCAATTATTTCTGAATACGGCTTCTCTATTATGTACCTTACGTTCTTTTCGTCTAGTACTAATTCCTTTAAGAATTTTCAACTATTATAATTCTTCCCATTAAATTGTTGCATATTAACTCTGTCTTCTTCCATTTTTTTATGTTTACTGGTTCAACAAAATCATTAATGTTCACTTTTCTTCTGAAACGTGACCTGGGCCCATAACCTGTTAATTTATGATTTTCTTATACTTTATTTTATACGTACAATTACATTCACCGTACAAATAATAACTGTTTATAATATTATTGCGTCATCATAAAAACTGGATACCGATACACACATTTATGTACATTCTTTTTTTTAGTTATGAGAAATTGCTCAGTCTAACAGAAAATATACAATTTTTTGGTGTATCTTACAGAAGGTACAAGAATGCAAGCACTGCACATTTAAATTGTTCCATGGGGGGCAGTTCCTAACCAAAAAAAGGCTGCCACTACCACTGGGGGAAATAGGCTCTTTCAGATGACATATTATTCTTAGGTCTCAGCTGCAAGAATGACTTGGAACAAAATCTTAGGAGTAACATACATCCTATCTTCTTCAGCATGTGCTTAAAAATAGGGCCTGAAAGTTGCACAAGAGTTAATTATTAAACACCAAATAAGGGCTCCGCTGCCTCATGCAGGCAAGGTACTAAAAACCCTAAGCTAACTCACTCAACAGACAGAGTTTGGTCGGAGTTGGTACTCCTGACTTATTGAAAGCAGTCAGATTTAACTCCTGGCTAGTTTTTCATTTCCAAAACCTTCTCTAAGTTTTACAGGCCTTTTGCAACCCTATAATAGTTATTTACTTTATAAACATGGGCCATCTTTGGAGTCTATCCAAGATGAGAAAAGAGTTGAAATATACTGTTTTGGCTTGAAAAAAAAGAAAAGTGAACAATTTTTTCCCATTTATATGATTCAAACTAAGGGATCAGGGATTCTGTGGTTGTTTCCCTTCCACAAACGACATTGGATGCGTTTATGAATTGGCTTCATTACTGTCAACTGTGCTGTTATCTTGTATGCCCTTGATTAGTTTGATACTTCCCTTTGAAAGGATCTCAGAGTTCTATTCCTTTTCCTGAATGGTGGTGGCATAAAATTGAGCAAAACCAGAACTGGACTCTAGGACAATTGCTTTCTAGAGGTGTTGTGATTCTTGTGTCATAGCATCCACTAAATTCCTTGGTTCAAGAGAAACTCTTTGGGAAACTTGTGCCATTGGGCTAGGTTTTGTGCAATTAACCACGTCACCATGTATTTCACTGATCAGTTGCCACAGTACACTTTAACAGCTACGTATCCCACGAGTCTTGTATTATTCCATTTAAGCTCATTGCTCTTAAATATACCATATTTCCTGGCTCATAAGACCCTGCCCTGAAAATTCTCTGCAAGTAAGCTACACTGCAGTTATTTGGGATGGATTTAAGAAAAGTTAACAATAAATACCTATACCCTTGGCCCCGTAAGATGCAGGCTGATGATAGATCACATTATTGAGTCAAGAAAGTGCATCTTATGGGCCAGGAAATATGGTTAGTTAAGAATGTAAGTTGAACTAAATATCTCATTAAATAGACCTCAGATTGTACATGAAAAAACTCTCCAACAAAAATATTTTGTAGGTGGGTTCATATTGCACTCCTATAGCTCACAAAAATGCAACTATTACTTAAACTAGGGTTCCTCATTACTTTGCTCCAATTCTATGGATTTGTAGGATATAAATGCTATTACAGTTCTCTTCATCTATCAATCTCCCTGCCAAACATTGCAAGGTTAGGTGGTGAGGGTGTTAGGTCAGATTTTATGGAGCTGGGACCTTGTAGAAGGAAAGAAATAGGGAAAAGAAATAATCAAAAGGAAGGGATAAAAATCGAATGTTTTGACAGACATAAAATCTGACTCAATGAGTACATATAGCCTTCATCTCATACAGATGAAACGTCACTAAAAAATTATGCTATACTTCCCTATCCAACTTTAGGCTGGCAACTCATCTTCCCTAATTCAGCAAGAAAAATACTTGGTAGACGAAGGGAAACACATGCATTGATTCAAATTCATTGTAACATGAAGAGCTAATTTAGGGATTATAATGGGTCTTATCAGATACATATTCAGAATAGGTTGGTGCAGCGGGTTGTACTGATGATTTAGTGTGTGCTTTATTGAACAAGAAAGAATGGAATAAACATAATTTATAGTTTGATGTTCATTGTTGAACGGCAATTTCTCCTTACAAGCACGTCGTTTATCTTGACAATTGATTTCTCTATGCTTTGAGTTGGCATTTTAATATTCCCCAGAAGATATCTTTGGAATAGAGAAGTACTTTAGTAACGTGCTTATCCAATTCTGAAACTCCAATCATTCATTCAGAAATTTCAGTGTGATTTACTCGGAGGGCCTTGGTAATTTAGAAAAAAAGGTAAATTCAATTTAACCACAAAGAATATTTCGAAAATAAGGATGTCCTTTTCACTACTCACGTATGTCAGGCATCTCAATCAGAAAGCTGGAGAAATTGTACTGGAGTGTGCAAAGAAATAGAGGGAAACAATCAGTACATACTACATGTGTACATATTTTGTCCAGTCCATATACATGTTACATTACTTTTTTCTCACTGCAGTTCCTATTGTTTGGTACTTATTACTAATCAAAATGGAGGATAAACCACTCTAAATATATAGGCTTAAATGAGTATTTGGCAGAAGTGGGATGGAGAATTTTATTTTAGATGTCACAAAGGCTTTTTCTTTCTTCCTTTTCTTAATTCACTGATCCCAGAATTTCTTTTGGCCCACTGTACACACAAATTATACAAATTTTGAAGTGGCATGGGGCCCAAACTGGTACAGCTATAAATATAGTGCCTGATGCACAGATGTTTCTTTATATTTTACATAAGAAAAAGTATATTTTGATTAGAGGTAAAGCTTGGCACATACCTCAAGTGAAAATACATTTCCACTTTAATAAGAGTGCCGTATCATACATCTAATCTCAGACAGTCTTATCAGTTTAATGGGCTTTGTTCATTAAAGTACAATTTTTCTCTTAAAAATTGTTTGTGAGAAATTATAGTACAGATGCACAGATAGAAAATGAATCTGGTTTTTGTAGGAAAATTGTCCAATACATTTCCACTTCGGAGAAAGAGACCCATTAATTCACAACACTTATGAAAGACAACTATCATGGAATCACTCATTTCTTCATGGTATGATAATTATCCCAGTACATGTAAAGACTTAAAAGAGTGAAATATGCCATAGTATGATTATATTTTATGAAAATGGCAATCTCAATTTATATATACATGAAATGTATACTCTACATGTAGAACAATCAATATCCTTAGCAATGTATCAGTCATTACTAATTATGTAGTAATGTACATAAGTCTTTTCCACACACAACAGTATTTCATTTTTACAAACATATCACTAAAAACAATAAATATTTATTCTGACTTTATGTAATATCACAATCAATAACAATGAAAAATAAATCATATAAAAACTATATTCACATTTGAATCAGTCACATCCAAACAGTGTGAGTGCATTTCATAAAAAAATTGCTTAAGTGTCATTTCTGCCTAAAGATTCTCGGCGAATGAAATTACTATGCAACTAAAAACGTTCCACTATATTTCTGCCAAATTTCTACTTTCATTGCTGTCAAAGACAGAGAGACACTGTCATAAATTTGGAATGTCTAAGATACAGACAAAATTCTCTCAAAATATCTTCTTCTGTTTTTCCATGTGAGCCACACACATTGAATTGCAGTCCATGATCAGGAACCTGAAAGATTAAATATTTATCAGGTCATGTTGATTGTACACTATGCTATGACCTGAAAACTTACAAAAATTCAGGTCAATAATAGAAAGTAATTTGTATCCCTGTTTATGACGACAATTGTTCTTCATCACAGAGAAACACTGCTTTAGCAAATGGATGTGCTACAGCTAGGTTCACATCATACCCCACAGTATTTTGTTGCTGGCTCATTATTTTTGCAAATGGCTGGTAGTAAAAAAGAAAGAGGGCCGAGCCTTCATGGGTCTTGAGAATATCCTTATGTACTTTTATGAGATCATGCTTTAGCATTATCCTGTATCTTTTATAATGCCATTGCATAAGAGAACCACATTGAACAATCCTGGAATGTAGCTGGCTATCTTTCAAGTACACTCCAATACTCTGGGAATTTCTCAGTTGACCACACCGTCAAGACCTTTCTTGGGAGTACATCAAGCCAGAAAAGAAACAGCCTTTGTGATATTAATGACATGACAGTTTTAATATTCCCTCAGTTAGCTCATCTGCTGTCTTCAGAGTTAGATGTAGAGGCAATTTGAGAATAATCTAGCCACTCATTCACTCAGTATTTTCCTCTGCTTAACCATTAATAATTTTAAAATACTTGGCAATTGGGATATATTGGCAACCATCACTGAATCTTCAATTTTCTATGGGAATGTTTGTCAATAGGAATATATTTCCCCATGGTTGTTACCCTTCATCTAAGCAAACACAAGAAACCAACACGCACACCTTTGAAAATGTCACATGATCCAAAACAATACTTCAAAGACATAGTATTGCTGCAGGGGATCACTTCTCTGTCTTACACATATATCAATGGTATGGATCACATTATACTAGCCCATTGTCATCATTTTGTGAAAGACAAATGATTATTTATGACAAATCAGTACAAACTCACTAAATTGAACCCAAAAATGTATCCTATACCTTACTGCCTTCGCTACTGTTCTGTGATATTGTTTACTGGATTCTTGAATATATAGCACTTTGATTGTCAAAGCATGAGTAATTTTTAAAGACTAAGTAATTTTATATAACAATATTGTTTGCTGACAAAATTTTGGTTACTTAAGAACATGAAGTTTATATAATTTTTCAAATTAATGCTGGCTCTTCATTATAATTACATGGTTCACAGGGTATGAACTGTAAGCTACCCACCAGACTCAAATAATTTAAATACAGACTTCTAATGACACATGAGTTTAAAGTCAAATACACTAGAAATTATGGTTCCTTTGGGCCTCGCACAAGTTTTCCTGCTTCCATTTCATTTCCTCTATTTTTAGCACTTCTATCAGCATGTTACATATTGCTTTTCTTTCTGATAAATCAGGACTAGGATATAGTAAATCATGCCAGATAAAATAGAAAACAGGAAAGAAAAAATAGAATAAACCATCACCAACCTGTACCACAGAAGGGGAAGGAATGCAGTGCTCAAGTGCCACAAAGCATGTGCATCAATGGACCAAAAGAGAGGAGGGAAATCCAGGATTTCCAGGGCCGTGGATGCAATTGCTAGAAGTACTGATATGATACACAGCTTACGAGACTTGGCAGAGGTGCAACTCTGGGGCCATGCACACCAAAGAAGCCAGCCAAGGGCATTCAAGGCTCCTGAAAAATAAAACAAAAAAAAATATAAAAAGATTTCATGGAGAAGAGAAGAGATAAAGTCAGAATACACATAATGGTGGGAAGAGGAGTAACCCTTGCAAAGTTCTTACAACACACAGACTTTCCTACTACACAGAGTAAGTATCATCACAGTGAAGCTAGCATATAAATCAAACGGTCACAAGGTTCAGTGATTTTTGCTGTAGTACCATCTATCACAGAGAGAGACACGACTAGAGTACATGGCATGGTAAGTGAGAGATTTTAAATATGGTGGGACACCAAAGACCTTCCAGCTTTGTTTCTTCTCTACCACTGTGCATGCTAGATAACTATGGGTCGTATTTTATCCTTCCAGAGCAAGCAAAGGAGTAATAAGATAGAGTTTACCTTTAGCCACAGGCTGGGGGATATGGTTATTGATGAGGGCAAGTGAAAATAAAATAGCTAAGAATTGATTTATTATATGCAAAATTTTCCTGAGTAGAGACTCCGCCTATTCAATATTTTTTGGAGTGATTTGATACCAAACAAGAAAACTCCTTACCACAACATCTTTAGCCACATCATCTAATGTTAAATTAATTACAGAACATGGATATTATCTCATCTATGGAACAAGTGTCTTTCCCTCGCTAAAATCGAATGAAGGACCATGGACCAGAACAAGTATGATTAATAACTTTTCTAGGGTGGTCCAGGTAGTAAAATTAGAGGATAATGGGTAACAGTGTCAAACATACTGCAACATTTTCCCCTCTGTTACCCAAGGGAAAAATACATCAAGAGCAGCTTGACAGTTAAAAACTTGTTAAAAAGTGACAGCAGGAAGTTAAAAGGTATCAGTCACCCTTCCCAACCCCCTTCCACCTATTTCCAGGCATTACATCCATTCCAGTATCCAAAATCCCTATTTTTAGTATTCTTTTCAACTGATAATTACTTAATGTTTCTTTTTATGAGTGATTTTTTCTTGAAGGCTGAATGAGAATGCCCATTAGCATTGTGTTACTTCAATTCTGATCCTCCCCACAACACCAGGGATAAGATATAACTTACTAGGATCAAGATTACCCCTCAGATACTAGAAAAGATAAATCGGCAAAGAAAAGAAAAAAATCTCCATATTGTACACAGTTTTAACCACTACTCACCAACAAAAATGTTTGCCTGCATGTTGTACGAATAATCAAATTTCACCAAAGATAGGTATATCACATGATACACAAAGAGAAGTCCACAAATGACCGTGAGTAGAAGAGTTTTAAGATTGATAGTCGCAGAAAAGAATCTGAAAATATAGGCCAAGAGTCAGTTTTTCAGGGCATCAGAGTGCAAAGGTGTTTCTTTAGAATGCCACTTAATTATGGAAAAACAGAGATGACCAAAGTACCTTAATCCCATTACATACAGGGAACACAAAACCATAGAATATGCACAAAAGTAGTCCATCTTTTCAGTGAGAGGAGTTTCCCATCCGTGGAAGACAGATGACCAAAACCAGGCATGCATACAAACCTAAAAATGAAATTACTTATTATTTGAATCCAGTATCTTAACACCTTCAAACCTGTAAAAAAAAGTGTCCACATGCTTTTTGCATTAGCGCTCAGTGGTCAAGGTTTAATCAGAGATTTCACAAGATCGAGCACCATTTCAAGTATTTCATATGCCACATCTATAACTTTATTTTTAAATTAATCAAGCCTCAAATTTGTTTCTAGCATTATGCAACATTCTATGGATTTTGGTAACTGACTTTCACTGAAGGAAGCATCTTTGAGAAACTTGATTGTACTAGTGAAGGGGACTTGTTAAGTAATGGCTAAAAATCATCAAATTTAGATTACGTTAATACCTTAATGCTAACACTGCATTGTCTAGGGTATGTACACTCAAACGAAGCCCTGAGAGAACTATTACAGAGTTAATTTCAAGATCAAGAAAATAAAATGACCATCTAAAATGGGGGTAAAATATAACATTTTATGTATTTCTAAGGAGACTTCCGTGGTGTTTATCTAAATGGATAATTTTCATGTTAACTAATGTGGGAAGAACCTGAAAAAGATTTAGCTTAATATATGCATTATGCA
Organism: Ceriagrion tenellum; assembly: GCA_963169105.1. Classification (NCBI taxonomy): domain Eukaryota; kingdom Metazoa; phylum Arthropoda; class Insecta; order Odonata; family Coenagrionidae; genus Ceriagrion; species Ceriagrion tenellum. The sequence goes on from OY720634.1 coordinate 91,589,675, forward strand.
AACAAGTGAACTTCAAATTTGTTTTGTTTATTACAACATTTTCTAGTCATGATAATGCTTGCCTCAAATTGTTTTGTAAAGATAATTTTTAGACAGCTGCCATTATATTTTAGAGCTCATTTTCAAACTACCTAGACCATAAATTTGTGCTACTTTCAAGAAATCTAATCCACCAATTTCAACAAAAAAACCAGGAAACCTATTGATTAATTATGATGCCCAGTGACAAATGATAGCTCCAAATAATTATCACGTGAAAAATGCAGCCTCAGAATCATTATTGCAGAGAGTTAATGGGTCTTTGTCCAAGTAGAAATATAGAGATACATCTGCACGGATAATTTAAGACGAGAAATGTAGAAAATACATACGTACCAGACTATGAAAATGCCACACCCAATACATTGGTGCAGTCTTGGGTACTTCTTTTCTAAACAACTGAAGCATAAACATATGGGAGCTGAAATTCAGAATTGAAAAGAGCACACTAGCTGGCTCTTGAAGTCCAAGGAATCTAACGAAAGGCCACTGAAAAAAAGAAGGTAATGAAAAGGACATGGATATATTTTTTAATCATACCAGATATCATTAAAGTAAACATTAAATATCTCCACATTACAATGACAAGTCCAAAGGCAAAAAGAAAGAAGTTTGCCATCAATTATATTGGTACACTAATGCAATAAGAATTTTGTATTTAAAAAAATATCAAAAAAATAAATTAAATATGATGCTGCATGGATATGGAGGAACTCTCTTCCTCTGAAAATGTTTCATTAAATAAAGCAGGACACTTATCCTTGATCACCATGGTTTGTCTCTCTACTACCTTACATTCTTTTTTTTTACTTTTTAGCATAAGGGTTCTAACAGTGGTATATTTTAGTTTTCAGGCACCCTCACTGCTAAGGGACTATTGCACCATTTGTCCTAAGACAAAGGCAAGCAATAGAATAGCAATTTTCTTAACTGCATCCTTTTGCTGTATTCATCCAAAACTGTTTAAATTTCTCCAGTTCAAACATTACACAAGAAACTATCACATTACTTTGAGAGATGGGTATACGAGACAACGAATCTTAATCACTAAAAATTTCATGGATTCAACAACTAAGGAACATACATACAACAAAATACAACAACAACATTTCAACAACTAAGGAAAATTAATTATCATGGTCAAGAAGAAAATTGACAGACCTAGCGGTGGGGGTTCAAATATTTCAAGGAGATACTTCAGATACCTACGGATCCAAAAAACCTAATTGATAAAGAGAAAAAAAATCAGCAGATCAGTAAAAGATCGAGTGCAGGGGGGAATGAGGGATACGATGCTGACCTACATCACCTTAAAAGCAATCTGGTATCAAGAAATTCCAAAACTCTGATATATAAAACATTGATACAACCAGTAGTGACATATAGGGCAGAAACATTGTATTCAACCTTGAAAGAAGAAAATACTATGGAAGATACTTGGCCTAGTCATTGAAAATGGTGAGGACAGAATCACTACAATTATGAATTAAATTAAATCGTCAAAGGAGTAGATAAAGTAAGGTTTATGAAGGCTATCTAGGGGCTATTGAGAGAATAAATATGACTGCCAAGCCATAGAGGATGTTGCAAGGAAAAACATATGCACATAAGAAAAAAAAGGAAGACAAGACTAATATGGTTAGAAGACATATTTATAAAGATCTTATACATACTTATAAAACTTAAAAAGAATAGGATGAAATTGGGATGCTGAAAGAAGAAGCTGGACAACAGAGAGCATTGTTGCTGGAATGTGTAGGATGCCAAAGCTTACCCTATACTGTGGGGCCGAGGGGAAGGTTAGATCATGTACATCATGCAACTTGCACTAATCATGAACTACAATGTTGAATAGCGTTAATAGGAATTACGAAATTTCTAAAAATGAAAGTCATGGAATCTAGTTACATGCTCAAAATTAAGAAAACAATCAGCAGAACATGACGAGCACGGAAATTGTTTTCTGCATTACTCACCCTGCCATGAAACTGAGGAACTTCCCATCCTCTTCGTTGAAACGCATCCACAGTGACCCACATACAATGATACCTGCATTCTTCAAGGCAGGGCCAGGCTATTATATTGTCAGGGAATGGTTTCAAATTTTTTAAGTAGTAATCTGCAAATAATATTTTTACAATCAATTATTCAGTAGATATATCATTACGACTTCCTCAACAACTAAGGAAAAATGATTCCTGGAGAATGGTTACAGGCCAAAATAAAACCCGAATCAAATGAAATATTTAGCATCTTCATTGCCTCAAATTTACTAAAAACATTCCGTTGCCCGGGAAAACCAATTATTTGATGAGAAAAAGGTCTTCATCGCCGGACGCCGCAATTGATTGAAGTACTTGTCCTAAAAATGTAATAATAATTGTCTTTGTGGGCCACTGGGTAGGAATCCATATCTCTCTTTCACCGTCATGCACATAGCTCAATCAGACTGGGAGCAATGCGCAATCCATTCAGAAGAATTCTAATCAATTAGTTTTTCATTCGGCTCATATTACCGAGAAGAGGTGAAGAATGTAATAGTTAAAATCATTAACGTGTCTTTGTATAACTACTAAAATATCGCATGTGTGGAATATGTATGATAAAAATTTTAACATACATAGTTTATGTGCACATTTTAGTACACAGTAACACATATAGACAACTTTTATTCATTTCAAACTTCTAAAATATAAACAGCAGACACCACCGTCAATGTCATTCACATAAAAAATAATATTTACCGTTAGTACAGTTCGCAGTGACGCATATGGAAACGCAATTTCTATAGAAAGGGCTATCATCACCAACAGAAGCAATAACTCCTGTTAAAAGTAATGGCGAGAAGATAAATACGAACTGAGTCAATAAAGTTTGAAGCCCACTCATTTCTGCACCAACTTCATACGAGCCGGCATGCGCAACTTCCCTTCCTTCACGTCAATTGTTTCGCATTCATGTGAAGATTTTTGTTATCGTATGACGATTAATGGCTGTATAACGTTATAAATGAAAAATTAATAAGATATTTTTTTCTCTTGGACCTATTTTACTTTAAAGGAATATTTAGGTATCTTGGTAAACCAGCGATAGTTCCTCAGTTGGTCCACTTTGTGGTGGCAATTTAAACGCGCGAGTAATGTATTGTTGAGGTTGTTGTGTTCACCGTTGAGTTTGTTCAAGGCGCTCTCCAACATGTGTACCAGTTGTGACTTACGGAGGCTGAAGTGGATAACGCAGATTCAGTTTCCATACAGCATTGCGATCTACCTATGGGTAGGTACTCTTTCTTGCAATGCTCGGAGAAATTGTGAGTTGTTTTCGAGAAAGCGTGTTTACTTTCAGGCTGTAAGATAGGTATATTCTTAAAATATTACTGCGTATCCTACGTTTCAAAGCTCTTCTCGTACTATCATAAAAATGCAGCATCATGGTCACTGTTGTCATTAAGTTTTTGCCACCTCATTTTCTTACGAGTTTATCAACTCAAGCTACATATATGTAATGCCTATTTGTCGCTATATAGCGACAAATAGGCATTGCAGGTCAGTGTTTATTAGTTATGTGACGTGCTGTTTTCTCACTGTATGTCATCAGTACAGTTAATATAAATGTAGTCAAAGGGAATTCTAGTCATCTTTTTGGGTCATATGAAAATGGGCTGATGTGGAGGCTACATGGTGTTGGCCTCTCATTTGAACAGCTCTGGCTTTTACCCCAGAGGTGGTCGATATTTTCATTAGACCCCTAATGCCTTCTTGGGTGTTTTGAGAAGGGCATGTTACGTGCAGTACTCCTACAGTCTAATGGGAGATTACTACAGACTCATTGGAGCTTTTGTTTCAGCTTTGGCTGATACCAGAGTTATGTTTCTATTCATTCAATCATCTTAATAGGTTACCCTGTAACATACTTACCCACTTGTACATATCGGTGTCTCTCTGCTGTTGATAACATCCTTTTATCACGGATATTTTATGTACCTCTGTTTCTTTGATATTTACTTTAGCAGATTAATTATTTAATATAATAGATATAATAAAAGAGGTCATCAATCAAAACCGGTTGGTTGTTCAGAAGGTGGTGGTTGTGTTGTAAACTCATAGTGTAGTCACCATGAAGCAGAGCAGGTATGCATGGGACAAAGAGAAGTCAGACAATGAAAGCTAAGCTGTCTAAAAGAGCCTCTTGATAAACTGTGGTGAAATTTGTGAGATTACTTTCAAGTATGGACTCAAACCCAATCAAGTAATGTCTCACTTCTCAGCCTGTTGGTTGAAACAGTAAGCTGTCTTTGGCCCCTATCTTTTGAGCAAGCTAATGCCACAGATAGCAAAATAAAATAAAAATTTAACTAATACCACAGTGCAAGGTTACAATCCATCCTTCCCTCTGATCCCTGAATAGTGTTGACTTTTCTAGCCTACCCTACTATCATCCATGGCACAAGCGTTGAATCATGTTGTTGAGCTCCTCAGCTGTTGGTCAGTTCCACAAATAACCAATTGCGATATTTTATGATGGTATGATCCTCTAATAATAATAAGTTTTAAAACCCACATATCTCCACAACACTGTGGCACTAATAAAAATGCAACTTCCCACTCAACTAGACTTCTGATGTGCTTAATAGAGAAAAGTTCACCTGGTGTATCAGCAATTTCTGTGTTCCCATTATCAAGTGAAGCATTGGAAAAGTCTTCACTCTTTGTCCTACACAACTCACTTTTACTGAACCTCATCAACTGCAACTTCCTTAGGTCTGTCTAGATGTTTTGAAAGCAGAAAGGAACAGGTATATATCAGGCACCAAAGGGAAAATGGTAAATGCTTATAGCTCCCCTTAAAAAGAATCATTTAATGAAAATAGGTAATTTGAATAGCAGCACTTATTAATATTGTTGTTTAATCTTTCATGCCAAACACAATGCAACTAGGGTTGCAATATGTCTTGAAGAAGTGGGATTATCCTGAATTTTGGCATATTTAAAGTTTTCCAGCTGAATTGAAAAAGAAGACCTGATGTTTTTCATTGTAAAGCTTGTACACAATTCTGCTAGGTATATATAATCATTGTGTATGATATGTTGTTATTCATGAATGATATGTTGCCATGTAAGATTTGTAATAATATGTTGCTAGGCTATGTGTCAGAGTCTTCCATACCCTAGCAACCTTGCCTTGCCACTGACCTCCTATCAATAGTACCAGAGGTGAGGCATGTGCTGTAATCGCATTCTCTGATCAGTCAATTAGTGGAGAATTGCCTCCAGTTGGCAGTGCTAGTCAGAGATGCATATAGACCATTAGTAAAGAGACTGCTATCTTGAAAGGACATGCTTTTGTTTGACTGGTTCTTAAAAGAACAGTATATCACATATGTTATGCATATTCTTTTTCTGATTGCACAATGCAGATCTTGTTATATTAGTGGTACACCATGCCACCAGAAAACTGCAATCCTAATGATTCAACATACATAATTTGAAATACTCATCATGTCTGCATTATCACAATTATACTTGTAAAAAATAGTCCTTTTTTGAAAAAGGCATTTCAGAGAAATATAGGTTTTAACTTATAAGAACTGGGAATAATCTCAATTTATAGTGGCATAACTTTTAATAAATTATTTTTCTAACATAAAATCTCTCATAAAATGTACTTTGCACCATACCAAGTTTGCTGTCTTAATTTAAAACATTTTTGTGTCCTAAATGTATGCCTCACCCTTATAGAAACCTCAATAGTCATACTATCCAAGCCAAGCTGGTTCATTAGGTTACCTTACACATTTCTTCAGTGCTCTTTTAATGATATCTTCAATTACCCCCTCCATCCAACTGGCACACCATGTGACAGACGTGATAAAGGGTTAGGCAATGGGGAAAAACATTTTAAAAACCAGTTGAATTACCTACAAATTTATCAGTGGAAATTATGGATAGTTCCTCTGTGAAATTTGATATTTCTATACTTAGAGGAAAATATACATGAGATGAGGCAGATTTTTAGAACATTGACCAATGTACTGGATGCCATTGCTCATTGCTACATCCAACCAACAAATAATCCCTAAAATAATACTAAGGGCTGAAAATGGACACAACTGGATTGAGCCACAAACCAATGTTTTGATTCTAAATTCTATACTTACAGGGTAAATGATGGTTGCAATCACAGAACAAAAGCAATTACTTTACATTTTGGGAAATGTTTTATTAACCTACTATATGCATTTTATTCAACAATTAAACATATTTATATATCACATCTTTTTTATCAGCTACAGTCTGTAATTCTAACATGACAGGACACTGGAGCCATGAACTAAGTAACTCCTCAGTGTATCCTATTAAAAAATACATTTTCCGAGGATTGATCCCTTGGCGAATAAGGGCTGCGATTCGTATAATGTTATGCTGTCGCTTTATAATAACTTCAGATAAGACCAGATTATGCCATGTCCCAGTCACAAACTTTCGAATAAATATGTCTTCCACCGCAGTTTCGGCCGGTCGTAGTCCACCGACAAGGTTTGCTGGGAAAATAAAGATATCACGTTTTAAAATAAATAATGAAAATTTCAAACGGGGAAACCCGGGAAATAAATCTACGGTAGTTATGTTCTCACAATCTTCCTGATCTTTACGCAACACCGTAGACGATTCTGGACTTGGCAACAAATGCACTTCAGATAAAAATGCCCCAAAGTTTTCACTTACTTGTGTTGAAAGAGTTCCAAGATTTTCTATGAGCTATCTGGTGAGGAGGGTTTGCCATCTCGTACGTCAAAGGACGATCTCCCTTTGGCGTCACTTTGTAGCGACCCGATTGAGATTTCATCGCCACTAACCCAGTGTGAATAGGCCGACAAATTTTCGTGAATGTGTTCCCAGTACCACAAAACAGAAGAACCTACGGTCAAAGTAAACCTCACTCATTTCTTATCGGTATTTCAATAACTTAAAGGCAAGACATAACGACTTCAGTGAAAGATTAATAGCCCAATAGTATCCTTAAAGTTAACATATACAGGATTTAGAAAACTTAGAATATTCAAAGGAAATCAAAACATAAAGCTATGAGGGAACGATATAATATCATTAGAATGCTTTAGTTATTAAATTTCTGCAAAATTCAGTGAACTATTACAGTGAGGAGGTAATGCATGCAAGGAAAACGTATTACAAGAGTCGATCACAATGGATTATCGGGACTTGAATCTTTTTCGAAAGAAATAGAGTAAGTATAACTTACCTGCGGAGTGAGAGACATCTTCAGATTTCTAACAATACTTTAAAGATAAATCGAAGTTCATACGTTTGGTTTGTATTTTGGCACATGCCCCCTCCTTTGTTGTTGCATGTAGCACGCAAGGCGATTTTCATATGTTCTCTGTAAGCGCGGAGGCGGTCTCAATCCGAAAAAGTGCTTTCGTTTTAATCCCTTTCCAATTAATTTTGTCAGTCGTAACTTTTCGACTCTGAAGAACGGATTGATATTTTCTGCATTGAATTGGAGTGTGAGGTACATTCTTGCCGTAGATTTTCGTTGAATGATGCAATTCCGTTGTGATGTAGTTGAGATATTTGGTCTATTTTAGGGATCTTTGACTTAACTATCAACACTTCCTTTGGAAGAGACAGTTAAATTTGTGACTATGACATGTTTCTCCTGTACTAATTCAAGCATTATTTATAGCAGTCGTATATATCAGTCATGAAGCTTCATTAAAATGAATTTATGGATAGCTGGCTTTGGAGACCTTTCTAGGATTTATTTTGTATGCCCATGCACAGAAAGGGAAGTATGGGCCAACCGTGGTAAATGTCATTTCCTCTGTTGGATTGTGGGTCTTCAGCTTGGGAAGTCCTTTTCACCTATCGTATTGGTCTTTTTAGCAACATTTTATTTTTTACCATTCTTCTCTTACATGGATAATCAACAACAGAGATTAACTCACCAAAAGTATATGCCTTGGATTAAGCTCATGCCATTCTCTCTTTTTCATCCATTTTAGAGCAGCAGAAATTGACACATTTTATTTCATGAAAAAGTTTATTGTGGCATAAAGTCACGCATCAATAAATGAATGGTTCTGTCAATTGAAATAAATGAGATACAGCGTTGTTAATATCTGTTGAAACTGGTGGCTAATTTTTTTTATGCCGTTACTTATGATTGTGAAGAAATGTTGCCTTGTATCTGATATCTGATCTGAATAAGTTTAATAGAATTTTGGAAACAAACTTTTAATAGATAGTTCATCACGTGTTATTTGCTGATTTCCATTAACCAAATCACATCTCTAAGAAATATTAATTAAATACGTAAATAATGTCTCACCAAAACAGTTGATATACTTATTAACAGGTTCTCATAGATGCAGAACAGGCATTTAGTGGAATGCATTTAAGCATTCAGCCAGTGAGATATGGAGAAGTGTAGCAAAGGTGGATCGCAGACTTTCTATCATGTTTTTACTGCTATCGTTTAGTTCCGTGCCTCAAGCATGCATAACTGCATTGCCACTTGCCTGTTGGTCAGGCATTCTCTGTTCATCTCATTTCTGCATTTAGACCAATTTCCCAAGCAATTTAGATGTGCTCTGGAATTCATTAACTAAGGACAGTATCATAAATTTTAGAAAGGAGTAAGTCCATTATTTTATCTGATACAGTAAGTCCTCGATTTATGTCAAAGATTTGTTATGTTGAAGAAGAGCGACAGAAGTCAAAACAATGTAAATTAGATACAGGTATTCACGATCACTTTAATCCCACGATAAATTAGCGTTAATTTCAAAATTCGTTTTTTGCCTTCATCCAGGGAAAAATAGAAGCTATTTCAGATGGGATGATTAAGTCTCAGTTATCAAAAAATGCAAGCATATGCACATACAGTCTATTTTATTTGCATTAAACAGGGAAAAATTTTCTGATGACCCTTGTCAGCAAGGACGTACATCGAATCAGACATAAATTGAAATGATGCTTACCAATGACTTACTGTACTTGATTTTTATATATATTTTTCATGAAAGAATATTGGCATAATTGATCACAGATTTGTTAGTGAAGAAAGAGCATTCCCCCAGGCAAATGAACATTGGTGTGGAATTCCTGCTGGAGGAGTAACTAACCTCATGTTTTTCATTTCTAAGTCTTCAAAGGAAGAGAAGGATATATCAGTGAAAGCATGTTATATTGGTAACTGGGAAAACCAGATGATTCACTGGACAGTGTTGAATGGATGAATTACCTGTTGCTGGTGAATCAGTAAGTTGTAAGTGGAATTCAAATTCCAACGTAGTCAGCTCTTCCAATAACCTTTTGGCAAAGATCCTCCTCAAGCATTGGTTTTGCTCAAATTTTGGAGATTTATTTGTTAAAAATAACTTCCCAGAAAGCTATGTGATTACCATATTGCTGAACACTCTCGGCTCGGAATCTCTGGGACTTCCAGGGGTCATTATGGTATTCTGTGGGGCAATTTCAGCCACTCTTTGACTCCTTCCTCAATATAAGGCAACTTCAAATTTCATGAGGCCTCTTCTATGCCAATTATGTTTTAATAGTTGGGAAAAGTATCATACTTTTATCTCAGCAGTATCACCAAGTATTGAAAGAAAGTTGGTGAGATCAAAATGACATTGGTTGGACATTTACATATGGGGCTGCTTGTGTAAGGCTTGAAATATTAAATGTGGTACATACTGCATTGCAAAATGGTGTTAACATGGAATTGAATATTATTTCTCATAATACCATGGAATTTCGGTGGCTTAATTTCAGCATTGAAGAGTCGAAGTAGCCGTGGTTAATTAATCACAACAACCATGACAAACAGAGCTCTAATTACATGTGATCAAATACTGGATGTTGTAATTTTACTCACTTGGTCATGCACATGATCATTCACATTATGGTACACAAGAATGTGCACCATGTTTTATGGCTTAAACCATAAGCAGTCATTTATTTTTTGAAGTATGTGACAAGAACTTTCTGATAGGCGATGTTTGACCCACTTTCAGATACCCTTGGGAATACTTAGTAGATAATATTGGGTGGTTTAGCTGGCGATGTACGGGGATGGAGCAAATGTTTCACAGATAGTGAAGCACCTGGAACCAAGCTTGTCACTCATAGTGAACAAGCTTGAGGCAGACCAGACGCATCAAGATTTGAAGTTTGACTCAAGTTAACTAGTATACACCCATCAAGCTTGCAGCATGCTTGACTTTATAAAAGACTTTTTATTGGGGACTGTTGTTTGAATGAAGTTAAATTTCAAGCTTGAATGAATGATTTGCCCTGCAAGTTTTTTAATTACAGGCATTGTACAAGCATGAACGAAACCTAATTTCCATGCCAAATAACTTACGACAAGGCAGAACCAATTTGCAGAAACTTACTATGAGCTTGTGTGGAGTCCTGGGTCGCAACCTGCTGACAAGATATAATTAGGTGGCCAGGAATGCATATATCAACTCGTATTACCAGCAGGCTTTGGTCTTGGGGACAGTTTCTTAAAGTTAACCAGAACCATGAGAAGTTTTAATCATCATTATAGTTTTCAAGAATTGAGAGTATAATTATTCAAGATATGCTGTGAAGAATTATGGAAAAAGGTAAATAATGCCTCACCAATAATGCTCTTCTGGAACAGAATTCTCTTAAGCTTGGGTGATAAATGAATATTCAGACAAAATATATTGTAAATCTCTATCAGGAGTAAAGGAAATACACTAATCATAATAGGGGAAGCATTTCCTTTCATGGGGCTCCAGTGCAGTAGGGTTTATGAGTTTTTATTGAGGTTCTCAACAAATAATGAAAATAGTAAGCAGTAACTCAACTGTAAAAGAGTCAAAATGATCACTATGCTTCTTGTTGAAGGCTAAACAAATATAATCCGCTATTCTACTAATAAATAATGTATCATTTATTTCAACATGAAACAATGACATTTTACTCATACACATTTCCCCACACATACATATCACAAGGTGGCAAAGCATCTTGGATATTCAATACATTGATTAAATGTAAACATGTCCAATTTTTGTACAAATAAATTAATGTATAAACTCTTTTAAGAATGTCCAATAACATTCTTGACCATTTTGTTCACTAAAAGCTGGCATCAATGAAGGTCAAAATATATCTTCATGTATAATGAATGCCTTGGCTTTGGTTTTAGCATTTTTTAAGAAAGGTTCACAAATGTAAAAATGTTGAAAAATTACAGAAAAATTTCATATAGTTTAATAATTCTCATCGTCTTCATGAGTTATAAAATTTTCATCAAGAATGTTAGACTTTAAATGCATTCTACTGATGTAAAGTTCACTGGAATTCACACTGTAAGTTCAAGTATATCATGTACAGAAACATGACAGCATGTGAGAACTACTGTTTCAAAAAATGTGCTAGAGATAATGATACATAAAAAAACTAGGAAAAAATTCAATCAACGAAGATTCCAAGCAAACAGAGGTAGTCTCACATGATAATACTCCATCTTCATTTTAATTAGAACGCTTATCTTGCTGGATGAGCAGTTTCCTCTTATTCACTTCAATAGTAAGATAATACTTAAATATGCTCCCACAAAAGTCTCTTGGCTTTACTCGGCCATATCACAGAAGGGTAGCTTGATCAAGTCCCAAGTATTTGGAATTAAACACTTTTCAGTTCTTGAGAAACAAAATATATCACAACACATGGCTAGAAGGGCACAAAACAGTAAAGCTTCTCATGGGTCCCATTCTGGGCATTAGATACTCAAAAGTGAGACACTTCCAAAACACTTAAAGATAAATACAAAGTTTAAATTAAGCACCAAGACAGGGTACAACACGAAACACCCACGGATTAGGTGAAAGAGACAATGATCAAAATAGGACTACAGGAAAATTCAGTTTCCTCACAAAGGTAGACAATTGAAGTTCTAAAAACCGATGACATAAAATATCATTATAAATGATCAGATAATTTTAAGAAAAACATAATTTCTTACTCTGATGGCAGTATTAATATTGCATTGAAAATGTACTCCCCCCAAGCAGAAAGTATTTGGTAAGTGGCTTATCTTCTTCTCATGCCAAAATTGACTAAAATAACTAATGGTAACCCTCTCACATCATCACACAAATTTCTATTTTAATATCACACTCTAGCAATGAGAATATCCCACAGACTTACTCTCTTCATCGTGAAATACACTGGTTAGCATTCATTGCTGTATTTCTCAACCACTGCAAACTTCTGAATGTTCATCCCAAGCTGACACCTGGGAAAAGAGGAGAAAAATGTTGGCACACTGTGACAAAAATACACAGTTCCCAAAAGACAATCATAGCAATAATCAGTTTAATAACATATTTCAGCTGTTTTTGAGTGATTCCTTTTTGAGAGAAAAAGTACAACAGGGCCTAAGAAAAATATGTACATTTTCTGGTGCTTATGAGTGTTTAGTAATTAAGTTAACAAATGTATGCTCTCATCAGAAAACCTTGCATTTTAATCAAAAAATATTCCATTTCGATTACTGAGAAGGTGAAGTTGGCCAAGTTGAAAACTGCAGGCAGGACTTAGAAAATCAGTAGAATTTAGATGCAACAGCGAGAAAACTCTAACATACAAAAAGTCTTAAGTTGAAATGCTATGCAGTGTTGTATTTATTTGTTAAGTGGAAATACTAAACGTGATGACTTTTTCCCAAAACAATGTTTTTTATCAATTGCAATGTGATGAAGGATTTTGGTCTCGTGTCTACCTTTCAAATGCCTGGTTGTAATTACAAGAGGAGTCACTGGAGGAGGGAGTCACAATCAGTTGCAAACAGGGCAAATTGAGGACATTTTTGGGGAGTCACTGCTACTTTCCAGGTGTCTGAGAGGTAGAATATATATTGGGTACCCTATTCCCGGGAATTACCAGGACCCTCCTCACATAAATGCCTGCCTATAGAAATTAAAATCAAGTAGACACATTTTTGGCCAAATTAATAATTATTTGGCTAAATATTCATGAATATAATCTCTCATTTCCAAGGATCCCTTATTTCTTTTACCAATTGAACACCTTTAATTAATATGAATTTGAAGTTTGAATACAGTAAGTAATATTATAAGATATAGGCAAAGATTATTTAGGCAAGCTCTCATTTCAATGTATTATCTTCTGCAAGAATTATGTTACACAAAAAGTTATTAAGCACTTATGGCATGAGTCCATAAAAAAGCAACTCAAAAAGCTTTAAATTCATCACTAATTATTTCCAACCTGTTTAGTAAATATTCTTTATGATATCAATTCATATTTTTTAAGTCAGAATATAGAGCAAACCAACTAATAAAAATCACACAAGAAATCATTTCTTGGTTACACAAATCGTATCATGCAGTTTTGTTTGCACTGGGAGAAACATTGCACACTCAGAAATAGCATCAAAGTGTTATTTAGTTGCAAAAATCTTCAAAACCATTTCATGCACAAGTACTTGTGATCTGATGTAATACCATGTTAATAATAACCATACTCATTCACACGTTATGCATAACAACATTGATCATGAACAGTGTGTACATTTTACAAAAGAACCGCTCTTCAATAACAGTACACACAAGTTGGTGCCCAAAGCTTGACATATTTTTCTCATCCTAGGCTGTCTCTGGTAACTATTGGGTATACTACTTTATACTCTATAGACATTGTCATGTAGGTTGTGCTCACAAAGAAAGCAGGCTATGTTTATGTAAGACCTTCTCCAAACTGTGACTGTAGTCCATACTGGTAGCAGACATATAAGAACCAGGTTCAAGCCTAAAGATTGAGAAGAGAGGCTTTTCCCTACAGCCACTAAGGCAAGTAATTACTTGTATTAAAGGCTACCTATCAGAGTGAAAGAACTGTCTACACATGCCAGAGGATAACCAGCTACTGAGAATAAAAATCTGTTTTTACTCTGTTTGTTTCCAATTAATTACATATATCTATAGCTCAAACCAATTTTTGTCAGACAGAGCTGGCAGCCAGTAAAACAGGGGACCTGCTTCCATTTAAGTATACCCTTATTTTGGAGCTTAGCACTGCTTGCCAGTTCTTGTCTTGAAGCTGTAAAAAGTACTTGAATAAATGGAAGACTTGTGAGATGCATGAATTGTTTGATCTACATGCAATTTATTTGAGAGTTTGTGTTTAAATGTAACTTAAGTCTACAGAACTATGCAATGTCAATAGAATTTAATGAAGAAGTAAACCCAATGATTCTCACAACCATAATGCATGACCCAGGGTATCCCAAATTCTCCTATCATCAGAATCTTCTAGCTCAGACCAGTAAGAACTGCTATCATACTTAGTTCCAATACCACACTAGGTGACTGCTCATCAACTCACAAGGCATACCCACAGCTAAATGTATGTTACTACACCACAGATGATATAAAGTTTTCACACACTCCAGTTAATCAATAACATAATTAGTAATCCAACATGGCTGTGTTCATGGAAATTGTTCTGTGAAGATAGCAGTTCCAGAGGCAAAATCACCAATTACAGGCCCTCTTCTCAATCATTAATGACCTACCAGTTGAAATCATTACAACCCAGAAATAGCTGAGAATGCATTCATTGAGTCTAAAATGAGCCATTCATGAATTCAAAGTACAGTAAGTGCTTAAAAGTGTTGCATGTAACACTTTTAAGCACCAAATTAAGTGATTTTGAGGTTACCTCGAACTTGCTTCAGCATCATTTTTCGCCAATCACCTAAAGAATACGTGATCATGAAAGAAGACCACAGAGAAAAATCATCTGCCTTCAAAGGGGACACAAACCTCTCAATATCAAGCTACGTGCCAAATTAAGTCCCACTCTCGCTCTTAATTTACTCTCTTCATACCAACCAAAATTATATTTTACCTCTCTCTTCCCCACTCCAGAGATTTACCAATGTATAATTTACGGCCTCCACTCCAGCATAAATTATTAAATTACAGAATAATTCTGTTCTTCATACATCATCTGAAATGAACTCATTTGATGTTCACAATTAAGAAGAAAATGGAATGGTTAACTTCCACAAACAGCAACTGTATTCATCTATATACAACATGTTATGGGGTGGGAAGTACAGAAGTGTTCTCTGTAACCAGGCTGCCTATCTATGGGGATCTATTCTTTTGTTCAAGATTCAAATCTGATTTTAAAAGAATTCTTTATACAAATATTTGGCTGTTTAAGCATAAAATCAACTTCCAAGGGTCCACCATAAACCAAACTTTTTGTGGGGCAATTCACAATGTGGAATTGTACATTATAAATCAAGAGAATTACCCTTTGCATACTTTGAACTTCACTGAGTAACGCAACTGGTTTCCACACTGTTTATGTTCACATCATTCACTATCTATGCTAGCATTGTGAGTAATGCTCATGATAGTAATGCAAGCACTGATAATGCTTAGTGTATAGCTGATACCATACATTTTACTGCAACAGAATGCATGCTAAAAGAATTACCTGGCAGTTCTGACAGCCCTGATCGATGATTGAGTACCTTAACCAGTTAGGATGCTATCTATTCTAGTGCCATATGCTACCTATGCCTGCATTAAGTAAACCACATGATTCTGATACAAGTACAGATAATAGCTACCATAGTGCCAATACCATGTATTTGGCAACTATTGAATGAGTGTAGGGAGCCTCACCTGGCAGTCCCGACTGCAATACCACTGGTTGCCACATCCCGCGCACACAAACTGGGCTGCCCGGCTATGGCACCCTTGGCATTCTGGCACAGGCCCCTCCTCCCCCTCGTCCTCCTCCTCCATGCCATCACCCTCCTCCTCTTCCATGCCATCTCCTTCCTCCTCCTCCATGGCAACTTCCTCCTCCTCCACTTCTTCCTCATCCGCCATGCCTTCCTGTGCCTCAGGAACTATCCCCGTTGGGGCTGCCACTGCCGCCAATGGTGCCTGGCGCTGCCTCGACTGACGTCTACCATCTCCCTCTGAAGCTGCTATTGACTCATCTATCACCAGGCGGTCCGTGCTGTCATCTTGTTCCTCCTCCTTTGAAAAGCCAATTAAATCATACTCAAGATTTCTGAAGACACATTGTGGGATTCAAGGGTACATTTCACAAATTTCTATTAATCACATATTTTACACAACATTTTAATTAACAGGAAACTACAAAACTTCTATTTTCTACAGAGAAATCAATGAGTGGAGTATTAGAATAGATATTGTAATATACAAACAGAGCAATAAATTTAATATGTTCCGATAATTAAAGTTCAGAGACCATAATCCATTTCCCTGTCATAGGAGCGAATCTGGAAAAGGTATCCACTCATTGACTACTCACTACTAGGACAATAGAAAATTCCAACCCATCCAGGTTTTAGCACTATTACAGGACTACCATACATTTAAAAGTACATTGGAATGAGGGGTCCACAGCTGTGAGTACAGAATAATGTATGCCATATTTGGTTTTTAAACCCAGGGAATTTCAATTGTTTGTCCTAAAGTAAATCTGGTCAGCAGCACCCACACCTGGTATTTTAATCCATACTACAAAAGTTAAGGGTATTAAGCAGGCCAAAACTAAGGCAACTTCAGCTATTGATTGTTCACGAAGTAACTCCTATCAACTTCAAGCATTCAAAATTTCAAAGGAAGAATCCTCAAAGTGATGAAAGGGGTTAAAAATCTTTCAACAATTCTCCTGCCTGTACGACACACTTGTAAATAAGTGAAGAATATAAACAAATCTGGCATTTTAGTCAAATATTCGAAGTTGATAAACTTGGTACAGACTCCACAAAACAAATACTGTACCCATTTATCCATCACTGACTTCTCTCCTCTAACACACATATGCATTTGCTACAAATAACATGTAGAGGCAGAAAAAAGCCAACTGAGAAACAAGGACTATTGGAAGAACTGTAAAATGACCATGTTGGGCAATGGAAAACCTTTCCAAAAATAGAAATATGAATCCATCAACAAGCAGGATGTAGGTGTCGTATACAATTAGGTATTCGTATATGATGAAATGTGAAGAGCCAAATTAATTCACACAAGGAAACACATTAACCCACACAAAACCAAGAGAAGTATGAATGCAACTGACAAAAATCATGCACTATATTTACTTTATCGCAAACAACTAAACACAACATGCCACCACACTGTTAATAAATCCAATCCCATCCTTTCATTAGCAGAAACTTATCACTGATGCCAAAAGTTGCTTCACTAACCTTATTTCCTCTTAAAATTCAACAGCCTAGACATTATTAGAAGTCAATGGGAGTATCTGACAACCAGTGTCACTTGTTCTACTGAAGATAGTTCAATAAGCTTGTAAGAGACGGCTTATTTGGTGAATGAAAGGAAGGGCTGAGAGAAACCTGGCATCATCTGTAGTCACTGGTTGATGGAGGACTATGGGACCACACTGCCTCATCCAATGGATGAAGTGCTACACATGACATGCTCTCCACTCGACTCCCAATCAGGCTGAAACATCTACCCCATTACAAGGGCTTTGAACCTGGACTCATAATATGGAAATGACTGCAGCCACCAATATCAACCCAATCCACACTCCAATATTAGCTATTAATGTCCACATTCCTGTTAATACAAAATCCCCTAAAAAACACAGACATTAAAAACAATAACATATTACTCAAAAGCATACCTCCATTGCTAAAACTGCCACCATCATGTTTAACTTGAATGAAATGTAGAGGGAAAAGTCCCAGGAGGAAGACCCAGGAATAAGTTCATGGACCAAATGGAGAGGGAAGTACACAGGAAGAGATACCATGAGGTAAGGGAACTAGCATTAGATAGGGAAGGGTTGAGGGTTGCAGTCAATCAATCTTAGGCTTGAACAACCAATGAAGTTGAACTTAATAATTTAAGGCAGTTCAGTGGGACTGAGTCGGTGTAGTGGCTGAAATACTGTCTTCCCATCTGGCTGAAGGGTGTGGGTTCGAATACCTGAACTGACAGATATATCAGTTGAATCCCAGTCCTTACACAGGTGCTTAGAGAGAAACACTATTGGGGTAGCACTCAATCTATCCGATGGCATGTTCAACTACAGACCACTACATCCCTTACGTTAACAGCTTGATAATGTTAATGCCAGGTTTTCTCAACACTTCCTTCATCCATTCCCCAGATAATCTCTTACCAACCTTCTCAACAGTCCGGCTGACACAAATGACCAGCAGCTGTTTATTACCACCCCAAAGAACCAGCCATATGTGCCCTTTCGATGAGTTAGTAACTACACCCCCAAGAAAAATTTAGTTCCGCATTCATAAAATATCAGGTGAAAGATTAAAATTTTAAGTTGAATAAAAAAATTCAAATTATGCAATATCTTGTTCTAAAACCTCAGCAAAATTATTTTGATACCCATAGAGTATAATTAGTAGCACGAAATTCTGATTCCTAGGGCATGCTGGCTTTTTTCATCACTAGATTATTTCTCATGTCCAATAATTGTTTAACATGTTCCATATAGTCATTCACCTATTTCAATGGTTATAATAACCCTCTGCTGCCAGCAGCTGATATATTGGCCTAGGGTACCGGGGCAAATACTCCCACCATTAATTACATCATCTGACATTTTTAAATTAATATAAATAGATATATGCTTCATTCGAGGCAAGATGTCCGTGTAACCTTGATATCCTTGAGCAGTGCTGCTGGAGCTTTTTAGGTTCACTGAGCACCTAGCCTAATCTCCATTCATGGCATTAATTTTGCAATGTGCACTAATAGCTTTCTCTGGTTTTTATGTTTTTCTACTCATAGAAAGTTCAGTGACTTTGGATACACCATCACACAGCACATTAGCTTTACAAACTATCAATAGTCCAAAATACTGACTTGACTTCTACATAAACTGCAACATATGAATAATCACTAAGGTATCTAGTTAAAATCCAAATATGGAGAACCAAATGGCTACCAAAGTATTTACCATGTGAGCAGCAGGTTCTTCCTTTGGAGGTCGGTTAATAATTGGTTGCTGTGGTGGTTGTGGCTGTTGTTTCAAAACAGAAGGCTGAGCTCCACTGACAGGAGTAATGGTGATTTCATTCTTTGCCTAAAATATAAGTCATGCATGAGGAAATGATATGAATAGACAAAGGAATAAGCGGAAATGACAGCAGCGACAAATCCAAAGACTGAATAACCCAAGGGTTAAACAAAATTTCAAAATCATAGCATAAATATTTCAAGTTTTAATAGATCATCTGTTGATTAGTTGAAAATTCAACACATTTTCTGGACATCAGCATGGTTATATGGTGTCATGAAACAAGGAAATATATATTTTTGTTTATTTTACTATTACCGTATTTACTCGTGTATCCCGCGCACCCCCATTTTCGGGCTGGCTCATGAGGAAAAAAATTATTTTTATTATAAAATCAAATTTTTTGCCATTGAGCCTGCATCATTTTGTCATAACATGATTGCTCGTTCTTTAATAGAAATTCTGTGCCTAAGTTAAGTGTTGATGTATATCTTTCTCATGAATTTATTGCATTACGTTTTAATATCGTCACGATGCACAGCCCGTTTTGTGCATCTTTTTTTCCTAACATCACGCAGTAATCACAGTTGTATACAATCACATCATCCAGCTATCAAAATGGCTTCTGTTCGAAATGAAATATCCAAATAAAATAATTGCAGAACTATGTACAATTTCAACTCGTGATCAATAACATAAGGTGGGAGTTTTTCCCCATCTGCCATTACTGTCAACATCACTGTACAATGCTGTTTTTCATAACCACCGCTTCGTACTTACAGAGACTTCTGGCCAATTTCATTCACAGTTGTTTCTGATGGCATCTCAAAGTACACTGGTGTTTGGTCTGCATTTGCAATTTGACCCAATAAGTAGCAATGTATTTTCCTCAGCTGAATTACATACCTCTGAAAGCTCTCCAGCTTATCTTCATATGCATCATGTAAGCGCTGGGAAATCGTCGTCCTTCTCCGAATTGATAGTCCATTTCTGATAAAAAAATCATTGTAACCATCCTCTGCTCGCCTTAAAGTCTGCTGGAGCAACACCTAATTCTCTCGCTATCTCTCTTACTTCCTCCTGGCACATTTCTGTTGACATTGCATATGCATACTGTTGTCGATCAAAGATGTATGAAGCCAGTCGCTTTTCTAGTTCAGGGTATTTTTCACTTTTACCCCTAAAAGCTCTCATACTTTTTTATGCAGATTGCAGTTTTTCCTTCATCTTCCTCCAGTCTCTGATGCACGATTCAGATACACCATATTTCCTTCCTGCAGCTCGGTTTCCTATTTTTTTGTCATCGCTTATAATATGTAGTTTTGTACTCAGAGGATACAATCGCAATTTCCCTGCAGAATTCATTTCTAGGGTGGTAACTGCAAATTATTTTAAAATGCCAAATGACTCAAACTTGTTTACTCCTCTCACGCATGGAGCAGATAGTATGGACAGAAAAGCACATAGAAAGAAGGTACAATCTCTGCGTATACAAGTCTTGCCACTACATAACAAATACTTTGTCGTGTTTTTACAGTGTAGCTTTAATGTGTATGCAAAGGTGGCTATCTATTACGTGAGAAATGTTGCTACAGATATGTGATAACGAAACGAACTCCGATTATGATGTTGAAAAGACTTAAAGACGCCACATCCCCTTGCAGTAGCTTAAAGGATACAATGTAGATACAGATTTGAATACATATCAGCCCTAAAATATTTTATCTTATGTACGATCCATACACGGTTAGTGCTTTGTGACGTTGTGTTTCTGATATAGACTTTCCTCAAGAATTGTACGCTCAGACTTTGATAAACAATGATTTTTATTTCTAATTACTTCAAGGGTTTACTACCACACCATACTTACCAATTCACATTGATATATTCACTTTGGAGAAACTAACGACAGGAATTTGAGGTAAAATGGTGCACGGCTTACATGAAAATCTGGAGGATACGTGTAAGCCACGCACCCCCATTTTATCACTGGCATTTCCGGGAAAATGGAGCGCGGCTTATACAAGTAAATACGGTAGTTCTCATCTTAAAATAAGTTTAACTCTCACATTAAAATACACTTGAGTTAGTTCAAATGAGAAATTAAAAATTTTCTAAACTGAAGTATAATGCCTAATTAAAATTAATACTCCCTTCCCAGTAGGCAAGATTATTTAAGGAGCAAGATTATTTAAGGAGCCTCAATTAAAGGCTATGGATTCATTGAAAAATGGCTTTCCAGGATAAGGTATAGGGATAGAACCAAAGATCTTCAACTTGCCTAGCAATTTTCAAGGCCATCTATTTATTTCACTACCTACAACATCCACATTCATATACTTGACACACATGATGGGTGCTGGTTGAGCAATCAAAAGGTCAAGGATTTGAATTCTGCCACATGCAGATATTTCATGATCTTCTCAATTTGGAGGGTGCAAAATCGTTGTAGGCTCTCCCAAAACACAAGTTCAATATATCTACCCTCAGTTTTCACATTACTCTTTGATAAATCTTCGTATTTGATGAATCGACTTTGACTGTTTCACAAAAGCACTGAGATCTGCACCCTCTAAGGGTGGAAGGAAATAAGGTAGGTCTCACAAGACATTTCCAAATGTGGTGAGACTTGGAGAAGGTAAAGAGTGGGAGAATGCAAAGCATTTGTCTACTGTTGGGTTGAGTGATGGAATGGTTTAGACCCAGAGTACAGTCATGATTAGCAGTAAAATTAACCTCGACAATAAATACAGCACACAGAGCACGAAGAAGATTGACCGAGGCTTCATGACTATGAAACCTATGCAAATGTAATCTTTGTTTTTTATGGTGAATAAACTATCTATCTATCTAAAGAAAATTCCACAAGATACACTCTACAATGTGTGTCATAGCAAGTTATTTATGACGAAATAAAAGGTAAAAAATCTGGTTATCATTTCCCCTTAGTGTATCGTCAATAGTGTATTAACCTTTTCAAAATAAATTATGAGGTGAATAATAATAATAAGGCAGCAAAGAAAAATACATGATAACATCAAAAATAAAACTAATAAACCTCATTTCATGTTGATAGCTACGAGAATAGGAAAACTTTATTCATAAACTAGCCAATTGGGGTATCAAGGGTCACTTGGTCTTGGCAAGAGCAATGGAAAATGGTGGTGAAGAAAAATCTTTCATTAATCTTATGTCATTCTAAATACTCATTTTTAATGACTATACGTTGAGTTGATAAGTGACCCTCTACTAATTCTATTCCACATGCAAGTAGTGTAGTGCACTAACAATACAAGACTTAATTAGTTAGGTAAAATTCAGAAGAACAAAGGTTTGTTTGAAAAGAAAAATGAAGATTAAGACAACAACTAAGGTTCAAGTATTACGTAAGACGATTTATGCCATTTTTGACCTCCCCCCCCCCCTCTCAAGTCTTGGGTAAGATGTTAGATATTTGTATCTATTCTTCATTAAATGCCTGCTTTTTGCTGTTTCATCTTTCCATAGACGCCATCATACAGCTTTGAGCATTGGATATTGCATGATAATGCAGTGTTAGAGTATCACATTTATCAACATTAAGAGCAAAACAGTACTGTAGCTGATGAAGTTGTGAACAATCACAGGATATTTGGAAACGATACAAAGATTCAAGATGGACAACAATCTTCCAGACCCTCTGCCCCCCCCTCTTCATAAGACAAAGTTAGATGATCCCAACCCCCGTGCCCCCATAAATGTCTTACATAATACTTGAATGGCCCCTAAGATGATATCACTGGGTAATACTGCAGCACTCCAATGGATGGGGAAAAATAAGTGATGATATTGCCTACAAATGATGATTGTCATTAGTTTGAAGAAATGCCATAAAGTAAATAATGTTTCTGGGTGTATGATGAAAGTGACGACCACAGAATCAAAATAAATAACTGACAAAATTAACAACAACAATAACTTGTCCTGCTGAGTATGAATGAACCAAGAAAAATACATGTATACATAAAGCATGCTCACTCACCTTGGATGTCTGAAGTAGCTCCCCAATGGACACAAATGCCTGACTGCCTAAGACAGAGCTGCCAGTGGTTGAGGGCGGAGTGGGTCTCACCGACGATAAACTTGGCTGCTTCTCCGGGGCAGTCAGGAGACGTGCAAGTGTGGGTGCAAAGGCCGTAGCCCTTGGAGATGGGCCTGACGAAGATGAAGACCCCAAACCTGAGGAGCTAGCTACACCGGTGCCTGACTTAGTGAGTATACCATGAAGGAGGGAGGTGGAGGGGGGAGAGGTGGCTTGTGGGGTTGAGGTTGGTGCAGAGAGTGACATCTGAAGCAAACTTGGCGTCGGGGGAGGCAGAGTCGACCTTGGCTGAGGAGGGGCAGCAACTTCAGGTGGTATGGCTGGACGAACACTGGGATTCCCCTCATTTCCTGCTACCAAAACAGGGAGAAGGGTCACTTCTGGGTATGGAGGGGGAGGAGGACGGGCTGGTGTCACTAAAGGTCCAGGAAGCACAGAAGTAGTTGTGGTACTGGGGAGGATGTGCCTTTGCTGACGTGACTGCACAGTGACTTGTGGCAACGTGGTCGGAGCAGAGGACAAGAGAGACTGCCCACCCATACCTGGAATAACAGCCATCATCTGTTGTTGTTGTTCTGTTTGACTCATCCTAGCAAACTGCACCAGAACGTCTTTGAAGCTGAAGTTCCCAGAACTGTCTACAAGAGCTCCTCCAGTAGGGAGAGAAACAGGAGGAATGGCATGACCACCACTTCTTGATGACTCTGTGCTGGAAGGCCTAGAAGATTCTCTGGCAGGTGGCTGGTGTCTGATAGGTAAGGTACCTCCAGGAGGGGCCCCATTGCCAGCTGAGAGCAAGAGATAGCTTATGTCGGGAGCACTCCCATCTTGAGCTTGCATCCCTCTGGTGCGAACTTGGGAGCCTGACCCCAGAGCTAATGATGCTATGTTCAAGATACCAGGTGTGCTTGTCACAGCAGACATGCCCACTTCTGTGGATGGAGGATTCTCAGAATGTCCACCATCTGACCCAGCCCCTCCCATGGAACCACCCTCCCTGATAGATGAAGCAGCTGCTGGTGATGGTGTCAAGGACTTGTTTCGACGGCCCCTGAGAGGGACAGTCTCAGGATGCCGAGATCGGTAGTCAGCTATGATTGATCTTACATCAAGTATTGGTCCTTGCCGACCTTCTCCAATCACCTGATTCACATTCTGTGACCCATCCAAGGAGCTGCACCCATTCCCAGACAGGCCACCATTGGATGGAACGGTGGCTGGAATCAGGGGATTCGCAATAGATGTGGTCACAGTGACAGGGCTGGACTGTTGCACAGCTGTGTTTCGCCGATTCACAGAGCCTCCAGGTATGATGGGCGGTTTGGGAAGAATTGGACGATGCATTCTTTGGATGTATGTTGTCGACACAATAGATGGGACTGAAGATGTGGACATGGGCAAGGAGTGGGCCACAGTTGAGTGGGGTGAGGTGGAAGAGTTCATTCCCATCAACAGGGAACCTTGGCTCCCAGGGGCATTTCTCATGGGCATTCTTCCAGGGGATGGGCGAGGACCACTTCCCACACCAGCATGAACCCTTGAGCCAGGAAGTGCTCCCCCAGTCATGCCCCTTATCTGCATGTACCACTCTTCGTCAGTTCCTTCTTCTTCCGAGGACAAGTCTGCCTCGGTCCTCGCCCTCCTACCCTCCCTCCTGTGCCGTCTTCTTTCTGCAAGAGATGCCTCCCGAGAAATGGCTGCAATTCTGCGACGTCTCCTCAACCGGATCAAGTTCTCCTCCTTGGTCTTCTTAGCTCGGATAATTTCATCCCACTCCAACTCCTTCTGCTTTGCCATGACACCCAGTATGTGGATCTCCTTCTTCAGCCTCTCCATTTTCCGGTCGAGGCTCTCGTCAGACCCTGTACCACCTTCCTTCTCAGAGTCTCCAGTCAGCACACACTCTTTAGACTCATCACCATTACCACCCCCTCCACTCCCATCATGTCGGCCACCCCTAGCTCCATCACAACCTCCTCCCGTATCAGTGCCCGCATCCACCCTCCGACGCTTGCAGCACACATCTCCAGACTCTTCGCTGCTCAGTCCACCACTGTCCCCGAGACAACTTCGCTTCTCTCCATGGGACTCTTCCTCGGGGGTCTCCTCAGCTCCATCCTCATGTCCCTCCTCTTCATAGTCATCCGAAGCAGGATTACTAGAGTCCACCTCTCCTTTCATCCCCCGATTCTGCTTGCCAATGCCCTCTTCGACTTCCTCTTGCGGCTCTAGTTTGACCACAGTTGGAATTGAATCTTCCTGGTCAGCAGCAACCACTGTTCCCTTAGGGCCTACTGTAGATGCTGTCTTTGGAGTACTTTCTGTTGATTCTTTGGGCTCTTTTTTGACTTTGGAATTGGAAAGTAATTCTTTGGATTGGCCATTATTCTTCTTCTCAGACGATTCATCAGGGCTCTCTGTGAAGGACAGAAATTTGATTTCTTATTAGATTACTTCACTCCATTGTGAAAAAAATAATGAATTACACTATCATGGGATTTTTAATCAATTGGAAAGCTCAATTTAAATTAACATGCTATTTTATATTTCAACGTCAAGGATTCTTTTCCCTTGCTCAAGAGTGGAAACGTTATTATATTCAAGCACTAGCACAATAATGTTTTACAACAAAATACCGCTATTTTCCAAATGATCAATTTAAAGCATGCAACCTATTATTTTTAATGAGAGAGGAAGTAAAGGAGACGACAAATTAAACTAGATTGCAAAAGTAACCCAATTAAATTATTTGATCTTATGGAATTTGGTACAAGGGTATTTCAATTAGATATTAAATCTGAGTCATTTAGGATAACCACTTATAAGTGGCCCATGTGGCATCACTGTTAAGTACTGTGAAACACCAAAGACAAATAAATAAACTTTGAAAAAAAACAAAGAAACAGTAGAAATTACAAAAACAGAAGCAGTCAAATCCAAAATGTTAATTTGGAGACAGAAATAAAAATCAGTAAAATCCTCTATAAAGCAACCTCTTTCTGGCAAAATAATCTAGAAACAAGAAAAGAAAAATTCAGCAACTGCGCACAACACTCAATTCCTTCAATGCCTTCAGTACAAATGACACATCCAATTGTCATGAGAGCCATTCCAGAGGCTAGGGGTGCCGATACCCCTCAAAAGCTCAAACCACCCTCCAAATCCTATTTCCCCCTAAAATTCTTGTATTCCTTCTGGCTTCCTTGTTTTAAATTTGAATAATAATTAAATTTAAATAATGGTATTGTTAAAAAGTATTTATTATTTAACAAAGGATTATAAATTAGAACAAAAATCTATATTTGTATCCTACAAATCCT
Source organism: Ceriagrion tenellum (assembly GCA_963169105.1). Taxonomy (NCBI): domain Eukaryota; kingdom Metazoa; phylum Arthropoda; class Insecta; order Odonata; family Coenagrionidae; genus Ceriagrion; species Ceriagrion tenellum. The sequence continues at coordinate 91,616,212 of OY720634.1, forward strand.
ATCCTTTATCTTTTTATGTACATATAATATTTTATTCATTTCCTTCTTTCTAAAAAACTTATTCCAATCTTGCCACTCCCCCCACCTCAAAAATAATATTCAGGATACCTAAGATTAAGTTTCCCATTGTCCAGATTTTTTAATTTTAATTAATTCATTGCCAACCCTTGACATCCACTTTTTTCTGCCAAGACAGCTGTGAGGCCTACCACGACAAGCCAGAGAGGTTATATTTTATCCTTTGTCATTAATGGTGTCATTCGGCAACCACTTTGCTAAGGAGACATAAGGGAGGGTGATCAATACATTATTTACTTTGGAGGGCTTCTTATCTAGGCCTTTATCACAGGTTGTTGCTGACAATGGTAAACCTTAGGAATGAGCTAGTTGATTCACAATGTGATTTCCAGAACTATTAATGGAACAGAAAATAATGATAGAATGCTTAACGGAGAATGCTGTTTTTTTCTAGAAAATTGCCTCAGCAGGACTGAAAGTACACTTCAACATAACCATCAATCACATAACTACGGGTAATTGTGACTACAAGTAAAACACATTTTGGAAGCCAATTTATCGATTAAATAGGAACACTTGAAATCAAAAGGAGCAAATGATGCAGCGTTTTCAAACAGAGCACTGGTCATTTGTCGAGGTAAATACCATTAGGCCATAACGCTAGACAGATATTCACACCATTCAAATCATACGCAAGGTTTATAGGAGTTTTTCATTTTTGTTTTCCCTGACTTTTACAGGATTTCCAGACCATTATTAGTGATTTTCCCTGATTTTTGAGCGCCTGAAAACACCAAGGTTTCGGTCATTTATAGAGATAAAAGAGGTATTGAGGAAGCAAAGAAGTCTAAACTAACGAAAACTTGTAGGTTTATTTTCATAATAATCATATGAACTGCCAGTAATAAGAGATCAACAACTTTTAGTCAACAAAATAAAAATTATCGTTATTTGGAATAAAACTGGAAGTTTTGCCGGTTTTGCATAACAATAGATATCGTTACAATCTTTGGGTACACAAAATAAAAAGAAAATTAGTTCAACTTTTATGTCAGATTTACGATTTCGTCATCAGTCGAAAGAATTTCAGTGACTTTCTCTGACACCAATTTGGCTCGTTTGGCCTTCAATTCCTCGGTCTGTTGAAGGAGACTCCTCTCGGTAACCAAATGAGATTTCTTTGCTTCTTCCTCTTGCTGCTTCCGATTCAGGGCGTCTTCATAATGCGATCATGTATTCCTGAATGACAGTATCATCTTTTTGTCAATGGCCATATTCTGAAGCCCACCAACTGCCTTGATAGCATCATAATTGGGTCTTTGAGCAATCAGGGAACGTCCCAGTTGGTTCTCCACTATAAGCTCTTTGCTGATGGAAAAACCCCTCTCCTCAAAGGCCTGCCCATGGCTCAAGATTAGCACCTTCTTGATTAGGGCGTACAAGTTTTGGAAGCTCTCCATACCTTCAAGCAGACCTCTCCAAAATCAAATCTCTGCACACTTCTGCGATAGGCTTTACATGCTTCAATCACTTCAGTTTTGGATATGAGAGTTTGAAACTCCGTAACAATGTGATCACACACTTCTGCTGAAAGTTTACCAGTTTTTTTGCGCGGTGTAACTCGACAGTCTTGGACAATCTAGTAATAATAACATTAGGATGACTAGCAATTAGGGCTGGGTCACAAAATGAGACACTCTCATATGACTTGAACATATCAGGTGACTTGGAGAATAACGTTTGGCACAATTTAAGCAACACATCTTTGCAATCAGTTTTCAGTTTCTTTAACTTCTCTGCACTCAATTTATGTTTCCGCAGCTCTGCTTTAACTACAGTTCCTAACTTCAAATGCTTGTCAGGTAAGAAGTTTTCTGTACGATCTTGTCCTTTCTCGGTGAATTATATGAATAAATAATTCTCGGGCTTCTAGCCGAGTAAGAATTTTTGTGGCTGACGTTTTGATGGATAACACTTCCATCGTCCTCAGAGCAGTAATGAAATGCAGGCCTTCCTTCCTGCGTTTATATAGCCGCTTAATCTGGGGGGCATTGTTGTCTCCTTCTTTCCGTTATTTTTGGAAATAACGGTCTCCATTCCCTGCTTAGTATGTACCCAGAGTCGCGATTTAAGTTGTTCTTCTCCAGCCTGATCTCAATGGCTTCCTTAAGGAGACGATCCCAATACATATGGGTCTTAGAGACCACTTGAGCTTCATCAAAGGAGATGATATGATCTTCTGATAAGCTATGCTCAGCCAGGGCAGATTTCTCCGGGTGGAAAAGCCTAATACACCTCCTGTGCTCTTTTATTCGGGTCTCTATCGTGCGCCCGGTCTCTCCAATATATACTTTCCCGCATTGACATGGGATACGGTAAACTCCAGGAGTTCTGAGTCCCAATTCGTCCTTCACATGCACTAAATCCCCACGAAGTTTTTTCGGTGGTTTGTGGATTGTTTCTATATTCTGTTTGGCCAGAATCCTAGAGATTTTCCCCTGAAAGTTTTTTTCACACATGCATGAACGCATGGCCATGGGTGTAGCCGGGGAGGCGGGTGGGACAGCATTCCCCCCTGGCATATATCTACAGCTACAGATGGGTGGCCTATCCCCCCAGCATAAATCCAGGCTGGGCCCATGCGCATGGCCATAAAATAACCCATTCTAATTTGGAGTATTTATCCATGCATGACCGGTAGGGGGCACTCATATTTCGGAATCGAGAAAAGTTGTTTTCTATCTCTTAAATGATCGTTGTGAAGTGTTAATTAACATGTTGAAGTTACATCACTCTTAGTTATTGTGAACCCATGCTCCAAGAGCCCTAAATACTTCAAAACTAAATATGCATTTTTTTGATGGAGAAAGCTGTTTTCATGTGTAATAAGCAACAGTGGTGCTTTGAAGGGAAAAAATTTCATCGGTTTTCCTGTATCTTTCTGCGTTTCTAAGATATGGTCCTGCACAGCTCGAACCACCCCCAAATGGTACCAACCAGCACCACTGTGGTATAGCCACCATTCCATTCCCCTCCGAAACCCTTCCCCTCTCTCCCCTCCCTATATCGGCACATAGTGCCTTGCCCCCCTCCCTCTGTTCAGAGGAAAGAGAGCCTACTCACTGTCTTTTGAACTCTGATATAATTGTCATAATCTGAGAGAGTACCCCCACCAAAAGTATTAGTCAACATTTCTATGATTATGATACCTCATATCGGAGTTCAAGAGGCAATGAGTAGACTTTCATGCCTCTTAACAGAGAGAGGGGGGCAACAAACAGTGTGCCAATACAGGGAGGGAAGGAGGGGCAGGGTCTTGGAGGGGAAGGGAATGGTGCAGGCTATTCCACAGTGATGCAGCAGTGCTGGGTGGTACCATTTCGAGGTGGCTCAAGCTGCACAAGACCATGTCTCAGAAATTTGGACAGATATGGAAACAAATGAAATTTTTGCCCTTGAGAGCTCAACTATTGCTCATTACATATGAATACAGCTTTTTCCCTGTGGAAAATTATTAGTTTTGAAGTATTTAGGGCCCCTGGGGCATGGGTTCTTGATAACTGAGAGTGACAAAACTTTAGCATGTTAATTAACTCTCCATAATGATCATTTTAAGAGGAGGAAAACATAACTTTTCTCTATTCTGAAAAATCAGTGCCACCCTATTGTCCAGCCATGCACTTACGCTGGTACATGCAGCATGTAATCACACCTTCGGGAATGGTACAGAAATTAAATTAGTATTGAAACCATTCAGGGGTGGGCACATGGTGGGAAGTAACAAGAGATGATGGATATTGAAGGCCATGTAGTAGGGAAAATTTTTGTAATCTAGGGGGTATAAAAGAAAGGCTGTGAGTAACAAATGGTCATGCAAGTGAAAGAAAATATGGCATGGTAAAGAAAGAGATCAAGACAAATAATTTGTTAGTGAAGTCAATTCAATGATAATCAGCTCTCTGATATTTCACCATTACCTTTCTACACCCGTATAAAACCCCTACCAATACTTCCATGCCTTCAAGATACCCTAACTGAAATTCATAATCATATCTTGTTGAGGCATAATTTGTTAAAGTATAAAGTCACATTTCATGCCCCCTTGCATTTACGTCATAGCAAGATTCTACTTTATCTCCTTCAAATGACACTGCTGAATAAAGCTATTTGTGAGAGGCCTGAACACTTTGTGGCTACAAAAAGATGTTTGAACTATAATAATCAGTAAACTGATCCAGAACTTGATACCAACAAAATGAATTATTTCAAGTAATTAATCCATCCCAAATGAATAATTTTACTTTCTTTCATTTCTTGCAGTAAATGTGCAACCCAAGCAAATATATGCACAATAGTCACCGGAACAATTATAATAATATTTTTATAGTGATATATGAAACCGCTTACAAAACTGTATTATCATTCTTAGATGAAACAGGCACAAGCATTATCCCATTAAAAAATACTATGGAACTATAAATATATCTACCTAAGACTATTGGTATGGCAAGTTATTATAATCACTGTATCCCTAGTCTTATAGTTCCATAATTTCTTAAAGTTCCATAATAATAATAATCAGTCTTTGTCTCATTATCACTGTAGAAATTTATATAACCAATAAATGTATAGAATTTTGTCAAGGCACTCTTAAGGATAGCAGGGGCGATATCCACTGAGACTAGGATAGTGGATTGGCAGGTTACAGCAGTTTCCAACAAACATGCCAGTAAATGAATACATTTCACATCATTTCCTCATATAACTGAAGCAGAAATAGAAAAAGTAAGAATAGCTATATTCACAGCAAACAATTCGTGAGGTTTTTGTTGAAGTGCAAAATAAATCATGTAATTCACTCATACCAAAGACACACATTTTACAGTATAATCAACAACAGCAGATTTCCTTTTTAGCATTCAAATTCCACTAATGCTCTCCCACCATATTGTAAACACTGCAGCTCAGATCATTCCAATCGTCCGCTCGAATACGCGTTAACCTGCACAAGGTGATTGAAAAGCATCCGTAGTATATACATTGTGAACAATTTCTAGAATGTGTAGCAAAAGCAGAAATAAACATCCACATGAGATGGGATTAAAGCCTATTATGACAATTTCAGTAATAATGAGATAAGAAAACCACAGAACGGAATGTGGGCTACAGTATGAAGGAGGTAAGAGAATGTAGGTAAGTAGGAATGGTAGTTTGCAAAAGATGAAATTTTGGGGAATAGAAAGAGCACTGCAGAGCACCTACATATCAAGGCAATGCAGGTCAAGCATTAAGCAAGCAGAATCTAGAAGCTCACACTACAAGGGTCTGAAGGTGACTGAATTTCTGAGATGGTTGCAGCCACATCTAACAGTATCTCAGATGTTTTGAGGAAAGCCATGTGCTGAGCAACTTTCCCACAGCTCATCTCCAAAAATTTTAAGCCTGTCTAGCAGCCCCAAAAATTAGAAAAGGATGATAGTCGGTGGAAACTCATTCCACTATGTACTAATAGTTAATTTAGCTCTCATATAATTTTTTACAGTCCGATGGTTTTCTTTTTGATGGCAACCTTGTGTGTTTATCACATTTTTCACTGAGAAAGGTTAAGCCATAATGGCAAAATAAATATTTAACTTTCTACTGTTCCACACAAATTTATTTCTCTGACCAATTTCAACAGTTACAACATCATTCCAACAGTTGAGATTAGTACGTGAAATATAATAAAGTTGAGAGGTAGAAAGTTTTTTTTTTGCTGTTATGGTTAACTTCCACCAAGCTATCCCTGAATCAACCATGTCTGTTCTTAGTGCAGGGAAGGTTTAAAATAACTTGGCCTTTTATGCCCACCAGGTTACATGATAGATATACCTGTGTAGCAAATAGGTATGAATAGGCTATAGATAGCACGCACTAATGCTGAGTAAATAAACTTGTCTTAGTAACTTAAATAAAACTTTGTATACCCAACCTATAGTGGAGTATACAAAGTTTTATTTAAGTTACTATGAATTACTTCCACAAAGTCAAGCCTGGAACCATTTCCTTTGTGAAACTTGTCTTACCTTTACTTCCAAGTTGGCCAGCAACTTTGAGTGGAGATCCATCCTTTGCACTGTCCTTAGTCCTTCCTGCACCACCACTATCCTCACTCCTCACTCCATCTGAGTCCTTCACCTCAGCTTGCGCCACAACTTCCTTCTCCCTATTCTCCACACCCGCCACAACATCCGTCTTGCCCTCAGCCACTCCCTCCTTGCCATTGACCTCACCCTCCACCCCGTGACCTGCAGCCACCTCCACCAACATGCTGCTCTCGTCCTCCTTGAGAATATCCTCCTCTGTCCTCACAATATCACCCCCTTCATAACCCACCACCTCCGCAGCCCCACCCTCCTCCTCCACCTCTTCTTCCTCCACCTCCTCCTCCTCGATCTCGGCCACCAGCTCAGAGGCGCTGAGGCTCGGGGGTGTGCCGGGCTCGTCAACCACTTCCTCCTTCACCACGCACGCTTCCAAGTCTTCGTCGGGCAGGGTGATCCCCTCCAATTCCCCCTCCTCTCCCTCACTCCCGGCTGCCAGCAGCTTCTCCTCCTCTTCTCCACCCAGTAGGACCTCCTCGTCGTCGTCTTCGTCCTCAACCACCTCCTCCACCTGCTCTTCTACTTCCTCCTCGCCAACCTCCTCCTCCTCGACGATCGCCGCCTCTAGTTCAGCCTCTCTCGATGAGGCCAAAGCACTTTTGGTGGTGCCCTTGGTTGCAGAGGATGACTCCTCCTTCACGTGCTGCTCAGTCTCCATGACAAGCATCCTGCCTTGGCTGATGGCACATGGAAGAGAAATGGCAATATGGTTGTACAATACAGTCTTTAATATCCTAGGCAATGTGAACGTGGGCCACCTCAGATAATGGAAAACCCAGATAATATAAATGTTTTCCATGCAAGTTCAGTTCACATCCAAGAGTAAATTGCCACAAGATTAAGATATTTCTATGCTTCCCCACGCTCAATTTTTTGATATGGTTGCTTTTAATTGAGGGGAAGAAATGATTGTCACATTGGCATTCATTCAAATAATAATTGTCTTGATGTAGCTCAAATGTTAAGATATCTATCTAGGATAGTATAAAATCCTGGTGAAGTATTACTAAAATTCTTGGAATTTGAACTGTATTGTAACCCCTAGAGGAATGAAAGCTTGCTACAGCACCTTAATGCAAATATTAAGAACTCCTTCAAGGTCAGAGCTTAAAAATAGCATTTTCTGGGTGGATTCTGAATATCACATGTGCTGTTGAAATAGCTAGTCGATAAGCATTTTTTTAAGGTTCATATGAGTATGCTAGCATGAGAAGGATTGCTGAAAATAGAAATTAAGGTTTTCCAAAAATGAAAAAGTCTCTCACACACAGGGAGGTTTTATTTGGAAAATGAAGGCATACTATCACGTAGGGCTTGTAAGGATTGGTTCCTTTGCTAGTTATATAGGGAACACAATGAACAACTGAGGCCATTTGAGAACGGGTAGGTAGATTGATAAGGAAAGAGACAACTGGGGAGGAGAAAAACCTGGAACCTGGCATAAATCTACTCTTTAAGGTACCATGAGGACCACAGTTTGAGTTTGACAAGGAGAATCACACTTTAAGTGCTCTTCACATGGCACCAGACAAAATAAGAGCAATAATTGCCAAATTGATAAGTAAAAAAATTTGATTCCCTCCTTAGCAGCGGAGTCAAGTTCTTGCCTGCCAATCCCAGGGTTGTGGGTTCTAATCCTGCCTGGGTACGATTTTCACCTCCCAGGACATAGCCTCATAGAGCATTTGTCTACATAATACATAGGTAGAAATTGACAAGCTTTTACCAATAGGGACATAATTCCTTCTTTCCACACACCATTAGTGATTCTAACGGCACAGCTTGACACTAACATACAACACAACATTAACATACATGTCACCTCTGTCCTCTCTCCTCCCCTATTCCCTGTCCCATCCCCTTACATGGCTGGTGTACAATTATCCCCAACAACATGCCTCTGCCGTGGTATGGAGGATACTATTTGGATGTAGATAGAAGTAAGAATCAGGATTCCAATACAAAAATTTGACTCTACTGTGAATCGATCCGATACTAACTGTAATTTGCTTTGTGTTGATGGCAACCATATCTGGTCAGCAAGGGGGTACAAAACAATAGCAGTGAAATCTTGCTGAAGGTATTTATTTCTACCATTTAATGCGAAAGATTACCTTGTAACTCCAATCTCTATCTGAATGAACGGGAAATATTTATTGTGAACCATAATACTAATGCTCATTGAATGAGTGGTAACTGCTGATTTTCAAGAGCTGTACATGCATGACTGAACTATTTGTTAGAGATAATGAGGACAAGAGAAATCTCTTACGACTCCTATAAGCTCGGGGTGAACAATGAAAATTTTTAAATGAAATAATTTTATCATTCTGAGGCGAAGGGGAATCAAGCATGTGTGCTGCATATGCCCTCAGGGTGGGAAGCATTCAATACAGCCCACATCCCTGATCCCCTTCTCTCCAGTTCATTATGAGCACCCAGGAGTTGTCATAGACGTCGATTGACCTCCTTGTCACTAACAATTTTTCCAGTCATGTATGCACAACACTCGTTAATCAACTGCAGCAATTCATTCAATGAGCATTAAGATTATGGTTTACAACTAACATTTCAAGTTCATTCAGATAGATATTGGAGGAATAAGATATTCCTCCCTAAGTGGGTAACATTAATTAGTAGAAATAAATATCTTCAGCAAGATTTGACAGTTATTGCTTTGTAGCTCATAACTGATCAGATATGGTTGCAAACAATCCAAAGCAAATAACTGTTAACACAGGAAAGAAAAAAATACTTAAAAGTGAATTGAGAGTGATATTAACCCTTTTAGTGCGGCGGGCTGATATATCGGCTTTGGCATCTCAGGCATAAAGTGCAGTGGGCCGATATATCGGCTCATAGGCAAAATATTGTTTAACTTTTGCACACAAGTATAATTACAATTATTTTTTGTACGAAGTATAAGCATTTTTTTTATTATTACCTAATTCAATGCATACGCAATAAGAAAAACTGCATATGGATATTTTAAACAATAACTTTACAATATTTATTTTCCTAGAGTGATACATTTCATTCTAGTTACCCTCCGCATTTCTCACTAGAACCGCTGGCAGGGGTCAGCACTAAGAGGGTTAAAATGGATTGGAATGAAACAACCATTCCGTGGATCACTTCCATTTCCCCCGATGAGGGTAATGTATTATAAATGAGCAACCAGTGGAGGAATAGTGTAATTTGTTTTCACTAATTCATATGGTTGAGTCCCATAGTATGCAGGTGATGCTGTGTGTCTGTCGGATAGATTACAGGGACTCCTGGGTAACTTCTGTGAAATAACAAGGATAATAGATTTTAGCAAAGCCAGGGTTTGTTAGGATGTATTTAAGAGTAGGCTTAACACAGTGGAAATGGGAAAAAAGAGAAAAGTTGGCTACAAAAGTATGATGGATAGGATTAAAGATGATTAGGTTATGAAAGAATGTGGGTCAGATGCTCCAGTTGTGGAAAAATGCGAAAGTAATGTTATTTGGATGGATTTTTGGATGTTTAGCAAAGGGATGAGATTCAATTAATGACTGATATAGAATAGTAGAGTGGATAGGATGAGAAGACTGTGAACTACATGGTTGAATGTGGTGGCAGACAGACTTGGGAGAAGGAATATTTGGAGTCTTAAAAATTGAGGATAGTGTATTAAACAATAGATGAGTGTGGGAGTAGCAAAAGAAGTGTGCAAGGATCGATCATTATGGTGGAAATTATTTTTCGAAATCCAGTATATTAATAAGTTCCACAAGCATAGCTGTTTGAGCAGAACATCAGCAATCCCTTCCACTTAATGAAAGGAGGGATAAAATTTGTCCTTCTTGTGCACATAGCATCAGGGAGAAACCCAATGGTTCAATAACCAAGCAATAGAAATGATCTTAGGATAAAATCTACAGGCAAAAGACAAACAAACAACAAGTTATCAGGAGTTTCTTTTGGAAAACATTGAGACATAGGTACCACTCCAAAGTCACATTTTTGAGCCAATGATATTTTTACTAATATGCACTCAATGACTCAGCATTTCTTTATAGTTAGGCACAAAGTCTTCCCCATTCAAATATTGATATTTATAAGGGAAGGTGATGACACGTTAGGTATCAAAGGGCTATAATGGGTGAATGTCTACAGAGACTCTGTGTTTCACACCTCCACTTTGTTTTTTCCTACATGAATAACTTCGTCCTTTTGGTCAACATTACTTACTCGAGGGAAGGGCACATAGGAAACACTTAGCAGTTGCCAAAGACAAAGAAAATTCTAATTGTGAATCAGAATCAGCAAAAAATTAGGAAGTTATCTAGTCCACCAAAGTTGTAACATAAGAGATTCTCAAAGAAATGCCACGATTTAACTTATTGTGGACAGACTGCTGTTAGCCATGTTGTTTTTAATATAAACTTAAAAGCGGCCATGTACAATTGAGTATATATGTAGTAATTAATGAGCGATTCTCCAACAGCAAAGCTTAACTAAGCAAATAATCAACTTCCAGTTCTTCTACTTCAGTCCAGTATTCTACTTCAAAAGTAAGCATTTCTGCCTCACTTAAAATGATTTACATGATGAGCAACTGCAGTCTAGAAGGTAAAACTAATCCATTATAGAGAATCGGACAGAGAAGATTTATAGACTTGTGCCCAATAACTAAGCATAGCATAATAAAGAAAAATGGCTTCTTTCAATATAAATCGACGTGCCCATACAGAGAAAACATTTAAATTTGGAGGGAAACAATGAACATTCAGCAATTGTGGAAATAAATCAAATTCTTCCCTAAACGTTTAGTTTAATCACGTCCAAGGCTTCCAGAACAGAAAGACTTCTTTAGACGCTCTCCGAAAATGATTCCTAGCAAGAAACTGAAATGTCATGAGGTATTGAAGGGAAATATTGACACCCATATGAGATGATAAAATTATGTGATCGAAAAGCATATGTTATATCCCCTCTACATGTGAGGATTTCAGTCTAAATGGCAATGAAAACAAAAATTTGTTGCGACAAATGTTTATCTCCTGTAACAAAAACAACCACAGCAGTAGGAAGTTGGTTTACATTGTAAATCGAGACCCACTTGACTTCACCTCTATTCCACAGTTCGGGAGCCACACATGCCTCATCTTCGGTGACAAAATTGCTCTGTCGAGCGAGGCCGGGTAGTAAACAATTACAGCGCATTCACGAACCGACAGGAAGGAAAGCAACTCCAAAGGGATGCGGCACAAGGCATGGAGGTTTCGTAGCTGTGGGTCGAGCCGATTACAAAAATAAATGTATGCTTTCCAAGCTGGGGGCGGAAATACCGAAGGGAAAGAGGGTAGGAAAACGAAGGAAACGCCGAGGAGGTCCCCCGCTACGTGAGGGCAAGTAGGAAGAAACGTTTTAGGGGCGGAGGTGATAGTGGGGTAATAAGGTGGAGGGAGACGACCTTTCCAAGGAATGGTGTTGGGGGATGGGAGCACAGGGGGAGAGGAGTGAGGGAGGGAGTAAGCGAGTGAGAGAAAGGAAGAGACGAATGCAAACAGCACCACGGCAATACTATCTTATCGCATACGGTGTAGTTTCTCGTCTCGTCGCCTCGGCCGAGTAGGGCACTAGTAACTGTGGTGGAGCCGGGGGAGTTGAGGGAAGAAGAAAGTTATAAATCCGTGTCTCTTTTTTTTCGCTTTACCTCAAAACACACACTTTGGTATCCGTTCAGCAAACTTTAAGAGAGATGACTGGAAATGTAGGGTCGGGTAACTGGGAAGTATCGTCTCGCTGGGCGGGAATTCATTGGCAGAACGTAGCGGACGTGTTTACACGTCTCCAATATTCAGCAAAACCCTGTGTATAGACCGCCGTGCTCACCTCGTGCGGAAACTGGGCACGATGCGGATGTACGCAGGCGCGGCAGGCGTCCATGTCGGTCCCCACTACCAACACCGCCGCCACACACCACACGATCGCTCCCCGATGGAGAAAGCGTCGAATATCTTCTCCCTTTCTCGCTCTCTTTCCCTCCCCGCCGACAGTACAGCGTTACCGCCTCGATCGATCGTGTGAGGAACGATGACGCTCGAATAGAGAAGACGCACACACTATCCAATGACTTGAACACACAGACACAAGAACACACACTGCGTTAACTCCCCAAAAGTCACTGCGGGAGACCTCTTGGCTTCCCGCCCAGCCGCCGGGTCACAGGAGAACGAGCACTTCCAACTTTCGAAGACGACGACGGCAGAAACAAGTGAGGAGCGAAATGCTTCCCGTCCCGAAACACTTGGGGTAGGGAGAGGGAACAGCTGCGAGGGCCTGTCCCTCACAGTGCGGTACCCGCCTTGCCTCTCGGCAGCAAGGGGTAGGGGAACGGAAGGGGAGGGAAACTGTGTCGCCGAAGAGTATTGAAGGAAGATGAAGAATATAATATTCTTCGGTAGCCGCACAGCGTTCACGAAAGACGGTGGGAAGTCACCGCCTTTCCAGGCCGCCTCGGTTTCTGAGAGACTCTCTATCTACCTCTCCTCCGACGGCCTCTTTCGAATGGCAGGACACACTTCTCCCCCCTTCCCTCTCCCGCCTCCCCCTTCCACCGTGGCTTTTACCCCTTGAGTTAGCCGTCTCCTTCCGCCTCACTCCACTCTCCTCGCACGTCCCCCTCCCTCCCATTCCCCTCGCCAGGTCCTTCTAGACGGCAGTCTCTCACCCTTATTTCTCTCTCTCTCTCTCTTTCCCCTCCGACCTCCCGGTGTCCCCCCCCCTCTACGTATTACCGCCCCCACACCACTCCTACCGCGACGCCTCGCAAGAGAATGTTCACCCCTCGCCCTCGTCTCACCCGATTGGACCGTCGGGAATGAAAGCTCCCACCCCATTGGCTCGCGCCGTCGGAGGACATCGGGGTCGTGGGTTCCAACGTTCGAACGCCCCAGCCCATTGGACGCGTATGGGCTTTCACATGACCCGACTCCGTTCAGCGAAAGGGTGGTTGAGGGGGGGGGCGAGTAGTGTGGGGTGGGGAAGAGGACATACTTTTGTGCGACGCAATCTGCGGACGAACGAAACGGTAGTAGGGGAGTGTGACTAAGTCCGTACGTGGGGCGGGTGGGGGGAGGAGGTCGCGGTGGAATGGGATGGTTCGGGTGGGGAGGGACGTGGTGTATGTGTGTGTAAGCAGGCTGCGGAAGGGGAGGGAGTAGGTTATAAGGGGGGAAGGAGTGTGGGGGAAGGGTAGGCAGGGGGGGGGACGCTGAGCAGACATGGGAGGGGGGTGGCGGGCTGGATGCGAAAGCTTCGGAGTGCAGAATTGTCGGGAGGCCGCCGACTAGACTTTTCCGTCCACCGCGCATGCGTCCCCGGCCAAGTTGTAGAGAGAGTGAGGCGGCCGGCGGGCGCTGCGTTGTGAGTTTCGTTGCATGTGTGTGTGGTTCAATATCGGAGAACTTCCTACGCTCTCCCTACACCATCCTTCAGCTCCGACCCCCCGCAGCGAATCTTGGTGCTGGGGTGAGAACTCTCTCCTCGTAGAACTGTCTAGAGCTCAACAATTCCCCCCCCCCAAAAATCGATGGCAGAGGGAGAGTCCGCGTCGGTTTGCGAAAAAAAATATATCGAGCATGAGTTCGTGAACTCACGGTCAGATGAGTATTTAAAAGGACTGTCCCTGTACCAACTCTTAGTTTCCGGGAAAAATCATTTGCGTGCTCCGAAACTCTCGCGACCCCGTCTCCTCGCGTTGGTGCTTGGTCTGTGGAAACCCTCTCCTCCGCCTATAGTGCGTTCCGCACTGAGTTGACAGAAAGATCTTATGGGAAGCACTGTTGCCGAACTTAAGCTCCGAGTGCTCACCTTTAGGCCGCAAATGCAACCAGTCTCAGCACCTGTGAAGTTGATGGAATTTATTTCCGGGAATGCTCTTTCGATTTTGGAAGAGAACTAGATGTGCAGTTAGTAAACTACAGAGCCCTGAATTAGTCTTCCCTGTGCCATTGGCGACATCGTATTACCGCCTTTATGGAGATGTACCCGGAAAAAAAGTCTCCTTAAGAGCCCATTATGTCAACTAAATGTCCTCCGTCTATAGTTCGTTCCACACTGAGTGGACAGAATGGATCTTATGGGAAGCACTGTTACCGAACTTAAGCCCCGAGTGCTCACCTTTAGTCCACGCATTCAACCATTTTCAGCCCCGTGTAAAATGTATGGAATTTACTTCCGGGATTCCGGGACTGTTTCAATATTGGAAGACAACTAGATGTGCCGTTAGTTAACTACAGAGCACTATATTAGTTTTCCTGCCGCTGCCGGCGACATCGCACCACCGGCTTCATGGAGATTTACCCAGAAAAAAGTCTCCATAAGGCCCGATAATGTCAACTTAATGTGATAGGCTCAATGGACCACAACAGCTCTCCCAAAAATCGATGGCGAAAGGGTCCAAGACGGCTTGCCAAAACAAGAAAAATCGTACATGATTAGGTGATGTCAATTTTTTTCAAATTCCTTTTCCCTCGTAGCTTGAGTTTGTTCCTGGTTTTCCGGGGGGATCATCAGGAATGAACCGTGTATTATTCGGTCTACTGGCTGGAGCATTCGCCGTAGGCTTCTTCGCTGCTCCAGAACGAGCGATCTTTGACATGCGCTCCACGAAGTTGCTCCAGTTGAGAAGAGCCACTCGACTAGCCTCGGTGAACTATGGGAAAATAAGGTCACGGAGGGGAAAATTTGGAGAGAACCCGGGAAAAAATTCTGGAAACAGCTCACTTGCGTGGATCCTATTCTCCTTTTTCGATGGAAAACAGAATTTTCTGTGTCCACGCAAGATTCATTTGCAGCTATCGTGTTAAACTCCACGTTTAACTTTCTACTCTCCAAACTACACGGTTTTCCATAGGTAACAGATTGAGCAGAATCAGAGCTCAAACCGAAATGTACCGAAGCTTGGAGTGAAACTAGTTGATTTGAACGACTTTGCATGTTCAGCATTATTTTTTAGCATTAATTTGGGAAACTCTCTTTAAATAATAAACCAATTATCCAGCACGTAATAATAAGGGAGGGTATTTGAAGCGAGAATTCACCGAAGGGCGCAGCCCAAACTTAACTGACTTTTCTTCGTATTATTTGCCACTCCGTCAATTTTGAGCTTGTATCGCTATCGCCTGTATAATAACTTAATGAGCTTTATTTTCACCTTTAGTGATCGAAGCTGTATTCCACAACTGTTTTATCACGCTGCCAACCAGCGTGCTCACAGTTGCGAAACATGTGACGAGCGCGATGCGCGACAGATGCTCCCAGAGATAAAGGTATCTCAGACGTCAACAAGCAAGCTTTGATTCTCCCGCCGTGAATCACCAACGATCCGAAATTGGCGCGTGAAAGGTGTCATCCAGCTTTCTCATTGGTCGACCGAAAATGCATCCGATATGGACACGGGAAGAATACTCCGGGCTACAGAAAAGTTTAGGAAAACTATGAATGTGAAATATTAGAGCGGTTTCAAACTTGTGCAATACGTAATGAAACCGGACTTAAAGGCCGAACGGGTTTTACTTCCCAAACCTGTATTGAATCTTTAGACCTTGTCTGATTAGATCGCTCGGGCACCTCGTCCACTACATTACTAAACCACTCGGACGGAGTAAGAGATCAAAAGTGTTTCCACGTGAAACTCAAGTTCTTATGATGGTATATATTACCTTAGATAACTCGAAAATAATACTTTTTATCTTACCTTGAGCTATGAAATTAATGTATTTATATATATATAATCGTTCGTTCATTCACTCAGACCGCTCAGCGGCAAATAGGTACACACATATATAAATGTTTATACAGAAAGGTAGAAAGAAAGTGGATAGGAATTTTTTAAGTTTTGCATTACGAAGCGCGATTCTCCGTGGATAGCATTTTATCGCACATTGCTTGTTATAGTATCCCGCATATCTGTTTCATTCGTAAGTCTTGAGTTAATCTGCTCTCGTGTAGTTCCAAAATTGCAACAACACTCATTTTTATAGCATGATAGCAAATGGTGTGTTGAGTGATAACGAAAATATACACCTACATATTTCACTGCAAGCCACCTCAAGGGTATTGGCAGGGGGTGACTTATCACCAACAAGCACTTCAGTTTAGAAATTAACTTTCACAACATGCACCACACCATAGGTATGCTACAAATTATACAGAAAATAATAAACTAATCTATGCTGCAACTATGTAAACATGATATAAAAGTCTTGTCGGGAACATGCAAAACATTTTGTTAGCACTTCTCGGCATATTTAGGAACATGCATTAGGGAGTACATCAATTAATCAGCTACACTACCTGTCAACTAACCTACTTCAGAGTCCAAACGCAGCCATTATGGTCCATACCTCCTGACGGGTATTTGCAGGTTATTGGTAATGCAAATACAACCGCAGTTTCAATAAAATTACAGGATAAAATGTTGTGGATTTCGGTGTAAAATCAAACCCCTGTCTCAGACCCTGGACGTGGCTTTCGTGGAACTACATACATCTAGGGGTACACCCTTGCAGCGCCGTGAAAATTATCTTTTGCAATAATTGTAATTTTAGAGCATGAATTCGCCAGTTTAGAATTCTAGAGTCTTCACATATCCTATTATTGTGATGACTATTACTTGTTAAGTCGATAGCCCTACTATAGAGTGTTTGTTTAGCATTTTATTCTTGAACGAAAGCTCTCGACAATTTACTATTTTTGCGTGCGATATGCATCTCGAAATTCCTCGAATCGACACCCAGATTTTGCAGTATATGGCTCTTAGAATATCGCGTAGCCTTGAGGATTAGTGTCAACATGTTGGCGGACAAAGTTATTTTGCGGAATTTTGATATAGTTAAAAGATTTAATCGCTTCGTAATCTTCGACTCTTTTTTAATGCATCGAGCCGGTTTCGATGTTTTAGCATGCGGTTGACATCGAAACCGGTCGGTCGTAGTCAGGTGGTTGGATCGATTTTTTTACAAGTACAGATTTGCGTGAAAATTTGTATACGTGTTCTCATTTGTGATAGCTATATACAAAAGTGAAAATATTGCACTTTACTGATACTGTTTTATTGATTATGATACGATTTTACCTTTTAAAAATAAATTGTGGAAAATGCCTAGTGTTCTTTGCATCATAATTAACTTCCACGAAGCCACGCCTGGACCAACCGAGTTTATATATTTATTTTATTTTAAGGAAAATAGTGGACGTTGAGCAAAATAAGACTAAGTGTACTTGTAACGACTTCAAAATAAGACTAATTTATATAAAATACAAAAGCCTAAAATAAGATAAAATGGAAATGCCGTTTATGTTTATTAGTGTCTAGGTTTGCTATTTATTTACGGAAAGACGTGATTTGGCCAAGTGGGTGAAATTTTTATGCGATAGAGAAAACGGATCGATATCAGTGGGGAGTGAATTAATTATGGAGGAGAGACGGAAGAAGAGCGAAGAGACATTAATGATTAGCTCGGGGTGGTCACGTTGTGTAATGAGCTAGCTCTGGTGGTACGCGAAGGCACTCTGATGATGATGAATGAAATTAAGTCCAGGGCTTTCAATTTAAGAATAAAGGGGTTTTTAATGAATTTTAAGCCCGAATTCAGTCTATGATGGTAGGGACTACAAGTGGAGAGGGAAGATAGTATGATGCCCTTGGACGCATTGCGGAAATTTGTGATTCTTTGTTTCACTAGTTTAGCGAAGAAAGTTGTGACGCAGTTAAGGGTGGCAAGATTCGTGGCTGCCGATATTGACCATGTCGTGGAGCAATAAGTAAGCAAGAACAATGAATGAGAAGAAGGGCAGTGGTGCTGGACCATTAGAGATATCTGTAAAGCGGTAGAGAACACCAAATAGAGACGTGGCCTTCAATTTTAATGCACTGTATATGGTCACCGAAATGAAACTTGAGGTTAGTTATAATGTCCAGGTCGTAGGTGGAGGACAGGCAACTCAATGGCATTGAATTAATGGTAGGGTAAAAATTAATTGGGTTTTTCTTCATGGCTATTATCATGGCGCTTCATCGTTTCGTTTCCATTTCGTATCAATTTGATTAAATGTGCCCAGATTTCCTTCTAAACACGAAATATACATTTCTTTACACGGTCATTTTTGCTAACAAATAATCAAGGCGTCATCCAATGCTAGTTCCCTAACCTCCTGGTCGCTCTTCCTCTATACTTTCCTCTTTATTTGGTCCATGAACTTATTCCTGGGTCTTCCTCTGGGGACTTTTCTCTCTATTTTGCCTTCAATTACATTCTTCATAAGCCCATTGTGTCTCATGGTGTGCCCAATACATCTGGTTCTTATTTCCTGTATAGTGCTCATTATTGTCTTTTCTCTCTCATATACTGTAAACTTTATAATTCCTAGTTTTGTCAGTCCATTTTGTCCATACTGGTAATAATGAAAAGACGATAGTAAATTTCCACACTGTTTTATTAACACCGACCATGGTTTCGACACTTACTGTCATTCTCAAGGTCTAGGAAGAACTTCGACTTTCTTTCCGAAAGTCTTTCAAGAACGTTTAAGCAGAAAAGAAGGCGCTACCATAGCATATTACAGTGGTACATGAATATTCTTGGTAAGCTGTCTCCTGGTTTCCACTTTTATATACTTTCAGTGACCGAATTCTATTGATATATTTGTTTCCATTTCCTACAGCACTCATGTGATAAAGTCACCTTGAGAATGACATAAAGTGTCGAAACCACGGTCGGTGCTTATTAAACGGTGTGGAAATTGATTATCGTCTTTTCATTCTTACCAGTATGGATATTGAATATTTCCACCAAGTTACGCTTGAAACTCTTTCAAAAGTCCATTTTGTGTTCAGCATCTTCCTCCAGTACCAGGTTTCGAAGGATTTCAGTCTGTTCTTGTCTGCTTTTCCAATGGTCCTTGCTTCCGATCCATAGAGTGCCTTGATTAATAAGAATGTTTTCACATACTGTTTCCTAGTTTTTAGTCATATCTCCTTTGAATGCGGCAGTTGCCTTTTTCCCATGTACGCCTTCTTAGTTTGGGTTATTCTCCGCTTGATGTCCGTTGCACTTCTTCCGCCCCACGTGATGGGACTTCCGAGATGGAATCCAGTTGCTTTACTTTCTCTCCTCTCAGTATGACTGCTGCATTATGCTCTTCTTTTCCGCGTACCAGGATTTTAGTCTTCGTCTTGGATTACCTTGTGATTCATTCGCAATCGCCATACCGCATAACCCTGTTGATTCGCATGTGGCTGCCTCGCATGCGACACGAGGCCCCTGAAGCGATGTATGTGCCCCAGTAGCTCACGCGTAAGGGAACCTGGTTGTTGTGAGAGGGGGCAGCTTTCCTTCTCCTCCCTCCCTCCTCCCCCCACCCGGTGGACGCTCTCCCGACCCCTTCCCCCCTGACCCCTAGGTCCCTCTCCGCCGAGCAGGTCGTCTCCGCCTCAGGAGGTATATCGTGATTGAATAGCCCCCCGCCTCTTCCCCTTCGCCACCCTCTTCCTCCTCCCTATAGATCTGGATCGACCCAAGGCGACGGACCCCAACCCTGCACTGCTCTCCTTCGTCGGACCCACGCCTATCCTTGCTGTGCCATCTGGTCTTGTGGTTTCTGCGAAGGTCCCCTGATGGTGCTCTGCATCCTACAGCACACACACGTGTGGGAGAACCCTTGGGTTAAAGAAGAGAGCATAGGGCGTCTTGACGCGCTGAAGGGACCGGGACCCTTAAAAAGTAGGACTAGTTTCAGATAGGTATAGATGGAATACAGCTCAGAGCAGCTAGGTTTGTTAAAAATTGTTACGATAAACATAGCGGTGTTATTGCATTGTTGAGGAAATTAGGGTTGGAACCTCTATCTGATCGAAGGGAAAAGTATGCATTAAATATTTCACGAAAGTTTGATGCAGACTATTTTTGCCGGACGTTCAACATACTTTGCTTGAGCCGAGCAGTTATGGCAGAAACGATCACAGGTATAAGATTAGGGAAATGAACTGCAGGAGCGATAGATTTTAAATGTAGTTTTTTCACGCATATACAATTAGGGACCATAATAGTCCTTATTGGAAATGATTCCTGTGTAAAGAATACTTTCCTTGGTGCTCCCTTATTTTACGCGAAAAAATTGCATTCTAAATCTATCGGTTTTGCAGACTATTTCCTTAATGTTATGCCTGTGATTGTTTCTATCACATTAGTTTGACTCTAAAACGTTGAACGCCCGGCAAAAGATATTCTATATTAATCTTTCGTAGGAGATTTAACCTATATTTTTCCCTACGATCAAATAGTGGTACTACGTTTTGACTTGCGTTATTCATGATTACATAAGAACCACGACAGAGCGACTTACCGCTTACATGCCGCAAAATCATCTATGTGGTCAAATTTTTTCTGTCACTATGATGCAAACATGACCGATGACAAGACACACTCTTTTATACTCCTTAATAGCGGCCGGAAACACACAATTTGGACACCAGGACATAGACCTGTTAAACAGTTATCATACATATTCGACAAGATGCGTGAACAAATGGTCCATTAATATTTCATCGCGTTTACTCGCCAACTTTCGCGAATGCACGAACGCACGGCCATGAAACAGCTTCAGTTCTAATTCCGTGACCACGTTCACGATAGCGTTCAAGCTCCTACTCGTGCGGGTGCTTACATCAAGTGAAAAGGCCCTTTAATGAAAAAGGTCAAAGGGCGGCTAGCAAAACTAATCGACGGAAACAGTGAGCTTGCAAGTTATAATGTCTTTCGCGTACGCTGAGTAGATGTATACTGATTGCTGACGAATAGTTGATTCCGTTCTATTCAACAAATGCTCATTCTGTATCTATTACCTCGCATACATGATGCCTGACTGGGGACGCCATAGGGGTGTGGCAGAAGTTGTTCGGACGCGACGTCTATTAAGGTAGTTTTAACGGAGCATCATTTCAACTAGAGATCAATGAATACGGTCTCATTTCAATGAAAAATATCTCACCCTTCCAAAGAAACCAAAATATCAGCCCCATACCACACAACTTTCCGAGATATTTGGCAGCAAATACCAGCTATTTTACATTGGAAATGGTACGTGTATGCGCTCCAGAGAGATATCATTTAAAAGAAGAGGAATTTCTAACACCTAGATGTGGTCAAAAAACTAACAGCGTGTATTTCGCATGTTTTCTCATCCATTTTTTAAAATAAGTCATATTGTCACCGCAGTAATTTTTTCAGTACCACAAACCTTCTGTTGTGAAGAAATTTTAAACGTACCGCGCGAAAAAAATGACTCAAGTTAAAGACTTATAGAGGTATTTTACTTAATTTATTAGAACTTGTGTCGTGTACAAGTATAATATTGCTCCATTAATAATGCAATATTTAATTCATGCTTCCTACAGCTGCTGAAATTAAAACTTTTAATTCGAATAAGGTTTCCATTATGACTAGTGAACTATCTCGCTAAAACTACCTTAAGCCGTGTTTACACGATGCATGTACCCGCGTGGGCAGATGCATGAACACACTCGCCATTAAAATATCCCCGTGTAAACTGCCAAAATTACTCCAATGCATGAACGCGTGGCCGTCAAATGCCCGTTCTAATTTGGAGTATTTTTACACGCATCTATCCAGCCACGTACTAGCGCAGGTACAAGCATTGTGTAAACACGCCTTTACGGTATTAGATGAAATCAAATGAGAACAATTAAGCGATGTCCAAATTGTGAACAAAAATATAGGCGAGCGATTATAAGAGAGCATATAAAGATACCACGGGAGCACCTACATTTATGGAGTTATTACCTTTAAATTTTCTCCATTGATTCAAGGGCAGTAAATGAAAGATGTTGGTGTTTTTGTGCACATCTTGTATGTTCTGAGTAAAGAATAATCAACTCAGTGCCGGCCAAGGCCCATCCAGTAACTTGAGGACGAATCATCACTAATGCCACATGTTCGGAACGATACACATTAAAGAATGGTGAGTGGTCATTCAATGGATGTTCGTAGTTGACCATATTGCACGATACAAACCAAAGCACAGTAGCACTTTAATAGCCAAATTAAGAGTTCCTATGGTATGTGTTCCTATGGTACATCTACATCTACGTAATACCCTGCGAGCCACCACGAGGGTGTGTGGCAGGGGGTGAAGATCACCAAACATGCACTATTGACATGCAACTAGGATATTTAAGGGAGACATGCTAAAGAACAGGGTCACATGCAGCTAGATGGTTAGTATCTACATAATAAGAAAGGGATTATTGGTTGTTATTACATGCGTCATGCACTACAGACTACTCTTGCTATATTTCACCTACATATCCCTTTGCTACGCTGCCTATTGTTCTCTCTTATGGTACGCGGGAAAAATTACATTTTAAATCTATCGATACGACAATCTATCTCTCTAATCTTGATCAAACCTAGCATAATACGCAGGGGTTCTTAATATATATCTAACGTCATCTGTGAACAAATCGGTTTCGAATTTACTTAAAAGGTTTAACCTAAGTTTTAACGTGCGTTCTGTTAGTAAATCCCATCCTAGTTCTTCTATTAAATGCGTTACACTTAAACAATTATCTTAACGGCCTTTAACAAATCTAGCGGATCTCCTTTGTACACGTTCTAATTCTTTTATCAAACCTTCCTCGTACGGGTCCCATATACTAGCGGCATATTCTAAATGAGGCCTGACAAGTGTAAAATAGCTTCTTTCTCGTACTCTCTCATCGCATTTGCCTAGAACCCTTTTTACGAATCCTAATCTACGGTGTGCTGCACTAGTTATTTCCCGGATGTGTATCCCCCATGATATGTCTTCAGTGATGGTGACGCCTAAGTATTTAATAGATTCTTCGTTACATATTTTCTTTTGTTTGATGCAATAATTATTCCGGGGCAAGCCATTCTTTTTCCAAAAGTTCATTATCGCGCATTTCTTCAAATTTAATTCTAGCTGCCAACTATCACACCAATCGCATAAAGCCTTAGCTAAAGACTGCCTGTCCTCTTCAATTCTTATTTCCTTATACACTACTGCATCATCGGCAAGAAGACGGAGCTTGCTATTTTTTACTACTTAAATGGTATGATATGTGTGTATGGTAAGTGAGAACGCACGTGATATTTCCGACAAAAATTATCTTGCACAAGATATTGCTGGTTTTTGGTGCGCGCTCAGCAGCGAGGGGAACACGCAGGGTTCGACCTTGAACCGGGACGAGATTTGTGTGCGCGGTTGCAATCACCTCGCGCAAAAAACCCCGGTTGTGGCTTTCACGGTACTTCATAGATGTAAATGTAATTATTTTACCTTCTCGTCAGTCTCGTGAGATTTGCTCTCCTGGAAATCCAGATTAATAGTTATTAAAACTTGACGAAGGGCTTTCAATTCAATCACTCGCAACATATTTGAAGTCGAACACCAAAATTCCAGCTTAGCAGAAGCACTTGGAAGTGCAAAATGTTAGTAAATATTAATGTCGGCCCCGGTGGCGGTGGGGTAAAGTCCTCGCCTGCTAACCCGAGAGTCGTGGGTTCGAGTCCCGCCTGGGTAGAATATTATCTGCGTTTTATTTATTATTATCTGTGTGTGTGTGTGTGTTCGTCCATTGTTTATGTTAAAACACCCGATGTAAATGGCCTTTGTTTTGCTGTTTTCGGGGTTGTGAATATAAATAAAATAAAAATAAAAAACAATTGCCGGAGCTACACGAAATCATTTGCTCATTTTCTTTGAAGGTATCCCGTTGATACAGATTTGACGTGATTTTTGAGTGCACCGCGTAAAAACGGCCTTGGTTCGAGCCTGCATTCCTCCGCGCCTCGGTATGGGTGACGACACCCTTACTGCTAGTCCACAAATAGACCAGTAAGCAGCCCCCGCCCCGAGTGCAGAGGAGAGGCTCTTCCTAAGAGGACCCAGCCGCCATGAAACCGGAGCTCATTCGCACTCTTTGACCTTCCGGGGAAACGTTACGTACGTATTTCCTGTTTCGCGCGAAAAGACGCTTTACCGGGAAGAAGAGGCCGGCCGGCCGTTCCCGCCGCGCGACACGTGACCGACCCACGGGAGTACGTCACGGCGGAGTGACGTGATTTCATTTTTCTCCTACCTTTTATCGCTCTCCATGTTCCGTCGTTGAAGGAACGACACTGCCTTTGTCTGACTTTTTTTGGGAAAAGTAGGTATCAGTTGGTATGGAAGTATCGAGAGCTTACGCCGAGTTATGTAATGTACTGCAGCAAAAAATCTTTACAGGTACATGCGCATATTATTTGCACATGCACATAATGTCCTTCAAGCACCTTGAGGGTGTGGGACAGAGGGTGAGTAATAACCAACATGTATTTCGCTATAGACTATAAAGGTGAATAAAATTACGACTGTTGTTGCAATATCAAAAAACTAAATTTTTTTGAGGCAGCGCATTTTCACGAACATGCACTGCGCTCTTCGTATATGCTAACTTTTAATAATTATTAAATATTTAAGTTTTTTTAATATTTATATTTTTAAACTACATAAATGCACAAAGATGTGAACAAGACAAATTTGACTAGAATTATACTCGAAACATTCAAACGACACGCTGTATGTACAACGTAGCAGATTAAGAACGAGCATGAGTGAGTTAATGAACCAAAAAAGCACTCTCCTTATGTGCAAACTTAGTTATACGTCTCATTGACCATAATGGTTTCTTATCCCTCGTAGGAAAAATTACATTTTAAGCCCATTTTCAAAAAGAGAAGAATCAGGTGTGAATTGGCCGAATTTCATCGCAATGAATAATAGAAATGGCAATTTTCCACTTAGATGAAATTTAATTCGACCATGGTTAAGCCTATTTTTTCTGCGGTCCTATTGTATTCTCGTGATGTGATCTACCGACGTCTGTCAGGTTTTGTAATATGTTATTGGCGTCTTCAGAAAATATGTCTGTTTGGAACTTCCGTGAAAGATTAAGTCTAAATTGTAACCGACCGCCTAAAAGCAATTTCTGTATTAGTTGTCGCAGAAGGCTTTCAAATTTGCAACTCTAATAAAATAATCAAAACGGTCTTTAAGATGCCCTGACCATCTTCGCTGCATGCGTTCTAACTCTGTTTCTAAAGTCGTTGCAGTGCGAATCGTGAGTCATTGAGTGCACATCGTAATAATTTTCAAATAAGTCGAACAAAACGTCTTGGGCCACAATTCACTTAAGTATATCAATATATATGTTGGAAATCAACATGCATATTGCAATATAAATGATAAAAGAATTATTTTTAAAATTTTCCCCTCAATTATAGCATTGTTGTGACTTGGGTTTACGTCGCAGAATTCTAAATTCAAGCGGAAACTAAAATTACGTGTATTTTATGCGGCATGATACATTGATGTATGTATACATTAGGAGCCTTTATAATAGTATGAAAGCTACATTTTCGCGTTTAAGAGAAAATCTGTACATATGTTATCCAATTATTTCGAAATAAATGTTAAGCGCCAGTAGGCTATGTGATAAAATAGCATTAAATTACAAAGAAACCAAGTTGGTGACGCACAATTTTTTTCGCATTTGTCGATACATATTACCTATCGGTACGCGCGTGAAAAGCTTCACGAAAATCTGTACATAAACGAATATCGATTCAACCACTTTAAGCCTTGGCAAAAATAGCAGCTCTATACGGCTTTGAGAGAAAACTCCGCTTATAAAGAAATTAAGTTATTATTCTGAGATATTAGCCCAACCCGAAAACAGTTATAAGAGGAGAAATGAATGGTAAGGATTGCCGAGGATCGCCAGCGATCAAACAGATGTTAGGTATTTTAATAGATGAAATTATGAAGAAATTAGCAGTTAGCTGGTAGGAGAGAGGTTTGGAGCTCCGCAGTGAATCAATCATTTATGATATAAAAATTTATGACGGCTGATGATGTGCCACGCGAGCATGTACGTATCGCCTTTGAAAGTCCATGCCGACGAAGAGCTTGGGGTCAGAGGGGAGGAGGCAAAAGTGGCTGAATAGCGAGAGGAACCGGTCTCTCAAAAGGATCTATGAAATGTTACCATACGTCCCGGTTTGTCGGAGACATTCCCGCTTTGAAGGGACCCGTCCCTGCGTCCAGTCCAGTGGGAAAAATTTTCCCGGTGTCTCCCGGCGTCCAGTGGTTGGAGCAATTTTCGTCTATTTGTATCCAGATTTACGTAAGACTATTCGTATTCGTGATCAGTAGTATGTGGATAAAAATCGAAAAAAATTGCACGTTACCGATTTGGTTTCCTGGAAACTTAATGCTGCTTAAACGTGTAACTTTATGGTACTTGACATATATTCCGAAATAATTCGATGACATACGCACAGATTTTTTCCTAAACACGTAAACGTGCTTTTTATATTATTGTTATGGTTCCTATTACGTATAAAGGTATCATGCCGAATAAAAAAAAAAACTTTTTTTTGCTTAAATTTCGGATTCCGTGCCATACACCCAGGTCATAACAATGATTTAATTGAGACGAAATTTTTAAATATAATTCTTTCATCATTTATATTAAAACATGTACTATTATTTCCCGTAAATCAATTAATGTATATTAATAAGTATAGGGAGGTCCAAGATTTTTTAGACGTACTTGTAAAGTTATGAAATGTGCACTTAACCACTCTCGATTCGCGCTCTAACCTCCTTAGATCTTTCTGAGTGCCTCCGTTTGAGTCTGCTGTCCTCAATCCAAAGCATTTAGGTAATCAAATAGCAGCCGTATCCACGAAGGCTTTCCCAGAGGGTTTATTAAGAGATTACTTGATGGGGTTTCCACATTATATAGTAATAAGATTCGAATTAACGAAAGTTTGTGAAAGTTTGTTTTTACGCAGAATATTTATTGTGCGACCGGTTTCGTCGAATAGTCGACATCATCAGGTGCAAAAAACTAACGAAGTTTTGTTAATGCCTGAGCATTATGGAAGGGTTTTACAAAGTTAAGACAAACTATTGAATTAATGAAATTTGAACTCGGTACTCGAGAGCTGTGCCTAAAACTACAAATCGAAGCTTCGAGTAATAATTGCATTTTACAATTGAAATCAAAGAATAAAGTAGGTAACTCATCGCCATTTGCTTAACTGTGATAAACAAAGTTCCGACCTTAATATCTTAAAAATTACACGTCCCGGTTTCAGGACAAGAGAAAATAATAGCCCTGCCTATGCAGGCACCCCACGTCCATTTGTCCCATCACCCTTTCATAGCTTTCTCCTTGAAGTCACATCAGTGCCGCCAGTTTCTGCGATACTTACCTCGACCGTCAGAGGGGGCTTGAGATATTTTCCCGACCTTCCTCGCTCAGTACGGCAGACCCCTCCAGAGGGAAGCGGAATGGAGCTGCTTCCGGTTTGAATGGAGGAAGGACCAAGGAGAACACAGCACAAAGGAGCCTCTGCCCCTTTCCAAAATCCCTCGCCCAGCAATACCTCGCAACACACTTCCGAAGCGTTCGCCTTTGGTCTTCGAACGCTCGACCCTCCGCGTTCTCTTCATGAAGGCCGGCTGGGTGCGGCCTGTCATCTTATGTTCGCCACACCTGCTCATCACACAGAACTGTCCTCTCGAAGAGTGACACATTTGGGTAAAGCTAAACGTTTTCTGGGTTCTTCGTTGTCTTCCAGTGACCTCCAGGCTGATGCCGGAGTATCTTTTATTATCAAATTTTCTCGCGAGAAATACTCGTTAGCGTCAACTTAGTTACTATGACCTTATGTAATTAATTATGGCTGACCCCTTGACTGTAGAGGGGAATCACCCCGTGTCACACACCCCAGAGCTGGCTTGCATGGTATTTCGTGGATGTAGATGAAATTTCGAGGGATACCAAAATGAGAATTTGAGAAATGTTCAAGCCGTTGGGTTAAAGGCCTGCTTTCCTCGCACCCGTACGTAAAGTGCCCCCCAAAATCCGCCATTTGTCGTTGGTGCGCATCTACAATGGAAACCCTGATGCCCACTATGTCAATCATTATGAATCTGCAGTGTCGCTTCAAGGTCATTGTCCTAGGAGCGCGTTGCAACGCTGCCAAATTATAGGCATCGAGGGGTGCTTGGAGGCGGGACGGAGAGGAGAGGTGGTTGAGGCACAGTCTATAGACGCCTCACTTCCGTAAGGATAATGGGAAATTCTAGGAAGTGCGTCCATGGTGCTCCACTCGCTGCTGGGGGGACGTTTGAAGCAGATCACTTCCCACAGATCAGGGAGAAGCAATCGCACAAAAAATTAAACCTAATTTTTTCAATCGCTCAACGCCCATTATTATGCTGTGCATCGTTCTTTTTCCGATTTTCGTTACCTCGTGGAATCATAAAAATGTTGAAGTGATGAAATTTTTCTATGATTTTTTTAGCGTACTTTTTTAAGAGAACATCGAAGAAATGCTCTAACCTTAGTAATAATATCCACGAAAAACTTGGCAAACAACAGGATGCTGACAAATAATGAGTCATTGCCAACAATTTACACTTTGGGAATAATCATAAAATATTTATCGACTTGAAAACATTTTTTTAGGTTCTGCCCCTTGTTCCTCTTCCGATTTACAGGTAATCGGAGGCGACCTTTCTTGTTTCCTCTGCTTAACGATAATCACCGGACGGCATCTCGAGAACTTCACACACCAGAGAAAAATATTCCCAACTCGATTGCTTAAAGAAAATTCAGTGATCGAATCGCAGTGGGTATTCGGTAGTTCGCAGAGAACCGCAATAGAATGTGAGCAATTTTAAACTGCTCTTCAGGAGGAAGAAATCTTTATCCCGCTGCAGAATAGATTTCGCCGCGAAGCTTTCTTGCGACCCTAGTGGATACCGATCCCGGGGGCCGCAAGCAAAACCTTTATTGTCCCTCGACTCTAAACACTTCCTATATATCCTTTATCTCCCCCAATGCAGCAGCGTTGCCAACTCGGTCTCGTAGAATAGAGGTACTGTATTACCATATGGAGAGATAAATTGTCGTACCGATAGATTTAAAATGTCATTTTTCCCTCGTACTATAAGAGAGGACAATAGGTAGCGTAGAAAAGGGATAGGTAGGTGAAATATAGTTAGAGTAGTCTGTAGTGCATGATGCATGTAATAACAACCAATAATCCCTTTCTTATTATGTAGATACTAACCATCTAGCTGTATGTGACCCTGTTCTCTAGCATGTCTCCCTTAAATCTCCTACTTGCATGACAATAGTGCATGTTTGGTGATCTTCACCCCCTGCCACACACCCTCGTGGTGGCTCGCAGGGTATTACGTAGATGTAGATGGAGGTCCACTATCGTAGAATGTCACGGAGCGCCTCTGGAAGACTGCGAACAAAGGGCGAACTATATGGTCTCCCATGGCCCGTCAAGCGGGGAAATATCTAGTTTTGTACGTCCACAAAACTAAGAAATTTTTAGGAAAACGCCTTGTATTGAAGGTGAAAGTTAGGCGAGACGTGAATGACAAAAAATCAATCTATGCCTTCCAGTTTACATTTTTCCGATTATCATCACCGAACGGGAGTAAAATAGCTAAGTGCCAGCTCTAATTCGCAGGGCTTTTTTGACAAATATGGGAGGACTATTCTTGTTTTGCCAAAGAAAATGCATATTAAAACAACCCTTCTTTCAAATGTTGAAGACCAAATTCGATTACTTTATGAGGTGGGCGAGAAAATCTCTTCGAAAAATGGTCCTAATCACGAACATCTACAACTATTTATCACCCTGCAAGCCACCACAAGGGTGTTTGGCAGGGGGTGACTATCACCAACATGAACTACAGTGAAGAAATTGACTTTCACCAACATGTACCACATAATGGGTATGCTACAATTGCTACGGAAACTACTAAAATAGTCTATAGCGTACCTATGTAAACGTGAGACAAGAGTCATTCAAGGAACATGCAAAACATGGTGTTAGCACTACTCGGCAGATTTAGAAAAATTCTTAAGGGGCCACATCAATTAATCAGCTACACTACCTGACAACTAACCTTAAAAGTCTCAACGCAGCCATTATGGTCTCTTATCGATCGCGTGAAAAACGACATTTTAAACCTTTCTGTTCTATAATCTATTCCCCTTATTTTATTCTCATGATCTGTACTAACGTAGTATGTTGGAGTTCGTAAGATATTGAAAACTTCTTCTGAAAATAAATCGGTTTTGAATTTACTAAAAAGATTCGTCTAATTTTCAATCCACGGTCTGAAAGCGATTCCCAGCCTAGTTTTTGCTAGAGGTCCGTAGCACTAACGAGACTATCATAACGGCCTTTCACGTATCTTGCTGATCTTCTCCGCATACGGTCTAACTCAGTTTTCAAGCCTACCTCGGGTTGATCCCAAACGCTGGCAGCGTATTCTAAGTGGGCTCTGACAAGGGAGAATTAAGCTGATTTCTGTAAGTTTATCGTCGCACTTTCCAAGTAATCTTTTTAAAATCCCAATTTACGAGTAGCTTGACCAGTTATTTCCCGAATATGTTTGCTCCACGATAGATCATTAATTAGTTTAACTGCGAGGTATTTTTACAGTGTCTAATTGGGTATTTTGTACTTAACTGTATTGAAGGGGGGATTTCCTTTTTCAAAAGTTCCTTACAACACAGTTTTTTCAGATGAAACAAAATCACTTTGTATAATCCACACAAACTTAAATTGGTATAGGCCGACCGGTTTCAAAACTCGTGTCATTCTCTAGGGATAATAGCGGTATGCACAAGGGTATTATCCCTTGAGAATGACACGAAAGTGTTGAAACTGATCGGGCTTTTACCAATTAAAGCTTGTGTGGATTATACAAAGTGATCTTATTTCATCTCAATCATCATCATCTGGTGTTCTGCCTGCTGGCAGGTCCCGTACACCACTGCTGTCTCCATCCGCTTCTGTCCCGAGCTTCTTTCTTTGCTTCATCATAGCTGATGTTCTTCGCCTGATCCACCAATTTAATTCTTCTCCTTCCTCTCTTTTTCTTTCCTTCAATTGAACCCTCAAGTGCCACAGTTATTATACTTTTCCCTCTCATCACATGGCCCAACCAGTTTCCTTTCCTTTTCCTTATTTCCTTTAGGAGCGATCTTCCTTCTTTTACTTTGCTCAAAACCTCTTCATTTCTCATCTTATCTACCCATCTTACTTTTTCCATCCTTCTCCACACCCACATTTCATAAGCTTCTATTCTATTCCTTTCCCTCTTACCTAATGTCCACGCTTCACATCCATACATGAAAACGTTCCATGAATAACATTTAGCTAGTCTCTTTCTCAGCTCCAGATCCAGGCTTTTATTGCATAGTAAGTTTTTCTTCTGGCTGAAGGCCTCATTTGCCATTGCTATCCATGCTTTTATTTCTGCAATACTTCTCCAGTCGTCTGTCACCATCGTTCCTAGGTACCGGTAGCTTTTCACTTTTCCCATTACACCTTCATTTATTTTCACACTCGTATAATTTTCACAGTTTACTGGCATCACCTTTGTCTTTCCTAGGTTTATCTTCATCCCATATTCATCTCAATATGATGTCAAAATTCCACAAAATATGCTCGAAAATCATTGAAGATATACAGTTTTTTTCAGATTTAATTCTAGCTGTCACGCGTCGTACCACGCTTGAATTGCCTCGTTCACGTTGTTGCATTTTACATTAATTCAATAGTTTCTCTAGAATTGGTCGCATACCTATAGTTTGGTGCATGCTGGTAAAACTGCCTTGCCAAACACCCTGGAATTTCATTGCGGGGCATTATTTCTACATCTACATCTACGTAATACCCTGAGAGCCACCACGAGGGTGTGTGGCAGGGGGTGAAGATCACCAAACATGCTCAAATTGACATGCAACTAGGATATTAAAATGAGACATGCTAGAAAATAGGATCACATGGAGCTAGATGGTTAGTATCTACATAATAAGAAAGGAATTATTGCTTGTTATTACATGCATCATGCACTACAGACTACTCTAACTATATTTCACCTACCTATCCCTTTGCTACGCTGACTATAGTTCTCTCTTATGGTACGAGGGAAAAATGACATTTTAAATCTATCGGTACGACAATCTATCTCTCTAATCTTGTTAATCTGATCAAACCTAGCATGATACGCAGGGGTTCTTAATTATATCTAACGTCATCTGTAAACAAATCGGTTTCGAAATTAACTTAAAAGGTTTAACCTAAATTTTTACCTGCGTGCTGATAGTGATTCCCATCTTAGTTCTTCTATTAAACTCGTAACATTTACACAATTATCATAACGGCCTTGTACAAATCATTAAGATGTAGATGAAACATCGAGGGATGCCGAAATGAGAATTTGAGAATATATCTAACCGTTAGGAGCAAGAGAATGCAGTGGTGCGCTGCAGCTAATCAACGTTCGGATTGATGGCTGCCGATGATGGCCATGACAAACGGACGCGCATAAAAATTCCTTCCCCTAGAGCGCTATTCACGACTCCTCCCGTGTGTGAATCCCAATGATTCACTTTCCTTGATGAGTCGCGCTAGGATCGATGACCTTGATGAATGAACGAGTGTGTTGAACTCGGGAGTCTAGAGGAGCGTTGACCCAGGGACTAGATCGGAGGATGAACAGATTGAGTGACGATCTCCCGGCGACGGCAGGAAGCGGCCATTGTCGATTCTCTGGTTTTATTGCCCCCAGAAGCCCCAGATATACTGAGGTGGCTGGAGGGCAAATCGTGAGTCGTTGAGTGTACATTTTTATAATTTAATTCAAGTAAGTCGAAAAAAATCTTGGACCACTAAAGTACATCAGATAATTCATGGGAAATAATGGTTCATAATTGAATATAAATGATGCAAGAATTATATTTTAAAATCTTCATCTCATTTAAATCATTGTTATGATCTGGGGCTACGGCGCGGAATTCGAAATTTAAACTAAAACCGTTTATAAATTCGTGTTTTTAAAATTCGGTATGATACCATGATATTCAAGAGGAACCATTACAATGATATGAAAAGTGTGTTTTCGCGTTTAGGAGAACATATGTTCGCATGCCAATATACTATTTCCAAATATATGTCAAATCTGTTCAAATAATAAAAAAAAAATTCTTGGGCCGCAGTTCACATAAGTTATTCAACTTATACGTTGGAATTTACCGTTAAGTATATGGAGAGGGCACTACGCCATTAAACTGAAGCCTGACACCGGAATAACAGCCATATTGTTTACACTGCTCTTTCCTTAATTTCCTACGGATAGCACGACATATTGGACGAATTAGCGAATGTAAAGCAAGAATATCAACCATGTGTTTGAAATTTAAGGCAAGTTACTCTTAAATAATACATCGGTTACTTGTTGCATTGGTTTCAACTCGATTTTATCCTATTTTTAGCGTGCATGCGGATTATTTTTTTTAATAAATAAACAATAAATGCAAAGAGAATGCACATTTAAGAAGTATGGATATGCTGATTACCAGTAAGTTGTTGATGGAAAACATAGTAATGTTGCAATATTAGTGCGTTAGTTCGCCTGCGCTATAGGAAATTGAGGGTCAACGAAGATGGCGGACTGGCTCCAGCTTCTAGTATTAGCCAGCATAGGAAGTGCTCTATCCATGTACCTCAA
Source organism: Ceriagrion tenellum (assembly GCA_963169105.1). Taxonomy (NCBI): domain Eukaryota; kingdom Metazoa; phylum Arthropoda; class Insecta; order Odonata; family Coenagrionidae; genus Ceriagrion; species Ceriagrion tenellum. Next base: position 91,650,057 of record OY720634.1, read on the forward strand.
TGGTAATTACCATACATGTTGTCATATAAATGCGGCAAGTATAATATTTTTAAAATGCTGTCTCAATTAAAGCATTGTTATGACTATGGTTTACGGCGCGGAATTAAAAATATTTGACATATAAACATACGCATATACGTTCACAAAATTTAACTATTCTCTCAAAATAATAACCAAGTATAATATGTGGGTCGGATTAGTGCGGTGGCCCGCGCTAGGCACTCAGCGGCCGAAGCCCTCTCTCGCCGTTTCTTGCCCGTTTCTCGCTTCAGTGGTCGGACTCCCAAGATTGGATCTTTCCAGAGAGCCCTCTCTTCTCAAGCCTCGCAATAGCCGTGATCGTATAGTGGTTAGTACTTTGCGTTGTGGCCGCAACAACCCAGGTTCGAATCCTGGTCACGGCAGTGTTTCAGTCACTGAAACGGCATGAGGATATTTTTTCCTACATTTCTAAAGAAAAAGTTTTATAATCTCTGCAGGCTTTGAGGTAGTTTGAGCGAAAGATCATATTTTTCTAGAAATCAATGAATTTGGTGTCATTTTAAAGAAAAATATACCACCCTTCAATTGACGCAAAAAATTCAACCCCTTACCACATTACTTTCCGAGATATTTTCCAGAAAATACCAGCCATGTTAAATGGGAAATGGTACGTGTATGCACTCCTGAGAGACCGTATAATATAAACATGAGGCATTTCCTACACTTAGATCTTGTCAAAAAAGCAACAGTGTATAGTTTGTGTGTTTTGTCAACTATTTTTTTAAATTAATCATATTGTCACCGCAGTAAATTCTTCGGGATCACAATAAACCTTCCGTTTTGATGGAGTTTCAAACTAATCGCGTGAAAAAAATAAGTCAAGTTAAATACTTATTTAGATATTTTCATGCAATAACTTACTAAATCTGTCATGTAAAACTGTTTTGTTGCTCCATAAATAATGCAATATTTAATTCGTGTGTTTCACAGCTGGTGAAATGAAAACGTAGAAAGTGGGGGCATTGGGAATGGGAAAGTTATGAGTAAAATTAGGAGTAAAGGGTTTCAAGAAATTTGCTGGTTTTACAAAGCTGTACAATAAGATTTCTAGTAAGACAAACTCTGAAATATCTGGTACATTGGGAGTCTTCATCTAGGGTTTTGCCGAACGTATTGGAACAGACTTCAGCCGCATATGAGTCCGGATACAAATGTGTGTAGCTATTCGCCTTATCTCGTGGTCGCGTCTCACACCTTCATAGAACAAATTTTTTTATGAACAAAATGTCCTTTATGTCAATGCCTTATGAAGTTTGGCCATTGTTCACATGAAATGAGAAAGTTTTTATCAAAAAATTCTTACGAATCCTCTATACGGGTGTATGCTGAGTTACTTTTATCACATGTGAATGCATCTTTTCTTAAGTAACCGCGAACAGAGGGTTGTTCTAAATGGCGTTAGTTCAGATACAGTTAAAGTCACATCCGATATACCACAGGGAAGTGTTATCGGTCCTTTATTATTCCTTTTGTATGTTAACGATATCACCACCGTCGTTACTAGCAAAATTCGCCTTTTCGCGCAGGACGCAGTATCGTACAGGGATATTAACTCCGAGTCTGACAGAATTGCGTCGAAGAAGGACCTAAATGCTATACACGAATGGTGCGACACTTGCCGGTTAAAATTAAATTTTAAAAAGTGCGTTGTTATGAATTTTTGGAGAAAGATTAGCTTAACCAACAAGACGTACACAATTAATCAAGCCGAAGGTATAAATATAGTGTCAGTTAAGTACTTAGGTGTACCCTTACTGTAGACTTATCCCGGGGGAAGTAAATACGTGAAATTTGTGGACAGGCCAAACGTAAATTAGCATTTATTAAAAGAATACTGGGAAAATGTGACGAGAAAGTAAAGGAGCGATGTTATTTTTCATCCTGTGACCTCACTTGGAGTACGCCGCTAGTATATGAGATCCTTACGAAGTATAACAAGTTTCAGATATAGATAAAGTACAGGGGAGTGTAGCTAGATTTGTTAAAATTTGATGTCCACTATTTTTTGCCGAACGTCAACCTATTTTGCTAAAGCCAAACTATAATGGTAGAAACGATCACAGGAATAAGATTAAGGAAATAGACTGCAGAACCGATGGATAAAAAATGTCATTTTTTTCCACGTACAATAAAGGAACATAATAGTTGCGATGGATCAGTTCTAGTCAGTATCCTCGAACTGATCCATCGCAACTATTATGGTTATAGGATACTGACTAGAACTGATGTATCGCAACTATTATGGTCCCTTATTGTACGTGGAAAAAAATGACATTTATAATTTATCGGTTCTGCAGTCTATTTCCTTAATCGTATTCATTTGATCGTTTCCGCGATAATAGTTTGGCTCAAGCAAAATATGTTGAACGTCCAGCAGAAAATAGTCAGCATCACACTTGTGTAAAAGATTTTACCCATATTATCTATCTATCTATGTTATCCATGCCTGCAAAGTCCTGAAAGCGATTTTCGCTAGCATGCTCTTGACTAGATCCTACAATATAACGACAGTCCTACACATAATGTAATTTAAACTACGGCTATCGATGTAAATATCTCCTAAAACTGGACAAGAGCTGTTTTTTGACCAGCATGCACCACACTACATGTATCAATGTTATAGACGTTATGAATAACCATGTGTAATTCAATAACTCTTCAATGCCCAGGGGTAGAAGAATTATGCAGAAAGCATGTGAAACGCATAATTAGCACAGAGTACAAAAATTAAGACAAAATTGTTAAAGAGCCTATTGAATGTTAAGCTACAGTAGCTTCCGAAAGCCCTAATTGAAGAATCTGAGAAGAAACTAATATTCTTTTATCTTTCCCGGAAATATGACACTTTGAACCTACCCGTTAGCAATGTCCGCCCCCAATATTAAGCTCGTGATCTAATCTAATGTGGTAACTTTCGTGGGAAACTTACTAGAGTTTACGGCACAGAGAAGTCTGTACGTACACAGTGAAAACGACGGTCCGTAAGCTCGCTTCTGAAGGACCAGATGTTTTTTGCGACGCAAATTCAGCGTCGCTGCGCAATCGTATTCATTTTCGACGGCGCCATAGGACGATGGAAAAATTTGTCCTTGATTGCTCCCTTGCATTCACGGCCACTTCCGGGCGCATGGAGTTCCTCGAAACGAAACATAACATCTCCACGAGTAATGCCTGCTCCTTAGGGCTGAAGACGAGAATGTTTATTTTTAGATTCACGGATTTTTCTACGGTTGCTGATTTCTGGGCTATACAACGCCCCGACATCTTTTTAGAATCACCCAACAAGAAAACTATGGGAGGGGCTGTAACAGTGAACCTTGAAGCTTCAGTGGATCCTCAAAAGAGGCCACCAATGGCTAGGTGCAAAAAGAAAAGTTGCAGTGAACGGTATGGCATTCAATCACGACCTGATTTCCAGATAATGCAAGAAAAACGGTCGCATGAAACGTTAAAAACTAGAAAAATAATACGCGAAAAGAACGCTCATTTCCAAGTAACCACATTCGATTTACACAGTTATTTTCATCTGTTAAGAGTCTTTTTTTCACTTTGTCCGAGTCCCACTCTTTATGTGGGGTCGGCATATCTATCTATTTTTTGGGCTTCCTTCTCCTTCTAGCCTTTTTCTCTTAGGTCTTCTGCTACACTGTCTTTTCGCCTAACATCTACATATACATAATACTACCTATTATTTTACGAAAGCCACCTATTATTTTTATTTATCTTATTTGAGTTATCATCCCCTAACAAATTTGAAGTAGTGAACTTGACAGGAATTGTAGCTGATTAATTGATGTGCTCCGGAAGGCATGTTTCTAAATTTTCCGCGTAGTCCTAACACCATGTTTTGCGCGTTGCCTGCAAAACTCTTGTATCATGTTTACGTGGTTTCATTACAAATGAATTCTGTAGTTTTCGTAGCATATGCAAAGTGCGGTGAACGTTGGTGATAATTCACCCCCGCCAAACGTCGTTCACCCCAGCAAAACGCTTGCAGGGTAATATGTAGATGAGGGTGAACTATCCTCTAGCCCTATCCCTAGCTCCTGAAGTATCCTCTAACCCTATGCTGCATCCTCTGACCCTATGCTCAGCTAGTTTGAGCGATATAACTCTTCGCATTTAATTCAACTAATTAGGCTATATTATGATGAGAGATATCATATTTTTACATCAAAATATCATTCTTTCACCGCGCAAATTCTCGAGTTATTCGCCAAGATACAAGCCGTTTTCCAATGGATTTGTAACGTCTATGCGCTCCTGAGAGACTTTATTTAAAAAATGAAGAAGTTCTGACGCATAGGTACATCAGACATTTAAAGGTGCACAGTTTGTATGCCTTCTCGATAACAAGAAAATAAATTATTCTGGCCAAATTAAAGAATCTTCCTGTAAGTACTAATCCTTTTTATTTAGCCAAGCGATATCCGGAGAGATGTTTAAAAAATACATATCCCCCTCTAGGGTAGCTCTTGCATTAAAGAGTACCGAAAAATACAGGGCCAGATCGTATTTGAAAGTTAACCGAGGTAAATATTCAACGTGACAGCATTGTTCACGAATGCGATGCTGGAATCGAACCCATTACAGACAGAGCCGCGAGCAATGACTGGAAGATCTAGAGCCGGAATTAATTTCTTAATCTCCAGAGAAGATTCGTTTGTCCTCACTTTTCACAGAAAGTTCCCGTGCACGACCGAGGGATCGTTCAGTTGAGCAATCTGCCAGCGGACTGGTAGATTTTCGGGCAATATGTATCCCAATCCGTTTTCACTTCCATGGACGTCAGTGTATCCCTTTTTAATACCTCAAATCGTCTTCCTATTCTTCTTTCTACCGGAATTCCTATCCTCTTCCACGCTTCCCCAGTGTTCTTCCCTCTATTACCCTCTTCACATTCCCTTTCCTTTCAAAACGTCCTCCATCCACCCCAGAGGGCTCCCTGGAAAGATCCGATCTCGGAGTTCGACCACTGAAGCGAGAACGGGCAAGAAACGAGGGCCTCGGCCGCTTCCAAAATAAACATCCTGCATTTCCTCGTTTGTCCTCATCGCATCCAAACTCACTCTCTTTTTTTCTTATCCAAACCACCATCGTAAATGCCTACCGTGTTAGTGCATAGCTGGTCACTGCGCAGCGCCCGCGTTACCGACTCAAATGGCTCCCCGACACATGTTAGCGTTTTCACGACTGATTGAGTGCTTTTGTGTTAAAGAGAAAACTGGACAATAATTTTGCCTTCCCTCGAAAGCTTTCATTACAAGACCTGAGGGAAAAAATCATGGCTTGTTGTGTCCACAACGCCAAGTATATACTAACCCCTAAACTACTACGATCACGGCCGTATCAAGGCTTGGGAAAAGTCCGTCTCCCCGGCTCGAATTGTATTCGTATCTACACGGCTGACTAACAGAGCGAAGGAGGCCAGCGAATTAGCCATCCCGAGACCGGAATCTGGTATCCAATGTTTAATATAGATTTGAATGACTTTTTCCATTATTCCTCGCAGCAGTCCGAAATCGCTCCTAGAAATATATTATCAGCAAAATCTCATTCACATCAGAAAAGCAAGAAACACGTTTACATCTACATTGTCCTTTGTATTTTTTGCGCAACTGCTCCGATTTAACTTTCCTGAGCCTGCGCGAGGAATTGCCTTATTCTTGCTACGTAGTAAAGTAGTTGCGATATATTCTTAACCCTTATGCAACACTACTTAGTTTACGGTGTGGTTTTTTTACTCTGTGTTCTAAGGTGTATTCCTTGCGCATTCCTTTTAGTCCCTGTCAGGTACAAGATAATTCCCGTTGAAGTAGTGCTATACGTTTAAATAATAATAATCTAGGAAGTAGTTTACTAAGTTTTAGGGGTGCACCAACAGGAGTAGCGGACAACCTGATGTCTAAGCGTAGGGAGAACATCCAGCGATTAATTAATCGAGGGAAAACTCTGTAAAAAATATTTCTGCAAATATGATGTAATAAAAAGTTCCTCTTGCCGTTTCAATGCTTGAAACATTGCCGTGACCAGGATTCGAACCTGGGTTGTTGCGGCCACAACGCAAAGTACTAACCACTATACGATCACGGCTGTTGCGAGGCTTGAAATAGGTGGCCTCTCTGGACTGATGAAATCATTCTGGCTGACCAACGAAGCGGGGAATGCTTGTGAATCAGCTGGGAGCAGTTGAGAGAGTTCACTGACCAGCATCCCATGACTGAGATGCCCGGGGGAGGGACATGCCCGGGAAAAGTTAAACCTCTTTCATTTTTTATTCTCAACTTCAAAATCCGCCGGAACCGATGCAATATTAGGCTTGTTGTCGTGATTGAAAGTTCCTTGAAGGCGTCAGCTAGAATGACGGTATTTTTTTAGAATTCTATTCCGTGATTACGAGTGTAATATGAGAAGACCTAATAAATATTTAATGTGGAACTTAATGATAACATAACATGATTTTCTGAAGCGAGCTAGTCTCCTCGGCTTACAAACGAAGCGATGGTGTACGTTAATCATAATATTTTTCCGTTTTTCGCAATAAAATTTATAGATAAAAAATTATAATGGGTATACTTTATGGACCTATTTCTTTAGACTAGTGATCCGATCCCGAAAACAGCGCGTTTGACCGATTTATATCGGGTGAATAACAACAATAACTGACAAACACTAACACCCATGCCCTGAGTGGTGAATATTCCACCCAGGTTGAATTCGAACCCGCGAACCTCGGGTTTGCAGGCGAGGACTTTACCGGGGCCGGCAATCTTAGTAATCTAAGGTAAATTATATCAGAGAGCATTCTTAACTCAAGACACCCAGGCATTCTTCAGACAAACTCTATTGTGTATGCTTGTGAAGTCTTCACGGGTCTTCCTCCAAGTGAGGTGATTGCCGACGCTTTGCTGGCTGCCTGAAGACGATAGCAGAGGTAGCTATCGAAAAGTCGGCCTACAAGTATTTTACCTGATGGAAGACCCTCGCAGACTTCACCGAGATTATATGCTCGAAAAAAAGCAAATCCGGCTCTATTCTTGATTGTCGTTACTCGCAGAGGTCGATGGTATTAAGGGCTTTTTCGAGTAAGAAAGGAATGAGAGTGGGACGGGTCTTCCAGGTTATATTGTGTATCTTTTCGTCGAGGTAGACGTAGATTTGTCGTCTGATATTGGCCTCAAACCATATATTTCAGCCTCAGGGACACAGGACGGGTTTAAGAATCAGGCATATTCACGCTTCGGAGATCGCAAAATACTCCAAGAGTAGACGGGAACACAAAATTAATTCGGAAGAAGAAAAATTAATTGACTGCCAGGGAAAGTAGCGACTTCGCGCAAATTAATAGTCTCTGTCTCCAGTAGAGACTCTATTGACTTAAAAAAAATCGGGAAGTGTAATTTCTGCAGAGATGACGATTACACGTCTTGGAAACGGTGAATAATAGTATCGCTAAAATACTTTGTAAATTTCCAAGCTTTATTTAATCGACATTGGTTTCAGAAGTTAGGGTCGATTATAGTTTTGGCTGATGATTGCTGAAGAATACGTCTGTTAAGTAAACTTTGTGTATAAATTTGCCCAGTATTTTTGTGATGACATTACATTTCACTTATTTATATAAATTGTCACCTGACACTTGAAAATTATTCTTGGAAACCCATTTTCGACCATTCCAAACAAAAAGTGCGCCAATAGAACTTGACATCAGATCGAGTGTGGCCAACATTCAAGTATTCTACCAATCGATTGGGTGGCTTTTGGATAATACGTATCCTAACGTCCTTTATTTTTAGCTAGTATTTCCGTTTTTCCCACTGATGTCGATCTGCCATTAGATCCCTCTTAAGATGCTCATATCGTCTCCCTCTTCGTATTTCGTCAAGAATTCCTATCCTCTCCCTTCCTCTTCCACGCTTCTCCTGTGTTCTCCGCTATATTACCCTCTTCAACATTCCGTCTCTTTTCTTTACGTCCTCCATCAATTTCTTCTGCCTCCTCCGAACCTCCCTAGCTTCCTCTCCTCTCCAACCATATCCAATACCTCCTCGTTCGTCCTTCTCGCCACCCAGCCCACCCTCTCCATCCTTCTCCACACCCACATCTTAAACCATCAAGTTTACTTACATCCTCCCTTCGCAATCACAAGGCCTCCATCCCATGCAGCGCCACGCTGCACATGAGAGTTACCACCAGGTTTGTGTCCAATAGCGAGGCGTCATAGATGACAATTATTGCAAGGTCGTTCAATGTCGATTACATTCTTCCTTCGATAAAGGACTCGCTACGTTAACAGGTCCGCCATTAATGCGCTTATTCATCTGTATCCTTTACAAGCATAATATTAGGTGTTCGACGTTTTTGTTGTTTTGTCAGTCCATTTTTATTCTAAACTAGCTGAATTACCCGGCGTTGCTCGGGATCATACTTCCCTCAAAAATCTTTATATAAGAGCTGAGGAGCTAGTAAGTAGTTGTGATAACAGACTAAATTTCAAGTAATTGTTTTATTAAATTAATGTTTTCTTCTGCAGAGCATCTATACAATTGTGAGACAATAGTAAGTAAACAATGTGACAATATCTCCCATGAACAATAATAATTATATGTCAAATGACTGAAAAATTGACAGAATGATAAAAAATAACATGGTAAAATAAAAACAATGAAATTTGTAAAACTTGTTTAATATAGAGTAGAGAGACAATTTTTTGAAACCCTTTACTGTAATCATACTACCTGCACAGACAGGCTAAAAGAACACTATAGTTAAGTACATAATTCGAGTACTTACTTGTTAAGTAGCTATTCAGAATTTCATTTCTCGTTAATTAAGATTTCATTTAATGTTTATTTTTGTTTGTTTATTTGGTTGTCAAGGAAAATGCGTAAAAGAAAATCGATTGAAAAAGTGAGAAACTTCATTCTTTCGGGCATGATACCACTAATTTTAGTAGTATCATGCTTTTGGGTATGCGATAAAATGAATTTCAACTCTCTATCTTTATTTAAAGTTGCTTTAAAAAGCGAAATAATTAACCGCTGCACAAATCCCAATGCTTAGCATTCCTAATCGGCTCCACTAAGCAATATGAATTCCAACAGCAATGACCGAAATCTGGTTGTCAAGCGAATATGGTATTGTTGATTTCACAGAAAAATATGTGTTTCTGCTGCTAAAAACGCAATTTTCAGTCAATTACGAAGTGAAAAGGATAATTTATTGAAAGAATTAAAAACTTCATTCTTTCAGACATTTATTTTTAAAAATTCCAACTCTCTATCTTGAGCGGAAATAATTTAAAAAAGTAAAAAATGAAACCGCTGCGCAAAACCCGATACGTACCGCGAACTACCTAAGGGCTCCTTTTTGGGACCTTTCTGGGCCCTAAGATCATTTTAAAGTAGCCTACAACTAAGAGGGCCTTGGGGGGGGGGCGAATTTTAAAACATTTTTATACCTAAAACCTTCGAAACCTTCGCAAGAGTGTACTCAACAATTTCTTAAAGTTTCTTGGCGATCGGATGAACAGTGTAGTAATGCATACAGGACAGACAGACATGCATTCGTTTTTATATATGTAGATGACGAATTAGCTGGAGTTGCCGTTGATATTCCATTGTTCTGACCAAACAACAACTTCAATAGGGACTAAGGTGAGTGGTTGCGCCGAAGGCACGATGACGGTACCTGTGAGCGGAGCTCACCACAACCGATTTATTGTCAAAATAGTCCATATTGGGTAATTACAATTAGTGTGTGAAGAGTTGTCTGAGTGAAAATTGAAAATGAACACTAATTGTCGGAGAAAAAATCTAATTGTAAGGGGGGGCAGTACAAAATAGGAGTATAGAGTAAAACATTGATAACTTTCTATTTATGCATGATAACTTATTTTTAATTATTTTAAACAAATTTTTTGTTTGTTTTTATATATATTTATTTACTTTTTTGTCTCCTTTTAGTCTTTTCTCGTTTTTTATGGTTATTTTTTCCATTTCATTCAACAGGGACGAAGGATTCCACTTAAGTAGGACCTGGAACCCAATTCTGAAATTGGCGGGAAGAGTAAAAAATGCCACCACCAATCAGAACCGGCCTGACCTGATTACCACACTATATACACGCGGCACCTCGACACCCAGCACCAACGGCCCTGATGAAGATGAAAATGTCTTTCATCGAAACGTCGGCGAAGTTGAAAATCGAGCTCCTAATCCGGACGTAAACCCGAAAAGAATTTACTTCCATTTATCGCCCGGAGAAAATGAAATCCTACGTAGGTATCCTTTGTTTGGCGGTGGCTCTGTAAAACCCTCTTACGAGACGAAAATTCACCCGAGGTGCGGCCATGCGGATGCCTCTCCTCCGATTCAACATCCTTGGCGCGCGTTGACTGAAGAAAACCAAACAAACTCGAACATTATTTTAATCGATTCGTCGTCTCCCGAACGATGTCGTCGGAGATTTGGACATTTCCATGAGGTCTCATCTTTCGACCTTCCAACGCCTTTCAATGCGACTGGCGATTGGGGAGGGAGGGGTATGGGTGGGAGCGGAAGGTGGAGAAAGGTTACGAAGACGGCACTTTGTCATGTAAATATGTAACGCGTCTCCCTGTCTCACCTCGGAGCGCTCGGCGCATTGCATGCCGGGACTTTTTTTGTCTGGCTCACGAGAGCAGTTTGGTGTCGTGTCTCCGCGTGATGCCTCCGTGCCCCTCTGGAAAGCGGAATTATCGACCAACTAGGGATTTGCAGATGAGGAAGCCTCCAATCCCGTTAAGAAGATTTTTATCGCACGACCGCTTGATTGTTATTTTTCGAGGCTGACGGCAAGGCAAGTGGATCCGCGGAGGACGGTTCTGGCGGAGAGACGAGGAACGGGATCGATGACAGTCGCAAAGCCCATGGTGACGAGTTCACGAGTGGACATCAATGCGCCATGTTGCATTCAGAGTGGATCTTAAGGTAGTTTGGACGAGATAGTTCCCCAGTCATAATGGAGACCATATTCGAATTGTACGCTTTCATTTCTGCAGCTCTAAGAGAGATAACTTAAATGGTGTAATATTTATGGTGCAATAATATACTTATATTCTCAATAATTAAGTAAAAACATCTATCCAGGCCTTTAACTTGACTCATTTTTTCACGTGGTACGTTTAAAACTCCTTCAAAATGGAAGGCATGTTTTGTGATTCTGGAAAAATTACGGCTGTGACAACATGATTTATTTTTTTTTTATAGTAGAGAAATCGTGCAATGAAGAAGAAGGCTGAATTAAATATTGCATTATTAATTATACGTTTTAATCTTCACTAGCTGAAGGAAGCTTGAATTGAATTATTTACAGTGGTAAATATACTTGAATATGACTAGAATGCAAAGTAATGAAATAAAAATATCTATATAAGTCTTCGATTGGACTAATTTTTTCACACAATAGGCTTAAAAATCCTTCATAACGACAGGTTTATTGCGATTATGAAAAATTACTGCGGTGACAATATGATTTATTTAAAATAAATACTTTAGAAAACATACAAACTACACTCTTCATTTTTTGACGAGATTAAGGTGTTAGAAGTTCCTCATTATTTAAAATAAGTCCTCTCTGGAGTACATATTTGCGTCACATCATCCACGTAAAAGGGTTGGTATTTTTCGTCAAAAATCTCGGAAAATAGTTCGGTAAGGGGTGATATTTTTATATTCATTGAAGGACGAGACACTTTTCTTTAAAATGAGACAAATTCCTAGGTGAAATGACATTTCGCTCAAACTACCTTAAGAAGTCGAACATAAGCCCTTCCCGAAAGGAGTTCGACCTATAACAGCTTTGTCTCTCGAAATGGACGTTGGATACAATTTTCCAAGAAAAACACGGAATTGTTCGTAAACGTCGAGGAAAAACCGCACTACAGTCGTAATAAGAAGGTAGTTTCTTTTCACATAGTAATAAGTGAATCGGTATTACCCTTAACTTCACTGCACTTACCAACCCATGTTTCAGGCATATTCTACAATTTTCAAAGAAAATGGCAAGGTGTGCCAAAACCTTGGTCGGTTAGAACCATGGAGGTACGAGGGCAGTTTTTTTTTCAGCCTCCGATTGCTCAGCATTAACTCCAGACAAGCGACAAGCGGGTGGTGGGCGGAGTAGGCAACTGCACATCTAACGCACTACACGCTCTGTCACTACCGAGTTTAAGTCATCAGTCTGTGCTGAGCAGCAGTCGCTTGCATATGGACGCCTCAATTGATTCTCCCGCCACATGCGAATTGCGAAGCGTTATTCGTTTCTTACCAGCAGAAGGAAACAGTGCGGACGAAATTCATCGAAGAATGAGCCGAGTGTATGGAGAAAACTTGATGAGTGATGGTGTTGTGCGTGAATGGCGTCGAAAATTTAAAATTGCCGAACTGAAATGCGAAATGAAGGGGGTCAAGGCCTTGTTCAACGAGATGACGACATGGTTAGAGAAAACCGTAGATTCACCAGAAGTGCCTTGTCTATGGAATTTCCGGATGTTTCAAGATCTTCTCTGTACTCTATCGTTACAGAACATTTCGGCTTTAAAACACTTTGTGCTCGCTGGGTCCCAAAAATGTTGATTGACAACGCCCTGATCCATGACAACGCCTGTCCTCACAGTACTGGTGCAACCCAACGGCTCCTTGAGCAATTTCTATGGAATATTTTCGATAATTCGCCATACAGTCTCGACCTAGCGCCGAGTGACTACCATCTTTTCCCTGACCTGAAGAAGTGGCTGGGAGGGCAGCGCTTCCAAACTAACGAGCACAAGACAACGAATAAACTCATTTAAATTCATTGGCGGCAACATTTTATGAAGAGGGTATGGTAAATATTGTCCGTAGGTACGACAAATGCCTCAATCGTCAAGGTGATTATGTCGAAATGTAACCATAAGTGTTCACAACTTTTTGTAATAAAATATTTTTTTAATATCCACATGTCTTTTAAGTATGGCCTATCGGAGGTTGAAAAAAACTGCCCTCGTAGATGGAGAGGGTGCTTGCTATTGTGGCCAAATCTACTAGTAGAAGCTGTTATGTGGGCATGGCCTGTTCGCCAACTTTGTAAACCCCTATTTTCCTTTAGCGCGCTTACGGGCTGACGCACTAATGCAATATTTGGTTTCAGGCTTGATAGAGTGGAAACGGAACATAACTGCACTTTGAAAAAATGGGTAACTTCCACTGCGAGAATATTTATTACGACCGCCTTCACTTTTTAAAGCATCTTCATGTGTAAAAAGCGAAACCGGTCGTAATAAATATTATCACAGTGGAAGTTTCTCAATTTTTCATAGTTCAATGAAGCATTAATGTTGCTATTTTACGATGTTTTACACGGATAACTTTCCCTAAATCAGCATGAATTTAATTCTTTAATATACATCCTCCTTAAAAATGTATATTTTATATTTATTAAAATTGATAATAATCCGTATTCTCGGTGAAAAATATACTAATATCTAGTATAATCCATAATACCAAGTAGTCAATGTATATTGCAAGAGTAAATAGTCATAAATTTCAAACATATTTCACATTCTTGTAACAGATCCGCTAATTCGTCACTTCCGTCGTGCTATCCGTAGAAAAGTGAGGAGAGAGCAGGGTTAAACCACTCTAACAATACCACTCTATCATGCCTGAAACCAGAGATTATGCACAGTACAGTTCCTGCACTGTAATGCAGCACATTTTCTGTACAGCCCTCTCCGCAGTTCAGTCTCCACATCACACTTCCAGTGCAATTCATCCTTAACAATTAAACTACAGTACTTCCCGGTACAATCAGGAGGACTGGAACTGCACTAACTGATAAGTTTTGTATGGTATAAGCTTATGCACAGTACACCCACAGTAGAGATATTTTTCTCTGGGTGGAATAATAATATTGTTGTCCTACATGTGGGTGCAAACTCACCCGCAGTCGCGCACCCATTAGGTGACTTGCAGAGCATTATGCAGATGGAAGTCCTTTGAGGTACAAAATGTATTCCGCATTGCAATGATGAAGTTCGGGTATCGCAGAGCCCCCATGCTCTCATCGCACGCTAAATATCTCGGACTGCCGCTCTTTGTGTTGAGCGGAGAGTTCCCCCCCCCCCTGGCCCACCCGCTCCCCCTCCGGCTCAACTTCCACCTCCCCGTCTCCACCTCATGCCTCTATTTTCTATCCTTGAATAAATCCACTGCTCTGCTCCGGGGGGCAGCGGGCGGAGGAGAGAAGAAGAAAGGGGAGGGGCAGGACCTCGGGTTTCCTCGTCTTTTCCGTCTCCTTCGGAACCCCTCCCCAACTCCGCCCCCCGCTCCTCGACTGTTTCTCGCCTCCGTAGCCAGCGCCGCCGCCGTCGTCCCTGCTTCGTCGCCGCGCGTTCGTATTTTTTTTTCAACTCTTTTCCCTTCCACCTTATTCCGTCTTGGCCTTCGGGGGAGTAGGCCGCCGCAGGGATCGGGCTGGTGGAGGAAGGGTGGCGCGATCTCCTTTTGTTAATTTTAAATATGCACATATTCGTGAGACGGGAAGGAGACGAGGTTAGAAAAAAATGGGGATTTTTGTCTCCTCTCTCCCCGGCGGTCAAGGAGTTGCGTCTCTCTTGTCTCCGTCCCAGTGATATGGTCTCCCGCGCTTCCGTTTTTTTCCATCAAAGACTCAGCGATCCTCTTCCACCCATCTCCGTGTAAACACCGTTGGAGTCATCAAACGATCTCATTATCTGCTGGAATCGCTCGTCGCTGAGCATAGAAAGATTTCTTTATAAGATAGCAGGGCAGTTTTCAGAATGACGCGGAAGATATTACCTTAACCCGGGATTATATTTCTACAGCTAATACAGGCGAAAAAATTAGAGAGATACACCCCCGAAGTCCACATAAGTCAGAAGTCGCCAGAGAAATCAGGGGAAGAACAGGTAAAATAGAGGGAAGAGTCCCCACAGGAAGACCCAGGAATAAATTCATGGATCAAATGAAGAGGAAAGTACTTAGGAAGAGACACCACGGGGTGACTTTTAACCAGCATGAACTACAGTTAAGAAATTTAATTTCACCAACAAGCACCATACTATCGGTATACTACAGATGCTACAGAAATTACTAAAATAATCCATAATGTAACTATGAAGACGTGACGCAAGAGTCATGCAGGGAACATGCAAAACATAGTGTTAGCACTACTCGGCAGATTTGGAAGCATACATTAGGGTGCATGTGAATTAATCAGCGACACTACCTGTCAACTAACTAAATTCAAAGTCTAAACGGAGCCATCATGGTCTCTTATCGATCGCGGGAAAAACGACATTTTAAACCTTCCTGTTCTGTACTCTATTTACATTATTTTTTCCAATGATCTACCGTACTGTTTTGCAGTTCGTAAGATATTGATTACTTCGTCGGAAAATAAATTGGTTTTGAAATTACATAAAAGATTGAGTCTAATTTTCAATCGACGGTCTGAAAGCGATTCCCATCCCAGTTATTGCTAGGGATCAGTCACACTGACGAGACTAGCATAACGGTATTTCACATATCTTGCTGATCTTCTCTGCCCCCGTTCTCTGTTTTCAAGTCTACCTTATGAGGATCCCAAACGCTGGCATGGGATGGCAATACAGGGAAAAGTCCACAGAGAAAGACCCAGGAATAAATTCATGGCTCAAATAAAGAGGAAAGTAAATTGGAAAAGCTACACTCAAAAAAGACGTTGGGTGAAGCATCCAATTTTAGTTGGATAAGAAAAAGTTGGATTGAGTATCAACTGCTATCGATACGATAGTCAAGATGATTGGACATACCAACCAATTTAATTGGATAGTCGCTACTTGGTCGGCGTACCACCGTGTTGGTTCATACAACTCACTCGAGAAGCCTCTTTATCAATAGTTGGATCGGACAACCAGTGCGATTGTCAGTCGGACTAAGCTTCTACTTCAGAGTGCTCTAGTGATAACTTCTCAAACTAGTTCGTTCCTGGCAACCTGGGCTACTTCGCCATTTTCACTTCCGGCATATCCCGTGTTCGTGCGAGTTGCTGTTATTGTTGTGTGTGTGTGTAATATTCATTGAATACTGAAGAGGATTTTTGGATATTGAATCTTTGTTGGAGGGCTACATGGATGACAAAACAAGAGAATTACTCAGCGTATTGGGCCTGAACTGTCTCATTGATAAATTTCAACGTAAGCATGGCAATCAAGAACAGATATTTAGTTGTAACATTCATGATTCTGTCTTTCTGGTTTAATTTTTTGTTAAAATATTGATTGTTCTATGATTGTGAATGTTATGATTGCACCTGATATTCAATACTAGTCCAGCAAGAACAGCAGAGAGTGCATAGTCTTGACAGAATAGCGATCACCTGCTAATTCCACTACAGTTGGATGTGAGACCCAACTACGAAGGCAGCGGAACCAAGAAAGTTGGTCGGTGCAGCCATTTCCGACGTGTCTATTTAAAATGGCGGCCACAGCTAACTAATTGGATGGCGCCCCAGTATCCAACGAAGTTGGTTACGACAACCAAATCTCGGGTTCCTGCTGCCGACCTTTTCTTTCAGTGTATTAAGAAGGAAGGAAATAGAATTGGATAGGGAAGGGTGGAGGACTGCAGTCGACCAATTGAACGACCAAACGGCGACGCCACAGAACTTATAGGTACAAAAATTCCTTCGCTCTACTCAACTTCAGTGTCTTTGCTAATCAGAGCGAGACTCAAAGACGCTCCGCTAACTCGGAATTCACCTTTGTCCTTTGCCCCTTCCTTTTCCTTATTCCTTTCCCCTCCAATGGCTGGTTCTGATGCCCCCTACCGCACGCCCCTGCGGTGGATCTCGGGGTGGCATGTAGATCGGTATACTTGTAAAGATAAAGCAGTTATGCTGATTTAATTTTTTTTCTCCTCGTGATTTGTGAATTTGTGTCTGGTGAAGAAACATCATTATTTGTATGGATTGTGACATAACTTATGGTCAGAATACTGCGATGTGTTATTGTGAATAAATTTACCATGTCTGTCATTTGATCTTGACTTGATCTCATCGAATGTTGTTTGAACAAGAGCTACCCGCTCTGAGTCCAGTTGTGTAGGGAGATACGATCCCCAAAATATTTATTAGTGAAATTGTGGCGATTGGCGTTTAAATACATGTAAGTGTATGAAATATTCATTACGAATACGATTTGCTCGTTTAATTTTCCTGATGATATTAACTTTTTTTAGAATGTTATATTTTGTCTCCTTTCTTTTTAGAGTGTTACTGTGATTTAGTGACGCGGACAAGTAGTTCCTGTTCCCGTAAAGTTATGTCTCATCTATCTTTTATTAGGTGTGGCAATCCTCTCGAAGCTTTAAGTGTCCCTTCACTTCCACGTTGTGCCGATTACCACTGTACACTCATCAAGTAATCCCATTACCTGTTGAAGTCACAGAACGCGTGGCCATTGAGGAGAAGATAATGTGACGGCGAGGAAGCACTTAGAAAATTATCTGCAATTTTGCGCTTCTCCGTTTTTGTATATAGTTACCCGAAAAAAAAGTTGGCATAATGGAGGAAACATCATTGAAAGCAATTGAGTGGCAAACATCTCGAAAGTAAAATGCTAACTAAGGCAATATCCTTATAAGTATTTCAAAATTTCGATTTCAACGCTCAGATGAGGTCACTTCCCAGTATTCTCGGCCTCCACTTATTTCAAGTTCTTAACAACGACTTTAGCATTCGCGTGACTTACGTCTCTGCTAAGCTAAAGGACAGTAACAGCATCATTGTTGGTTTTGTGTTATTGCCTGCTAAAACTTTCATCTTCGATTCTTCATCTAGTCCACCTTCTAAGAGATTGCAATTTAGTTGATACTTAGATTGTCAGTGAGGACCGAAGATAAATCATAAGGGAACAAAAGTAATGAGATTCTCTGGGAGGCAGACATGTTACTGTTGTTTCGTAAAGTCTCACCGTTCGTTTTTATTTGGATAAAAGTGTCTTTTGGATTTACTGCGTTATAATTACTATTTCAGCAACAGTTTCGCCTGGCTATTCTACTGGCTGCTGGCTATAAATTTATGATTGTTGTCTCAGAAATCCTGACGAAGCCAGCAGAATAGCCAGGTGAAACTGTTGCTGAAATAGTAATTAAAACGCAGTAAATCCAAAAGACACTTTGATCCAAATGTAGTTACTGTTACCTGGTTTAGAAAACTAAAATCTATTCAGTAGAAACGGTGAAAGCTGGACGTTATATACCTGGCCCACCGCTACAGATACGGCTTACGGTTTAGCAAGGTTGGAAATAACAAAATCAACTCTAATCTCAAAATTTGTAATTTTTGTCTATTACTGTCTTTTGGATTAGCAGGGCAGATGAACAGTCAATGATGTCAACTGATCGGTTGAGGAAAATTTTTACGAATTTTTTTTGCTTTTTGGAATACCCGTGAAAAGAGGATGTTCTTGTTCGTGCTAAATCCTTTTATTTATGTTTATAAAATCATTTCATATTATTTTTTGCCCCATCCCTACCAAACATCCTTCAGGAGGCTTGCAAGGTAATATGCAGGTGTAAATTTACATCAGATAATCTCTTTTTTTGGAAAAAGATTATTATCATCATGGGGCGTTAATCATTATGGTACTGCGACAATTACGGCACTAATTCCCACGTTCTATTAACTGCAAAACTGGTGCATTCCACGCAGTTTATTGCGCATAATAATGTATTTAATATTCACCGTCACTCTCGTGCGGAGTGGTTTCATCTATATTTATTCTTTAATCTGTGTAAAAATCAAACATTTCACCGCCAGGAGGCAAAGCAACCAAATGGTTGCAGATTGATCTATTGTTCAGCAATATTCCCACACATTTATTTTTGTTTTAGTGTTTTGGAAATTGTCTCCATTTTATATTTTTAAAGACAAATCACCTCATAACGGTTTAAAAGCGACAATTCCTTTTGTAACTGTTTCCGCGCATTAACTTAAAAACTGATACATACAGGATGGCCGACTTCGTAGGATAATTGCTTTAGTTTTCCCCTGCGCCACCATACTGCATAGCTCCATATATTATTATTCTCTAAGTCATGTAGAATGTAAATATTGCACAGCGAGATGGAGACGGAACCAAATGGACTTAGAAAATGGCGCCCATGAGCATTCTGTGGCATTTTTATACTTCTAATTGCATTTCCTTGCACTCTCCGGAGTTTTTACAACTTCATGGTGTTATTCTTCTTCTTCTTAGCTTTAATCCCAATTATTTGGGGTCAGCTTTTCGGACTCTCAGCCTCCAGCGTGCACTATTCAAAGCCATGTCCTCTTTGGCACCAATCTCCAGCATATCCTTCTTCACACACTCCATCCATGTTTTCCTAGGCCTTCCTCTGCTCTTCCTTCCCTCCTCCTTCAGGTTCATCACTCTTTTTCCCAGATATTCACCATCTCGTCTAACAACATGGCCATACCACCTCAACCTGCACTCTTTCACCTTTTCTGTTACAGGTGCAATTCGCAAACTCCCTCTAATGTGGTCATTCCAAATCCTGTCAGCTCCGGTAACCCCACTCATCCATCTCAGCATGCGCATTTCACTTGCACTTAATACTCTCTCTCATGTGTACTATTAGTAGCCCAACACTCAGCTTCATGGTGTTATTGTTAACAGAAATATGTATGGAGAGATTTAAGGTGTCTCAGGCAACAGTTTCACTCATTCCAGATTTTCTGAAAACTTGAATGTTGATTCTCTGAAGTGCATTTTATGAAATAAGGTGAAAATGAAAATATATTTTTCCAGCTAATTTCACTGCATTTCAGCCTTGAAAGAGGTGATTTTAACATGGGTTCTTATGGAGATTGCTTAGATAGCATATTTGAGTGAGAAGGCATATTCAAGATTTTTATTAAAACTATTAATTATCGGTGAAAAGTCCTTAGATATTGAATTTAAAAAATATAGTCCTTTTACTACCAATTATTTAAAGTTATTAGCGAATTACTACTGTAATTGAAGTCAAAATGCGGTATTTTCTTTAAATGGCTCCTATGACTGGACAAGTGTGGTGATTTCAAATATATTAATGGAATAATCCGCGTAGTGTGTGGGTACCTTAATTTTGGTTTTCATAAGGTTACCCATCTCATCAGCGAATGCAGGCTTTTAAAGTTAGTTTGAGCGAAATATCATTTCACCCCGAAATCAAAGAATCTGAACTCATTTTGACGAAAAACGTCTTACCCTTCCAAAAATACCAAAATATCAGCCCCTTAATGAACTACTTTCCGAGATTTTTGATGAAAAATATCGGCCCTTTTATATGGGAAATGGTACCCCAGAGACCCCATTTTAATAAATGATGGATTTCTCACACCTAGATCTCGTCAAAATTTTAACAGTGTGTAGTTTGTATGGTTTCTCAACTATTTTTGAAAGTAAATCATATAGTCACCGCATGTGTTTTTTCAGGATCACCAAAAACCTCCTGTTGAGCTTGAGTTTGATCGTACCACGTGAAATAATGAGTCAAGTTAAAGACTCATCTAGATATTTTTATTTAATTAATTAGAATTTCAGTAATTTAAAGTAGTTAATTGCACCATTAATAATGGATAATTTGATTCATGCTTCCTACAGCTGCTGAAATTGAAACTATACTTCGACTATGGTCTCTTTTATGATTAGGGAACTATCTCGCTCAGACTTCGGTCAAAATTCGTAAGTTCTATGAAAATGGCGCTTAGATGAATCAACAAGTATTGATCAGCGCATTTCTTATTCCTGGTGGAAGAATAAATGCTAAAATAGCCAGTGTTGCTCGGTAATCAAATCTTGTAATACTTAATTTAGGGGTTTTCCGGAGCCTTAGTTAAGTATGTCTTCCAGTATCGTCAAAAAGGCTGGCTCGTAAGGGTGGACAAATGTGTGTCATTTTAACAATATATTCGTGGAACAATCTACGAATTATGTATATACGAGGTGTGTTCAAAAAATACCCGGAATGTTTAAATTTCGCGCGTTTGGAGAGTCCGATTGTCAAAATGTTTTTTTATTGTGTTGGTATACATGCCCCTGAAGTATGACACAATTTTCAGCTGTATTCATTGTTTACTTTATCTGTGGCAACCGCTAAGGTTAGACGTGTTTTCATGAGCTCGGCGATTTTCGATTGTTAAAAAAAATGGATCAAAGAATTTGTATTAAGTTTTGCGTAAAAAATGAAATAAAGTGTAACAAAGTGTGCGAAATGTTAACAAAGGCCTATGGTGAGTCTGCTATGAAAAAAACAAGTGTTTACGAGTGGTATAAGCGTTTCCAAGATGGCCGTGAAGACGTTGAAGATGACAAACGCCCCGGACGCCCCAGCACATCAACAACCGATGAAAACGTGGAAAAAGTGAAAGCAGTGGTTATGAATGATCGCCGAATCACAAAATCACAATCAGAGAAGTCGCTGATGATGTTGGCATATCGATTGGCTCATGCCATGACATTTTTGCGAACATTTTGGGTATGAAACGCGTGGCAACAAAATTTGTCCCAAAATTGTTGAATTTTGAACAAAAACGGCGGCGAATGGAAGTTGCTCAGGAATCACTAAATGAAGTCAACGTCCACTCAGATTTGCTCAAAAGAGTAATAACAGGTGACGAAACTTTGTTACACTTTATTTCATTTTTTACGCAAAACTTAATACAAATTCTTTGATCCATTTTTTTTAACAATCGAAAATCGCCGAGCTCATGAAAACACGTCTAACCTTAGCGGTTGCCGCAGATAAAGTAAACAATGAATACAGCTGAAAATTGTGTCATACTTCAGGGGCATGTATACCAACACAATAAAATTTTTTTTTACAGTCGGACTCTCCAAACGCGCGAAATTTAAACATTCCGGGTATTTTTTGAACACACCTCGTACCTTAATTTTGGTTTCAATGGGAAATCCATTTCAATAGTTTCAGCCTTAACTTTGTAAAACTTTTCCATGCTCAGGAATTAACAAAACTTTGTAAGTTTTAAGAGAAAGTCTTCGTAAGTCCGGATGATGTCGACTATTCGACGAAAACGGTCTTTAAGTTATTTTATTGTGGGTGATGTATTTAAGTGCCAACTAAATGAATCTCTGACATTCTATGAACTAACTGTTTTAGATCTGTGATGTGTTGCTTGTGTGTGCCTGATGCTTGTATGTACCTTAGTGATGTATTTCATGTAATAAATTAAGAAAATCAAAGATATTTATTCACTAAGACTAAACTTTTATTATTAACTACTATTTTCCGAACTGTTGTGTGATCAGGCGCCACTTTATACCTTGATTGATATCTTAATTAAGTAAAGCATATTACATATCACTTATGTACATACATACCCATCACGCCGTTCCCTTCCGGGATAGGCACAATCAAAATGTTTCACTCATAAATACATAATTGTACACCTAACTCTGCTTAAATAATTTCCTCCATTCTGACCTATCCTTGCAAACCTCTTTTGCCTCATTTACCCCCATGCACTGTTTCATTCACACCCTCCTGTTTTTAAGACTCCAAATATTCCTCCTCCTAAGAATTTCCTCAACCACAACTTTCTCGGCCTACCGCTACCTCCTGCACCATTCACTTCACTCTCATATATATATATATATATGTTTCGTTATTCGACTCTCATCCATTCTATCAACATGGCCAAACTACCGAAGCACACTCCTTTCATATTTGTCCATTACTGGAGCATCTAACCCACATTCATTTATACCCACTCATTCCTGATCCTATTCATCCTACTCTTACCGGAAATACTCCTCAGATAACTCATACCCACGGCGTTTAGTTTACTCTTATGTCTATCCTGGCATACCCATGTTTCACTACCATATAGCAAAGTGGGAAGAAGTACACTTTTGTACACGGCAATTTTCGCTTCCTTAGACAAGCACTCATTCCTTGATATGCTCCACGTGCTACCTACCACTTTCCTTCCAGCATTCGCACGTCTCTTTATCTCCTCATCTATTCTTCCATCTTTCGCATACATCTTACCTTCGTACACGAAATCATCCCCTTGTTCGATTTCTTCACCATACATACAATTAATACTCTTGAGCAAAACTTACTAAGTTTTGGTAAACATTTCATCATCGCACGCAGGATTTTTGAATCAATAAAAAACGTTTTAATTAACGAGCCGTTAACAGTAGAAAGGTTTTAATTAGTATTTGTTTGATATACATAGTCAAACCAGAACCACCTAAAGCCACGACGGCATCTATTCTCTTCTCGAAACTATTTTTGTAAAACTGTCCGTTAGGTCTAGGGAACTAGACGTAACTCTGACTACCTTAAACTGAATTAAGAAAAATAGCGACTTTAGTATTTGCTTTGACTAAAATTTGAGCCACCCTAAGGTAGTCCGAGCTAGAGAGTTCCCTAGTCATAATAGAGACCATATTCGAATTATACGTTTTAATTTCACCAGCTATATGACCCATCAATTAAATATTGCATTATTAATGGTGCAACAACATAGTTATTGTAAGTAATTAAATGAAAATATATAAATAAGTCTTTAACTTGAGTCATTTTTTCCGCGCGGTGCGTTTCAAACTCCTTCAAAACGGAAGATTTTTTGTGATACCCAAGAACCTATTACGGTGACAATATGATTAATTTTCAAAAATAGTTGAGAAAACATACAAACTACACACTGTTAGTTTTTGTACGACATCTAAGTGTTAGAAATACCTCATTTTGTAGGTATTGTCTCTCTGGACTGGATACACATACCATTTCTCATGTAAAAGGGCTGGTATTTTTTGGCAAATATCTCGGAAAGTAATGTGGTAAGGGGTTGAATTTTTTGTGTCATTAGAAGGGTGAGATATTTTTCTTTAAAATGAGACCTAATAATTGATTTATAGGTAAAATGATATTTCGCTCGAACTACCTTCAGAAAGATGGAAGGACAGTAGGCGGCGCAACCAAGTACTAATACACTTGTTAATAACTTTTTTATGGCACAATAGAAAGAACTGAATGTTTAAAGATACATTTCAATATGCTTTTCCTCCACAATACTACAGGTTCATTACGATTAAACTTCAAGTTTCTTCACTATTAAATGTCAAAGAGAGCGCTACATTCGAAAACGGCAAAAAAAACCTGCACTTTCTTTGTTCGCGCCGAAATAAAAAATCGAGAGTGTAATGTAAAAATAATCGGCAACCACAGTTAAACGTAAAATAAAACAGGCTAAAATTTGGTGTAACTCGCATTCATGTGAGTACCAAGGCTCAATTTCAATCTGTGTCCAAACTCGAGTCTACATAATTTTTGCACCGACAGTAGTTGCGAGTGGAAAGGCATAGAAATAGACAGGAATGGCAGTATAAAAGAGTGCGTGGAAGGGATAGGTATACTGCTGCCGTGCGGACAGGCTGACGGTTCGTCGGGGGAAAAAGAGAACGTGGTGTTTGTGTTGGAGACTGCGGGAGGGGAGAGGTGGGAGGGAGAGAGAGGAGGAGGGGGAGGAGAGGGAGGCAAAGTAGGATCGTACCCTCCCTCCCATCCCTTCGCTCGCGCCGAGGAGGAGGGTCAGTGACCTTTTCCCCGGAGAGCTCCGCCGCCGCCATAGCCGCCGAGCCGTGCGGGCGAGCTCTCCTCTTCGGGAAGGGTATAGTGTACGGGGGCGGAGAGATGGGGGGGGGGGGGCAGACTGAAGGGTGAGTGGCACGGAGCAGCACGGACGGTTGGGGGGGGGGAAGGGGAAAGGGAGGGAATGGGCGGTGGGTGGGTGGGAGCATGAGGGTGTGGGGTCGGTCGCTAAGGGGTTCGGAAGAGGAGAGTGAGAGGCCGCCATTGGGTTGTTGGGCGGCAGGAAGGCGAACTTTAACCCCTCATTCCTTCGACCTCTCCCCATTCCGTTCTCTTCCTCCGCCTCCTCCTCCTCCTCCCGACGACCCAAAAAAAAAACTCCCCACTTCCACGAGAGGTCTTCCTTCCTTCTTCCTGTTTCTC
Source organism: Ceriagrion tenellum (assembly GCA_963169105.1). Taxonomy (NCBI): domain Eukaryota; kingdom Metazoa; phylum Arthropoda; class Insecta; order Odonata; family Coenagrionidae; genus Ceriagrion; species Ceriagrion tenellum. The sequence continues at coordinate 91,675,151 of OY720634.1, forward strand.
CCAATCCCGACGCCAAATTCTTCCGCGATCGGATTCTTTCTCTTGTGTTTCGGTTCCCTTCCGTTTCTCACCAATGCACTCACGAATGGGAAGAGCGTGTGAATTAATTTTACTCCCCTGTTCCATTTCCCCGCTAAAAGATTCTGTACAGTTTCTTTTTTTAAATATTAAGACATTACATGGACACATTACATGGACTACATTACTATGGACATTTCAGAAAACCTTTCTTTTATCAGGGATAGAAGGATTAACTTTGCAATTCCACATTGTAAAAGATTTATTACGACCGGTTTCGCCTCAGTGCAGCATCATCAGGTCGTAATAAATCTTTTACAATGTGGAATTGCAAAGTTAATCCTTCTATCCCTGATATCAAGGAATTCCACCGAGTGAGGTCTGAAACCATCGCTTTCTTTTATATTTTTCTGCCAACAACCCGAATATAGCCTGTGTGAATTTATGTTACTCCCCTGTTCCAATGCCCAGCTAGAAAATTCTGCACAGTTTCTTCTAAAAATATGTTTCAACAGTTCCATGGGCATTTATGAAAACCCGTCTTTTATTTTTTCTGCCAAAAACCCGAAAATAGCTCGTGTGAATTTATGTTACTCCCCTATTCCATTGCCCCGCTAGAACATTCTGCACAGTTTCTAAAAAAAATATGTTTCTACATTTCCATGGGCATTTACGAAAACCTTTCTTTAATATTTATTTAGAAAAATCCGAGAAAAGCACCGTGGGTCTTAGGGCATTGAGCCTTTTACAGCCAACACCATTCAGACGTGCATTAAAGACCATATCGCGAGTGTTGATACATCCATCCTGGCGAGACTCCCGCGATCATTTGGTAGGTTGGCGAAGAATTTACCTCACCGCTATCGGGAACTTTTCAGAACTTTTTAACAAATGAAACAATATCTTGGGAATCTTTTTGATACACCATAGCTTACGTACTTACTGACAAACTTTTACCAATACCACACCATAAAAAGGATTCACGAAAGAAGGTTACAACGGGTTACGTAATATTTTTACTGAGCCGTATTTGTAAAATCTTATTTCTAGATACGTGGATAATTTTAAAACGCGTGTCTACAGATTTTTCCAAAAAATTTCCTTGGAAATTCCCCGGCGCATTCTTTGGAACACCTCTGCTCATCCTTTAGAAATCCTTTGCATATTTTAATTGTGTTTCGTATGAATTACTGAAGAAGCGCTGTGGGATTCCTTACTATTTAATGTATTAGCTTGGCGCACATATTCCGTAGATATTTCAGATATGGTCATGGAGAAATCATGGTGAATTTGTAGACATCCATATATTCTGCATTACAGCGTGGAATTTTTTTTAGCAAAATGAGCGGTTGGCAATGAGCAGTCATATTAGATAACGAGGTGACGTGTGGGAGGAATTATTTCGGAAACAAATGTTGCCGGAGTGAGGCTGCTGGAGTACTTGGCTTGATTTTGGGGAAATTGTAATAAGATAGTTCAAAGGTTATAGTGGTCTTAACTATATAATCCACTTTTATTATAGAATGAATTGTACATTTAACACAACCAATAAATACAGTACATCTGTTTCATAAAGTACAAAATATATTGAGAAAATATAACACCTCATTTACTTTCACTATAGGGAAGGTGCAATTCCAGTGAAGCTGCTTGTGATTCATACAAATGATCTCAATTTAATTTAAAATAGTGGTAAACTCAACTAAAATCAAGTATATTGGTGCGAACTCAAGAGTTGAACTCACGACTACCATCCGCTCTCTGTCCTGTGCTGTGTTAATGCCAAGCCTAATTAGTGAGAGGAATTTGGAAACGATAGGACATGCATGCTTTCTCACGTAAAGATCGCTCTACACGGTGCATTTTACTGTACAAATGAATAAATCATAGAATGTACAAAAAATTAATTGGAATTAGAGAAGGTTCTATTTCCCGTTAAGACATTCAGACAATCATACAATTTGCCGCTTTTTCTAAGTCGACTTCTGCATATCGCTTACGAATAACTTCCAAATCTATGTATGAAATCGTTTCAGGCTTAACTTGGTGGAAATGCGATATATCCATGATAAAATATAACACGACAATAGTAATATCCACACTTTAATGTACTACTTCAACACCGACCATGGTTTCGACATACTATGTCAGATAATGACAAAATATGTCGAAACCATGGTCGGTGTTGAAGTAGTACATTAAAGTGTGGATATTACTATTGTCGTGTTATATTTTATTATGTTCCAAATCTATGTTAGGATAACGGCGCAGCAAATGACAAGCAAATTTATATAAATGACAAACTCTCAGAGGTTATGATAAACTAGAAGACTAAATAGAGTAATAAAGTGGAGTGAACCACATTTATCTAACAGAAATGTTAATGCGAAGCCTAATTAGTGAGAGGAATTTGGAAACGATAGGGCATGCATGCTTTCTCACGCAAAGACCGCTTTACACGGTACTCTTTACTGTACAAACGAATGTATCATAGAATGTACAACAAATTAATTGGAATTAGAGAAGGTTCTATTTCCCGTTAAGACATTGAGACAATTATACAATTTGCCGCTTTACACGGTACAATTTCCTCCGTGAAGGAATTCGTACATTCGTTTGTACAATAAAATGTACCGTGTAAAGCGGCCTTAATGGAGGAAAAAAATTGCAATAACTAGCACCTAAGGCCGTGTTCTACTCCACGTTTAGACGTACAATCCGTGCTTCATTTTCCCCAAGTTCGGGGAAGAGGTGTCACAATTTCAACCCTATATTTTTAACTTGGTGGCACTGGTGACACCAGCGGAGAATTAGTTGTAACTGAGAGTATGAGCAGATAAAGTTACGCAAGGATTCTCTGAGGGACCTCTGGGGAAAACTCGGCGGCTTAATACCACATCTCTGCACTCTTTCCTCTACACCGTGTTATGAGCTTCACTAGTGAGTGCCACCAAGTCTTGCTACGCCGATACTTCTCAGATGTAGGTGGAGTGTTGTGAAAGATAGCAATCAAAAGCGTCAGTTCGTGTTCCAGTACACGTTTCTTCCTGAATTTGAAATTAAGTGCGGCCCTAGCCGCACTTAATTTCAAATTCAGGAAGTGACGTGGCAATCTCAGTCTTTTGGCAATTTTGACAATCGTAGAAGGGCAGTTTATGGTTTGTTAAGGCCGTTTTACACGATACATTTTATCGTACAAACGAATGTATGAACTCTTTGATAAGGAAAATTGTACCATGTAAAGCGGCAAATTGTATGATTGTCTGAATGACTGAACGGGAAATAGAACCTTCTCTAATTCCGATTAACTTTTTGTACAATCCCTCAAACATTCTTTTGTGCAATAAAATGTACCGTGTAAAGCGGTCTTTAGAGATAAGACTTAATATTCGACCTACCAGTCGTACTAATGCATCAAGGTGCCCGCTATAATAAGGGACGCGAACATCGTGAGCGATCGTGAGGGCGAATTTGGATTTATATGCTAATTATTCTGAAATTATTAAGTTTAAGAACGCTTACGATGTTCCTACGTTGCCTAATAAACTTTAATTTGCTGATAAAATTTCATTTCTTGGCATTTCCTGGACATATCTCAAGATGACGGCTTTCATCATATATTTGTTTGACATATTTGATTTCTTGCGTCTGTTGGCCCCGGTGGCGGTGGGGTAAAGTCCTCGCCTGCTAACCAGAGGGTCGCGGGTTCGAGTCCCGCCTGGGTACAATACTATCTGCCCAGGACATGGGTGTGTGTGTTCGTCTATTGTTAATGTTAAAACACCCGATGTAAAAGGCCTTTGTTGTGCTGTTTTCGGGGTTGTGAGTATAAATGAAATAAATAAAGTATAAATATTTTTCGACCTGATGTTCTCACGTACAAGTACTATTTGTCCCTTTAACTTGGAAAGTATGACCTGGGCTCGTACTGAGTGGAGTACATGGCATAAACTAAGGTATACCTGAATAGGAACCCAGCCTAAATCTACGCGATGTCTGCCAAAGGGCGTTTCGAACGAGGTGCGAGGTGAACGGCCAAGTTTGTATTATTCCGAGTGAAAAAAATCACGGAGATGGCTAGGCAATTACCATCCCGTCCTGAAGCTTCAATTTGACTCCCGACAGCGGTGGGAGTAACTCTTGTGGATTGCATTTCCCTTCTTGGGTGCATATAAAAGTGAAGAAAACATGAAAACTGCACACTTAACTTTTTGGTAGTATGAGCGGTATGAATGTAGTTTAAGTTAAATAGTTCCCTAGTCATCATGGGGATCATATTCGAATAGTACGTTTTAATTTCAACGGCTGTAGGAGGCGTGAATTAAATGTTGCATTATAAGTGGTACAATAATATATTTTATGCCACTGAAATTCAACGTAATTAAATAAAAATATCTGCGTCTTTAATGATTCACATTTTTTCACGCGGTACATGTAAAACGTCTTCACAACGGAAGGTTTTTTTACGACCATGGAAAAAATATCGCGGTGACCTAATGATTCATTTTCAAAAACGTGAAGGAAACATGAAAACTACACACTGTTAACTTTTTGATAGTATGAGCGGTAGGAATGTAGTTTAAGTGAAATAGTTCCCTAGTCATCATGGAGATCATATTCGAATGGTACGTTTTAATTTCAACGGCTGTAGGAGGCGTTAATTAAATGTTGCATTATAAATGGTGCAATAATATATTTTATGCCACTGAAATTCTAAGTAATTAAATAAAAATATCTATGTCTTTAATTATACTCATTTTTTTCTCGTTGTATATATAAAACTTCTTCTCAACGGAAGGTTTATTTACGAGCATCGAAAAAATATCGCGGTGGTCTAATGATTAATTTTCAAAAATAGTGAAGAGAACAATAAAACTACACACTGTTAAATTTTGACGAGATTTAGGCGTTAGAAATTCCTCATTTTTTTCAATAAGGTCTCTCTGGAGTGCATACACGTACCATTTCCCATGTAAAAGGGCTGGTATTTTTTGGCAACAACTCGGAAAGTAGATATGGGGCTAATTTTTTGGTATCATAGGAAGATTAAAGCTGTGTCCCAATTCGCCATTTAGGCAGCTAAATCGGCAGATTTAGGGAGGACGCCATCTTGAAGTGTGTCCCAAGTCGTTAGGCATCATGGGGGAGCGGATTTAGGTGCCTTTCTCGGGGGTGAAATTTAGGGTAGATGGAGTTTATCCTAAATCCGCCTCCATATTGAATTTCCCGTCATTCAAAGCGCAGCATGCGTCGTACAAGGAAACTCACACCGCTCGTACCCAAGGAAGTAGTTGAGAAGTGGCAAACATGGCAAGTATTTTGTATGTTGTGAAAGAATTCTCTAGAATTTCGCAAACCAACACCCGACTACAAAAGAAAAATTTTACTTAGTACACTTAAATAAAACGAATTTAAATCCCAGAACACCTACACAAACTTACATACCCCGAAAACTAACGAATCTCCAGACAACGAAATGGATGAAAAAATGTAATTTCACTTTCCAAATCTCACAACGCACCCGAAGGTAGCCACAGGCGTCAAAAATGTCTTTATTTCAGGTTTCATTTGTTTCATTCAGTCCTTTATTAATTACTCATATGTTTTTCATTCGTTTCCAGCTCGGTAGACGGTAACACTAGCAAAGGATGTCCCAAATCAAGCTCCCTTAGCGAAAGGCATCTAAATATTTAGCTAGCTAACGGCATCCTCCCTAATGCCTAACGAATTGTGACACGGCTTAAGATATTTTTCTTTAAAATGAGGCCAAATTCGTTGAGTTTCAGTGAAACTAGCTACCTAAAGTAGTTTATCCATTTCAAAAAAGAACATCTATCCCTGATTTTACAAATGACCTTAGCAGAGAGGACGCTTTTCCAGATAAATAGCAACAACTCTGCCAGAAATAAATTCATCATCTGGCATTCTGCCATTTTGCCGTTAGATTGGCTTTTAGTCAGTCCCCACTTAAACCCATCTCATTTCAAAGTTTTCTCTTAAAGTTCCTTCGTGTGACTATCTGTTTGGCTAACCGTAAGCGTCTCTTTAGTATTCCATGGGCCGTGTTTGAGCACTCAACCAGATATAACGGGTACGACGAAATTGAAGTGTAATCTAAGCACTAAGGAAAGAACAGGGTACTGGGAGGACTGCATTCACTCAACCAATCATGGGATTTAATGACTTATGGTGATGAAGTCTCTCTCTCCATCTCCATCTCTATCCGCATGTCTGTCTCGCTTCATTTCATTATTAATTCCCATTTGTCTTGCGTCCTCTTCCGCGTTTATCCACCATTCCCGCATCTATCATCCTCGGCAGGATAAAGATGCATCGATGGAAAACGGAAGATTCGGAGTCTCTTAGAAATGAGGAAGGCTGATGGGTGCACGAAATGAAGAAAGACGTCCAGGGGAGCGACGTGAGGAATTAATATTTCGGTAGGAAGTGGGTATTTTTATGATGGCTCCTCCGCTAAAAGACAATATCTACATCTACACACTACCCAACGAGCCGCCGCATGGGCGTGTGGTAGGGGGTGTAAGGACACCAGCCGTATAAAAATGTAAGGTTTTGGGAGGTGAAATGGTGCAGTCGGCTTCTGTAGCTATAAAAAAATTGTTCATTAAAAATGTATTCGAGGATTAATCTGCATTTTTTGTTCCGTAAATTGAGTTGTCTACGGGTAACGCATGTCATCAGTGAAAGCAGATGTTATTTAGCAAATCGAAGAAAAATTTGGGAAGTTAGTATTCGTTTTTACTCAGTTGGGGTGGAACTTCCTTGAAAGTAGGAAACATTTTTGAACAGATATGAGCTGTGATTTTGAGTCTGTCGGCACTAACCACGGATTAACTTCACGGGGTTACCCGCAATGCCTATAATTGTGCGAAATGCCACAGAGGAATAATCATCCACCTTGACCAGGACTTGGCTTCTGATTTTTCCTTGAGTTCATAGTGCTCTTTACCTCTTTGACTGTAGCACTTAGCACACGACTTGCGACTGTTGGATAATTGTATGTCCAGCAGTCGAGAACATCTAAGATTCCCGTAAAAGACACAAAAATTCTCAGGGAAGCTTAAGGTAGTTTGAGCGAAATATCATTTTACCTGGAAATCAATGAACTTGGTCTCATTTTGAAGAAAAATATATCACCCTTCCATTGACTCCAAAAATTCAACCCCTTACCACATTACTTTTGGAGATAATTGCCAGAAAATACCAGCCTTTTCACGTGAGAATTGGTACGTGTATGCACTCCCGAGAGACCTCATATTAAAATTGAGGCATTCCCTACACTTAGATCTATTTTTTTAAATCAACAGTGTGTAGTTTGTGTGTTTTCTCAACTATTTTTGAAAATTAATCATATTGTCACCGCAGTAAATTCTTCGGGATCACAATAAACCTTCCGTGTTGATGGAGTTTCAAACGCATCGCGTGAAAAAACGAGTCAAATTAAAGACTTATTTATATATTTTCATTTGATTACTTACAATTTCTGTCATATCAAACTATATTATTGCACTATTAATAATGCAAAATTTAATTCAAGTGCCTCACAGCTGGTAAAAATAAAACATATATATCGAATATGGTATTTATTATGATTAGGGAACCATCTCGCTCGCACTGGCCTTAACTGGCTAGAGTAATCGGCCGGAAATCGAGGGATCCGGGTTCGAGTCCCGGTCAAGGCGGATGGTTTTTTCCTCTGTGGAATTTCGCACGGTTAAGGGCTCAGTGGTGAGAACATAGAGCGATAAAATGACGGGCGCGAGAAGATTTCACAGAGAAAATGCAATGGATGAAGGCGACTTATCTTTGGATAAAAATGACGGATAAATGGAAACTGTGAATTTGAGTGCAGCTTTGCACGGTTTAAAATCTATTATTTCATGATAGAGGATGACTATTATTTGGAGATCAATAAGTCGTAAGTCTGAGAATACCGTGCAATCCAATTACAGGGGGTGTGGTACGGGGTGATTCCATGCCAGGTATGCAAAACTCGTCCCTGTCCGAGGTGACTCGAACACTTCCCTGGCCAATAGGAGAGGACCAACTAGCAGTTAGGAGATCAATGGTGTCAATCCAGAAAATAGTGAAGCGCTACGCTACGCTACGAAGCGTGCTAACATGCTGTACTTTCATTGCATTATTACTAATAAATGGTAATAATTTGTGGATTACACAAGTTACCGCGACCCGGTGTGTCAGTACACCGCATAGTGGTGTACTGACTCTGACTAATGGTGGGTCGCGGACAACAGTATGCTGGCTCTCAAGGTAGTCCTTTCAGAAGGGATCCTAGCTTGAGCAGAATAGGGAAAGCGGGCCTAGGGTATTACTATGCTTTGGTTTCTCTTGTGGCATACTGGCGAAAATGTGCCAAAACTGACCGGTAGAGCGCCGTAACCGTTAGCAGGGAAAACTGCACGTGGTGCGGGTACTGCGAAGGCTGATAACCTTGCATACTCTATTACAACTTACTACTAAACGTCAAAATGTTGCCTCGAACAGCCGAAGCCACGATGGGCGGCGGAAGCTGAATAAGGTTGGCCCATCAAGATGCGGACTGGAAACGGACTGGACTCTCGGTACTTGGAATGTAAGAGGAGTGTATGGAAAGGAGCATGAGTTGCTGAATGAAATGAAAGTGAGACGAATGGATGTTTTGTGTGTATGTGAAACTAAGCGTAAAGGGCGGGATGCTGTTACATTAGATGGTGGTAGTCTGGCATTGTGGTCAGGAGTTGAAGATAATGTACACGGCAGTCAAGGTGTAGGACTCATTCTTAATGAGAGAGCTAAGTTGCTAGTAAGGAACTACGAGTTAGTATCCCCTAGATTGCTCTGAGTTCGCATGAAAGTAGGTATTAGGAGAGTTGTGATTGTGGCGTGTTATGCACCAGTGGATGGAGAGAGTGACAGTGTGAAAGATGAGCTTTGAGAAAAACTGAGAGAGGTTTTGAATGATTGTGATCCTGGTGAGAGAATAATTTTACTAGGTGACATGAATGGGTGGGTTGGTTTGAGGCGGGATGCATCTGAGAAAGTGGTTGGGCCTTTTGGTGACCCCCGAGTGAATGATAATGGTGAAAACTTGGTGAGTGTGTGCTATGAAAAAGGATTGTTTGTGTCGAATACATGATTTAAACATAAGAGAATACATATGCATACTTGGCAAAGGGGCGATAGTAATAGCATGATTGATTTTAATGTGTATGATGAGAGATTGAGAGAGCTAGTGTGGGACACGCGAGTGATGAGGGGTGCTGAATGTGGAACAGACCACTATTTGGTACTCTCCAAAGTGAATCTGGACAGAAAGTGGGTGCCAAGGAAGAATGTTGCGCGTAAGCAGTTGAGAGTTAAAGTGGAAAGGTTGCTAGAAAGCGAGGTAAGAATGCGGTATGGTTGCATGCTTAAAGATACTCTTACGTTGAACCAGAGAGAATGGGACGAGCATATCAGAAACGAGAAAGTGAATGATGCGTGGGAGTGTTTAAAAGGAGTGATTGTGGAATGTGCCAAAAGTGTATGTGGAAAAGAAGTGGTAGGAAGAACGGAAGGTGATGCTTGGTGGAATGAAGAAGTGAAAATTGCAGTCAGAGAAAAGAAAGAGGCGTACAAGGATATGATTGCTGCCAAATCTGAGGAAGAGCGTACGAAGGCATGTGAGATTTACAGAAAGAAAAGGAATGAATGCAAAATCGTTGTGAAAGAGAGCAAAGAAAGAATAGGGCATTAAAAGACATTTCATTATTGCAACCAGTCAAAGATAAAAAACTTAAATGGGTAAGGCTGCCTTACTTGGGAAAAATGTCTTACGATGCAGTTAAATCATTCCCTAAAGACAAATACAGAGTGAGTTTTTACACTCCAAGAACTCTGGGAACAATATTCAATAATGCTAAAGATCCTTTTGACCCCTTGCTAAAATCGGGGGTTTATGAACTTAAGTGTGACACATGTGGTAGTGTTTATGTCGGTCAAACTGGGAGAAATTTTTTAACCAGGGTGTCGGAACACAAAAGGTGTTTGGTGAACAGAGACCCTAAGTATTATTTCGCCAAACATCTAATGGAAGAATCTCACCACTCCACATTTAATGTGAAAATCCTCCGTTCCCTGGATAAAGGACACCGTTTAGATGTTTCGGAACAGTGGGAAATAGTCAAAAGGAAACGAAAGAAAATGAACTTATATGAGAATGAATTTGTTTGTCATTCTCCTATTTTTGACTCCATTGTTAAATAACTTTACCTCCGCCAACAAACCACCCTCTCCCCTCACCCCCCCATTCCATTTTCTCCCACCTGTCCTTCTATCCTTTCCCAGTGTGACGTAAATATGGTGTTTCACGTATTATATAAGCTCATATCTGTTTATGCTGTATTAGTCTTGCCTGATGATGACTGCTGTTGAGTCGAAACACGTGTAGCAAGAGGTGAAATAAAAATTAGTAGACAGTACGACATCGTTTGAGCTTCATTGAAGAGGAAAGCAGGTAAGTTTAATGTATCAGACAAGTGTAGACGAAGGAAACAGCGCGCGGAAAAAACCGTAAAAGTGACTACGAGTGCTTAAGGAGTTCAATAAATTAACAAAAGAGCCAAAATTGGTGGAAGTGAGAGACCAAATTTCTTGAGTAAGGTCGTCTGTTCTCTTCTAGAACGCTACGAGGAACTCGTTTGGCCTATCTACGGCAGAAACGGCCGCTGACGCCATGATAAGAGCGTAATCTCGCTGATACTTAGCACTTCCTCTAATGCATTCAAAAGTGGTCTCAAATGTTCAGCTCCAATTAGCGTGAGGGTTTTACGGTAACTTTGTCAATTACCAGTCATTTCTCGGGCACATTTGGTCGAAAAATCGAAAGAAGAAGACGGAACTTAGTGCGAAGTTATCCACGATTGAATAAAAATACGCCTCCCTTTCCTCGGGTTGAGTGTGAGCGAAGATTTGTACACCCGATGTCAGCGGTAAAACCATATTCAAGAACACAACTTTATCCCACAGTTTGAGTACCCCATGCTTTTCCCAAATCTTTGCATGCTTCCACCTAATTTTTTTGAAGATTTAGTTCATAAAACATGAGATAATAAATTCGAGCGCGATAGATACGAGCTATGAGTGAGATTGACTATTTTTTATGCTCATCAATTGGAAACGGAAGCACACACGAGGATCTTCGGTAATTGATGCACTAATTTCTCCTTCCATCATTTTTTTCCTGAATGCTTTTTCGTGTCGCAATAGGTACTTTTCTTTTATTCTCTCATACTTTGTACTTACTCCTCTTTGGACCCATATAATTCCATGGAATATTTCAGAAATGTCGAGGATTCCGTGTAAATAAATCGTAAATAACATGAAATTAACAATATTGCGTTGTAGTCTTTGGAAATACTAATTTGCTATTTATTTTTACTGTCTAACGCATGGTCTTCCGTTCGCTTTTTGTCAACAATCTTATTATTCGTCGTAGCAATAACAGATCACAATTATTTATCAATGAGAATGGTTTTATAAATACCACTTGCATGAGCCGAAGTATTGAGTCACGGAACTTTTCGCGAGAAAAGTTGTTGCTGATGCATATCTTCGTGACAGTGAGATGGATTTGGTGGGCTTATCATAAGTTTTCCTTTAAAAACGGATTTTCGCGAAAATTTGCAGACGTATTCTCACTATTCATATCTATAGATAAAAGTGAGAAAAACTTCATCTCACCGATTTGGTTTGTTGTGACACGCTAAAGAAGGAACCATGATGCCAAACTCCTAGGGGGCTATTCTGGTTCTGCATACGCTATTAGAACGCGGCGACATAATAGCGTTTGCTAGCGATAGTGAAGCTCAGCACGCGATTCTGGTTCTTCTGACTTTACGATGGTTACGACAATACCATAAACAAGCGTTGCGTGTTCTAAAATTACGCGTGATTAGAAAAACAGAATTATATTTTCGCGTGGCTCTTCATTATCAATTCATCGAGTGGTGTCAGAAACCCTGCCATATTTAGGGCTCCACGTCACCCTACTAACATTTTCACCCTTGTCAAGATTAATGCGTGACTCAAATTTCATTTGCTGGAATATTGATATATTCAGACATTCGAGTGCGTAGGTCAAGAGTTTTTTGAATAATGTAGCATAGTTTTATAAACTGTTTTAAAATGTTTTTACACTATGATTATCCTTTTATATTTGTGCAATCTTGAATGTTACCAGGTTATATTACATAGAATCTCTTTGTGAGGTAATTAGTATTTTTATTTTTCTTACACTGTAACTATCCTAAAATATTATTTTTATGATTATTTTTTCTTATACTGTGGTAAACTTTGAAAAGGGTTATCTATACCCGTAAATAAATATTATTATTATTATCTTGCCCCAAGGGCAATGGCCCCATGGGCATGGGCGCTATGGCGTTAAGAAACAGAACAGCACCCCTGGGAGGCTATTCTGTTTCTACATACGCTATCATAATTCGGTGATATCCCAGCGTTTGCTACAGCAAGCGAAGCGACACGCCCGATTCTGTTTCTTCTGACGTTTAGACCACTGCGTCAATAGGATAAATAAGCGTTAGGCAAAATAAAATGGCGACAGATCCGTTCAACAGAATTGCGTTGTCGCGAAACTACTCATTCACTAAGTTTGCCAATCGAACTCAGATCGATTTGGCCGGTTCAGCTCGGTATGGTAAACGCAAAGGGGCTAGTAGGATCGATATGAGAAGCGGGCTAAATCGGCCCGCTATCTTTACCAGTCTGAGATTTCAAATCGATATGAACCGATTCAAATCAATATTTCAATCGATTTCGCATTGATAAACTAGGCGATTCGAGTGGGCTGGCTTAGAGTGTTTAGATCGCTCCGAGTTCATATAGCTCTGAGTTCGATTGGTAAACGTATTGACTGTTTCACCGTATGGCCGCGGCGCTATCGCGTTAAGAAGAAATGAAATCGCACCCGGTCAGTAAAAATGACGAATAACGCCATCTCAAAATCACAGCCCACAGTGAACCTGCCACGATCTTTTGCGAGGGTTTCAACACAACTATACAAGTGCTCACTTCAACGATCAATCTCAAATAGTTTACTTTTCACATCGTGTGCTTGCGCAGCTCAAGGACGAGTCCGTGGAGTCTCAACAAACGGAAGACTCGACGCCCTAGGCAAACTCGCCGTCCTTTCTTTTTTTAATCAGTTCGTGGCGAAAGGTCACCGCACCTTGGGAGCGCACCGAGCGACCTCGGTGCACGGGTTCACGAGCACGCGCAAGCAGACTCATTGACCACTCGAGGCCTCATCATCGGTCAACGACTCCCTCCACTGTCTTATCGGTCCCTGATTCACGGGGCGGGCCTCGTTGCCTCTCTGCTTCCTCACGAACGCGCGCTTCTGTCCGTGACTCATCGGCGGACGACACTGCCTCGCTTTGATCGCGGAACGGCGAAGACACGACCACCACAGCATGCAATATATTTCCGCCGCGACGCACTTTTAAGGTGGTCGGAACGATTTTCGTTTACGTACAGATGTGCGAGAAACATTTCATGCGTATTCTTATAAGAAAGGCTTATCTTGGCGTTTCGTTGATTGAAAATTTGACTCAATTTTTTAAGTAAATTCAAAACCGATTTACTTGTAGAAGAAGTTTTCAATATCTTACGAACTCCAACGTACTACGGTAGATCAGATCATGAGAATAAAATAAGGGAAATAGATTGTAGAACAGACAGTTTTAAAATGTCGTTTTTCCCACGATCGATGAGAGACCATAATGGCTGCGTTGACACTTAGAAGTAGGTTAGTTGACAGGTAGTGTAGCTGATTAATTAATATGCCCCCTAAAGTGTGTTTTTAAATCTGCCGAGTAAGGCTAACACCATGTTTTGATCGTTCCGTGCATGACTCTTGTTTCACGTTTACGTAGTCACATTATAGAATAATTTTGTGGTTTCTGTAGCATTTGTAGCATACCTATTATGTGGTGCATGTTGGTGAAAGTAAATGTCTTCACTGTTGTTCATGTTGGTGATAAGTCAACCCATGCCTTTTAACATACTATTTCGATTATTGATATTGAGACTGTTCTTTCATTTTCATTTACCTCGCTCATTTGATATCTCTCTGCTGACTTGAAAGTTGTTTGTTTGTTTTCCTTTTTTTGTAAGGCTTTGTATTTTGTCTTTGTATTCCACTCCTCATGAAGGCATGTAAACTAATTCAATGTCCTAAGGGACTTTGTCCCAGGACAATGAAATTGTTTTCTATTATATTCTATTCTATTCTATGCCAAACACCCTTGTGGTGGCTAGCTGGGTGAAAAGTAGATGTAAATGTAGATCAGCAATACTATGTATAGATTTAAAAAAAATTCACGTCACCAACGTAGTTACTTGGCAATTACTATTTTAACACAGCCATATGACACTTGACATATATTTCCAAATAATTAGATTCTGTACGTACAAATTTTATATTAAACGCTAAATTTAGTTAATTGGCTAACTACTTACTATAGGTGTTTTGGACAATAACACATTGGAAACGTTCAAGGCATGCTAATTGCAACGAGACCAAGAACAAAATCTTACGATGCCCCAGTTTTGAAATGCAATAATTTAAAAAAAATAATAACTTTATTTATATGAAACATACCAAGCTGAAACTCGCACAATCTATAGCAAACATATCTATCCTCCATTTAGAGAAATATAGTTGTCATTGAAGAACTTTTGTTTGAGTTACAAGGTATCAAAGTCGGAGCTTTTCCCGCGCGCCGTAAATAACCGGTACTTTACGTTATAACTGTAGTAAAAAATGTAAAAATTCATCAAAAAAATTTAAATTTTCCATTACATAACGTAGAAATGAATGAGAAAAATGATGGTGTCATTATGTTTTCTGTAAGTCTTTTCGTTAACTTTTTATTTGTACCCACACTCGAGTGCACATAATTTCTGCGCTGACAGTAGTTACTTGGTAACTAATAATATATTTATCGTTATTAAAATGGTGTCTAGCAAACATTAAGGTATCAAGCCATGTAAAAACTAGGTATCTACAAATAATATCTCGCTCAAACTACATTAACTAAGAAAAAACATTCAAGTAATTTTCTTATATCCTTACCATCATGCACTACCTGATTCTACTTCAGCGCGTAAACAGGTACTCCTAAATGAAATTTTTTAATCACTTGAGATAATATTAAAGTGTTTCCTCAATGACCCACGATTATCGTTCCAGCCACATTTAAGTAATTTAAGCCAGATTTTAGCATTTAAATTATTCTATTAAAATATTCTCCCGGTTTTCTACACTTTCGTGGTCATCTCGGCCTCTGATATTTGCTTTTTTGCCTCGGCATACGATCTGCCCCTCTTCATCCCGTCTATGAAACCTATTCTCTTTCTTCCCCTTCCCCGCTTGCCCAACATCCTTCCCTCTATCACACTCTTCAGCAACCCCTCGCAACCCTTTAATACATCCTTTAGCCATCAACCCTGCCTATCCAGGATTTCATTCAGAAGTTTCCTTTCCACGCTCACCATACTAAGCACTTCCTCGTTCGTCTTCCTTCCCGTCCACATCACCTTCTTCATCCTTCTCCACCCCACATCTCAAATGCATGCAGCCTATTCTCGTACTCATTTCTGAGGATCCAAGTTTCTGCCCCACTCAACGCTACGCTCCACGACAAGCTCTTCACCAACCTCTTTTTCACATCCTTACCCAAGTTCCCGAGATATCACTGAAGAAAAATAAATCGAATTCGGCCTCGTAATGATTACAAATATCTCCTATTCCCAATTAGACTTAAATATGAGCCTCTAACCGCTGTAATCCTCAAGATATTTGCGAAAAAATACAAGCAATTTTCCTAAGGATGAGCTACGGGGTTTTGCTCCCGGGAAGAGTAAGCTCTGAAGCACGGATCACGTCAGAAATGTAATTAAGTGTACTTTGTCCGCTGCCTCCGCTATTTGTAATATGAATCCATTACTAACGTAACACGTTTTTTGAAAATCGCAAAATTTTTAAGGCGTTTTCAGCGTGCGAAGTGACGCAAAAAAGTCAAGCTGTAGGCTGAAATGTGGGTACATAATTAATGACTGAGATTTGCATTTACGCAAAGCAAAATGATAACATCATAAATATTACATTATTTACTTAACTCTTTTTACAGCTGCTGAAATAAAAAAATAAAAATTCATATGCGGCCTCCATTATGCGTAGACAAATACCTCGCTCAAGATTAATTAATTTTATTTTCTATTTAAAAAATCTCGGTTAAATTCTACATTACACAAAGAGGTTCCTTCGAATGTGTTAGTCAAAGCAAACACTGAATTTCATATTACTAAAAAATATTACAATATCTAAACACCTGATGTAGCTATAAGAAAACAGTTAATAGGTACAAAACATGCTGATTAGTCGAGTAATTTAATTTGAATAAACACTTTTTTCCAGTCGCGGGAGCCAACTGGTGGGCAATTCCCACTTAATGGAGGCATTTTAATTTCAATTTCTGCATTCAATTACCACTGATTAAAAAAATAATGGGAACATGTGCCTCAGTGTAATTACCATTTAATTCGCCGGGAAAATTCGCTCCCGTAATTCAGTTCTTTTATCCAAAAATGACATTAATATTAGGTATAAAAATGAAGTTTAACTTAACAGGCGATGACTCGTGGAAATGACTGTTTCATGACATTAAGATAAAAAATACTTTGTGAATTTCCTCTCCAAGGTTATCTAACCGACCCATACTTTGGCAACGATTTCCATTATCAAGGTCCTATATAAAGATCGGATATAAATATATTATTTCATGTATATATTAATCATTATTACATTTAATATAATATAATTTCCTGTTCAACTTGCGAAGGTAGTTGCGGGTATAGGTATTATTTTATCATCTACGTAAAAAAGACACCGCTAAATGAAGTGGGAATAAAAATAAATTGACATTTTAAGCAATTTCACATTGAAACCATCTTTTACCGTGACTGATGTCAGGTTTTCAGTATACCAGGGCAAGAATTCAGGTGTCACATTTTGATACAACGAATTTTATTACTATTAACTTTGCCGCGGCTTTGTTTTAGTTTTTAGACTATCATACCCAAACCATGGTGCACTTTTTCAAGTAAATGATTCGCACAGGGACACAGGTTTCTCTGCCACACAACATTGAATCTGCTCACTGGATTCTGAATCTAAAGGGAGCTTTCCATTCAACGCTAAAAGATGGCGTAGATAGGAAACGTCAGCGTACTTTCTTCGTTTATTCACCGCCGTCTCAGATATTTTGCATACCAATATATTCCAAACAATATTTTAAGCCCATTCTACATATATTTGATGCAATCTTGTGTTTAAATTAAGGCACGTACAACTCATCTGTGGAATATTTTTACTCGTGGAACTTTCAAGAGGTTATCATATTTACGGAATTCATTCAAGGCGGTGAAGATGGCGTGGATCGGAAACATCGGAGTACTTAAAAGCGCACAAGAAAGACAGTGAATTTTACGATGTGTTCAGAAGAATGGCGTTCAAAGGGTAGTATTGGATTGTGTCAGCTCCGGCGAAGTAAAAGTTACATCAGGTGTTCCACAGGGAAGCGTGATAGGCCCAATTTTATTTCTTCTGTACGTAAACGACTTGAATACAGTAGTAAAAAATAACAAGCTCCGTCTTTTTGCCGATGATGCAGTAGTGTATAAGGAAATTAGAAATGAAGGGGACAGACAGTTTTTAGCTAAGGATTTAGATGCGATTGATGATTAGTGTGATAGATGGCAACTAAAATTAAATTTGAAGAAATGCGCGATTATGAATTTTTGGAAAAAGAATGGCTTTCCCCGGAATAATTATTGCATCAAAGAAAACAAAATATGTAACGTAGATTCAATTAAATACTAAGGCGTCACCATCACTGAAGACATGTCATGGAGGAAACACATCAGGGAAATAACTAGTGTAGCAAACCGTAGATTAGGATTCGTAAAAATGGTTCTAGGGAAATGCGATGAGAGAGTACGAGAAAGAAGCTATTTTACACTTGTCAGGCCTCATTTAGAATATGCCGCAAGTATATGGGATCCGTACGAGGAAGGTATGAAAAAAGAATTAGAGCGCGTGCAAAGGAGATCCGCTAGGTTTGTTAAAGGCCGTTATGATAATTGTATAAGTGTTACGAGCTTAATAGAAGAACTAGGATGGGAATTACTATCAGAACGCAGGTTAAAATTTAGGTTAAACCTTTTAAGTTAATTCGAAACAGAGTTGTTCACAGATGACGTTAGATATACATATATTGAGAACCCCTGCGTATTATGCTAGGTTTGATCATATTAACAAGAATAGAGAAATAGATTGTCGTACAGATAGATTTAAAATGTCATTTTTCCCGCGTACCATAAGAGAGAACAACAGGCAGCGTAGCAAAGGGATAGGTAGGTGAAATATCGTTAGAGTAGCCTGTAGTGCATGATGCATGTAATAACGACCAATAATCCCTTCCTTATTATGTAGATACTAACCATCTAGCTCCATGTGACCCTATTATCTAGCATATCTCCCTTAAATATCCTACTTGCATGTCAATAGTGCATGTTTGGTGATGTTCCCCCTTGCCACACACTCTCGTGGTGGCTCGCAGGGTATCACGTAGATGTAGATGAAGAAGGGGTAACCACTTGGTTGGTAGCATTCAGCAGGCTCACAATAGACATGGCCGAATGTTTTGTGTATCGCTATCGTATTATGCATTATTAGTGCAATAACTGCAATGAAATAAGTTGTAAGGTGAGGTTTTTTTACCTCATGGTATTTAAATACGTTGCGTTACCAATGCTTGACGCCTTTAATGAAAATCGACGCATGAATAACTGCCGCGGATTATGCATGTTTTTTCAACGTTTATCCCACATCAACCCTGCTCCCCAATCGGTTTCAAGTAGTATACCTAGAGATTTACACGTGGAAGTCACTTCCATTACAGTAGCCTTGGAAGTCGCTTGCAATCGACACTTTTACTTGTCCGAGTAAGCGAGGTTTGCACTCGCATGGAAAATAAGACTGGTTTCTATTTTGCCTGCAAGTAGCAGATCGATACTAAGATGAAATCATATCGCATCCGGTGAAATATTGGCTATATGACTGCAAAAAGAGATTAAAAATGCAAACAACGATTAATTTAGTAGGAGGATTAATTGGTGCACATGAATATTCATTTGTGCTCAACAATATTTTAAATACTATAGAACCCCTGAGAAAGAGACTAGCTAAATGCTATTCATGGAGCGTTTTCATGTATGGATGTGAAGCGTGGACATTGGGTAAGAGGGAAAGGAATAGAATAGAAGCTTATGAAATGTGGGTGTGGAGAAGGATGGGAAAAGTAAGATGGGTAGATAAGATGAGAAATGAAGAGGTTTTGAGCAAAGTAAAAGAAGGAAGATCGCTCCTAAAGGAGATTAGGAAAAGGAAAGGAAACTGGCTGGGCCATGTGACGAGAGGGAAAAGTATTATAATTGTGGCACTTGAAGGTTCAATTGAAGGAAAGAAAAAGAGAGGAAGGAGAAGAATTAAACTGGTGGATCAGGTGAAGAACATCAGCTATAATGAAGCAAAGAAGGAAGCTAGGGACAGAAGCGGATGGAGACAGCAGTGGTGTACCGGACCTGTCAGCAGACAGAACACCAGATGATGATGATGATAGAACCCCTAAGGAAGGCATTATGAATTATTTGTTATTAAATAAAAAATATTATTTTCTCAAATCTCATGCTTGATACATTGTAATAATGCACAATAAATGTGATCCATACGAAAGATTCATAAAAAACACGAATGCCTATCGGGCACTCGAACTGCGATATACGAACGCCGATTATTGGTCGTGCTACCATAAGATTGGTTGACTGCAGTCCTCCACCCTTCCCTATCGAATGCTAGTTCCCTTGCTTCCTGGTAGCTCTTCCTATGCATTTCCTTTATTTGGTCCACGAACTTATTCCTGGGTCTTCCTCTGGAGACTTTTCCCTCTATTTTGCCTTCCAGTATGTTCTTCACAAACTCATTGTATCTCAGGGTGTGTCCAATTCATCTAGTGCTTCTGTTCTTTATCCTATTCCATTAGTTCCTTTCCTCTTCTATTCTTCTGTAAACTTCATCATTTCTTATTCTGTCTGTCCATTTCATCTTCAGAATCCATCTCCAGCACCAGGTTTCTAAGGCTTCAAGTCTTCTCTGGTCAGCTTTTCCAATGGTCCATGCTTCCATAGCGTGCTATGCTACCCACGAATGTTTTCACGTACTGTTTTCTGGTTTGCAGTCCTATTTTCTTTGAGCACAGCAGTTGTCTTTTTATCATGAATGCCTTCTTATCTAGGGCTATTCTATACGAACGCCATAATTGCCAAATTAAGCGTTTTTCGTCATTGCCATATTCATTGTTTACTTCTGCCATCCATTTGTTTGGGAAAAGGAGGAAGTTATGTGTAAGCAGAACAATGCGCTGCAATTGGCGATACGATTCGAGATATCGATACACTCGCTACTTCCATGGAATTCAGCTTCCATGGGTAAAGCCGCCTTAAGGGTCAGAAACGAGCGGAAAGGTGGATAGGGTTTGGTGTGGTGGCTAGAGTACGGCTAACCATACGGACGGCCAGGGTTCAAATCCCTGCAGAGGAGTATGTTTTTCAGAGGAAATATCATCCCAACTTGAGTGTCTTGCGGAGGGAACTTCAAGTTCAGTACTCCGGCTGTTGGATGAGACGTTAAACCGTGGTCCCCGTGGCGCCTTTCGTTAAGAGCAGTCTTATGCCGAGGCCGGGTTTCTATCCACCCTACCTTACCTGTCCCCTATGACCCTAGCTGTCGATCGCCTCCTCAAAATCCCATCCAATCCAACGAGCGGAAAATATGTGCGATGCACTGAAGCGAAGGGAGTAGCGCACTTGAGCGAATGGAATGCTCCCATTTATTTGGAGATAGATAATCATTTTCTTTCTTCCATCTTTAACGAGGGGAGAATGTGATCTTAAAGAAATTTAAAAAGATCCTAATCGAGTTGGATAAAAAGCTTGTGATGTCTACAGCGCTTAATTAAATGTCACTCCTCCTCATCTGTTTTGGGCAGAATCCAAACCCACACCCGCACCTCTACAAAAATGTCGCCCGTCAAGGTTATTCTGAGGATCGTTAAAGATTTTTTTTTTAAAGGATGCTCTCAAGGCTATTTTAATTTGGGATGTAGGGAAAGGCGATCCGCGGCCACTTATAGTTTGACCATCGTAACGGTCCATCGCTTATAACGCAGGATTTCCATTTTCTTTGGTTATTCTGGTGCGAATGGCCTTCGCACTTGAAGCAGCTTCGTAACTTGTTTTAATTATCAACCAGTTGAGGTAGGTTTCGAGAATTCAAAAAAGTAATAGGTTTTACAGGCGCATGCCATACCATCTTCCAACATGATTTCTTTTTTCGTAGTAGTAGTAGTTGGGTGTTCGGGTGCGTCGACGACTATGGTCATTGGCACCGCGCACAATCTATTTTATTTATATACCATTCCTAAAATCATATATAATTTATACATACGTATTCATCTTGTATCACTATAGATATATCTATATTATATTTTGTTAAGAAGCCCGATTTCTTTTATGTAAGACAAGACTCGGTTAATTCGATCGATATCGTCTCCTAAAACTTCCTTTAGGTGTCCCCTGACGCCTAGCCTTTCGCGCATACCTTGGTATTTGTCGCACTCCGTCAGGAGGTGTCGCACACTGAGAGGACAGTCACAATCATCACAGCATGGTGGTATCTTCTCGTCTGTAAAGAGGAACGAGTGGGTCAGGGCGCAATGCCCGATACGCAACCTCGTGATGACGACTTCCTCTCTGCGACTGTTCCGGACGGAAGTGGGCCACACCGACGTTACCGGTTTAATATAACGTAGCTTGTTGTTCGTTACATCGTTCCATTTATTGGTCCACTGCTCTAGCACCTTCTTTCGGAAGGCTGCTTGGAGGTCTTGGTAAGGTACCAAAGTCCAGGTAGGTTCCTCAATTTCCAGGGCTTCCTTCGCAGCGGCGTCTGCCATCTCGTTCCCCGCTATTCCCATATGTCCAGGTACCCAAAGAAAACCCACCTTGATTCTCTTCTTATCAAGGGACAGTAGGGTGGACTGTATACTCTGGACAAGAGGGTGCCTGGGGAAGAAGTCGGAAATGGATTCAAGTGCGCTCCTCTCTTTTTTCGTCTCTACGTCTACAAACTGTCCTGCGAGCTGTAACATGGGCGTGTGGTAGGTGGTGTTAGGACACCAGCCATGTAAAGTTGTTAAGGATAAGGTTTTGGGAGGTGTAATGGTGAAGCGAATTATGGGAGCGTATTTATTGGAGCTCAGTTTTTATTATGGTCATTTATTGTGCGTGGAAAGAACGAATTTTGTACCCACCTGCTCGGAAAATGTATCTCTCATACTTTATCCCTTCTGTCGGACTTAGAAATGTAGATGATACACAAAGGACACCGTACTGTCTACTTTATTTTCAACTCGTACTAAACGTGTTTCGACTGACTAGTAGTTCTCATCAAGTACAACTTATCTTCGATTAGAAGATTGTCAGTCAGTCAGACAGACATAGTCAGTCGAATCAAGCGTAGTATGAGTTGAAAATAAAGAAGAAAGTACGACTTCCTTTGTGTATCATTTTAAAATTATGTTCTACAATATCTCGCCTAAAGAATTTAATAGAAATGTAGAGTGGCGTCAAAGTGATATTCTCTGTGTCGCTCTGAAACACCCCTTTTCTGAATTTCTGTGGCAAACTAAGCCTAGCTTGCGAACCTCGGAGCCTCTAGCGGCTCCCTACTTAATCCCCCTAAAAGCTGAGAAGCACTATATGTTCATTCGTGGCAGTTTTTAACAAAGCGCTCAGCTTTCCTTTGTATTTAATTCATATTTTTGGCCAAAACTTTTTGTCCAGGGTCACAAATGCTCGTGGTGTATTCGAGGTGTGGCCTAACCTGAGCGAAGTAGCATCTATCTTTCACTTTCTCATCCGAGGACCTTCCTAATCTACGCTTGATAAATATTAGTCTTTTTAATGCTGTCCTGTACACGCATTAACTCTATTCATTTGATCCAGATAGCCAAATTCCGTCCTTCTTTCTCGCTAACCCAACTTCCTCCCTTCTTTCACAGCATTCTGCTTCCCTCTCTTTAGCTCGAAATACGTATTTTCCCTCTCTATCCCGTCATGAAGTAAATTCCTGTAAATGCCGTTTTATATTGACCATGTTCACGGATTCCATATAGTTTATGCAGAGTTCCTCCAAATGCATTGTATTCTATTAGTTGTAATTAACTGAGATATACAGGGTGTCCCATAAATGTCACGCCACAGTGACACCGGAGCTAGGGCAGCCTAAGAGGAACCGAACCAGCCTAATATGACCTCAGTAAAAGTTGTACGGTTTTCGATATATTGCCAAATTAAAGCTTTTTCAAAAATTTCACTTTTTTGCATTTCTAGTCCCAGAATTCAATCGGATAATTTAACGTTCTCATTAGGGCCGCTCTTTTAATCTTCCAACTGTGACTCATGGGCCGACTTCTACCTGGAACAGAGGCCCGAGAGGGAGGGGGGTCATGGGGTCCGAACAAACAAAAGAAACGCGAAAGCCGCTATACCTGTCTAACTTTATCGGCTTTCAAAAAATGGGATGGATAGAGTACTTTGTTTGTTAATTTGTGGCAGTAGCCCCATCAGAGAGCCAAATTGAGAGCTATTCAAGTGAATTCTGGGACTAGAAATGTAAAACAACGTCATTCTCATGAAAAAGTAATGAACAATGTCAGAGGCCTTTCGGTAAAAAATATCAATACTTAAGCCATGAAAAATTATGACTATTGCGTAGTGGGAATATATTACTCAAAATTAATAGAGAATTTTTGTATGCGATAGTTTTAATGGACACTATGCTGTTCACAGATATGAATTATCATGTCCGTGGACTGTAGCATCTATGTAGTATCTGTTTATCCTCTTTCAAGACTGAATGATTACTGTAAATCATTATTCTCTACTTAAATCGTAAATTTTGATTTGTACTAACACAAGTAAAAGACACAATCATTTTCAAAATATCTACAAATTTCAGTAATTTTTAATACATAGTTAATATCATCATGGCGAAATGCCTGTGGGCATATAATTAATTCGAATTATGATATAGTAAATAAATTAATATCCGGCCG
This sequence comes from Ceriagrion tenellum, assembly GCA_963169105.1. Taxonomy (NCBI): domain Eukaryota; kingdom Metazoa; phylum Arthropoda; class Insecta; order Odonata; family Coenagrionidae; genus Ceriagrion; species Ceriagrion tenellum. The sequence continues at coordinate 91,699,489 of OY720634.1, forward strand.
CACAGCCAACTTTCAATTGGACGAATAAATTAGTCGGTTATATTTAACATGGTGATAATTGATCTGTGGTTGATCAAATGTTTATGGAGTTTGTTTATCAGTTCACACTGCATAAGTAGTAATTTTAAAGATCGTAGCATCATGTCGGTATACATAGTATTATTTGGTTTTTCCGTTCCATAGGCAGAGCAAGCAGGAAGCGTGGTCTTCGGGGAAAGATAATTCGCATAGACTGAAGGGTTTTAAGATGTGGGAGATGAGAAGAATGCATTCGATAGGCTAGACGATGAGATAGAGAGCAAAGAAGCGGGAGGACAATAGGAAACTTTGGAAATGGAAGCGCGACAAAGGGAATGGGCGGAGATCATGGGAGCCAGCCAAAATGGACGAATGAAGTTCTGGGAGGAGAGAGAGCATGTTATAGAGGGTGATAGGACGGTATGGTAAACTCGAGGGGAAGAAGGAAGAGGAAATCAATTTTACACGACATACGGGAGGGGGTGATGAGGATTATAAATCACTATAGTGATAATTTCGTCTCATTCCCGGGTGCATAAACCCCACGGGGTTAACGTTACGAGAGTAAGATGAAGCCACCAACCTTGCGCATTTAGCCATGTTCTGCCAATGAAAACATTGCCTTCTTCCTTTAACTCCGCGTATTTTAGCGGTACAATTTTAGCCGAATATGGGCCACAACAAAGCCACAACAGAGCCACGAAAGTCACCAGATTTTAATGCTTTTGCATAGGATCACCCAATGTTTTCATAGTTAAACATGGCTAACTGCGCAAAATCGATGGTAAACTCGGCTTCAATTCTCCCCGCTGGAGAAAGCTTCAAGGCTACATCTGTGGTAAACCCCTTGATAATGGCGCGGGCATAGTGTCGAAACCAGAGTCCTCTGCATTGCGCTAACTACACCACAAACTACTACTACTTGGTAGTGAAGGTGAGGTGACTGACAGCTGAAGTCATTTGCGCCAAAGGGGACAGGTTAGGGAGGGAGGGTTGACAGAAACGCGGCGTCAGCATTAGCCTGCTCATAACAAAGGGGACCACTGTTTAACGTCTTATCCAACAGACGGAGTACTGTAATTGAAGTGCCCTCCACAAGACACTGAAGTAGGGACCCGGTTTTTTCTTAAAACATCCTCCTCTGCAGGGAGTTGAACCCGGGCCGCCCGCATGGTTAGCCAGTACTCAAGCCACCAAACCAACCCGATCCCCTCCAAACCAGTCGAGGTACTGCATAGAGTATGGAATATATGAATAGCTATGCATAATTTTAATTATTATTCTCATCTCCGCTAGTGGAATCAACCATCGTTCACGTTCAAGTGGTGAGAATCTTTGAAGTGGATTAAATTAAATGACATTTGTCAGGAAATTCAACATAGGTTTCCCCGGCGTTGATCAGCAGATATCTGCGTTAGGACACGGGAGAAACTGTCGGCAAGATGAATAACGACCCCTTGGAAACTGAGGGAAGTGCACACATTTTAACAGGAAAGTTCGCAGAAAATACTGCGCCCCTTTGCATCACGTAACACGCTAGGCTCGCGGATTCGCATGGGAAGAAGTAATACGGAGATTAGTGCAGTGAGGGTGAGCGAAGAAGATATAGTGATTTAGCTTTTATTTTTCTTGTGTATAATCGATGATAGGACTTGTTAATAATCGGAAAAATTTAGCCTTTGCTATGTATGCGAGTACATTTTAGGACGCTGTTATTAGTTAAATGTTTTGTGATATTATTTTTTAAACGGCTGAATATAATCGGGCATATTTATCCTCTTCTGTTTTTTATATGAGTGAAATTCAGGACGTTCATAATTGCGATAATTTGTTTGTGATATTATTTCCTTTATGTCGGACAAAATTAGTTTTTGCTGTCCACGTAAGTGAATGTTAGGACCTTTTTATAGTGATATAATGTGTTGTGATTTTGTTATTCTTTGAAATGCACCGAAGGATAGTGATTTTAAAACCCGCCGCCCCTAGTCTAGCTCCCAGAAACCTATGTACTGGTACATTTTGAGCACGTTATCTATTTCCTAGCTGGTGGCACGATTATCGCTTATTCAAACAAATCCTTGTGGTTAACGATGTATAATGCCAATCAAATTGGAAAAGAATTGGTTTATTTTCACAAAAGATGGGCTTTCTTCAAAAGGGTTCTCGCCGCGAACGTATCAAAATTGGAAGGAGATCGGGTATCTGAGTAGAAATTTCGAAACCCACTTGAACACGCTTGAATGAGTTTGGAAAAAATCACCACTCGATCAATTTTTTTAAGTCGTAAAGTTTCCATTCATGAAACTCCCGCCTTAAATTTGGGAGTAAAAGGAGGCTGTCACGGTCTTATCTGCCGAGAAAATTATTGATAATCGTATATTTTGAGCTGGAAGACTTTCAAATCACGATCCAGGAAATGGGATCGCTTCATAAGAGAATATATTTTTGGAACCGACTTTTCGAGCGAATTGTTGTGAAACTATACCAAGAATTCTATATTTATTTTAAATTTTAGTGAATGCCAAAAAATAAGTGACGATAATCTATTAAATAAAGTAAATGGAAAAAGAGGAAGGAGTAGACTGAATCTAACGTGCAGAGATGTGATACATGGTCATCGTCAACGGGAGGAGTTTTTGGAGACTTTTTCGGAATCGAAGAGCATGCGTGCTTTATTTCGCAATGGAGGAAGATTTGCAACTATATCAATCTACATCTACGCAGTTGCTCATTAAACATTGCATCATTAAGTACCGATATACAATGTTTATGATCGGGTATGATTAACAAATGTGTAGTTTAAGGTACTTATTAGTTGTATTTATTCAAGAAATTGATGAAGGCTACGTGTTGGAATAGAATTTAATTGTCGTATACCTAATCGGTAGGAGGCTTTTTCTGACACATGTATCTGTAAATATTGCTAATGAGAATACTTATGCACAGTTTCACGCATATATGTGAATAAAAAAATCGCTCCATCCTCTTGCTTGACCACGTTAGTCAAGACAAATACTAAGTTACCTATTTTTATCTATTCGGTTCAAAAAATCCTCCTTTTATCTTTCAGATGATTTAATGGTAACTTTTACAAAAACCACAACTTAAAAAAAACACACAACCCCGACCCGGATTTCGACGCTTGAGCGTCATCTTCAGGTGACCTGAGGAGAAGAGGTAGACCTGAAGATGACGCTCAAGCGTCGAAACCCGGGTCGTGTGTGTGTGTGTTTTTTAAGTTGTGGTTTTTGTAAAAGTTGCCATTAAATCATCTGAAAGATAAAATGGAATACCACGAAGTTAAAAAAGAACTTGTATTATTTAATCCTCCTTTTTCTGAAGAAATGGTTTACCGATTGAAAACCAAAATTAGGGTGGAAAATATGCAGACTATTCCTCGAAGATATTTTTAAAGACCATATTTGTTCAGCCATAGGAGCCGAGTGCAGATTCATTTTCATGGAACTACCGCATTTTGACTTCAATTACGACAGTCATTCGCTAATAACTTTAAAAATAGGCTGTAAGATTACTAAAATTTATTTTTATTCGATTTTCAAGGACTCTTTTTTTATTATAAACAGTTTTTATTAAATCTCGAAAATGCTTTCTCGCTCAATCAGGCGTTTTATTCTGCTGTAATCTGAGCAATCCTCATTGGAGCCCATGAAAAAATCCTCTCTCTCAAGACTGAATCTCTCAAGACTGAACGGTAAAACTAGTCTGAAATTTAAACTAGCCTATTTTATTTCCATATCAGTTTATAAAACGCACTTTAATATGATATATTCACGTTCACAGAAAATCTGGAATAAATAGCCCTTAGGCTAGCCACCTTAACAAAGTATGAAGGTGGAAGAAATATGGACGGAACTGCTGGGCCCTAGCCTAAACTGCCCCGTTAGTCCTCCCGCTAAAGCGTATGTTAATACAATTATCAAATATTCGTCACAATATAAAGTGAATCCGGAAGTGTTCTGAGTTATAAATACCAAACTCTTAGTTCATCACCTTGAAATACGACCACGACGTCAAAAAGTTTCTTGTTCTAGCAACGAGATTAATGTTTTCTCTCCATTACAACTGGTATCCGTTTAACGGATAAACACTTGCCCCGTATTTCCATCATCTAAGCTCTTAATTGTGGAAGCAAGTAGCTTTTAACTACTGTCTGGAATCCGTGGCGATGACACCATCGGTATGGTAACGCCTTTTCTCCTGCAGTGTAAAAGCCCCTATTAGTGGACCTGCGATGTTTATTCTCTGCTCCATGAGGTCAAGTTGGCATTTTATAAGGCTGGAGAAGGATATATTTCTAACCACCGAGCAAAAACCAAATGGCTACACCCTGAAGCGCCGAGTGAATGACGCTCTGCATGAGTAACCGCGAGATTTATTGGAATCAACTTGTTAACACTGCGTCCTTTAAGGTCACTATCACCAAAATATTTTGGATGTGTACATTAGGTGACCATATGTGTAAAATACCAAAAAATTCATCAAAATCGTAATCAAAATTTTCTGAGCGGGAATGGGTTAATGAATTTTATTGTGAACTGCGTAAAACATTGCGTACTGTAGTCAAAATGGACGAGTGTGGCCCTCAAAAACCACCAAGTAGGATAACTGAATATTTTTCTATTATTCTGCGAGATAAAATTTAGGAAATGGAGCGATTGATGAAGGAGAATTATTACCGGCACTTTTTAATCGATAATACTGAACGTGCGACACAAGCCCCGAAACTCCAACGGCTGGAAGGGTTCCTGAGACTAAACCAATGTTTCTAAAGCAAAACGCTGAGATTTTGCTGCAAAGCTCAAGAAAATGGCAGTTCTTTCTACATCATTTTCACTGTGGGAATTGTAGTTGACTCGGAAATAAACCTTGAGAACTCGCCGATTGTTTGAAGTTAAAAATTACTCTCCCATCTTTAGTACCCTATTCTCTGGTTCACAAACATGAAAACTTGCACGGGAAAAGCTCAAGATCCCATTTTCTCCCTTGGGAAAACGTCGAGGGGAAGCTATTGGCGTCCCTGCGTGCGGCTATAAATTCTCAGCTGAGCGAAGATAACAGTCTGAACCGAAATAATTCTTCTTTGCTTTTTCTTCGAAATGAAAGGCAAATGCTATGATGAGGCTCCTTCCGAGAGCGACCCATCAAAAGAGAAACAGGGTCTACTTGACATCTTTAAGCAACCATCACCATGGTTCGTACACATCTACATATACTTCCACATATTACTCTGCCAGCCACTTCCAGGGTGTTTGTCAGGGACTGAGTTATCAGCAACATACACCATAACGTACGCTTGCGCTACACTATAAGTATACTTACATGGAGGTAGGTATATGGAGAGGGTACTTGCTATCCTGGTCAATGCTAGAAGCTATAGTCAGACCGCTATCGTTGACCCTCATTTTCCTATTGCACTTGCGGGCTACCACACTAAATTTGCAATTTTACCATGTTTTACTTACTAACTTACTATAAATAATAATACACTTTCTTCTTAAACGTGCATCCTCCTTGCGCTTATTGTTTATTTATTAGAATAATACATGATCCGTATTCCCACTGAAACCTAGGATAAAATCGAGCAGAATCCATAGCACTGAGTAAATAATATGTTTCATGAGCTACCTGCCTTAAATTTCAAACAGATGGTTGATATTCTTACTTTACATCCGCTAATTCGTCCATTCCGTCGTGCCATCCAAATGAAAGTAAGGAAAGAGCAGGGATAAACAATACGGTTGTTATTTCGGTTGTCAGGCTTCAATTTGACGACGTAGTACCCTCTCCATACACCTCCTTGCATAATACCAACATTGCGAAAACTATTATTAAGCTTCTTAAAACAGTTCGAGATTTATAATCGCATGGCCGGATTATGTAATGACCTCATTGCCAACCGATCACCTCCAATGGATGTTACTGTCAAAGTTCAAAGAATTGATAGCGCCATATGTCATGATGGTATCAAAGAACAACGAATTGAAACTACCTCATGGCAGTTTGGATGAAACATCATTCCACCAAGAAATCAATGAATTCAGTCTTATTTTAAAGAATCATGTCTTACTCGTCCAAAGACACCAAAATAATAGCCCTTTACCGAACTAGTGTACATTTCTCGGGCTCGCCACCGGGTAAGATAGTCATAGGCAGCCGACGTTTCGGGTTCCGACTCGTTACCCATTCTCAAGGCTACTGATGCGAGCTTGAAAAGACTGTTTACTTGGGCGCTAGGCGGGGTGGGATTGGTCGAGCCCCGATTGTTGTGGTGGAGGACCGTTGACCAGCGGGGACTTAGCTCTGGCGTTCTGAATTCTTCCCAGAATTCTATTCCAAGAGTTGCTGATCGTGTAACCAGTATCCCGGTTGAAATTCTTCTTCTCCAACCTTATCTCTATCGCCTCTTTGGTTAAGCGATCCCAAAATTAGCCGGATTGGCTCCCAAAATTGGTGAGCCCGAGAAATGTACACTAATTTAATTCGCCGGGAAAGTGTTAAATCATACTTTACCGAACTACTTTCCGAGATTTTTGACGAAAAATACCAGCCCTTTTACACGGGAAATAGTATATACTTGTGTGCACTCCAGTGAGACCTGATATAAAAATTGAGGAATTCCTTACGCACAAATCTCGTCTTAAAACTAACAGTGAGTAATTTTTACGTTTTCTGAACTCTTTTTTGATAATAAATCATATAGTCACCGTTGTAATTTTTTTCGGGATCACAAAAAATAACCTTCCGTTGCGAAGGAGATTTAAGCATTCCGCGCGAAAAAATGAGTAAAATTAAAGATTCATGAAGATATTTTATTAAATTAATTAGATTCTCAGTCATATGGAAACATATTATCGCTAGATTAATGATGCCATATTTCCATCATGTTCCCTACAGCTTCTGAAATTAACATGTATAATTCGAATACGGTCTCCATTAAGACTAAGGAACTAACTCGCTCAAACTGCTTTATTTTAAGTCAAAATGCGGTAGCTCCATGAAAATGGCGCTGCATTCGGCTCCTATGGCTGGACAAATGTGGTCTTTTTAAATATATTCGCGGAATAATCTGCAAATTTTGTACCTTAATCGTGGTTTTCAATGAAAATCCCATTTCATCAGCGGAAACATGATTTTTTAAACAGAATAAATAAAAATGTGTTACCTAGTACTTGTCTTGACTAGGGATTGGAAAATCGACTTCGATTTTAGTCGAAAATCGATAATCACACTTCGATTTTCGATTTAATCGTAGTCGACTTTTTGTTTTGAAAAATCGTTCAAAATCGATTCTAGCCGATCAATTTTCGACTTTTAGCTTGCTACAGCATTTGAATTTTGCCGCCTCGCTTTGCTCCGCGCCGCGCTATTTCACTCTGCATCGCTGGTGGGGGAACCTTGGTGGAGAGGCAAAGTGCTTCGGACACCGGCAGGTTGGAGTTGCCAACTGTGGGGCTGCGGAGTTTTATTACAATAATTCCAGTCTAGGCGGGGACTCACGCTCGGAAGTAATACATTGGAGACCGCGAGACGAAGATTCGAAATGATAATACGCGTTGACATTGTGTCTTTTTTGTAAACGTTCTCTCAATAAATCGCTTCAGAGCACTCGTCTTCTTCAAAGTAGATTCTCCCAGTCCGAATATCGTTTCTACGCATGGGCTACTAAATTATATGTAATTTACTTGTTATATTACCTATATGTATATAAGTATCTGGTATGGATTATTACTTTCCTGCATACCTTATCTTAAAATAATATATTGTATTAATAAATTTAACCGTACTCAGTTCTTATCTCTAGTGCTTCCATTAACCCATATTTCGCATTTTGTTAGAACAGCACATCCGTATTTCAGCAGATAATAGACTTTACTATTTAAAAATTTCGATTTTTCGATTATTTTTGGCACAAAATCGAATTTTTAGAAAATCGATTTTGAAAACCGAAATCGAAAGTCGATTAATCGAAAATCGATTCTGGATTTACATTTCCAATCCCTAGTCTTGACTCGCATAGTCGAACTGGAACCACCTTAAGCCACGACGACATTTATTCTCTTCTCTGAACTATGGTTATAAAATTTCCGTTCAACTTGGTCCGTCAATGGTCTCATAGTGGCCGTGAGGATTTCTCTTTCTTCTCTCCGGCCGTTGGTGCTCGTCACACCGACTTTCCTAACCTCACTCTTGCACTTCAATTCCATCCAATCCCATGCGCACCCACGCGCCGGGACTATTTTAAATCTCGCTTCACCACGGCCGCAATCGTTTCTGCTCCATATAATGCAACGCTCTACGCATAACATTTTATAAGCCTCTTCCTTGAAATCGACTCACCCTTGCGTATCGCAATGTCTCGAGTGAACAGCTGGCAAGCATTTGCCTCGCTTTGTATGTATGCACAGGGGGGGGTTATGACCTCTCGATTTCCTTTGAAACAATGGACTTCTATTTCATTGAGGGTGGTCGGAGTGCAAATCGGGAGTCGCCGAGTGCCATCGTAACAACTTATCAATTAAGCCGAAAGAAAATTCTCGGATCACACTTCACCAAAGTACATACATTTATGCGTTGAAAAAAACATACATGTTGTAATTTAAATGAATTAATGATGCAAGAATTGTATTTTCAAAGTTTTGTCTCAATGAAAGCATTGTCGTGACTCGGGTTTACGGCACAAAATTCGCCATTTTAACGAAAACCGTTTGTAAATATGTGTTCTTTATTCTGCATACCGCCATTAAATTTAATGGCAACCATTATAATTATACGAAAGGTATTTTTCGTGTTCAGGAGAAAATCTGTATATATATATCATCGAATTAATTCGAAATATATGTCAAAAACAATAAGGGTACGTGTTAAAATAGCATTGATTTGCCAATAGATCAAAGCATTTTTTTCAAATTTATCTCTACATATTACAAGTTAATACACGCATGGAAATTTTCTCGTAAAACTGTGCATGAACGAAAATCTCTCCAGCCACCTTGATGCGCGGGTTATTTTGCCTTTTTGAAGAGACTGAAAGGCGTACTGAAGTTAAGCTACAGAAAACCCCTAAATTAATTATTACAAGATGGAATTACCGAGCAATCCTAGCTATTGTACTATAGCTCGTCCACAAAATTTGTGGATTCATCTTATACTGATGGACGGACCAGAATTGGTTTAATGACCAAATCTGCAACCCAGACGGCCATTAGACGTTTGATGGCAGCTTTCAGCGTCATGAAGAAACGTTACATACACACCGACCACGCCGTTCCCTTCCGGGGTAGGCACAGTCAAAATGTTTCACTCATAAATATATATTTGTACACGTAACTCTGATTCAATGATTTCCTCCATACTGACATATCCTTGCAAACCTCTTTTGCTTCATTTATCCCCATACACTGCTTCATACACGCTCTCCTGTTTTTAAGACTCCTAATATTCCTCCTCCTTACCTCTACCTCTCGCACCATTCATTTCACTCTTATATATCTCTTTCGTTATTCGACTCTCATCGATTCTCTCAACATGGTCAAACCAACGAAGCACACTCCTTTCATATACGTCCATTACTGGAGCATCCAACCCACATCATTTATTACCCACTCATTCCTGACCCTATCCATCCTACGTTTGCCGCCAACAATCCTCAGATAACTCATACTCACGGCTTTTTTAATCTACTCTTATGTTTATCCTGACATACCCATGTTTAAAAATCGTATAATAAAGTGGGGAGAAGTATACTTTTGTACAAGGCGATTTTCGCTTCCTTAGACAGACACTCATTCCGTGATATGCTCCACATGCTCCCTCCACTTCCCTTCCAGCATTCGCACCTCTCTTTATCTCCTCATGTATCCGTACATCTTTCATAAACATCTTACCTAAGTATACAAAATCATCCACGTGTTCAATTACTTCACCATTCGCCCTCATCATACAGTTATTCTCCCCATTCTCCTTATCAAAGACTACTACTTTAGTCTTGCACGCATTTACCTTCAATCCCATTCTCTCCGTTGATTCACAAAACTTATCTAGAAGCTTCTGTAATCCCTGTTGGCTGTCTGAGGTCAAAACAGTATCATCCGCATATAGAATAACTCGCACGTTTACATTTCCAATCAAAACACCGTCGTTTTCACTATATGCGTCTCTAACACATTTATCCATAAATACATTAAACAGCCATGGAGACATTACGTATCCTTGCTTTACGCCCCGATTTATTACAAACCAATCACTCAGAACACCGTTAACTCTTACACTTGCCTTCCTTCTTACCCTCAAATGGTGTACAAATGTTTTTTAATCAGGAACCATTGAAACGTGGACTTTCTAGAAGTAAATGGGGTGAAGAAAAGTCAGTCCAGCGTTGTCGAGATCTTAATTGTATTTGTAATATGAAGGAGATACTTCAGAAAGTATTTATACTTGAATTGAGATGCACCATTTTCATTTATATAATGCTATATTAATGGTATCCGTGCGCGTATGTTAGCAATTTATCTGCTATTCTAAATCGATAAACGACCTAAGCAAACTATCTTTTGGTTTGGTGGTGACTTTATGGGGGGGGGGCCAAAATTTCATAAAATTAATTTATATTTCATTGAATATAAATAAAAGGTCATCAATGTATTGCACAGGAACATAGGGTTACAGAAAGAGTGATAACCCTTATGTTCAGCTTCGTCTGAAAACACTTTCACGTCAAAAGAACTTCACCTATGGGGACTCCTTCCATCATACAGATGAAACCAAATATGTATGCATGTACAAGAGATTGATCCTCGATAAAAAAAACTAACTTGCAAAAAAAGCACTGAAGAAATAGTAATGAAAGTTAATGACAGCTTCAGAGGTCTTCAATATCTATGCCGGTGCCCGGCATATTATTAAATTTAAGGTCGTTTAAGCGAAATATTATTTCACCGTAAAACCAATGAATTCGGAGTCATTTAAAGAAAATTATCTCACCTTTCAAAAGATACCAAAATATCAGCCCCTTATCATACTATTTTCCGAGATTTTCGACAAAAAATACCAGCTATTTTACATGGGAATCTGTACGTGTATGCACTCTGGAGAGACCTTATTTAAGAACTGAGGCATTTCTAACACCTATATCTCGTCAAAAAAATTAACAGTGCGTGGTTTGTGTATTTTCTCAACTATTTTTTCGGCTAATTTTCCGAAAAATAATTATTTCAGGATCGTAAAAAACCTTCCGTTGTGAAAGAGTTTTAAACGTATCACGTGAAGAAAATGAGTCAAGTTAAAGACTGACAGAGATATTATTATTTAATTTATTAGAACTTCAGTCGTGTCGAAGTATAATATTGTACCATTAATAATGCTATATTTATTTCATGATTCATAGAGCTGCTGAAATTAAAACGTTTAATTCGAATATGATCTCCATTATGACCAGGGAACTATCTCCCTCAAACTACCTTAGAGTAAGTACGACTTTTTTCTGGGAAACTGTGGAATCGGTCATTACCCCCTCGACTGCAGAATGGGCCTTCCGCGAAATATTTTTTATTTCAAAAGCTTCAAACAAACGCACGGTCGTGTGTTGCGGCAAGATTTTAGGTCATCATGGTTTATGCCCAACGGCGTATTACACCGAGGTCTCTGCGCTTCTTCACATAGCGATTTTCACATAGTACACAGCACAGGCACTTTTTAAAATTTATACCTTCCACAAGTAACTGTCCTACAATTTTGGTCGAATAACCTCTCTTCCTCCTGTCCAAATCCTTTCGGATTCTCCTCTCAACCTCTTAACATCGTGAATTTCTGATAAGGTTTTATAAATGCAGGCCACCCTTAAAATAACGGCTTTTAGGCCAGTAAGCAGGGACTCAACTAGCACTCAATGCTCTAGAAATATTCTGGTGATGCTTATAATTTTATCAATCATCCTCTTCCTTGAAATCAACGCATCCTTGCACAATGGCGGATTTCGGTGTTCGGTGGCCTCGGGCGTCAGAACTAAAATGACATTCATTTGACAAAAGTATCATTCATTTGATCATTTATCCCTTACACGACCTATAATAATGCAATAAATGATGACTGCATTTATGTTTAAATTTTAATAAAAGAAAGCATTTAGTAAAAAAGCAATAGTCACTATAGAAATAACACTGTTTTTCTATTTCGGTTCATGGGATATCCTGACGTGGATTGATCCCAATCAAAAATTTATTACAATTTTGAAAGAATATGTAGTGAATTTTTTTGTTATTATCATTACATAACGCTGGATTATTTATGCTCACGATGAACATTTCGATTCTGCATGCAAAATATTCGTGCTCGGCTCGATAAATATTAATACTCTTACAATTAAAATATTAATTTGTATATCAAATATATAACAATATTTTGATATCCCGGGTTGGGCTATTATAGGCCGCGGATGGCCATCGGGGGTCCACCGTTAGCCCTCTATGGACGGAATTATGAAACATCAGTATGGAAAAAATACTGCTACTCTATCAGTTTTTTAAAAATGCTGTTTAAGCATTTTTAAAATTGAAATTGATTTGATAATAACATATATTTTTAAATGTGACATATTTTTATTGTATATATTTAATTAAAATAATACTTTACATTATAATATTTACACAAAGTATACCTCAACATTACCTTCAGAGCGTACCTTTCGTTTTAAACTTGCCCAATTTCTTCTTCATATGACAGCTGAAACTATTTATTCCAGAGCTCCACCAGGCACGCCATCGTCAGTGTATAGTGTCACACATTCATGTATTCAAATTGTTTGACGCACCTACGAAAGAGACGAAACTTTCCACACACTTAATCTGAAGCGTTACAATCCTGTCTAGCGCAGCAACTAAATGGAAAAGCCTCTCTAAAGGCAGATATTTCAATGATTTTGAAACGTAACAAATTTTACTTGCTCGTCCATACAGGTTTAAATCCGCCTCTGCCATCGAATATCGCAATCTCTCGATTGAAAAACGGGCCCGCAGTGCTTAGCGTTGTATGTGCAGCTTCGTCTGAAAACACTTTCACGTGGTCTTTCTCCTCCTCTTCTGCTACCTTTAACCTCCCCCCCCCCCCTCCGCTGGTACACCCCCTTCCTCCAGTGCTCCACAAACTGCACCCCCTTCTGTCCACTCCTCCATACCCCCCCCCCCCCCGAAACCCCCTCTTACTCCCCTACGCCCGTTCTCACGACACAGACTGAGTTTTCCACCCAGTGCCTTGCTTTCTCCCCCACCTCCCCCCCCCTCTCCCCGAGTCCGCCATACACAGCATCCCCTCGATTACCACCAGCGAGCGATCGAAACTTGAATATATATGCAAGAACAGCGACCTCTTGAACTCGAGTGCTTAATGTGGGCACGACCCGAGTTGACCTGATGTCGGGGACACTCAAATTTGCGCGTTTCCCGCCAAATTCAGAGCAATCTGTGGACCAGTTTCGGCTTCATCCGCCCCGGGTGAAATAAAGTAATAAATCAGCGAGCAAAGTTTTCGAGAGGTTGAGCCTTACTTCAATCTGTGCCCACAACCCAAATCGAGTTCAATGCAAACATAAGCAAGGTTCACCATGAGTTTCCATCGAGCCAACTGCGGTAGCCAAGTATGAATAGCGCTGGTGTGTCTATTTCTACGTCGCAAGCTAGAATCCCTTTTCAGTCTTTGATACTGTGCAAGAATGTCTCATTATTAAGATATTAGGTGTGGATGCCTCATCTTAAACGTAATGCACTCCGGCGACTAAGATATTACGTTAGGCATGGCTGTATAGTTGTAGCAGCTGAGGCCAATTAAACAGGTCTACTTCCACTACCTACTTTTTCATAGCATATTCTCCTTTGGAAAAACTTAACAAATATTCGAAAGTGATGGAAAGATTTCACATTCTCCTTGCCATCAAACAATGATTTACTGTTACATTTATAGGCCTCGGGTCCCTAAGATCTACTTCGTCAGCGATCGTGGACTGGAGATGAAACCCTTGAGCAACAATATATCAATTTCTCCGTGTCCCTTGGTTCTCACGGGGGAGATGCAAGCACTAATGCCTTCTTTTAACAACCAGCATGTTTCGCCATGAAGTGGAGGAAACGCTTCGCGGTGAAATCGTCTCGCGATGTGCTCGAGTGACCATTCCAAGCAATTTACTGCAGCTGACTTGCTCCAGGGCATCGGTCAGCAACCTACGACCCGCGAAGGGTATTTTTCCGCCTCGCCAACTATGCAGAGTGGCTCTCTTTCTTAGCCTTGTTTAATTGTTTTTGTTATCTGGGAAGGGCTGGATGTATTTTACCACCACGAGGAAGGACATCGAATGCTAATTATTTCCGGGAGGCAGAGATTGTCGAGAACTTCATGACCTATGCAATGGAGGGATAACAGGCGTTCGCCTCAAGAGATAAGGCATGTAAGGACGCAGACGGTTCCGACTGCGGTAGCCAGTTAGGCACACGCTGGCCTGGCAAACTACAACGCGGGTCGAAGCAAGCCTCGGAGATGGAGGGACGGGAGATGATAGATATGGTTCATCATTGATTAACATCTTGTGTAATACAGTGAATTTTACTCTCAGTAATTGGATAACATAAAAACCCTAGTCTCCAGCTACAACAGGTGCCAGGCCTATCAGAGGTACCGTTTGCGGTAGGCAAATAACGCAGCAGTCTGGAAAATAATTAGGCAGAGGGTTCGAGCCCATCATATTGTGTTTATCCAAGCCCATCGAGCCCATCACATTGTGTTTATCTCAAGATTGAAAACTTATGTAAAATATTTCTATGATAAAACTCAAGCAATAGTCGATATGTATTACGATCCTAGTCTAGTCTTACTACAGTAATTCTAGATCTTGTACAGAAGTCGACCGCTGTGGCCTGGTTGATAGGGCGCCGATCTGGACACCAATGTTGACGGTTTTAGCCCCTGTAGATATATGGGCTTAGTTATTTTAATGGGTAAATTTAGGTCTTAAGACTATGTTAAATATTAGATAGTGAAACCCGTCTTTAACGCTTAATCGACCATAAACGCAATTCTACTTCTACTTTAAGTTGTTTGCAACTCTTCTGATCAAGAAAATGAAGGCACAGCCCACTACTCTAGACAGACTTACGTGCGGATTTTTTCGAAATAGATTTTGCGAGGAGACGCGCAGCCAGGAGAGAAGTCAAAGAGCGAAAATCGCGGGGGGAAAAAAGAAAAACTGCGCCAGCAGAAAAAATGAAACTTAAAAAAAAATATCTGGATCGAGCGGAAGATTTCGCTCAGGAGATCGTGGGGAGAGTTGGGTCGTTTAACCAAAGCAAGAAAGCTGAAAAGCTCGCGGTCGGGCCAGACGAGACGAGCCAAACCAACTAAGCAGTCGCGAAGCTAGCCTCGTCGGCTTTACTACTATGTGTTTTGGTTCGCTTATGCGAATTAAGTACCGGTTGCGATTGCAGATCCAGTCACTGGCATGGCTGCTGTATAAATGTAAGAATAAAGATTGATTCTAAGTCAACCGGGACTAGCCACGGATCAAACCTTACGGAGTCACCCGCAATGCATGACTGTGCGAAATCCTACAGTGGAAAATCCACAGGGGAAGGAAATCCATGGAGGAAATCCACAAAGAAAAATATCCACAGGGGTAGAGGACGCCTCAGTAGCTTAGCTGGTGAATCGAGGGATCCGGGTTCGAGTCCCGGTCAAAGTGGATGATTTTCCTCTGTGGTATTTCGCATACGAATACCACAGAGGAAGGAAATCCATTGAGGAAATCCACAAAGAAAAATATCCACAGGGGTAGAGGACGCCTCAGTAGCTTAGCTGGTGAATCGAGGGATCCGGGTTCGAGTCCCGGTCAAAGTGGATGATTTTCCTCCGTGGTATTTAGCATACGAATAAAGATCATAAGTTGGATAATGGTCTCTCGGGTATTCCACTGGGTAAGCAGGACCATATCTCCCGACGTTTCGGAATACCCAAGAGACCTTTATCCGGCAGATTCGCCGGGAAAATCTGAGGTCTTTTATCTTGCCTTGGATACCGTAACCATCGTTAGTATTTATAAATTGGGCAATTGACTTGTTGAAGCAGTAAAAAAAATGGCTCAGTAATTTTCCACACTTTTTCCAGACGACCTCTGAAGATGATGTTGTGACATCGAAACCGGTTGGGTATTTTAATAAAAAGTGTGGAAAAATGCTAAGTCATTTTTCTTTTACTTTTTTTATTTTTCCTTTTCCTTAAAAAAGAGTGGAAAATTACTAAGACATTTTTCTTTCAATATGTCTAAATTCCACAAAGTAGATTCGTCTACAATCACGCATATTGTTGAATTAATTTTAAATGGGAGATTGCAAAAATGCTCTACAGGTATTTACAGGTTCTGGTCCATATCTCCTTGAACGTCTCGTTTCTTAATCTCAGTGCGCGTCCTACCTTTTTCATCTCATCATAAAAGTCTCTTCTCTTTCTTCTCCTCCCCACTCGACTCATACCCTCTATCACGGCCTTCAGCATCCATTTGCCCCTCATTAAGGCGGCTTTACACGGTACATTTTACTGTACAAACGAATGTATCATAGAATGTACAAGAAACCGAATGGAATTAGAGCAGGTTCTATTTCCCGTTAAGTCATTCTGACAATCATACAATTTGCCGCTTTACACGGTACCATTTCCTTCATGAAGGAATTTGTGCATTCGTTTGTACAGTAAAATGTACCGTGTAAAGCTGCCTTTACCTCGTGCAACCACCCACTCTACCTTCTCCTAATTTCCTCAGTGATTTTTCTCTCCTCACCGTTAATCCTTGGCACTTCCTGGTCCGTCTTCTTCTCCATCCAGCGTGCGGAGTGCCTAAAAATCTACAAGAGTTCATACTAACTGAAGGCAGATAATCACTTAAAGACGCAAGCGATCGTCGAAATTAACCAGGACCTCACAATCGAATTTTCGCAAGTTTAGGAAAAATTCCCAAGATGACGATTGGTTTTTCTGTTTTTTTTCGTTCAACCATTAAGGTATAGAGAGGGGAACTGCGTCATCAAACTGTAGCCTGACAACACGAATAACAACCATTTTGCTAATCACAGCTCTTTCCTTACTTTCCTATGGATAGCATGGCTGAGTGGACGAATTAGCGGATGTAAAGCAAGAATATCCACCATCTGTTTGAAATTTACGGCAACTAACTCATCAAACATACATTGGTCACTTAGTTCTATGGGTTGTAATTGGTTTAGCCCTAGTATTCTGCGGGAAAGCGGATTATATTTTATTCAAATAAATAAACAAAAAGGCAAGGCACTAATCATTTTTTCTTTTACGTTGATGAGCTATAAACACAGCGTGTAGTTTGCATGTTTTATCAACTATCTATGATAATTTATCATATTGTCACTGCAATAGGTTCTTGGTTATCATAAAAAAACCTGTTTTGAAGGATTTTCAAACGCGCGAAAGAATTGAGTGAAGAAGAATTATTTAGATATTTTCATTTAATTACTTATCATTTATGTCATATAAAACTATGTATATCATTGCACCGATAATAATGCAATATTAAATTTATATGTCATACAGCTGGTGAAATTAAAACGTTTAGTTAGAATATGGTCTCTATTATGACTGGGGAACTATCTCGCTCGGACTGCCTTAAAGCTAGATTATCAACCGTCTGTTTGAAATTTAATGCAAGTAATTCATCAAGCATACATTGATCACTTAGTGCTATGCGTTGTAATTGGTTTAGCCCTAGTTTTCAGCGGGAAAGCGGATTATATTTTTTTCAAATAAATAAACAGAAAGGCAAGGAGAATGTGCATTAACGAAGTAAGTGAATGCTGATTTCTAGTATGTTATTGATGGAAAAATAGTAAATTTGCAATATTATTGCGTTAGTCCGCAAGTTCTATGAGAAAATGAGGTGCAACGAAGATGGCGGACTGGTTTCACCTTCTAGCGTTGGCCAGCATAGCTGGTGCCCTCTTCATATACCTCAATGGTCAAAACAAATACTAAATTCCAACTATTTTTCGAATGCTTTTAAAAGTCCTTCTTCCACTGATGAAACGCGTTAGCTAATGAACATTGGCTATTGGCACAGAAATGCCAGTCATTCCACAAAATAAATATATGACAGACACTTTCCTATAGCTGAAGACGCCAACTTAAGCGCCAATTCTATGGAACTCATCAAACATATATCGGTTACATGTTGCATTGGATTCTACTCAATATTAGATTTTACCCCAGCTTTCAGCGAGAATGCGGATATTTTTTGTAAAATGAATAAACAATTAATTCAAGAAAAATGCACCTTAGAGAAGTAAGGGCATGATGATTTTTAGTAAGTTATTGATGGAAAACATAGTAAAATTAGTGCGTTAGAACGGAAACGCTATAGGAAAATGAGGGTCAACGAAGATGGCGGACTGGCTGCATCTTCTTGCATTGGCCAGCACAGCAAGTGGCCTCTCCATATATCCCAATGGTCTAAACGAACCAGCTTTAGTTTTTACTGTGACATAATAGCTATTCAATTCATCTAACATTATTTGAGTTTAATAATCATGGAGGTTGAATGCATAAGTATTGCTACTTGTATGCGTGTTCCATCGAATTTTACCTACAATGCAGACCATCACGCCAATCAACTTCGATGTAAGCAAAGTCATAGAACTACTTTATTGCCGCAAGGTCGAAAAAACTGGCTGTCTTTGAATAACTTCCTCCATAGTGCCCTACCCTGTCATACCTTCTCAAAGCTCCTGATAATCTTCCTTTATAGAATTTTATCCACTTCATTCACGCCTGATTATTGCGGTCTACCCCTTACTCTCTTACTATTCACTCTTCTATCATATAACTTTTTTGCGTGTTTCAACCCTCTGCCATTCTCTCGATGTGCCCAAACCAACGAAGTACACTCCTCTCATACTTGTCCATTACTGTAACACCCAACCAACATTCTTGCATGACTCAACTCATTTCGTACCCTCGACATCCTACTTTTCTCGCGAAAACTTCGTTTACTTTCGTTCGAAAACTTTCTCTACGTTTCGCTGCTTCGTCGCTGTTTAAGATACCGCAAATATGTTGTGCTAGGAGAAGAGGTGGAGAATATAGTGCTAGGAGTAGAGATGGGCAAATCACCGTAATTTTCCGGAATGTTGTTGCAATCAATAGTCTTCTTTGCAAAAGATAATCTTCTGTGAGTTTTTAAAAAGTTTTTTCGTCAATTAGTAAAGTTATTCAAGTGCGCTGACGCTTTGGATTTTTTAAGAATCCTTCCTCCGGGCATGAAATGTTGTTTATAGAATCATGAAAATTTCTTCTACCGACACTTGTATAAACCTGAAAAATACAACAATCATACCAATAGCAAACTCAATCAACAAATAGTGCCAAAGCAAACCCTTTAAATATTTTTATTATTTGATAATATTATTTGACTATAAGAGGGTTCAATAGGAAAGCTAATAGCAATAGCAAGGAGTTAGAGACATTTAAACCATTGTTTTTGCTACGTTAATGCATTGTAAATAAAGAAAATTCAAAAACAAACACGGCAGCCCACACGAAATTCGGCGTTATTTTTTTGCATGATAAATATTCGTTCAAACCATTGAAAATGATATCCCCCACAAGTAAAAATATCCCACCGATGAGTTAGACGTGCCTTTATTAATTATTAAGATTGTAGTGAATGTATGTAGACTAAACTTAAAATTATATGTTAATAATATATCGGTATGCGAACTATCTGAGACGGACGTGAATATTACCGAGAATTACGGTAATTTTCAGAAGGTGCGGTATATTACGCAAAATACCGCGGTGAATTTCGAAAGTTACCGCGGTAATTTTCAAAATGGCCCATCCACAGCTAGGAGATGGTTCCGCTGCATCAGCTGGACAGCAATGATTAGGTCCGGCGACCGGGGGAAGAAATCTAAAAAGCTCGCTGTCTACTCGCCAGACGAGCCAAGTCGAGTCTCGTAGCTGCTCGCTCTCCACGCCGGCTTTCCTGCAGTGTGTCGGAGGTCTGTTTATGCGAATGGAGTATATTCTAAGACAGCGGTCCGCATGGTATGGGAGGGTAGGGGGAAGTGCTGCTGTGAGCGAGATATAAGAGAGGAGAGGAACGGGTGGGATGGGATGGAAGTGGCGGAAGGAGGGGCGGCCAATGAGGGGGGGAGGAGACGGGAGGGGGAGGCGAGAGAGGAAGGAGAGCGTGGGGCATAAAGTCCGTTTTCACATCACACAAGAGCGGCGGCGGTCTGGGAGGCGAGGGGGGGGGGGGGGGGGGGCGGGAGATCGGAAAGTGGGTCAGGAGAGCTTCGACCTAAAGGAACGTTCAACGCCCTCAAGAGAGCAGGAGGAAGGGGCAGGGGGGGTGGAGGGAGGACAAATGAGAGGGTGGGTGGGTGGGACACCCTTTCCTCCCCCCTCCACCCACCCTGTCGCCTCCACTGTCCCCTTACTGCTATGCGATTCCGCGGGGGGTTGACGACGGGAAGACTAGGTCTACCGGCGGGATGGACAAGCCCCGAGTCCACGGAATGGAGCCTTCCCTCGGCGAGAGACAGACGAGGGGGCGGCCCTATTCGCCTAGCAGTCGGAAAGTGAGAGGTCGGAAATACGTCCACTTTTCCGAAAACATACCACTCTTCGCTAAGCAATCGTGTGTTGACAAATCGGCGAAGCTTCACTTTTCCGGTAAAATTCGCCGAGTCACTGTTTTTATTTTACGCTCTCCGGCAGTAATTTTTTTTCCGATAACGACGGCCGTGTGAATTCCGTGACGCTCACAACGGTGGCACTCCGTACTTCATCGATGATTGTAAGTTCAATGCTTGAAATTGGATGTGGTCACATGCCCGGAAAGATCCGCCAAGCCACGATTTCACCGCGTGCTTTCCTACGCTCTATTCCGGCGTCTATGAATCCGAGACCCATGGTGTACGCAACGTCTTTGCCACGCTCATCGTTCATGATCTCTTTCGTCACCGCAGAAAATGGACGAAATCCGTGGACCGGCT
Source organism: Ceriagrion tenellum (assembly GCA_963169105.1). Classification (NCBI taxonomy): domain Eukaryota; kingdom Metazoa; phylum Arthropoda; class Insecta; order Odonata; family Coenagrionidae; genus Ceriagrion; species Ceriagrion tenellum. The sequence continues at coordinate 91,720,581 of OY720634.1, forward strand.
CAAGAAGCGTTTCTCTGATCAATCTGCGGAACAGCCCAGATCGATATGCAATCCACTGCAAGGGATACAGATGGTGGTCTACACATCCATTCACAGAATCATTTGGGAGTATAATATCGGATGCACTTTACTTTCCAGGAAGGATCCGTGCAGTTACTGTTTCGCTTTGTTTTTTTTTTCGGACTACGGGAGTTGAAATTGGGGAAACGTCACTCTCCCAGAAAGATCCGCTACGTTACTGTTCTTATACGCATTTCACGACCGGAGAATCTCAAGACCCATAAAAGTATAAAACTGGAACATTTCATACTTATTCACTCTGCATTCTTCTTTTTATCTTTTCCTTCAATGAGGCCAGAGGACGATTATGTAACTCTCGGAGAACCGGCTCCCGAAATGTTTTGTGAATACCACTTCCGCACATCCGATGCCGAGCCGTCGGGATCGAGGAAGGCGGAAGTTATAAAGTTATAAAGCTAATGGCCTCCAGCCCAACACCCTCACTCCACAGGACGCCGAGAGTGATAAGATTCCAAATGCACGTATTTCTAGTCGGTTCGAATGAAAAGCCGCGGGACATTACCTAAAAAAATCATGAATCATGTGGTAGCGATCTCAGAGATCCTTCAGGGGGCGTAACCAAACGATTCGCCCGGATCGCAATCGAGCGTAGCGGGTGATATATTGCTCACGGGATCGAGTTTTTAGTCCACCTTTGGAGTTGCTCGGAGAATTCATCCTCCAACCTAAATTTTTCTGGATAAAAATAAAAGAAACACAGCGGCAGGCACGCCGATTACGAGCTCAAAATCCAATCGAGTTCGCGAGGGATGAACCAACTGCAATCATTTGCATACAAAGGAAAGGGAACAGTGAATGAAAGTGTGGCGAGTAAATTCTCACCATTCGCACGAAGGAAAAAATTTCGCGAGTTCTTCAGCTGGGTCTCGATGGCTACGAATATAACCGCGGGATTCCGTATGATCGTTGGGGATTAACGCTTCAGGGTTGATCTGCAGTTTACATTAACCATTAAGAGTTTTACATAGCTGTCGTCCATAGGCGAAAGTGGAGAAAAAACACAGGGGAATGGTGAGATGGTGAGCAGAACGAGGAAGCGCAGTCATCGGCGCTCAACGCTCTCTCGCCGCAAAATTATACAACCGTCTCCCTCACGAGGCCCAGCGGCTTTTGAGTGAACTACGAGAGACGCACGGCGTGTTCCTGTGATGGCCATTATAGAGAGCGGGAAATATCAAACGTGAAATAAATGCTATCCCGTTTCAAAAGATCAGCTAACTACGTAAAGTGGTACATAATTGAATTAATGCTATAGGAAGTATGCCTATTGACTATTTAAGCATTGTGTTTTACTATATCTGTCTCTGATTATGTACCGTAGAGATGAAACCCTGGTCGTAAGAGCGTAATAAATCTTTGAGGAAAACTAAGTTATTCATCATATCATTATGGCACATCGTTGTTTAAGTGGGCTGATATATGAAAGAAGGATGGTTTGCTCAATTGAAAATAAGACTTTTTAAAATTGGTAACAATGGTTGTGCTACATTAAACTAAATTCAGTTATTCTTTGGGTTGGGTTCGTATTACTTTTTATTTGAGTTCATTTTACTTTAAACCATGATAAATGACTGTTGTCATGTCTATTAAGATGAGATTTATAAAATGGTTTCATCCTTAAATTCAATATAAACACAAGCTCATAAGATGAATAGAGAATATCATGTTATATTACACACATTTCAAGAAAAGAGGTAAACAAGTGCTCTGTTGCCTAAAAGCCAACGGCTTGCATGGAGATGGCAATTTAGTATACATTTTAAGTGGAGAATTAATGTCTTACGTATGTATTTGATATATTTCACTGTAGGAGCACGAAAATTGTATACTGCAAGAAAAATGTACCTACACGTACATTCATACATAATATTGTACTCATATACATCGTATTACTTTTTATTTGAGTTCATTTTACTTTAAACCGTGATAAATGACTGTTGTCGCGTCTATTAAGATGAGATTTATAAAATGGTTTCATCTTTAAATTCAATATAAAAACGTGAATATGCTAATGAGAATGGCAACCCGAGCTTGGCTCTAAATCCTCTCAAGAGTATCAGAGTTTGATAAAAAAATGAAAATTTTGATTTAAAAATGTTTGTGATCGTATTTCACATTTTATCTTTTATACCACCTCAGAAAATAGATACTTGTGATATAATGAAAAATGATTCTCCTTTATAATGCAATAATAAAAATAAATAATGACTGCATATGACTGCCTCTCGGGTGGCTGATTTCGTCGGTAAAAATGCTTCAGACGGAACTCCGTAAAATAATTTTCACTCTTTCTTCTAGATGTGAATATAACATCACTCAATCACCTACATAACTCGTTTGTAGATTCGCTGCGCCAGCAGCTACTCATAGCCTTCGCAGGTACAATTTCATCACCTTGGACTTCAATTAAACGCAGTGTCAGGCGACGGTAAAAACGTTCAATGAAATGGGAGTTTGCGCTTAAAATGAATTTTTTTCATTTCGCTAGCTAAAGCGTTTTTCTCTGTCTGCAATCAGCCACTCCACGTGGAGGCTCTCTCACAGGAAAAAATTGGAGACATTTCAGTCAAATATTCCTTACAAGGTCGTTCCTTTATTTGAATTTTTGTTTGAGCACCAGTAGGAACTTAAAGATGATCAATTAAGTCAGAATTCATGACCTTCAGAATTGGAGTTTTTTGGAATTTCATCAATGGAAGTCATCAATCCGATGATTGAATCGCAAGAAGTTCCCCTATCCATTCTATTTTAAGCCCACTGTTTTATTTCTTTCTTATCCCCCATTTTGATACCCTTTCTCATTTTCTTCGCGTATATTCCATCAAGAATAAGAATAAAGGATACTTACTCATCTCATAATTTTTAGAATTCCAAACTTTCATCATTGATAACCTGACCTAAATCCATGTTTTATGTACCTATAAATGGTGATGCCTTTTGTAATAATGAAATACATTGAAATTGGTGAGTTAGGGAATAAAATTGTGTAAAATCACCGTGTAAGCTTCGTCTTTTTCATGAGCAAACTCTAATAAGTGGCGCCAACCACAGCTGATCCTATTCAAATTTGTCTACCTTATTGGAGGTTGATTCTACCGTTTCTCGTGATTTCGGCCGCGTCGTCTTGATGACAGTATTCCGCCGGCTGATCTGCAGGCTTCCTAAAGTCCCAGTGACTAGTGAAGTGAAATATAGTCCTCATCATCATGGAACGACGCGGCGGAAATCACGAAAAACGGAAGAATCAACCTTCATCCAAGCCCCGCGGAAGCTTTAATCATAGCTGTCTACCTTCTTCTTTAATTTGACATCCGTAATTGTTTTCAGGAGACTGTTTTGTCACAGAATATGCGATAAGTTTGTTTCATCTATTTCGCAGTTTTCATTGAAAATCTTTTCTCCCGAATTCTTAGAAAGGCTTCTTCGTGAGCGATCGGCAACATTCATTTGAACTTTATCATTGTTCGAATATATTTTTTTGCTCCCAACCTCTTTTGATCGGCAGTTTTTAAACTCCAAACTTAACTGGTACATGATAGTATGCTCAACTCTAGTTCTCTGTTCACTAATCTGTATTTGTTACTTGTTGACCAGAAGGATTAGTTATAGACAATTGTTCATCCTCTCAGCCTTCCAAAAGTGAACATTCAAACCCTATATCCTGAGTTAAAGTAATTTGACCCCATGAGCAGTAAAAACGTTCAATTACGTCCTCGTGCCTCGTGGCCATCCAGAGTATGGTTGTACATGAACGTCTTTCGAATTTTCGCAGGAGCAGTAAAAGCGTACGTTCACACCTCCCATTCAGATGCACTGTAACATGTTGTTCCATCTCATTTCTGGTGGCTGGTGAGCCCAAAATTCACTATAAAGTGTCTCTGAAGAGTCCTGCCACCTATTCCATTATTCTACTTACTAAGTTTAGTCTCAAGTATGTGCATATCACATGTAGTTGATTCCATTGACGGAAGTTATTGCATTCAAAGATGGTTTTAGTCCTGTTCTAAGTAAATATTTTTGTTCTCATACCACAATATTTAGCATCGTACTCAGTAAAACTGTTGTATTTATTTTGTTTTGCTTGTGTAATGTATGACCTTCTTATTTTCATTCATTGTTCATCAAACAAAATTGAGTCCAAGGTAATACAATTGTAATTGGAAATAATTTCATTAAAAACAACTCACTCGTGGGGTCAGGGCAGACAAAAAAACATATTACTGAAAGGGTTAAAAGCAAGAACCCTACACCGAAAAAAATGAACCCAACACCGATTGTTCGCGGTTTTCACTTGGGTAAGTATTGGGCCATAAACTATTTCTCTTCCAAAATTCAACTTTCTAGATTACCTGGGAGTCGGTAAAACAGGCGTTTATGACAGACTCAAGTAATGTAGATATATATAGTCATATATTGATGAGGCAATGAATCGGCAAATGTCTCTCAACAATAGGTTTAGGAATGTAATTAGTGCTTGGAAGTTTACTTACGTCGCCTCTTCGTGCAAAGCAACCATGGATTAAATCGTATTCGGTAAAAAAAAAGATTCGATTTTATCTTTTTCACTGGCAAGAGTCGGAGAACTGCTTCGCCGCGGAGACTAGAGCTTTGCGCAATTTCGCCGCTTCGAATCGGAAAACAGAGGGTCAACGACCGCCTTGCGGAGGGATTTCTCCGAGGGGTCGTTCAACGCAAAAGAAGTAGCGAGGAAGCGTTTATCTGACTGTTGTCAACATGGCGTTTCTCGCTATTCAGAATAATCATTCCCGGGTAAGTTGTTTTCAGTTGCAACGATGGCTTTTGCTTAGCGGATCCACCTCTCCTTGAGCGAGTATGGAGTAATTTTATCCGGGCAGTATGTCTTGAGAGCAGCACTTAGAGGAAGTCCCCTTAACGACTCTGGGACTCAAAACAAAGAACAAATCCCGCACTTTATCCCTTTTAAGATATGACGAATGAAAACTTCTGCTCTCGCCCAACGAGCCGCGGACGGGGTAGCAGCAATGTCTCGGACATGCCTAAACTATCGCTAAGTAAAAATAAGTGGACAAAAAAAGTAGTATGAGACGTGATGCTGTGAAATTTCAACATAATGAAGACAAAAATAGGAATTTTTCTGGTGAAATAAATTTAATTTAACCTAGATATCGGCGTACTATATCATCATGTGAAAAAGTAAAAGAGATCTGTATCATCGGATGAAAAAGTAAAAGAGAGATGCTAATTCGCCTTGGTTTGACCACAGTTTGAATACGCCGCGAGTATTTGGTTGCGAGTAAACTATCGCTAAGTAAAAATAAGTCGACCAAAAAAGTAGTATGAGACGTGATGCTGTGAAATTTCAACATAATGAAGACAAAAATAGGAATTTTTCTGGTGAAATAAATTTTATTCAACCTAGATATCGGCGTACTATATCATCATGTGAAAAAGTAAAAGAGATCTGTATCATCGGATGAAAAAGTAAAAGAGAGATGCTAATTCGCCTTGGTTTGACCACACTTTGAATACGCCGCGAGTATTTGGGACCCTGACCATAAAGATTTAACCAAAAAAAAATTAATAGAATACAAAGAAAAGCTGCACGCGCGCTGGAAAGTGTCTCCAGGTAGCACGTTGTACCTATTTTGACCCATTTTAGCTAGCCAGGATTCTAAACATTCTGGTTACTATAATAAGTCCACACAATTTTATTTAAAAACGCACAATCGGTTTCGGTGACTAATGTACCTTCGCTGACTTCAGGTATTGTAATATATCTCAATATTTGACGCTGAGATAAATACTGGACCTGATGATTACACTGTCATAGAAACCGTCCATACGTTTTAAATATGAATGTGTGGACTTTAACGAGAAGCCGATTTATTTTTATTCCATATTATGCAGTAGTTCCACCGATTTACGCCTGGTAACGTTCGATTCAACGTTTTAGTTTATTTTCTTTTCCAAAAACGTACTCAAAAAGTTCTGATATAACACTAACGTTTTTCCTATTATGGTCCTCTTCATTTTTATTCTATTTCAATGAAAACGTTCCACTTCTGGAACTAACTTGTTCATCGAAAATTCTTGTCGCGCATAATTGAAACACTTTCTGCCAACAAAAGAGTTTTTTACCCGTGGCTGGAATGAAAATGAGCGTAATAGCGAAAACGCTGTAACTTTCCATAAATGGATTGATGACGGCACTTGCCAGTTTTTGATGCATCTGATCTACATTCAGCCTAAAGCCCTACGCGATAAAATCAAGGAATTGCGCTGAAAAAATATTTAGTACCGAAATAACTGAATTACTGAAAATAACAAGTACGCTAGAATCTAAGTATTTAGCCCTACAGATGATAAATATTTATTAAATTTCACAAGATTTTTTATAAGATAACCAGTTTCATCGACACATGGTTATCATCTGAAATCACCTGATGATGTCCACTATTGGGTCGTCTAATTACAATGTCAGTGAAATCTTACTAATTTTATCTTTAGTAGACGGTGAGATTTCGTGAAGCTGTTGGATTATCAATTGGTGAAAATCACGGTATAAAACTAGGTTAAAGTTTCATTTCGCTTAATTTCCCAGGTTTCAAGCAGCATGAGCGAAGCAAACAGGATTTTTAATCCCGTCAGCGCCAGAAAGTTATCTCAAGTTCGTTCACGCCTCAATGGACGTCGTTGAATTATCTATGTTGGATTATCAATTGATGAAAATAATGTTTAAAAACGGGGTTAAAGTTTCAATTAGATTTATTTCCCAGGTTTCAAGCGGCATGAACGAAGCAAACAGGATTTTTAATCCCGTCATCGCCAGAAAGTGATCTCACGTTCGTTCACGCCTCAATGGACGTTGTTGAATTATCTATGTTAGATTATCAATTGGTGAAACTAATGTTAAAAAATGGGGTTAAAGTTTCATTTCGGTTAATTTCCCAGGTTTCAAGCAGCATGAACGAAGCAATCAGGGTTTTAAGTTCCCACTAATGGTCTCAAGTTCGTCCACGCCTCGATGGACGTTGTTGGATTATCAGTTTTTGAAAATAATGTTAAAAAACGGAGTGAAAGTTTCATTTTGGTTTATTTACCAGGTTTCAAGCAGCATGAAGGAAACAGTCAGGGTTGTAAGTTCCGACGGTGACAGAAAGTGGTCTCAAGTTCGTCCACGCTTCCTCCGCGCTGAAATGCTTTTACCGTCTTGCGCTGCACTTTTGACTTCCATATTCTTCGCGTGGGAGGAGGGTCTCAGACACCTTTGTTGCGCACTCTTCGCCCGTATTGCTCACCATGATGAAATGTTTCCATCTCCCGAGTGAGAGTGAGGATTTTCGTCGAGCAAGCGAAATTTCCGTCCTTCCAAGAGAACTTCGTGTCAAGCCTACGCCAACATGACCGCCAAGGTACTCCGGTGCAGTGCTAACGAGCGGAGGAATGCTAACCTGTACATGGCAGCTACAATCAGACGAGCGAGCTTCATGAACTACTAGTCCATAGCTCGATATGTGTAAACGCGCCGCATTTAGTAAGTTCGTTAAATGTCGACAAGTTTAATTGATTCGGCGTTTTCTAGGCTTGCCACCAGCAGTCCTTTCGTATGGCCTGTGGTGGCACGCGTGCCGTAAGTTGCCGGCCGATATCCTGGTAGTTCGTTTGGTAGCAAAATGAGATCATTTTCTCAACTTTACGCAGAAAATTACAGTTTTTCAACGTGTTAGTTATTAGATATGTTCATCGCTATTTTCAAGAATTTACTGTAAATGAGTAACCATAATTTTCGGATGATTGAATTTAAGAGAGCTTTGAAAGAGATACTTGTGTGCGGCTATCATCGCGGCGTGATTGCATAAAATATTAGACGTATAGAAAAAATCCATGTAGAACCTTAAAAGTACACAAAAAAGTTAATGCATGTAAACTGAGGTTAGATATCATAAATGTATATTGCAAGGAATTAAAATTAAGAAATAAATTCATATGTGAAGCAAAAATAATCTTTTACCTCGTAAAACATTCACAACTCTGTTCTAATGAAAAGAAATATCTTGATTGTTTTTATGAAACTAGGTACCAAATTAAAATTAATTTTTACATATTCTGGTTATTATTTAGATATACTCAGTCCAACTTAGAGACCAAAACTTCTAAGTTATTTTTTACCCTAGGCTTGCTGCGTAACTTTTTTCTGTGGCTCCCTCCCATGAAAGGATCATATAACAGGGTAGTTTTTATTACCACGCTTCATAAAGGACATTCGCAAAATCTATCAAATGTACAAATACCGCAAAAGAAATTGAGGTGAGTTTGACAGTGATACATTTCAAGAGGCTATCATCGCGACGTGAGTGCATCAAAAATTAGACTTACAGAAAAAATGGATTTAGAACCGTAAACGTGTATACAAAAAATCAAGTAAATGCATTTATACTTAATGAAGTTATATACAATAAACATATTTTAAGGAATTAAAATTAAGAAATAAAGTGATATGAAGAGGCAAAAATATTTAAACTCGTAAAACATTCGACGTACAGAAAAAATGGATATAGAACCCTAAACGTACACAAAAAACAAGTAAATGCATGTATAAGGAAGTTATGTATCATAAATATCTCTGAAGGAATAAACCTTAGTTAAGTAAATAATATCATCAATAGTGTACTAACTACAACTTAAATGAAAACTGGGATGACGTCGGCTTTTCCGAGTTATAATCCACTCACCTCATTGGCTTGATGCTTGCTGGATACCCATTACCCTTTGAAGGCGGAATCAGAGTATCACATTTTAGTTCGATCATATCTACGAAGTGCGCATAGATATATAGGTTGGGGACGATAGCCTTGATTATGAGAGGATATTAATCAAAAGATAGGAGGAAATTCAACAGAGCGTGTCTATCATGAAGCAAATAGAGTCATGATAGCTTAGTATCTACCGAAAGGGACGAGGGTTTGCTAAGGACGACTTCCACTCCTCAAAATGTAATCTCTCAATGGCTCGCATATGGGTATTTATATTCCTTCAGTCGCCACAAATGCACGCATTCCTGGTTTTAGCTACGCTGGTTTGGCAAGGAGCACCCAGCTTCAACGCAGTCCCCTCACGATCATCTACCACTGTTTTAACTCGTAACCACAGACATGCGGTCTCACAGACCACTTGCATTTTAAACTTAGCTTTTTTTCCATCTCTGCCTCACTTGTAATTTCATCAACATTTAATGCCTTCAAATTAGATAGTATTTAAGAGAACTGTCACCGAAAATGATGCATACTGCGACTGTTTATTGAGTTAACAAGGTTTAATATTTTCTGTTGACTATCAGACCGCATATCTGTGACTGCGTAAGTATATTTATCCCATTCCATAAACATACCAAAAATTATTAAATATTTCCGCTGATATTTTTTATTGGAACTTCGTATTTGTCAAAAAGTAAGATATTTAATGAATGTTTTCTGTAATCATAATATTTCGTACAAATGTGTATGTACGTACAAGTGGGTAAGCTTCAAGGCATATTTTGAAAAATACCATTGCATCGCTATTTCATACGAATTTGGCAGTGCAGAAAAAGTGAGCCTAATTGAAGCAAATGTATCGAGTAAATTAAGGAAATGTATTTATTCAACGAAGTATTTGGAAATATAGACGAGCATTCAGACCCTCATTTAGTAGGTGTGAATGTTGATGAACTGACGACGGCGGACAATTTGGGACGCCAGAGGGTAATGAGGGATCAATAATTAAGAACTCAACTATTGTCCGCAGTTTTGCAGCGTGTTTTATGCATGAAATCCGTTTTTTTGGGGGGTCTGACTTTGTGGAGTCTTAAAATCCCCTTGGATAATGGAAATAGAATTAATTATTCCACAAAACCTTTGCTAAAGCAGATTGAAACCCAGTTCGTATTTTTTTATATTTTAGTGAAGTCTTTGTGAAATACTAACCTTGTTTTAGTTATAAAAATAAGTTTTATCCATTTATTGAACCGCATCTGGCGTTACGTGGTGGAACAGCATTTCAATAATTAAATTAAACACCAGGAGTTGTGTTGTCCGCTTATATTTAATGTATAAAGATAAACTACACATATTTCAACAAACGTTAGGGCGCACTCAACGCACGTTTGGGCGTCTTCATCAGGTATGCCCCGTATCAGGTATACGTATGTACCGACACCAGGTATAAACCAACATCAGGTATAACTGACGCTGCGGTGAAAAAAATGTAGTGTATATTTATACATTAAATATTAAGTGGACTGTATAACTCCTGCTGTTTAATTTAATTAGTTTACCATACTTGGATTTGGTCTTCGTGGGCGAACCCACCCGAGGGTACCCTCTGCCTGCGCTGGGTGATTCACTAATCATTTGCTTGAAAATGCCAGCTTTTGAGGAATTTCTTGGTCGTCGTGACCTCATCACAGTTACCGCCCGTTGCGGTGGAGGAGTTCAAGAAGACAAACGGGACCGCGGAGCGTCAACCTATGGAACCCGATTCAGTTCAGGTGTGAAACGATCCGAACATCCAAAACAGGCGGCTCCCCTAATTGAGCTAACGTCGACACTTCGGACAGTCGGAACTGGCACGAGGCGGAGGGAATCCATCTGTTTTCGACGGCTTTCCATACCGCTGTTGTAACCCTGTGACGAAACGATGAAGGATTTCAGGCTTCCCTGGCGAATTATTCAGGTGAATTATTCAAGATACTCCGACGACATCCAATTCTTCGTTATCGTCATCATTGGTCGTTCAATTCTAAGATTGGTTAACTGCAGACCTCCAACCTTCCCTATCTAATGCTAGTTCTCTTACCTCCTGGTATGTCTTCCTATGTACTTTCCTATTTATTTAGTCCATGAACTTATTCCTGGGATGTTTCCCTCTATTTTGACTTAAATCATGCTCTTTACAAACCCACTATGATTGAGGGTGGATCTAATCTAACTGGTATTCCTTTTCTGTATGGTTTTCTATATTTATTTATTTATTTATCTGCACTACCCCGAATACAGCACAAGGGGCCAATTTACGTCGGGTGAATAACATTAACAACGCACGAGACACAAACACCCATGTCCTGGGCAGAAACATTTTCTACCCAGACGGGATTCGAACCCGCGACCCTCGGGTTAGCAGTCGAGGACTTTACCCCGCCGCCACCGGGGCCGACAATGGTACAAGGTCCTTTCCACTCATACTCTTCTGTACACTTCATCATTTCTAATTTTTTCCATCCATTTTATCTTCAGCATCCTCCTCCAGCACCAGGTTTCGAAGACTTCTAGTCTTTTCTGGTCAGCTTTTCCAATGGTCCATACCTCTGATCCATAGGGTGCCACGCTCCACACGAATGTGTTCACGTACTGTTTCCTGGTTTGTAGTCCTATCTTCTTTGAGCAGAGCAGTTGTCTTTTTCACATGAACGCCTTCTTAGCTTGGACTATTCTCCTCTTGGTGTCCGCTGCACTTCTTCCTCCCCAAGTGATCGCACTGCCGAGATAGGTGAGGGAATCTACTTCCTCTAATTTCTCTCCTCTCAGGAGGACTTCTGCCTTCAGATTCTCTCCTCCGTATACTAGGATTTACTTCTTAACAGCATTAATATTTAAATTTAAGGTGGTTGGAGCGCGAATCGTGAAGTCGTTGAGCGCACATTTTAATTACTTTTTCAGTATGCCGGAAAAAAATTCCTGAACCACACGTCGCACAAGTCTAATAATTTATACTTTGGAAATAACCATTCGTTTTGAAATATAAATGAGTCAAGGATTATATTTTTAAAATTTTGCCTCAAAGCATTGTGATGACTTAGGTTTACGGTGCGGAATTCGAAATTTAAGCAAAAACCGAATATCAATATGTGTTTTCTATTCGGCATGATGCCTTTTATATTTAATAGGAACCATTATAATAATATGAAAGGTAATTTTCACGTTTCGGAGAAAATCTATACATATGTCACTGAGTCATTTCGAAATATATGTCAAGTACCATGATGCTACGTGTTAAAATAAAATTAAATTTAGAAGAGACCAAATCGGTGACATGCAATTTTTTTCGATTACATCTATGCAAACATATGCGACACAACAATGAAGAAACTAGGTTTTGCTAAGCGTGTAATTGGAAGGTCCTCGGATGAAAAAGTCAAAGAGAGATGGTACTTGGCTCTGGTTAGGGCAATTCTTGAATGCGCTGGGAGCATTTGGGACCCTGTTCATAAAGATTGAACCAACAAAATAATAAAATACAAAGAAAAGGTGCACGCTTCGATAAAAACTGCTACGAGTAAACATATACTGTTTCAAAACTTTTGGAGGGATTAAGGTGGGAGACTCGGAGACTACACGCTAGGCTTAATTGCATGAGAAATTCAGAACTGGTGTGTTTCAGAGCGACGCAGAGAATATTATCATGACGCCTCACTACATCTCTAGGTCTGACAGAAGCGACAAAATAAGAGAGATAAATTGCCGAACAGATAGGTAGAAAAACTCGTTCTTTCCACTCACAATAAGTGACTACAATAAAAACTGAGCTCCACTAAATACACTTCCATAATACACGTCACCATTTCACCTTCCAAAACATTATCCCTTTCATCTTGACACGACTGGTGTCCTCACACCCCTGCCATACACCCACGCGGTGGCTCGCAGGGTAGTATGTAGATGTATGCATATTACTAAGAGCCCGCGTGTGAAATGTTTCGCACAAATTTGTGCATTAATGCTTATAAATTCAATCACTTTAACATGCTTAAATCATTTCGCGCTCAAATCATATCAAGATAGCACTCAAACGAGTCGTAGGATCACTCTTCCGAAGTCAAGCAGACCCCTGCGATGCTTTACTTCAGTGACTGATCGGGAACCGATGGGTCCATCATGGCACGCCCCTTCCCCAATGTCTTCGTGGTGGTCGACGTTGCGATTGGTGGCTTTCTCATCATCCTCAAGGCTGTAGATGCCAGTATTCCGTCTTATCCGTTTTTTTTTAGGATCTTCCCTTAAACGTTGACCACGAACTCAAAAGATCAAAGGTTAAGGAGGGAGTTTAAAAACCTGAAATTGTAGAACACTGACATTTAGAGCTCCCAAGATGATAGGAACGTCTCGTATTGGAACGTTGACTATAGAATTGATCCCGGTGGGAAGCCTGTGAAGGATTCAAACGGGTTGAAATGCTTTAGACAGACAGTTCCGACTCATAGGGTGCTGATACTGGCTGTTCGATCGGTAGCTAGGGAAGGCGACCGACAAATGAGGTAGTTTACTCCAATCAAGAATAGATGTTTAAGAAGGTATCTGGGGAAATTAAGGGGTAAGGGTAAGTAAATCGTCTGGGGAAAGTAGGGGGCGTGGGAAAAAAAAGAGGCACTCCGGGAGTGCCGACAGAAGTGAAAACTTGAAATAACGTGAGCATTTTTGAATGTAGGGAATAATTTCTAATGAAGTGTTTTATTAATCAGTAGAAAGTAGTTTCATGTATATAATAAATTAAATATTCATTTATTGCGCTATTGTACACAATTATTTTACATAAAAATTGTACACTTCAGAATAATCAACTTTCATCCATTATTTCAACAACTCTTTCATCATCACCGCCATCACCATCGGCAATATCTAAAACTGATACAATAGGCTTATGGTAACTAAAGTAAGAAACGAATAATTTTGATTCGAATTTGCTTAAATGTCTTGTAAATACTGCATCAACAGTAGTTTTATATTTCGTTGTGCCAAGATTGCGATCATTAGACATCGTTAAACCAAACTCACTATTTAAAAATTCAATCAATGGTAGATTTTTAACGTCCGCAAAGTTTATGTTGAAATCTCCACTCAAAATCATTGGCAAATCATCAAATCTTTTCCCAATTTTTTGTTCAAGCAATGCAGATGCATCATGAGAATAAATGAATAAATTTTCATACAAGAAGTCTCGTATCGCCCTCAATGACTTGTGTATATACAGTGTATATACAGAATATACAATTATACATATATTTAGCAGCAGTGACGGTGACGGTGACGCGAGTCCAATGGCTTTTACCCATCCACAAAAGTGTATATACAGAATATACAATTACACATATATTTAGTAGCGGTGATGGTGACGGTGATGCGAGTCCAATGGTTTGTACCAATCCACAAGTACTGTGTATATAGCGAGTATACTGTGTATATACAGAATATACATAATTATACATATATGTAGTAGCGGTGACGGTGACGGTGACGCGAGTCCAATGTCTTTTACCCATCTACAAAAGTGCTCAACGCGACATAAGAAGTTTTCACTTCAAAATTTGAGAAACCCGCTGAGGTGTTTGACCGCTCACAAAACGACGCTCAGCAGGGGGTCCACAGTTAGGCGATGAACATGACAGAAGGACGACTGCTGAAGGGCTTCCTGCAATAGCATCCAAGTAGGAATCGCGATTGCCCTAAACTTTTGCCTCGATCGTACTCGAACCGAGGTCCTAGAAACAGGAAGCCAATATTCTATAGCTAGCAGACGATCCCGAAAAAATAAAACACTCCTTCCCTGAACCTTGATGGTATTCTATATTGAACTATTTGGGATAGCAAATTAAAGTGTTAAGAACACTTTTGAAGATTCCATGAAAAGTGAGCTGAATTACAAAAAAATATTTTTCAAATGTATTAATATTATTCATAGTTTCACTGTCTAACATTTTGAAATTCAGTATCCACAGAAATATGAGTTGAAAATAGTTTCAATTTAATAAAAATTATTGACTCTGAAGTTGACAGTTGGTCTTTCTAAGCCTGCTAGGTAATTTGTTGGCCTACTACTTAGTTGCGTGTATTGTTATAGTACGAATTAACAGCTGGTTGCTGGTTGTTAATAGTTGGTGTGTACTGACTAAACAGAACATTTAAAAATATTGGAGGTGAAAGCTATGATCTACTCAAGTTCTGTATTTATGAATGAAATCATGCAGGAAATGATATTTAAGTGTCCCACATAGGTAAAAATATTCATTTTCTGTCCAGAATTATTTGTAGCTAATGTTTGATATGTAATCAAACCTAGTAATGCATATAAGTAACATGAGTATTATGAGTTATGCTTCTTTTGACCACGAAGATACCATGATTGACATCAATAGCTATGAGATTTTTACAATTCCTTTTTGTCCCACCCGTGACAAAGTTTAGCATTGTTTCTCATATCTCATTATAACCTTAAAGTATACCTTCATGTAATATTTTTTCTAGGTTATACTCAAGATGCGTTAACACATGTATGCAGGAAAATATTTTGCTTATATTTTTCACAGTCTACTTACAACCTCGTGTCTGTGACTTACAACCTCGTGTTGCAAGTGCTTTTCCCTTCAGCTCGCTGAAGAGGGCCACCTTGTGGCCGAAATACGCGTATCCGACGCTCACCCTCGTTTGTCTTTGTGTTTATATTTTGACCACGCTCTTTTTGAGCGATTTCTCCCAGGAGTTGGGCCCGTCTGTGTGTGTGAGTGAGTGATTTGAGTGCTTGTGAGTGTGATTGTGGTAATGACCAGGCATCCTTTGTAGGGTCCCATTAGCCCTATGAAGGATCTCAGGTTATAACCCAGGCATCCTTATCAGGGTCCCATTAGCCCTCGAAAAGGATCCCAACTGGGTTGAGTGTGCGTGTGTGTCTGTGGTGGTCACTGGCGAGGAGGTAACATTCCCGTGAACCATCACAGGAGGGTATTCTGGTAGAGAGGCTGTGGTTGGTCCCTGCTGTGGAATCCCCTTTTCCCGCAAACCAACACAGTAAGTGTTGTGTGGTTGCATGTTTGACGAGTGGTGCCATTTTTACGGCTATAGGAGACTATTTTAATTTTACTATTTTGAGAGGCCGTAGAGCTCAATCTCCTTTGATTTAACTATGCTGAGCATAATATGTATTTGTCAGTTGGATCAGAACCAAAGGAAGATAATGAGTTTATCAATATAATTTATCTTTAAATAACATTTGAAATAATGAAGATCCGTTCTTTAGAGTAACTAAAAGCAGGATCCAACTGTCGACAATCGAACCACGACAATCGAAAGGCCCTTTTTAAATTTTCACTTATCTTTTTTCTCTTCGAAACATTCTTATCAAGCGTCGTATTCTCTGCTATTTCTCCACCATCTGAACTCAAACAATTTTACTTCGGTTCGCTCCAGATCTTCAATATTATTCCTGTTTCAATTTCGAAATAATTACATAATAGCTCGCTTTTGAACACTTACGGATACTCAGATATATGAACGAATGCATTTACACATATTAAATTAAAGAATACAAAGAGGGGAACAATAACGATCTGATGGTTGTGTTGCGTTTTAGCGATACTCGAGTTCAAAAGTTTCATGGATTAGAATATTTACATCACATCTCTGCAACCGATCAAATAAAGCCTGAATTCCGCAAAATCTAACCAGGTGACATCTATAGTTTCGAGAATTTAAGGTTTAAAGGCTGTCTTCCACCTTTGGACGGTGAAAAATATTTCCTCTTCTCAATTCCCAGAATATGATTTGTAGAAGGTGAGATACAGGAAAATGTGATCGACTGAGTAATGCTGGTGATTCAGTCTTTCGATTCGTGTGAGGTGGAGGCTATATGTAAAACAATACTTCATTTGGGCTCTCCGGTAAACTAATGACGTTATGAGGTGGGTAATGAGATGTTTACGCCTCTCAACTTACTCAATTCTTGCTTTCTCAAGTGAATAACCCCTCGGAAGACAGTTAATTAGGTGGATGACTGACGCAATCTGCATCAATATCGTTTTGAGCCACCGCGCTTCAAAGGCGAGAAGACTAAACTTGGCTGACTGAATGTCTTAGTTTTCACGGGAGCAACAACAGCTCGGCGCATTTAGATTAGAACGGCCCATGTACACAGTTTACTCATTTATTTAATTATCTTATCAATCGTGCAAGGATCTTAACTTTTCTGTAATAATAGTATGGAATCTTACCTATTGAGTTTTAGATCATTGGATAGCCAAGCTAATAGCATTATCCGAGCCTAGTAGGTCTTCTCCAACGTTTCCTTCACAGTAATGCCATGAGATTCTACAGAAATTAATCCACTGAATTAAGCTTATGCTTTGTAATTTTTTCGCCCATCGTGTCATCAAGGATATATTTTTCCCTAACCCCTCCTGCTAGGCATTCTCCCACTGAGTATGCCGTTATATTATGAGACAACCTTCCTTCACTTCTGGTGACCTTTTCGAATTTCTCCTACGGACCTCCTTTCCTCTCCTTTACGTTGAATATTTCCCAATATGTTTCTATTTCCACCCAGGTCCATCCTATTTAATCCTACACGCATAAATTAGGCTCCAGGTCAGCTCAATTCTCTGCTGTGAGAATTTCCTTGAACCATCGAACGCTTTTCTTGATGTCAAGGTTTTAATTGATACTTTTAAATGCTCGGCTTTCTGGATTCCCTATCCACGTAGCAATGTCTTTTTATGACGACAATTTCTCCAGCCAATATGTTGGTGTCTTCAGATCAGTAATTCATGAACGTAACATTCATGTTACACCTTTTCATAGAAGCTTCCTGGGTCAAATTTTCTGATCTAAAGTGAAATAATTTATCTAAAAAAATATCATATGGACCGCGAGATGTGTAAAATGTCGATCGATGTTAATGAATTATGTGTTTTTTCGATCACCAATTATTTCTGAATATATATTTAATGAGGTTGGACTGAGTAAAATACATATATACAAAAAAATAGAGTAATGTATGTCTTATGCTCCCAAGTTTTAGGTCGAGGGCCTATTTCTCAGATCTACAATTTTACAAGTTACAAGTCTACGTCACAAGGCGGATATGCAACTCTGATTAGCGAAACTGAAGAGTTGTAACTAGTCAAAAAAATGGCGGTCATAATCAAGGTCATATATAACCATTATGATGATACTTACGGTATATTTCGAGGCTGTAACTTGAAATGTTCCTTATCCAGAAGTTAGAGCCTCGTTTTTGGGTAAATACAAATGATTGAAAATATGCTGAAACATATTTTAATTTCTTAAATTACCTTAAAAGATTCCAAGCGAGCACGATTTTTCGGATAAACCTAACATCTGAAGATAAAATCGTTTATTTCGCTGCATTTCTTATATGATGTGCGCGAAATGGCTGTTAAAAGTTTCATGACAGAAACTTTCATTCGATGCGTTGGGCAAGAAATCATTTCCCGGAAACAACTGAGATTGCCACTCCTTGAGTGTAGCAAGGCTTCTCTTCTTAGAATTCCGGGGATAACTCTGCATTACACTCGAAGTGCAAACATCTCGTCATGCTGCGATTAAATGCTTCACAGCTAATACAATTTCGAGTGAAATGCCGAGTACAATATGCGACCAGAATAATCGAGGGCAGAGGTGCGATCAGAGGTCTTTGTACCACTCGTTCTCTCGTTGTCCTGATTAGTTTAATGAGTACGACGTTCGGGGAAATCGTTCATAATTCCCTGAACTTGAATTCCTGAACCTTGTTACTCAAAATCACTATTTCCTCATGGTAGAGTGAGACCAAAGACCTTTGACTGCGAACAGGAAGCATTGATGTTAAAATCGCAAATTGCATGATGATGGCGAAAATGAACACGACAGCGGAATAGTTACTCCTCAGACTCGAGTTTAATTTAATCTCTACCCAGATCCTTTTCCTTACCCAGGGAAATATTTTCGGGAGTTTTATTTACTTAAAGCAATAAGTATTACATAGAAATAAATCCAGCCATTTTCTACGAAACCAAGTTTTGCATTTAGGTTTATTCGTTAATAAGCACCGTTTAGTACACCTATATCCACAAAATACCGTGCAAGCCACCACTAGGGTGTGTGGCACGGAGTGATTCCACACCAGGCATGCAACACTCATCACAGCTGAAATCAGAACCCCGCACGTTCGCCCGGATGCCAGGAGCAGGCCAAAAGCAGTTAGGATGATTATACGCGGTCAGTCCATAAGCTAGGATAGTGTTACGTAAACAGACGTGCTACCATGAAGTATACTATTTACAGCTACTTGTTAGATACTCTTGCTGATTAGTATTATTAATGCGACTGATGAATAGTACTGCACGGTACATACAAAATCATGCAAGAGCTATATCTTGCCGAATATTTCATCCTTAGTTAGGTTATCAGGGTTGGTAGCTAATAATGATGATCAAGCATTTTGCACTAGAGGCAAAACCTAGTATACCCAGTGAGGGTTAAAGTTTCCCAGAACTGATCTATCGCAACTATTATGGTCCCTTTTTGTACGTGGAAAAAATGACATTTTAAATCTATTGGTTCTACAGTCCTTTTCCTTGCTTTTATGCCTGTGATCATTTTTACCATAATAGTTTGGCTCCTTCAGAATATGTTGAACGTCCGGGAAAAATTACAGCACAATTATTACTTGAACGAATGCATTTTAGAAACATATTTAGCGCAAAATTTCACTGTATTTACACCTTGAATTCCACCGCTGTTTTTACGAAATCGTTCAGGAAAACTTTTACAACGCGTAACACCGCGAGATTAGCCCGGGGCTTCGTATAGCCATGCGGAAACGCTGCCTATTCTGACAATTCCATTCTGTCTTTAACGTTCGATGCGGTGGCTTCCGTTTTTAAATTTAGCACAGGCGGAATTGAGGAGGACGGGAGGGTCGCCCTTGAAAAATCTCCGCGGAGGTCTATCCTCCACTTGCGTTTCCCTGCATGATCTGAAATCGACCCCCCTTATTTGTACCTACATGTTTTATTTACTCCATGTTTTGTATGTTCCTTGCATCACTCTTGCATCACGTTTACATAGTTGTATTGTAGATTAATTTAGTAGTTTCTCTAGCAATTGGATCATACCAATAGTTTGGTGCATGCTGATGGAAGTGAATATCTGCACGGTAGTGCATGTAGGTGATAAGTCAAACTTTTGGTGTCTTCCAGGGTAATATGTAGATATTGCTGTATTTTGTCTGATAGTATAAAGTAGTTGGTGATCGTTTGATTTAGTTCGCAAAGAGTAAATTCATGAACAGAGCTAGAGCTGCCATTGTGTAAGAGAAAATTAACCAGTGTGTGCAAATAGCATTAACGGTAATTGTACAATACACACTGTTGTATGAAGGTAGCTTAAGTAATGTTTACATTCTCAAAGCTATTTAGGGCATGTAACAGTCACGTAAATTTCATGTTTTTAACGCGCCAAATTTACCTTTGAGTGTGATGTTCACGAATACCTATATCTGGTTTTCTCAATATTGCCAAGTTGTCGGAATAAGAGATGTCTCTTTTAAATATCTCTATCGAAGATTTTACGTTGTGGAAACGCTCCATTATTGGGGAATACGAAAACGCAGACATCCCATACATTTTATATTCCAAAGGGAATTAGATCAAGATTTCAAAGCTGTCATCGTCAAGGTCACTTAGCTTCCAATTTCACTGCTCCTTACCAAGGAAAACAACAGTTATCTTCCGCTCGACCCCATGGTCAGATACTTAAAAAAATAAAACTACGTGTAAAGCATCACGTTCATTCCTTCATTGCTTTTTCTCTTAGTTCCCGCGCAGGCCGCATTTGGACGCCAAAGAATTGTCGCCGTAATTGTTTTCGCCTCTGTACATACATATTTCAACGGCCATTAATGGCAAATACTTCAAATTCTGTAAATTCCAACTCGATCGACTGTCATTTCACTTACGGTTCGGTCGACTCCGGGATGACACCTTTTCCGGTAGAGGTCGCACCGACGACTTCGACCCGGCCATCACCGTCCTCCAGCCCGGTGAACCTCCCGCGTCGCAGGGTCAGTCCGTGTCGCCGCATGAAGCCGCTGAGCCACCCGCGGCTCACTTTGAACTGGGTGACGTCGACGCCGCGTCTCCTGGCGATCTCGCGAGCCTTGGACAGCATCATGTCGTTGGTGACCCCGCCGCAGTTCCTCATCCGCCTCACGTAAACCAGAAGCTCTTGCTCGATCTCGGGGTAGCGTCCCGTTTTTGGTCCCCGGAACGCCTTTGCGGACATCCTGGCCCGTCCCAGGGCATCCTTCTGCTTGCTCCAGTAGCGCACGTTGAATTCGGCGATGCAAAACTCTCGCCCGGCCGCACGGATGCCGTGCTCCTCCGCGTAGGCTATCACCTTTAATTTGAAAGCGGCCGTGTAAGCCGAGTATTTACCCATGCGGAGCTGTATTTTCCGTGGTTCCAGATATTGGTTCGTGCCCTTATTAAGATTGTTTGATTGGGGAAATCATGACGAAGTCGATTGAGAAGTGTGCAGGAAGCTACATGAACGTAACTGGCCTGTTCAGAAGACAGATTAGCTCAAAGGCTGGGGTACTGGCTTCACATGTAGAGGGTCCGGGTTCGATTCAGAGCTGCGGTGGCTATTTTTTCCCTGTGCAATGAGAGGACCCTTTCAAGTGAGTACCGTTCTCTGATCGTCGGATGGGATGTTCAACTTTGTTCCCCTTGGCGTACTTCATTGGCAGCTCATGTCGGCGAGGGATCCCTCGAATCTCTTGCACCCAATCTTGAAAGAACATCCTAATCTGTGGCGTCACTGTTGCACCAAATAGTCTTGAGTAATCCTCTTGCCAGCTTCACACGCTGAGGGCCCGGGTTCGGGTCCTGATGGTGAAGAAGTTTGTCACCAGGTGTCCAATGCCTAATTGCTGAATTGCAGAAGTCAGAGGAGAACTTCAAGTACAGCACCTCCGTGTCGGATAGGAGGCTAAAACGCCATTCACTCGGCGAATTTTAATGAGAGCTGGCTGATATCGGCGCCGGGTTTCGCTGATTTATTCCACATCTTTACTATGATACCATTCCCCCGTCGCGAAGGGCAAATCCGCGCGGAACGCGCTTCAATTGTCTGGAGGAAGACGCCCCCGTCTGTGGCAATGCGATCACATGAGCCACCAGGAAGGAACTGGTGGAGGGAAGT
Organism: Ceriagrion tenellum; assembly: GCA_963169105.1. Lineage (NCBI taxonomy): Eukaryota > Metazoa > Arthropoda > Insecta > Odonata > Coenagrionidae > Ceriagrion > Ceriagrion tenellum. Next base: position 91,742,648 of record OY720634.1, read on the forward strand.
TGATTCGTCGCGATAGCGTTGGAGATTTCGAGCGCGTGGTAGAGTTTGGTTTGACGGTAAGAATAAGGAGTTAATAGCCCATCTCACCGGGCCGACAGAGATTTATCTTCGATTCTTTGCCGAATTTCCGTCCTGTACTCTTCTTACGGCGTAATTTTTCGCGCACCACTCGCGGTTTAACTTATCGATCTGGGTCTTTCCTCACGGGAGCACGACCGTGTGGAGCGGTGACGACGTCAGAAACGTTTCGTCGTGGGGGAATAATGGCGATTTTCCAGGAATAGATATGGCGCCGGGTTCCGAGAAGGAAAAAGGCCGCGGCTATCCCGGGGAACCGGAGCTGGAGGCGGTCGTCAAAGAAAAAAGTCACCACCAAAGAAGGCTGCGTGAATTACTCGAGGGCGCGAGGATTATGCCGGTAAACAACGTCTGCGTTTTTTTTCCCGGGCACTGCGGCGAGAAGTGCGCATGCGTCGGCAATATGTCGGGGTGACTCCTCTTTTCAGGTGAGAGACAAAAAGAGAAACGAGAATAGAGGGGGAATGCTTTGTAGCGGAAATGGATTCCGAAAATTGAGGGGGCGGCGGACGATTTCAAACAGCATCGGCTGAATCCGTTGGATTCGCGACCGCCTTCTGCGGGAAGTGGGGACTTTTTTGGCCAATAAAATTGGTGCCTGTAGTCATTCCCTTTACTGTGTGAATCGTCTTTACACTGGTTTTTCATGCTCGGTCGACTCAGTTTTCTTATTGGTAACATATTTCGACGTTGAGGTACCCCACGGAGGTAGGAGTGGACGCTACTTGTCCCACTGGAAAGATGTTCCTCGCCTGCGGCTATCAAAACATTGCATCTACATGTACGTCTACGAAATAATGTGCAAGCTTCCACTAGGGTGTATGGCATTAAATAAACATGTTTTTGTTAAGCGTAAGGGCGGTCCTCGGATGAAAAAGTAAAAAAGAGATGCTACTTCTCACTGGTTAGGCTACACCTCGAATACGCCGCGAACATTTGAGACCCTGGTCATAAAGATTAACCAAAAACATTAATAAAATACAAAGAAAAGCAGCACTCTTTGTTAAAAATTGCTACGAGCGGTCATATAGTGTTTCTGAGCTTTTATAGGGATTAAAGAGGAAACCGCTAGAGACTCGGAGAGTACACGCTAGGCTTAGTTTGCTTGAGAAATTCAGAACTGGTGTGTTTCAGAACAGTACAGAGAATGTTATAATGATGCCTCACTACATCTCTAGGTCTGACAGAAGAGATAAAATAGGAGAGATATATTGTTGAACAGATAGGTGGAAAAGTCGTTCTTTCCGCACACAATAAACAACCACCATATTAACTGAGCTCCTCTAAATACACTCCCAAAATTCAAGTCACCATTTCTCCTACCAAAACCTTACATCTTGGCACAGCTGGTGACCTAACACCCCCTGCCACACGCCCATACGGCGGCTCGCAGGGTAGCATGTATATGGATGCACGGGGTGATTCCACACCGGACTAGAAAAACTCATCCCAGTTCTAATCAGAACCACACACCTTCCCCCGGCCGCTAGGCGCGGCCTGAAGGCAGGATATCAATGGGTGGTCAGACCAGAAACTAGAAGAGTGCTACGCAGACTAACTTACTACCACGCAGTACACTATAGTTAAGATACAACCACTGATTCATATTATTAATGCGACTGATAAATAGTAATACAGGTACTGAATCATACGGAAGCGAAATCATGCGGGAAATTTCAGGCGGAGTGAGTTTTGAATTAAGTGGTAAGATATTTAGCGCAAGTATAAAATCTGCTTTACCCAATTGGGGTCATATTTTCATAGAAATGATCTATCGCAGCCATTATGGTCCTTTATTGTACGTGGAACGTACGTAGTGCACGTGAGATGCTAAAAGCTATCGGTTCTGCAGTTTATTTCCTTAATCTTATTCCTGAGATCGTTTTTACCATTATCGTTTGGCTATAGCAAAATATGGTGAACGTGCGGCAAAAAATAGTCTCCATCAAGTTTTCGTAAATGATTTAATCTATATCTTTCCTTTCGATCGGATAGAGGTTTTCACCCAAATTCCCTCAAAAATTCAGTGACACAATGTTTATTGGAACAATTTTTAACAAACCTTGCTTCTCTCAGCTGCATTCGATCTATATCTGAAACAAGTTCTTCGTCGTAAGGGTCCCATATGCTAGCGGCGTACTTCAAGGTGTCTCGCGAGAGAGAAATAGCATCACTCCTTTACTTTCTGGTCACATTTTCCTAGTGTTCTTTTAATAAATCCCAATTTACGATTGCCTGTCCATTCTCTGCAGCTACAGTCCAAGCTTCACTGCTTGTAAGAATGCTTTCCGATATATGTTAAAGTTCCTCGTTACCTTCAGGCATGTCTATTTTGGTAGTGCACATTTCTTTACGCTTTAAGCCGAGAAGTCATTTTGAGCGTATTTTAGAGATATGTGACAGTTTAGTGTTATTGGAATTGAATCAAATCTGCTGACGCTCCTTTCCCTTCGAATTGTGGATGAAACCGTGGTCAGTGACAGAAATAATATGTTGGAAAAATTACGACTGCTTCCCTTCTCGCCAAAGCATTCATCAAACTAAGTCTGAAACGATAACTACATAAAATTGTGTTCCAAAAACAAGAACGAAGAAAAAAATTCGCGCGGTAGCCATGATGTTAGGAATATTTTTTGTGAGATAGTTGGATTTTGTTTTCGAGCCCCTACCCTATAAAATACGTATCAAGCTCATCCGATTTCCCTAATAATGCCGCACGGCGACGAAACCTGGGCCGTAGAAATAAAAATCTCGTGTGGACATTACAAAGTATTTCAATCTCTAATCATGAAGTTATTCCACAAAGTTACGCCTGAAACCATCACTCTCATGAATTCAGGGAGATAGAAACTATTGCAATAGCAAATTATTAAATTTAGGTCGATGTCAAATTTCAAGATGGTTAATTTCTATACGTTGTGAACGCGTCAAAGTTGCGAATCACTTTATTATACTATTTAAAATGTAATGAAAAATCATGTATTTTCACCAGCCTTTGTCTTCCTACATTTAAAACTGATGGAAACTTCAAAACAGAAATTCCTCAGGGTTAGGAACTAATATTCTACTAATTTATTAATATTGATCGGGGTAATTAACTAGTTAAGACAGAAAGGAAATGGTTCCAGGCTTGACTTTGTGGAAGTAATTCATAGTAACTTAAATAAAACTTCGTATACTCCACTATAGGTTTAATAACACGACCCGGGTTTCGACACTTCGTGTCATCTTCAGGTCTTCTTCGTCATCTTTGAAAAGGTGAAGTGACTCCTCACCATATACCCAAGCCAGACCTCCCGCAGTGAACATTGTAGCAGCATTTCCCAAAACACAAACCATCCCCCAGCTAACGAACAAGTGCTCCCCTTCCACTCTCCCATATTCTCCAACCCCCTAAAAACCCGGATAACTCAAGTGAACTGATGAACTTTGTTGACTTTGCAAATGTGATCATAGCTCCTCACCATATACCCAAGCCATACCCCCCACAGTGTAAATTGTAGTTGACTTTCCCAAAACACAAACTATGATTTTTTTCCCCTCTCCACCCCCTAACCCTTTCCCACCTCCAAACATTACCCCTCTCCCCCACGCCCGCCTCCCACATTCCCTCACCCCCCTTCTCCCAGATTTCTTCCCCTCCCCTTCCACGAACCTGTATAATAGGGTGACAGATGTTGTATTTTCACCTGAAGATGACACGAAGTGTCGAAACCCGGGTCGTGTTATTAAACCTAAAGTGGAGTATACAAAGTTCTATTTAAGTTACTATTTAAGGCAGGTTCAAAAGTAAGAGAGTTAAAAATCCTATAGATTTTCTCAGTGAAAGGCTCCTATCTCGTTGCACATTGTCTTTCTTCATCCAAGCAAATGCCTTGCCTCATCCCCGCTAAAATTGGAAACTAAGTGAAAATTATTATTTTCATTATTAGTTATAGCCAAGAACATTATTAGGTATTGTTGAAGTATTAAATTAATTATCAAAATGCTGATTTAAATTAAGAAAAAATAAACAATTGAGTTTTCAAGGAGGGCATGTTTGTTTACACAAAACTTGGAATTCTAACTTAAAACAGACAACAAGATTTGTTAGTGATATAAATTAAAACTCTGTTTATATTAATCTATCTGTGATCGATTTGATTTGATTTTCGTTTATTTCAACTGGGTTAGATGTGGCGTGGAAAAATCCCTCTTCCTCTAGCCCAGTGCTCTCATATACAGAGTTTCAGCATTTTTCATAATGACATATATGGAATCAGTGTTTTGAATGTATAACAGAGTATGTTCTATTTTTTTCAATGGTCCATTTTATCACTTGACAATGAAAGCACTTCACAAGAGGCACTCTGCTGCACCATGAAATCCCAAATCATCGATGGCTCTGTCCACATTCCACTGCAGTGTCCAGAGATTGAGAATGAACCCATAACTCATGGAATGGAATGAAAATTATTAGCATTTTCAACTTAAAAATCATATCATACGAGGTTCGTTCAATAAGTCCTTAGGGAAAGATAGAAAAATAATTTATTTTGGGTAATTTTTTTTTAATTTTTCAACGTAACCTCCCTTTGACTCTATATACTTTTCCAAGCGTTCCTCCAACTTTTTTAAGCCGTCCAAAAAGTAGGATTTTGGACTTCCTCAAAATAGGCATCTATTTGGGCGATGACCTCCTCTGTCGACGTGAACCGTTTTCCGCCGAGCCATTTTTTCGGGTCTGGAGATAATAAAAAGTCATTGAGGGCCAAATCCGGTGAGTACGGTGGATGTTGTAATAATTCGAACTTCAATTCCACAATTTTGGACATCGAAACTGCGCGGGTGTGCACCCGTGCATTGTCTTGATGAAGGAGGATCTTTTTCAAATGAGGACGTTTATTCTTGATTTCTTCAATCATCCGGTGTAATAACGACGTATAATACACCCCAGTTATTATTTTTCCTTTTACCAAGTAATTGGTGTTAATGAATCCGCGTGCATCCCAAAAAAACGTGGTCATCACCTTACCGGTTAATTTCACCGTTTTCGCCTTCTTTGGACCCCGTTCGCCTACAAAAACCCATTGTTTTGATTATTCCTTTGTTTCTGGAGTGTAGTATTGTATCCATGTTTCATCTACAGTTATGTATCGACGCAGAAACTCTTCAGGGTTGCGACGGAAAAGCGCCAAAATAGCCTCAGAGTCGACCACACATTGCGTTTATTCTCCTCTGAGAGAAAACGCGCCACCAATCCTGCCGAGATTTTTTTCATACCCAATTTTTCGCGCAAAATGGAAAACACTGCACAATACGATATGCCTGTGGCCTCAACTATTTTGTGCACTTTGATTCGTTGATCAGTCAAAACCATATCGTGGATTTTACCAATAATTTCGGGAGTAGTCACTCCCACTGAACGTTCTGAACGATGCTCATCTTTTGTGGATGTACGGCTACGTTTGAAATCATTCGCCCAATTTTAGACAGACGCAAATACAAAAGCAGATGTGCCATAACCTTTGCCCATCACTGAATTGATCTCTTTCGGCGTTAAGCCTATTAAATATAAATTTATCACCGCTTGAAACTCACTTTTTTCCATTTTTATAAGTAAGCAAGAGTTCTTTGCTTCTATCGACAATTAAAATAAAACCATGGTGATGTATGTAACTGAGACTTTAACAGCTAACTAGTGAGTAATGGTGTTTACTAAAAAGAAACCATTTTCGATACTCTTAGCACCCTCGTAATCCCCTCGTAATACCAAGTGCTTCAACATGAAGTTAGAAACCCTCATGTTCTTCAATAAAATCATAAAAGACAATCGTTTTAGCTTAAAAAGACCTTGGGGCTGGCTGTTCGTGGCATTTAGTATTGAAATGTACTAGCTACGTTTCCAACTATATCGTATTATAAAAGGTCTAATAAATGATATATTTTTCATACATTATGAGAGTATTGAGTAAAACAATGCATAGAAAAAAAATAGTATTTAACAGTTAAAATTTTTTAATGACGTTAACCATGGGACAGCCAAAATAAATTATAAAATTAAATATGAGTTGATTTAATTAGTTAAATTAATAAAACTCAATTGTTATAACTAAGAAAGTTATTATTATTATTAGTTTCTGTGATTCAATCAGAATTTGAAATCACGAAACATTCTGAAATTATTCTAGGATATTCCTTTTCGGAAAATATTTCATACACCCGCGTGATTTTATTCAGAGGGAGATGAATCACGATTGCTTGTGTTTTTGACAGCAAACTTTGTTACAAATCATTTCGTTTCGTTTTGAGAGGAAACGCGGCTATTTTGCTTCTTAATCTCGTTGATCATGGTGGTTGTTTCCACAACCAATTACATTGAGTATCGGAGATATTCAATATTCATGTTTCATCCACAGTTATGTATCGACTAACTATGTTAACAAAAAAATTAATAAAATACAAAGATCGTCAAAAGTCGATTCCGATTCCAGATATATAAATGTTCAAATCAAATTTCATTTATCACATCATATTTGTCACAGTAATTTTGGATGTATGCTATCAATTGGTACTTTTTATCTACCTCAATATGCTGAGAATAAATTTGCTATTTGTAAATTAATATACTTTTTGAGCGACTTCATTGTCCTTCTTATTTTATTTCATCCAATACTTGAAATTAAGTAAGATAAAAACATCGGAAACTCAATCGTAGCTATCTCTTAAGTAACTGATGTAGGTATTATCAACGGATATTTACGGACAATGCCTCATCCTAACCTAAAGGGGAAACTAACAATAAGTGAAAAATATTTCTATCAGCAGTTATAACCAAGAAAGTTATTATTATTATTAGTTTCTGTCATTCAATCAGAGTTTGAAATCACGAAACATGAACCCAATTCGGGAACTATTCTAGAATATTCGTTTCCGAAAAAATATTTTTATAAACCCCGCCTGATTCCATTGTGAGGGAGATGAATAACGATGCTCACATCTCTTAAGTAACTGATTTAATATCAACGGACATTTATGGACAATGTCTCATCATAGCTAAAAGTGGAAACTAAAAGAAAAAAATATATTATTAGTACGGATGAGTCGAATCCAAATGTCGATTCTCGATTCCACCGATTCTCAGGATTAGAATCGGTATCGAGAATCGATCGCCAAAAGTCGATTCCGATTCCATCGATTCCAGATAAATAAATGTTCAAATCAAATTTCATTTATCACATCATATTTGTCACAGTAGTTTTGTATGTATGCTATAAATTGGTACTTTTTATCTACCTCAATATGCTGAGAATATATTTGCTATGTGTTAATAAATATACATTTTGAGCGACTTCATTGTCCTTCTTATTTTATTTCAGCCAATATTTGAAATTAAGTAATTGTGGTACGCTACTGGTGTATCAATATCCCACCTGTTATTAGTAATAAGAATCGATGGAATCGGAATCGAGAATCGGGAATCGATTTGAAAGAATCGGAATCAGAATCGAAAAAAAGTGGAATCGACTCATCCCTAATTATTAGTAATTATAACCGAGAAAGTTATAATTGTTATTAGTTTCTGCGATTCATTCAGAGTTTGAAATCACTAAACATGAACCCAATTCGGAAACTATTCTAGAATATTCGTTTCCGAAAAAATATTTTTATAAACCCTGCCTGATTCCATTGTGAGGGAGATGAATAACGATGCTCACATCTCTTAAGTAACTGATTTATTATCAACGGACATTTTCCCCGTACCTATCGGCCTATTTTCGGTCAAGGCTGTTGCCCGATGAAAATCGAGACACATAGATTACCAAAGCAAATAAACTGCGACGGTCTGTCGCCGAGAGAGAAATCATTTCACGGCTAGCAGTAGCCTTCAGCGGAGTTCCTTGAGCGAGGTTCAGCAGCCACGGCGCACCACTTGCAACGGCGGAATGCATTGAATGCGAGGCCTTCATAATATCAAGGGCGTCACAAGGATAGGCGACGATGGATGTTTAGCACGGGAACGTCTTCCCGAGGATGGATCGTCCCTTGAATCATTTGAATTCATTGGAATAGTCTCGCGAGATAAAGCGTCCTTCGAACTGGGACGAAGCGTCGTTGTCAGCACGCGAGATCTGATTTCCTTGAACAGTAAATCTTTGGTGGTGTGGCAGGAAATTCGCTCGCGTCCACGATTATGCGATAAGTGACGAAAGTGTCGAAAAATCGTGGCGAAGAAATAAGTTGACCCGTCTCGCGATGCGTGCATGTAAAATTTACGGACACATACAAATCATATGCCATACAGTGTTAAGAAACTAGGTTTTGTTAAGCGAATAATGGGAAGGTCCTCGGATAAAAAAGTTAAAGAGAGATGCTGCATCGCTCTTGTTAGGCCACACATCAAATACGCCATGATCATGAGGGATCATGAAGATTTAACCAAAAAAGTTAGTAAAATACAAAGTAAAGCTGCACGCTTCGTTAAAAACTGCTGCGAGCGAACATATGGTGTTACACTGCATTGAGGTGGGAGCCCCTAGAGACTCAGAGGCTATACGCTTAGATTAATTTGCTTGAAAAATTCAGAATTGATGTTTCAGAGCGAAACAGAGAATTCGTTGTCTCGGGCGTGACTTCATGGAATCGACTTAACATAATGAAAAGTAAAGAAAACTTTGTAATTCCACATAAATATTTAATGTACGACCTAGGTTTCGACGTGGCACGTCATCATCTGGATCACCAGATGATGACTTTGTAATTCCACATAAATATTTAATGTACGACCTAGGTTTCGACGTGGTACGTCATCATCTGGATCACCAGATGATGACGTGCCACGTCGAAACCTAGGTCGTACATTAAATATTTATGTGGAATTACAAAGTTTTCTTTACTTTTCATTAGATACAGAGAATATAATTATGACGCCTCACTACATCTCTAGGTCTGACGGATGCAATAAAATAAGAGAGATATATTGCTGAACAGATTGGTGAAAAACTCGTTCTTTTCGCGCACAATAAGCGACCATATTGAAAACAGAGTTCTACTAAATACACTCCCATAATACAGGTCACCATTTCACCTCCCAAAACCCTATCCCATATAGCTTTACACGGCTGGTATCCTAACACGACCTGCCACACGCCAATGCAGCGGCTCCTAGGGTAGTATGTAGATGTAGAAAGGTAAAACAGGAACACTGCAATTTTCATACTGTAAGTTGTGTCCACTAATGGTTTCATTGCAAATAAGCATCATTAGGTGAGTTTAGCAATTACTATATGTGGACCCCAGAAGTCAAGGGGTCTAAGTGACATTTAACAAAATAAGCTAGGTACAGGAATGGGATGTGAAAATATAAATCTTTTAGGTGGTAAATGGATCCAAGTGATTTTCTTGACAGGTGATGCTATCTAGGGTAATGCCTCTTACCTAATTAGTGGGTTGTACCAAACATTTTCAACTTTGACTTAAGTTTTCTCAAAACGACGATTTTGTTACTTAGACCCCTTGACTTCTTGGGTTGCGCTTTGTTTCGAAGAATAGCATGTTATTCTTCGAAACAAAAGAGCGGCGAGGGCTATTTCTGGCATATAGCGTTGAAGCTGATTCATTCAGAATAGCAGCCATAATGCCTGGACTGTGATAATGCTATATGGTTTTTGACGATTCATTAAGTTATTCATTGTTATTTGTATCTATACTTTATAATATTATGTAGCTATTGTAATATATTTTTTGTAACATATTTTGCAAAATCTTGGCTCCAAGTCATACTCTCTGCTACCTTTCTTACATCTTTTTACACTGCAAAGATTGCTCCTTTGCATTCTTTCATCATATTACCATCTCTCTAGTTAATTATTTTCTTTGTAATTCCTGATTGAAGTGCCCACCGTACTGAGCCAAATGACTGCACTGACTGTTTTCTCCACAGTCTGTGTAATCATATGGCTCTACCCGTGAAGGCACTTTTTCTTAGAATATTAAGATACATTACCGTAGGAACATTTGATTTTATGGAAGTACATACACTGATATTTTGCATAATTTATCTCTCTTATTGAAGAATCCAGAGCTCCTAGATATTTACTCATTTCAAAATCTAGTCATACTTAGGTAATGGAGTGGATTGTACAAGTGGAGTGGATATACAAGTGATGAGAGTAAGAAGGAATATTGGGAGGCAAGGGTGGTAGGGGCTAAGGAAGAATAAGAGTAGGGATACTAATGTTTGTGTAAGGGGCTCAGGCCTTCGGGTCATAATTTCCAGATTTTCCGACGACCAGAATGTGGCAGCTTTGAAGTCCATTTTATGAAATGAGATGAAAATATATTAGGGTTTCCGAGGTACTCTTACCCTAATTCTCACATGGGCTATTACGGAGATTGCTCGTGTAACTGCAGAAAGGCGTCAATTCGAAAAAGAAAGCATTCTCAAGCTTTAAATAAAACTGTTTATAGGTGACGAAAAGCCCTGGGAAGTAGAATAAAAAAATAATCAACATACGACCCACTTTATAAAGTTCATAGCGAATTACTGCCGTCAATTGAAGTCAAAATGCGGCAATTCAATGCAAATGGCGCTGCAGTCGGCTCCTATGACTGGGTAAATGTTGTCTTTAAAAATATATTCGTGGAATAATCAGAAAATTTTGTTCCTTGTTTTTGGTTTTCATTGAGAAACCCATTTCATCAGCGAAAGCAGAATTTTTTAAACTGAATAAATAAAAATTGTATATCTAAAAATTTGTCTTGACTCACATAGTCGAGCTAGAGCCACCTTAACAGTAGTACAGTCATGTGTTTGGGTTCACATGGCTTATTATATCCCACTCTTATTATCTTCCAAAAGTGGGTCAGTTTGGTAAATGCATTGTTTCTATTTCACTTTTCATTCCTGTCATGGAAGGATTTCACATCGTTAAGCCGATAATTAATAGCTGTAGCTCTCGCAAAAGTTTCTGGTCCAGATCAGCGCGGCAAGGAGGGAATGTAAACGTGTAGGGGGTTAATATTAAAGACGGAGGGGGAGAGAGGAAGGAAATGAGAGCGAGAGAGTGAGGCAGATGAACCTAACTACTGCGCAAAAAGGCACGAGGCTCCCAAATACAGCGCCAGGGTGTCAAATCACCCATCGCTATGATTTTACCGGGATCTTGAGGTCTCACTGTGAGACAAGTCGAAATGGGGCTTCAGGTTGTGGTGAATCATTCCATCTCTCGAAGTACTCGTGTTGGAATCAATTAGAAAGGTTTCCTGGCTTACCCTCTACACGAAACAACCTTCCTTTCGTTGAAGTATGAACATTTTGTTTTTTTCATCTGACTTATTTGATGGAACACAAACTGTTACGGCTTTTTTGCCATCATTACACAAAGTTGTGTTCTTATTTCAGCTATGGACATATTCCACCAAGTTATATCTTCACCAACAATTTTAACATTCTTTCCCCGCTTCGCATGATTCTTTAAGTTTCGCAGCCCACGTCTCAAAATCGCCAACTGCGCAGTACAAGGAAATTTTGGGAAGATCGAGTTATCATGTTTTATTTGTACTGCACTAACGAAAGTAAAAATCTTCGGTAGATGTGTCGCTGACGTAGAGCGGTTTTACGTAAATCCCAAGAGAGGTTGGAGATAGTGTCAGAGCCTCCGAATAGCACACCCTCCTCGTTCCTCCTGTCCTTAAATGTGGACATCCGGTTTAAGGATTCCTGAGAGCGTATCTATTTGTAGTCGAATATTGTCCTGGAGTACTCATCTTCAGACATATCTCCTTTTCAATTCCCCGCGAAGACAGCGCCACTCTCGGAGGAACGGAGCTTCTTAAATCCACTTTTGTTTTTCAAAAATCAACATGGCGACGAAAAAAAGTTATGAAAGTTGAGAAGGCCATATTTTGGGTAATTATCACTTAATTACGGTGAATTTTTACGCATGAACGACGGAAACTGTCATTTTTATTTTTCATTTACCCTATTCAGCTTGGGATTCGTAACTTACTTGTTATATTTCAATGAATTAGTGTATGCATATGTGACCCTCAGGTTTACCTTAAGGTTACTTGTTTTACTTATAATACTTGTTTTAGAGCTGTCTCCTGATGGAATTTTAGATCTGTTAGAGGAAAGTGATGTGGATTTTCTGGGAGGATTATTGAGTAGCGAGGAATACGGGGTTAACTGCAAGGAAGATATCGGTAAATACAGCAGGGTTGAAATTCGCCATGAAAAAAATCATTTGACTCGAGCGGGATTCGAACCCGGATCTCCCAATTGCACTGGCTAACACACCTGACCGGCAATTGGGAGATCCGGGTTCGAATCCCGCTCGAGTCGAATGATTTTTTTCATGGCGAATTTCAACCCTAGTGTATATGCACCCGTGCGAGTGACTTCGTACCACATCATTTGTTAAATGCAATGATTGAAAAAAATATCGGTAAATATTCAAGTAAGATTGATTTATCAAAAGTTTCTGCGTATGCATGACTCATTACACCCATATGTTTGTAAAACAATCGAGATAAACATATTATTTAGTCATGTAATTTTTAATTCTGAAGAGGATACTAATATGAGAAATTTAAAGTGGAAGAAAGTCTTTCGCCGATTGTGGGATTCGAGCGCAGATACGCTGAATCACCCCCTTTGGCTGTCAGTTTCACTGAGTCTTTAAAGGAACTTGTGTTACCGGGGGAATAACTTTAAAGGTAATTCGTAAGAGCTCTTTCAACCGGAGTTTATAACCTAATTTTAAAATCATTGAATTGATGCCGAAAGATGATTTCATGCAGCATATATAACATGAATGCTGAAGAGTAAGGCCGTTTTCGAACTTGGCAAACTGAGCAATCTTCCCTTGAAACCTAGAGCTCATTGGGCGGATATGACGTCAAATTCACGTGACCGCAGACACTATATTGTCTACATACACAGTGAAGAAACCGAGTTAATGAAAAAGCAATCTTTTTATGCTTCCTATGAATTTTATTTGGAATTCGGGGTGTGATGATATGGGCTTGTGTGGTAAATAGAAGTGAAGAATCTTTCAAATGGATACTATTTTATCCTTACTACGTGTACTTGTGTGATAATTTATTAATTTTTTGCGGAAAATTGATGTATTCGCTATATTTAAAGGCTTCTCAAATGTGAATATACTGATAAAATATTTGGTTGCTGATAGTTCTGTGAATGATTCCGTACATTGTACATGTTCCGTCCTTGTTTATTATGAAACCACAAACTCTGTTTCCCTTCTCTGGAAGGAAAAAAAATGCCCTCGTTGAAAGAATAATGGTCCGATGAAAGGTACTCTCAGGTAGCCATAATTTCATCGGTAGCATTAGTTACAGCTAACGAACATTATAGTTGCTAATAACATTGAACATTGGAGAGATTTTTACTGTATTCACCAAATAAGAGGGCTAATAAACCATTCGAGTTTATAATTTGTTTACAGCTTAATTATGTTAGCTACAACGCACGTATTTTATCAGTCAACAGTTGAAGATCATCGGTAGTTTGTTTGGAGTTTAACTTCATTATATTGTTACGTGTTTTTTCACATAGGCAAAAAACATTATAATCCTTTTTGTTCATTAAGACGTTGACTGGTGAAATATAGTGGGCGATATGTCGTTCACTTTAGCAGCCCCTAGCCATCGAAGCATAATCGTAATTCGTCATATTATGATATATATGAATTATTTTATTCATAAGCAATAAGATTTTAAAATAATAATCCCTTCTAAATCGTCGCATAAGGATGGGAAGCATTTTCAAGAAGTAATCGACTTCAATCACCCACCAAAATTATGAACACGGATGGCACGGATGGGTGTAGCCGTCCTCTCGGTTGAAATTTTGTGGTGTTTTCGCTATATCCATTGATTCCCGTATGATTCTAGGGAAATAGCGGGTTTTTTTCAATAATATGGTGAAGAGTCAATCAAAACTCAAGTCAAAGGGAATCAATAGAGATAGCGAAAACACCACAAAATTTTCACCGACACCCTCGCCACCTCTTGGAGACGGCTCTTCAACAGTACGGACCAATCACGACATACCTCTACCCGAAGGCGCGAAAACGGAATAACATAGAAGGATGGACCAATTCTGCCTTGACTTTAGCCGTGTCCCAATTCGTTATGCATTAGGGAGGATGCGGTTAGCTACCTAAATATTTAGAGGCATTTCGCTAGGGGAGCTTGATTTGGGACATCCTTCGCTAGTGTTGCCGTCTACCGAGCTGGAAACGAATGAAAAACATATGAGTAATTAATAAAGGGCTGAATGAAACAAATGAAACCTGAAATTGAGACATTTTTTGGCGCCTGTGGCTACCTTCGTATGCGTTGTGAGATTTGGAAAGTGAAATAACAATTTTTTCATCAATTTCGTTGTTTGGAGATTCGTTAGTTTTTAGTTTTCGGGGTATTTAAGTTTGTGTAGGTGTTCTGGGATTTGAATTCGTTTTTTTTTAAGTGTACTAAGTAGAATGTTTCTTTTGTAGTCGGGTGTTGGGTTGCGAAATATTAGAGAATTTTTTCACTTACAGACAAAATACTTGCCGGCCATGTTTGCCACTTTTCAACTACTTCCTTGTGTACGATTTTCCTTGTACGACGCATGCAGCGCTTTGCATGATGGGAAATTCAATATGGAGGCGGATTTAGGATAAACTCCATCTACCCTAAATTTCACCCCCGAGAAAGGCACCTAAATCCGCTCCCCCATGATACCTAACGAATTGGGACACACTTCAAGATGGCGTCCTCCCTAAATCTGCCGATTTTGCTGCCTAAATGGCGAATTGGGACACAGCTTTTGACTGCATCGACACTTCAGCGGACCTGAAGAAGCCAGCTGGAACGCTGGCGAAATATTGTCCATAAAAAATGGATAAACGCGGAGGAAGACCCGAAAGAAAATTCTCTTTATCAAAAAAAATCCGCGGAAGCCTTCATAGGAAAATGTGAAGGATACGTTTTCTCGTTTAGAATAAAATATGTACGTATGCCATCGAATTTAAGCGAAATATACATTTAGTGCCGTAAGGCTTCGTGTAAAAATAGCATTGAATTGCCAAGATACCAAATCGGTAGCATGCAACTTTTTTCGCTGATATCTCTACATATTACTAATGAGTACGCATATGAAAAGTTTTACGCAAATCTGTTCGTAAACGAGAATTGCTCCCGGCACCTTAACCAACATAGCACGACATTTCCTGGGTAAGGAGGAACAGTTTGACTACATTGGAAAGACTTTGGACTGTGTCGGGATGAGTGGTTGCAATTTAAGGTGAATCGCGGTGTATAACCCGACCAAGTCGGACATGGAGAAGTCGGAAATTAAGAAAAATGTAACCAGGTGTAAAAAATGAGTATAAACCTGGTTCTAAGGAAGTG
Organism: Ceriagrion tenellum; assembly: GCA_963169105.1. Classification (NCBI taxonomy): domain Eukaryota; kingdom Metazoa; phylum Arthropoda; class Insecta; order Odonata; family Coenagrionidae; genus Ceriagrion; species Ceriagrion tenellum. The sequence goes on from OY720634.1 coordinate 91,758,128, forward strand.
TTTGAATCACAAGGATTAGAACGTAATCTTATTGCGAATCATTTTAAGCGAAGAATTCCAAGGTTAAGGTAGTTTGAGCTAAATGTCATCTCTCATAGAAATCAATTAACTTGGTCTCTTTTTAAAGAAAAATATCTCACCCTTCTAGCGACACCAAAAATATCAGCCCCTTACTGAACTAATTACCGAGATTTTGGGAGAAAATACCAGCCCTTTTACGTTGGAAATGGTACGTGAATGCTTTCCAGAGAGCAATTATTTAAAAAATGAGAAATTTCTAACTCCTAGATCTCGTGAAAAAATTTATAGTGCGTAGTTTGTATGCTTTCTCAACAATTTTTGAAAATAAATCTCATAGTCACCGTAGTAATGTCTTCAAAATCGCAAAAACCTGCCGTTGAGGAGTTTAAAACTTACCGCGCGAAGAAAATGAGTCAAATTAAAACAGAAACCACAATTGTACTATTCGATAAGGTATTTTAATGCGTACGACGCGCCTCAGCTCACAGAGCCACCATCAGGTACAAGACAAGGTATGTATTGTACCTGACGATAGCTCTGTGAGCTGAGAGGCGTCTTACGCATCAAAATATCTTGTACAAGACAAGGTACGCATACATCAGGTATAAGACAAGATCTGTCCTGTACCTGATGATGGCTCTTTGAGCTGAAACGTGTTGTACGCATTGAAATACCTTGTGGAATAGTGCAATTGTTGTTTCTGTTTTAATATGACGCACTTCCACGATATCTCGCCCGAGGATGTTGAAATTAAAATGAGTCAAGTTAAAGATTTATATAGATATTTTTATTTAATGACGAAAAATTTCGGGTATCGGGTTGGTGTGGTGGTTAGAGTACTGGCTAACCACACGGACGGCCAGGGTTCAAATCCCTGCAGAGGAGGATGTTTTTCAGAGGAAACCCGATCCCTACTTGAGTGTCTTGAAGAGGGCGCTTAAGTGCAGTACTCCGTCTGTCGGATGAGACGTTAAACCGTGTCCTTTGTCGCCTTCCGTTAAGAGCAGGCTAATACCGACGCCGGTTTTCTATATATCCTTCCTCCCTTACCTGTTCCCAATGGCGCATATGACCTCAGCTGTCCGTCGCCTCCATATATATCCAATCCAATCCAATAAAAAATTTCGGCCAGATAAAAGGATATTATTGCACCATTAACAATGCAACATATAATTCATGATTTATAATGCTGTTCAAGAAACCAGATCCCTGTGGAGGCATATCCAAACAAGAAGAGACAAACTCGTAGGGCACATTCTAAGACACGACAACATCATTTTAACAATAGCAGAAGGAGCTACAGAGGGAAGGAATCGCCGGGGACGACCAAGGATGTCATTCATGCAGCAGATTGTGAATGATATGGGTTGCACCACATACACAGAAATGAAGAGAAAAGCAGACAGAAGAGAGGAATGGCGTACTGCTGCAAAACAACCCCAGGGTTGAACACTGAAGAAGAAGAAGAATGCTGCTGAAATTGAAACGTATAATTCGAATATGATTATCATTCTGACTAGGGAACCATTTCCCTCAAACTATCTTGAGGAACATAAAAATCGCTCACCTCTAAGGGCGTTGAACCAAGAGATTTCAGGGAAAACCTAAGTGTCTGGCTGCCAATCTCATTAGTGACGACAGTTTTTCTTCCAAATACCGATCCCTAATTGGAGAGCTATGTGGTGATCCTATTTTGGAGTCCGTTGGAATAGATGTAAAATTATGAATCCCTTGGCGCTTTACTTAAGAATTGGCTACTGCCGATGCCGGGTTGTTTCTCTCCATCCGTCCTCCATTCCAAAAATATTCATCCCTCTACTAGTAACTACTGACCCTGGTTCAAATCAGTTGTCGTAGTCTGTCGTCGATCGAATCCCAAAATGACAATCTAACCTCGGAGTACTGTAAGTTATAATCTTTGTAAAAATACAATAAATTTGCTTTTGGGTGACAACAAGTAGAAGGGTGTACCATTTCAGGTGTGTTATAGCCCTCCATCAACTTCTTTCAATTTGGAATTCGAAAGGCAAATAATTTTACTGCCAAGCATACTCTAAAATTTGCAGATAACTACTTTAAACCATAATCTTAAGGTCTAGTAAACAAATAGACACCCCTATTTACTACCGCTAAGAGGTAAATGCTGGAAGGCTGGGGAAATAATGCACACTTTTCCTTTCGAGGCATAAACGAGCATTTGGCTAGATTAGTTGGGGCTAAGTTGGTTGGCCATTCGGAAGAGACCAGGAAGTTCTGAATTGTGCTAACCTTGAAGTTCGATGAAACGCTTTACGGATGACGCAATGCATTTCTCAGGAAAGCTAATAGGTGAAGTGATAACGTATCGGCAAGGAGAACACATGTCGTGGTCTGCGGAGTTCTTGCGTCTGTGGCTTGTCGAATACCTGGAATATCATGAGTATATCTTGACACATTTTCTGAGAATCTGCGAGAGGGGTACTCTTATCAAAGGAAATTCTAGGAACTGGTTCGCGCGGAATTACCTCTCCAGCTGGTGTAACCTTGACTTAAGGTAGTCCGAGCGAAAAATCATTTAACTTAGAAATCAATGAATTTGGTCTCATTTTAAAGAAAAATATCTCACCTTTCCATTGACACCAAGAATTCTACCCCTTACCACATTACTTTTGGAAATATTTGCCAAAACATACCAGCCCTTTTACATGGGAAATGGTACGTGTATGCACTCCAGGGAGACATTATTTACAAAATGAGGTACTTCTAACATTTAGAAGTCGCAAAAAAACTAAAAGTGTGTAGTTTGTATGCTTTCTAAACTCTCTTTGAAAATTAATCATATTATTTAATTACTTATAATTTCTGTCATATAAAACTATATTATTGCACCATTAATAATGCAATATTTAATTGATGTGTCCTAGCTGGTGAAATTAAAACGTATAATTCGAATATGGTATCTATTATGACTAGGAACTATCTCGCTCGGACTACCTTAACGACAGTAGTTTTGATGCATATCGACTGGTGCCGATACTACCTATAAATAGAGGTAATCGATACGATACTTCAGATGTGGCGGCAGGTAATTCATAATTAAGAATTTTTGGGAATGTGGCACGAATATTAGACATGCCGCACCTATGTCTAATCCACCTCACCCCCTTGATTATAACTTTCGGCTTTTTCGCAACTTTCGAAGAGGCTATATGAACCAGCAGTGGTATGGCATTTCAGGCTAATAAGTAAATCACCCGGTAGGCAGAGTCGAGAGTTTTTTTTGTATTCCTCCACAGAAAAATATGTCAGTTCGGTAGTTTTTATAGTGTCTTTGGACGCTATAACGAATTTTAGCGCAAAATGGTAATTAGTAATTGAGGACGGTATGTTTTAAAAATAATTCCTGGTGAATACTGTAATGAATCATAATTGCAAATGAAATACACGCAAGGTGATTCATGAATGACGAAATTCCGAGAGACATTTTTTTGTTTTACCGTGTTTGAGAGAGTAATTCCAAACGGCATGTTTTTAGAAGAAAAACTGACAATATTCTTTGCCATCTTGAAAATTGTGGGCAGTAAACTTTTTAACGTCACGACAGGATAAGAATATGCAAATCTTAGGTAGAGCTAAGAGAATTTTGAATTCATAGGAATTAATGCAATACACTGCTTTTTGATGTATTCATAGGGACTGCAAAAGCCTTATATCAAAATGTTTATATTGCCGTCGGTCGTCATTTTCGACCACAAACCGATACTACCTATAAATTAGTGGTAGCCGATATTACATCGCACAGTGGGCTGAAATCGAAAAAAGCTGGCCAAAATCTCTTAAACGTTTTTTTTTGTCTGGAAGTTGAAACTTCGCAGTAATATTCTCAAATAGTTTGTGCATAACATGCCATATTTAAGTTTTCTTGTACTTGCACATTATCAATATATATGGGGTCAAAGTTGAACAAATTTCGCAAAAAAACGCCCACCTTCGATTTTCTCTGTGAATAACCAAAATTAACCTGTTTCGGTACTTTAATGGATTAACTTATGGAAAAAGTTTTTAAACCATTTTATAACACGGTTCTTTCTCCTTCATTTAATGGCTTTTTAAAGATTGAATTTTATTATTAATCATAGACACACATAAAAACGGCGGATTTTCAGTCAAATTTTTACATATTTGTTGAGAAAATATATTTGGTGCCGCCTGGTTACGCTAATCGACTCGTACCACGTCATTCTACAAAGATTCAAGATTGTGAATCTAAAGAAAAACCTTGCGCATATTTGCGACCCCGAATATTACATCGTTTTTTCGAGCGCGCGGTCGAGTCCGGCTCCGCCCGCCGGCGACGGGGAGTACGGTGATGCGGCAAGTGTGTGGGTACGATATGGCCACATTCACTTTCCTATGGTGATCATCGATATATAGAGGTCGCAAAGAGCCGCCATAGAGAATTTTTAGTAAACCATGCAACAAATGATACTCATAATGATATCGTGGGACACCGCAAGAGGTAACATGAAAGAATTCTTTCTTGGAATGCACTCCTGAAACAATCACGGGGTTTTCACATATATCCTGCACTTCGCCTACGGAAGAATATGCTCATCTCTGTTTGACAGACGAACTCCCTTTCAAAGGCACCAGGCGTCAGCTGGTGTCACATGGCATCAACTTCCCAACCCCCTCTACTTCAAGGCCTGCCAAAGAGGGCCGTTTTATGACACTGTGGAGCCCTTGGTGAGGTTTTCTTGCGGATATTTTCGGGAGCATATTCTCTTCACTCCAGCGAAATGCACGTGCACATTTAGTTTTATTTCTGGTGTGATGTGGAACAGTTCTGCTTGCTTGAACCTTGCTATCCTTGAAACCTAATTGCTTCGGTTTTTACCCGTGTGTATTTGTGTCCGATATCCAACTATAATCAATTTTTTTTGGTGGCATTAGTTATAATTTTTCATTTTATTTTCTACTTTCATGTGATCACCGGAAACACCGCACGAAGGGCTCCACAGTGTCATAAACGGCCCTCTTTGGCCTCCTTCTTCCATGGCCCTCCCTCATAGATATGGGTAAATAACTCTAATTTTCATTTGAGGTAAATTAACGAGGTAAATTACGATTAATTACCATAATTTTCCGGTAATTTTTATTTTCTGCAATTATTAGCTATTTCATGATATTACTGGAAAGGCAATAGCAAGGAGTTAAAGGCATTTAAGCCATTGTCCTTGCTGCGTTAATGCATAAGAAATGAAGAAAATTTTAAAACAAACGGCAGCCCGCACATAATTCGGTGTTCTTTTTTTTAGGCATGAGAAATTTTCATTCAAACAATTTAAAATGACACATCGAGATGAAATAAGAACACTTTGTAAAAATCAAGAACACTTTTACATTCAGAGCATTTTACCAGTGGCGTCATCTTTTGGTGCCAGTCACCTTATTCAAGAAAAGTACATATTATGAATACAGAAGAGGGCTGGAATTTAAAAATTCTAAATAAATGGAAGAGAAGTACTTAACAAGGAAAATAAAGAATTTTGAATGGCTTTCATGACAAATACTAATTCTCAGTCATCATAAGATATTATCATCATGGAGATTGATTTTATGCAGTTCTTGACTAAATTCTCATCTCAGCAATATCCAATTGGTTTATCATACTTCCTTGATGTGACATCTCTTGTTATTTTCACCCATAGCATAACAAAAACATAGCATAACGCAATTTTCATAACACTTCGTCTGCAATATTCTATAGTTTCATTTTCCTAAAGGCAGAAATTTGTTTAATGGTTTCTACTAGTAAATTTTTAGAGGTACGATTCAAATGACATACTCCAGTAATGACAAGGGCAGTACACCACATCCATAGACTTTTTCGGTTCAGGAATTGCTGAAGAAAAGAGTTGATGTCACTCAAGTGCTCTGCTTGTTTGTCTTGTAAGTAATCCTCCTAATATGGCCATTACCAAATTTTTTTCCAATAATTCTAGGCAAAATTCTGTATATACTACTTTACCCACAATGAGACCTGCATGCTCACTCTGGTTGGACACCTGGGATAGTGAAAAATTAAATTTAGGAGAAATGAACATGTTAATGTGTAATCTGCTTTTCATTGCGTAATATATATTAATCAGAGTTAAAATACTTTTACAGGATCATGATATTTTATAGCCTGAATTTATTGTAAAGGTACCTATACATGTGACAATATGAATGAAAAGTGGTATGTATTGGTAAGATGTGATTCTCCTAATTGTAATTGCTACTAAATTGGTCAGACTGGACTAAAAGTGAAAACTAGAATGGTGGAACACTGAAATTCTTTTATAAAACTTGACATTTGGTTTTATTTGCCAAATACAAAATTATCATTCACACTGTTGAGTCTGAACATTCGATCTCACATACATATTGGTTTCAATGGTGTAAAACTGATTTTTTTTCAAATCTGAAATTTTTAATGTACCTATTATAATGTTTTTCAGAAGACTAATATAAATTTGTCCCTGGAAACTTTTCTGCTGTATATACCTACTCCCAGTCTCCATAACTCATTGTCATTGATGTTTTCACAATCTCTTTCAGTTGTGCTGTTCCTGAGAAGGAAAAACCATCCTTAACTCTACATATTTAAAAGTTTTGCCGTCAGCCCATCCTCCAAATCCTCTTCTATAAATTAAACCTTACATACAGGTTATCTATACAAATGTTTTAACTCTGATGATGTGCTAACATTGAAACTGATCTGTGCATTAAATATTTGATTGGAATATTACCATGTGTCTCATCTTACAAGCACATCGAACATCCACAAAACTAAATTTTCTTGCCATCACATCAGTATTTATCATCTGCATCAGACATATTGATTTGAAAACTTTTATGCATTTTCCTCTGATCCATTTCCTCATAATTTCAATTCTCTGCTTCATGAAGTTCACCACTCTCATGAATTACTACCTAAACTGCTTCCTTATTTATTATCGCGTTTTCTTCATACGTGGTAAACATTAAGTAATGCCATTGGACAAAACCTGCCAGTAATCAAACCATTCACCTTCTTTTGATTGCTGGATCAGTTAGAATTTTATCATGGCATTTTCTATGTGTTTTATTGCTGCAATTTTGGCCAGTTTGACAATCATTACTTATAGAAATATTTTTGTCTCAAGTGCCTTCTCGGCTGAAAGTATTCTGTTCTTGATATTAGTAAACTTCTTCGATTGCACTGCACATGGCTTCAAGGATAGTGTGAAAAGAAAGTGTAGAGTGAAATTTCTACCTAACCGAGAGGAAAGTTAAAAATGCATTCCATTCTTGAAACTTTATGAATCTGAGAAAATGTTCATGGCCCTGCTAAGGATATTCTGGTGTCTTAAGGAGGTAAAACTAATGCCAAAGATCTCCCTAATCATTCACCTGACACTCTTCCTGCAGTAGAAGAGCTACCACTTACTTTGAAATAAATTTCAAATTTGAGATGATTAGCTCATCTAAAACCTACAGATTTTAAATATACTAGTGTTACTTGTCTATATATAGCAGTATGATCACCCTAGATTTTCTTTCACTCCAACAAAGAATTTAATCCATTACTGATTAATATGAATTAAAATTGCAGAACATAATTGTTGAGATGGGCTTTTAAGTATCCATTTATTTTTATAATGATGAAATGAGTTGAAAATACATTCAACATAAAGGCTTTAGCCAGGCAGAATTGCAATTGGTATTCTTGGATGGTCTGAGGATTGATTAATATTCCTAAATCCAACGAGGCTAATGCTATTAAATATATTGCTTCGATCCTGCTAGGTATCATAATCTTTAGTTTATATATTATGCATTTTGAGCTTAAATTATTGATTGTTACACCAATTGACATCACTACTGTTTTTGGGCTAGATGAATTCATCATATTTCTTTTTCCTTGATAACATTGACCTTACTGTGATGGTAGCTGACATTGTTTTTTTTTAATTGAAAATTTCTTTTTCTTGGGTGTTCAGTGCAGGTTTTCATGGCACATGTGATGAAGAAGTGTGATTTCATTACATTGGAATAAAACTCTTTTACACAAAAAACTTTACATTGCATCAGGATTAAAATATTGTAGAAAAATGTGACTCATATGGATCAAAGATTAGGATTTTGGTTTTACTGAAATGCATAAAAAATCTGAAAACAAGCCTAGTTACAGGCATTATAGCAATTAAAATACATTGGTGCCAAGAGTAAACCGACAACTGTCTTTGATAGAATATACAGCTGAAGCAAATGATTTAACATTGAGCACATGAAATTTTTCATTGTAATTAGAAAAAATAAAGCATTGTAGATGCTTGAGATTTCTATCAAAATTTGAACAATTCACCTTGATATGTTCCAAAAATAATACATGCTTGTGTATGCTCTGCGAAAATGACTTAGTTATTACTAGGTGCAGTACACTGGCTCTTTGTCAGTGATTTACCCATAATACCCCGTCATTATATTGTATGCTCCTCTTTTGCTTCAATTACATACATGCCATTCTTCATTTACATCTTTCTCGTCTTAAGACTCCTAATATTCCTTCTCCTAAGAGTCTTTGTTACCTTTGTTACAGTCCTTAATGGTGCATGTGAAGAAGAAATTTTTGTACCCACGTCTTCAGCAATGAATCCCTATTATTTAGTCACTTAAGCCAACTTGTTGTTGTATGGTATTGCGTTGAAGTATCATTCTCCATTTCACTCTGAAACTTGCATTAATTAAATTTTTTGTATAAACTAACCCAAGCTTTTGTCATCTGACTCTCTGAAGGGTCCCATTCAAGCCCTTTCAGCAGTGATGTTACATTTTTTTTCACTCAGACAGTAGATTCTTGATTACCCAAGCCCCGATTCACAGATGTAATCCAAGTCATGTAATATCCAAGATACATAGCCTTATGTTGTGGCTGTACTAAGTCAGTTAAGATCATGCAAACAAAAGCCGGTATTTAGCTAGGTATCTGTTGGATTTCCAAATATAAGGCCAATTTACCAAACATCTGAAGTTACCTTGGTCCACCGAATCTTGAATAAGTGACAATCCATCGTAACAGTTTATGAAAAGTGTTCGGGCTTTTGTTTGCATTTTATTTCACCCAGTCCTACCCCTCAAAATAATGTAGGTATCACATTTGAGATGTGTCCCAATGGGTGTGAGATTACTTCTCTCACTTTTTCTTCACAAGCCTGCTTTATTTTAATAAATCAGCCCACTCAGTCCTCCATCACCTTCCTGCACCCCCATACCTCTAGTAATACCACCTCATAATCAAAAGGTTATCATCCCCTACACCTGTGGCACCAAGAATCACTTCAACGCAATCATCTTTGCTCCCACTTTCTTGCCACTTAAAAAAACATCAACACTTAACCATTCAGTTAATGAATTCCCTGCTGGATTTGAATCAAGGAAAGAAATAAGATTAGTTTTGAATCTTTAACAGAGGAATGGGATCCATTTGAGACTTCAAATTGAGTGGATCAACCTAAGACACACCTCTATGGGTGATGGAGTTATAAGTGCTTTGGGTTATTGTAGCAAGGCTATCAACAAGGTCACCCAACCTGAAGACACTGAGTATATAATAATTTTAATCTTGAGATACTATGTAATACCCATTGCAGTGAGCTAAAAATATTTCAAATTTTTGGCAGTCAAACGATTGTATATCATATATAATTCAACATTTTTATTTTTCTGAAATAAAATTCTTACCAGAGTTTCTCATCTTATATACCATGAGCTTCCTAAATATTGCCATAGTTATTCATTTAATCTCTTAGTGGACTTTCTGATTAACCTACTTTTTCTTTTCCACCTTCGCCTAAGTTTCAAACCTGAATCCGTCTGTCTTATTGTTTTACTTTTACAACAACTTTGACCATTGTAACTCTTAATTTAGAGCATTATTATCCAAGTATAGAGTAAGAGTTGACTTTGAGGTGGACACACTTTTCAGTTTGGTTTTGACTTTGCGTTATGATGATAGGGAAAAAATGAAACGCTGATAATTTTTACCCAACCGGAAAAAAGTGAAAGTTTCTTGAGAAAATTTGTCTCTTGTGCCCATGTTAATGTACTGCTAGAAATTGTCTACACTGTCCCTTGGAAGCAGGCATGAGGACTCTTCAGTTACAGCTGGCAGATGACTTAAATCCCAGGGGTGATCATATGACATAACTTCACCAGCAAGTGCAATTTGTTTTATGAGGCTTGAAACCAAATTAATGAATGATTATTCATACACACATGAGAAGGAATGGGACTTATGTTAGTGTATGGTTAACACTTTCCCTTCCCCAAAAGTCAATCTCTTTTTTCACACCATTGGACCATATTTTAAATCAAGGGCTGTCAGCTGTCAATCACAAGCAACCAATAGCTGATGGGGATATTTTCAGTTGCCTGATATTGCTACAAAAATATTATAAATTCATTAGAAAGAGTGTTAAACAGTTGATATATTTTTCCTCAAGGGTACGAACAGTAAAGAGCCCTAAATATATATGTGCTAGCTTGTTATTCAGCTCTACTCGTACCTCAATTCATGATAAAAGGGATTTTGGTTGTTAGAATAAATAATCTTAAAATCTTGAAGAATGCATTCAATTAACTTTAACAAATTAAATTTCTCAAAACATGCAGCAGTACATCAAAGTGTCCTTTTGCTGTTGGATTTATTGGTTAATAAATTAAGGTTTACTTAGATATGAGTAATTAAATCTTTTTATGAATTAACTTGATTGCTTCTCCAAAGAAGAGTAATATTTAGATACCAAAGAGTATAATTTCCTACTTCTTCATTTTTAAATAATAAAAAAGATCAATACTGGTGCCTTTGAATTTAAGACGTATAATGTTGCTTCCTGGGAGGCATCGTCATAGCCAGAGGGAGGCAGGGGGGCTGGTAGCTGTCTTCCCCTCCTTCCTTTTTCCTCGGAGTCCACATTTCTACACCATACACTTCTTTTACACTCCATGTTTAATCCTTTTAAAAAGCCAGGATTCAGTTTCCTTTTCATGTCCTAGCTAAGCTGCCTATTTACATTCATTGAACTACTCAGATGATTATTAAACTTTCCCAACTACAATTGATTATGCCCTCCCACTCTTAGGACCAGCATCACCACCTTTGTCTCTGAAAATCTCATTACCTTTGTTTTCACATGATTGATCATTATTCCATATGTATTGTTCTGATGTTCTAATGCTTTTGACAATCCCATTTGTGTTTGCAATTTTGTAATAAAAAACAATTGTCACGTAACTGACCAACCTCATGATTTGTAAACGTTATTTCCCTGTGTGCTGTTTGATATAATCTTATTTAAATGTAACTTTGTATTGTGTCCTATTTTGTGTTTGCAACTTTGTTGAAAGACTTCTACCATGGCTCTATTTTGGTTTTGTGTACTTTGTGACGTTCGGTCGTCTTCAAGCAGTGGCATGTGGATGTTTGTGGGGACATATATTTTGCATGGCAGGTCATATAGACGTCGGTGCAATGAATAGAGGCAGGGGAGTGGTGCTTGATGGTGTTTGTTATGCCAGGTGGTCATGGATGGTCGGGAAGATGATAACAGAATTGCAGTGGCAGTGTGATATGAATTCGGGTTCTTAATGTGATCCTTTGGTAATTTTCAGTGTTGTTTTATTTTATATACCATTTTTTTTAAATTTAATACATTGGGTTGTTCTGAGATGTGTTGTGGTTGACCTTCAGTGTACATGTTTTTTTTGTAGCCCTGATGATGGAATGAATTACGTTCCGAAACATTGGTCCAGAATTGCTGTCTTATTACTTGTGCGACCTTTCCTCGAGAGAATTTCCTAAATCCCTGAAATCCTCAGGACGATTGGCTAACTAGTGCCTTGTCATCAGTTGTCATTTTATCAGCTGTCTTCCTGCTTTTATTCCTACACATAGCTCTTCACATATCGCCCTAACCATTTCCTTGGCATAAGTTTTATAAAGTAAAGACAACATGGAACAACCTATTCTAATCACAACTGATTCTCTGGCAGTCACTTACCATAATTTGGGCCATGTACAAGTTAAGAATGAGCACTCTACCTCTATTCTGAATCTCATCTACTCCTATTTTCTCTATTTGTTTTCCCTTAGTTTCTCTGTGAAATATCTTTTTTGTATCAATTAAACTGGTAAAACTTTTCTGATCAAGGAGGTCCTTTTCTTGGTGTATTCTCATCACCCCTAATGTATTAAGTTGTATGCCCCTCACTTAAACCCTAACTGGTAGTCACCTAAGTAATTGTTTGCTGGAGTATAAAGCCTTCTTTTAATAATACCAAGCAGTAGATTTTCCATGTGGATATTTAAACTATTTGTTCTATCTTCATTGGATTCTGAGGCTTCCTTCTTTTTCAGGCCTGGAGCCAAAACTGTATTCAAAAAGTCTTTTAGCTATTTTCCATCTGTAGCCCTTATGAATTAGTTCAAAAATCAACATATTCCTTCATTTCCTAAATTCTCCAGTGTCTCAGGAGGGCAATTATTCACTCCCACAGCCATTTTGGTTTTCATCTCTAGTATTGCCTAGTCCATTTCACCCTTGTGTCTCTGATCCAATGTTATCCTTCTCTCCTGCCTTCTCATGCTCTAATAAGTTTACTGGCCTATTATGTCTGTCATTTAGCATCTCCATATCTCTTGTGTCTTTTCCTGTTCGATTAGTGTCTTCCATTGTCCATCCTTTACCCTGGAAACATATGTCCTCTTTAACCACCCAATAATATCTTCTCCCATAGAGACTCTGAGGCTACACGCTAGGCTTAGTTTGCTTGAGAAATTCAGAAATGGTGTGTTTCAGAACAGCACAGAGAATGTTATAATGATGCCTCACTACATCTCTAGGTCTGACAGAAGAGATAAAATAAGAGAGATATATTGCTGAACAGATAGGTGGAAAACTCGTTCTTTCCGCACAGAATAAACAACCACCATATAAACTGAGCTCCTTTAAATACACTCCCAAAATACAAGTCACCATTTCTCCTACAAAAACCTTACATCTTGACACAGCTGGTGACCATACATCCCCTCCCACACGCCCATGGGGCGGCTCGCAGGGTAGTATGTAGATGTAGATGAAACTTTTCCAAGTTGTAACAAAATTATATGATTCAGGGAGTCTTTAAAACATAGGATCACTGGGAGAAAGATAGAACCCAGGTATGTGCAGGATGAGTGTATCATCGCGTCCAGAGGAATATTTCCAAGAATCATATATATTATTACAGAAAGGTCTTTTTCTGTCATTTCGTATATGCTCCGTTAATACTGCACCTACAGTGATTAATGAGGTATCATTTTAAACGTTGAATCACCGGCTTCTGACGAAAAATACAATCTCAATTTCAAATTTCACTATATACCCATTAATTTGACTTAAAAGTTTCGATTTTTCCATGTCGATTACTCGCTCGAGATATATCGACTCCACACATTTTTTTTATTCTAAACTTCAAAAAAAGGTTTAAAATGAAAATAGTACGAAATGCACATAGTGATTGTACATGGGTGAATGGTCATCTGGTAAGTCAATGCAATTAAAACTTTTTTGATTTCATATCATCCGTATATTTTATTTCTCAAAGGTGTTCTTTTGTCGCAACGTCATAACTCCCATAATTATTCATCAAAATCAATGATTCAAACATCGTTTTAAAGCTTATGTTCACCGATATTGATGAAAAATAGACAAATTGTTTAAATTTAAAGTTTTTGTTAAAAAAATGATACAACGCCATCTGCTGACAATATACTCAACTAATATGTTGGCTATGGTTACGTCACGGACACGGGTACCTACCTATCCTACTCCGTGGGTTACGTGCTTAAAAGACTGTGGAGGCGCCATCTACTAACACATCGTTTAGTTTGATTGTTTACATTCTACATGCAATCAGTGTGACCGTTTACGTTTACGTTATGCATCTTTAACACAAACATAAATAACATATAATTGTCCATGGGAAGAAAGAGGTAAAAGAACAGGAAGAAATAAGGAAGACACAGGAAGAAGCTGCATACTGTGCGAAATATTCGACAGGTAGAAGAACAGGAAGAAAGAAGGAAGAAACAGGAAGAAGGTGAATACTGTGCGAAATATTCGCTCGGGTCATCTAGTCTTCCAATATTGCAGTATGCTTGGTGAGTCTGATGAGGGTATAATATTTGATCTCTGATCAAATATAATTCCGCTCCGTTGCCCCTACCTAAAATTGAATTTTTTCCCAGTCCCAGAAGTTTGCATTTCCTTCCGTAGGTCACGTAAAGTTAAGCCCATACAAAAGAACAAAATGCAAACAACAATGGCCCATAAGGATAGGTCCTCGTGTGAGAGGTGTCCCTAAGCAAGTCCAAGTCGTATATTCATTCGTACACTACCTCACTAATTAAGGTGATGTCTCAAAAATTGAAAGAAAGTTAAGACTTTTTTTATTCAGTGAGTCTAGTGATTTTTTTTTACTGTTTGAAGGGTTTTATTCGTGGAAATTAAATTGAAAACAGGCATGATTGAAAATTGTCACGAGAATTTTTAATGCTTCGTTAAGATACTATGCTGATATTCAAAGTTGTGTGGATTTGAAGAAATACACCAAAATATGCTCGTTCTGGAAAAAATCATATCCTATAAGTATCTAGAGCCTTCAGTCGAATTTCTGCAAGTGAGAGGATGCGACCAAGAAGAGTTGCATACAACTTAACCCCAGATTTGAACGTTGTCTGTAAGTCCTTATGTCAGAGTCAGGCCGGGATTTTCCTTTTGAGGACGACTAGGCACTAATCATAGCGGCGCCACTCACCTCCAAGACCTACCCCCACAACTCACCTCATTTCCACTTGCAATGGGAAACTGAGAATTTGTGGCTCACAAAACCCCAATCAATCTCACAAATTTTGCGCTCGAGAAAAGTGCCTTGTCTGCCCAATGATGAATCCCGGCCTGGGGGAGTTACCACGCAAGCTATGTATTTGAATCTTCGGATTCGGCAGCGGAAAAATATGTCACATCCGAAGGGATACCCAGTTGAGATGGACAAACTCATTCAATTTTGGGAACTCGTTCACTGTGGACCGATCCTTTTTGGGACCCGTTCCTGTTTACTCGTTCACGATTCCTTTATTATGAATGATCATTAATTTTTATTTTTAATATGTACTTAGCATTCAAAAAAATAATATAAGAAACTAGAAATAATTTGTATGCTGCAATAATCGAGTTCTACAGTATAATAAGTTCTACAGTTGAATAAGTAATAATAAAATTCAAATTACGGAACGCTTTTATAATATTTAAGGAACGAGTGCCCGAAAGGAACGAGGGACCGAAAAGAACGATATACCGAAAGGAACTAGTGACCGAAAGGAACGAGGGACCGAAAGTAACGATAGACCGAAAGGTACGAGGGACCGAAAGAACGAAAGGACCGCTCGTTCTTGTGAAGCTTGACAAGTCGGTCCTCTGCCCTTCCGTTCAATCCATGAACCCGTTCCTTCGGTCCCGTTCGTTCGCGAACGACCCATCTCTAACCCGGTAAGCCCCTCCGATGTTCGACACAAACTTCGGCTTGGGTTGCCGAAAGCGTCAGAATCTATACGCATCCTTAGTTGCCGAATCGAATCCGCTACGGAAGTGCTGGCCGGAATCGTCCAGCCGTGATTTGTGTCCTAAGTGATAAGGCACGCTGACTTAAGTGATATTTTAATGTATACGTCTTAGTTTTGATGACTTGTTGAACCAACCAAAGGAGTCAGAGTTGTCCGCTTTTAGAAATGTAACTGTACTCCACTCTGCAGAAGCGCAGAGGACCTTGTAACTCATCCGCTCGGTTCAGTCGGACGTGTCAGAGTCATTCGACTCCAACATGCTAAGGTAGAATAGCTAATGAGAATGAAGTAAGGGAGATAGATTGTAGAACAGGTATGCTTAACCCTTAACTGCCATCGTCGGGTCTTTTTTGACCCGACGATAACACGACCGGTCAAAAAGACTTTTGAATTTATTCTTTTTTGTAGCCTTAAAACGGACGCTCTCAGCAATCTTGGCTATAATGGAATCCTCGGGGAAAGGGCGGAGCGAGCCAGTTGACATTGAGACAGTTCGGGTGACGGTTGACGTTTACGAGCAATTCGAAAAATCGGGTCAAAAAAACCCGAGGATAGTTTGTACGTGGCCAAAAACCACGATTATAGTTACGGGTTAAAATCAGTGGCGGCTCGTGAAAAAATCGTCCTACGTGCTACAAAAAATCTACTATAAATACGGTGTTTAAATTCTGCATGTTGCCATGATGACAAATGCACATTGGTTAACAGCGTTAATAACAACAAAAAGGCAACAATAACAACAATAATGATAATGTTAATAATTTTTCGTTTCAATCACGATTAAAAATGGAAAACAAACAATAGAGAATTTGGAAGCAGATTAGTCATTACTTATGCAACAACGAGAAATTATTACTTCAAGACAAATATTGTTTTTCCTCACTTAATGGCGAAAAACGAAGTCCATGCGGCGATCTTTTTTTCTGCAAAACTTATCAATCACCTTTTGGTTGAAGTTCATCTCTGATATAAGTTTCTTCTCGATGGATAGCATTGCTAAAGCATTCAATCGTTCCTGACACATGGTATTTCTAAGGAATGTTTTAATCCTTTTCAGACTTGAAAAGCATCTTTCCGGTTCTGATGTCGTCATTGGTATCGTGATCAAAATCCTTAGCAATTCTGTTATTTGCGCGAAAGTATCTTGCAATTTATTCTTCTCTATTACTTGGAGCAAAGGAACTGCACCACCTATTTCTCTAAAATCACCTCTTTCATAGAGAACGCTAAGCTCAGTCATTAGTATATTCTTGTCTGGGAGTCTGTAGACGTCACACACAGTGTTAACTTCTTTTTCAGGGAAATGTTTTGAATATTCACTAAAATTCATCGAATCTAATAAAGATGCGACCTCTAAATGAGACACAGACTCAAATCTACGCCTTAGCTCCTCAGTGATTCGATCACATACATCCTTAGCGTCAGCCGTCCTAAAGACTTCCATTCTGCGTCTTTTGCTTTTTGGCATTTCTGAAGAAACTTCATTTGCTATTGCATCGACTGAATCCCTAACTGAAGCAACAGTCTTCGAAAAAAATGTCAATAGCAATACCAATTTTAATGGCATCCGTCGATCTTGCTTGTAGCTGTGCGTATAAAATATCCACATGAGGCATTATTCTGTGGAAAAAGGATAGCCAAAATAAAAACTCTTCGTCCTCTAAATTGTGCCTGAGTCCGCGAGCCTCTTGAACAGTCCTTATCGATTTTGAATTTTCCAGGTCCAGAAAACATTTCAGCAAAGAATCTTTGTTTTCATAAACGACATTGACCGTTCTAGACTTGAAGTTCCATCTTGTTGATGAACATCCAGGAATTCGTCGAGCTACTACTTTTTCTATAAAGCCGCCAGACGTTGAGGAGATCTGGAAAATAATGCAGGAAATCCAGATAGGCTGCAGAAAAATAAGCGCGTAGCTTGATTTTGAGAGGCCGCGTGCTCCAATACGAGGTTGAGCTGATGGGCGTAGCAGTGAACGTAATTGGCGAGTGGGTAGTGAGCTTTTATTTTCCTCTGAACTCCACCTCTTTCGCCACTCATCACAGTTGCTCCATCGTAAGTTTGGGCGATGATTTTCTCTGGATTATCCTGAAAAATACCATTGACCTGCTCCAGTATGCACTCAGATATTGCGTCTGCGGTTTGACCATCTGAATTAAAAAATCCTCAAAATCTTTCAAATGGTTGGCCATTTAGCACGTATCTGAACACAATTGCCAACTGTAATTCTTCAGTGACGTCAGTCGTTTCATCTGCCATTATAGTGGTGTATTTAGTGACATGTAATTCCTCCAGTATCTTCTCACGACAGACTTCCAGCATGCAATCTAGCAATTCATTTTGGATTGTTTTCGATGTGCCCTTAAATACCTTATTGGATTCCATGTGTTCCTTAATGGCACTGTCTAAACTGCTCATGAAATCAACTAATCCCAAGAACACTCCTTGATTTTCTGATGCTGCAGACTCATCATGGCCACGTAAAGCAAGTTCGAATGCCCCACAAAATTTAATACAGTCAATGATTTTCGACAAAATATACCTGTTCTTCTCTATTTCTGCATTATGTCTCTGCAAAGAGTCGTGATATGCCCGGCTTAGTTGTGTTGCAATGTTCACACTTCCTAGAGCACTCAGGTCCACTACATTGTTGAAGTGCTTCCTGTTCAACGAATGCTTCTTCATATACTCGCTTATGGTCCAAATCCTTCACGCCCTTCGTACCCCACATATCATTATTTCCGAATAAGACGCAAGGGAAACAAAACAAAGCATTTCTTACGTCACAGCCACATATCCAACTGTTACTGTCGTAAACTTTACTATTGAAATGCCTGATATAACTGGAAGTATTCCCTCTTGAGGCCCTCTGAGTTAACTTTAAGGCCGGAGTGGGACGACCTATACTTTTTATGTTTACTTTTTCTTCTAATATTCTCAGATAAAATGGTTCTTTCATCAAACTGTCAACAGTATTCATACTGTAGCCTCGCTTCCTAAACTGGCGTCAGCGAATTGTCTTCTGAATATAGATTCTCACGAGGAACACTATATATAGTTCTATTCCACGTTATGTTCACTCCAGTTGATAAATAAAAGGATAAATCTCCGTAAGAATCTTAGCACAGTCACAACGAAAGAAAAACGCCGCTCGGTCAAAGCCTTCACAATGCAACTTCTACGCCCAGCATAGATGCAGGTAGAATATGGGCAGTGCTTCCTCTAGCGAGAAGGGAAGTCACTACTGACGGGATCAGTGGAAGTTGAGCCCGCTGTATGGAATCTTTTACGGGTTGGGGGGGTGAGTTGAAGCTTCACTGCGCATGCGCACTGCTTCTTTCAGCCTACGGTGAGGGCTCATTTCACGTGAGCCCGAGGCAGCTCGACGGGAGCAGACGGGAGTGCGGATCTGTGTCCGGGTGGTCTCCGCCTAATTTTCTCAAAATGCAAATTCATGACATACTTAAGGCTAAGAAAGGTCACTTAATCATTGTCATCAATAGAAATAATTCCTTACTGATCCAAG
Source organism: Ceriagrion tenellum (assembly GCA_963169105.1). Taxonomy (NCBI): domain Eukaryota; kingdom Metazoa; phylum Arthropoda; class Insecta; order Odonata; family Coenagrionidae; genus Ceriagrion; species Ceriagrion tenellum. Next base: position 91,777,343 of record OY720634.1, read on the forward strand.
TTACGTGCTGGAGCCCGGTAGCACGTATTAACCAGCCGCCACTGACTTTTTTAACTTAAGATGTCGTTTATTTCCGCGATCGATAAGATACAATAATGGCTGAGGCTGGTTGCGATTTGAAATGACCTTTTTAATGGTTTTTGTAACGCGAGGAGCCGCCGCTAGCGTCGCCTCTGTCGGAAGTGGAAGGGGGTCATGGCGCTGGAGGGGAAGAATAAATCTGGAGGATGGGAGAAGTGAAAAAGGTCCTTCCGTTCCGAGAAAAAACTATCATATTACATTCGAGCAATAGGATTAGATATCTTTCAGAGTGTCAAATTTCCTCTCACCCCTTCCCATTAGCAGACTTTCGGTGAACTAAATGCTTCGACGCTCACCTTTTCAAGAGGCAAGCTGCTAGTATGAGTCACCTAGTGGGCTCTAGGGTGATAAAAAATAACTAATCGCATTTTAAGGTGCACCTCAATGGATATAAAATATTGAATACATGCACAAAATTTAAAAAAGAATAAGTCCAAACACGACACATTTCTGACCATATTTAAGGAAGTTAGGCGTATCAATTAGAAGTACGTCGCTTTCAATACCTTCACATGCGAATAATTCATGAAGTTGAAACTCGAAAGGGATAGAAGACTAATATGTATTTAGTTGCGTTTTTCCAGCACTTGGGTAACCAATGAACGGTAGCTCTGGGATGAATTATACGTCGCTAAACATTTTTTCACAGCAGTAGTTGATAAAGTACGAAGCAAGTGACATTAGTTTGGTAATTCATTTTGTAGCGGGAATAACGTTGGATGGATTAATAAAAGTTTTAAGGACTAAGTACAGTTCAAAAACGGAATGTGCCATGGCACGATGAAATGCACCTCCAAGTTTGCAGCATAGAAAGGGAGAGAGAGAGAACTTCGCTATAATTGGCAAGAAAATACTTAGCAAAATATATATATTGCCATCTACCTCGCAGGGCTTTGAGTTTCGTCCTTCTTGCCCGTGACTTCATCATTCGAAGGGATTTCCGCCTCATCTTGAATGGATTTCTCCGGCCAATGACTGCATCCGGGCTCAGCGTATGCATCCCTGGCGTAAATAATTTTTAATAATAGTTTTAAACAAAATTCTGAAAAAAATTACTACAGAAAAATCAGAGTTATGGGGATAAAGATGAAACGTATACTTGTGACAATGACACAAGGCGCGACGAAGCAGAAAAATTCGTTCACCTTACCTTTCTCTTTTGGTATTTCCTTTACCCGTTGAGTCTGCTTTAGGTGCTTGAAACTCCTTTTCAATCTCTTCTGTAACAAAAATATGAATACTATACGTATGTGCCTCGCCGATTTAGCCGCTTAAACAACGCGCTTAGAATCCGTGGTAAGATGTGACATTTCATCGTACACAATGCAACGTACTAAAACAACACATAACACTAGATACGTACCTTGTTTTGATATTTTCCTCCGAGTAAGATTCTGCACATTGTACACTGGTTTCTTTTTTCTGTATCCTTTGCGATATCTCGCTTTTCTGTAAGGCTTCTTGCATTCTTCCATATTACAGTCCTTCCCACACGCTGGATCACTGGCACGAACACACTACCTCGACAGCTCTGACCGAACAACTGAAAGCTCTATTCCTTAGTGACCCGCCTATGAAAACATTTTCTTGAGATACCACCGTCTCTTGCCCAGGGTCTTCTCGGCTTGGAAAACAAAACAACGCTAGCTTTGCGGCAGAGGTTGGGGGAAGGGAGACCTTTTTTTGAGCGAAGACGATACTTGATATCCGCTGGGGAGAGAGGCTCTCCCCCACCTCCCAGCCCTCGGGCACTCTGCCTCGGGAGGCGAGGGGAAAAGGTGGAATGGGGACTAGAGGGGAAGGACAAGGGAGAGAAAGGCAAGTCGAGATTCGTGTCGTGCGTTTTACGAAACACACCGTGCATGGCTTCATGGTTAATAGCTTTGTAGCTTTTCGTCAATGAATGAGTGCATGATGGTACTTACTCATGGTAGATAAAGGATAATTGTGTGCTTTTCTCAAACGAATCGTCCTGATCGTTTCATGTGTTGCCAAGATATGCGTTAAAGAAACCCTAATATTGATCCAGTTTTGTGTTTAATTGTTACAATTGTAAGCCATACACAACATATTCGTTAGAGAAAAACACAGATTCATTTTTTGCGAATATTATATCAAAAATTGGTGGTATGGACTATTTTACAGTTTGGATGAAGATGAAAATGGATAGGGTCTGCAACGGTGTCTTCTGGCGGCGCGTCCAACACCCTTAAGACTTTGAATTTGGTTAGTTGACAGGTAGTGCAGCTGATTAATTTATGTGAGCCCTAATGTATGTTTCTAAATTTGCCGAGTAGTTCTAACACCATGTTTTGCATGTTCTCTGCATGACTCACGTGTCACATTTACATAGCTGCATTGTCGATTGGTTTGGTAGTATCAGTAGCATCAGTAGTATGCCCGTGGTTGTGGTGCACGTTGTTGGAAGTTAATTTTTACACTGTAGTGCATATTGGTAATAAGTCACCCCTGCCAAACACCCTTGAGGTGGCTTGAAGGGTAAAATGTAGATGTTGATGAGAGAACAGATAATGCCAATCTCGTTCGGGTGACTCTGTCCTCCCCTCGGGGAAATGGTGGTCGAGTGACCAATTCTACGTCACCTGTCACGCCAGCCAGGCCCTTGTGTCTCTTCGTGACCGACTGCTTCGGAATGCAGGCGGCAAATCAATGCACCGACTCTCATATCTAGTGCGTATGCAGAAGATCCGTGACTTAAGACTCATTTCCGCTCGTGCAATGATTTTCATTACACTATCGTATTCAATGCTACTATAGCCATAGCCATTGAAGCACCTCATTGACAATCCTACTTCTGAGACTTCCATCTTCTTCTCTAAAACCCAGAAAAAATTTTTAAAACACGTTTAATTTTTCTATGACCAGATTTCATCGATTTTCAGATAATTTCCAATCATTGCATTTAACAAATGTTGTGGTACGAAGTCACTCGCACGGGTGCATTTACACCAGGGTTGAAATTCGCCATGAAAAAATCATTTGACTTGACCGGGATTCGAACCCGGTGTAACTGGCTAACACACTTGACCGGCAATTGGGAGATCCTGATTCGAATCCCGGTCAAGTCAAATGATTTTTTCATGGCGAATTTCAACGCTGATGTATCGTCAGATAAATTGTGCATAAAATTTTCCCGTTTTTTCACAGCTATACATTTATGAAAATTATGGTTATTTAAGCAGTAACGTTTTGTAATATTGGTTGACTTCAGTCCTCCAACCTTCCCTATCTAATGCTAGTTCTCTTAACTACTGGTATCTCTTCCTATGTATATACTTTCCTCTTTATTTGGCCCATGGTCTTTATTCTTGGGTCTTCCTCTGGGGGCTTTTCCCTCCATTTTACCTTCAGTTATGTACTTCACAAACCCATTGTGTCTGAGGGTGTGTCCAATCCATCTGGTCCTACTTTTTTGTATGGTGTTCCATATGGTCCTTTTCCTCTTCTACTCTTCTGTACACTTCATCATTTCTTATTTTGTCCGTCCATTTTATCTTCAGCATCCTCTTCCAGCACCAGGTTTTTCCTGCAATTCCTTTAGTTGTCAAACAACTGAATTGCATTACATCTACCATAGAGATGCACAGCTAAGCAGTCGAGGTGAGCGAAAGTTTACTAGCTCCTAATTATTTACTATTTTTAATGAATTGATCATAGATCTTCCCAAGAGGTACCCTTCGGGTGATTATAAAATACAAAACCCTATCAGTTGACGTATCTTTCACAGGACGCATTTTAAAACTCAGGGATACCCACGATTTGCTAGGCTTCCTGCGATATTTAAACTTACGAAAATTTTCCTCTTCTTTCACTACACAAGCAAATCGCCTTCCCCAGAAGTGACAGCTCAAGAGTTTTATGTTAGAGTAAAAGATATTTCGTATGCTACCTCTGCGCCGCTTTGCCGTTCGCTGTAGGGTATCTCCTATAGAGGGTTGCGTGTGTCGAGGATTGACTAGTACACGTCAGTCCGTAAATAATATGTATTAGGATGCAAATGGATTGCAATTGCATACAAGGCGACAGTGCGAGAATTATTGAGCGAGCTCTCTCGTGCGTACAATACTTTGGCACGGGAAGCCAGAGTCATCTACGTGCCGCCGCAACAACTATTAAGTACTTTCAACAATTATTAATACTTGATAATTGTTGTGGCGGCATGTAGATGACTCTGCAGGAAGCCAGGGCGCAGCGTCACACAGTGGCGACTCTCGTAACTGGATGCAGCGAAAGAGCGCCCATTATGTATTTCATTCGCCACTTCTGCATACTAAAACCTAAGTCACATTTTCACCTGAAGATGACTCAACGAGGTCGAATCCCGGGTCGTGTTAATGAACTCTAAAGTGGAGTTCAATTATTTTCATTTTTCAAAGACATAATTACTCCAAAGTCAAGCCTAAAACGGTTTCCTTTTTGATTCGTTTTTGTCACTTTTTCTTTTTCGCACCTTTCCTTCAGGATTTCGCGCCACCTCTCGCACACTGGCAAGCTCCTCGGATTCACCCTTTGTCCAATTCTACTCCCCGTCTATGAATAGTAAAGTGGCTCATATTCGCTAGTATTGCTCTCGCAAAAGTTCCTGGCGCTGCACAGCGTACGGCTATAGGACTACTGAACTTCAAGAGTCCCATGAATCGGGGAGGAAGATTGTTCAGAGTGGAGCCTTTCTTATTCGCGCAGTCGCGCTTTGAGATTTGGGACGACTCACAACTACCTGCCGTCCCATTTTGACTCGTCTCACCGTGAGAGCTTAAGATTGGGTCCCTGGAATCTACAGTCACGGCGATGGGTTATTTTAACCATTTGCCTGATACTCTTGCGCTCTAGCTAATTTCGTGAATTTGGTTAGTATCCCTGCTTCTCTCTCTCTCTTTGCTTCCTTTTCTTCCCCTCTGCCCTTTCCTCTCAAGCCCTCCACTTCTACCCTTCCTAGCCGCGCCGGGCTGCACCAGGAACTTTTGCGGGGCCGGTAATTATCGGGAGAAGAGATGCAGTTCTTCGTTTTTTAAACGGGAACGTTCCATACGCTTTTCAATCATGGCCGCAGCTATTCCATCACTACGTTTACTGTTCAATCTCAGATCGATCTGACCGGATCAACTCGGTATGGTAAACGCCACGGGCTAGTGGGATCGATCTGAGAAGCAGGCTGACTCGGCCCGCTTGTTCAGCCAGTCTGCGATTTCAGATCTATCTGAACCAGCGGGCCTGTAGCGCTCCACGTTATTCTCTTGGCTGCCATAGGGAAACAAAGTAGAGCCGTTATTATGCAAGGCGTGAATTGTAAAAAGAGTGCAGTCATGGCGAGTGAAGTGGCGTTGATGATATCGTAGCACATCGCATCTCTGATTGGGCAATTTTGTACCCTCGGAATGCAACTGAAAATTTCTAACTCTGCCCTCATTTACACTCCAGGTCAATAGTACTTCAACGGGTAGATTGGATTTTTCACTATCGATATTTTCACTCCGTGTTGGTAAACCAGGCGATCTGAGCCTTTGCTCTGATCTGAGGCTTGTAATTTTCAGATCGGTCCGAGTTCAGATCGATCTGAGATCGATTGGTAAACGTAATGAATGCATTCCACAAGGAAGCTGAGAGAGCGCCAATACGAATGAACAACAAATGAAAAAACGACTTCGTTTTCTTCCACTGATTTATTTTTTCGGTACGACATGTTTCGACACATTTTCAAGTACTTGAATGTCAAGGTACTTGAAAATGACCTCTATGTGTCGAAACATGTCGTACCGAAAAAATAAATCAGTGGAAGAAAACGAAGACGTTTTTTCATTTGTGAATATCAACTTCCACATAGTTGAGCCTGATACCATTGAATGTATAACGAATGAACAAATTGATTTGCTGGTAAAATAGAGAAAACGCCAGAAAATTTAAGCATATTTCTCATGTCTATTTGCTTCATTGAGAGGTCTTTAACGCCGCATTACTTGTACAGTAGGGCGTCAATAATCCGGACTGTCGATAATCCGGATTCACATCCGACGAAAAATAGGTTGAAAGGAATGCATTGTACATATTTCTAGTGTTGCCAATATAATGTTACATTAAAATACTACGTAATATGGTCATATTAGTTTATGGGTTTATTTATCTGCTCTAATTATTTAACTTCAGCACTAAAGTGAATTACTGTTTTACAGTTTTTAGAAAAGATTCTTTATGTTTAAGGCATCAAACGGCCTTTTTTTTGGTTCTGTTCGAAAATCCGGACTTTTTGATAATCCGGACTGGGCCCGGTGACATTTGATCCGGATTATCGGCGCTCTACTGTAGTCGTACTCAAGCGACTGTGACGAATTTTTGAAGGCGATAAAACAATAAATCGAGATATGTTAAATAATATTTTGCATACTTGTAGTACTTGCTTGATTGTGTTCAAGGTCGTACTCTGGCTCCTCAGCTCTGACCGCAATGTCAACAGCGAAACGAAGCATATTGATTTCCTCACCTTAATCTCATGAGTTCCCATTTCTTAGGCTTCTTTGACCACTGCTTCCTGGTGTATTTCGAACAGTGCCAGTGAAATGCTGCTCCCTTTTCAAACTCCATTGTTTATTTCAGCGTATATTTTTCTTCCGTTTTTTATTTTCATCGCGGTGAGTTGGTGTGTATAGAGTTATTGGCTTATTATTCTGTTGCCTTCGTTATCTATAGGTATATATAAAAACGAATGTATGTCTGTCTGTATGTCTGTCCTGTATGCATTACTACACTGTTGATCCGATCGCCAAGAAACTTTAAGAAGTTGTTGAGTACACTCTTGCGAAGGTTTCGAAGGTTTTAGGTATAAAAATTTTTAAATTTCGCCTCCCCCCCCCCCCAAGGCCCTCTTAATCTTTCGAATACCTACTTTTCGCGCAACAACGCCCGACGTGTAAGTGAATTACTACAGTTTTTATCCTATCGTGCTGAAATTTTGCCGAGTAATAGCTCAAGGCAGGAGAAAAGTTGTAGGCTACTTTAAAATGATCTCAGGGCCCATAACGGTCCCAAAAAGGAGCCCTTAGGTGGTTCGCGGTACGTATCGGGTTTTGCGCAGTGGTTTCATTTTTTAATTTTTTAAAATTATTTCCCCTCAAGATAGAGAGTTGGAATTTTTTTATTAAATGTCTGAAAGAGTGAAGTTTTTAATTCTTTCAATAAATTATCCTTTTCACTTCGTAATTGACTGAAAATTGCGTTTTTAGCTGCAGAAACACATATTTTTCTGTGAAATCAACAATACCATATTCGCTTGACGACCAGATTTCGGTCATTGCTGTTGGAATTCATATTGATTAGTTAAGCCGATTAGGAATGCTAAGCATTGGAATTTGTGCAGCGGTTAATTAATTCGCTTTTTAAAACAACTTTAACTAAAGATAGAGAGTTAAAATTCATTTTATCACATACCCGAAAGCATGATACTACTAAATTTAGTGGTAACATGCCCGAAAGAATGAAGTTTCTCTCTTTTTCAATCGATTTTCTTTTACGCATTTTCCTTGACAACCAAATAAACAAACAAAAATAAACATTAAATAAAATCTAAATTAACGGAAATGAAATTCTGAATAGCTACTCAACAAGTAAGTACTCGAATTATGTTCTTAACTATAATGTTCTTTTAGCCTGTCTGTGCAGGTAGTATGATTACAGTAAAGGGTTTCAAAAAATTGTCTCTCTACTCTATATTAAACAAGTTTTACAAATTTCATTGTTTTTATTTTACCATGTTATTTTTTATCATTCTGTCAATTTTTCAGTCATTTGACTTATAATTATTATTGTTCATGGGAGATATTGTCACATTGTTTACTTACTATTGTCTCACAATTGTATAGATGCTCTGCAGAAGACAATATTAATTTAATAAAACAATTACTTGAAATGTAGTCTGTTATCACAACTACTTACTAACTCCTCACCTCTTATATAAAGAGTTTTGAGGGAAGTATGATCCCGAGCAACGCCGGGTAATTCAGCTAGTCTATGAATAAAAAATTATGTTTGCCAGTCTGTGTGTCTGTCTTTTATACAAATCTACAGTCTTATTCCCATCGTGCTGAAAATTTGCAAATTAATTAATCAAGGCAGGAGGAAAATTTTAGACTATTTTAAAAAGATCTCAGGGCCCCAAAAGGTCCCAAAAAGGGCCCCTTTGGTGGTCCATGCTAAGCATTGGGTACCAAGCAGTGGTTTCAATTTTTTGCTTTATAAAAGTAAATACTTTCTCTCAAGACAGAGGGCTGGGATTTTTTAAAAATCGGATGGCTGAATGAATGAAGTTTCTAATTCTATCAATCGGTTTTCTTTTACTCTTCGTATTTGTCTGAAAATCATGTTTTTAGCTGAAAAATCTCACATTTTTCTCTAAAATCTACAATAACATATTTCCTTGAGATTACCAAAGATTTGACTTTCATAGGATATTCTCGCTTCTATCATTTAAATTTCACGTTTTCCTGTAGGCCCATGATAGAACATAGAAAGAAAATCTGTATAAGAAGGGTCCAGAGTCCCAAGGGCCCCATGATAGATTACTAGATCGCTTACGATTACTAGATCGATATATTACAACGTACGAGATAGGTTACGAACTCCTGAAATGAAAACGCTGACAGTATTCTTGAGGCTTTGTGGTTTTTTTATAATATAGGTAAGTTCAATATTACCCCGAAAATATTTTCCCGAAAACTACCGAACCGATTCTTCTGAAAATCGGTTTGCATGGGTTTTCGGGTACGAGGAATCCATTAGACTAAAGGCCTCAGGGCTGCAAAGGCCCCAGGATCCCCAAAATGAGCCCCTATTTTACTCACAATCAATGCATAGGTTTCTTTTTCTGCTTTTTCTAAATTATTTGCTGTCAAGATATACCTAGGGTTCAAAATTTCACTATCGGATGGAATACAGACTGAAGCATTCAATTCTTGCAATCGATTTTGTAATACCCTTCGTTTTCGGTTAATAATAACGTTTTCAATGACCAAATTGCAAATTTTTCTCCAATTTCAAAAATAGCATATTTCCTTAGCAACCTGAGCAATGGCTATAACCAGGAAATTCGACCCTGGCGTTCTAAGCTTTATCAAAAATGTGAGCGCATGGGTATGCAAACATTTTCTCGAAAACTACGGAACCTATTCTTCTGAGAGTGGGAATTTCGGGGTTTTAGGGCTGTAACGCTCGCAACTATTTATTTTCGACAATAACCTATTTCAGCCATTATTAATGACATTCTTTATTCGTGGTAAAACATAAAAAGGATATACTATTGAATTAAATAACATGCTTTTTATATTTTAATAATCAATATTACAGTCAGTATACCGAGCAAAGCTGAGTATCAAAGTGAGTCACTCGTTGCTCGAGAAACAGAAAAGTTATCTACACAAAATCGTTATTAAATTGTTGTTTTTAAAATGCCGGGATAACCATTTGGAAAATAAATTATACAAAATGCCACAGGAGAGATGGTGAGTGGTACGCTTTATAATTATGTCCAATAGAGGGCGGATGGATCAGTTGTTTTAAATACAGCGTATTTGAATACATCTGAGGAAGAGTGATTTGTGATTGTTGTTTCAGAGCCAGCTTATTAAAAGACTCGTGGAGAATATGAGCGACACGCCTGAGAGTTAAGAGGGGATGATAAAAAATGAATTCTATAAAAGCGACGCAAGAAATTTCCTAGGCAAATGTAAAAGTAATTTGCAACTTTACTTAACTCAAAGTTAAAAGAAAAGCTGGTGTTAAACACATAATGCCATTTTCTTCAACGACATCCATATTCTATGAAAGCGCAATGCTTTTAATTTTATTTCACCATCATTACTTCCGTTGCCCATTATGATCGAATCATATCTTGGCTGTTTAGAAAATCATTATTCAAGTTATGATGATTAGAGCTGGGATTTTCGATGATTCGATTCATGCGATTTGGTTCATGCGAATGTGTCGTTCTTTCAAATGGTTCATAATGAACCAAATGACTTCGTGAACCACTAGTGATTGAACCGACTGAATAAAAGGAAAGAAAACGACATCCACCGAAGATGTGATTACTCGGATATGTCGGGGACAAAGTAATGGTTTGGAAGTATGGAAGTTATACTTTGTCCTTGAAGCATCCAAAAATGTGAAAGTAAGAAATTCCCTACGTGAAATCTATAACGATGAAATTTAATAAAAATATCTTAGTTGCTTGCTCAGGAATTCTCAATTTTCCACCGAAGATATTACAACATGTTAACTATTAGATCTATCATAATTTCTCGTCCACAGTCCGATTCAAGAGATTTAAGAAATTCTTGATTCTTTTCAATTCCTTTGGTTCTTGCGATTCTTTACGAACCACTAGATTGAAGAACGTGATTCAATTCATTCGGTTCATACCAATGAATCGTTCATGAAGAACGATTCACTCATGAACGACACAGCTCTAATGATGATGATTAATATCGAGGGTGGAAGTTAAGTGGCGAGGCATACTGTTTAATTTTACGCAATCTTCTCCATACTGCATAGTGATTCATTCAAGGATAGAGAGTATACCTGTATGCAGACAGATATAGTTGATTGGTAACAATTGGAAAATAAAATTTTCAAGCTAAGTGATTGGAGAGAAAACCATATGAAACTCATATCATATTTCGCTTAATTTCGGGTGCATAGCGATCGCAATTATCTCTAAGTTGCTTCAATGATTATATAAATTCGGCATTTGAAATCTGTGGTCGTCTGATCCAAGATGAGCGCATCCATATAAATGGCTAATTTATTATTTTGAGATCAATTATTTCATTGGTCAATGAAAACCATTTGTAATATATGCAACCACAAGATCCCTGAATCGTGATCACTAATGTATTTCTCATGGCCAGCGTTTCGCCAAATTGTTTTAGCATCATCAGGGCATATGCAATAAGAAAAAAGAGATTTCCAACCGGGTATTTACAAAGATATCAGTACAAAAGTTGTGGCATGAGGAATTTACCTAACATCGAGATTAGTGACACTGAACTATCAACAAAGTGAACGACATCTCTGACATGCGGACAGAACTCAAATCCTGGGGCTGTCTTACACGTACCCTATCACGTACCTACATATGGCCCCGGGGTAAAGTCCTCGCCTGCTAACCCGAGGGTCGCGGGTTCGAGTCGCCGCCTGGGTGGAATATGTCTGCGTCTCGTCCGTTGTTGCTGTTGTTCACCCGACATAAAATGGCCTAATGTTCTGTATTCGGGGCAGTGAAAACAAATAAATAAATATCGGCTTGTAGATACCATCAACTTACGGATTTTATAAAAAAATGCACTTTCTGTACGCGTTTATTTAAATTTTACGGGATTCGTTAAACATTTGTTCACTCCCTTGCCGTAACATTACAGTATAGCGACAGTTGTCATTGTTACCTCTTGCGTTCTCACTTAATGCCATGGAAGGAGAGAACATTTTTAACTCTGATATAATTATTGCAGACTAGAGCTGTGTCGTTCATGAACGAATCGTTCAGAATGAACGATTCAATGGCATGAACCGAATGAATTGAATCTACGTTTTCCACTCGAATCGTTCAAAATGAACGATTTGATGGAAGATTCAAATCCGCCGAATCCAAATCGTTCAATATGAACGATTTGTGTGGAAGATTCAAATCCACCGAATCCAAATCGTTCAAATTGAACGATTTGGATTTCCACACAAATCGTTCAATATAAACGATTTGTGTAGAAGATTCTGCTGGCAATTCTCCGAATCCGCCAAATCCAAATCGTTCAATGAGAACCCTGTAAATACCCTTGTCAAAGGTCTTGTGTTTCCGAATTGGAGCATCACACTTCACTTTTTTTTTGTTATTTCGCACACTAATATTTAAAATGCAGTAAGCCGACAGATTCACATAGATTCAAGATTCACATGGATTCGAGATTCACATGGATTCAAGATTTACTCGTGGATTTGGTTCATTCGGTTCATTATGAACGATTTAAAGAACCGAATCATTGGCACGAATCAAATCCCATGAACCGAATCCACAAAATGAACCGAAATTCCCACCTCTATTGCAGACATTAATACTTCCGCTTTATCCATGAGTCAGAACCTACGTATCATTGATTTCGTTCTAATTTGACAAACACATCAACGTACCGTGTCAACAGTTTCAAAGAGATCACTGGTTCAATCTGATCTATCATGGCATTAAATTGTGGTCTTCAGTAGTGACAAGTCAGATAATCCACCCATGTGCGTTGCGACACCACATGGGAGGCGTGTCTTAATCAACATATTGATCATTCAACACGTTCATCATGTGTCAATATGGTCAGGATTGACCCTACTGAAGACAACGAAAAGGAATTTAGTTTTGAGTCTATTACCACATAGCATAGTATATAGTATCGAGCTATATGTTAAGCGGTTAAAAGACGTGATTAAGTTGAGTGTCACTGTCGAGATAATGAAATGTACATATGAAAAGGTTATCAACCATTTGAGTTACAAAATATTTGTCCAGTGCTGATATTAATTAACCTTAAACAAGCGTTTAAATGGCGATTCTTTCGTTTCCATGGCATGAAGCCACCTATTGGCCACTATTTGAACCAACTGTAAATACCCGGGTGCCTGTTTACCTGCCCTACGTCTCCAATCCTTTCATTTTTCTTCCCCCCAACCGCGCCGCCCTCCCCCGTTCATTTCTTAATTTTCCTCTCCTTACATCCTCAGGTGACCCCCACCGATATAACCGAATAAGTTTCATGCAAGACTTTACATCCGCGTTTACGGACACATGATTTGCGAATCTCTTATCTCATCGAAGGGCAAAGTATTGGTGAAATCTATAACGCTATTTAGAAGCAGGCAATGCGTCAACATATTTTTTCAAACACAAACGTTTAATGGTAAAAAGAATCACAAGCATAAGATAAAGGAAGTACACTAAATGGCATAGTCATCTTAAATGTCAAGTTTTCCGATGACAAAAAGGGACAAAACAGTTTCGAATGACCATTTCTGTGAAAATCTTACCCCCGCTAGGTAGTACGGACTCAATGCCAGAGTTATAATACGTAATATCTTAGAATCGGAGGACCGAAATTAGCTCGGCACCAAATATATTTTAATACATTATAAAATTAAATTGGCATTTGTTTTTCATTCAACTCTTTAACCTGTTGGTTCTCAGGTTTCCGCGGAGCTGGAATGTAGATCTCTCCATGTTTTCCGGGATTTCTTCCGCGTTAGTTGTTTGTGGGACAACAGTTTCGCTGGCACTCCTGCCTTTTCCAGCGTCTTCAGGTCGAAGACTTCGAAGACGTCACTTCGACCTGAAGACGCTGGTAGGACTGCCAGCGAAACTGTTGTCCCACAAACAACTAACGCGGAAGAAATCCCGGAAAACTCCTGCCTTTTCCAGCGTCTTCAGGTCGAAGACTTCGAAGACGTCACTTCGACCTGAAGACGCTGGTAGGACTGCCAGCGAAACTGTTGTCCCACAAACAACTAACGCGGAAGAAATCCCGGAAAACATGGAGAACATCTAAACTCTTTAACCTTTTTATACATTTCATCATCAGAAAAAAATCTCATTAGCAAAGGCTAAAACTAAAGGCAAAAACTACAACTAAAAAAGCAAAGGCATGATGAAATTACGTTTTTTTAAGAAATTAATTATTTTATTTCTGCGTAAAACAGATTATTCCTCGGGTATGGGAACAATACAAACCGACTTCTTATGCCGCAAAACCCATAATTTCCTAAATTGTGGTAGATCGGATGATTATTATCTGAGTAAATCATTATGAGCGCATTTTTTGTGCACACATTTATTGCTCGCCAATATATATGGCCAATACATAACGCTACTTCTCTATATGGTCTGTAAATCAGGACGGAACTCACCTATGGCTTTACAATGGTTTTTCAATTTTTATTGTCAAAATATCTACTAATGAGACACAATTATTTTAATCTCCTCGTCATATATTTTGTTCTAACATTTTTAACTTAAGAAGCCGAAAGGAAATATGACTGAAAAAGCTGTAGTAAGTCATCGTACACCGTGCTTTGATCAACGAGCTGGTTAGTTGTGAAAAACAAACATTTATTTTGCAATGAATTTTTTAAACATAAAAACATTTAACCTATCACCACTAAAGTCATCACCAGCGAATTCACTCACAAAAAAACGAAATAAGAAACTCTTCTTTGGCGGGAAAGCGCGACTTCCTTTGCTTGGCTAGAACCCGTGGGGTTGATTCAATAAGCCAAATAGTATGCTACGAGGTGGGTTTTTAACTGCTTAATATGGCCATGGCATTGCCATGGCGCAACATAAAAAATGAAGCTCGAAAAGTTCTTGAAAACCTCCCGTTTTTTAGATACTTCATTTGTTTTGAATTCCGTATTATCGATCTCCTACAGTATACTCTTCCAGCTCCAAAAATCACTCGAAGCGCAGATGAGAAACTAGCCCAAAGGCGTTAGATCCTCGCCAAGTGTGAAGGAGAAGTGCTTTGCCGATTTATGACGTGAATTCTCCTCAGGTTCAAGGTATCGACTGTCCGTATTTTGATGTTGGCTCCGCTATCGCCATCGGGCGTTCATCAGCGTAAGCACACAGCGTACCACGGAAGAGGCCTAACTTGCTTTAATTTTCCTTAACTCCTTACCCAATGGAAAAACCGTAAATAGTCCATTTCACGTACACCTGGAGGATGGGAAAGTGCAGTTTCTTTTATTCACTCGCATGCGAGGGAGTGGTAACCAAGGACTCAAGTGATCATTCTCGTACGGTGAGTGAATTTGGTATGCCCGAGTCGGGGGAGACGACTCGTACGTACGAACACTTACTCACTCCCTCAAACCCGGTGAGAACTCCGTCCCACGGACGAGTAAACAAACAACAAACATGGCGCTCGCTTACTTAAGAATTCAAGTTCTTGAGGAACTAGAAGAGGAAGAACAAGCAGCAGGAAGAGTTCCACGGGCAATGCGAGAAAGAAGATCGCCGTTTGATTTAGATGATTCAAAATTCATCAAATTGTACCGCATAACAAAACCTTTAAGCGCGGAACTGATTGGAGATTTAACGCCATACATGAGAGTTCCTTCGCGATCATCGGCTCTAAGCGTCGAAGTAAAGGCAAATTCCGTTTATTTATGGTGAATGTATTCATTTATACATAGTAAACTTAAAGTTTTGCAATAAAAACTACATTTCTTACAACGAAAATGTTTTTTATTTAAAGTGAATGTGGAATAAGTACCGTCATCTAAAGAAAATTAATGTGATTTGTTTTGCCATTACATGCATTTGTGGAATCCTTACCTTTACTAGTATATTATGAAATCCAAGGAAATTGCAAAAGGTTTAGTGCTTCAGCTGGTTGATTTCCGCCTGAATTAATTTTTGATGAGCTTCTCATTAACAATATTTTGTTTTGAAAATAGTAATAGATATTGTAATTTCCCGGTAGATTGTTATGGTAAACAATGTCGCTAATTGGCTGCGTTTGTTTCGTAGCTCTCGCCGCTCACTCATAACGGCGTTGCCAAATTGTCGCGTCTCACTCCCTCGTACGTCCATTGTCGTACATGACTCATGCATACCAAAACTCGTCTCGCACGCTCGTTGTACGAATGAGGGCGTACAAGACGAGTTAGTGAGAAAACTCACTCGTACGATTTCGAGCATAGCCCCCCTGGGCCAGCTGACGGTTCCCACTATGCTCCGACATTCTGTTTATTGCATAAAACCCGAAGATTCCTGCGATGTTGTTCGGAATTTATGCATGATGCAGAAACGAAAATGTTTTGCAGTTGTCCACAGAAATTCATTTTACTTCACTTGTCTTCATGTCAAACTTCATTTTTGACCTGATGATGATGTAAAAACATCGAAACCTAGGTCACAGTAAAATTTATTTCCGTGGATAGTTGCAAATTTATCACTAGGATCCCAAGTCCTTGGATGCGAAGTCCACCCATAAATTCCCCAAAAAATTAAGTACGTAATAAAAAATAATGGGGAATGCGAGGAGGGACGAGCACTCTTAGACGCCAAATAAATGAAATATCAGGAAAAAATTAATGTAAGAACGAATGGCTGGACATCGACAATTATAAGTCCTTCATACGCTCAATGTCTGGAGAATTTTAACCTGAAAATTCAGGAGTAATTTTCACTTTGATTTCGTCATCCACAAAATGGGAATATTTTTTATTAAATTGGTTTTCTTGGCGGTTTTCCTTGAAGTTCATCGCTGATAGGGAGACCATATTTGAACGTATGACACCATGGTATTTGTATTGCAACGTCGGACCTTTGTTTACTCAATCAATTCTTTATCTTCCGACGATATAAACTTTTTAACACAACTTCCGCCTGGAACGACCGCCTTAACACCTCCCACCTTCTCTCTCCAATTCTCAACAATCCCTCCACTTCTAATCAACAATCCCTTGACTCCCTGCAATAATAAACATTGAACAATCAATTAAAATGGGAAAAAATTTAAATAACAAATATATAAATAAAATATGTCATAGCATAGCGTTAAATGAAACATCATAAGAAATGAAAAAAGAAAGTATGAAACGACATATGCTTGATGAAGGGAATAATACAAAAAGTTACAGTATCCAATATTCAACTTCAGTTGTCGATTACTTGCATGATTTTAGGAAATAGTGCCACTCAAACCTGGGATGAAAAGATGATGATACTGTCCTAGGTTATCTCTAAGTTCCGTTGATATGTGCTAAAGGTTCATCAGGATTTCCATGGTAGGACGACAAATAGAATAAACAAGAAATTCCGTCGCCTTCGTGCCAATCAGCTCTCTTCTGAATCTTGGGTAAATACTAGCTTCACCGACAGTCAATCAATATTTCCATTGCCTCATTTTTTCAACTAAATTTCGCTCGTATCGGGAAAAAGATGTAATTCTCCTGAAAATCTACAAATGTGAATGAGCATAGTGATGCGTCTCTAATAGCTTCAGAAATGATAACACAACACCAGAAAGGTCCAATCATTATTGTTACATGTAATTAATACAATCGGAATTCCTCAACACTCAGGCAGCGGCTCCCAGTCTTCAGGTACACTCCATTTACCGAGTTCCATGTCATCAACATCACCAGCAATGCATGTTACACGGCGGTCTGCCGTGATTATTGCCGGTTTCCCTCACTACCTCGGGCGAAGGTCAGTACACTAAAATATTCCAGAATGAAACGCGAGTAATTTACTGTTTTTCAATCTGCCAATGCTTGCAAAATCAGAAAAATTACACATGCAATCATACTCCGAAGAGGAGCATCACCCCGTAGCGAGGCTGCTAATGAAAATATGTGTATATTATCTACATCTGCATTCTACCCTGCGAGCCGCCGCATATAAGGTAGGGTACGATTTATAGATAAGGGATATAAGTGTTTCGTAAATCGCGCATTTGCGGGGTTCGGCTGGCTGCTACTGGGAGGCGCAGGTTGACTGGTAAAATTAAAGTTCTGTACTATCAATACCTAATAGTCCTAATTCAGAACTTAAGGTAAAACATGCACACCAAAAT
This sequence comes from Ceriagrion tenellum, assembly GCA_963169105.1. NCBI lineage: Eukaryota > Metazoa > Arthropoda > Insecta > Odonata > Coenagrionidae > Ceriagrion > Ceriagrion tenellum. Next base: position 91,795,042 of record OY720634.1, read on the forward strand.
CCTGTTTTGTCAGCGGCAGTGAGCGCTGTAAGCCGCTCGTGGCCACAAAACCCCTCACGAGTTCCCCCCTAGTGTGTGTACCCGTGAACACCCAACACAACAGCTAATGTATGTGCAATCGTGAATTTCAAAATGCACCGTGTAAAGCGGCTAAATTCAAGAACGCATGCACGAATGCGAGACGTCAGAATAGCCCCTGCTCTAATTCGGTGGTCGCATTCTTGCAATTTGTACGAATAGCACTCCATCTAGCGGTCGCAGAATTAACGACATCTAAGTTCACGGGAGGTTGACTGACGAAAAGGTTCGATAACCTGAGCGATGGATGTTTACAGTTATTCGTTGTGTGGGAGGATATTTACAGTTACTTATATTTTTATTTATTTAGATAGATGTTTATTAGCTCGTTAAATTGTTCCTCTGTCATCCACATAAAATTGCGGTAGGCATTCCTGTCTTCTACAGCCAGCTCCTGTTGGACCATATTAAGAATGCCCGTTCCCTCCTCTCGCCCACGGATCCACTCCCGCATCCAAAGTGCTCTTCTGGCTCTTCTCCTGCGGTTACGCCTTTCTATGAGCTCTGCGGCACCGATCCTAATTCCCACTACTGCTAGCTCAGCAGCAATCAATGCAGCCTCCTCCTGATCCATTATTTTTCTCACAGAGAGAGAGAGAGTGACTCAATATCAATATCACAGAATCCCACAATCACCACAACCTTATTTTTCACTGAATGTCAACAACGTCGTGTACAGAATATCGTATCTCTCCTGTTTGAACAAAACACTCGCTCTTAGCGTACTTATCATACGACTGGAATTCACGAATGAACGCATGCTTACGACCACAGTGTAAAGCAGTCACGCATTCGTTAGCGCAATAATTATTGCACGGCAGATTGCGGAATTAATGCAGTGTTAAGTTGTGCAATTTCGTGCCCCGTGTAAAACGGCCTTAACAAAAACTCAATTTACTCACCAATAAGATAAGGTTTTGGTTAGGTGATAAGTTGAAATGGTGACATATACTATGGTAGTGTATTGAGTGGCTCTTTAATTTTTATTATGGTCGTTTGTTGCGCATGGAAAGTACGAGTTTTTATACCTATCCGTTCGGCAATGTAGCTCTCATATTTTATCGCCTCTATCAGACCTAGAGATGTAGTGTGGCATCATGAAAATATTCTGTGTCGCTCTGAAACACACCACTTCTGAATTTCTCAAGCCTAGCGTGTAGTCTCCGAGTCTCCAGGGGCTCCCACTGTAATCCCTCTAAAAGCTGAGAAGCATGCGTTCGTTCGTAGCAGTTTTTTTACGAAGCGCGAATCATTCCTGTGTATTTCATTAATTTTTGCAGTTAAATCTTTATGACCAGGGTCCCAAATGTTCGCGGCGCATTCGAGGCGTGGCCTAACCAGAGCGAAGTATCTACTCTCTTTTACTTTTTCACTCGAGGACCTTCCTACTATACGCCGAATAAATCCTAGTTTCTTCAATTCTGTGCGATAACGCGAGTTTTCCGCGGTATACTAGCAGAAGGTACCCGTCGAAATTCAACGGGTGTGAAAAACTTATTTTACAAGAAAACCACAAAGCCTGAAGAATACTGTCAGCGTGGTCATTTGAGGAGTTCGTAACCTATCTTGTACGTTGTGTTCGTTGTAGTAAACACGCTGACCTTTCTCCAGGTGCACGTAGAGATGAGTGACTGTTGGTCCTCTTCCTTGCACGGGAAACCCAAAGATGGGCCACGCAGACTTAATATTTCTTAAATAGCACCGAGGTTGATAGATGGTCACCTCGTCCCTCAGGTTCTCTTGAGCCGTCTTCTGAGTGAAATAACAGCTTGATCGCTTCCCTTGTGTGTGCAAAAATATAGCTGCATTAAAGGACTTGATTGAGTTGCGCTATTCAAAGTTGATATTTGCGTTGAGCATCTTAATCAGAATCGGAGAGTTGGGTACAATGCAGCGGTTGACAACGTCAAAAGGAGCTTTTGCAACAGCAGTCAGGTTTATTTGACCTATGAATCCTCCATCTCCCGGACTGCGTCTTCGGTGTAAAGGGTAGCCATAATAATTGGCTCCGGTTAATAAATCAATAATCTGTGGTGATTCTTAGTGCAATTGCCGATTTTCATGCACGGATGTCATTCATTGAGCGGAATTTCCCTTTCTTCTTTAGGGTAAGAGGCATGTGGTGGCTTTCATTTTCTCATTATAATTTTCGCCATCTAAAAACAAATTGAAGTTTCGAAACAGATGGGTCAATATTTGAACCAGATTTATAGCTGGTTAGCCGTCCGCAGGTTGGGTTAGGATGAAATTTGTGCGGTTCCTAGCGTAACCCGAGAAATACCACGCGGAGGTGACCGGCTTAGTTCCCCATTTTTCCTGATATATCATTTTTTTTTCGTTTAATGTCTGTAAACACTGATCATCATAAAATCATTTGTATCAACTCATTAGAAAATAGACTGACACACTATATCTACAGCTGTTTCCTCAGGAGTATTGATGAAAAGGTTGTTGCCGCTCGAATCGCGGGAGCAAGCCACGAAAAATTTGCCTATGCATGAAACAGTGACTTTCCAAGTGAAGGCCAGCCACTTGAAGAGTCTGCCCTTGTGACTTGTTTACTGTCATAGAGATCAGATATGTCAAGCCCGGAAACCGGGGAAATGACGCCGGGAATCGTGTATTGCTGGATCCTGCTCCCATCGCGCGTGCTGCTCATAAGGATTTCCATTAGATCGCTGGTGGGCATGTCTTTGAGCATCCAAGTCTAATCTTTGTCGTTTTTCTTGCGAGGGCTCATTTTCTCGCAAAGGAGACATTCCTCTTCCTTTGAAAGATTTATTCAAAATGTTACTCTTTTCTCTATTAGGCATATTGGTGGATATCTTTTTACGCCCAAGGAGGAGAAACGCAGCGGCGAGTGAGTCTTGAATAGGCACCTCAATGGTTGAGTGAATGTAAGTTAACTGCACATTAACACTTTTAAACATATATAAATAACTCGTAACGTGTATGATGTGGGAATTTGTCTAAAATACAGTGCGCAATCGTAATGAGAGGCAGACGGCTCCACTACATGTAATTCTTCTGAGTATTAAACGATAATAAACAACGCTGTGTTTGTTGTAGCAACAGAGGCATTATTACCATTTCTATTCCCTGCACGTGAGTATCTTGCACATTTAATTTCGTGTGTAGTCTATTCTCTTATGCGTATCGTTTACTACGTAAGTGTTCTCTCATATACATGCAGTGCCCCCACGAGAGCTACTTTGAGAATGGACATTAGACAGAAAGACAGACATAGCAAGAGTACTCTTGCTATAAATATGCATTGAATTTATCGATTACCTCCCAAATCTATCTACCATGGGGCCCTTGGGACTCTGGGCCCTTCTCGTACAGATCTTATTTCTACGTGCTCTGATGGGCCTGCAGGAAAACGAGATATTTAAATGATAGAGGCGTGACTATCCTTCGAAAATCTTGGTTGCCAAGGAAATATGCTGTTGTTGATATCCGAAAATAATAAGAGATTTTTCAGCTAAAAACATGATTTTCAGACAAATACGAAGCCTAAAAGAAAATCGATTGTAAGAATTAGAAACGTCATTTATTCAGCCATTCGATTTAAAAAATCCCATGAGGCGTGAATATCCTTTGAAAATCTTGGTTGTCAAGGAATTATGCTGTTGTTGATTTCAGAGAATAATGAGAAATTTTTCAGCTAAAAACATGATTTTCAGACGAATGCGAAGCGTAAAAAGAAATCGATTGCAAGAATTAGAAACGCCATTTATTCAGCCATTCGATTAAAAAAAGCCCAGCCATCTACCTTAGTGAAAGTACTTTTAAAAAGCAAAAAATGAAACCAATGTACCGAGTCCAATGCTTAGCATAGACCACCAGTCTTGGGGGGGCCTTATCTTACCTTAAGAGCGTGCTGGTGAGGAAGCTGGTCGCAACCTTTTCTCCAGAGATGTCTCAGCGGACAAGCCGTTCAGGGCGACATAGTTGACTTCGCTGCCACATAGAGGGTGATAGTGCCGTTTCGAAGCTCCGCCCCTTGAAGGCCGTAAGAAACCTCATCTCCGATTTTATACACATACGCGAGGGAATGTGTAAGGTAGGGGAAATGGAAGGGTAAGAAATGAGGGGAGGCCGCTATGTCAGACGGCCAGAGACTTTTGAATACAATTCGAAATTCGGAGAGTTTGGCTGCGTGTGAGGTACTCGATCCGTGGTGCGCGGAACTCCTCAATTTTGTTCATTCTGCGCCGATCCGACTTTTACGGTAGCCTAGCGAGAGAGGTCCAATCGCGCCGCTATCACTCGGTCAGGATGGACAAATTCGTAGACGACTCAGAAGTGGGGCTCCAGAGCGAAACTCTAGGTCTCTCGCGGCATTCGTCGACGCCTCGCGCCGGTTTACTATCCAAGCAACCTTCACTTCGGGAACAATAACCGAAATCACGCATGTCGCCAAGGATATACATGCTTACAATATTACCCGACCGAGTCCTCGTGCACAGAGATCATGAATGACCAGCCTAAGTATGCAGATTGGTAGCTCCTTGGCCTAGCAACCCTAATGCCTGCCGCAGGAAGAACGCAGCCTAACACAGGACAGTTTTTGTAACCAATATTTATGAATGGGAGCGCAGAAGAGGCATAATGGAGGAATTCCTCTGTCTGCTTACGTCCCTTCTGCGGTCGTACGACAGTGTCTTGCGGCCTGTGTCGCCTACGCGGGCCAGGAGTCCAAGGAAGCAAAATTTTAAGTCGGTCTAAATTTTACAACAACATTTTTGGATTGACCAAAAATTGCCGAATTCACTGTATAAATTTTTGCCCATGAATATGTCAGATTTTCTTATAAATTAAGAAAAAATGAAAAATGAGTTGTTTGACGGGGTCAAAACTTAGAGATTAAAACTGCTTCTTTCATTTTTAGCCAATTAAAACAATATTTGTAGGAATTGTGCCCTGAAGTTTGTTTGTTTATGAAGAAATTATTATTAAAAATCATATTCATAAAAGTTTGTTTGCCTCATTTTAAGTGAAACGCTTTCGAAAACTTTGAGATCGGGAGCCGGAATTTTCAGTATGTTGACAAGTCCCGTCCTATGGGAAAAATAGAGGTAATATCAGCAATGGAAACGATCCTTAATATAAAAAAACTTAGTTTTTGGGTAAATGCTGAGCCACTTACTACCAATACTTTAAGAGGGAGAGACTTTTAACTGTGAAGGCGCTGTCCGTTCGGCTACCGCCAGCCATGTGCTTCGCGTCGACCAGACGAGAACTTTCGGCTGGCTCATCTCAGCAAGCCTCCTTCTGCCTATTTTGACGTAGTAAATATCGCTTTAATTATATTTATCTTCTCAGAGGGCATATAATATATAAGAGAAACTCGCCTGAAGTCAGGATTATTGGTGAGGGCACACATGCATTTCGCTCCGGGGCGGTTGAGTCTTCAACTCTCGAGCTTGTGAATACAAGCTAACTTCATCTATTTTTGTTTTCTTTGATATCTGATTCCACAATTAACCCTAACCTAAACCAAAGATGTTAGATTGCTCAGCCATCAAAGGAAGTGGAATATTTTACCCCTTACATACGAAATGATTATACCTCTAAGGAATATTTTAAACGGCAATAGATTCATTACATGAAGAATTAATCCAACCATCGGCAGGATACAAATATTATATATACACATAATAAATACAGGGAGTGCATTTGTGGGATTACTTTTCTTTGTCTAACCGGTTACCCAAAATCCACTGAACATGGAATCGTCTAGAGTATTCCTTGCAAACAGTTGGGTTAACACGATGGAAAATCCGAACGTAAACTTCTTGTATACCACCACCCGCGGTGTACTTCCAGTAGGTTCACTATCCCTCTCCAATCCGGATATGCTGGGGTGCTCCATCAACTTGCACGGATTCGGTTTCCCAGGATTCGACGATCCCTAAGTTTCTTGTAAAATAGTAAATATAGAAGACATAGGATAATGCACGATGCCATTATAATTTGTAATAAATATATTCACATTTCCAAAATATGAGTGTAAAATCTCATTTATCTTCACATTTCCCACCTCTGATATTCCGTCAATTTCATGCGAAATTTGCCGAAGCAACTGTGTTTGAAAATTCGTCGTGTCTTTTACGAAACCCTTTGAATCTCACTGAGTTTTATTGTCTCTTGAGGAAACTAATGAAAGACATTGATTAATATAGTTAAAAGGCATAAAAATCAATCGCTCTTCACCTGAAGTATCGCTAATTTTCAGTTTCATTCAAACATTTTATCCGGGCATTAATGGCCATCCGTTTGTTTTAAAATGCCTCATTCCGACACAGCTCAAAACAGAGGTTCATCTACTCGTCGGCTGGGCTACGTTCATCTTGCGCACACGTCTATTTCATGCCTCCACCTTTGCGATAGAGAGATAGATAAGTCGGAATCTAATCTTCTCCGATTTCGGGTTTTTTCAATTCAAAGATCAATACCCACAAGAGGTTATGACCACACCAGGGGTCAATGACCCCACAAAAGGTCATTGACCCTACCAGAGGTCAACGATCCCACCATAGGTCAATGACCACAGAAGGGGTCATTGACCCCACCTGAAGTCACTTACCCCACAAGAGGTGAATGTCCCCACCAGATCTCAATGGCAATGACCCCACAAGGGGTCAATGACCCCACCTAAGGGCAATGACCCGTAACAGATGTCAATGACCCCTTCAGAGGTCAACGACCCAACCAGAGATCAACGACCCCACCAGAAATCAATGAACAATCTAGGTGTCAATGACCCCATCAGAGGTCAATAACCCACAACGGAGGTCAATGACCCCTTCAGAGGTCAATGACATCACAAGTGGTCAAAGACCTTACCAGAGGTAAATGACCCCCACCAGAGGTGCATGACCCCACCAGAGGTGCATGACCCCACCAGAGGTCAATATCCTGCAAGAGGTCAATGACACCCTACAGAGGTCAATTACCCCACCAGAGGTTAATGACCCGCAACAGAGGTCAATGATCCCTTCAGAGGTGAATGACCCTACCAATGGTATATGGTACCAATGGTACCAGAGGTCAATGGCCCATAGGGAGGTCAATGACCCCTTCAGAGGTCAATGACTCCTTCATATTTCAACGACATCGCCAGAGGCCAATGACCTCCCAGAGGCAAATGAACCACCAAAGGTTATTGACATAACGAAAGGTTATTATAACCCACCCAGAAGTCAATTACCGTACCAATGTCAATGTCCGCACCACCGGTTATATCCACACCAGAGTGAATGACCCGTCTCAGAGTTCAATGACCCCTTAATAGGTAAAATTTTTAAAATTATTTCTCATCTTTATTTCAATTCCTGTGAGGACAACTCCTGTTACAGAGGTCATTAACGCAACTTAAGGTCATTGACCCCACCAGAGGTCAATTATTCGATCAGATTATAATAACCACACCAGAGGTCCATGACCACACCAGAGGTCAGCGCTCTATGATGACCTAAGCGCTCACGACTGAAAAATGGTTTTTATTTGTTGCTGGAAAAATATTCAGGAAATGCAAATATTGATTATGATATTTGAAATTAAATAAGATCATTGGGCATTTCAGAGTGATTTTCCATCTTTAATTCAATTCCTGTGACAGAAAACAAATATATTTGCGCTTACGTCTGAAAATTATTATTATTTGATGCAGAGAAGACATTTTAGACATGCAAATATTGATTATTGTATATGGAATTAATAGAATGCTTTTCAATGAAATTTACACTGTGTAATCTAAATTTTGTGAGAAAAAACGAATATATGCGTTCACATCCAAAAAATGATTATCATTTATTGGAGAAAAGGCATTTTAGAAATGCAATTATTAATTATGATATCTCGAATTAAAATCAAATTATTATGGCTTATAGGTTTGATTATCACTTTGCTACTCTAATCCTTTGACAATGACATTGGTACGGAAATTGACTTTTGGGTGGGTTATTGACCTCTGGTGATGTCAATGACCTCTTGGGGTCATTGAGCTCTGGTGGGCCATTTACTTCCGGGGGGTCATTGACTTCCCTATGGGTCATTGACCTCTAGTATGGTCATATACCTTTGGTGGGGCCATTGTCCTCCGAAGGGATCATTGACCTCTGTTGCGGGTCATAATCTATGGTGGGGTATTTGACCTCCGTAGGGTGTGTTTGACCTCTGTACGGAACCTGTGAACGGGTCAATGATTTCTGTTGCGGGTCATTGAACTCGGATGGGGACATTGACACCTAGAATGGTATTTGACCTCCGGTATTATCGCTCTGAAGGGGTGTAATTGACCTCTGTCCGGGTCGTTGACCTCTGGTGTGTTCATTGATCTCAGGTGGGGTCATTGACCCATGTTGGGTTATTGACCTCCGGTGGTATCACTGACCTTTGGTGGGTTCATTGACATTTGTGAGGTAACTGACCTCCGGTGGGGTCATTGACCTGTGGTGTGGTCATTGACGTCTGGTTTGGTCATTGTTACCTGATAGATTAATTGACCTCTGGTGGGGTCAATGACCTCTTGTGGGGTTATCGACCTTTGATAGAGTCATTGACCTTTGGTAAGGTCATTGACCTCCTTTGCGGGTCATTGACCTCTGGTGGGATCATTGACCGTTAGTGTGGTGATTGGACTTAGATAGTCTCTGAGATGATGGGGACATTGACCTCTTGTGGGGTAAGTGTCTTAAGGTGGGGTCATCGACCCCTTGTGTTGTCATTGACCTATGGTGGGATCGCTGACCTCTGGTGGGGTCATTGACCTTTTGTGGGGTCATTGTTATCTGATTAATTAATTGACCTCTGGTGGGGTCCATTACCTCTTGTGAGGTCATTGACGTCTGATGTAGTCGTTGACACCAAGAGTGGCCATTGATTCCTGGTGGGGTCGTTGTCCCCTGAAGGGGTCACTGAACTCATTTGCGGCTCATTGACCCCTGTTGGGGTCATTGTGACCCCAACCATTATTACCGCAAGTGTAGTCATTGAACTCTGATAGTCATTGAAATCTGGTGGGGACATTGATCTCTTGTGGGGTAGGTGACCTCTTGTGCGGTCATTGATCTCTTTTGGGGTCATCGACCATTGAGAAGTCGTTAACCTCTGATGATGTCCTTGATCTCTGGTAGGGTTATTGACCTCTGATAAGGACATTGACCTCTGATGGGGTTATTGACCTCTGAAGGGATCATTGAACTCTGTAGGGGGTCATTGACTTCTGGTTTGGTCAATGATCTCTGATACAAACATTACCTCTGTTTGGGTAATTGACCTCTTGTGTGGTCAATGACCTCATCAGAACTCTTTGGCCTTTGGTGGGGTCGTTGACCTGTGTTGAGGTCATTGTCCTCTGCAGGTCGTCATTGACCTCTCTAGGGTGTCATCGACCTCTTTTGGGGTCATTGATCTTTGGTTTGGACATTGACCTCTGAAGGGGTCATTTACCTCTTGTGTGGTCCTTGACATCTGGTGGGCACGTTAATCTAACCACTATAAGAGATCCATGTGCCAAAATATACTTAAAATACTCATTGTTGCTAGTTTATTGGTATTTTTCTGGTTCACCCCCGTTTCACCATTCTTGAGGAATACAATTTCGCCGGCATTCCAGTCGGCTTCATCATGTCGTAATGGACAAGAGCGTTGTCTGTCGCAATATATAGTGCGCTGATCGAGTAAATGCCCGTTGGGATCTAGTCCGGAGATGTCGAATAGTCTGGAGAGTCGTACAGTCTTGGATAGTTGAAAATCCGTTTAAAAGTAAGGGAGAACATATATCAAAGTGATGCAAAGTTAACATAATTTGGAGTAAATGTTCTTAATTACATCCAGTTATAATTATAAATATTAGCATGGTTAAAATGATTTTTCTGCAACAAAAAAAATAATTTAGCAGAGGGAGGCGCTAATTTTAGTTTTCTCTCACAGACTATGGACTGCACAGTGGATATCACTTCAAATTGCATGGCATTTAACTCCAGTAATGATTATCAATTAGGCATGTAAAAAATGACCATTCTCCATCATACAAAAATCGTTCTGAGACGTGAGCGCAAATTGTATTTCCTCTCCCAGAATTGGCGCAAAAAAAAATGAGCATATATATTCGTTTTCTCTCACTGGATTTATATTACACAGTGAAAATATAATTGAAAAGCTTAATGTTGTGATTTATTTCCAAATATCATAATCGATCAATTTTCCATTATAGAATGACTTTTCTCCTGATTAAAATATAAGTGTCTCTAACGTCAGCAAACACCATTGCTTCTCTCAAGGGATTTGAAATAATGAGAGAAATCACTTCGAAACGCCAATAATTCATAATTATTTCCAGTTGCTACAATCAATTTTTTCACGTGTAGAATGTCTTTTCTCCAACAAATAAAAATAATTTCTCAGACGTGAGCGAATTTATTCGTTTTCTCTCAAAGGAATTGAATAAAAAATTGAAAATCATTTAGAAAAGCCCAAAGTTGTTATTTAAATCAGGTTGACGTAATAAATAAATTTGCATTTATAAAATGAAATTTGTCGAGAATAAATAAAATCACTGCTATCTTGAGATATTAATATTGTTTCTCTCACAGAAATTAAAATAATGAGAGGAAATCACTTCGAAACGACAAATATTCTTTTTAATTCCAGTTGCAAAAATCATTTCATGCACACCTAGAGTTTCTTTTCTCCAACATATAATAATCATTTTTTGACGTGAGCAGATATATTCGCTTTTTCTTCCAGGAATTAAATGAAAGATGAGAAATCATTTAGAAAAGTCTAATGTTCTTTTCAAAATACAGATATATAATAAATAATTTGCATATACAAAATGATTTTTCTACAGATAAAAATTAACGTTTTGCTAACGGAAGCGCATATTTTTGTTTTCTCTCACATTATATGAAATACTCCCGGAAAATCACTTCGAAACGCAAAATACAATTAATTAACTCCAGTTACTAAAATCAATTTTTGCATGTGTAGGAAGTTTTTCTCAAACCATAAATAAACATTTTACAGACCTGAGCGCATATATTCCATTTTTGTCAAAGAAATTGAATTAAAGATGAGACATCATTTAGAAAAGCCAAATGTTCTTTTCAAATTCCAGATATATACTCAAGCATATAGCATTTAAAAAATGATTTTTCTCCAGATTAAAATAAACGTTTTACTAACATAAGCGCATATTTTCTTTTTCTTCAAAGGCTTTGGAATACTCAGCGAAAAACACTTCGACACCTCAAATATTATTATATAATTCCATCTACTACTAAAATAATTTTTGCAGGTCTAGAATGTCTTTTCCCAAACAAATAATAATCATTTTTCAGACTTTAGCATATATACTCCTGATTAATAATCAATCAATTAGCACATAACTCCTGATTAATAATCAATCAATTAGAATTTTCAGGAAAGAATTTTCTCCAGATTAAAATAAACGTTTTGCTAACGTAAGCGCATATTTTCGTTTTCTCCCACAGGCTTTGAAATACACATGGAAAATCACTTCGAAACGCCAAATTCTATTATTAAATTCCAGGTACTAAAATCAAGTTTTGCATGTCTAGAGTATCTTTTCCCAAACAAATAATAATGCTCCAGACGTTAGCACATTTATTTGTTTTCTCTCCCGGGAATTGTATTAAAAAAGGGAAATCGTTTTGAATAGCCCAATGTTCATTTGAAATTCCAGATATATAATCAATCAATTTGCATTTACAGAATGAATTTTCTCCAGATAAAAATTAACGTTTTGCAAACGTAAGCGCATATTTTCCTTTTCTCTCACAGGATTTGATATACTCAGTGAGAATCACTTCGAACCCCCAAATATAAATATTCATCTCCAGGTATTAAAATCAATTTTTGCATGTCTAGAATGTCTTTTCCCAAATAAATAATAATCATTTTTCAGACGTTAGCGTTTATATTCTTTTTTTCTAACAGGAAATTTTTTTAAGCGGGGAATTCATTTAGAAAAGCCCAATGTTCATTTGAAATTCCAGATATATTATCAATCAATTAGCATTTACAGAATGATTTTTATCCAGATAAAAATAAACGTTTTGCTAACGTAAGCGCATATTTTCTTGTTCTCTCACAGGATTTAAAATACTCAGGGAAAATCACTTCGAAACCCCAAATATTATTTTTTATCTCCAGGTACTAAATACAATTTTTGCATTTCTATAGTATCTTTTCCTAAACAAATAATAATCATTTTACAGACATTAGTGTATATATTACTTTTTCTCACAGGAATTAAACTAAAGATGAGAAATCGTTTTGAATACCCCCATGATCATTTGAAATTCCTAACACATAATCAATCAATTAGCACTTACAGAATGACGTTCTTCAAGAATAAAATAGAACTTTTGCTAACGTTAGAGCATATTTTTGTTTTCTCACACAGGCTTTGAAATACACAGGGAAAATCACTTCGAAACTCCAAATTATATAATTTAATTCCAGTTACTAAAATCAATTTTTGTATTTCTAGAATGTCATTTACCAAACAAATAATAATCATGTTTCAGACGTTAGCATATTTATTTGTTTTCTCTCCCAGGAATTGTATTAAAGATGAAAAATCGTTTTGAATACCCCTTATGTTCATTTGAAATTCCTGATTAATAATCAATTAATTTGCAATTACAGAAATGACTTTGCTTCAGATTAAAATAATCGTTTTGCTAACGTATGCGCATATTTTCCTTTTCTCTCACAGGATTTGACATACTCAGTGAGAATCACTTCGAAACCCCAAATATTAATAATCATCTCCAGGTACTAAAATCAATTTTTGCATGTCTAGAATGTCTTTTCCCAAATAAATAATAATCATTTTTCAGACGTTAGCGTTTTTATTCTTTTTTTCTAACAGGGATTTATTTTAAGCGGGGAATTCATTTAGAAAACCCAATGTTCATTTGAAATTCCAGATATATTATCAATCAATTTTCATTTACAGAATGAGTTTTCTCCAGATAAAAATAAGCGTTTTCGTGACGTAAGCGCATATTTTCCTTTTGTCTCACAAGAATTTAAATACTCAGGGAAAATCACTTCGAAACCCCAAATATTATTATTTATCTCCAGGTACTAAAATCAATTTTTGCATGTCTAGAATGTCTTTCCCAAAAAAGTAATATTCATTTTTCAGACGTTAGCGCGTATACTCGTTTTTTTCACGGGAAATTAATTAAAGATGGGAAATCATTTAGGAAAGCCCAATGTTCATTAGAAATTCCTAACATATAGTCAATCAATTTGCATTTACATGTAAAACCCCAAAAGAGTAATATTCATTTTTCAGACGTTTGCGCGTATACTCGTTTTTTTTCACAGGAATTATATTAAAGATGAGAAATCGTTTTGAATAGCCCAATGTTCATTTGAAATTCCACATATATTATTAATCAATTTGCATTTATAGAATGTATTTTATCCAGATAAAAATAAGCGTTTTCTAACGTAAGCCCATTTTTTCACTTTGAAACCCCAAATATTAATATTCATCTCCAGGTACTAAAATCAATTTTTGCATATCTAGAATGTCTTTTCCCAAATAAATAATAATCATTTTTCAGACGTTAGCGTTTATATTATTTTTTTCTAACAGGAAATTATTTTAAGCGGGGAATTCATTTAGAAAAGCCCAATGTTCATTTGAAATTCCAGATATATTATCAATCAATTATCATTTACAGAATGATTTTTATCCAGATAAAAATAAACGTTTTGCTAACGTAAGCGCATATTTTCTTGTTCTCTCACAGAATTTAAAATACTCAGGGAAAATCACTTCGAAACCCCAAATATTATTTTTTATCTCCAGGTACTAAATACAATTTTTGCATTTCTAGAGTATCTTTTCCTAAACAAATAATAATCATTTTACAGACATTAGTGTTTATATTAATTTTTCTCACAGGAATTAAATTAAAGATGTAAAATCGTTTTGAATACCCCCATGTTCATTTTAAATTACTAACATTTCATCAATCAATTTGCATTTACAAAATGACGTTCTTCAAGACTAAAAGAGAACATTTGCTAACGTTAGAGCATATTTTTGTTTTCTCTCACAGGCTTTAAATTCACAGGGAAAATCACTTCGAAACTCCAAATATTATAATTTAATTCCAGTTACTAAAATCAATTTTTGTATGTCTAGAATGTCATTTACCAAACAAATAATTATCATGTTTCAGACGTTAGCATATTTATTTGTTTTCTCTCCCAGGAATTGTATTAAAGATGGGAAATCGTTTTAAATACCCCTTATGTTAATTTGAAATTCCTGATTAATAATAAATTAATTTGCAATTACAGAAATGAATTTTCTTCAGATTAAAATAATCGTTTTGCTAACGTAAGCGCATATTTTCCTATTCTCTGACAGGATTGGAAATACTCAGGGAGAATCACTTAGAAACTCCATATATTAATACTCATCTCCAGGTACTAAAATCAATTTTTGCATTACTAGAATGTCTTTTCCCAAATAAGTAATAATCATTTTTCAGCCGTTAGCCTTTATATTCTTTTTTTCTAACAGGAATTTTTTTTAAGCGGGGAATTCATTTAGAAAAGCCCAATGTTCATTTGAAATTCCAGATATATTATCAATCAATTTGCATTTACAGAATGAATTTTCTACAGATAAAACTGATTCGTTTGGCTAACGTAAGCGCATATTTTCCTTTTGTCTCACAGGAATTTAAATACTCAGGGAAAATCACTTCGAAACCCCAAATATTATTATTTACCTCCAGGTACTAAAATCAACTTTTGCATGTCTAGAATGTCTTTTCCCAAAAAATTAATATTCATTTTTCAGACGTTAGCGCGTATAGTCGTTTTATTTCACAGGAATTGAATTATAGATGGGAAATCATTTAGAAATGCCCAATGTTCATCAGAAATTCCTAACATTTAATCAATCAATTAGCACTTACAGAATGACGTTCTTCAAGATTAAAATAGAACATTTGCTATCGTTAGCGCATATTTTCCTTTTCTCTCACAGGATTTGATATACTCAGTGAGAATCACTTCGAAACCCCAAATATTAATATTCATCTCCAGGTACTAAAATCAATTTTTGCATGTCTAGAATTTATTTTCCCAAATAAATAATAATCATTTTTCAGCCGTTAGCGTTTATATTTTTTTTCTAACAGGAATTTACTTTAAGCGGGGAATTCATTTAGAAAAGCACAATGTTCATTTGAAATTCCAGATATATTATCAATCAATTGCATTTACAGAATGAATTTTCTCCAGATAAAATTAAGCGTTTTGCTAACGTAAGCGCATATTTTCCTTTTCTTTCACAGGAATTTAAATACTCAGCAAAAATCACTTCGAAACCCCAAATATTATTATTTATCTCCAGGTACTAAAATCAATTTTTGAGTGTCTAGAATGTGTTTTCCCAAAAAAGTAATATTAATTTTTCAGACGTTTGCGCGTATACTCGTTTTTTTCACAGGAATTGAATTAGAGATGGGAAAATTTTTTGAAAAGCCCAATGTTCATTTGAAATTCCTGACATGTAATTAGTCAATTTGCATTGACAGAATGACTTTTTTCTAGATTAATTTAAACGTTTTGCTAACGTAAGCGCATATTTTCGTTTTTTTCCATAGGTTTTGAAATACTCAGGGAAAATCACTTCAAAACCCCAAATATTATTATTTATATCCAGGTATTAAAATCAAGTTTTAAGTCTAGAATATCTTTTTCTAAACAAATGATAATTATTTTACAGATAAGAACGCATATACTCGTTTTTTTCACATGAATTGATTAAAGATGGGAAATCATTTAGGAAAGCCCAATGTTCATTTGAAATTCCTGTTTAATAATTAATCACTTTGCATTATTAAATGTCTTTTATCTAGACTAAAATATTCGTTTTTCTAACGTAAGCGCATATTTTCGTTTTCTCTCACAGTCTTTGATATAATCAGGGAAAATCACTTCGAATCGCCAAATTATATTATTTATTTTCAAGTGTTAAAATCATGTTTTGCATGTTTAGAATGTCTTTTCTCCACGAAATATTACTCATTTTTTAGACGTGAGTGCATTCAGTCGTTTACACTCACAGGAATTGAAATAATGGTGGAAATAATTTTGAAAATTTGTCTTCTTAAGTGGTCAATTTAAGTATGTGGCAGGTGTCATTGATTTCTTTTGCGTGCATAATACGCTGGCGCTATCGTTGACCTGGTTTGGTAATTTACCTCTTGCGATGTCGCTGGCCTATTTGGGGGTAATTGACCTCTGAATGGGTCATGTACCTCTTTAGGGAGTTTTTGACCTCTGGTTGGTCATTGACCTCTGATGGGGTCATGGACTTCCGTTGCGGGTCGTTGACTATTGGTGTGGTCATTGACCTCAGAATGGGTCATTGACCTTTTGTGAGGTTCTGGGATCATTGACCTCTGGTGGGGTCGTTGCCGTTTGTATGAGTCATTGACCTTTTGTGGGGTCATTGGCCTCTGATGGGGTCATTGACCTCTGAAGCGATCACTTATGTTATGGGTCATTCACCTCTGGTGAGGTTATTGACCTCTGGTGGGGTCATACACTTCTGGTTGGGGTCAATGACCCCTGATGAGGTCATTTTCCACTAGTGGATTCTTTGATCTCTGAAGGGGTCATTGACCTCTGGTGGGGCGTTATCATCTGTGGGGCCATTCACCTCTGAAGGGGTCATTGACCTATGTTATGAGTCATTGACTATTGGTGTCGTCATTGACCTCAGAATGGGTAATTGACCTTTTGTAGGGCTCTGGGGTCATTGACCTCTGGTGGAGTCGCTGACGTCTGGATGGGTCATTGACCTTTCGTGGGGTCATTGGCCTCTGGTGCGGTAATTGACCTCTGGTTGGGTCATTTACCTTTTGTGGGGTCATTGGCCTCTGGAGGGGTCGTTGATCTCTGGCTGGGTCATTGACCTCTAAAGGGATTATTGACCTATGGTGTGGTCATTGACCTCCGAAAGTCATTATGATCTCGTGGGGTCATTGACCTCTTGTGGGATCACCGACCTCTTTTGAGGTCTTTGACCTCTTGTGGGATCATTGACCTATTTTCTGGTTAATGACCTCAGGGAAGTCATTGACCTTTGACGATGTCGTTGACCTCTGATGGGTTTTTGACGTCTCTAGGGGTCCTTGACCTCTGATGAGGTGATTGACCTCTTCGGTAGTCATTGGCCTCAGGTTGGGTCGTAGACCTTTGGTGGGGTCATTGAGGCTCTGTGGGGTTTTATTGACCTCTTATGGGGTCATTGACTAATGGTGTGGTCATTGGACTCTGATGGGGTCATTGACATCTGGTGGGGTCATTGACCTCTGGTAGGAACGTTGACCTCTGGTGGCGTCATTCACCTCTGTTGAGGGTTATTGACCCCTTGTGTGATCATTGACCTCTGTTGGGAGTCATTAACCTCTGTAGGGGTCATTGACCGCTTGTGGGGTCATTGACCTCTTGAGGGGTCATTGACCTCAGATGGTGTCATTGACCTCTCGATCATTATTTTATGGAGAAATGTCTTTCTAGTAATGCCTAATTGATGATGATATCTGGAATTAAACGTTGTCTTTTCAGTGATTTTCACTGTGTTATCCAAATACTTTAACAGAAAACGAAAATTGGCGCCTACGTCTGCAAATTTATTATTTATTTTTGGAGAAATATCATTCAGCAATGCTTATATTTATATTTATAACTGGAATTAAAGAAGAACATTTTGCTCCAAATAACGTCAACAGGAAAGCTGGATATTTCTAGGTCTCTACTTCTTTTAAACGGATTTTCAACTATGCAACGCGTTCGACTACCCAGACAATCAGATCTCCCCGGAGTAGATCCCAACGGACATTGCTTCATCGGAAATCGAGGTCGTTGTTTAACTCAATTTTTGAATTTCGATGGCACCAAAAATATTAGAGGTAGGACGTTAATTTTTTCTTAAATTAATATTTGGCAACATTCTCAAGAAGCTGACAAATAGGTTTATTAAATTTAGGGTTAATTTTGTTTAAATAATATTTCAAAATAAAAGTTATAAACAATTTTGAAATATAATTATTGTCAGTGACTAAACAACTGTTTAAAGAGGCTTACTTTTCTAATGGTCGCTCAATCGTTGCTATGCAGCGAGTATTCCGCGCACTCTTCTATGTTGCTGCCCGAGCTCGTGTCCCTGGTCAGCAGTCAATTGTTACGTGGGCAATGCTTTAATATTGCATATTGTAACGTAATATTTGCGACAATTTTTTTCAAAAGGTCAATTTTTTAAATAGGCCGTTTAATTAAGCGTTCAAGATTGATATGCCGGTTTCTGATTCATCCTTCGTCGAAAATGGACACCGCCAGAGAGGGTTAAAGTTAATAACTTTTTACATTTTTGGGACATATAAATGGAATTGTGCAAAAATGATTGGTTCCTCATGGCCCAAATTTAGCATACTTTTAAAGTATGCAATTTTATTATTATTATTAGCACACAATTAAAGTTGCAAATTTAAATAATGGAAATACCCTTACCTTTTTGTGGGTTTCATACGATTTTAACAAAAGCTGTTACAATTATAAACGATTCTAAAAATTAGCCAGTTTTCGTGTTTTTTCCGATAATAATTTTTTTTAATATTCCGATTATAGTTTAACAAATTTCTTTTTGTAGATAATTTTATTTCCTACTATTCTTTTGCACTTTACATTTATCTACAATGCATAGTTTTCCGAGTACATTGGTATAAACTGATTTTACCCTCTAATTGTTTAAATAAAACGAGAATCAATAATTTTTTTGAATCATGAGATGAGAGGAATCTTCCAATACGACCTCCTTGAGTTTTTCGTGTTGAAATCGCGGGTAAGAATTTCTTCGAGTTTTGACCAAAAATTCGGGTATAATTCCTGGCCTATTTTAAAAATAACCTATTTAACAACCAGATATATTTTTTATCTATATGCCAAATTTCAGTTCAATCGGTCTAGTCAATTTTGCGTGATGGAGCAACATACAGATAGACAGACACCATTACATTTTTATATACTAGTTACGATAGTATCATAGAAAATAGCTGTGTGAGACGCTGAGGACCGGTAGATGGGTTTGTTGGGACAGGATTTTGGGAATACGGGGAATTTATTCAAGGTAGTCCGAGGGAGATTGTTTCCTAGTCATAATAAAGATCATATTCGAACTATACGTTTTAATTTCACCAACTGCAGGACACATGAATTCAATATTGCATTATTAATGGTGCAATAATATAGTTTTATATGACAGAAATGATAAGTTATTAAATGAAAAAGTCTTTAACTTGACTCATTTTTTTCACGCGGTGCGTTTGAAACTCCTTCAAAACGGAAGGTTTTTTTTGATACCCAAGAACCTATTGTGGTGACAATATGATTAATTTTCAAAAATAGTAGAGAAAACAGACAAACTACACGCTGTTAGTTTTTTACGACATCTAAGTGTTAGAAATTCCTCATTTTTTTTAAATACTCTCTCTGAAGGGCATACACGTACCATTTCCCATGTAAAAGGGCCGGTATCTCTTGGCAAATAATTCCGAAAGAAAGTGGTAAGGGAGGGGCGAAGTGCGGGGTTGCCGCCGCATCACAACCCTACACTTTGCGCTCCGCCACACACAGCGAGGTTGCCAAACTGAGTAGTGTTACTTTCCTATTTTGTAATGACAACTCAAATAAAATAAAATTCCCTTCACCTCTCATTACCGAGTAATTCCTCTGTCTAAGCAAGTAGGGCGCAGGAGTACTAAACTTTTATTTAGTTTATGTTTTTAAATCCCCAAAGGAATAAAATAAATCCTCGATTTTCCGCCCCCAAAAATGTTGCGCCCAATGCGGCCGCCTAGGTTGCCTATATGGACGAGCCGGCCCTGATTGCACGCACTGCATACTGGACACCTCGGGTCAAACACGTGTGACACAGTACCAGCACGCCCTCTCTCTGACGAACAGATCCCAAAGCGCTGACGCAAGGCTTGGCGTGCTCGATGCGGGACGGTGAGGTTGAAGATTCTTTCTGCTCGGCAAGAGGGGGAGACAGAGGGTACATAATACCGCTAGAGGCCACAGAGAGGCGGCAATCATAAGAAAACCACGCCCTTCGATTGGAATGCAGGAGCAAAATATATTGAATGGACCCCGAATTTGTAAGCTCAACAGATTCAGACGTAATGTAGTGAAATTTCGTCACATTGAAAACAACACTTTCCCTTTTTCACTGGCTTATAATAACAGTTACTGCGCGTTTCAGCGCACAGAGTCATCATCAGGTACAGGAATGGTATCTGTCTTCTAGTCACAACTAGTCTAATAGGTACCTGATGACTCTGTGTGTTGAAACGCGTCCTATTTGTTGTGAAAAAGGTGTGGAAAAGGACGATTGTTGTTTTCATCCCTAAATTATAATTAAAATGCGTACAATATTACTCTTAGGTACATACGCGAAGGATCCATCTAATCGGTGAAGTCATATATTTTCCAAGTTAGATTTGACCACAGCAAAAAAGGCTGGATCTTTTAGAAATAGTGGACGTTATTTAAAGGAAGACAGGACAGAGAAGCTATGTCGAAAATTTTGGGAATCGGGTTGGTGTGGTGGCTGGAGTACTGGCTAACCATACGGGCGGCCAGGGTTCAAATCCCTGAGGAGGAAGATGACGTCTTTCAGAGGTCCCTACTTGAGTGTCTTGTGGAGGGCACTTCAAGTAGAGTACTCCGTCTGTCGGATGAGACGTCAAGCCGTGGTCCCCTTGGTGTCTTTCGTTAAGAGCAGGCTAATGCCGACGCCGGGTCTATCTATCCACCTTTCCTCCCTTACCTATCCCCTATGGCGCAAATGACCTTAGCTGTCGGTCGCCTCCCCAAATATCCAATCCAATCCGAAATCCTTGCTTTTGCTGCCGATATATCGTATGTAGTGACTTAAGCGTCATGTACATCAGGCGCAATTTAAAAAAGATCTTTAAATAAGACGATAATATGTTATAAACTTATTAATAATTATTTTAATTGTTTATACTCAGTGAATTTGTTAACAAAAAACTATGTTATGATTTCGATAGGAAAAAGTCACATGGCCTGCATGGTCCGTATCAAAATAACAAACATGGCGGCAAGTCGTGAATGTGAGAAGCGACCCGGGCGGTATTATTGCTCAGCCAGTTGATGCAATAATTTTTCTGGCTGCAGATTAGACAAAAAATTGCATTTTTCAACTTCCTGAGTGATTTAGCGAGGTAAGTGCGGTGTGAATTAGATGGTTGGATGTTTTACAGTTATGACCGATTACTTTTGTATTGACATCTAATTAATTAATTTGGCCTATGGTCCTATAGTATGGCTGTGCGAGGATTTATGTGATTTTATGGCAAGTTTGAAAATGAATGCCACTTCATTGTTTCAAATGTTATGTTGAAGTTTTTTTTTAATAATGTAAATTGTGTCTTCAGTATCATTATTCACAATAAAGTTTGTGTAATTTCCATTTGGTTTCTTTTCATTGGAAATTATATACCAAACCTAATAAACAATATCAAATATCAGGAGACCTCGTGAATTTTCATCATTTGGACCAATATTGGAAGAATGCAGAGGTCATGTTATAAGCTATCGCTCCAGGTTTCAATGCTTCGGTTTAAATTTGGCGGGGTTATCGTGGTTGGGAAGCGCCTGACCGCTAGAGTGCTCTGCTAAAGTGCGTTCCACATTTAGTTGACAGTATGGGCTCTTATGGAGATTAGTTTCCCATGTTAATCCCCATAAGGCTGGAGATGCGCCGTTGCCAACAACAGCGGAAAAATTAATATTGTACTATCCAATTTATCATCATCTCTTTTAATGCAAAGGGACACGCTACATTTACTGGTCGTAATAGTTTTTCCATAAAATTTATAATAAAAGTTATAAAAAATATTTTCATTAATTTACGCAACAAACGCGGCTCTTTTGACTTTGTCTTCTTCACTCAATTGTGGGCAAGTCGTTCTTCATACTGGATTGAAACTTATGCAAAACGTTCCGTATTTTTTTTATTTCAATAAAGATGTACATCAATTAGAAGTTAATTGAGCTGAAATTTTGTTATACTGATGTAAAGATCTTAAGGACAAAAAAGTTTGGTTTTTGTAAGGTAAAAAGTAATCGCCTGCTAACTTACGTTCCTTAAGTTATAGGTCCGTATATCCTGCGTATAAAATTTGAAGAAAACTATTAATTTGTTTTTAGTCAAAAAATCATTTAGTTATCTCAATTGTGAAGAAAGCTACAACGTTTTGATCTTAAGAAAAATTATTACGGCGCCACGCAAGACAGCAAGCAGCGCGCCACGGCACCGCCGAGGCATGCTGCTTGCTGTCTCGCTAACTTCCACAGCGCAGACGGATGATTATTCGGTGGAAAACGGGATTTATATCTTTATATAAATGCATATAATTCTTCGTTAGATGTATTTTAAGGAGAGTACTCATACGTTGTATTAGCAATATTTATCTTTCAAGACAATGACATACGAAAGCCTATCCCATGCACCTTTTGACGGCTTTGAAATAAGACGCAAATTTCGCCTTTACGAGTCTTGCCGTTGGAAACATGAAAGAAATTATTCCATAATCCGCACGAGGGGCATTCCTCTTCGGTGTAAGCCCTTAAGGAAAAGGGCACTCTAGGTTTTTCCAGAAGTTCCGTTAATAGGGTGCCATAAAACATCTGCACGGGAAGCAACCCCAGCGGAAGGGGCTAGGAAAAGAATTAGCGAGGACGTTCAGTTTCTTGTAGGATTTTTTTGAGTGAACAAGTGGTGTGCAGTCTGCTGTGTTTATCAGAGCTGTGGAGTATTTTTCATCAATATCTGCTGTAAGGTGCCCTATCACCATGTCCGATGCGAAGAGGAGGAGAAAAGGGGGGAAGCTGAGAAGCCGTGAGAGAGAGCTGGTGTTCAACGTCTTCTCATACTTCAACAAATCCCTCAGTATAACTGAAGCCTGCCGTGAAACTTCGAAGGCAACTGGCTGCTCACAGTCCACTATTTACAGAGTGAGAAAGGAAGCGTCCCGTGGTCCATTAGTGACACCTTCAAAGACTAAAAAAGTTAGACAGCCTTACAAGAATTCGAGAGCGTTGATTTACGACGATTTTGTGAGATCTGGAGTTCGAAGGAAAGTGCATGAATTTTTCATGAAAAATATTCCTCCGACTTTAAAATCTATTTTAAGCTCAGTCAACATGGACAAAGATCTTCCAAATTTCAAGAGGACTACATTATATCGCCTTCTTGTTGACATAGGTTTTGTGTACGAACGCAGGGGAAAAAGAAGCATTTTAATTGAAAGGGACGATATTATTCGTTGGCGACATAATTATTTAAGGCAGCTAAAACAATATCGTCGTGAACGAAGGGTCATTGTTTTCACAGACGAAACTTGGATCAATGTCGGACAAACAGTGAACATGACTTGGCGCGACAAAAAAATAGAAACTCCTCGTCAGGCTTTTCTTTCTGGACTTACAACCGGGCTGAAGGCCCCCACCTCCCGAGGTGGACGCTTTGCAATTATACATGCAGGGACGGAGAAAGGGTTCATAGAGGGAGCAGCACGTGTTTTTTTATGCAAGAAAAACACCATGGATGAGCATGACGAAGTTGATGGCGAGTGTTATGAGAGCTGGTTTGAGCACTCACTTCTCTCAAACATACCCGAAGGCACAATTATAGTTGTAGATATTGCATCATACCATTCGAGGAAATTGGAATCCTTACCTACCACAAGCTGGAGGAAAAATTCCATTAAAGAGTGGTTGGTTAGCAAAGGAATTAGCTTTGATGAGGACAGCTTGAAAAGAGATCTTTTATTTGTGGTGAATCAAGTACGGGAAAAATATGAAAAATTTAAGATAGATGAACTAGCGAAAAGTTATGGCTGTAGAGTGCTAAGACTACCACCATATCATTGCGAACTGAATCCAATCGAAATGGTTTGGGCTCAAGTAAAACATTACGTTGGGATGAAGAACACCACTTTTAAGAAGAAAGAAGTAGAAAAACTCATCGCAGAAAGCTTTGATGCTATCACTCCCGAAAATTGTAAAAACTATGTCGAGCACGTGAAGAAAGTGGAAGAAGACATGTGGCGTGCAGACAATTTGCAAGATGACATCGAAGAGTTAATTATTCGTCTGACATCGTCTTCATCCTCTCAGTCGACATCTCCCTCAACGGAGGAAGAGCCACAGCCACAGCCGAGCACATCGAGCTACATGGAGGGAGTGGAATATCTGTCGGACTCATGAACAAGAAGGTATGGAGGCATTTTGTTTCGATAATAGTTAATCTTTTTTATGTTTCGGCTGATTACAGTGCTAATACAATCTGCTTTAGACAAGAATTATTTATGGAGACTTGAAACCGTAGAGTTTATCATCATTACTCATCATATGCGACACATAAGTTCATTGAAAAAGTTCAACTCATGAAGAGGACCGCTCTTTAAAAAAAACTCAAGTATAATTCCTAGAGCATGCGTGTATTGGCATCGCGTCAAACTATTTTCCTTAAACTTTGCCAGAGAGGTTCTCACTTGATCGGTCTTAGAATTTTAAATATAAAAAATAGAAGTAAATCTAAATACCTTAGCTTGCTTAAAACAAGGGGAAAATAATTCTTGGGCGGTAGTGGGTCATTTTGCTAACATTATTACGTATACTTAAACTATCATTTAGTTGTAGGCGATGTTTTTCATCTCCTAGCATAAGTTGAAGTGTTTTGGTAAAATATAAAAAAAGCAAATTTCGAACAGGTAATTGAGGATATGCGATAAATGTTCACGCAGGACGTTATTGTTCCAAAATTAATCGTTGGAATACCGGAGAAGGGCAGTAGAAAGCAGCGGCAATTTACTGTTCTTTCAAGGATTTCGCCTGGCGTCTTCCCCTTCAATAGGCTGCATTAAATGCTTGGGAGCTGGATAGGGTTTCGACGAAAGGGATAGCTTCTGTGTCAAGTCACCCGCGGTGTCTTTCCCTTTGGTTTCCGCCTGTGGGGCCCTGTGGGCTCCATTGCGCGAGGAGTGGGAGGGACCCGCCTAAAGAAAAAATGTACGTACAAAAGAACCTGGACGTCAGACCTCAGGCCTGGGTACTCTAGGGACAACTTACGTGCAGGAATGGGCAGGGGGCTTAAGAAGGGTCGCAAGTAGAAGGGAATCCGGTAGACTCGCGAATCCTCGAAAGGAGGAAAATACGGCAACCAGATTGGGGATGGTTCGTTTGTTACGATTGTTGTAAGGTAAGGGGAAACGAGGTTTTAGGAGTGTTGTGTATTATCTGCTTATTGTCTCAATGGAAAATAGAAATTACTCCACAGAATATGGTAAATATTGAGTGCTCTTTTTTATTTTAGCGACTTCAAGGCTCAAAAGGCGCTGACCTGGAGCAAACTGCCCCCCTTGCCCTACCTCTGGGCGGCCCTGCGTATGCGACTGCAGAGGGAAACGAATCATTCTTATTAAAAGGGACCATTTTATATACAATTGCTATACAATTAATGTAGAGAGCTAAAAATTATCGTGAAAAAAGATTTTGCGCTCAAAGAAGAGATATGGATCAATGTTAGGCTATTTGCAGACATGACTTGGAGTAAGAAAGAAATGAGAAATGCTCCTCAGTCTTCGTCTGCGCGTCAAGGAAGTAGAAATAGCTGTTGCATGCAAAAAATATGCAGGATCATTAAGCTCATTGAGGAGAATGATTGCCTCGACTGGTGCTAGAAAATAATCCACAAAATATTGTAAACAACGACTGTCACTATTTTTTAATATTCGTTACTCGAGGTCCCAAAGACACTACCCCATGAAGTGTTCCGTTCAAAAATTACAGTGAAACGGTAAGAGTAGGCCCTACTTTTCACCTTTGGGTTAGTTGTTTCTCATGTACAAATCCCTTGATTTAACCAAATTGATTAACCAATGAATTCTCCTACTTCAGAATTGAATTTTCCCAAATTCCTGGGACATTCTCTGAATAAATACTTCCATCAATAAAAATTTCCATTAAAACTAATAAAATTTTCCATTCATATTCTAACAAATAGTATGTCTTTTCTCTTCATAATTCCATTTCTATCAATCTTTTTCCGTACCCGATTCCCGAGTCGGAGATGCGTGCTGACGATGTGCGACGAAAATCCAATGAACTTAAAACAGAACAAGATATACGTGACCACTTAAATTTAGTTATTTACCAGTTCTTACGTTCATTCTTACTCCTTTACTCAGAAAAAATATATTAAATGGTCTTTTATGATGGGATTAATGCATGTTTACAGTATAAACATATAAAAATTATGATTGCGCGCTGTGGTATTGAATTTTAGAATTTAATAACCGCTATTTACGATGCATAATATAGAATCAAATATATATCGGAATGACGTGAATCGAGGGCCTCCATTATTTCTTTTTAAATTTGACATTTTGGCGCGGTGTTATGAGTGGTGGCCTAAACCATCAGGATGTCGGATGACGGAGGGTAGGTTTGGCAACATTGTACTCCATAAGACCTGTACTGTCAACTAAATGTGGAACGCGCTATAGTAAAGCATTACCGTCGAGGGAAGGGGAGCGTCGCGGTCTTGATCCAATCCATCGAAAATTTTGACGGATCCAGCAAGGACGGGAATCCTTATTCCAACTCAGTGCAAATAAGTCGTCACACTGCAACGCCCGAAGAAGAGCTTCAGGGTAGACATTGTAAAATTTTTACTTGAAGAGTGGTCAGTCAAAAAAAGCCATCGCCTTTATGCTTTTAAAGGATTAAAATAGTGCATTCAATAAGCAATGTTATGTAGAATTAGGAATCAGAGAACATCCCTGAGACGAGCCGTATTTATTTTATCAAAAGGATAACTCTTATCCTTTTGATATCGAAAGTTGAGATTTTGGAATTGGAAAAACTTGTTATCCCTTTGATCACTCGGAATAACATGTTATCAAAAGGATTACAAGTTCTTCCGATTGGGATCAAAAAATACTTTCAATGCAGCGTTCTTACTGAGGTGGCCCATGCATTAAGTCTACCCACGGTATCTACATCTACGAAATTCCGCGAAAGCCACCACTGGGGTGTGTGGCACGGAGTGATTCCGCTCCAGGCATGCAGCACTCATCCCATTTCATATCAGAGCAGCGCCGCTAGGCGCAGGCCAAAAGCAATCAGGATAACAATGCACGGTGAGATCATGAACTAGAAGAGTGCTACGTGGACGATTATGCTACCATGTGGTACACTACTTAATGCACAACTACTGGCTAGTATTGTTAACCCTTGGAGTGCGGCATGACGTGATATGACGTCATGGCTGTCTTAACGCTGGTGCTTATGACGTTATATCACGTCAAGGGTACTGTGAGTGTTCCAGCTTTCACTAGAGAACTTTCTCTAGGCCCCCTAGTGAAAGCTGGAACACTCACGGCACCCATGACGTGATATCACGTCATCAGCACCAGCGTAAAGACAACCATGACGTGATAACACGTCATTCCGCTCTCAAAGGGTTAATTCGATTGATAAATAATACTACAGGTACTTACTCATGCCGGAAATTTTATGCGGAATAAGTTTTTAATTTTGATGGTAAGATATTTAGAACAAGTACATAACCTGCATCACCTAGTGAGGGTCAGAATTTAATAGAACTGATCTCTCAAAACTGTTATGGTCATTAATTGTGCGTGGAACAACTTACATTCTAAATAAAAGTCTCTCAAAAAATAGTCTACCTCAAACTTTCGTAAAAGATTGAATCATTATTTTTTCCTTCGATCGGATAAAGGTCCCTAACCTAATTCCTTCAATAATTGAGTAACACTGCTATGTTTAATGATGGCATCATCATCACAAGAGTTCCAATCCAAAGCTTAGGGTGTTCCTTCCCCCCACTTTCTTTCTAAGTCTCTTTGTAGATACAAACCACCCGGTTGTTCTCCGCCGTACAGAATTGGACCTGTACCCTTCTCTATTCCTCAAAAGGTTTTCAAAGTTTAATTTTTCCGAATTAACACTGATTAAAATTACCAAGCCCCCAGAATGTTAGATTTGCCGTTGAAGTCTTTGTAGGTTATTTATAGAGCAATAATTGAGAAATGAAATGGATTTTGATGGCATTGTAACTGGTATTTCAGTTCTTATTGCTGTTAGAGTTGAATAGGGACCATTCAGCCCACTTTTTCATCTGCAGGTGTTCACCAGAAGCCTAAGACAGGCTATGGATGACGAAACTTGGTGTGTGTGTGTGTGTGTAAAAATTGTGAATAATGCTAAGTTTTCCTCAGCTTTCAATGATAAATTTTGCCAGGAACAGGAAAAGCAGTTCACTATTCAATATATTATAGTAATATTTAAGATGGTTCTTCACATGGTGCCGCTAATCAAGTTATCATTCATCACACAATCATCTATACTTTTTTACAGTTGCCAGTTGGCATGCCTTATATTTAAAGCATATTAAATATGTGGCTACTTTAAATACAATCATACTTTTGTATTTCCCTAATATTTTTTCTATTCTTGCATTTTATATTTGCTGTTTTGGTTTTACATGAAGGATTCGTCATTGAATTACTACTGTAATCTTGTTGTTATCCAACTTGTTCTTGTTGCATGACATGTAGTCATCTCTGTGCTGTCTGGGAATAAATACTGGGAAACAGAACACTTCTAATTTCCTATTTTTTAAAAAATATTCTAACTCTAGACTGAAGAAATTGACTTGCTTCAAACCAGGACTCTCCGATCAAGATGGATATTCTCATTGCACTTCTGTTGCTAAAATTCTGATGCTGCTTCCAATGGTGTTTCTGAAGACAGCCAATGGATTGATCTAACTGTGGTACTCTTATACGAGTCATAACTGGGCTCTTACTTGAATCGTTTGGAGTGAATCATGTCGTGACAAATCTCAGTTAAGTTGCAGCATCTTTTATAGCCTCTATTTAGAATTTTTTTAATTTATCGAAGCACTAACATCGCACATGAAAATATAAATGCTCAGGCGATAAGGCTTAACACAAAGTACCTTTTCTTTTGTTTTGAATAGTTTTGGTTCGGTTGGTCTCAGTAGGATTGGGTCCAAACAACTTCAGCTGAAAAGCAACTCTTTGCAATGCGATGAAATTTGATTTCCAAATGAAATGGGTAAAATAGTTCTTGACTCTTGCAGAATTGTTCCCAATGGGGTATTGTGATTATTTCCCCCCCACAACATGCTGTAGAAGCTTGTCATCAAGGTTAACTGCATATTTCTTTTCAACTTGCACTTCTAACGTCTTTGTGTATTCCGTGATTGAAGGTTATCCATTCTTAGTAGACTAAAATTATTTCTTTTCTCTTCTTATATGTCCTCTTCTTATATGTTAGTAAGCCAACCGTTATTGCTTTTAAAGGCTTACTATTATAAACCCCATAAATAATCTCAGTAGCTGAGGTATGACTATGAATTTATTTACTGAAATCATTTACACTCGAAATTTTTAAACAACAATGAGGTGCACGTAAAACTGTTGCTTGCTCTTGTACGCGAAATTATCCCTCAGTGCTGATATAGAGAGATTGAATGCCGTACTCATGAGATAGTAGGATGTTGTTTACAGCACGATAATTAGTACGGAACGATTAAAGTAAGTTACCCATTTATTTACAGAAAAAAACCTACGCTCCACGGACATTGGAATAAGATGTTCTAATATTTGATTAATCATTAAATTTTTATCCCTTTTTACGGTTTATTTTACACATGTAAACCGTTTACTTCGCGTGCGCACACTGCGCAACGCGGCCATGTATCATTAAATATAATTTCTGCGTAAATAATCTTGAAGATGATTTCTGCATAAATAATCTTGAAGATAATTTCCGTGTAAATTATCTTCAAATTCTGAAACGCCCAGATGTGAACTTCTCACCGCTACAGCGCCATCTAGAGTCTACCACTGCGCTTCACGGCCATCTTGAATTTAGAGGCGCACAATATTGTATGCCATCCCTCCATTCCGAAAGACTTTTTCCCGACACCTTCCCCGAGTTTTTTCCTTTTTCCACCAGTCGATCCAATGTTCGCCATATCGATTCTGGGCGGCGGCAAGTCGACAGAAACTGTGAACTCCCACCGCCAGGGAGAGAGTATTTGCTCGCTCCGGTACGTGGCGGTCTCTCGTGAGCGGCGCTTGAACTTGGTTCGCTAGCACGACGAAAAGAGAGGGAAAAGACACAAAAGACGCGTTTTTGCGGGCATAGTATCCAGCAAGTACTAAAAAGTTGAAAATTCTGCGTAAATTATCTTCAAGTCTCTCTACTGAAGCCAATGGAATTAGGCAAACGATGAACTAGTTGGCATAGTAGCGTTTCGACTGGATTATTAAAAAATTGAGCCGCGTTGAGCAGTGAGCGCACGCGAAGTAAACAGTTTACTTGAGTAAAATAAACCGTTAAAAGGGATAAAAATTTAATGATTAATCAAATATTAGAACATCCGCGATTATTAAAAAAATCATGTGTATTTTCCTTGTGCGTTTCTTTTATTTATGGGTTCACCGCAGATATTAGCGAAATATAATTATGCATCCCCTATATGTTTATGGAGGACTCAGCGTTGAAGTGGGACTTGTCCAATTGAAGAAGGTTTTCAGGAATACGCGTTGAAATTCCGTGTATCCCTCCCGTAAATGAGCAGTATTTTTCCTACCCTATGCTCTCGAGAGCTGCTGCCATGTAACGGCAAATATTCGAACTGTTGACTTGTATCTCTCTGGCGCTAAAAATATTCGATTCTAGCCACTCTATCCAATTTTTATTTAATAAATGGAAAAAAATAGCCTCATGACACTATATCACCAAGCTCTCAAGACATGGATAGTAAAATATAAATAAAATTCCTACAGGAAACCTAAAAAAAAGCTCTCAACTGAATGCGATGGGTAGCAAAAAGTTTACTCGTAAATATCCTTCAACCCAGGATAACTTTTGAGTTCATCTAACCGCAATAACTCTTATAGGAAAATACACAAATCATAATTTTCAGAATAGAAAATATGGATTAATCCTTCATTATACCGACTCCTAGAACTACAAACCAGAAAACAATATATGAGAACATTCGTGTGGAGCGTGGCAATCTATGGATCGGAAGCACGGACTGTTGGAGAAGCTTACCAGAACAGACTAGAAGCTTTCGACATCTGGTGCCGGAGGACGATGCTGAAGATAAAATGGACGGACTAAATATGAAATGATGAAGTGTACAGAAGAGTAGAAGTGGAAAGAGGACCATTTGGAACACCATAGAGAAAAGAAAAGCCAGATGGATTGGACACACCCTGAGAGACAATGGATTTGTGAAGAACATAACTGAAGGAAAAATAGAGGGAACTGTCCACAGAGGAAGACCCGGGACTAAGTTCATGGACCAAATAAAGAGGAAAGTATATACATAGGAAGAGATACCAGAAGGTTAGGGAGCTAGCATTAGATAGGGAAAGAGAGAGGGCTGCAGTCAACCAATCTTAGGATTGAACGACCGACTCCGTCTACCGTCGCCATCCGATTTCAGGAGTCCGGTCTCACTTCAGCAGCTATCTCACACAATGTCGTCTGCGTTTTGAGACTCAATAAATACTTTCGATCCCAATGACATCTGCCAAGTTGAAAGAAATATAATTATTGAGGGTGACTTCTGAGGAAAATTGTAGAATTCAAAATATTTAATCAAAAATTTAACATAACACGCCTTTTGATGGATGCTATAATATTAATAATATTTATTGGACGTTAAACACAGTAGTGCAATAGTCCTCGTCGAATACAAAAAAGTAAATGTTACACAACAAAGGAAAAACAATAGCAATAGGTGGTACAGTCAGAGTTCTATACATACACAATAAGTAATCTGTTTAACCGCACAGTTTTGTCACACTCATGGGACTCATCAATCGATTAAAGGGGCTTTCCTAGAAGCCAGGAATGCAGAACATTAAAATTTTTATACACTCAGATATCTTGCCTCAGGAGGCAATCGTATTTGTAATGGTGATATATCTATCAATAACACAGGCCTGCAATTTTCAGGGTTTCGAATGCTTTTTTGATGCTAAGGGCCATATCCGACGTGATTTTGTGCACTAAATCCGAATCTACTCACGAACATTCGCTATCACGTCAGGACTTTGAGGTATTCTAACCTTAAAGGATCCAAATGGCAATTTTCAGGCCTTTTCTTAGCTTGACTATCTCAAAAACCAAAGGTTATATAGTAACTCTGCAATCGGATTCGAAGTCATCGTTAAAAAAATGTACAAAATAAAAAAAACTATGATGCCTAAAAAAGTCATTGCTATCATAACCTATATTGACTTGGTCACAATCAACAACTTTATTTATATTCATCAATGCTATAATTTTGAGCGCGCAAATTTGTATATTGAAGCCCTCTTTTCCATTGAATACCAAAATCTTCATGTTTAATGAATTTATGTTGATATCGAATATGAAAGAGCGCCCCACGCTTTTCGTCGTGGTCTTGTCATTGAGTGGCTAATTTTCTTCAGCTGAATTTAATTACTTCTAGTACTAGGATAAATTTTCATTTGCTCGAGAAAATATAATTTTTTTCCTTTTTTGTGCGTTGTTAAAATATTTCTGTTTTTAGATTATTAAAAATCTTTTAGAATAGCATGCTTAAAAATTCTTTTCTTTTTATTTAAAACTAAGGTTTCTAAAGATAGGTGTGCATACCATTTACCACGTATATTGAGCTTCACTCCTATAATACATGTCACCATTTCGTCTCCAAAACACACCCTTACATGCTGGTGACCTAGCACCCCCTGCCACACGCCCATGCGGCCGCTCGCATGGTATTATGTAAATGTATAAGGGCTGGTATTTTGCGTCCAAAATCTCGGAAAGAAGTGCGGTAAGAAGCGGATATATTAATATCATTGAAAGGGTGAGATATTTTTCTTAAAAATGAGGCCAATTTGAATGATTTACAGGTGAAAATGTATTCAGCACAAACTCCCTTAAAATCAGAAGTTTTATAAAAAGTCGAATCGACGTTAAGAAATTTTTTTCACATTTATCAATGGATGTAACCGAGGGGTATGCAACTCTGAGAAATGGTGTACGCTTGTTGAGAAATGGTCGCGGAATGGATAGAAGTGGATAGAAATGGACAGAAATGGTTGGAAATGGACGGTATTGGATAGAAATGGACAGAAATGGACCGGAATGGATATAAATGGACAGAAATGGACCAAAATGGATAGAAATGGACAGAAATGGTTGGAAATGGACGGTATTGGATAGAAATGGACAGAAATGGACCGGAATGGATATAAATGGACAGAAATGGACCAAAATGGATAGAAATGGACAGAAATGGTTGGAAATGGACGGTATTGGATAGAAATGGACAGAAATGGACCGGAATGGACAGAAATGGACGGTATTGGATAGAAATGGACAGAAATGGACCGGAATAGATATAAATGGACAGAAATGGACCAAAATGGACAGAAATGGACGGAAATGGATAGAAATGGACAGAAATGTACAGAAATGGTTGGAAATGGACGGTATTGGATAGAAATGGCCAGAAATGGACCGGAATGGATAGAAATGGACAGGAATGGACGGAAATGGATAGAAATGGACAGGCATGTTTAAAAATGGACAGAAATGGACAGAGATGGACGGAAATGGACAGAAATGGATAAAAATTGACAGAAATTAATGAAAAAGGTTAGAAATGGATGGAAATGGATAAAAATGGACGGAAATGGACAGAAATGAATGGAAATGGTTAGAAATGGATGGAAATGGCAGAAATAGAAATTCGGTGAACACTTGTTTTTGAAGTTCCGTACCCCTCGGATGTAACTAATTATAAAAGTTTCTCGCAATTCTTAAAAAGATCAAAGATAGCTCTCCGGGCGAACTAAATCATTTGGAAAGGATTCATTTGCCATAGGGATAATCACAGCTTTATCCCCACTGGCGAGCACGATCACTTTACCTGAGACCCCTGGGACATGGCGGGCCACAAGTGCCGAGGCTGCGTGCGACGGGCGATAGGGAAAGAATCGGAGCGGGCATTGAACCTGTCTCAATAGTCCACGAACCAACAAAAGGCAACATTTGCAAGAGGTATGGATGGAATGATAATTATTCTAGGTCAACTCGTCGCTTTGCACTCTATGGTGCAATTCGGACACAAGGGACAGTATAGATCATCGATTATGTAAGGTAATAAATGAAACCAATCGATGCGATTGCACAGGGGAATATTGATGCTAATGCAATGCTAAATACACCGTATTGATTGGGCCAATGTTAATACCTACGTGAAAGACATGGACATTGAGCGAAAGCTACTCTCTTCTTTGAAGGTGGCTCGAGTAGAAAACTAGAGCCATTGAGATCCGACAAGAGTTCCGGGCCACGTCTTGTTAGCATTTCAGGGCACATGGCGAATTTGTTTTATAGTTTCCAGATAGTGTGTACCGAATACTTCCACATTTTCATCACTCATGTATTGATCAATCATGCGCTTTCCAAAACCTAACTCCTTCGACGACTTGTATCCTTTTCAAACCGGATGAGATGCGACGCACGCGGACTAATATTTACGCTGCCGGAAATACTAACTTTAAGATTGATTGAGCGGAATATCATTTCACCAAGAAATCATTGAATTTGGTCTCATAATACAGAAAAATATCTCATTTTGTCAAATATACCAAAATTTTAGCTCCTTACCGGACTATTTTCCGAGATTTTTGACGAAAATAACTTGCCTTTTTACATGGTATAGGTATGCACTCTAGAGAGACCTTATTTTTTTTAAAAATCCTAGACTTTTCTAAGTTTTAATTCCTAGATCTCGTCAAAGAATTTACAGGTTGTAGTTTGCGTGTTTTCTCAACTGCGCTTGAAAACGAATCATATTGTCACCGCAGATTTTTTTCAGAATCGCAAAAAAACTTTCCGTCGTGAAGGATTTTTAAACATACCGCGTGGAAAAATGAGTCAAATTGAAGACTTATATCGACCTATTTTTATTTAGTTTCTTACCATTTCATTCATATGATAACATATAATTGCATGGTTAATGAATCAATATTTAATTTATGCTTCCCACCGCTGTTGAAAGCAAAACGTATAATTCGAATTTGATCTCCAGTATGACAAATGGAACTATCTCGCTTAAAACTACCTTAAAAATGCCTAGGGGGAAATTACGACCGAATTCGTTGGACGAAGACCAATTGTATGATCGAATTCTTCAAACAAGTGTGTAATTCTGTCCATTCTAATAGCTGTCCATTATGTCCAACATATGCCGATCGGAACATCATTGTATACCACTTGACAGATCTATCTCCGTTTAGGCGAGGGATCAGGCAAATGTATCCCGCGGAATGTAACCCTTTGAATCTTTTCTAAACTTCAACGAATAAGGCTGATTGATCAGATATATTTTCAAGCACACAACCTTACTCATGCCACTAACAAAAGTTTAAGTCACTCTTCGTCACAATATCCCATCCCGTTGCTCCTGAAAATAACATTTCCCATTTTAAAAATGGAATCTCAATTGTTTTCCCTGACACTACCGTCCGTCAAGAGTGAAATTTTGAATTCAATTTGATATTTATTTTTTTGAGAGCTGCAGACCAAAGAGACGATTCAAGGAAAATTTCCCAGCATTCTAAATTTATTGGCAACAGTTGGACTAATACAAATTATAGCTTTGACAAAAGTTTTCAAATTATCATTGATTTACACAGTAGAGTAATTACAAAAATTGATGTTATGATTTCACAAGTCTTGCGAATCATTCCCGGCTTTGATAAGCACGATTGCTGGTTTGTACCGTGGGATTTATCTTCAAGGTTTGCGAATGGTAATGAAGATGCACAGAAATACTTCGGGTAAGTTGACCAACAAGCTTGGAGAGAAATATCCCTCCCAGGAGTTAGAGTTTGAGGAGATAAATATCTCTTTCCAGAGACAACTTTCTCGAAGTTAGCCTGGAATGTTCATGAGAATGGCAGACGCCTTAGAGCGTTCGATATCAGTAAGGCACAGTCACTGATATAAGTCCAAGAAAATATTTCAACTATTATATTTATGAGCGATTTATTCCATAAATATTCTGATCAGAATATGATCTCAATTTTAACGGATAGTGTCCTGGAATCTGAAAGCAAATTTAATTTCTACGTGTTGGCTTCCACTGGAAAATTTCCTTCTGTAAGCAGCTTCCGGAGGATTATTCTCAAAAAAAGTAAAAAGGTTTTTTCGCAAGCTAGCACAGACACGCAGATTGATTGCTGTTTACACTGCAATAATACAACTCTACAAGCGATATGCCGAAACTTAAAAAAAAAATGTTCCGCCAATGGACTTGCTTAGTCGTATACCTACACCTGCACTTTACCTCGAGAGTAGCCCTCCGCAATTAACCTGCGATAAACTTGGCGCGGTAAGCCCACTTTGAGAATTAGAATTCGACGTGTAACGTCGTCAAAACACTTCTTTAAAGAAATGCAAAAGAAAAATGTGAAATTTAATCCCTTCCATGAGCTTCAAACGCAAAATTCTCGTTAACAACTTGTCAGCGGCAACCGACACGAATAAGACATTGTAGTAAGAAATTTTTTACTCGAGGTTAACGGCCTTCAGAATTGACACTTGAAACTTTTCTGCTGATCATTAAATAAGAGGGAGTGCACGTTATTTGAGAGAGACAGCTGGCAGTAATTAAATAGCAACCAGCTGGAAAACCTAAGGGTCTCAAACTTGAACGAGTAGTTGGATGCATAATGATTTCTTCCTTCATTATGTTTGTCTGGGAGAAAATAATTTCTAAGCAATCACAACGAACGGTGCTGGTTCATCATTACCGAACCGAATACAATTCAACACGATTTGACGTTAATCACGAACATTTAGGATCAATAATCATGACGTCTAAATTGTTTGTAGGCAAGAAATTGCTTGAGCATTCCAAATACTGGTGCAATCGCATTTTGAGCTTCACGTTTCAACGTTAAACTTACTAATGCAGGATAGCATTAATAATAAAGATTTGTGTAAATTTATCGGGCTCGCCACCGGGTAAGAAATTCATAGCCAGCCGACGTTTCGGGTTCCGACTCGTTACCCATTCTCAAGGCCACTAATCATAGCTTTAAAAGACCGTTTAATTTGGCGCTAGGCGGGGCGGGATTGGTCGAGCACCGATTGTTGTGGTGGAGGACCGTTGACCAGCGGGGACTTAGCTCTGGCGTTCTGAATTCTTCTCAGAAATCTATTCCAAGAGTTGCTGATCTTGTAACCAGTCTCCCGGTTGAAATTCTTCCTCTACAACCTTATCTCTGTCGCCTCTTTCGTTAAGCGATCCCAAAATTGGCTGGATCGCCAAAGAACAGTCGTGTCATCCCAAATGATCTTATGGTCCCGACTCAGTCTATGATCAACTACTGCTGATTTTTCCGGTTGACCAAGCCGGAAATGCCTACGGTGTTCCTTCAGACGCGTGGATATAGTTTGCCCAGTCTCTCCCACATAGACTTCAACAATTTTGGGATCGCTTAACCAAAGAGGCGATAGAGATAAGATTGGAGAGGAAGAATTTCAACCGGGATACTGGTTACACGATCAGCAGCTCTTGGAATAGAATTCTGAGAAGAATTCAGAACGACAGAGCTAAGTCCCCGCTGGTCAACGGTCCTCCTCCACAACAATCGGTGCTCGACCAATCCCGCCCCGCCTAGCGCCAAATTAAACGCTCTTTTCAAGCTATGATCAGTAGCCTTGAGAATGGGTAACGAGTCGGGACCCGAAACGTCGGCTGCCTATGAATTTCTTACCCGGTGGCGAGCCCGAGAAATTTACACAAATTTTATTCGCCGGGAAAGTGTAAAATCATAAATAATGAAGATGTTTTGTACATTTAAGTTTGCAGAGGAAAATCAAAGTACCAGCGAGATAGTTGATTACACTTATGCCAAACACGGAAAGTTGTATTTCAGGTTTCAGACTTTCCGAGGCTCTAAACGGGGAACTATTATTTGTCCGCCAATGGTTAGCTAGGTATATCGACCTTTCGAGATTTTTCACTTACTTAAAATTTTCGGAAATACTAAACCTCACACAGCGCATGAATTCAAATAAAATCAAACCGCAAGATTGCAAACCTCTCTTACTGGACGAATAGCGGGTAAAAGTGTATTATTTCGTCATAAATAGTTTCTCATTAAACTTGTGCGGGCAGGGAAGCTTATGTTTAAACAGCTAACCAGGGCATATCTACTGTAATTTGTAACTGACCATCCTAAGGCAGCAGCAGGCTACCAAAAAAATCTAGCTGGGGCATTTTTACGTTGGTTTCACGATCAGAAAGTCATTCACAGCCGAAAGGAGGTATTGATTGATAGCGCTTGTGTCACAAATCACAGATCGCTCAGCGACTGCAAAAGCCATCGTGATTGATCGACGGCCTGTAAGCCCAACAAATAGCGATTGCCTAACTAGCAAACCAGCACCGCGTAAATTATGAAATCAATTTTTTTTATCATAGGGAATACCCACGAACTTTTGCTCGATCGGCTAACGAGGGAAACGGTCTCAGGCATGAGCACTAGGTATGGGAGGGCAACCCGATAAAATGGCCAAGCCTAAAGGGTTTCGGATGAGATATTCTTCCAATTGTGTTGTGTGTCGCGACGGAAAAGTGTTGTGTGCTTACGCACGCCGGAAAATGGACACTAATGGGATTGGAGTGAGGAGGACGAGGCGACTGTGTAGCTGCCGGGTGGATTTGCGGGGGAAGGAGGGGGCTTTCAGCGGGGGTGAATGGAGGGGGAAGAAAGGGAATGAAGGGGGGCGGGAAGGGGTGGGGGAGTTAGGTGAAGTGAAAGGGTATTCTTTTCATTTTTTAAATACTTTTTGTGGTGGTAGGAAGGGCGTCGACGGAACGAAATGAGCGACTGGCGCTTCACAAAAGAGAGAGATCTGTGGAGGGGCATGGGCGGGGAGTGCGTTTGAGTCCACGCTCTCAGGGTGTGGTAAAATGGGGCGGGAGGAGGGGAATGAAGCGTCGGGGGCAGTCGACTCTCTAAGTGAAAGAAATGACGAAAAATGGAGAGAAAAAAAAGAAACTGAAAAAACGAGCTTGGAAAATTTTTTTTAAAAATTTCGTCAAAAGCGTATAGCGGTTGCGAACGAAGGGTTGAGAGAACTTAAGTGGAACGACACCCATAGAACAAGAAAAATTGGAGAAAAAAAGCAAAAATCAACATTCCACGGGGAAATAATGAAAAATATTTCACCCGCATTTAACACGCACACACAGACGTTTCGAATCCATTCGGACACGCCAGATTTTAATAATGCTTCGCCGGTGATAAATCGAAACGTGAACGTTTTGGACATGTTGTTTTTTTTAAATTTACTTTCATTTTTAACTTAACCTCGCGCGAAATTGTATTAAACTCCGAGGAGAACACGGGAATTTTTTTTTTCCCGGGACCGGTTCACTTTAGTTCCTTGCGACGCTCACGTTTGCGAGGTGTAATCAAATTAAAAAATAAGACGAATTTAAATTTTGCCGGGCGACAGATCGAGGCACCATGTTTTCCGGAAAAAAACCCTTGTTTTACTAAACGTTTGCATTCGTTAGGGAAAGTAATTACGACGAATCTGTTAACTTATTTTCTAATTGAAGTGGACAAATATTACTGCGTAATTTAAAGAAAAATCTTTTCCGGCCCTACACCCACCCTCGACTTTCAAATTACGTATTTGGAAGAGTTAAAACCATCGTACCGATTTGCTCGACCAACTCGACCAACCATTCCAACTTTGAGCCAAGTTATGAATCGTATCACATCTTTCAAAATACAACTGATTGCTCAGACCCCGGGATATCTGTCGCCTGCAGGTAAAGCCATATAAATCGCTAGAAATGTAAAATGGTGAGAGGAGAAGAAATATTAACGTTTACTTTTTCGTCTCGAGATCGAATTGTTTAAATGTTCAAGATCACTAAGAAATTGACAGGGTATTTATCAATATATCAAACTCAGATCAACGACACCTTAGCTAGAAAAAATTATGTATAGTTCACTTAAAATACCTCTTCTTTTAGTTAAAAAATATCTCAGAAAATTTCGCAAATTTTCGCAAAAATAAATTAAAAAGTATTATACCTTATTTTCCTATTAAATAAAAAGTTTAAAGTTTGTCACTAATTTAAGCACCTATAATTGATGCTGTAAGGTACATTGACTTCAGAGACCATT
Source organism: Ceriagrion tenellum (assembly GCA_963169105.1). Classification (NCBI taxonomy): domain Eukaryota; kingdom Metazoa; phylum Arthropoda; class Insecta; order Odonata; family Coenagrionidae; genus Ceriagrion; species Ceriagrion tenellum. The sequence goes on from OY720634.1 coordinate 91,835,565, forward strand.
TCGAACCTTAAATTAATTATTATTCAATAATCTTTATGCATAATCACCGATGTGAACATCTGAGTCATGCATTAGTCAAATGCAAACGTTAAACGAAGGAGAGAAAAGTTATCACATTCAGGAAAGTTAATTACCAATCGATTCAGAATACGAGGTAAAAAGTTTTTCTAGTCAAAATATATTATGCAAAATATATTACTTTCCTGTAAAATAAAAGGTTCAGAGGTTTGTCACTACTTTAGACAGCTATGTTATTATATAATAAATTTTCTGGCTTCACTTGGTGGAACAACATTGCGATAATTTGAAATGAATTCACTTTGTAATATTCCACAATGGTTTTTATTACTCCGACCTAGGTATCGACTCAAGTTATTATCAAGTCGACCTTGATAATGACTTTACTTGGGTCGAAACCTGGGTCGGAGTAATAAAAACCATTGTGGAATATTACATAGTGAATTCATTTAAATTCATAGCTATGTAAATGATGTTTTGAGGTATATCTACTTCAGAGGCCATTGCGATCCTCAAACTAATTAATATTTAAATAGCTTTGAGCACCATCACTGATATGAACATGCAATTCATGCATTGGTAAAATGCAAAGGTTATAAGAAGGAGAGCCAAATTATCTCTTTTAAGAATGTAAAATACCAATCGATTCATGTATCTTAATCGCCAAAAATAATGTTCATGCCTCTTGAGGCTCGACATCCAGTATTAAAATGATTATAAATAAAGGTCTGAAAAAGTATGCAATGCAGGGCTATCACCGAAAATCAAACTCTTTTTTCTGTGTATAATGATGAGTATGTATGCTCATCACGCTGTTCACTTTCAAGAAAAACATTTTTTTTTCGTTTGCCCTGACCCCAGGAGTGAGTTTTTTTAAGTAAAACATCAAATTACTTCCGATTACAATTTTATTACCTTGAACTCAAGTTTGTTTGATAAACAATCAATGAAAACAAGGTCATACATTGCACAACTAAAACAAAATAAATACAACAATTTTACCGAGTAAGATCCTAAATATTATGGTATAAGAACAAAAATATTAACTTAGAGCAAGACTAAAACCAGTTTTGAATGCAATAACTTCCGTCAATGGAACCAACTACATGTGATGTGCACGTACTCAAGGGTGAAGGTAGTCAGTAGAATGATGGGATAGGTGGCAGGACTCTTCAGAGACACTCTATGGTGATAACTGGGCTCACCAGCCACCAGGATAGGTGGAACAACATGTTACAATGCATCTGAATGGGAGTCGTGAACGCACGCCTTTACTGTTCCAACGAAAATTTGAAAGCCGTACATGTAAAATCATACTCGGGATGGCCAGGAGGCACGAGGACGTAAATAAACGTTCATACTGCTAAAAGGGTCATTTATAGAATGCCAACATGAGACTCTTCCTAAAAAATTTATTAAACCTTTCGTGTAAAGATACTAGATCAACTGATTTATAGCAGGAAAAGTCAAAGCATCTGACTCGTCCGTATATGAATAAGGAGTAAACGAGGGAAATTCCTTGAAATCTATTCCACAAACAAATTAATTTCGATCATATCCTATCTCCTCGGGACTTTCAGCGATAAATCCATGGGTCACCTCCATCGATCTTCGGTATGAATACGATTCCTTCTCTCACTGGTTGTGATTTTCTACCGTACATTCTTCCTATTAATTAAAAATTTTGCATCACAGTCGAATGAAAGTGTGCTCGCTTGAAGCTTTAAATCACACATTATCTTGCGCTGCCAGTCTTCGGTGTAAGGGCTCCTTTTCCAGCAAATTAATATATCAGGCACAATGACTGCCAAAATTTATCACACCAATTTTATGAGTATCTTTGCCTTACTCCGAGTTAGCTTCCTTTCTCAGTCATAAAGGCCGAGTGCGCCAGGCATTCATCATAGTCCGCTTAAATTGAATATCTCATAATCCAGAGATAAAGGGACAATTCTATAAATTTACGCTCGAACTTCATTGAGTTATGTCTCAAACAGAGTCCATTTCAGTCACATAAACCCGGAACTATTCGTTAAACGATGAATCAATTTGAAATTCTTCCCTTTTCATTCTTACCGATCATGGATCCGACACAAAATATATTTATTTAGCTATTTGTAGTGACGGCATGACGAAAAAGAAACATCTCTTAGTAAATTCCACACTTATAATGTTTTTATTACCGACCTAGGTTTCGATTGTCTTGCAATCATTTTCAAAGGTTTGTCAAATCTCAAGGAGACAAAAACTTTGCGACCTTGCTAGGGACAACTGGCACTGACAAAAGCCCAAGTTGAATTGCTTGGTTCACGTCTTCAAGAATTTTATTTGCTTGCACGGGGTACGACGACTTTACACTTTTGGCAGAGACATAAAGAGGCAATCGAAACCTTGGTCAGTAATAAAAAGAAAAAGTGTGGAATTTACTAAGAGAATTTTCTTTTTCGTCATGTCTGCGGCAATCTTCCACAAAGTTACGCCTTCAACCATTAATTTTATTTATAGTGACATTGAATGTTGTAACCATGGTTGTTCAGAGCTACACTGAGAAATTTCCGTAGTGATGCTTCATTTAATGTAATTCACTTCCGAAAAGCGAAGATTGAAGACGCAATTTGCAGAACTAAGCGATCAAGATTACAAAAAATAGATGACGTCTTGAGCCAGAAAAACGAAGTCGGTTAAGAGACAAACTGTTCCAACCGATATGCCTAACGCATGAATCTCTCCCTGATAGGTTTGGTTCACTTTACGCCCGTTTGGTAAATGATTTTTGGTTTTAAATAAATTACACTGATAAACAAGTAGTATATATCTGGCATGGCATTCACAATTTCTAATGTAGTTTTTCATGCTGATTTCAAAACAGAAAACAGTTTTTCCCTATCACGTCAGGTTTTGAGGGTATCATCAAAACATTATTTTGCATGGAACACCGCATGTCATAAATTATTCTCGGTGTCGTTTTTCTTTTTTATCATGCTATACTGAAAGTTTTCCCATCGTTTTGGTAAATATTTATATTTTATGTTAAAGTGTCCCATCAGAACTCCAGTGGAACCTTCATTTGCAAACAATTTATGTTTACGCCGAAATATTTCTAAATCAAATCTCTTTACAGTAAGCCCTCACATAACAGGAGTAACATTTCTTGAAATCGTTGCGTCTTGTAAAATTGCACCATATACAAGATATACTGAGAATATACTAAGAATATACGGGGAATACTGAGTTATGCTCCTCAATCTTAACACCTCATGATATATTCAGCACGAAATGTTGTGATCTTGCATTTTGGGAAATAATTTCTAAATTTTATGTTGTTAAGCACAGTTTCTTTCTTTGTTTATTTGCTTTTTAGGTAATGCGTCCTGTTAAATCAAATTATTTGTTTCAAACAAGATTTTGTTCTTCAAATAAATTATTTCAATATTATAGATTTTATTTACACATTAGGGCATCTACAAGACTAACTGGAGTGGCATCAACTAAAGATTTGGAAAAAAAAACTTTTACAAGACATTTGATGCATGCCTTTTGCAGGGGCCCTTGGAGGATCATGGGGCACGGTTAGATGATTCTGCTAACCTTGTCCTTTCTTTATTGTAATAAAAATTAAATCCATGCTGATTGGGCTTTCATCAAACAGTGCGTAGGGTCCTTAAAATGAAAAACGATCATAACAAGATAACTCAAGGCAGCATCATCGGCAGATTAGGTCGCGCCTTGCAATTGCGTAGTGCCTATGATACGGCATGAGTCAAGCCACCACATTACAGACTTAAGTACTTTTGCAAACGCCACCGGATTCTCCTTCAAACTTGTGCATCTGTAAAGTATCCAGACGTTCCCCCATTAGTCTCTAAACCAACACCACATTTGATGAAGAACCACAAGAAGAAAGTTCTCCTCCACCTCCCACCGACGAATCAGGTTTTGACTATTACCAACCTGGAGAAGATATTCATTTGGTAGCTTAAGCTGAACTTTATATGTGGTCTTCAGTGGTGACATATCAGATAATCCACCCATGTGCGTTGCGAAGTCACATTTCTCATGGGAGGCGCGTCTTAATCAACATATTGATCATACAACGCGTTCATCATGCCAATGAGGTTAGGGTCAACACCACTGATGACATTGAATTTAGAGGAAAGTTTTGAGTGGATTACCAGCAAACGTAGTACACAGTATCGAGTTCTATGTTAAGTGGTTAAAAGAAGAGATTAATTTGAGAGCCACCGTCAAGAAAATGGAACTTATCTACAGAATGGTTATCAACCTCTTGAATGCAGATGTATTTTTCCAATACTGACAATAATGCATCTTAAACTAGCAATTATATATCAATTATTTTATTTCAATGGCATAGAGCCATCTATTGGCCAGTATTTGAACCAACTCTATGCATGCGGGTGCCGATGTATTCGTTTGCATGTCGGGTTTGCATGTTGGATACCAAGATATCCGAAGGATAAGAATTATTACTGCTTGATTTACCACACAATTCTTGTACAACCAAATTTGTGAGGGTTTTATATGTGGTCTTCACATTATGATTGTATTTGATGATATATGATTGTAATACTATAGTAATTACCATTCACCTGCCCTTCGTCTCTATTCCTTCCCTTTCACTCTCCTTCCACCACCCTCCCCCATTTCATTTCCTTCTTTCTTACAGAATGTTCATTTTATACACATATTCTACATAAAATAAATAAAAAATAACTTAATCAAATTATTTTTACGAATATTTGAAATGATAACTAAACTGGGTACGTAAAACAATGTAACATTAGCGAAAATAATGTAAAGTCATGATGAATTCACGTTTTTTTTGTAATCAGTGCTTTCATTTCTGCGAAAAACATTTTCTCAGATATGGGACCTATACTTACCAATCGATTTCTCATGCAGCTAAACCTGTCCTTTCTTACATTGAATAAAGGGTAATATAATATAATAAACTGGGGGACTAAAGAAAACCTATTATTGGTTATAAGATATTTCATTTAATAAGATTCTATAATATAGAGATAATTGTGATATGGATATAAAGTGGTATGGTATATGTTGGTATTTTTATGGTATGTACCTAAAATGACGTGCCTTATATCATGTGCATTAATTTTATCCTGATCTTTGGGCAAATAAATTTGTATTGTATTGTACTGTATTGGGATAAATCGAATGGAAGGTTTTTGATGAATTCATAATACCTATAGCACATTTATATGCATAGACAGAAGTTGCCCACCTAATAGTATAGGATAATATCACTAACACCTCACTTCGCGAGAAATGTACCGCAAGATTTAGTTTCCTTAGAGCAGTACTACCTCGTAGTATTCATGAAATGAATGTAATAGTATTACAAATTAGGAGAAGTATCTCAACCTACATGTAAGTACGCTCGATGACCCATGGTTCGGCCTGGAGCGTACGGTGTTCGATCCTGAACCGGGACGAGTGTTGTGTGCTTAACCCTTTCAGTGCGGCATGACGTCAAATCACATCATGGTTGTCTTTACGCTGGTGCTGATGACGTGATATCACGTCAAGGGTACCGTGAGTGTTCCAGCTTTCACTAGGGAACTTTCTCTAGACCCCCTATTGAAAGCTGTAACACTCACGGTACCCATGACGTGATATCACGTCATCAGCACCAGCGTAATGACAACCATGACGTGATTTGACGTCATTCCGCACTGGAAGGGTTAAGTAGGATAACCCCCTGCCACAACGACCAATAATGATGATGAATTACTATAGTAATTACTATAGAAATTCATCATAATCATCGGTCGCTCAATCCTAAGATTGGTTTACTGCAGCACTCCACCCTTCCCTATCTAATTCTAGTTCCATTACCTTCGCTTGATGTCCGTTGTACTTCTTCCGTCCCACTTAATGGTACTTTCGAGATAAGTGAAGGAATCCACTTGCTCTAATTTCTCTCCTCTCAGGGTGACTTCTACGTTCATCTTCTCTCTTCCGCATACTCCACCGAAAGAAAAATATTCTAAAATGTGGAGGTCAGTTCCTATTTCCAAATCCTCCCAAAATTTCCTCTTACTTATAGAATATTCCTCTTCCCTTAAGAGGATCTATGTTTGCATTCTAGATGACGTTCCTCCCCCAATATTCCTCTCAATACAAGACTATTATTCTTGGATTGAGAGGAATAAAAGGATTAAAAGTAAGATGTCATGTATGAAGTGGAAAGGAACACAGGGTTGGCATCCAGAATCAACAGAAGTGCTGTAGTCTTTTAAACCGTAATTAGGGGAGATGAGGCGAGCGCAGCGAGCGGCATTTTGTGCGTGCAAAATGGCATCGTGCTCTGTATTTGGCTCCTAAAACAGAATAAATTAGAAACAACAGTTCAAGAGTTCTAGTTCCAGTTGCGGAATTTTTGAGAGGATTGCTCTTAAAAGTAGAGGACATTTTGAGAGGAATCCTCTGGATTGTTGAGGAAATTACCTTCTATACTGAATACGATCCTCTAAGTATGAGAGGATTCCTTTCTGGAGAGGAAATTCCTCTAATACGTAGAGGAACACTTTGGTTACCATATACTTATTTTCATGTTGTATTCTCGGTGAACTTGGTCCATGATGTCTAGTCATATTTGAAGTTCATCGCGATTTCCAGCTATGGTTGCAATATCATCTGCGAAGCGGAGCATGTTAATTTCTTCTCCCATTATCTTTATTCCTTCGTAAATGAAGAGGTAAACTAAGCATTCTCCAGAATTTATCGGAAAAGCTCGCTCTGGCAGCAACCAATGGAGTGGCGAACAATCTGGAAGTCTTCGAGCTTTTAACTATGCTGCCCGAAAATAATTATATTTCATGTTTTATTCAACTTTTCATGAGAATAGCTGAGGCGTTCTCACCGCCGTGGAGGTGTGAGGACCAAAAAACTCCAACTTTGGTGCCGATGGCTTCAGAAATACACCTTTTGAATACTAAAAAAAAGGTCGAATCGCCCAGAGGCGAAAAACTCAGGAAGGAAATGGAAAACGACACAGGTAGCGTGAACTATTGAGCAAGCTGCCGTCATTGTTGGAGAGTTATCCTTTAGACGCCGAACAATAGGAAACCGTTTCATGGCCATGAATGTGACACAAACAGCTTAAAAAAAATCCCGCATACTAAAATTGAATAACAAACGAGTGGCCTTATGTCGATCCCACCTCGTACATATATATTCCACATCATTTGGTCACGCAGCCTCGTGCAGTTTGGAAATTCAATAGCATTAAAAGAATAGGAATGATTTTTCGTTCCATCAATCGAAAATCATCAGTGATACTCCATTCACATCTCGTAAAGTGAAGGTGCTGCGATCATTTTCCCCAACAAATTATTCATCAATTGTCGAAAACAATCTCCTAACGTTCGAGTAAGTTCAGACCCAGCTCAACAAAGGTAAATGGAAGACATATCCAAGTATGTGGAAATATATTTAAAAAAGGAAGGGCAATGTGAAGATTTTTATTCTGTCGCCGGCAACTAAGGGGCTTTTCTTCTCAAGTCAGGCAGAATCTGCAAATACCATGTCAGGAGACCCTCAACAATTTTCCTAGCCGTTGAGAAAATTTCATGGAAATATGAGGTGGCCTATTTTGTTATTGATTTAATTAATTTTTGGTATTGCAATTTTGTATAGTTTCAATATGTCTAGTTTGCTTACTGCTGAACCCAGTTGCACAAAAGTGGAATCAAAAGATGCGGACGACTTCTATCTTTTTGATTAAACAAATATCACTGCCCTGGGTGAATTGTTGCATGGTTAATGCATTTATGTGGTTTGTCGATTTTTCTCCACAGGCTTGACGCGGCTATATTCAAATGTTTAAAACTTTAAATTGGTTCGGTCCTGTGCTCCGATAAAGAATCTAAATCCATCATGGGAATACTGCTTTCACATGCATAAGTTTTAGGAAATTAGGTGAGGATCACCGGACGTGATTTTGCAAAATCTGCCTGGTTTGAAATGAAAAGGCCCTTAAACTGCCCCAGCTGACTGTCGAAATTTTATTTGTAAGAGGCGTATTTGTATGTTAGAAAATACATTTCAATGTAAACCGACATCTTTTTATAACTCGAAAAATGAGTGCATCTAACTCTTACATTTAAAAATGGTCAATTCGCAAAACGTTCGTTTAAAAATACCATCGTAAACCTCATCGGCGATCGATTGGGTATATCAGAGTTCTGATTACGATGTCTCAGACGTGGTAACTAGTATCTAAGATCGTTTTGTAATAACTGCAGATTAGATATCTTTATTTTATGAGCATACTTCGTGATATAGTCCAAATATAGGATGTCCTTTCTCTAAATAATAGTAACATCTTTCAGTGACGCCAACTGGGTCCGGTGACTGTATTGGTTTGCACGAAACTTGTTGCTCGAAAGAAAACTTAAGAAAAATAATATAGTTATAATAAGAACAGTAGGATTGTGTGGTTCCGGAGCATAGTCGCTGAGGGAATAAGACAGAGAGGGAGAGGACTAGTAGAATGAAGTTAAGAAAAGGATGATGGTATTCATAAGTTGGGTGAACAGGAAGTCAAAAAGTGATAGATATAGTAGGAAAATGAAAGAAAATAAGAGGAAACTCGAAGAATACATGGATTCCATACATATCTATCGTATCTGTACCTTTTGTCTTCTCCTCTGCAAACCCCCTCACCACGTTATCACTTCACTCTTAAACCTTGTTGGTGCTCTGGCTGGCTTCGACTTTGGGCTGGATATTGAGCTCAATGGAGACAAGAGGCTAGGCTACACATGCACATATCAACACGTGTATAGACATTCATCGCGGTAAGTGTTCGTGAGACAGGCCCATCGATAAACATTTTTTCCACCGTTAAATATCGCTGTTTTTCAACTAAAATAGGAAGAAGTAACGTCCACGGAAACGTGTGTTTCGGCGGCGGCCAACTTGAGTTATGGATATGGACACCAGATGGCGCAGTGGTAGTGTGAATTACGCAACTTAGCGTTTTCGTATTCTTTCACAAATTAGCGACATTTTTAATTTTTCCGAGGTTCTTATTGTGCGGGTTATGTGAGATTTAACTTAGAAAAAAAGAACCGTTTCCCCTCCCTTACCCAACCCGTACCTCCGGAGAGACCCCATAAGTTGATATTCAATAATATATTTACTGGTGTATAATATATGAGGACCCCAGAAGTCAAGGGGTCTAAGTAACAAAACCATTGTTTAGAGAAAACTTAAGTCAAAGTTGAAAATGTTTGGTACAACCCACTAAGTAGTTAAGAGGCATTACCCTAGATAGCAGCACCTGTCAAGAAAATCACTTGGATCCCTTTACCACCTAAAAGGTTAATATTTTCACATCCCATTTCAGTACCTAACTTATTTTTCTCAAAAATGTCACTCAGACCCCTTGACTTCTGGGGTCCACATATAAAAAGTGAAAGAATTTAGTATCTCTATAGCGGGTAGCGCAAATAACTTGGCAAGATGGCTCCAATCACACTGGAAAAAAGTTCGAGAAAAGTGATTTACAAACGGTTAATAAGCTAAATAAGTAAAAGTATGACAATGAAACAGGTATGCCAAGGAAATGAAAAGTTTTAGGTTTAAAACGAATTATGAATGACATATGTTGGACGTGTGGGAAGCGCGTTATGAGGGAAACTCGGTGGGCCTCTCACACGAACATTTACCATACATTGTTTATTACAAACCTCGTCATGGAGTTCATCAAAGTTTTTTTATTAATGTAAACCAAAAGTTATCCGTTAATTCATCCAATGCGTTCGGTGGGCTGTCTGCATAGCGTGGCTCGGAGTGTTCCTCAACTCACCACCTCGGTCCCTGGGTGGTTTCTGCAGTCCCAGAGTTCGGCAAAGCCCACCAGCGTTCCAACTCCTTTTTTCCGGGATCCGCGTTCCTTCCACCACGAGAAAAACTCCTTCCACGTACCTACGTTCGACTCTCGTTTGGACCACGGGCCTCGTCCTTAAACTCCAAAACCTCCCACTTCCCACATACCTCAGCAAAATCCTTCAATCCTTCGTCACCGACCGAACCTTCTTCGTCAACCTATCCTCCCAATCATCTACCTTTAAACCAATCACCTCTGGCGTCCCACAAGGCGCAATCCTATCACCAACCCTATTCAACATCTTCATCAACGACATGCCTGCCTCTCCTCAAACCCACCTATATCTCTATGCGGATGACACCACCCTCCTGGCCCAAGGTTCAAACCCGACCGTGACAGCATATACGCTCCAGAATCATCTAACCTCTCTCCAAGTCTGGTTCAAGAACTGGAAACTATCAGTAAACCCCGGAAAATGCATCAACGTGGTATTCTCCCGACGCCGGAAGACACGTGAAGGACCCCCGATACTTTTCGGAAATACCATCATCCCCAAAAAACAGGAGGCCAAATTCCTCGGAGTAACTTTAGACAAAGGATTACGATGGAGATCCCACATCAAGAAAGCTACCGGCACGGCAATAGCAGCAACCACCGCACTACAACCACTCTTAAATCCACACTCCCACATGGCGCTAAAGACAAAACTCCTCCTATACAAATCCATGATACGCCCCATACTAAGTTACGCCTCACCATCCTGGTCACATGCTGCTAAAACCCACCTCAACAAAATACAAACTACAGAAAACAACATAATCCGGAAAATTGTAAATGTCCCCTGGTTCGTGCGAAACAAAGATATCAGAAAGGACTACAACATAACCCCCATTCTGCAAACCATCCAAGCCGACCTACTAAAATTCAAGAACAGCCTTCACCGCACAAACAACAGACTGATCTCAAACATCTGGGACTACGACGAAACTTCTCAATTTCACCACAAACCCCCAAAAACCGCCCTTCTCCCCTCCCACATACCCATCCCATAATTCCAAAAAAACCGAACTTAACCTGAATCGCCATCCTTAAAACCGTGAACTTTACCAGAAACCACCAAAAATGAAATCAGCCGAAGACAGCTCAAGAAAGCTGGGAGCGGCGAAGATGAAAAAGTGATAATCGAGGATCGGATCGGATCGGATCCCCTTATCTTCCCCGGATATCCCTCTTCCACATCCAAAGCGTCTCCCTCTCTATTGTTGTTATCCACGCAGTATTCTTGGCCGTCCCTCATTGTTGGGACTGTTTATTTATGTTCGGAGTCAGATTTTAGATTTATATTTTAGTTAGAGTTATATTTTAAACAATGCCCGTTCACAACCTTGGATTGTAAAATTGTTATATTGCTACACCATGTATTTAAATCTACATACTACCCAGCGAGCCACAGCATGTGCGTGTGGCAGGGGGTGTTAGGACACCAGCCGTGTCAAGGAATGAAAGATAAGTGTTTTGGGGATGTGGAAATGTGAAGTGCATCATGGGAGTGTTTGAGTGGAGCTCGGTATTTATCATGGTTACTCAATTAGCTAATTCTTCAGTTAGCTGACATGCCATGTAAGATAAGTCATCGTGGTCCTGGGCTATCAGTACCATACTGCTCTGCTAAGCTAAAAGCATACTGGATCATTGTTGGTTCTGAGTTACTGCATGCTAAAGTTTACATCTTCGAGTCTTCGATTCTTCATCTACTCCATCTTCGAAAAGATTACTGTTGATGAATAGATGGTCAGTGCAGAATGAAGAAAAATCATGAGGGAACAAAAGTAATGAGACTCTCTGTGAGTAAGACATGAGGTTACTGTTTTCTGGCCTAGTAAACTGAAACTTATACAGTAGATATAGCGAAAGATGGGTATGATATCTGAATAACTGCTGCATCTACGGTTTTTTTTGTTTAGTTTTTTCAAATCCTCAAAGTTGAAAGCAACCAAAACAACTCTAATCTCAAAATGTGTAATTCTCTCAGTGACCGCGGACGAGGAAGGATCTGCTGGAGTGATGACATCTGACTGTCTTCTATATACCAAGTCTACGGTATTTAGCCTGCGGGCTTGTTTTCAATTTAAATACTTGTTTGCTACATAAATGTTCCCGCTTGAAGTTAATCAAACTGGCTAAGGTCTCGTCTACGCCTACCATTCGCAGTCAATTCACTCGCGGCGCCAAGCCTTAGTCATTTGCGTTGCAAAATGGTCTTTTGGCTTAGCAGGGTAGAATTGTAATTAGGAGAGAAAATTAGGTTCAACGTTCTTGATGACGATTGAAAACGCCAGAATTTTATTTTATTCATGAGTGTACATGACGGAAAATAGAGAACCATAAACGCGCCTAATTCTGAAGCGTAGGTATACCTTGGGTATATGGGTAGGATTTTCTGTAAACAGTGTGGCATGAGAATAAACAAACGCAAAACCAAGGTGATGGTTTGCAGTAATGAAGAACAATATGAACCCCCAATAATGAGAATTGGAGGAGAGAAGCTAGAAGTAATAGAGGAATTTGCCTACTTGGGAAGCAGAATAACAAGAGATGGTAGAAGCCAGAAAGAAATTATAAAGAGAATACATCAGGCAAAAATTGCATTCTATCTTAGAAAGAACCTACTCACCAGCAAGAACATTAGTTTGGAAATAAGGAAACGGATGATGAAAGCATTTGTTTGGAGTGTGGCCCTATACGGGAGCGAAACATGGGTAATAAGGAAACGAGAGAAGGCGGCTAGAAGCCCTGGAGATGTGGCTCTACAGAAGGATGTTGAAGCTCAGCTGGAAAGATAGAGTCACGAATGAAGAGGTACTGAAAAGAGTTCAGGAAACCAGATCTATGTGGAGGCATATCCAAACGGGAAGAGACAAACTCGTGGGGCACATTCTAAGACACGACAACATCGCTTTAACAATAGCAAAAGGAGCTATAGAGGGAAGGAATCGCCGGGGACGACCAAGGATGTCATTCATGCAGCAGATTGTGAATGATATGGGTTGCACCACATACACAGAAATGAAGAGAAAAGCAGACAGAAGAGAGGAATGGCGTACTGCTGCAAACCAACCCCAGGGTTGAACACTGAAGAGAGAGGTATACCTAGCCTTGTGAAGCAAAGAATGGTTTCCGTCGAGTCTATGCATCATAATTTCTCGGCCATTCTGGTATTGGCAGTCGCGGTTTCAGCGAAAGTCGTGCAGATGGCGTTTTTAGGAATGCTGAATAAAGGTCCCTAGGGTTGGTGAATTTTCTTTAAAATTGGTTCATTTGAACCTCGTATCAGTCCTATTTTCAGTAGTTTACTTAGGACTGGGAAAAAATTCTGTTATATTCCTACATTTTTACCTCATTTTTGTGAGTCATTCTTAAGTTTTATCCGTGATGACCAAATAATAATGATCGAAGGATTTTACAAATTTGAGCGAACTTCTTCTTAAGGGGAACACATTTACTTTTACTGTGAGAGTCGGTTGGAACGACCCGATTGCCCTCTTCGTTTCCCTTTACTTTTCGTTTGTGCACTAAATTTGCAAAATATCTAATCAATCGATAATTTACTAGAAGTTAGTACGCACTTCTGTAATGTAGATTCTCCATACGCATTTTGTTTATGTATTAAAATTTATATAAATCCAATTTCCCGGTGAAAACTATTATATAATCCATAGGTCTAAGTAGTAGAGCTGGGATTTTCGATTCATTTGGATGATTCGATTCATGCGATTTGGTTTATGCGAATGAGTCGTTCTTTCAAATGGTTCATAATGAACCAAATGACTTCAAAGAACCAAATGACTTCGTGAACCTCGTGAGCCAATAGCGATTGAACCGACTGAATACGAGGAATGAAAACGACATCCACCGAAGATGTGATTACTCGGATATGTCAGGGACAAAGTAATGGTTGCGAAGTATGGAATTTTTTCTTTGTCCTTGAAGCAGCCAAAAAAGTGAAAGTATGAAATTCCCTTCGTGCAATCTATAAAGATGAAATTTAATAAAAATATCTTAGTTGCTTGCTCAGGAATTTTCAATTTTCCATCGAATATATTACAACATGTTAGCTATTAGATCTGTCGTAATTTCTCGTCCACAGTCCGATTCAAGAGATTCAAGCAATTCTTGATTCTTCTCAATTCCTTTGGTTCTTGCGATTCTTTACGAACCACTAGATTGAAGAACGTGATTCAATTCATTCGGTTCATACCAATGAATCGTTCATAAAGAACGATTCACTCATGAACGACACAGCTCTACTAAGTAGCAGGTACATGTTCCTAGAGCGACTTGCCTTAAATTTCAAACAGATCGTTGATATTCTTGCTCTACAACAGCTAAATCGTCTATTCCGCATTGCTATCCGTAGACAAGTGAGGCGAGAGCAGGGTTAAACCATATGGTTGTTATTTCATTTGTCAGGCTTCAGTTTGATGACGTAGTGCCCTCTGCATTTATCTCGATGTTCTGTCCTCTCCCATTTTATTTCCATCTCTTTCACGGCTGGTGTCCTAAAACCTCCTCTTCCACATACCTAGCCATACTTTTGGAAAAAGAATGGCTTTCCCCGGAATAATTATTGCATCAAAGAAAATAAAATATCTAACGTAGAATCTATTAAATACTTAGGCGTCACCATCACTGAAGACATGCCATGGGGGAAACACATCAGAGAAATAACTAGTGTAGCAAACCGTAGATTAGGATTCGTAAAAAGTGTTCTAGGCAAATGCGATGAGAGAGTACGAGAAAGAAGCTATTTTACACTTGTCAGGCCTCATTTAGAATATGCCGCTTGTATATGGGATCCGTACGAGGAAGGTATGATAAAAGAATTAGAGCGCGTGCATAGGAGATCCGCTAGGTTTGTTAAAGGCCGTTATGATAATTGTATAAGTGTTACGAGTTTAATAGAAGAACTAGGATGGGAATTACTATCAGAACGCAGGTTAAAATTTAGGTTAAACCTTTTAAGTAAATTCGAAACCGATTTGTTCACAGATGACGTTAGATATATATTAAGAACCCCTGCGTATTATGCTAGGTTTGATCATATTAACAAGATTAGAGAGATAGATTGTCGTACCGATAGATTTAAAATGTCATTTTTCCCGCGTACTATAAGAGAGAGCAACAGGCAGCGTAGCAAATGGATAGGTAGGTGAAATATAGTTAGAGTAGTCTGTAGTGCATGATGCATGTAATAACAACCATTAATCCCTTTCTTATTATGTAGATACTAACCATGTGACCCTATTATCTAGCATGCCTTCATTAAATATCCTAGTTGCATGTCAACAGTGCATGTTTGGTGATCTTCACCCCCTGCCACACACCCTCGTGGTGGCTCGCAGGGTATTACGTAGATGTAGACGCAGATACCTCAGCGACAGCTCGTAGGAAATAATGTTGATGTGGAAACTGTACATACCAGGAATAGTTTTAGACATGGATCGAATGCAGCGGAGGGCTTATAGAATGTTTACAAATTGTTACGATAAACATAGCAGTGTTACAAAACTGTTAGGGGAATTAGGGTGGAAACCTCTATCCGATCGAAGGGAAAAACATGGACTAAACCTTTTACGAAAGTTTTTGACTATTTTTTGTCAGTCATTCAACATATGCTGCTAGAGTCAGCTGTTATGGTAGAGACGATCTCAGGCATACGATTAAAGAAATAGACGGCCGAACAGATAGATTTAAAATGTCATTTTTTCACGTACAATGAAGGATCATAATAGTTGCGATTGATCAGTTCTATAATTATTCGACCCTGAAAACGCAAAATAGACTTTTGCACTTTTGCTAAATATCTTTACATCGTCATTAGTTGCTAACCTCGCATGCAATTTTCGGAAAGATATAGCTCTTGCATGATTAATAGAATGCCTTAATAGAACTATTATATCTGTCGTAGTAATTATAACCAGTATTCGTGTCTTAAGTTGTGTACTGCATGGTATTATGTTCGTCCTCGTAGCACTCTCCTTGCTTCTGGTCAGACCGCGCACTGTTATCCTGACTGCTTTTGGCCTGCGCCTGGCATTTGTGGGAACGTGCGCGGTTGGGATTTCAGCTTGCATAAGGGCTACATGTCTGGCGTGAAATCACCCCGTGCCATACACCCTAGTGGTGGCTTGCACAGTATTTCGTAGATGTAGATTCTAAGGATCTTTCCTCCTTCTTTCTGGGAATGTTATTTTGGTGAAGGAGGTTAGAAAAGGAACGCCGGCGAGGTTAAATAATAATAATAAAAAAAAATAAAAAAAAAAAATTAAAAAAAAAATAAATAAATAAAAACAAAAAAAAATAAAGGGAAGGAAGCTAGATGTGCATACTTAGTGCCTAAGTAAGTAACGCCATTTCTCGTTGGTGGAAGCCCTATCCAAGGGTCGAATGGTCAATGAGAGTGACATGATTTCGAGATGCCCCGCGGCGGCGCTAAGATCGCGTGGGCGTTATATTGAATTCCAATCGATAAAGATGACGCCGTGTTACTCCCGCTTCCACTAGTCTACCTTCACCCGCTCTTCGAGTTCGCGGATTGAATGCGGAATACACCGCGGAGTCTATGCGCGCACGAATTTCCCAGGGGTCACCTAAGTGAGCGATTACTACGGAAGTGAATAACGATGCATGCGTAAGAGTAACTGAAGCGTATAGTTGCTGGCAGTACGTTCGGTCGATTGGCATACGCGTGATGGAGTAGAAATTCTCCAAAAATAAGCTATAATCCCTCTATACCCACGCAGAGGATGCTACTCAAATAATACCTCCCTAGTTGGTCAAAACTTTAAGAATAAGAAAATAAGTTCAAATTGGCAAAAGCATTGCGAATGCGGATAAAATCCGCGCTATTCGTAGTAGCCTTCGAAAGGATATTTCAAGATGGAGGGCCAATTTTTCCAAAAACACGACCAATTTTCCAAAAACTCGAATGTTCTTTGGATAACCGGAGTTTTCCGAGGATGACAATAACGAATTTTCCGAGTAAAATTTTTATAACACCAAAAAATTCGTCCGTGTTAGTAAAATTTTTGCCAAATCTCTTGCTTCCTTACTTATCTAATGTTAAAACTTCTCGGAAGAACTTTCATGTATTATCCACCACAGAAAAACATCACACAGAAAATGGTCGAAAACAGTTCATTTTTCGTCAAGCAAAAATTCTACCACATCAGTTCAGAGACAATATTATTCCTCATAATAAAAGATACTCGGTTTCATTCCACACTATTTAATACAACTCAACTCGACCAGTCGAGGAAACTATGTCGGATAATATTATTGATAAACAGCTTCAATCTAAAGAAAGCTGACAAGCAATAATAGCCTCCAGGAAAGGCTGTGTGTCGGAATTTAAAAAAAAACCTTATCGGGTCATGGTAACAGCAGCACAGCACCAAAGAGCACCATTGCCAACGACCGGGCTACATCTCCAGTGGACATGAAACATGTTTATGCTCCAAAAAAGCGTATTTTAAATACTGTCGAAAAATTTTTTGAGATAAGAACGTAAATGCTAACAAATGTACTAACGTAAATGATAACAAAAATAATCTTCTTTATGTATGATCAACAATGAGTCTAAAAAAGCATAATGCGCCGTATATTTGCGGCAGTTACAAGGCAATCATCGGGATGATTCTTAGAAATCATCAAACGGCCAATACCCATATTTAGTACTGAATATCAACAACTCATTCATTACGACTGTAGTAGGGAAAATTTCCAAGTGATGACGTTAAAGGTGCAGAGTCAAAGTGCAGTCAATAACTCCACCCAAGGAGCCCGAGTCAGAGATTCTGGAGGCCTGGGAGTTGGCCCGCCGAAGATGTAGTTCCCGTGCAGTGGTACCCGGTGAAAGTGAAGCGTTTTCTTGAATATTACCTAGGCAACGATTTCCCCGGGCGATTTAACACTGCGCAATGAAAAAACAAAGTTGAACTCAACGGATTAAGTGCGCATCATCATCGTTGGTCGTTCAATCCTAAGATTGGTTGACTGCAGCCCTCCGCCCTTCCCTAATTACTGGTAGTCACCATACTTCCTGGTAGTTCTTCTTATGTACTTTCCTCGTGATTTGGCTCAACCTATTCCTAGCTCTTCCTTTGGGGCCTTTTCCCTCTAATTTACTTTTATATATGGTCCCCTTTTACTCATCTGTACACTTCACCATTTCTTATTGTGTCCGTTCATTTAAGCGTAAGCGTTCACCTCCAGCATTAGGTTTCTAAGGATTCTAGTCTGTTCTGGTCAGCTTTTCCAATGGTCCATGCTTCCGATCTATAGAGTGCCACGCCCTACTCTTTCCTATGTTGTAGTCCTATCTTATTTGCCTTACAGTAATTGTCTTTTTACCATGAAGGCTTTCCTAGCTTGGGCTATTCTTCGCTTGATGACCATTGTACTTCTACTGTCTCACGTGATCGTACTTCCGAGATAGGTGAAGGAATCCGCTAGCTCTAATTTCTCTCCTCTCAGTGTGACTTCTGCATTGTAGCATTTTATTCTTCGTCATATTAATTTTCACTTTGTATTCTCGGAGAACTTGCTCCATTGCGTTTAGTGGCCTTTGAAGATTATCGCCATATCCAGCTATGAGTGCGATATCAAATAAGTGAGCATAGAATCGAAATGTATTCAATACACAGCGCAGCGAGCTGCCATTTCAACGCGAAGCATGTGATAGTTAAAAGACTTCAGCAGTATTTTTCTCACCTCTGCGAAAAGGCGCCATTTTTGGAGATGCCCGTCAATGACGAAGCCAAAATTCGGGAGTGGGCGGGGCTGTTGAGCCAACGTGACAATGTGAAAATGGGAAAAGATGATTATCCTTGATTAAACAGAATAAATGTTCAATCTAATCGGTCACTGGCATCTATAATTCTGAATTCTGATACTGATTAGTGGGTGATACACCGTAGTAAAATGAATAATAAACTCGTTTCCTGATTTTCACGTAAAGCTCTTTCTCAATCTAGTGGCAAAAAGACTTGCCGTGAATGCAAAGTCAAAGATGCAACTGTTACTCTCATATAACTAGATTTTCTTTACAACTAAGACTCTTTCAGTCCCAAAATAGTTTGCTGCGAACTTACCGTGGGAATTTGTGAGAGCCTTAAGGTGGCTGAAGCTGTTTTCGTTGGTCATTGGACGTACATTTTTATAATTTCTCATGCAAGTCCAAAAGTTATTCCGGGACCACCTTTACATACATAATGTATGGTGATTAATTAACCCTCCGTGTATGTAACAAGCAAAATGATAGAGGAATTAAGTAATACTTTTATGCCGTCATTCAAAATTGTCGTGTCTGTAGTTTATTTTGGCGCGGCATTCTAAATTTAGGCGAAATATATAATT
This sequence comes from Ceriagrion tenellum, assembly GCA_963169105.1. Classification (NCBI taxonomy): domain Eukaryota; kingdom Metazoa; phylum Arthropoda; class Insecta; order Odonata; family Coenagrionidae; genus Ceriagrion; species Ceriagrion tenellum. The sequence goes on from OY720634.1 coordinate 91,854,874, forward strand.
ATACATGTTTCATTTCAACTTAATGACTCGATTTAACTGGTTTACATTTGATATATATTTGAAGTATGGCAAATATCTTTTCACGATGAAAAAAATGTGGAATATTCCACAATAATAATTTATTCATTATGTACAAATTCCACTCGATTTTGCAAGAATCTTCGAATATTATTTTATTTCACGCATATTAGAATACTTGTACACATGTAGTCGAATCATTTTGAAACAAATCTAACGTGCCATAAAGTTACGTGATAAAATGGCGTTTTATTGCAAACAAATACAATATAGGCAAAATACAATGTCCACACTTTTATCTATGGACACCAATAAGGACTCGTGTGTCTAGTTTCTCGAGAATCTGTGTACAAAAATCACTCCAACAATCCTGACTGGGTTTATATTTAGCATCCTGAACCTAAGCGTTAGTCCTAAACGAATAATTTGCGCCTTTTTTAACTGTCTTCTGGGAACTGGCCTGGAGACTCGTTAATGTCCGCCATGATGCCAACCGGAAACATCAAGCGCACTTCACTTAACCTTTACGATAAGTCAAAAGGTTACCTGCAATGCAATTACGAGGGGAGGACTAATGGGAGTAAAGTGACGTAATTTTAAGAGGATGGAGAATGGCTCCAGGGTGACAAGGTGTGATAAAAATGGGGGGGAGGCTGCAGGGGGGGGGGGTATGGGGGAGAAAAAAAAGGCCGAAAGCAGCGCCATTTCATTAATGGACGGCGCCATTACTGGAAGTTGCCGGAGATTTTTTTCCCCCCTTCGCTGAGAGGGATGGATTTTAGAGCAGAGTTGCCAACCTGACGGAAAAAATGGAGAGGTCCTCTGGAATCATGGGAATAAATGAGGGAGGGAGGGGCGTGTCGGTGGAAATGCGATTGTATGCGAATGAAACGTGTGCAACTTTCTTAAATGTGTTTCTAGGCAAGATTTTTACGAATCATACATTCCCAGAAGAGTGAAATTGCTGAAGGATTCTTACATCAACACTGCACAAAGATGCATCAGCAAGTTGATACATCTTTCATTCATGCTACATCGTTAGTGCAGATTTTGGTACCTATGAAACTGTGGTTTTTTTTAGCTCTGTCACTGTAACGACTAAGAGGGCTGATTTGGATGTACCCTAACCCGGGCGAGTGGCTAATAAAGAAGAACTGCGCCTGATATTCCACGACGTAGGTTGAATGCGACATCAGTTCCATTAAAATGTGTACCTCCTCCCGGTTATACGCTTAAATCTAGGGTGGTATATTCTGTTAACTGGATAACACACACATCACCGGAAAATACGAGATCTGATATGGAGTCCTCGAGAATGATTTTTTTTTTTAAATTTCGGATTTACACTCAATGGTGCTGCATCTTGCGTTTGTGCCCATACTGCTCAACACAGTTTTTGCGACGGTTTGTCCTGAATAATTCTCGTTAGCGTAGACACCATATCACGAAACTTGATTCTGATTGATTTTGGCTTCCTTCGCGAGCTGGAAAATGACATGGAATTTTTCTCTAGGTTAGGAAAAGATACGCTTCCCGTTGAAACCAACAATGAAAATTTCCTCTTTTTTTTACTACTGTTCACATTAACCTTATGTCTATCTATCTATTCTATGGGTATCCTTATCGATTCCTGAATAGCGGAGTTATAATTAAATATGCCCAAGAGAGCAAAAACTTGGCAAATTCCTTATTTATCGACCATTAAGAAATAAAAGCGAGCAACAGGGAGATATAATGCGTAAATTTTTCGAATTTAAAATATACTGAGATGAATACTACTTGCCTCAATCATGTGTTTTAAATATTAGTTGTGGCAAATTGCTTTCGTTTGGTATTCTTGTGAATGGCATTTGAATGTATGTTTAGGATGGAATGCTACCATAACTATTATTAAACTCCCCAGGCAAAACAGAAGACTGAAAGCTTTAAATTAAGAGACGGAACAGTTGTCGACGGTAGTAGCTCGTCCTGAACCGTTTTAGTAGGGATGGTAGGGATGCTTTCCTCGTCCGTAGTACATCGTAGCCCGAGGATCACAAAATCTGTCGCCGGCAGCTTAAAGAGGAACCTCCAATATGCACTCGGAATCGTAACCCAAAGGGTACTGTTTAAGGCAAAGATGTCAAGTTCAGAATGGCGTTAGGTTTAATACGTTCGCGTTCCTGGTTTTGACAGCCAGCCATCGGGCACAGAGAGAGAGAGAGAGAGATTCCAGGAATCACAAGTTTCAAAAGCAAGCCTCACACAACGGTATTCCGCCATGTTCAAGCGGATTAACTCATTTGACTGGAGTGAGTGCATACGCGACATGAATGGCGAGAAAATCGATTTGGCCGGCTTTGAGCGCAGGACCGATGAGAACGCTGTCCACGTAGTCGACTGAACCTTGAATCCACGCCGCCGCCCGCGAAATTACGCTCGTCCCTTGCAACGCAGGGATGCGCACGCCCGTGTCGGAACGAATTAACCCTTAAACCAAACAAATGAGTCGAGGAAAATAAGTTAAAAATTACGTCTGCCGTTCGTTTGGTTTTTTTTAACACCCCTTGAATACTGAAATAGCCATTGAGTCTCACTTGAGTAGTTCCACCTTAAACGGACTTAGATGTCATTTAATTCACATTCTCGATACTATGCCGAAAAAAGTCTTCTCTCTTTGATATGAACGACAGAAATATACCTTTCCACGCCATTTGTTTTCCAAACTTAACTTGAAACAGTATGGTGCTAATGTTTGAGCGGGTGTGACTCTTGGAAAATAGTATTTTTATAATAAGTCTAAAATAATGTCTAATATTGTTTTCCATTTCCCTGAAAAACTTAATAAGAGGAGTATTATCCCAGGTATCGAATATGAGTAATATAAAGGCCCCTTTAATGATATTATTCGAGTTATTAGCAAATTAATACAATTACGGAAGTCAGAATGCATTAATTCAATTGGCATGACGCGATGGACGGCCACCTCAGGGTGGGAAAGGCGTTCTTCTAAAACATTTGTCATATAATCAGAATGATTCGCATATATTGAAATAAACACTTGCACAATTTCCACACTTCTATTTTCTCTCACCGACCATAGAGTCAGCGCATTATGCCATCATAATGGCAAGTCATGGATCATGGCATAATGTGCTGAAACCATTGTCGCTGACGAAAACAATAACGTGGAAAACGTACAAGTGTTTATTTTCAAACATGGAAATCCATAGGTTCCACAAAGTTTGTGCAAATACGCTCTCTTCTAATAAGAATGAGTTTTCCATTATTTGCGTCCACTAATAACTAAGGCATGAGGTAATTGAAAGTACAATTTTTTTTGTAAACAACAATGTCGAATTCAGTATGTTGTATTCAGTATGTGTTGTATGAACTCACACAGTTGCAGCAGAACCTTATGAAATCAAAACTAACGAAGATGGAACATCAATATTCATTTCTCGATAGGCTCTGATGTTGTTTAACTAAGGTAATTCAACTAAATAAGTCGTAATTTGGATGCATGGAATGTTTTCCACGATAGCCATGTAGTCTACCGTGGCTGTGGCGCCCTTCTATTACGAGTTCGTATCCTCTCGAGGACATGGCATATTTGTTCCAGAATTACAGGTTTAGGTTCGACGGGCCGACATAATCTTAGCAAAAAAAGAACCTAAATAAAGTGAAGGTAACTGTATCTGGCGAGACGGAGTGTAAAGGTCTCATAATCAATAAGAAACTTGATAGCAAAGTCGAGTAAAAGTGTCTTGTTCTAGTTTCATTTTGATTCTAAGAACACTACTGTAAAGAACATTTGTGAACATAAGCCTGCAGCGCTTATTTTTAAACGCCCTTTATATGCTGGCCGCGATTATAAAAAAACTCAAGAATATTTCCGATTTTGGTTCAGGTTAACTGCATAAGAGTTAAATCTAGAGGAGGGAAATCCTAAAAACGGATACGGTTCACAATGACGTATTTTTACGCGGCAGTATCGCGCAGTAAACTGATTGCAATCCAGAAGTAGTCCACAATGGCAAATTTTTAAGCGGCAGTGTCGTTCAGTAATTCGAATCTTATTGAAAACTAGAATTGCACTTTTCCACGGAAAAGGAAAGCTCAGAAAAGATGGGAATTAAGGTCTATATTAAAACCAATATAAGGATTGATAACTGCAAGAGACTCCACAATTATTGATAAATAGTATTACTTCCACCTTTGATGTTGTTCAAATAAGATAATTCAACAAAATAAATCGACATTTTGATGCATGATATGTTTCCCGCGATAGCTAGATCGTCTACGGTGGCCATGGTACCGAACTACTTCCTATTCGTATCCATCTCAGCGTACCTTCTTCATTGTGAGGGCTTTATTAGTCCTGGAAATATAACTTCACTAATAACTGTGGAAAAGTACAAGGCTTACTTTCAATATGCATTCGAATATAAAATACTTCCAGGATGTGACGCCTGAATGTGTAAAGTTTTATAGCCCAGTAAACTGATTGCAATCCAAAGAGCGAACTTTACAGTTTGGGATGTGTCGAGATACTTCCAGTGTGCAGTTGGAAACTCATATTTCCGTCCAAATATTAACACGTGAACGGCGAAATGAAATCCAGTATGATTGAACGTCGATGCTGACAACTGGAGTAGATTAAAGAAAATGCAAAAGTTAAGTATTCCAATTACGTCAAGTATACTCTGCGGGAGAAGCCACTCAGTGCATGCGGGTGCCCTGTTAATTAGGCGTGCCGAAAGCACACGAAGTGAGCGCAGTGAAAAGGGCTGCCAATCTAAGAGCCCTTTCCCCCTTCCCCGTGAGGGAGTAGGGTCCGGAGCGGAGGTGCCACACCCTCGAGCCTCCCCCCCCACTTCAATCAAGTCCCGGATATTTGGTGAAAAGGAAAGAATAATATCAGCAGACACCTTCCACTTCATCTCTCGCATCAAAGCACCACGCGAGGGACCTCTAGCGACTCCACCAGACGGCTCCCCAAACTATACTCCGTATCCCATCGAAATTCCTTCCTCTGCCTCACTCGTCTCCTACAATCTCCATTTTGACTGCTTGAGTCAAAACAAGTGAAAAATTCAATCTTTTATTTCGTTCCGTATGAAAAAAATACTCACTGATAACCTCACTTGACCGATGGAAATAAAAAGTGAATCATGCAGATATGTCGACTAATAAACATGCATTTTTAATGAACTTTTTTCCCAGCACGAGGACAGGATCGCAGTGCCACTTTTAACGCCTGCAATATAGCATTCCTCGTTAAGTTGACAGTATGGTTTGTAGTCAGAAATACTCTGTTCTCTGTCCTTTGTAATATTCTGTAGCAATAAACTACAATTTGTATGTGGGCCTTTAGCCAACACTTTTGTCAAACCTACGCTTCATGCGCTCACCTTCCAGCTAAGAAAGTTTCCGTTTCCAATACCGCGCTGAATTTATCAAAGTAATGCTCAGGTATTAACAAAAACTTTGTAAACTTAGCGTAGAATAATTATTGGACGACCGGTGTCGTCGAATATTCGTCATTATCGGGTCTTTAACCTGATGATGTCGACTATTCGATTGATGATAACCAAGATATTTTTTGAAATAATATTTTTTACGTAAAGGAAGACTCCAAGAAATTTCGTATGCTCACGCCAATAGTACTAAGTTACGTTTCACACTGTTAATAGCAACATCACACCTTCGGCCTCATGAAGATTTACACTGGAAGCGAATCACCAAAAGAGAATTGTCTGTCTACTCTATCTGGAACTAACTATAGCGGTAAGAATAACGACGTCACGTAGCACGTGACTGCGCGGGTCGTGGGAAACAGACATTTAGCCATGTTGGAATAAATTAAATGCGACCTCAGGCAAACAATGGTCGAGGGACATTTCAATACCAAACCAAGGGCCTAAGATATGTACTTGTTTTTCGATTATATGCCCAGTGATGTCATCGATCGTGTCGATCCTCAAGTCGATGGTTATTATCACGTGCATTGTTTCCCACAAGACGGCAGAGGCAAACGGGCGGAATTGACCATTTACCAAATTAAATAACCTCATAAACCTGATGGAAGTGGAAGATACTTTTTGGAATCGTAGCACAGTTAAAGAGAGAATCTCTTTGTGAGATTCCACACTGTTTTCAGTACAAGTGACCGGTTTCAAAATTAAAACATCACCGTCAAGGTTAATATATTGGGTAGTCTACAATATAAGTAATATGCATTTCAACACTGATGGTGATGTTGAAGGTTACTCGGGTTTCCCAACGGGTGAAACTCTCCATCAAGGCCGACGTTTCAATGAACTAGTCGCCCATCGTCATCAGGGCATGATTCTGTCCTCTGCATCTATTCCAAACACCTAGGTATTCGTTTCCAACACTGCGCTAATTTGAATCAGTGATTTTTTGAAAGTTATATCGGCCCCGGTGGCGGCGGGGTAAAGTCCTCGCCTGCTAACCCGAGGGTCGCGGGTTCGAGTCCCGCCTGGGTAGAATATTATCTTCCCAGGACATGGGTGTTTGTGTCTCGTCCGTTGTTACTGTTATCCACCCGACGTAAATGGACACGTTGTGCTGTATTCGGGATAGTGAAGATAAATAGCTAAAACTAGCTGACCCGTGCGAATATTTCGCTCAGTATGCGGCTTCTTCCTGTTTCTTCCATCTTTCTTCCTGTTCTTCTACCTGTCGAATATTTCGCACAGTATGCAGCTTCTTCCCGTTTCTTTCTTCTTTCTTCCTGTTCTTCTGCCTGTTTCTTCCCATGGACAATTATTTGTTATTTATGTTTGTGTTAAAGATACATAACGTAAACGGTCACACTGATTGCATGTAGAATCTAAACAATCTAACTAAACGATGTGTTAATAGATGGCGCCTCCTACAGTCTTTTAAGCACGTAACCATAGCCATCATATTAGTTGATTATATTGTCAACAGATGGTCCTGTTAATTTTGGATCATTTTTTAACAAAAACTTTAATTTTAAATTTGTTACAAAAACTTAAATTTATAACCATTTGTCTATTTTTCGTCAATAGCGGGGAATATTAGCTTTAAAACGATGTTTGAATCATTAAGTTTGATTAAGAATTATGGAAGTTATGGCGTTGTGACAAAAAACATATTTGAGAAATAATATATATGATTAATAAACATATAGGTAGACTCCCAGAAATTTTGTATGCACTCGCCAATAGTACTAAGTTACGTTTCTTACTGTTACTAGCCACTCGCATATCTCGCATATCCTGACTCGTTCATCGAAACTTCGGTCAAGATGGAGAGAACCCGGTGGAAAACCCGTGTAACCTTCAATACCACAATACTCCGGGAAAGCCTTAGATCTTCCTTCCTCTCATGATGATGCCTTAATATCGAAATCGTTCGGCTGCATTCAAAAGGTTGGAATATTAGCGAGTAATTCACTCTTTAAATTAACTCAGTTATTTGTACTTCGTCTTCATTCTCTTCCTATAGCATTTCAAGTACCCATAGGCTTAGGCCTCTGCAACAGTTACTGTTCATTTCTTCTACCTTTTTCTGATTCTCTGAATTTATGTATATTCATTCATGTTTCGGAGATATTAAGATACATCAATTCTTCATTTTTTCCTTGGTCTTCCTCTTTATCTATTCCCATCCGTTTTCCACTGATATATTCCCATCGCCTCGCTGTTCTTGTATTAGCCGCGCGTGATGTGTTCCAGCCTTAAAATTATTCGTGATTTTATAAGACGCACCATGGTTCATCCCTTAATCAGATCATTCATTAGTACGTTTTTGTTGATTTTTCATTTACATCTTCATACAGTTGGTACGACAATTCCTCCAGGAATTTCATCTCTAAAAAAATGTTAGTGTTTTTATGAGTAGGACAGAGCTCAGTGGTACGTTAACGATGAGTCTGAAGTTGGTGTCACGCTGTTTTTGTTAGAATTACTAATAGTGTGTGGAGAGAAGAAGTATTAGTGCTTGTCAGTTCGGAAAAGTATCTCCCCTATTCGGCCTCTAACAGTCCTGGAAATTTAATGAGGGATCGACATAATATCCCCTGCGTCGTCCTGAAACTCGCCTGATATGAATGTTGATACCGGAAGCAGAGACACCTAATGAGTGAAAATAGTATCTATTTTTTTAAACGACGCCGAGGAAAAGGTTGAGTTTTTCTTTTTACTTTTGAGACTCACGTCAACTCCTCGAAACCTCTCATATTCCGACCTGTGCCATACTCCGCAACATTTCGTACCGAACATCCCGACCCCCTCTCCCTACCAACTACCGAACCCCTCCCTCTCCCCCCTGCTTTATCCCCATGGCGACACCACTTCCGTTTCATAGCCCGCTGTCAGCTAACAACCCCACCTCCACGACAACTCGTGTCTGCACGCTTTCCCCACCTCCTGCCCCCCCTTCCCCCCGTTTCCACCCCCACCGGTCCCAACAGGGACACGCGGGGGATGATGGGGAGACGAGGAGCAGGGGGGGGGGGACTCCTCCCCTTCTCCCTGACAACGCCCCTGCCTCAGGGGGGGGGGGAGGACCCTGAGCCAAATGCAGCCCATACCTTTCCGAATCTCCTCCACCCCTCGTCGTCCTGCCTCGTGAGCTATGTGTGTATACGCCGCAAATTAGCTCCGTCGCTTCCATCCCATATCCACGTGAGCGTCGCTGTTGAGAACCACGGAGTGCGATCGGAAGTGACGTGCAAAAAGGCTTTTATAAATGGCGGTTCGCGTCTCCGTTCCTCGAAAAAAAAGGGAAAAAAAAGATAAAAGATGAAATCGGGAAGTATGTGGCGTCGGACACCAAATTCGTACCCTCGAGTTTGATGTATAATTACGAGTCTCGAGTGATGCACGATGATCCATTACGCATAGTCGTCGTTATCGTCATTATACAGGATTACGTAAGTCTCTGCAGATGGCCACCGATAATTTCGTGCAGGTAAAAGGAGGTGGGGTGGTGTGGTGGATGTAGTCTGGCTCTCCATCCAAGGGGATCGAGTTAGAACTATTTTACGCGTGAGTTTCTTCGCCTCTAATCTTTGGTTTATTTTTCTTCTTCCTTTACCATCGCCATTCATCCCTTCACTTTTATCTAAATTTTCCTCACTAACTAAGCTACCTCCCACTTATATAAACCAGATTTCTTAATTATTACCAACTCTGCCCTATTACCTCTAGGAAATCTCCCAGCGTTCTCCTTCTTTCAATTTTTCTTCATCCGATATGCTTCGCATTGTACTCATAACGCACTAATTACCTGCCCGTCTAACTAACGGTTCAAAATCTCTCGGTTTCACACCGTGTCAAGTTCTTAACTTCTTCAAACGTGTCTTAAGGCGACGCGACAATCGTATTCAGGTAGCATGGGAATTACCATCCTTGATCTTGGAATCCTAGATCCATCAGGGATTCCGAAATCCAAGTCCCCGAGTTACCAAGTGCCATGACGGTGTTTCGAGTCGCTTTTCAAAACGTTGAAGAAATGGGGAATCAGACTCAAATTTTAGGCAAAATCAAATCAAACAGGGAAACAGAATACAAGAATTGAAAACTTAGCGCTTTTATTCAACCGATACTACAAATTTTCAGCCTTTATCATGAGTGAAAGTAATTAATAAAAGCTCATGTCAGTATCAGGGAACCTCTCGGTCTAAGCCAAAGCTTTTCTAATGGAAGTAAAAGTTAGATCAAAAGGGCTGACACAAGGCCCTCTGGGTGCCTTGGGCCTTTCTAATATAGACTATTAAGCCTTCTCAGTCCTAAGAAGCATGTTTGCCAAATTTCTTTCGAATCCGTCAAGGGGTTTGGAAGTATATAGCGTACAAATAAATGTTTCACCCTCGGTTTGGTTAAAGGTAGATAGAATTCTAGAAATAGACAGTATCAGGTTCACTTCAGTGGAAATCGAAGGATTGCCACACGACACAATCGAAAGCTCTTTATGAACGATTATTAAAGTTGTAGCCACTTCCATACTTTTTTTACCGACCATTAGATTTCACTGCACTTTAACGTCATTTTCAGGGTGAAACATTATTGAATTAGTGTCACAATCAAAGGGAAACCTTGATGATAATGACACTTAAGAGTTTAAATTTTCACCCCGATAATTACATTGGAAACCTTGGTTAGTAGATAAAAAAATTGAGACAGTAGGAACTCGGTCAATTATGGTTCACCATGAACTTTACAAGAGTCACAAACTGACGCCTTAAATACATTTTTGCCATAAAATGCTTTGCTCTTTTCCACTCCTATTTTCTCTGAGGAAATGAGACGGAACGGAATCTTTGTTGGATCCGATCCATGACCGAAATCGGGACGGGACCATCCCGACCGTGGTCGGTTAAATGTTGAGGAAATTAAAATGAAGTACAGTAGTCTACTCGCGTTCATTGGTGCTCCATATGATAAGGTGGGTTACAAGGGCATACTTTACAGGTTTCACTTGGTGGAAGTTAAAAAAAGTAATAAATATGTAGAAGACACTTACTTTACAGCTTAAAACGCTAGTCCCGCACATGGAGCACTTTCCTTCACATTGTTACTCATGAATGGATGGTTGGATATTCAGTGAATACTGCATCATGAGTGGAAGAGAATGACTAGAATGGCGGTGCAAATGCATGAACAAGGGTTAGAAAAATACCCCCTGCTCATATTCCTTTGCTCGCGTCCTCTCAATTTCTCAGCATCAAACCGCGCAATGAAGTACCTCGTGTAAAACAGGCTCGAAATAAACCCAGCATTTATCCCAGCGGTGGATCTCGAACCCACGACCTGTAGGTTGCCAGATTTGGGTACATCTACATTAAAGTATTACCCTGCAGACCACCACAAGGGTGTTAGGCTGGAGGTGACTTATCACCAGCATGAACTACAGTAAAGAAATTTACTTTCACCAACGAGCACCACACTATCAGTATGCTATAAATGCTTCAAAAAATACTTGAATAATGCATAATGCAATTATAAAAAGGTGACACAAGAGTCATGTACCACGGGTTACACAGATTGTTTCGAGTTAACACCTATAGTTTGGAAAATTCACGAAAAATATACTCAGGAAGGAGCCATTTTTCTACTTCCTAACATTCGGTAACGCATCCTGCCGCGCATAAACATGCCATATGTATAACAGTTCAAGAATAATAACATTTTGTCCTAACTTCGGAGACAAAGTGCATGAAAATACACTGCGCTTTTACAAAAAGGTATTTATAAATTGATAACGTTTTCGGGATTACATTCTTATTTTCAATTTAAATTATTGGAATCCTAATCAGTACGATCTCCAAAAAATGAAACGGTCGACAGTTTTGGGTTTAGCATTACGGAAGTTGGATGTCTAGATCTACATTACTGAACTGAGCAACTTTTATTCCACAGAAAATGCTATTGGGACGACTCATTTCACGACACCGTATCTGCCGTATATCCAGAGAAAACGTCTGCCAATATCGGCTAGAGAGCTTCTTTCGATAACAATATAAATCTCCAAACATTGCATGTAACAAATGATGTGGTACGAAGTCACTCGCACGGGTGCATATAAATGATTTTTTCATAGCGAATTTCAACCCTGGTGAACAATATAAATGTTGCAACATGTTCAATATCAATTGGAAAAATACCCCCTGCGAACGTGACGATACGCATTACACCTAATATATATTATATAATATACGAAAGCAGGGCAGATCCATAGTGACCGATCAGAGTGAAAACTATCAAAATTTTCTATAGTTAAGTAATGAGTTATGTAATGTCCAACATTGTCATAATTCACGCTGGCTGAATGCAAATACTACAATGCAAAATACTTGCTGAATGAATTGAATGTTTGTGAAGTGAGACTGAAACTGAAAAGTAAACTTTACAACATATTTCCACCGCTGAGTCGACATTACTGTCGGTGCAAAAATTATGTAGACTCGAGTTTGGACATTGATTAAAAATGAACCGTATAACCTATATGAATGCGAGTAAAACCAAACTTCAGCTTGTTTTATTTTGCGTCTAACCGTGTTTGCCGATTATTTTTACAATAAACGCTCGTTTGTTTATTGTGGTGAGAACAAAAAAGTGCCCGTAGGTATTTAGGCGATAGAGTAGAGTCGTTCAGGACCTACCTGCTCGTGCTGGCCAACGCCTTACTATTTTCAGCTAGCTTTCCTTCACGAGAGGGTTCAACCGTTAGCCCAAAAATTGGGCACGCTTTCTTGTGAAATAAACTAATGCATTTATTTTTGGAGCTTTGGAGAATCGGATTTCCTGATATCTCCTAAACTACGCCTCAGATTATAACAATATCGTTTGAATGAAAGCAGGGACTAAAATCAAACACCCTTATGTAAGTGAACACAGCTGTGTCGCTACAACAACAAGAGCAACCACTACCAACAAAGCTTCCCTTCCTCCGGTCCACGTTTACAAAATGACGTAATAATCGGCGTGATTTCATTAATTCAATCCATGTAATTGGAACAGAATTCAACAATTTTAAAGAGAAATAAGCACATATTATATTTTCTACAATTACATACTACCCTGCGAGCCCCCGCATGGGCGTGTGGCAGGGGGCGCTAGGAAACAAGCCGCGTATAGATGTAGAGGATGAGGTTTTGGGACGTGAAATAATGTGTAGTATTATTTGAGTGTATTGAATGAAGCTCAGTTTTTATTGTGGCCACTTCTTGTGCGCGGAGAGAACGAATGTTTGTACCTATCTGTTCGGCAATGTATCTCTCTTATTTTACAGCTTCTGTCAGACCTACGAGATACCTCACCTCAATACATCTCTACCCAGTGGAGATGTAGTGAGACGTCATGATAAAATTCTCTGTGTCGCTCTGAAACGCACCAATTCTGTATTTCTCAATCAACCTAGGTCTAGCGTGCAGCCTCCGAGTCTATGAGAATCGCTACCATGGAAAATAAAGTTTTTCTTCAGAGTAAGGCCCTAATATGCGCAATACTTGTTGTTATATGAAGTGTTCTGTGGGTACTCAAACAAAATTTTGATTGTCAAGTATCGAGTTACAAGGTGTTCATTGTTGCCAAATCTCTGCTGCAAATACCAATCTGATCCTGAAGGCAACAAGGTGAGAAACTCGACAACGCAACCCCCTTTTTCGCGCGACGCTTAATATAGATCGAATGGTCCCGTGATGGAAGCACTCTGATTTCAGAATTAAGATTAGAATCGTTTTAGAAGGCCTGCGGTCACGCGACCGGACGAGGGGAATGCGAAATGACAGGGTCACGTGCACTTGGACGACCGCTGGATAAAAAAATCCACGGACTCCCAAGTCACATGAGTCGTTCTTTCCCTTTCCGTCGGAGAGTGACAGCGTGAAGGATTGACCCCTGAATGGAGGAAGCATGTAGACGCCCGTCGTAGTTCGTCTAAGGTTGAGGGACTTCGTTTCAGGAGACGGATCGATACAGGAAAACGAAACAAAAGATGCAGGTGACGCCGAGTAAACCCCGGCATGTCTCGAAACAATGTTTTCCCTCGTCTTTCTTCCTCTCTCGATTTTGGGAGGGAATCGGGTTGGTGTGGTGGTTGGAGTACTGGCTAACCATGCGAACGGCCTGGGTTCAAATCCCTGCAGAGGAAGATGTTTTTCAGAGGAAACCCGATTCGTGACTCTTGTGGAGGGCACTTCAAGTACAGTACTCCGTCTGTCGGATGAGTCGTTAAACCGTGGTCCCCTTGGCGCCTTTCGTTAAGAACAGGCTGATTCCGACGCCGGGTTTCTCCACCCTTACTCCCTTACCTGTCCCCTATGGCACACATGACCTTAGCTGTCGGTCACCTCCCCTAATATCAATCCAGAATGAAAAATAGAATATAAAAAAATAATACAATCATCAATCATGGTTGTTCAATCCTGAGATTGGTTTTCAGCAGCGCTCCACCCTTACCAATCAAGTAGTAGCTCCCTAACTTCCTGGTAGCTCTCTCTATTTACATTCTTCTTTATTTGGTCCATTAACTAATTTCTATGGCTTCCTCTGGGGAATTTTCCATCAATTTAATTTTCATTTATGTTCTCTTCGTATCCATTGTGTCTCAGCATGTGTCCAATCCATGTGATTCTTCTTTTCTGTATGGTGTTCCATTTGTTCCCTTCCTCTTCTACTCTTCTGTAAACTTCCTCAATTCTTCTTTTGTTCGTCCATTGTATCTTCAGCCTCCTCTTCCAGCAACCCCAGGTTTCGAAGGTTTCTTGCTTGTTCTGGCCAGCTTTCCCAATGGTCCATGCTTCCAATCCATAGAGTGACACGCTTCACACGAAGGTTTTCACATACTGTTGCCTAGTTCGTAGTCCTATCATATTTCCAAGAAAAATAGAATAGGGGGATCAATTTTTGATTCAGATTGCACAAAAGAATAGAAAATAACAAAATTCCAGTAGTTTTTCCGAAGCACCAAGATTTTGAAAAACGGATAATTGGGGTCGAGAGATATTAGAACATTATATTTGTTAAGCGAGTGATTACTTGAAATGGGATGGTGCAAATGACCTTAGCAGTCGGTCGCCTCCCCAAAAATCCTATCCTATCGATTTTGGGCGTGTAAGGACCACGTGAAATAACGCAGTACATTCATTTGGTTTTGTAGTTTTCCCCTTCTCACAATTAAGTAAGAACATCATTTACTTCTGATATATCGTGGAGAGCACACGTACAAAATATATGCGGCATAGTATTAAAGAAACTAGGTTCTGTTAAACGTATAATAGGAAGGTCCTCGGATGAAAACGTCAAAGAGAGATGCTACTTCGCTCTGGTTAGGCCACAACTCGAATACGCCGCGAGCATTTGGGATCCTGGTAATAAAGACTTAACCAAAAAAAGTAATAATATACGAAGAAAAGCATCACGCTTCGTTACAAACTGCTACGAGTTATGTGTAGTCTCACGACTTTTATAGGGATTAAAGTGGGAGTCCCTAGAGACTTGGAGGCTACACGCAAGACTTAGTTTGCTTGAGAATTTCAGGACTGGTGTGTTTCTGAGCGACCCAGAGAATATTATCATGATGCCTGACAACATCTGTAGGTCTGACGGAAGCGATAAAATATGAGAGATTCTTTGCCGAACATTCAGGTACAAAAACTCGTTCTTTCCGCGTACAATAAGCGACCACAACAAAAACTGAGTTCCACTTAATACACTCTCATAATACGCATCACTATTTACCCTCCTTAAACCTTACATTTTTGCACGGCTGATGACCTAACACCCCCTATCATACGTCCATTCGGCGACTCGCAGGGTATTATGCAGATGTAGATGTTCTCTTCTTGTAATTCTTCATTCTTTTGTTGTGTTTTTACCGCCTCTATTGGTATCGTGGAGACCTGATTGTGAATCCTAGGTTTTTGTCTTGTATTCAGTATTACCATCCCAGTACTTCTGGAAACAGTAAGGTAACGTAATAATTGATAGCGATGTTTATATCACAATTTAGCAAGGATTGCGTGCGTGTTCTGCGGAGTGTGCTATGCAAAGTCGCGGCACACCGATCAAGTTGAATATTTTCAAAAAGAAGTGCAATCCACACAGCAGCTAGATTAGGTATGGATGGATTTTAAGAATCGTATGGCTGGATAGATCATTCCAAAATTCTGTGTTGTGGTGTGTAAAGCAGCCTCAGTGAATCTGAAAGCATATATCCCGAAACAGTTGTCCAGGTGTTATTTCTTTCCTTCATTCCCTTCGTTTCGCCGTTACTCCTCGCTGGTAGGAATTTAGAGCTGAAGTTTATCAAAAAAAGTTTTATCGGAGGGTAACGAAAATAAATATATATGCATTATATTTATTAACGAGATCACAGCACTTAGCAAGCCCATTGCTGAAGGTTTTCGATTCAATATCCAATATGTTAAACTTGGGACGATGTTAAATAGACTCTTGTAACTTGCTTGACTTTGAAAATACCAAGCCCATGATGAAAATCATTTTCATGCGTATAAAAAGATTACTAATTGGGCAAATAACATTATTTTGCAAAATATACGGTTGCAGGCTTGACTTCGTGGAAGTTAACCATCATGGAAGAATATAATAACTTCGCTAACTCCAAATGTGAGAGTTCTCATGAGTGTAGTTATTAAAGTTTTTTCCTCAGTAGCATTATTTAGCTTTTCCCTTCAATCTGTCTTGGTTTATTTTTACATTTTATTACACCACCCACTCAGTTGAACCATAAAATCGAGATAATTCCTTCCATAACCTCGATTTCACATAAAAAATCTTCAATCTTTCAACGTCCCTCGACAGGAAAGCTCATTACACAACTACAAGTTGAGAATAGAAGCAGCTCCCTGGAATAATTGAGATCGCAATTATCTCAAACACTACCTATACCTATATCTCCGATACTCTATGATATAATAAAAGAGTAAAAATTATTTTCCATTCTTTTACTTGCCAATGGTAGTTTAAATAAAAACTGAGGTCCACTAAATTCACTGCATAATACACGTCACCCTTTCACCTCCCATAACCTTATCCCTTACATGTCTGGGGTCCTAAGATCCCCTGCCACACACCTATGCGGCGGCTAGCATGGTAGTATGTAGACGTTGATGTAAATACAATGCGTCCGCAACGAAAATTGTAATGATAATACGTACTTATATCACGATGCGAAAGTTTTTGCAGGTTTTTTTTTCAAATTTTTCTTGCAGCTTTTTCATCGACAGCTAAACTACTTCGGTACTCTCCTTGTTATTCAAAAATATGTGAAAAACGTATCAGTAAATATGAGCAGTTGAATCAAGCTTTACTCGTGCCTTAAAAATTATTTTGTGCGCCTGAAAATTTCGTAACATCTGTGACTGGAGTAGTATATAGGGGAGTTCAGCCGAAATGTTTTTAATCCGTCAACCCACGAAGCGAAGCGGATGCCCGGAATATTCCTCTCGGTTTGGCCCAAAAGTTATGTTTACATTTAGTGTCACCCCCTGACCTGCGGCCCCTAAAATTTTAGAACCTCTTCCCCGTTCACGGTGAAGCAGAGAGATGGCGGGATAAAACTCTAGACAGCTGGGAGAGGGTGACAGCCAATATCATGATCACCGAACTGTCCTCAACACCCCTTCCATCTCAAATTTTCCACATCTGCGCCACTTCCCCCTTTACGTTTTACAGTTGCTCCGCAGAATACTAAACGGTTATAACTTTTATCATCCAGCGGGACTTTGTGTTGAAATCTGTTTCCTTCCGAGCAGGATAATGACGTGGGGAATCTATTTAATTTATGGCTGGTTACAAGAACGTTTTGCTATGGAATCAATATTAATGAGATCAATGAAGTTATGAACCACATAATAATATTCGGGTTGCTGGAACACATCTACCAGTTTCATTACTTATCTACCAATAGCTAAATGCTTCGAATGTTCGATCTAATCATCCTTCGCTGGATAAAATTCATAGTGGGTTATTATATGTACAATTGCTAATGCACTTAATACCAATTCACTCAAAGTAAACAAACCGGCCATTCGTCGCAAAATAAGTCTTTAATCAAGTAATTAATTCTCCAAGTGGTTCATTGCGCTTCCGCCATCTTGGCTGCTTATGAAGCTCACAACTCTATTCCATAAGTTATGACGCCATTTATGAGTCCAATGAATTTATCGAATGTTTCCGCAACAACTATTGAGTGGTTGCCATGGCTTATGGGTCCCATAACTCTATGGAATACTATGGAATATGGAATGTGTCGTTCCTGCAACTGGCCATTAGCTGTCTGAAGCTAATGCGTATCCCCGCAAAACTTACAGGCGAAACGGAATTCTACTCACGATGCGCGATTGAATTCAAATGTTCATGTGGACATTCAAATATTACTTTCCAGAGCAAGTCTCTTTATTTCTGCATACATCCTCCCTCCTCCAATCCCATTCAGGAATTCCTCCCAAGGCCTCCCTCTTCCAGCACGTCCCTCTACCATTCCTACCATCAAAGCAGTCATCCAGTTAGTGTGCCGCCACAGATGTCAAATCCATCCCTCTCTCCTTCTTGAGATTGAACCTACCAATTTTCGTCCATCTCCAACTCTTTCCAGAACCTCGATACAACGGGATAATCAGTTTAAATACGTAAATAATACGTCTACATACAATAATAGTACATGAAGTCCCTCAGCCCAAAAAAAATGAACGACTCGGCCAACGAAAAGTCGACAGAGAATGGTAATCATACTCCATGAAGATCCCGATGAGACCTAACAATCAGCAAACGCCGGGAAATCATAGGCTATTTAATAATAACAAACATATATCATCGACAAATGGCAAGGACACTACGACATAGTTATACTACTACTGTTGCGGAGAGATATAATCACCAAAGCAGAGTTATTTGTGCACACCTACACCAGGAATTAAACTTTATTAACTGTTCCCCAACCAGAAAGGGAACGGCGTGATGGGTAACTATGTATCCATACTTAAACGTTACTACAACATACAGTATACTCAAGCAAATACGGAATTCATTTCCACATTGCGCCACCAAAAACCATAGCCATATTACGTAAATTGAGAGTAAATTGTCCCGTAAAATTAAAAATTTGGAAATGAATGAAAGATTTGGCGTTTTCTCGGCGAATGAGACATAAGAAGTGTTTCTAGGGCTCTCCGCCGGGTCAAGAAACCGGATTATGTCGACGCTTTATCGCTTCTCTACTGCACACACATTTCAACGTGAATGATTACATCATACTAGTTCACAATCTTCAGGATAGCAATAAAACGAAATTTTCAACAAATAATGGAAAAAAACGAAACTCACTCGGAAAAGCGTCGTATTACTAATAGGGAAAACGTTCCGTGACGTCAACTCCCAGGTTCCCGATGTGTTTCCACGCAATCAAGTCAACGTTGGGTGAACGCAGTTTTTAAGCGAAATGTTTCAGTAATATAATATTATATTCCGCTTTAATTCATTTCCTGTGTCCCGCAATTAGGTTGACTTTGATCACGGCGTGATTCTTTGTAATAAAACTGAAATTTTGGGCTTATTTTAGTTCCAACTTGTGCGCTAAAGGTACCTTACGCAGGGCATAAATGTGACCGTATTGCTCTCATGATTTTGGCCGGAGTTTTTCCTAGATATTGTGAGCACCGCCAGCAGAAAATAAGGCGGAAAGTCATCGATTTCAAAACGCCTTTCAGCTTGCGATCATAGGTTAGTACTTTTTCATTGAGCCGAAGTATTCATTTTTGTATCATCAGTGGTTGTAGCTCAATAAAATTTTTAATGTAAAATTGTGCTCTTAAGACCGCGCGTGTGTTCTGTTTTTTCCAATTTCTTTTGCAAGGGTGACTTAAACTCGAGGTTTCACTCAAACTGATTCCCAAAAGAAGTTTTTACTCAGAATCAAAGGTTATATAAGGTACAAAAAGAATGAAATAAATTCATTTTAACAATTTTTAATTCCATTAACAAAGTCATCCAGTTTAGAATTTCCGAAGGCGTGTCCCCTCCCATCCCCCAAATATATTGTAGGAAAACATTTTTTAATATGTCAAATACTCGGTACAACACAAAGTTCAGCGGCACTTTTTTCGTTACCATGCATAATTTATCACGATGAAGTTATTAAAGTGAAGTGGTTAGTTTAAGTGTTATAGGGAAATTTCAGTATTTCATCAATTATTCTGCGGTCGAAAATTACTCTCAAAAGGCTGAAAAATCTTTCTATTTACCCGGACTCCTCATTAATCTCTATCCCCCAATCAAAATGCTCAAAGTTACACCCATGCACATTCCTCTTACAGCTTCAAAACATTCAAACCTAAATTTGTTTGAGTTAATTTTGCTCAACAGCTTAAAAACAGCCGAATCTAAAATTTTTAGGACGAATTATATCCAACAACTTTAAAATGGCTAAATTAGAAATGGTGTGAGTTGAGATTGCCTTGCCGTCTCTGTAGCTTTTCTAAGGCTCATAACCATTTACACATCGAGTATTTCGTCTTAAATTTGTAGGTATGTTTTCCAAAGTCAGAAAACTGCTTTATGATGGCTGATTTCTATTTCCTAGTTGTATCAAATGCAATTTTTAAAATATAAAACTGACAGCCACTTAGAACAAAAGAGATGAAAAAAATTATCATAGTTGAATTCTATCCTATCAGGCGTAACCCTGTGGAAGTCCATTATTGAATACATAATGACTATACCTGTAAAATTTGTATAAATTGTTTTTGTTGTTTTGAATTATTTACTTCGCATTCCTATGGTAACTTTGTAAAATCAGGGCATCAAGTATTGTTGTCCTGTGACATGTGGATTCACTTACCTGAGTACATTGTAAATGTAAAACTAGTAATAGATTAAAAATGAGTTATTATTATGAGGTATTACAAAATGTTATTTATATTGTATTACTTAATGTGTTATCTTGTGTAACATTTATATAAATTGTTGTTGTTGTTTTGAATGATTTACTTTGTATTCCTATGGTAATTGTTGTAAAATAGGGACATCAAGTATTGTTGTTCATCAGTAACCTATAACGGAATTAATTATTTGGCCCCAAAAAATGTATTTTCACAATTTGTGTTCCTAAGGAACGTAATCGTCCCGGAAAAATAAAATATTATTCCATTCTATACCAACTGTATTTAAATTCACAGAGTTATTAATTGCACCTGAAGAAGACGCAGTAGCGTTGAAACTATTTGTCCCAATGAGGAAAGAACTCTGTGGATTTAAGCATAGTTGGTATTGTCATTATTTATTATCATAGTTACTTCGTTTTACAGTATTTAAGAATACTTTGTTCAATTTAAATGGTTATTTAAATGATAATGCACTTTCCCCTTTGCAGTGGAGTCCTCCAGTCGCTCGCCTTTGGGTGTTTAACTGCATGAAGTAAACGGGATATTTTTTTTTCGTAGGCAGGAATTTCGGGGGCCAACTTCCTTTCCATATTCCCCGGTTCCATTCCCCCCCCCTCCCCTGGCAGTCGCTCGCCAGAGCCCCTTTAATTCGCCATCCCCATACCCCTGAAAATCCTTCTCCCTTCCACCCTCCCCTCTTTTCCCCCACCCCCCAAAAACACTCATGCACACCTCATTCCGGGGAGTGATGGGCGGGGGGTGTGAGGGCCCTTCCCGCCGCTATCTCCGAGCGTACACACGGTCACGTGATCGCCTCCCTTCCACTCGCGAGCGTAATATGCTCTGCCCCCTCCCCTATTCACCCCTTTCCACTCATCCGCTTAAAGGGGGAGGGAGGTGGGCGGAGGGTGAAAGAGCAGGGGGGGATGGAGGATGTGAAGGGGGATGAATCGTAGAGTGGTGTGGGGGGGGAAGGGGGCGGGGGAGGAGCCCTCCCCCGAATAAACGCACCACGCAGGCACAAACACCACACAGAAAACGCCCACTAGCAACGTCCGTACGCATTTACACACATGCGCGTACGACAAACACACACTCTCACTAACATTAGTGTGTTTGCTGCGCTGGGCATTACGTACGCGGGCGTTGCCAGGCAACGGGGGGTGGTTAGGGGGGAGGAGAGCTGAGGAGTGGGAGGAATGGAAAGAAGGAAGGGATACGCTATCATCTGGGTGGGGATTGTTGTTTTTTGTGAAAGTGCGAGCTTGCGTAAGCGGGGGGGGAGGGGGGAAGTAGTATGTTTGCGTGAGTATAACGTATACATGCAATTAATTTCCGCATCCCCTTCAATGCGAGTCTGTGCCCATCCCCTGCCCATCAACACCGCCGCCGGAGGCCCCACTTTTCCCCCTCCCCACACCTCTCGTCCCGGCTGAAAACGACCACGCCCCCCTCCCACTCTTCAGTGCGTAGTAATCTCGTTATGAGGATGGGAGGTGAGCGGAATGCAGTGGACGGGGGAAAGTATGTGGGGGGGGGGAATGAATCACAAAAGGAGATCGCACTGAATGAGCGAAAAAAAATCATAACCGTGGCGTATACGATGCGAGGGAAAAGGGAGAAGACACAGGAATATGTGTGGATGCCTGCTTCAAACGAATCATGGATTACAGGTTCAAAATCTCTCCTCTATCCCTCTAACATCTCTCCTGTATCCCTCAAATATCTCTCTTGTATCTCTCTCATATCTCTTTTGTATCTCTACTACAAGGTTAACTGATATGAATTGTAGTGAGGGACACGGCACATGGCCATGCAAGCACGCCTACTTCAAACGAATAAGAGTTTATTGACCCATAATCATTGCAGCATTTGAATAATGATGTTTTATCATTATTTTATCCCTAGTAAAATTATTTTCCATTTGTTGCCCTAAAGATAGGTGTATATGCGAAAATAAAGTTTTACCAAATTCAACGAATGCAAACCCGATACCCCACTCATGTCTATGTATTATCCCTCCGATGTATCCTCAGCGAAGGTAGCGAAAAAAATTATAACCGTCGCGTAGGTATACGACGTGAGGAAAATGGGAGAAGGCACAGGAATATGTGTGGATGCCCGCTTCAAAAGAATCATGGATTACAGGTTCAAAATCTCTCCTTTATCCCTCTAATATTTCTCTTGTATCTCTCTTATATCTCTTTTGTATCTCTACTACAATGTTACTCAACGTGAAAGGTATTCGAAGTGATGGCACATATAAAATAAATGGTTGAAGGCGTAACTTTCTGGAAAATTTTCGCAGACATGACAAAAAGATTTCTCATTAGTTTATTCCATACTTAAAAGTTTATTGCCGACATCGAGCTGTTGCTACCGATACCTTGATAATTATTGCAGTGCAGTTGAAACCTAGGCCGGAAATAAACTTTTAAGCGATATAACTTTTAAGGGATACACTTAGAAATTTTTTCGCCATGTCGCACTTGCCCATGCGGGCACGCCTGCTTCAAACGAATAAGGGGTTACAGACTCAAAATCACAGCGGAATTTGAATATTTATGCGGTATCATTATTTTATCCCTAGTAAAATTATTTAGCATGCGTTGCCCCTAAAGACAAGCGTATATTCGAAAATAAAATTACAGCAATTCCATGAAAACAAACACAAAATCCCACTCATGTCTGTCTATTATCTCTCCAATGTATCCCCAGCAAAGGTAGCTCATATATGTCACTTATATCTGTACAATGTATCCCTCATATCTAACACGTATATCCACTATTGCCAACAGCACTGTATTCGAGAGAACGACAGGCACAAATGTTTCCAGTTGGTTTATTTGCGGCGCCAACGGTTATGGTTATTAGCAACATGAGTTCATATAAACTTCAAACGAGCCAGAGGTTACTGACTGGAAGTCTCTCTTGTATCTCTCTGCCATCTCTTTAGTCTCTCTGCCATCTCATCATCCTCTATTATATCTATCTAGCTTCTCTTAATCTCTATAAAAGTTAGCAAACATCCAGTTCCTTTAAGTTTACCTCAATCGATACGACATACAGCCTCATCGTTTTTGGGCCAACTTAGCAACATGAATTCATATATACTTCAAACAAATCAGATGTTACTGACTCTATAGATTGGATTAGATATTTGGAGAGGTGACCGACAGCTAAGGTCATTTGCGCCATTGGGGATAGGTAAGGGAGGAAGGGTGGATAGACACCCGGGACCACGGTTTAACGTCTCATCTGACAGATGGAGTACTGTACTTGAAGTGCCCTCCACAAGACACTCAAGAAGGGATCGGGTTTCCTCTGAAAAACATCCTCCTCTGCAGGAATTTAAACCCTGGCCGTCCGTATGGTTAGCCAGTACTCTAGTCACCACACCAACCCGATCCCCCTGACTATATATCTTCCATGTTTAGTATCTCTCGTACCTGTTTGCCATTCCATTATCTTACTTCTCTTACTCTCAATTAAAGTTTAAAAACAACCAGTTCCTTCAAGTATACGTCAATTATACGTCAGGTAGAGCACACAAAACCATCATTTTTTGGGATTAATGTGCCTAACGAAATATCAGTCAACGAGACAAAGTGAGCGAGTTTTCGTAATTACCAACCCTTCATGTTTTCCTTGGTTCGACTTAAAAGCACTGACAGAGTAAAGCAAATAATAGAAGGCAAAATCAGTCGCGAGTGAATGATTTCCGTCGAATTCCATGGGTCAGTACCTTTCGACGAAAAGCAGCATTAGCCTGGAATTGTGACCGACGTCCTTAATTTGTGGTGCACTCGATACGAGAAGGCTCAATCAGTAGAAGCAGTTTTAATTGCTATGCATACATCATCTCATTTTATTAACGTTCCTAATCCCAAAACTAAAACATGTAGGTCGAGGCAGAATTTGAACTCGTGAGAGATTTTAAGCGGACACATGGGCACGTCATAGATAATAATAATAATATTTATTGTTCAAGGACTAAATATCCTCTGGAACAAAGTACAGTTTAACTGAAAAAACTCTGTGGCAAAAATAGTATTTTTTCAGTACACTACAGTTTACAAATATGAACATTCAATAAGCATAGGGCATTCATTAATACAATAATATTTACAATTAAGATAGTGCAAGCTAATAAAAGATATAAACAATTTGTTAGGATGAGAGAGAGTTTTTTATAGAAATTAACAAAAAATGAAGTGTACAATGAAATTCACACTGCTCTACAATAATATTTTTTATACAAGAAAGATAACATTTCCGATTTAAATTTGTATACATTGTTTGATTTTGTAATATTGTCAGGAATACCATTCCATATTCTTAGGCAAGAATTTATTGTGGATAACTGATACATATTAGTTCTACACCTTGGAATTTTAAATCGTCTTCTTCCTCTTACTTGTCTGCCTGGAACACTTTGGTTTCTAATAAATTAATTATACAGATAATCAGGGGCTTTAGTTGATAATATTTTGTAGATGAACACAGGTAATTTAAATATTTTTCTATGTTCCAATTTCATCAACTTCAATTTAACGTAGTAAGGAGTTACATGTTCGTAAATATTCGTATTACATATATATCTTACTCCGTGTCTCCGATCCGATATGGATACTATGGTCGTGCATTAAGGAATGAATCAATCACAAGGCTGCGTTATTTGTTAGGAAGCTTTCGAATTTTTTTTACAACGAGCAGAGATATTTCTTTTAGAGATATTGAGAATGATGAATGTAGTAAAATAAAAATTTATCCACGTGAGTTCGTGGAGTAAATGAGCCATTCAGGACCTCAGGAAAGATAAACAGCCTCGAATTATATTAATTCAGTCGCCGAAGATTTTTTTTCGAACGAAACCAATTAAATTGTATAAATGAGAATATTAATGAAAGACAATCAAAATAAAATTGGAAAATTGGAATTTTCGTTTTAATTGAGTGGGTTCCTACTCATCTTGCGTAGCAATCGATTTTCGCCGAAAGGTCAAATCTTCCCTGCCATCACCGGATTGGCTCAACTGAGTCCTCGCGGGAAACGACATGCATAATGAAAACGCCGGAATATATTCATAAGCTTTTACAAACCGGGCGTGGTTTGCGACCGTGGGGATAACTTGGCGGTTGTAAACTTTATAACACCTTGCACGGGATATTTTCATGCATATGTTCTTCCATCAAGGTAGTTTGAGCGAAATATTATTTCACCTAGAAATCAATGAATTTGATCTCATTTTAAAGAAAAATATCTCGCACTTACAAATATCATTTTACTTAGAAATCGTTGAATTTGATCTCATTTTTAAGAAAAATATCCTAATCTTCCAAAGATACCAAAATATCAGCCCCTTTCCGAACCACTTTCCAAGATTTTTGACCCACGTGTTTTTTCGTTAAAAAACGAAGAAAATGAGATCCTATAGGACCCTTGACGATATGATATTGGTACCCGATAGGTGGATTTTAAAATTTTAGGTTGTATATTCACCCCCGTTACCGAAAGAGGTAAAAAAATAACGTTACCGTCCTAGGGTTAATAATACAGGCAGCAATACTGAAACTGCAGCACTTTCATCCACAATCGAGTCAAACCTTCCAATGGATGAATTGGTCCACCAATACAGTCAGTCCTTACAAAAACCTGACCTTGTCTACACACTAAAGACAGATATGGTCGATGTTTTGAGGCTTAACACCGTTAAAACCCATTGCCACTGTAGTAAAAGATAAAAATATATTTTTTCACTAGAATTTACTTCAAGTTCAGCATGTTTCGACGCAACAGCACAGCACCGGAAGATGACACTATTGAGTTGAAGCATGTTGTACCGTAAATAACTTCTGGTGGAAAAATGAATTTTTGTTTTTAATTCAGAGACTGAAGACAGAGCTGGAATGGGAGAGGGAAGGGCTGTTTTTCAGGCCATCATTATGGGCATCATTACTACTGAGAGGAGAGAAATTAGAGCAAGTGGATCCTTCACCTATCTCGGAAGTACCATCAATTGGGACGAAAGAAGCACAATGGAAATCAAGCGGAGAATAGCTCAAGCTAAGAAGGCGTTCATGAGAAAAGGACAACTGCTGTTCTCAAAGAAGGTAGGAATATAAACCAGGAAGCAGTATGCGAAAACATTCGTGTGGAGCGAGGCTCTTAATGGATCGGAAGCATGGACCATTGGAAAAGCTGACCAGAAGAGACTAGAAGCCTTCGAAATCTGGTGCAGTAGGAGGATGCCCTAAGATAAACTGGACGGACAAGATGAAAAAGATGAAGTGTACTGAAGACTAGAATAGGAAAGGACCATACGGAACACCATAGAGAAAAGAAGAACCAGATGTATTGGACACACCTTGAGACACAATTGGTTTGTGAGGTACATAATTGAAAGCAAAATAGAGGGAAAAGTTCCCAGAGGAAGACCCAGGAATAAGTTCATGGACCAAATAAAGAGGGAAATACATATGAAGAGATCCCAGGAGGTAAGGGAACCAGTGTTAGATAGGGAATGGCAGAGGGCTGTAGTCAACCAATCTTAGGATTGAACGACCACTGAAGACTACGGCAACAAATCCATCATACAGTTTTTTTATTAATGAAATGACCATTTTCCTTTGATTTCATCTGCTATTTTCACTATATATCCATTTTTTACCTTTAGTTTCCATGATATGTCGGACTTTATGCCATTATTTTCATGTGAAGAAAATACGTCATGCGAACGAGTCCACTATCAGCAGTTGTAGTACCCTCTCTATCTCGCTGAAAATCACGGTCCTCTACGCTTCCTCGATTTAAAATTTCAGTATTCTGAGGGGATCTCGGTGGAAAAATAGATATCAAGCAAGCAAATTATTCAAATATAAACCAAACGTGACTGTGCCTTCCCGTCATTGAAATACAATCGTGAGCCTGGACGTGGGCAGAACGGAATTGCAAATCTCTGGCTGCCATGGATTCCTCTTTTAGCTTTCGGCTCTCAGGATCTCTTTGTGCATGTAGATAAGCAACTGTTGCAGAATACCTGCTATAGTTCTTTCCATTTGACATAATATGTTTGAATAAAATGCCTTTTCGCTGATGAGGATATAGTGACATGGCTTTGCATTAGCATCACGTATTCAGCGAAGCGCGAAGCAAAACTATAAGCTGACTGATACATTTCGTGGCCGAGGTTATAACATATTTTCAAATTATACCGAATATTTTCTACGTCCAAATGGAAAACTTAACCATTATTGTCCACATAATTTTCATAAAAAATAGTTTAATATGATTAGCTAGGAGATCGTGCCAGGTAATGATAATAGTTAAGAGAAACTTCGAAATATTTCATTGAATTGTCACTGATTTATACCAACTATGCAGCTCTTAATAAGTAATAAATGAAACCTAGCGCATATATTTTTTCAATAGGATGACAAGAGTGAACACATCATAATTACCCTTAGCTATATGAAGCGCGACTGTATCCATCGATCTGAGAGATTCTAAGAGAGGTGTAGCTGAGATACTTATATAAAAAGACGTAGTACATCACTCACTTCAGTCGAAATGGCATTACTTAACCTAACTTAAATATATTATTCACGATGAACAAGTTGTTATGCAAGTTGAATAGAAAGTTACGGTAACTTAAAAATTACTTACCACTAAATGTTAATTAAAAATAACTAGAGATGATTTTCACCTAATTTTTTACTGCAATGGATTCCACTTACGCCATTTAAAAAATGCCAGGCTAATAAAGTCAGAGTTACGTTAATTTGCTGCTGATATAAAAAATTTATAGTAAAATATACCGGTTAACCGATAATTTTGAGACGATACTACCGGTCCCATACAAGTAGTGCTTACAAATACTCGTTGGTTATGATACGGTACCTCTTTTAAGAAGTTTCCTTGCCTACGCCACGAATGTCTTAATTCTTGATAAATCCGCATAAATATCAAGTAGCAATTCCTTGTGGTGGACAACATTAGCCTTAGGTCGGAGCACGTACGTAGCTCGCGTGAACCTCGTATTCAATTGTACATAAACAAGGTTACTCCAGAGCAGTTATTGATGTTCCCTTGGAAAATTTATCAGGTACATGCATACATCCTTTTGGTGAGCAAATAACTCGTATTTTTTGATGGCCAGAACTTTATGTAGTAACGGTTGAAAAATATCTGAAGTTGACAACACAAAGTTGAACTAAAGTGTTCAGAACTGCCGTTTTATCATTGCGGCAAATTTCAAAATTGCATTAAGAACCGTGCCTTGCGGTGATTTAATACTTAGAAACGTAGCATGATTGAAAATTCCGAGAAAATTCCATTTGAAATAAAAGTCTCGGAGGGTGGAAAGAGCCGGATGTCTCCGAAAAGTAATTTGAAATGCCTTTACTCTGCAAACTTCCTCTAGGAATGTCGTTACAACCACAAAAGTCCTTTTTTAGAGTCTTTAAAAAGTATAAATATATACTAAAACCTTAACGATATATATCACCACAGAAGACGCCACGCACTGAGGAAGGTAGCATAAGTTGGCAATTTCGCTATTCTGTTAATGCAGTTTGAGCGAAATATCATTTTACTTAAAAATAATTGAATTCGATCTAATTTTTTTGGAAAAATATCTAACTCTTCCAAAGATTCCAAAATATCAGCCCCTTACCGAACTATTTCTCGAGATTTTTGACGAAAACTACCAACCCTTTTGCATGGGAAATGGTACGTGTTTGCACTCCATGAAGACCTTATTTAACAAAAGAAGAATTTATAGCACCAACATCTCGTCAATAAATCAGTAGTGTGTAGTTTGAATGTGTTCCCAACTATTTTTGAAAATAAATTATTAGGTTACCGTGGTATTTTACTCCAGATCACAAAAAACCTTCCGTTGTGAAGGAGTTATGTAGTACCGCTCGAAAAAAAAATGAGCCAAGTAAAAGACAACTACAGATATATTTAGTTATTACTTGGAAATTCATTGAAGAAATTACCATGAGAAAAATTCGGCCTGGACCGGGATTCGAACCACGGACTTTTGGTTTGCCATGGGAATTAGGAAGCCTATGTAGCGTAGTGGTCTGCGCATTGGTCCGGCAAACCAAAGGTCCGTGGTTCGATTCCCGATCCGGGCCAAATTTTTCTCATAGTAATTTCTTCAAAAAATTCACCCGCCATGTTTGAATTTCAAATGGCTATGCTCGGCAAAGGTGCTGGTGAAGGATACTGACTCTTGGTTGTGGCTTCACCCGCCATGTTTGAATTTCAGTCATATAAAAAACTTTTATTTCACCTTTAATGATGCAGAATTTAATTTATGCTACATACAGCCGCTGAAATTTTAACGTGTAATTCGATGTGTTCTTTATTATGGCTAGGGAACTATCTCGCTCAAACTACCTTAAATACACAAGGTTCTCCGAAATGGCCGAGTTTTATCCACATTGAACTCTATGCTACGAGAATGCGATCCCTCTAGCAATCGTGCAGTGTTTCCTTGGGATTCGTTCGTCGGTTAGATTGGAATCCAATCCAATGCCATTCCCGAGACAATAGAGCCGTAAAGGTCGCCTCACCGTAAAATTAATTTTATAGTTCAGGGATAGGGCCTGATGGGAGGTATACATGCCTCGGAGAGGTCAGACATATATGAAAAAAATCTGGCCGCGGGTAGATAGATCGGCAACTTGCCTTCTGACAACCCAAAAGGTCACGGTGTTTTGATTTGGGCCGTTTGCGCCCGCGTAGATGTCGTTCTCGTCATTTAAGGCGACGCATCACACCCGCTCGACAGGTCGGATTTGTGATAATTTCCGACCCCAGATTTTTTGTTTAAGTCTTACGTCATCAACTTGAAATTTTTATAGTATAAATAATAGACCTTTGCCAAGGGAGGCTCGTATCTGAAACATGAATATCTTTTCCCGGAGCATAATTAAACCATCGGGAAAACGGCAATATGTAGGGTATATTTTTATAAAACCTATTATTATTATTGACATATCTAAAACTAATGGAGATGTATTAATCCCTCCTCTATCGGAATGCTAAGTAACAGCCGTCACGGTTTTAAGATATAATCTGTAATTGGTATATTTCGACAAGCTACCTGAATGGTTTTCGGCGATGATGTGCTCGGATGGTGATGCAATCAGTTCAGTCTTCTTTCACAGATCTCATATAAGCGCTGCCTGTACTTACGCGTCGGAGGTTTGGCTACAACTTACCGACTTGGCTACTACTTATCGAGAGTTATCCTGGAGTAGGAGACTCCTGACGTCAAAACGTCTCGATCGGGTGCGAGTGACGCCATCTTGTGGATTTTCCACAGAACTTTTCCTTACCGAAGGGTATGATGCATCCTCTTAACCACGGCTTTAAATTCGATAGTTCGATTAGGGTATTTTTAAAGATAGTTCAGATTTTCTCCAAATCTAAGAACTCTGGATTATCATATGCGTGTTTGCGCCTTTAGGTAGTTTGAGGGAAATATCATTTCACCTAGAAATCAATGAATTTGGTCTCGATTTAAAGAAATGCCTCACCCTTCTCAAGATACCAAAGCATCA
This sequence comes from Ceriagrion tenellum, assembly GCA_963169105.1. NCBI lineage: Eukaryota > Metazoa > Arthropoda > Insecta > Odonata > Coenagrionidae > Ceriagrion > Ceriagrion tenellum. The sequence continues at coordinate 91,885,849 of OY720634.1, forward strand.
ACCCCTTATCGCACTACTTTCCGAGATATTTTACGAAAAATACCAGCCCATTTACATCGAAAGTGGTACATGTATGCACTCCAGAGACACATTATTTAAAAAATAAGAAATATATAATACGTAGATCTCATCAAAAAAACTGACAGTGTGTACCTAATTTGTAAATTTCCTTAATTATTTTTAAAATAAATAACATTGTCGCCGCCGTAATTTTTTCAGGATCACAAGATGTATCCCTCTAAAATCTCTGCTGTATCCCTCTAATATCTCTTCTGTATCCCTCTAATGTCTCTCTTGTATCTCTTTTGCATCTCGGCTAAAAGGTTAACTGACATGAAATGCAGTGAAGGAGACGGCACGTGCCCATGCGATCACATCCGCTGTGAAGGAATTTCAAACGTACCTCGCGAAGAAAAAGAGTCAAGTTAAAGACTGATATGGTTAATTTTTTTTAATTACTTAGAATTTCAGTCGCATTAAAATGTATTATTGCGCCATAAATAATTTAATATTTAATCTATGCTTCCTACAGCTGCAGAAAATAAAACGTATATTTCGAACATGGTCTCTATTATGATTAGGGTTCAATCTCGCTCAAACTACCTTAATAGTACTAATTCTAGCTGTTTTTGCAGCATTAGCCTCTTGGCTTTTCTCCCAAGTCTAGCTTCTTGTTCGAAACTTCGGGCTGTCCTGCCTTTCAATTATTTAATACATCTTTTAATAGCTAATGTTTCCCTACTCCTATTATTTTTCTAGTATTCATTTGTCGCTGATTACAGCGCTTTGTTCTGGATGCTCTCTAATTCTATGTAGTAATCTATCGCTTATTATTTTATTATCTCTAGTATTTTGCTTGCTTCTGCTTCCTCATAAGACTCATTTTCATCCTCAAATTACAACATTTCATACGATCCACCTTATCTTTTAAATCCAAGGGAATGAATGATAAGGGCCTTGCATTACTTAAGTTAAGATGGTAGGGTGGTTGACAGCCAGAATTATTACGGCACATGTGCAAAAGGAAACGCGGGAAACATAGTGCGACGCCGTAGCTGAGTCTTCCACTGTGGCACAGGATAAATAAGCGCATTCCGGAATGCGAGATAAGGCATCGGGGACAACATGCTCCGATCCTTTCCTGTGAATTATATTAAGGTCATAACCTTGCAATAATAACGACCATCGCGCCAATCGGCCGGAGGCATTTTGCAATGTACGTAACCACACTAAACAACGATGATCGCTAACCACATCAAAAGAATATCCTTCCAAATACGGGCGAAATTTTTGAACGGCCCACACCACAGCCAAACACTCCTTCTCAGTCACCGAGTATTTTTGCTCCGCCATCTCCTTCTCTCTCCCTCTCTCTCTCTCTAAGGGTAAGGGAAAAAGGAGGAAGACACGTGGCTTGTTTCTCCCAATTATACCCTCGAAAAGTTAACACACAAAAAATATATTAATCATAGTTTCCTCCGTCACAATAAAAAAAATACTTTCATAAATAGGATACAGGCAGTTATACTTAAATACAGACGGTGCAGTTATAGAATATAGGCAGTGATATTTAAATACAGAACAAAATTAAAGCAAATACAGTTTCCCACAACTAATAATAAAAAAAATAGCTTTGTTGCTCTTGGATTCTGGACTTGGTTTTTGTGCCAAACACACTTTGCACCGTTACAATAGTTGTCGGATTTTGCTGCTAAATGGCGATAAATAGACGAGTAGCCATCAAGATAGTCGATCGGATACTTATCCGACTTCAGTTCACACTAGAAAAGAATATAAGATCTCGGGGACTTCCGGTTTCCGTGGCGAATATGATGTAAGGAAGCTTTCTCGGGTTTCCCACCGGGAGCAAGGTTCATTAGCACCTCTTATACATGAAAAACAATATGTACTAAAGTACCAGGGAAACCCGAGAATGATTCATGCGGTCAAAAGCCTTGGACAAAAGGAGCATGGGAAATTCAAAAAATACTATGACACATCGAGTGTCTTTTAACAAGGCTGAATTTTTCCCTTCGCTACGCTGTCCAGGCTCCATATCTTGCGTGATTATTTCCCTTTTTCATACCAACCAACCATGAATCCTCTAAAGCTTGCGTAAAGCTATCAGAAGAAAATCCTCGGTACCAATAACAAATTCTTCTTCTCCATCACTCCATGAATAAGACAATATTGCCTGTTCCGGAAACCACCTTAACCTAGGACGTCCAAGTTTTGTTTTCATCTACGCTTGTAGTCTTAGGCAATTCAGGGGAGTCGGATCCTGCTGTATTCTTCGTGAATATTTGCAGCTTGATTTGGTTTTCTTTTATTTTATCCTCTAATTTTAAAATGTATAAATCTTGTTTTATGATTTCACTGCGAATTCTATTTGGAAATTTTTTAACATTTTACTGATCTCGGGAATTTCATTCAATTTCATTCCTGTTTCTTTGAGAATTCCCACGTGTCACTCGCATACAATGCCATTGGAACTGTCATCGTTTTATGACATTTTATTTTAGTTTCATTTCATGCCTTATAGTTTAGAGTTAAATGAATTTTTTTGCGTCTCTGTCTAAATTTGTTTGAATTGTTTTCAACATCTCGTTATCCTTGGTAGATATGTCGCATCCAAGGTATTTTAATGTGGATACACTTTTCACAATTATTGGAAAGAATTATTGAAAATTATTGTATAGAATTAACATCTTATTTAGAATCAATTGGGAAACCGATATTGATTAATAGAGGGAATATTTGTAATTCAAAATGGACCTCAATCCACGAACTTATGATAAAACCCTTTTGCATTGCAGGAAAAAATTAATTCACTTTGTCTATTACTTTTATCCATCATCATACACCTTACCCTTGTTCATGTGGTTAAGAATTGCATTCATCTAGGTTTCCCAAGATGAATATATGACCAGTGGTCGAATTTCTCAACAGAAAGTCGGATTTACTAATCTGAGATATAATATCGGATTCGTGTCGATAAAAGGCCTTTAGAAGTCCACCAAATTCGTCTTTGGGTCTAATTTTGGCATCCTTGCTTCAGCCGTAGGATGAAAAAATCTTGGGTATCCTCAATGATATAGACTCACTGAGTTTTACCTGAAACACTCTGATCAAGCTCCCATTCACTTTAGGACCAAGGTTTCAAATCCACTGCGAAAATAAATTCAATGCTGCTGTACGGAAAACACAGCCGTATCCGCAGAGCCTGCCCTCGGAAAGAAAATCAACGCAATGGGGCAGCTGAGAAAGAAAATTCCGCAAAAGGCTACCCTGAATCGAGGAAGTCAATGCGGGTTTTCCACCGGGTCAGGTTGTCCATGTCTGCAGACAGGGAGGACCATCGCCACAAGGATCAAAGAACACCAACGGCACTTCAGACTCTGCCAACCGGAAAAGTCCGCCGTGGCCGAACACAGCATCTCCCGAAACCATGTCATCTGCTGGGAAGAAACGAAAGTTCTTTCTCGCATCGACAAGTTTTGGCAAAGGCTGACGAGGGAAGCGATCGAAATCAGGATGAGAGAAACAACTATGAACTGAGACGCGGGATACTCACTCAGTAATTCTTGGAAGCCAGTACTGAGAAGCATCCGAGAAGCCCGAGAAAAAAGGCGGGAAAAATCCAGCCAATCAGGTGACACCTGCCCAGGCTGACGCGCCAAATGGACCCTATATAAGGTGGACCACTTCCGAAAATTGACATGCCCTGAAGACGATGAGCAACTCGGTCATCGAAACGTCGGCAGACATGGACAACCTGACCCGGTGGAAAACCCGCATTGACTTCCTGGCTACCCTGAATACTAATTAGTGCAAAAGGCCGATTCGAGCAGTGATTACAGGGTGAAGAAGCAAAGGAAAACTACTCAGTCGCAGGGAAGCAGGATAATTTTAACGAAAGGGAGTTTTCTTCTCAAGTACGAGTTTCACATAACAGGGGCTTTGAGGGCGGAGAATATTTTTAGAAGAGCGGGTGGGCCTTGGAAATAAAACTCCGCGAGGCAGTGAATTCTACGAAACGGGCGGGCGTACAGAAGGAGGATAATGGAGGCCCCCTTTCTCAATTCGAAGAAACCACGGCTAAAAATGGCAAACTGGAAGGAAGCGAGGACACGGCGGATCACGTACGCCCACTCGAACCAAGGACTTTCGCTCGCTTAGCATAAACTGTATTCTGTTAACATCAATATACTCCAACAGTCAAGAGCATTTAAGGAAGTGCGGGCGAGATAGTTCCCTAATCATAACAGAGACCATATTCGATATACGTATACGTTTTAATTTCACCAACTGAGAGACACACGAATAAAATATTGCAATATTAATGGTGCAATAAAATAGCTATACATGACAGAAATCGTAAGTAAGCAAATGAAAATATATAAATAAGTCTTTAACTTGACTCATTTTTTTAACCGCGGTACGTTTGAACTCCATCAAAAGGGAAGGTTTATTGTGATCCCGAAGAATTTAATGCGGTGACAATATGACTAATTTTCAAAGATAGTTGAGAAAACACAATCTATACACTGTTGATTTTTAAAAATAGATCTAAGTGTAGGAAATGACTCATTTTTAATATAAGGTCTCTCTGGAGTTCATATACGTACCATTTTCTATATAAAAGGGTTGGTATTATTTTGGCAAATATCTCCTAAAGTAATGTGGTAAGGGGTTGAATTTTTGATGTCAATGGACGGGTGATATACTTTTTATGTTTAAAATGAGACCAAAATTCATTGATTTCTAGGTAAAATGATATTCCGCACAAGCTACCTTAAGGTCGTATAAGCGAGATAATACTTCACCTAGATATCACTATATTTGGTCTCAATTCAAAGAAAAATATCTCACCCGAAGATGTCGGAAACATCAGCCCCTTACCGAACTACTTTCCGATATTTTTTAGGAAAAACACTAGCAATTTTACATGTGAAATGGTGCGTGTATGCACTCCAGGGAGACATTATTTAAAAACGAAGGAGTTTATAGCTTCTATATCTCGTCAGAAAGTTGACAGTGTGTACTATGTATTTGTTATCGACTATTTAAAATAAAAATTAGAAAAAAAAATAAATCATCTAGTCACTGCTGTAATTTTTTCAGAATCTCCAAAAAAGGGCCTTCCATTGTGAAGGAGTTTTGTACGAGCCTCGTGAATAAAGGAGTCTAGATAAAGACATATTGATACATTTATTTAATGCCTGATAATTTCAGAATGGTGAAAGTATATTATTGCGCAGTTAATGATACAATATTTAATTAATTTTACCAACACCTTCCGGAATTAAAACAGAGAATTCGAATATGGTCTCCATTATGACTAGGGAAAAATGTCGCTCAAACTACCTTAAAAGATGGCTTGTAAAAATAACCAGCTTTAAGCCGGTGAAGTGCTTGGTATGGTGGTTGAGGTTAGCAAACTTCTGGATGGTATTGGTAGGACGTATGATGAGATGGAAAATGAAATATTACTCGTAGATACGATCCTCCGCAGGAAAAAATCTAGAGGTTTTTTACTCACTTCCATAGAAACTTACCTAAACCATCCCGGTTTAATACACCTAATAAAAATATTTCATCGTAAGGTGAGCGTTTCACATGAATGAGAAGAAAAGTTTGCGTACATCTCCCACCCACACAGGAGGTAAGGTAACGAGCCTTAAGATTATTTATTAAGGTACGGAAGGGTGGAGGGCTGCAGTCAACCGATCTTAGGATTGAACAACCAGTCAATGAGGTATATACTTCTTAGTCAAATCAATTTATTCAAGAAATAAATTAAATTAGGGGAAAAATTATTTTCCCCTATATATTTATAAAAGTCTCTTGGTTACATTTAGAATCGAATTACCGCGTCGTTGGCGAGGTATTCCTCGCTAAAATAGACCGTTTTTACCCTAAGTTATAAGGCAAACAACGAAATGCAAGAACTACCTTTCTTGTGACAAAAGAGGCATATTCAAGAAACCGCCAAAAAATACATAAAAAGAGATAAGGCTTATTTTAAGCGAACCTCGCAATTTCTGAGCGATTGACCGCATATTTATTTTGAACAAGTGATTATAAAAATAAGCGCTTTCGTTAAAATGTTTAGGCAATTACAAAATGCGGCTATACTGCATGTATCGATAAATTTTTTGAAATTTAACAAGGTTTTAATAAATCGATAATTTAATTAATTTCCAGAATTCTTAACACTCTGAAAATTAATACATTTATTAACAATTTACTAATTAGATTAATGTTTGTCTACTGATATTTGCAGATTATTATGATTCTCGTAGTTTACAGAAGAATAGGAGTATACATAAGAATAGAGGACAAATGGACCATATGGAACACCTACAGAAAAGCAGAACCAGATGGATTGGACACACCCTGAGACACAATGGGTTTGTGAAAAACACAATTGAAGGCAAAATAAAGGGTAAAGTCCCCTGTGGAAGACGCAGGAATAAATCCATGGACCAAATAAAGAGGAAAGTACATAGGAAGAGCTACCAGGAAGTAGGGGACCTAGGTAGATAGGGAAGAGCTGCAGTCAACCAATCTCAGGATTGCACGGCCTATGATGATGAACTCTCCCGCCCTAAGGCGTTTGGACATTCGAAAAAAGTAACAATCGATCCACCCTAAGGTATATTTTTCAAACACATCGTGTCGGCTCTAAGGAGAGACTTCAAATGAACAGAATCTCTACGCCAACATTCATCTCTGGATAACAGCCTGATAACGCGAAGCTGATGTAATGGTGGCCGGAGCGGTTTTTGTTCAGGTATACATTTTCGTGAAACTTTGTATACGTGCTCTTAACAGAGTTACATGTAGAAAAGGTAAGAAAAGCTTCCTGCATATTTTTATATGTATATATTTTTATATGTGCATATTTTTATATGTATATGTTTACTTCCGGTATATTTTTCAAACACATCGTGTCGGCTCTAAGGAGAGACTTCAAATGAACAGAATCTCTACGCCAACATTCATCTCTGGATAACAGCCTGATTACGCGAAGCTGATGTAATGGTGGCCGGAGCAGTTTTTGTTCAGGTATACATTTTCGTGAAACTTTGTATACGTGCTCTTAACAGAGTTACATGTAGAAAAGGTAAGAAAAGCTTCCTGCATATTTTTATATGTATATATTTTTATATGTGCATATTTTTATATGTATATGTTTACTTCCGGTATATTTTTCAAACACATCGTGTCGGCTCTAAGGAGAGACTTCAAATGAACAGAATCTCTACGCCAACATTCATCTCTGGATAACAGCCTGATTACGCGAAGCTGATGTAATGGTGGCCGGAGCAGTTTTTGTTCAGGTATACATTTTCGTGAAACTTTGTATACGTGCTCTTAACAGAGTTACATGTAGAAAAGGTAAGAAAATCTTCCTGCATATTTGGTTTTGTGGTATTTACAGGGTATTTTAACACGTAGCCGTATGAAACATGAGATATGCAGTGAAACCTGCCTCGGCGGCCACCTCCCTTCAGGGGTCACCTCTCTAAGAGGCCGATTTTTTCGGGAACGGAATGAACTTCCCATTATTAACTCTTTCCGGCCCAGTGGTTAGAGATTTTAACCGCCATCTTCACGAACTTTTATACTTAGAATCACAGTGGTTAGCGTTGGTAACCACGTCTATCTGTGTGCGCTCAGAGGCACTGCGTATTACACATATAGACGTGGTTACCACCGCTAACCACTGTGATTCAAAGTATAAAAATTCGTGAAGATGGTGGTTAACATCTCTAACCACTGTGCCGGAAATTGTTAAAGCAATGTTAATCTTCCCTCCTTTCAGTCGGTGGTTCCCTAAGCGGCCATAGTCTAATGAGTCCGGTGTCGGCCGCTTAATACAAGTTTCACCGAATTTCGTGATAATTAAAATAAATGCGTACAGGTTTTGCTCGAATGAAGAAATAATACATTTCATTACGTGTTAAACTGCTGTTAACGAATGTCGGGGTCGCAGTCAAAGATTCGAAAAACTTATTTGCATATTGATTTCGCCAAAATTTTGAATGCCGCGCCGAAAACCGAAGTCATAATATGATTTGATTTCCGCTAAAAATGTAAATTATTGTCACATTTCCGTTACTGCATGAATTTTAATTTCCACTGCTTTAAAAGATGTAAACTTGCAATGAAATGTGGTCCATGAAATTTTCCTGGTTTATTTGAATAACTGTGAAAATGTGCACGCAATGCCTCCTAGGACAGCCTCATCCCCGTTGTGGGTACATCTACATCGACAGATTACCCTGAAAGCTACCTTAAGGATGTTTGGCCGGGGGTGAGTTATCAGCAACATGCTCTGCAGAGTTAAAGTAACATTCACCAACACGCACTACAACGTAGGTATGTTACGAATGCTACAAAAAATATTGGATTAATGTATAATGTGACTACGGTAACTAGATACAAAAGTCAGGCAGAGATAATGCAGAGCATAATGTTAGTACTTCGTGGCAGATTAAGAACCAAGCATTAGGGATCAAATCAACTAATCAGCTAGACTACCTGACGACTAACCTACTTCAAAGTCTAAACGGCTGCCATTATGGTCTCTTATCGATCGCCGGAAAAATGACATTTTAAACCCATCAGTTCTGCAGTCTACTTCCTTATTTTATTCTCATGATATGATCTACCGTAGTATGTTGGAGTTCGTGAGATATTAACAACTTCGTCAGAAAGAAAATATATCACAGGGTACGCGACAGGAATCCCAGGGGCCGATTCATGCATCGACAAACATTTGAATTCGCCAAGTTTCCCATCGTATTATTGTAATAGTGAAATTCCCATTCACTCCCGACGTAACTAATGTGCATTCTGATGTAATATTTGAAGTTTTTTCAAAAACTTGGTAATCGCTTCGTCTGACTGGCGATGGTTCAAAGATGAGTCACGTGAAATTTTTGTATAAAAATAGACTAAATCTTCCTAAGTCCTCGAAAAATCTTTCAGCAGGAAAGTGGCGCGCCATTTCTTACCTGTGAGGTGTACATTTCCCGAAAATCCGTTTCTTCGGGTGAATGAGTTTGTGACCTCGTATGCTTCTATCTTCGAAGCGTGTAATGCGCCCACTAAAATTGACTTTAATCGGTAAAAGTATTATCATTACCACTCCCCACCTCAGGCAAATATTTTTCTCGGCACTATTGCCGTGGAAGTAAAATCCGTATTATCATAGATGGAAGAATACTAGAATTCTTTATGAGTTTCTCCATAGTAAACTCTATGAGTCTGTACAGAGTAAAGAATACTAGTATTTTCTTTCTCTATAGAGTACTATACTGGGTATACTAGTACTAACAATACCAGTGTAATTTACTCAATGTTGATATCGAGTCATGTACGAGGTGTGTTCCAAAAGTAAGGTGACTTTATATTTTTATGAAAAAATACGTATTTATTCTTCAATATTAAAGTTGTCCCCTTCAAAGTAAACCCCCCCAGATATAATACACTTGTGCCAACGCTTTATCCAATCCTCGAAGCAATTCTGATAAGCACTTTTTGGTATAGCCTTGAGCTCTTCCAGAGATGCAGTCTTTATCTCCTCAATCGTTGCAAATCTCCATCCTTTCATAGGTCTCTTCAGTTTTGGGAACAAGGAAAAAGTCGCAGGGGGCCAAATCCGGTGAATATGGTGGCTGAGGCATGATTGTGGTGTTGTTTTTGGCAAAAAAATCTCTCACAAGCAACGATGAGTGAGCAGGTGCATTATCGTGATGCAAAAGCCATGAATTGTTTTTCCACAATGCCGGACGTTTTTTCGTATTGATTCTCGAAAGCGGCGTATAACTTCTAGATAATACTCCTTATTGACCGTACGACCTTGTAGTAAGAACTCCTGATGCACTATGCCACGGTAATCGAAGAAAACAGTGAGCAAAACCTTGACATTTGATCGAACTTGGCGTGCTTTTTTCGATCTTGGTTCTCCTGAGTACTTCCATTGGGACGATTGGGCTTTGGCTTCGACGTCATAACCATACACCCATGATTCGTCACCAGTTATGATCCTTTTGAGCAAATCAGGATCATCATTGACGTCATTCAACAGCTCCTTATCGATGCTTATGCGACGGTTCTTCTGGTCAAAATTAAGCAGTTTCGGAACGAACTTCGCTGACACACGTCTCATGCCCAAAACATCCGAAAAAATTGCATGGCACGAGCCAACCAATATGCCAACATCCTCAGCAACTTCTCTAATAGTGATTGGACGATTTTTCAAAACAATATTCTTCACTGCTTCAACGTTTTCATCTGTTGTTGACGTGCTGGGGCGTCCAGAGCGAGGTTCGTCATTGGCATCTTCTCGGGCATCTTGGAAGAGCTTGTACCATTTATAAACATTATTTTTACTCAGAGCAGACTCACCGTATGCCACTGTCAACATTTTAAGTGTTTTAGAGCACTTAATTCCATTTTTTACACAAAATTTGATGCAAATTCTTTGATCCATTTTTTTTACAGCAGAAAATCGCCGAGCACACCAAAATACGTCTAACACTTGTATCTGTTAATAACAAACTAAATATGTTATACTGTTGAAACTGTAAACAAATGTTTGTAACATATGCACTAACACAAAAAAACAAAAAAATCGGAAATCGAATGTATGTTGCCCGCAAAATTTGCAAAGTCACCTTACTTTTTGAACACACCTCGTATATCAGTATTATTACTCTATAGAGGAAAGAAGAATTATTACTCTATAGAGTATTCTTTATTCTATGGCAATATTGGGTCTCCCTAGTAACATACTTAGTAATATAGAGCCTCTATAGCATCATATATTAAAAAATTCAGTGAAGCCAGTCTCCGCTACCGCCTTCGTTTAGCGGTCACTTCTCTAAGTGGCCGATTTTTTTTCGGGAACGAATGGAATTACCTTCCCATGAAAGCAATGTAATTTTTTCTTCCTTCGACAGTCACCACCTTCAATGGCCATTATTTCATGGGTCCGTTGGTGGCCTCTTAATATAATACTTGTATTCCTGTACTCTGTGCTAGTATTCTTTATGATAGTACACAGACTAGTAGTAAACTTCGGATGTAGGCACTTAAAGTGCTAAGACGGACGCAGGATGGGAAATGATGAACTGTTATGGTCGATATACAATTGGCTTCTCATCCCGAGAGATGGGGTTAGAATCTAGGCGGAGGCGGAGATTTTTAGAGGAGCCTTGCTCCATACTAGGCGGATTTAAAAGCAATCCAAGGGTGTGTAAACTCTGAACAAAATATGAGAGAGGAGAATGAGCTTAGGAAAACATATGTGGACATAAAAAGTTTTGAGTTTGAATATTATTTTTAACCATTATGTACGGCGCAGAAAAATACTAAATTGCCATATTAGAGCGGCAAATAATTCACTCTTTTATTTACATCTGACGTTAATAACATTTTAAATCCGTTGTCCGATAAATTTTTCTGATTAGGAACAGACAATTATGACGTACAAACACTGTCGTTCTGACCGTAATATGTAAAACAATTAATCCAGGTGGTAGTGTCTTTATTATGAGAGAATATAGTACTGGTACATGTACCTATTGCCGTCGTCATGGCCTCGTCAGTCACGTGGTTTCTTCAAAAATCGGTATGAAATATTTTTACTGAGTGGTTTCAAGGCCGGCCGTCAGCTACACTGTTACAGTGATCGGAAAACCGCGGCTCGCGAGCCACATGTGGCTCTTTGGTCCCTTGATTGTGGCTCATCCACAAAACACCAAGTGCGGGCGCGCAAGGATTGAGAAAGGTATGCTGAGATGTTTGGACATATAGAGAGGATGAACAAGTAAATAGACGGAACAAGCATACAAGACGAGTGTGGATGGAAAGTTGGAAGGAGTCGACTTCAGCGGACGTACCTAAATCAGATTGAGGACGTTTTTAGTAAAGGCCAGATTTAGAGTACCCTAATCAACTCATTAACAATGCACCTAGTTTAAGTTTGAAAAATTTGACTAAAAAAAGAAATTTCAATTGTTGTACTGTTGATATTTGGCTCTATTGACTAATGAGTTTGCCGACCACTGCGCTATTGTAATGGATGAAACACTAGAAAGATTTCGATGGGAGAGAGAGTAGTACTCTGACCATAAGAGTGGACGTCAAACTCTGGACCACCATTTTCGTTACTTTAGGAGAAGACCAATACCGACGCCGGATTTCTCATCCTCCTTCCTTCTTTTCTCAAATAACCCTTCCATTATCAACCTCCTCACCAATCCTTCACGGTGCAAACGGCCTCATTTAACGGTCGACTTCCCAAATAACCAATCAGAGCGGATGAATGTCACGAAGAAAGCGGGCCATGGAACGACAAGGAAGAGGAACCCGGGCGAATGTGATAGGCGGGATTAATAATCGCTCATCACCAGACGGGTCTCTGGATTTCTTTCCAATGACGCGAGGACTCATGATTTTTCTGATGCATTGTCACTGCAATGTCCTGCGGGAGCGGAGTGTATACTCCGTTTGAAAGAAAGAGATTACTTGGTCTCTAGGCTCTGTGTTATAACTTAAGATTAGCGAGCTTGAACGGCTGGGATCATTTCACTTCTATTGCCTGTCACTTAAAGACAGGAGCAGCAGCACTGGGTATAATAGGAAGATCATAACTCCATTGTAGTTTTCAACAAACATCTTTAAAGCTAAGGTCAAAATTGTAACGCCTATCCCAACATCCCATTTCAATTCCAAAAAAAAGCATCTTTCACAAGGCGGGATAAGAAGAGCAAGAAAATATTATGCCGTAGTCTAACGTGATTTTCTTACCGACCGTTGACAAAGAGTACTTAGTAATCGATGGAATTGATGAGAGCGCACACTAACGAATATTTTGCTGGAAACACTCGAACTCAAATAAAAATAACAGTGAAGCAACCGTTTCTCTCTTCATTTCTGCGTTTATTTTCCCGCACGGAGCGGAATCGTGCCAAGAGCGCGATCCATCACTCGGAAACTGGAAGAACGCCTCCAATTTAAAATGGCATTATCTCCCGAATAGGTCAAAAAGTGCGGGCGAATTACAGGGCGACCTCCATTTTGCTCACGGCTGCGAATCGCCGGCCTCGCAACCAATCGTATCAACTTCATTTGTCAGAGAGAGGCACGTATCTACGTCGGAGGGAAATCTCTCAATCATCCCTTAAAGAGAGAGACGATTATCCCCTGGCAGCGTGGCATCCGTTGTCTTTTTAATAGAGACGAGTGGGGAAAGAAGGGGAGGATTAGCGAGAGGGGAGTTTCGCTGGGCCCACACAAAGCCAGCAGGCGCGATCTGGATAAAACAGGAATATTTTTGTGTCATGATGGAGCAAAAGCCACTTTTGGGTCGTGATGTTTCCAGAGAACGAGCGGTAGGAGCGGCAGCAGACAACAATTTTCAGGTTCTCCGACTGCTAACGTTATATCGTGCCGTATATTCTGAAATCTTGACCTCTATACCAGCACAGCGACTATGCCCGAGGAGAGGTTCGACCTCGAGCACCTTAACGAACTGGTTTCCAGGGTTTTATTCTTTCAATACTGACGGCACGCATTTGTCCCGGTAAAAGTCTCTGTTGTCAATGATTGATGCAAACAGTAGGAACAGAAATTTGCAAGGAACATGCTTATTATGCTATTTCAAGTAAGTAAAAACAAAACATCTTTCCTTTAGGAGATTCAAGCGAAACGCAAGGCCACTCGAAAACACCTTCAGAAGAAATATCAAATATTTAGGAAAGGTTCAGACGATAACGATCTCGATAAAGTTTGTCACTTCCACAATTCATTTAAAAGCACACGACCGGTTTCGGCTGTCAAGCCATCATCAGGTCTCTTCTGTCAGTCATTTACGTATTTTTCAGAGGATCATGGGAAACACTCAGTTTGGGGGGAAAGGTGATCAGGGGTAGGGGTGAACAATTGTTGATGGAACAATTTAAAATAAATTGTAGAGTCTAATTCTTTATCTTGATCATTATGACGTCCTTCCACTCAATTTGGGGGGAAAGGTGAACGGGGGTAGGGGTGAACAATTGCTGATGGAACAATTTTAAATAAATTGTAGAGTCTAATTCCTTATCTTGATCATTATGACGTCCTTCCACTCAGTTTGGGGGGAAAGGTGAACGGGGGTAGGGGTGAACAATTGTTGATGGAACAATTTTAAATAAATTGTAGAGTCTAATTCCTTATCTTGATCATTATGACGTCCTTCCACTTAGTTTGGGGGGAAAGGTGAACGGGGGTAGGGGTGAACAATTGTCGATGGAACAGTTTTAAATAAAATGTAGAGTCACACTCTTTATCTTGGTCATTATGACGTCCTTCCACCATGTGAAAACTTCCCTTTTCAATATTACTCAGCCGATAAATATTTTTTAAAGAAAAGTAAACACAATTTGCGTTGTCGATGCCAAGTGGCTATTGAATTTTTTTATCAAGTGCTATCGTCAATCGTCTTTACACCGGCTGATTCATTATTATCCACGGCGCCACAATCATTTATACAAAATCTAATTATAAATGAACGTGAAATACATCTAAATTACACATTTTGCGTCACCATTAGACGATGCCCGAGCCTTAGATGCAATTAAGCTGACTATTCGGCCGTTTTAAAATCGAAAACATAACTGTCGGAATTTGACATTAACTCTGAAGCTAATGAGAGGCTCTAAGATTAATCCTATGAAAATAATCTAAGGCGCATGCGTATTCATTTAGCTGAAATTACGTGTTCAATTTCTTTATAACAACAGGCATTGCTGTTTATGCTAATCTAAATACGTTTTCCTCTGTCACAGTAAGCATATGATTCTTATAGTTCCCTTTCTTACCATCTTTTCGCACTTTCGCACCAACAATTCGCGGGTGTCTGCGGAACTCTCGTTTTAGGATATTGCACGTATTTCGACCACAAGAGGAGGTCGGATTCAAATTGGAAAAGAAAGCTGAAAAACAGTAAGTTGAATCTTGGGAGTCTGGTTTGTTAATTTGAATTCGTCCAACTTTAGTGAGGTATTCCAAATCCGTTGATATCGAGTGGACGTTAAAAATATCACTTTCCAATTCACTCTTCACCTCTTTCACATTTGAATTTTGGCAAGATGGGCATATGGCGGCTTGGTCCGCTCTTATAGCCACAATCTTTCAATAGAGGATTCCGTTCAACCCTGTATGCGACTACGCTAACGGTAATGAAGAATCGAATCCACAATGGGACCACGACCGTGGGCTATTCCGCAGGATTCTTCGTGTGCGATTCGAAGAGAGAACCGTGCCAAGAGAAGTCGTTCGCCCCGGAGGTCAACGGATCAAAATGTGACGCGGGCACAAGAGCAGACGAGGCCCTTTCGCTGAATCGCCGGAGCCAGTTTACCTGTTGCCTTCACCCCGCGATCGAATCCCGATCGCCAGGCCCCGTCCATCCTCACTCGCTGCGGCCGGCCTCCCCAGCTGTTCGCCCAGTTGGGCCCCTCGCATGCCCTCAAACCTAACGGGCACACTCCTCTCACAGAGCCAAACCTCCCACGCGTTCGTCCTCACCCTATATACGCGGAACATTCTCACGGGTGGAGCTTTCCGTTCGACATTACGATACGTCGGTAGCAATTCGACATTTTCTTCATCTACATCTACATCTACGTGATACCCTGCGAGCCACCACGAGGGTGTGTGGCAGGGGGTGAAGATCACCAAACATGCACTGTTGACATGCAACTAGGATATTTAATGGAGACATGATAGATAATATGGTCACATGCAGCTAGATGGTTAGTATCTACATAATATGAAATGGATTATTGGTTGTAATTACATGAATCATGCACTACAGGCTACTCTAACTATATTTTACCTACCTATCCCTTTGCTACGCTGCCTATTGTTCTCTCTTATAGTACGAGGGAAAAATGACATTTTAAATCTATCGATACGACAATCTATCTATCTAATTTTGTTAATATGATCAAACCTAGCATAATACGCAGGGGTTCTCAATATATATCTAACGTCATCTGTGAACAACTCTGTTTCGAATTTACTTAAAAGGTTTAACCTAAATTTTAACCTGCGTTCTGATAGTAATTCCCATCCTAGTTCTTCTATTAACCTCGTAACACTTATACAATTATCATAACGGCCTTTAACAAACCTAGCAGATCTCCTTTGCACGCGCTCTAATTCTGTTATCATACCTTCCTCGTACGGATCCCATATTCTGGCGGCATATTCTAAATGAGGCCTGACAAGTGTAAAATAGCTTCTTTCTCTTACTCTCTCATCGCATTTGCCTATAACCCTTTTTACGAATCCTAATCTACGGTTTGCTACACTAGTTATTTCCCTGATGTGTTTCCCCCAAGACATGTCTTCAGTGATGGTGACGCCTAAGTATTTAATTGAATCTACGTTACATATTTTGTTTTCTTTGATGCAATAATTATTCCGGGGAAAGCCATTCTTTTTCCAAAAATTCACAATCGCGCATTTCTTCAAATTTAATTCTAGTTGCCATCTATCACACCAATCATCAATCGCATCTAAATCCTTAGCTAAAAACTGGATGTCCTCTTCATTTCTAATTTCCTTATACACTACTGCATCATCGGCAAAAAGACGGAGCTTGCTATTTTTTACTACTGTATTCAAGTAGTTTACGTACAGGAGAAATTTTTTATGCTGGCCCGGTCAATGGAGACAATTAGAGGGTGGATACCCCGGTGATTGGCAGTGTTACGGCAAGAAATGCGACGATATTCATGGTCGGTGGCACAGAATGACAGAAAATGCTTACTATAGTGAAAGGTAATAGTCTGGATGAGATTTTATTTGCAGACGAAACGGTCATCTACCACGAAAATAGCGAAGATGCGGACCGAGAAGTTCTGTCATCGGACCTTGACAACGTTCATTCGTGATGGCAGGAATGGGGGCTTGAACTAAACCTCAGTAAATGCACAACCGTGCATTTGTTGTGGAAGTCATCCCACAAACACCACATCTGCTCTCTTTATGGAGTAAATATAAAGTCTTCGGGTAAAGTCGAATATATTGGAATTACAATAACCTCTGACTTATCGTGAAAAAAACACTCATAAAAAACATATGCGGCACAGCATTAAAGAAACTAGGATTTATCAAGCGTATAATTTAGAGGTCTATATCAGAAGTAGAAAAATTAAAGGAGAGATGCAACTTCTCTCTGGTTAGGCCACACCTCGAATACGCCGCGAGCCTTCGGGACCCTGGTCATAAACATTTAACTCAAAAAATATGCCTATGTAATACCAAGGAAAGCTGAGCGCTTCGTGAAAAAATGCCACGGATGAATTTATTGCTTCTCAGCTTATAGAGGGATTAGACAGGGAGCCGCCAGAGACTCGGAGGCTACACGTAAGACTTAGTTTACTTGAGAAATACAGAACAGGGGTGTTTCAGAGAATATCATTTTGACGCCACACTGCATATATAGGTCTGAAAGAAGCGGTAAATTAAGAGAGAAACATTGCCGAACAGATAGGTACAAAAACTCGTTCTTTCCGCGCACAGTAATTGACCACAATAAAAACTGAGCTCCTCTAAATACACTCCCATAGTACATGTCACCATTTCACCTCCAAAAACCTTATCCCTCACATCTTTACACGGCTGGTGTCTTAACACCCTTTGCCACACTTCCATACGGCGGCTTACAGGGCAGTGTGCCGATATAAATGTAGAAGACATCGATATAGATGTAGAAGACAAGATAGGAAACAACGACCTTTTATTAGCCACTCCGGCGTATTACCAATCTGGCTGCCGCGTTCAACAATCCTCAGAATCCATCAGAATATTATCATGACGCCTCATTTCATCTCTAGGTCTGACGTAAACGATTCATTCGTAGAGAGATTCATTCTCCAACAGATAGATACAAATACTCGTTCTTTCCACGCACAATAAGGGACCATAATGAAAACTGAGCTCCACTCAAAACATTCCCGTAATAAACTTCTCGATGTCACCTCCAAAAACCTTATTCTTTACATGCTGGTGTCCTAATACCCACTGTCACTAGCCCATGCGGCGGCTCGCGGGGTAGGATGTAGACGTAGGTTGAGGCGAAGGAGATAGTTGGAGGAGGAAATGAGAGGCGAAGGGTTGTTTAAGGTGAGGGACAAGGAAGGATGTTCGGTAAGCGGGGAAGGGAAGAAGGGTAAAAGGTTTAAGTGATGTGATGAAGAAAGATCGGACGTACCGTATTTCACCGCATAATCGTCGCAGATTTTATGCCGATTTTTTTCGCTAGAAAGTAGAGTGCTACCATTATGAGGGGAAATAAAAAAATAAAATAACACCGGTATTAGTTATACATAGGTCATTTATTACGTACTTAACTGCCTTTATTGCAAAGCTAAGATCTCATGAATGGTAGGCCTACATTAAATACAATGCATTAAAATTTAAGACTGCAAATCAACACTATTTTCTTCCTGTTTATCTGTATTTGTGAAGGGCAGGTAGAAATTTATGTCAGGTTGAGTGCAAAATTAGACAAATTTTTCCTTTTACAGCAAGTGTCGTGAGGAACAAAATTAACATGCGACGATTATGCGATGAAAAGCTGTGAACCAATTTTTGGACTGAAAAAGTAGGGTGCGACGATTATGCGATGGCGACGATTATGCGGTGAAATAAGTATGCGAAGGTAAGGAAAGAGATTGTTATTTGTGAATTGCACATGTTAAAATCCTCAGGACTTTGGGTGATTCCTTCGAGAAAGGACATAAATATAATTTTATTCATATTATCGATACTTGTAGCAATACATATACTGTTTTGCATATGAACAACAAAATGTCACCTCACCATGATATTTTTCTCGCAAATTTAACTAGAAGTTACTTGTTGTTGAACAGAGAAATGGGAGAAACGTGAGTAAAATATTTTTTAAATTTGATTTCAATGCCATTTTCATGGTAAACTATTTAAATAGCGAAAAGTTGATGAAATTAAAATATTATAATGATTAACACTAAAAATAGATAAATCATGCAGTCTAACTTTTCGAGTTATTGTCTGATTACTGCGAAATTTGAAGCCAAAATGAGGGGATTCCTTAGAATTGGCGCTTCAGTTGGCGTCTTTGGCTATAGAAAAGTGTTCATCGTATGTATTTTTTTGTGGAATAACTGGCAGTTTTGTTCCCTAATTTTGGCATTCAATAGCTAACGCATTTCATCAGTAAAAGAGGACTTATAATAGTATTCGAAAAAGAGTTGGAATATAGTATTTGTTTTGACCAATGAGGAATATGAAGAGGGTACCAGCTATGCTGGCCAACGCTAGAAGCTGAAACCAGTCCGCCATCTCTTTGACCCTCATTTTCTCATAGCGCTTGCGGACTAACGCACTAATATTACTAATTTACAATGTTTTCCATCGATAACATACTATAAATCAGCATTCACTTACTTCGTTAATGCACATACATTCTCCTTGCTTTTTTATTTATTTTTTCAAAAATATAATATGAATTCCCGCTGAAAACTAGGGTTAAACCAAATGGAACCCATAGAACTAAGTAACCAATGTATGTTTGATGAATTACTTGCATTAAATTTCAAACAGACGGTTGATAATTTAGCTTTAAGGTAGTCCGAGCGAGATAGTTCCCCAGTCATAATAGAGACCATATTCGAACTAAACGTTTTAATTTCACCAGCTGTAGGACACATGAATTTAATATTGCATTATTATCGGTGCAATAATATAGTTTTATATGACATAAATGATAAGGAATTAAATGAAAATATCTAAATAATTCTTTAACTCGACTCATTTTTTTCGCGCGGTGCGTTTGAAAATCCTTCAAAACAGAAGGTTTTTTATTATAACCAAGAACCTATTGCAGTGACAATATGATAAATTATCATAGATAGTTGATAAAACATTCAAACTACACGCTGTTTTTATAGCTCATCAACGTAAAAGAAAAAATGATTAGTTCATTTGAAATAGCATTTCAAATACCAAGAATAGACAAATGCTAATTTTTATTGCATAGTGTTAAATGGTCAGAAAAGACTAGAAGCCTTCGAAACCTGGTGCTGGAAGAGGATGTTAAAGATAAAATAGACGGTCAAAATAAGAAATGATGAAGTGTACTGAAGAGTAGAAGAGGATAAGACCATATGGAACACCGTACAGAAAAGAAGAACCAGATGGATTGGACACACCCTGAAACACAAGTGGGAAAAGTCCCAATAAGACCCAGGAATAAGTTCATTGACCAATTAAAGAGGAAAGTACATAGGAAGACATACCAGGAGGTAAGGGAACTAGCATTAGATAGGGAAGGGTGGAGGGCTGCAGTCAACCAATCTTAGGATTGGACAACCAATGGTGATGATAATTTTCAACCTTAGAAACAAACGTTAAACCCATCGCTATATGTTTTCAGGATCTTATGATTGAACGACCAATGATGAACGAGTGTTAATAAAATAATAGTTAGTTGCCAGGATATTGAATTTCCTCATACTTAACTGATGGCTTCACCGCAGGTTTTGGCTGTCATCTTAATCTCGACCAGAGTTTGAATGGGTCGTGAGGAGGAGACCATTCGGTGAAAATCTATAAATAAATCCGGTGGTGAAGCTAGGAATGTTCCGTATCTCCGTGCTCGTTCTCGAATTCCTCCCACGAGGGAGCCGGTTCGAGCGTACAGACTGTTTCTCAGGAATATTTAAAGAGTATTAGACATTTTTCGTATGTGTTAGCGGAAATTGGCCAGAATGCCGAGGGATTTAATTGAGGATTTATTGGAGTCGGTTTGTGGGGCAATGGTGGCGGATCGCGGGGATTCGGCGAAGAAACAGCAGTGGATCAGTCCATATATCGACATTGGCTCCGCTTTTTTTGAAAAATTAATATGCAATGGATGTTGTTGGACCAATATCATTAAAGTTAGTTTTACATTTAGTTTCTTCTACATTTTATCTGCTTCCGATTCCCAAAACTTGAATCTAGAATCTTTTAAGTGCGTTTTATAAAATGAGATGAAAATAAGATAGGGGTTTCCGTCCTAGTTCTAAAGTAATTCTACCCAGAAACTCTTATGAAAATTGCTTAGATTACTGCAGAAAAATGTCAATTTGAACGAGAGGGAATATTCCAGCTTTCAATAAAAACTGTATGTACCCTGCAAAAAAATTCTGTGTAGTTTCCTTATAAATACTTCTACAGAATTTCTTAAAAAGTTCTGTAGATATTCCTTAAAGTATTGAAATGCCATTTTACGGAATTCCCTGCGACGTTATGCAGAATACCCTAGGATGTTCTGCAGAATACCATAGGACTCTCTGCGGATTTCCTTAGGACGTTCTGCAGAAGCCCTTTGACGCTCTGTAGAACCCCTTACAAGCTTAAGAAAACCTCACATATTTCCGTGGATTTGCTGAAGTTCTGCAGAAGAGCTTGTATGGAGTTCTTTTGCTCTGCAGAAAATAACAGAATATGTGCTCCACCTCTGAATTCCCCCACGATATCATGACCAAGTTTACGAATGAATTTTACATGTGATTTTTCATTTTTCCTTTTTTGGCATTCTACGTACAAAATACAGGAATTCACGAAACTGACCTCAATCAAACAGAAAAACAACTTATGTCTCCATTTGAGAGTCTTTCCCATAAAACAATATTTATTTGAGTAGTGATCTGTCAAATCAACTCACCCCATAAACATTGGGTAGTTAGTCACTACTTTGGGTTTGAAAATCATGCCTTTCCTACCCTCTCCAATTATTCCACGTGGATCATAATAAGAAATATTTGTGGCAGAGCCCTGAAGAAGTTAGGATTTGTCAAGCGTGTTGTGGGAAGATTATCGGATGATAAAGTGAAAGAGAGGTGCTATTTCGCACTCGTCCGGCCACACCTTGAATATGCAGCGAGCATATGGGATCCGGCGGAGAAAGACCTAGTCCATGAACTTGATAAAATACAAAGGAAAGCTGCGCGATTCGTGAAAAACTGCTACGGCCGTACAGAAAGCGTTACACAGATTTTGAAAGATTTAGGGTGGGAGCCGCTAGAGACTCGGAGGCTACGCGCTAGGCTTAGATTGCTTGAGCAATTGAGAATGAATATCTTTCAGAGCGACACGGAGAACATCATATTAGAACCACATTATATTTCCAGGTCCGACAGAATCGATAAATTAAGGGAGATATTTTGCCGAACGGATAGATATGGGAATTCGTTTTTCCCCCGAACAATTAAGGACTTTAATAAATGCTAGGCGGAACTTTGATTTTTTTTTGAACTGAAAAAATTCATTGGTGTGTGCATTCAATAGGAGCTTGGGGTCCAACATGCATCAGACCAGTTGAGAAAGGTCTTCTTGACTCTTGGTCATTTTCAGATACCGCATTCCACTTCTCTTTTTTCGTCTTCCACAATAAACATTTCTTTCACTCAATGTTACACCATATTTCACAGTGCTATCCGTATATTTCCATCACATTGACTGGAGTAAACAACTATGAGTCTTCGTTTTGTCTTCACGAATTCAACATCACCGTCACTGTCAGTGCATTCACTCTGATCTTCGGGCGAACGCCGGGTTGTTTTCCTTTCCGTAGTCCCACCCGGACCAGCGCTAAGTTCATCATCTTCATATGCAGGATCAGAGAATTCACTATCGTCACTATTATCTCCTTCTATAGTTCCTACATTTTCAATGCAAAATTCGTCGTCGCTGCTTTCAAACACTCCGGAAAACTTAATACGCCTCAAGAGTGGGAACTCGTTCTGATTACTCGTCTACTCACGGATAAAGCATTCATCCCATTACAGGTAAAGCATCGTTTGAGAAAATAACCCCATGTCGTGAAAGCAGCTGCGATATGTTTCGCAAATCGCAGCTGCAAAGATCGCTGGTTTGCTTATATTCTTAGGTGGTTATTCGTAAATCCCTAATTGCATACAAAGTTTCGTCCGAAGTCTATTACGCGGACGCGGTAATTGGATATTCCCCTTGTTAGACTGTATGTCGCTTAGAAAAGATGATGATGGCGGCTAATTGAAACCTAACACTTGCTTCAAGGAACGTAAGCAAAAACCCCTGAGAAAAGAATCGAATTCGTACCCTACTTGCCTATCGAGTTTCGTCGGAATCTGATATGCGGTAATTTGATATTCCCTTTGTGAGAGGGGTGCAACGGTTTTTTACTTTGGGGAGATGATGCGGGCTCATAAAAAACCTGCGATATGCTTCTCAGAACCTATGCAAAAACTTCTGAGAGAAGAAGGCAATAGGTAAATCCCTTCCTGCCTATCAAGTTTCGTCTGAATCCGATACGCCGTAATTCGATGCTCCCTTGGCGAGAATGGTGATGAGGAAACAGCATGACTCATCACACGGACCATCTTTCTCAAGATGTTGACAACGCAAAAGACAAGAAATAATAGGCAGCTGACTGAAGTGAAAAGCGCTAACAAGACAGTAAACAGATACAGGCCATCATCTGCATTGGTGGCGGTATCGATTCTAGACGGGATTTATGTGTAGTTATGGAATCGATGCACATTCTTTATTTATAAAAATCCACGTATGATCGTTATAATTTATGATTTATCCCTTCATGCTAATGGCAAAAAGAGAATTCATCGAAAAAAACGCCAAATCCCCCTATCCCAAGCGGTGAAACTCCGTGTCGAGTGTGGCTCGACAAACGAGCTGTTACCGGTGTTGGCCATGTCGAGTCACACTCGACACCCGAGTGCATAAGGTTCAAACATAGCAGTTGAAATTTGATGAAATTGCGATGAGAAAAATTCTGGGTCCAGGCCGAATTTTTCTCCTAGCAATTTCATCAAATTGACTCATATAGTCAAGCCTGAGCCTATTAAAAGTCGTCGCATGCGTGATAGACCAGGATGAGACCTTTTGCGATAGGGTTTGGCGGGTCCGCGGCTCCAACAGTTATGGGCGTTATGGGTGAAAGGTTATCAACACTCGTAACATAAAATTTTTCTGCAATGCCCGACCAACCCATAAATTAATTTTTTGACCAATTGATATTGTTTGACCCTACCGCTTGCAAGTCAGCCCACCAAAGAATACGCATTAAACTCTCCTCCCGACCTTCCTCGACTGCAAGATTACAAGAATTGCACAAACCATACATACTTACCTAATTTAAAAAATGAGTGAATTCAAAGGTGAAGTATCATTGCATGAGGCATACGCCGGTTAGTTCTCGTACCACTCCTCATCACCAAGTATTACTTTCTTGATCAGTTTCTATTTATGGTTAATTTTTCATATTTTTTTATTCCTGTATAATGATTTTCTGTGAAAACATTCGTGCGGAGCGTGGCATTCAATGGATCGGAAGCATGGACCATTGGAAAATCTGACAAGAAAAGACTAAAGGCCTTCGAAACTCGGTGCTGGAGGATGATGCTGAAGATGAAATGGACGGAAAAAATAAGAAATGATTAAGTGTAAAGAAGGGTAGAAGAGGATAGGACCATATGGAACACCGTACAGAAAAGAAGAACAAGATGGATTGGACGCAACCTGGGACACAATAGGTTTGTGAAGAACATAATTGAAGGCAAAATAGAGGGAAAAGTCCCCAGAGGAAACCCAGGAATACGTTCATGGACCGAATAAAGAGGAAAGTGATTAGGAAGAGATACCAGGAGATAAGGGAACTAGCATTAAATAGGGAAGGGCTGCAGTCAACCAATCTTAGGACTGAACGACCAATGATGGTGATAATTTTCAACCTTAGAAACAAACTTTAACCCCATCGCTACATGTTTTCACTACAAAATGGTAAAAACTGGATGTTTTTTAAATATCCTAGCATGAAACCATGGCAAACAAAGTCCCCCAGGTCTCAAAAAAACCTTTTCTTACATAATACCCACCCCACTGGAAATGTAATTGAAAAAAATGGAGCATGAACTAAACGGATACGACCACCGGATACTTTCTCACAGCAAAAATGACTAAGAAAAATACGTCAATGTGCAATGCAAGCTCCTCAGCTCAGACCGTATCAGAATGTTTGACGAGATAGAAATTATTTAAAAAGGGCACTGAAATCTACGATAGTACAGCGCTCACGCAACAGTAATTAGTGGATATGAACATTGTAATGAATATTTGCTGAATCTAAAAAGAGAATATCGTGCAAGAAATAACAAGCCGCAAATGATGGTAAATAAAATATTAGTTACAATATCGAACGACGCCAGAACTCATGCCAATAAATTAATATTAAGTAGCTCTAGCAAAAGCAGTCATCATCCCACTGTGAAAGACATCCAGCAGTCTTGTGTCAATCAGAATGGGTTGCCATGAACTAAAGTTTCGGGAAAAGATTAATGTATATCTACCTTTGACGGAAATTGGCGAACAAAGAAAAAAATACCTACACAAAAATACTCAGAAATTAAACCAAGCGAGTCCTGGGGACAAAACTATAAGATAAAAATTCCAATTTTTTAAAATGAAAAAGCAGTTATCAGCTTCATCATTCCGAGAGATAAATTTTATCGAAAAATATATTCCTTTCGAAGAGATATTAAGGAGTGAGCCGCGGAATTTGCAAGTGTCCCATTAAATCGATTCGTCGACGTAAAGGGAATTGAATTGGTTATCATTAGATTTGTATTCGTCCATGTGAAACACTTCACACACCTCTCGCAGCCTTGTATTCGGTTCACAAAAGGTATGAGATCTCTAACATTCTAATAGTTGGCTAGTCATCTCGCTTTCGCCTGCCTGCCAGCGATCCCCTTCACAGACTTCAGACCGCCTTTCTCTTTCGCCGCATATTTCGTTTTCACCTTTATAATTAAAACTCAAGCGTTTTCGTGCATTGCCAGACGCTGCGTCATGGTTCCAACGTATAATTTTCAAGTGCCTAGAGGAGAGGTTGGGCGAAGATTCGTGAAATAAAATCGCTCAGAGAGTGTAGCTGAAACAATATTTGCCTTTTCCTTTTTCTTTCATTACTCCTGAAGATAAATTTCACCGAGATAACGCCGCTCGACGGATCACTTTGCCGCTGTAGGCGTTCCGCTTGACTCCTCCCACGCCATACGACTCCCCCGCGTTTCAGCCAGACGAGGGAATCACAACCTTGCGGCGCCATACTACGCAGTGACTCAAAAGGAAATGTGAGCATATGACGTCGAAATGAAAAGTTCACCGATCTCGTGATTCAACGCGTCACATCCTCAGGAAAATGTTTTCCGGAGTTTCTCGTCTTATTCCTCAATGGGACAAGGAAATCTGAGTCATTATCAATGGTAGGTATTCCACTAACTGAGTGATAGATCCTCGGAAAGTCCTGCTTATGATTTTGCTGAAGGCGAAGCTTACTCTGACGCTTGACTAACTGAACAAACTTCTTTGGCAGTATTATTAATAATCAGAAGGTATTTTGACGAATCGTCTCAGTTCGACTGTTCTCAATGTAACTCATATCCTTACATAATATACCCACCGAACCACTACCTTTCACAAGTCGTTTTCCGTGGACGCCTCACAACTCTGGAATTCTATTCCAATTGAATTGAGGAAATCTCGTTCGTTGGTAACTTTTCAATCTAAATTGAATAGAATTTAATTTAAAGAATGTTTCCCTGAATAGCTTAGCATTATCAGTATTAAATTCTCATTACTAATTTTTTTCTAGATTAAAAAATGTTTATTTTTTTCGTGTTCCATTCATTTTTTGTTTTAACTGTTTAAAATATTTTTTCAAACCTCACACTTATCTTAAGGATTTTTACCCTTCGATTATCTTGTAATATACCTATATCTATCTTTGAATTCATTTGTAACACAAGGACTGTTATTGCCTCTTTCTGAGGGTAGTTGTTTTTTGCCTTTCATTTCCTTTGTTATTAAGATCCATTTATTTCCTGATTTGAACACAATCCATTTATGTTAAATTCCTCGCTGCTATTTTATTGTATCTTATTATTGCTCTAGGGTACCTGTACCAGAGCATAATGAAGGTTTATCCTATTCTTCTTTATATTTCGTATCCTTTGCATCACTTCCAAATGCCTAAAAATTCTATTCATCTCCCTGTTCTCTGTTCCGTTTTCGTTTTCCGGGGTATTTTTTTCAAAATGTAGGTAGGTCCAAACAATAAATAGCCCACGATGGAGTTTTATCTAGGGTTTCCTGAGCGAACTTCCATCCTAATTGCCAGTAGTCAATAATCACGTAAGAGTAGTTTAAGATTTCCCCAGCGATATCATTTCCCACCCTCCAAATATTGAATTAAACATAACCTCTTTCCTGTAAAAAAAATTCTCCCCACATTAACTCTTCCATAACGTCACTTCACAATGCGAATGAGTGACGGAGGTCAGATAGAAGCTAATATTAACAAAGGAGTAAGACAGAAATGCAACCTCTCACCAGCACTGTACAGCATGCTCGTGGAGGAGGCCATAAGCGAACTACAAGAAATTGGACTGAGCGGGATAAAGATAAGCGGAGAAGAAATTAACACGCTCCGCTACGCAGATGATACCGCAGACATAGCTGGAAATCACGATGACCTTCAAAGGTCACAAAACGTAATGGAACAAGTTCTCCAAGAATACAACATGAAAATAAATAAGACGAAGACTAAAATCCTAGTATGCGGAAGAGAGAAGCTGAATGTAGAAGTCACCCTGAGAGGAGAGAAATTAGAGCAAGTAGATTCCTACACCTATCTCGGTAGTACCATCACGTGGGACGGAAGAAGTACAACGGACATGAAGAGGAGAATAGCTCAAGCTAATAAGGCGTTCATAGGAAAAAGACAAATGCTATATTCTAATAAGATAGGACTACAGACTAGGAAACAGTAAGTGAAAACATTCGTGTGGAGCGTGGCAGTCTATGTATCGTAAGCATGGACAATTGGAAAAGCTCACCAGAAAAGACTAGAAGCCTTTAAAACCTGGCGCCGGTGGAGGATACTGAAGATAAAAGGACGGACATACAAGAAAAAATGAGGAAAAATCTTCAGAGGAAGACCCATGAATAAGTGCATGGCCTAATAAAGAAGATAGTACGTAGGAAGAGACACCAGGAGGTAAGGGGACTAGCATTAGATAGGGAAGGGTGGAGGGCTGCAGTCAACCAATCTTAGAATTGAACTACCAAAGAAGAATGAACTTCACTTGTTCTGCCCAATTTATTGTCATGGTTATTCCATAAAAATCCAATGAGAACATCATTCATAATCTCAAAATTTTCGATAAAAAATTGACCAAAACATTGAAACAGCAATAGCTTTGAAGGTAACTTAGACTTTTCAATTCTTGGTGAATTATTATTCAGAATGTATGCTCAACTGTCTCAAGTAATTAATATTTTTTTCAATTATTGCGGGATAAATAAAAATATTCCGCAGAATGTTATAGTATAAATCAAAATGACCAAGGAACTCTGTCGCCGTTATTGGTGTTTTTATGAAATCTGGCACCAGCCAGTTTCACTATCTTCAATCTATCTTATATCCTTCGTGTCCTGTGCATCACTTCCAAATGTTCGAAAATCCTATTCTTCCCCCCGTTTCCATGCCTCTTCTTCTTCAACTAGTAGTCATCCCTCAACACATCCTCCATCAATGTTGCTGCCTCGCTAAATATTGCACAAAGACTCCTTCCCCTCTCTGACAATATCAAATCACTTTTAAATTTGCTCCCCAAGAATTTAATCTCCTCTCTTCCTATTTTAGCATTGACGAGAACTCTGAAAAAAAACGACGTCACTCTCAGCATTAATATTTTTACTCATTTACCTCTGGATTCCTTGGCTCGAATTTCATATGGATATTCCTCCCTTTTCGCACCCAATGATTAATATAATTATTTGTCGCACGAATTGCTTGTTTCTAAACCCATTCTCGTTTTCGATACGACATTCGAAAACTCTGTCTTCGCGCACAAGATTCGAGTGCAACTGAAAGTACATTAGTAGATATCTCATCCGCGCAACCTATCACGGCGTCGCTAAATCGACAAGTCTATTCTTGTTTAATAAACAAGATATTGACTGATATACAAAGATTCTGCGACTGTTACCCGAGAATAAAAGCATGAGATAGGGCGCATGGAAGCTCAGCAGACGTTAATCAATACCTAGGAAACCCCAGAGGACTAACTGAAATGGACAGGAAGGGCGATGAAGCCGCAAGTCTCGTGGTAGCATGGACTGCGGGCTTCATGGCCATTCGCGTATAAAAGTAGTTTAAAAGAAAAACACCTTCGTAAACCTCTAATTAATTTCCACTCGGGTTTGACTCAAAACTTTCGAAGTCCGAATTAGTGGTTTAAGCCCAACAAATAATGCAAACAGAGTCATTAATCATTATTTGCAATCAATTCTAATTGTTTACCGTAGGGAAAGTTAATAGTATTATTCTTCTTAATATTTAAAGGATTTAAAAATATTTTGGTGCCAAAAATCCCCGCCCGCCCAGGGCAAATTGCCCCTCTAATCCCAACTCTAGCTAAGCCACTAACAGATGAGCGATTCCGTACGCATCGAATTTTTGCCTAAATGGAAAAACTTAAAATCTCAAGGTGGAACAGAGATTACATTCCCTCACGGACGCGTGACTTTTCTCAAATGTCATGAATACTCATGTCTTCGCAAGAACGCGGGTGAGACGAAAAACTCATAATTTCCCCAGAAACGATTTGCACTTTTTTTTTCAAATAAAGAAAATGTTTTATGCCGCCCCCTCGTAGCTCACCCTTTAATCTTTGCATTTAAAATCATGACTCGAGTGCGGGTGACGTCATCGCGGAAGTCCTCGCGTGCGAAATCATTGCCAGCTCGCTTGGTTCAGCGTCTCGCCGCCGGCACAGTGGCTCCGTCACTACGTCATTGCCCGCGTGGATACCCCCCGCCTCATCATCCTCTCTTGACCACTGCCGGACCAGGGGGAGGGTGGGGGAAGGAATACGCCACCCAGGATCGAAGGGCGAGAAGTGGAGGGGGAGGCTGGACTATGGTCCACACGATCATGGCCCCCGGCAAGAGAGGCAGTGACGCTTAAGGGCGATGGTGTCGGAGGGCGGAGAGCGGAATTGTATGTTTTAGCGAAGTTGGACCAATAGATGGGCGGGAAATTTACGCTATCAAGGATAAGCGAGTGGATTGGCCGATGGAGGCTTTCAGGGGAAATTAAATTAGATTGGTGAGGAGTGCAGCATCGGCATTAACCTGATTAATTTTAAGTTATTAATATCTTACGAAGTCCTACAAACTACGGTAGATCAGATGTTGAGAATAAAATTATAGAATTAGACTGCAGAACAGAAAGGTTTAAAATGACCTTTTTCCCTCGATCAACATGAGACCGTAATGGCTGCCCTAAGAATTTAAAGTAGATTAGTTGACAGGTAGTGTAGCTGATAACTTATGCCTGAATCGCACGATCATTTTTTTCCGTCTCTTTTAAGGGATGGCTCCAATGATAGCTCAAATGATCGCTCGAAAATGTTCGTGTGACTCGAACAAAGTCAGGGATGGCTCCAGCGATAGGGATCCCATATAGCTTTTTCTATCCCTGGGCACGTCCCTTTTTCCGTCCCTGGAGGCATCGCTGACTCCACCATTTTGCCAATCAGAGTGCTTGGCCGCAAAGAGCGACTCTAACGCCACGTTCGGCTTTCAATGGAATGAGAGTAGTTAACATAAAAATGTTGCGAAAAGGGACGGAAAAAATGATGGAAAAAGGGACGGCCAAAATGACCGTGTGATTCAGAAAACGATAGCTCGAGCTATCATTGTCACTGTCCCTGAAAAGCTATCATTGGAGATATCCCTTAAAAGGGACGGAAAAAAATGATCGTGTGATTCAGGCTTTACTGTGCTCCTTAATGCATGTTTCTAAATCTTCCGCGTAGTGCTAACATGTTTTTCATGTTCACTGAATGATTCTTGTATCGCGTTTATGTAGTTACATTATAGATAAATTTAATAGTTTCTGTAGCATTTGTAGTATACCTGCAGGATGGTGCATGCTGGTGAAAGTTAATTTCTACACTGTGGTGTATGTTTGTATAAGTCATCCACAGCCAAACGAAATGGCTGCGTCAAGACTTCGAAGTATGTTGGTTGACAAGTAGTGCAGCTGATTAATTGATGTGCTCCCTAACGCATGTTTCCAAATCCGCCGCCTAGTGCTAACATATGTTCCCTGCATGACGTTTACATAGCTGCATTTTAGATTAATTTAGAATTTTCTGCTGCATTTGAAACTTGCTTATAGTGTGGCGCATGTTGGCGAAAGTTAATTTTCACACTGTGGTACATGTTGGTGATAAGTCACCCCCTACCGAACACCCTTTAGGTGGCTTGCAGGGGAATATGTAGGTGTAATTTTAACGAATAACCTGAACCGAAGTCATTGGAACAATCTGAAGCACATTGAGGAATGACTTTATGTCGACAAAAGCGAAGATCAAAGTGGAAGAAGGTGTTTCCCCCTCTTAATTACATAGCAGCGCAACATGGGTACGTCATTTTTACATAAGAAGTGGTAATACTGGGTTATTACTGTACAATTCTTATCCCTACACTCTACGTAAAGCACGCATTTCCTTACTCAAGCCGAACCTGGCGTTATTCAAACGATGCTTCCTGTACATAGGACCTAAAGTGTATATTTTATTTCCTGTTCCATGTTTTAATTAAAAAACTTAAACACGACAAAGAAAAATGTACGATCTTGGTTGTTTACAAAAGGAAGTGTAGAGGATGTTTTCTCCTAAATTACTTATTTGATAGATGTAATGTAATTTCAAAATGCTGTATTTCCTTTACATGTGTGTGCATAACCCATTCTGTAATCAAGGTACCGTAACGAATAAAAATACGTACAGTAGACCCCCGCGTTACGAAGGGTTCACTTTACGATGGCTTCACTTCACGTTCCGCATGTATTGCGCGGAAATTTCAAATTTCGGCGTTATTCTGCACCCTTAATTTATTATACATTTCTTAAACACTTAAACCCTTATCTATGAACGGACTGCATTACTTTATTATAGCAACGCATTAATATTTACTGTTATGTGAAATCCGATCCCGAGGTCGGTTTAATGCTCGTTCACTTTACGACGGAATTCACTTTACGAACGGTCCCGTGGAACGGATTAATATCGTAAAGCGGGGTCGACTGTAATTACATTCCATGTTCGCCTAAGTTAGTTTGAGCAAGATAGTCCCCCAGTCATACAAGACACCATATCCAAATTATATGTTTTAATCTCACCTGCTATAGGATACATGAGTTAAATATTGCATTATTAATGGTGCAATAATTTAGTTTTACATGACAGAAATTGTGGGTAATTAAATGAAAATATCTAAATAACTCTTGAGCTTGACTAATTTTTATCACGCGATTCGTTTGTAACTCCTTCAAAATGGAAGGTTTCTTGTGATCCCGAAGAATTCACTGCGGTAACAATATGATTAAATTTCAAAAAAAAGTTGAGAAAACATACAAACTGCTAATTTTTTGACGAGATTTAGGGGTTAGAAATCCCTCATTTTTTTAATAAGCTCTCTATGGAGTGCATAGATTTACCATTTCCCAATTAAAAGGGCTGGTAATTTTTTGGAAAATATCTCCTAAAGTAATGTGGTAAGGGGTTGAATTTTTGGTGCCATTGGAATGGTGAGATATTTTTCTTTAAAAAGAGACAAAATTCATTGACTTATAGGTGAAAGGATATTTCGCTCAAACTACCTTAAATTTGGAACTCCGCGTCGAAACCAAAGTCGTAACAGCGCTTAAGTTAAAATGTAATTCTAGAATCAATAAAATTAAAATATGTATGGTTATTTCCAATAGATGTAAATCAGTAAAATGTGTTCTGAGAATGTTTTTTTTCGACTTACCCGAAAAGTTATTAAAATGTGCGCTCTATTAAAAGATCGTGACTCCATTTGTAAAAAAACTTTTATTCCTCGTAATGACAGAGACACAGGTCAACTCAACTCAACAGATATCCAACTACTTTTATAACAAAAAGCGCGAACATACATGTGATAACAAAAACACTCTCGATACTTCTAGAACAGACCAAAAGAAAAACACAATTCGCTACCAGCCACTACTCAATATCAAGATACAAATTAAACAAAAAAACATAGAAATTTAATGAATGACTCCATAAATACCTCATAACAACAAAAATGTAATGTTTATTCCGTTTATTCGTTCCAACACACTCACCGACTCACGATTCGCGCTCCAACCGCCTTAAAAAGAAAGAGTCCTCCTCCTCCTAACATCAATTCCCTCGCTGTTTGAGGGGAAACGCCTCTTCTCTCGCGAGTGCCATTCTCCTCCTTGCGTCCTCAACAACTAAAACCCATTTCCATTCCAAGTGCCGAGGGGACGGAGTTAAGGGAGAAGGGTGCGTACGGTAATTTCGCCGGGAATGGGATGCAAATTCTCGGAGGAGGAGGACGATGAGAAGATGGGCAGCCCCTTGGGCTATTTCGGAGTACCGCGAAGTGGCAGTCCTCGAGCCGACGACAGCGCGAATCAGTAATGCGGTTCCGAAGAAGGAGCGAGTTGTCCGGGGAGTGCGTTGACTCCGAGCCCGCGGAGGCCGAGGCGCGCCGCCCAGCGAAGGGAATGACGCGGACTTAACGAGATCAGGGACGACCGAGAGACAACCTCTCGCTAATTTTCCTCGGGCATTCCTATTCCCACATCCAGCACAACAACCGCGTGAGTGCGCTGCAACGTAATGGAATGGAAAAAGGGGAAAGGCTGGCTGAATTCTGCTATCATTCCGTCCAGGCCTTCAGTGAGCCGAGATGTGGTCGTCAAGCGACGTCATGGATATTGGTATCGGTGCATGAGTAATTAAGCAGTACAATCCGAAATTTTTTGTGATTAGTTGATTAACATTGTTGAATAGTCATCATTCATTGGTCGTTCAATCCTGAGGCTGGTTGACTGCAGCCCTCCACCTTTCCCTATCTAAGGCTAGTTCCCTTAACCTCCTGGTATCTCTTCCTATGTACTTTCCTCTTTATTTGAGCCATGAACTTATTCCTGGGTGTTCCTCTGGGAACTTTTCCCTCTATTTGGCCTTCAATTATGTCGTTAAATAGTAACCGCATTATATTCAACTATTAATTTCACACGTCACCCACTATGGTTTTGACACTACGTACGATTATCAAAGTTAGCTCTAGGATAGGGTACACCTTGATGATTGGGCGTCGTGCCGAAACCATGACGCGTGACATGAAAGTGTAGAAGATAACGTGGATATTATTTATCAATGTTTGATGTTTAAGTTGTTCACAAAGTTACGCCTAAGATAAACACATTACGTAGGCATCACATAGTGGAAGAAATAAAAAGAAGATATAAAAGGAAAAAACGATAGCACTTTTCCGCAAGTTAATATCACAAAGTACAACGGTTTTCGACTCATGGAGCCATCCGCACGTACAAGTCTAGTCACTTCAAACGCGTAGTAAATTATTTAAAAAAATCTGAGGTAAAGTTGGATTGTTATTTCTTATTACACCCGAGACTTTTGCATAGGTTATTTTTTTCATAGCTTGCATAGTTAGCTAATCTTCCTCGAGCATTCCTATTCCCACACCCAGCATAACAACTGCGCAAGTGCACAGCAGTGAAATGGAATGGAATAAGCGGAATGGCTGGCTGACCTCTGCTATCATACCGTCTGGGCCATCATTGAACCCAGATGTGGTAGTCATGCGACGTCGTGGACACTTGTATCGGTGCATGATTACTTGAGCACTACAATCCGAATTTTTAATGATTAGTGGGCTAACATTGTTGAATGATAACCGCGCTAATATCTGCTAAAAACCGTGATATGATTCTTGTGTGGTATTTGTACATATTTTATTATATTGTGTGAATCTTGCACTTAATTTTTATTCCAACTCAAAACTGTCATAATAGAACATATTTGTTTCATATAGAAGCCAGAATTTATTTTATAATTATTTTTGTAAATTCCAGCTGCTTCAATAAAGCCAATTTATTCAAGGAATGGCAACTCCCAAACAAGAAAGTATTTCTTCTGGAGTGCATAATTTCACCCCCATTTTTTATTTGTTAATTATGTGCATTTTTATCTGGGTGAAATAAATTACATTCTATTCTATTCTTTATTCATCACTTTAATTTCACACGTCACCAACCGTGGGTTCGATTCGACCGGAAGTACCATTATCTAGAATAACTCTAGCATAGGGTACACCTTGATGATTGTGCGTAGTTTTGAAACCATGGTTGGTGACGTGTGAAATGAAAGAATAGAATATTACGTGGATATTATTTTACAATGTTTGGCGTTTACGTTTTTCGCAAAGTTACGCCTAAGATATACAGATCCAGGCGCTACATAGTGGGAGTTCGAGATAAAATGAAAAAAAAAACGATCTAACTTTTCCACTAATTTTTATTATTAAGTGCAACGCGTTTCGACTCAATGGGTCATCCTCAGGTACAAGTCTTGTCTTTTTGAAACAGGCTGTGAGTTATTATTAAAATCTGAGTTAATGTTCGATATCTGTTTCTTGTTACACCCGAGACTTTTGCATAGGTTAGTTGTTTATCTGGGCGCGACAACTACGAGCAGCAACTGAGGTAATTTGTGCCATGTACATTTTTCCTTCATTGCGTATATCAAAAAGAAAATAGCAAGATTTCTTTTTTCAGTGTTGAAGGTAACGCAGATCAGTACACAGCTATGCGCTTCAACGCTCACAAACGACGATGTGTCAGGGAACACGTTCGGTAGCGTACTTTCTCTAGGTAAGGTTTTGTAGTTATACCTATCTAACCTTTGAATCCTGAATTACTAATACGAGACTTGCTTTTTTTAGTAAGTACCGTTTTGATACGTAAGAAAACAAGTAAACTTTTTGTAACAATTTTATTTTCAAATGAAAGACCACACTTTTATCTACTTTTCCACATAATTGCCACCGATATTAAGGCACTTACCATATCAAACAACAAGCTTTTGTATTCCGTCGTCATAGTAATTTGCCGCCTGATTTGACAGCCACAGCAACACGGCCGTTTTGAGACTATCGTCGTCATCGCGGTGCTGACCTCGGAGATGCTTCTTCAGTTGCAGACGCACGTGGTAGTCACTGGGCGCTAGATCGGGGTTGTATGGAGGATGATCAAATTGTTTCCAGCCAAATGATGCGTTGAGATCTTGAGTTCAATTGGCCGCATGTGGACGGGCACTGTCATGCAGCAAAACGATCCCTTTAGTCAGCATGGCCGTTTTGATCTGAATTCCACGGCGAAGTTTTTGCAAAAAATCAACAAACAACACCCCCTTCCAGTCCCAAAACACGGTAAACATGATTTTACAGACTGGAATTGTCTGCTTAAACTTCACTTTCTTGGGTGATGTTGAATGACGCCGTTCCATGGATTGTTGTTTTGTTTCGGGTGTAACGTAGGCCACCCATGTCTCATCGCCTGTGACAATTTGGCTTAAATAATCGTCACCTTCAGCATCATAACGCTCAAGAAAAGTCAAAGCGCTGACTAAACGTTTGTTTTTGTGCGCCTCATTCAACATTTTTGGAATCCATCGTGAGCAAAATTTTCGATAGTTTAAGCGTTCGGTAATAATTTCGTAGATAACCCTTCTTGAAACTTGAGGGAACGCCTCTGATAACGAAGAAATCGTGAAGCGTCTGCTCTCTGTCACTTTTTCGTCGACTTTCTGCACCAAATCGTACAAATAAAATCGTATAAGTAAAAAAGAGATCACGAAAAATGAAGTTGTATGAAATAAAAACACACTAATAAAGTCATTGACCGTAAAGCTACGTCCAATGGAGAGGCAGTATGTTGTAAAAATCACTAATAAAATTTCCTTGGAAAAATAAAATAAACGGCAAATGCCAAACTTCACCAAAAGAAATGGAATGAGAGACACAACATTTGGGGATCAGCATAAAACTGTCGAAAGCAAACTGATTCGTGGAGAAAATGCGGCGAAGAATACTGTAGTTAAGCTGTTAGAATAAAATCTCTTATGGCCGGTTGCAAGAACTTTTAGTTATGGAATCAATAGTTATGAGATCCATAAAGTTATAGATCTCATAAAATATTCGGGTTGCAGGAACATATATGCTAGTTACATAACTTATTTACCAATAGTCAATAGCTTCGAATATTCGATCTAATCTTCTACCGCCGGGTATAATTTATGAAAGTTTAGCCTATGAATTATTCCTTATGCACATAATAATTAGTCATTAATAGTAAACAAACTAGCCATTTGTCTCAAAGGAACTCTATTATCAATTAATTAAGTCTCCAAGCGGTTCATTGCGCATCCGCCATCTTGTCTACTTATGGAACTCATAACTTCATGCCATAAGTTATGAGACCAATAAATTTATCGAATGTTTCTGCAACGCTTATTGAACGGTTTCCATGGCTTATGGGTACTATAACTTTATAGAATAGATATGTGTCGTTCCTGCAACTGGCTATTAGATGGAAAAAGTTGCCGTCGCTTTGCAAAAGTAGACAACAGAAAACAGGAAGAAAACACAGCGAGGCCTGTTCTAACAATAGGAGATAAGATATCAAGGCAATGAATGGAACAGATAGAGAGGAAACTCTCAGGAAAGTTATATTGTATGTGCGAGCGGAAAACTTAATGGCGAAAAGATAAGACCAGTCACGGCAGATACAGGGAGGACGCGAGGACATTAAATGTTTAAGAATAGCTAGTGCTCATGAAGCTTGAAATGGAGACATAAAAAGCGTTGCGAAAATTGAAGCAGCAAATGATGGCTGGTGCAGATAACATCCCACATGAACGGTTTTGGGGAAAAGAGAAACAAAAGTTCGTGGCTCAGTCATGGTATTTTCGAGAAATGGAGATGATGAAAAGAATTTGGCTGGTCAATTATTCCCCTCAGCAAAAAAGACATCCATCCAATTTGGTGGATGATTTTTTCAGCTGTGGAATTTTACATTTTGAGGGCATACGTTCAACTTCATTCTCATTAAAGGAAAAACTAAATATCAACAAAATTATTTAGAAATGGGAAAACAATTAGGAAGGTAGAGATGACGGGCACGGGAACACTAAGTGCCGCAGCAATGTTGAATATAGATGGGAACCCAATAAGTACTGTTAGGATGTTCTAAGCAACTCTTAATGCAAGGAGACATTTTTTAAAATCTAAGTGTAAAAACAAAACGAGCAATAAACCAACTGAATAATATATCATGGTCAAAATATATTACAATGAAGACCACGTATCAAATGTAACAGACAATTTTACAAAGCAGACTTCTCTATGGATCAGAAACGTGGGAATTGACCCAAATACTAATACAGAGACTGGAGACCGTAGCTATGAAATTCTTAGGGGAATCTGCGGGATATCGAGGTTAGAAAGGATTACTAATAAAAAAATAATACGAGAATAAATATAGAAAAAAGTCTCCGATGAAATTTGAAGTAGACGGTTGAAATAGTATGGAAACCTGAAAAGAATGGTGGATTAACGATGGCTTAAAAAGATACTTAACGGGCAACCATCAGGTCGGAGGAAAAGAGGATGACCACCAGAACACTGGATGAAGCAGGTCACTCAAGATATGGAAAAGACACAGTTGGGAGCCGAAGAATGGAAAGATAGAGAGGCTTGGAGAAGAGGAAGCGAGAGACGGCAATAAGCTGTTTAAAACTCACAGTAGAGAGTACCATTCAAAACATTGCCAAAAATGTAGGATCGAAGGTGGATATTGACTGTCTTATGGCCAGTTGCAGGAACGACATATGTATTCTATAAAGTTATGGGACCCATAAGCCATGGCAACCATTCAATAACTGTTGCAGCAAGGCTCGAAAAATTTATTGGTTTCATAACTCATGGAGTTATGAGTTCCATAAGTAGCCAAGATGGCGGATTCGCAATGAACCGTGTGGAGAAGTAATTACTAGATAAAAGAGTTCTTTTGAGACAAATGCTCGGTTTATTAACTCTAACTGACTAATTATTTTGTGCGTTAGCAATTATTGATATGATTAACTCATAGTTTTATCCGACGGTGAAGATTAGACCGAATATTCGAATATATTGACTATTGGCAAATAAGTTGTAACTTGTAGGTGTGTTCCTGCAACCCGAATATTATTATGAGATCTATCACTCTATGGATTTCATAACTATTGATTCCATAGCTAAATGTTCTTCCAACCGGCCATTAGTCGAAACCTCAAGACTAATCAGACTTGAAAGATGGGGGCAGCGAATGGATAGGGTTGAAGGCTGTTACTTAGAGATCGGACTGTTCAATTCCTTGAGGGATGCCTACGTTAATTCAAAGCTGATCCTGTTCCATCATGTATTGCTTTATATTATAACCAAGTAGGTATCTCCATCTTTTTCTTACACTCCATGTTTTCTCAAGACATATTTTAGCAGCGTGAGGGGGCTTGGCTATAGGGCCACCCTTGGGAGGGGGGGAGAGAGGAGGGGGCTATAGGATGCTTCTCATTCTGTCTTCTTATCGTATTTAGATGATTCAACTATAATTCAGCATTTTTTACACCCCTAATGGCCGGTTGCAAGAAAATTTAGTTATGGAATCAATAGTTATGAGATCCATAAAGTTATAGAACTCATAAATATATTCGGGTTGCAGGAACATCTATTAGTTACTTAACTTATTTACCAATAGTTCCTAGCTTCGAATATTTGATTTAATCTTCCACCGCCGGATAAAAGTTACGAAAGTTTAGTCTATGAATAATTGATAATGCACATTATAATTAGTCAGTAAGAGTAAACAAACTGGTAAATTGTCTGAAAACAACTCTTTTATCAAGTAATTAAGTCTCCAAG
This sequence comes from Ceriagrion tenellum, assembly GCA_963169105.1. Classification (NCBI taxonomy): domain Eukaryota; kingdom Metazoa; phylum Arthropoda; class Insecta; order Odonata; family Coenagrionidae; genus Ceriagrion; species Ceriagrion tenellum. The sequence continues at coordinate 91,925,836 of OY720634.1, forward strand.
CGGTTCCTTGCGCATCCGCCATCTTGTCTACTCATGGAACTCATAACCCCATGCCGTAAGTTATGAGACCGATGAATTTATTGAATGTTTGTGCAACACTTATTGAATGGTTTCCATGGGTTATGGGTCCCATAACTTTATGGAATACATATGTTACGTTCTTGCAACTGGCCATAAGTGAGTATATTTATGGTACATGAAGATAGTAGAGACCCGCTAATCCAAATTAATTGGGAACGATGTCGGTTCGGATTGCGAGATTTCCGGATTACTCGAAATTAATCGGTACACCGCTGTTAAAATGTGTACTCTTGAAAGTTTCTATCGGTGCAAGCGTTAGCTACACCAGTAATTGTGATGTTCATGAGAAGATGGCGAAAATTCGCGTCACGAATCAGGCTTACAGCTTTGCGTCAAAAGAGATCAGATTTTGTAAGTAAAGATAAAAATCTAATGTTTCAGATATTTCCGGCTTTTTGTAAATTTTTGGCCGTTAATTTTTATCCTTTTGGATGAAATTAAACTCAAAATAATCTGATTTCCAGATCAGCACGGTTTTCATGACCGGGACTCTCATTTGATGTGGTTAAAAATTGTTATACGAAGATATAGTTGTCTAATTTCTTCTTAACTGTTTTGCTAAATATCCGAGACATTCTTGAGGAAAGGTATAATAGCCAGGGGTAGGAATAAAGTTAATAGAATATGCCCGTCTATTCGGAGACTGATCAAGCATTGTTTAGCTAGTGAGCCAAGGACATTGTCGAGTACAGTACTGGATCAATGCGAGAGGACTCTTTCAGGAAGCAGATCAAAGGAGGTTACTATGGAGTCAAAGGAATAATTCAAAATTGAAGTAAAGGAAAAAATACAGTCTATGAGGAGACTAACGCCTTTTATCATTACTTTTGATCCACGAGATCATTTTTTTAAGGTTATGAAAGAAAAACGGCATCAAATAAAAAAAATGATATCATTAGGAGATATAAAACAGAGAAAAGAAGCTTATACATTTGAAAACGTAGGCATTATGGTTAGGTATAGTATTATGCGGTCCTGAAACCTATGAACGAATATATAAGGTTGAAGAGGATGACAGAATTTGATAAAAGAACGTAGGAACCGAACTAAACATTAAGCAAGGCTGGCAAAAGAAGTTTGTGATGGTCCTGTAAAAATGGCAGTTGGTGATATTTATTCGAAGAAGCTGCATAGAAGATATAATAAGGATTAGTGGCGTTGATTCTTTAACTGCTAGGGTCGTATATACACGCACGTAGGAATCCTTGTCCTCAGTAATACGGCGTACACGAATGTTAGGTATGCTAAAAGACATTTGTTCACAAATGTCAGGTCCAAAATCGTAAAATTTAAACTAGTGAACATTTTTCAAATATTTGAAGCAAAAAAACAACTTACAATGACCTCATTGTGAGTTGAGAGCCCAAATAGCTTAGGATCATCTATAAAACCTCGCTAAAGTGCTTCACAACCCAGCTCTTCAGCACCCAACGGATGACTCAGTCATGGAGCATGTGATAGCGAAAGAGTTGAGGGGAACAAATCGTGATCGAAGAAGAATATTGGGTTATTATCGATATGGGAAGAATATGGGGGAGAAACAGATTAGGACAAATGGTGTGTTAGAGGTACATGATTGGAGACAGCAGTTGGAGCTGCAAAATAAAATGACGTTGGGTAGATTAAATTAAATTTAAAAAAAATTGGCAGGAAAAGCCACGAAGATACTCACAGAAATAGTTTCACGGGCTCTACAACACTTTCAATCGGTAAATTGCATGAAGAACTGATTAAGTAAACGATTAATTATATATATATATATAATCCTTAATTTAACTTTACTTGCCTCCTAATTAATGCGAAGGCTATTTATTCCATTAGTCGTATTGTGCTAGTTTTCATACACAAAGGCAGAACTAATTAGAAGAGGCGAAGCCGCTACTGGGATATGCGAAGCTCCGGGAAAATTTTTATTTAGGACTGCTGACCGCATGAAATATTTGTGGAAAAGCGATATATTTATTACAGAACTCATGGCCTCTCGTGAGGCTCTCTGATTTATCGATCTCTCCCGCTGGGCTATGCGTTGACGCCACGGCTCGTCAACCAATGAAATCGCCAGCAGTAAACGAGGGATATTGTGACGCAGACTCGAAGACGCCAAGGCAGGGACCATCCAACGCCAGCTTCTGGGTCGCAGTAAGCATTCCGGCACCTCAAAATCCTTAACATTCTTATGTGTTTCGGACGCCAGAAACCACTGTGGCATTTCAGTCGCAATTTCAAACATTTAATTAGCATGACTTTGGGGCAAGGAATCTTTCCTGTCTATGTCCCATGGACGTGCTGAGTTTAGGACAGCTTTTTTCACACGTAAGGACATAAGTTAAATTAGTGCTGTCATTGATTTATTAGCCACATTTCTGTCAATTTATTCCTTTTCAACATATGTCGCAACTTGTTGGCGATTTAAAATGGTTCGGCAGGGTAGATTTACACCTTTTGCATGCTAAGGCATTGTCATTATATGCACTTTTTCTGTGAGATGTAAGATAACAGAAACTATTTAGACTTCAAAATTAATTTTTCTGACCTGTAGTGTAACTAATCATTTAATTTGCTGCCTTATGCTTTTGTCTTCAGTTGTTATTTGGGACCAAAAAGTACGTCTTTACATTCTACCCGCATCACCCATGTCTCTCTTTACACTTCTATACGAAAACATGATATTTAATGCCCTAAAGACCAATAGATTAACCCGGCAAACAAATACATTTCAAATTCCCAAACACCGCACAACTAAATGTGAACAGTCATTCTACATTTCATCATGTGAATTATGGAAATCTTTGCTTAATGGTATTCAGTTACCCAGAAACGTTTCTCAATTCAAAAGAAGCATAACTGACTATTTAATCATTATCATTATTGGACCAAGGCAAGTTTTACGATTCGTAGAATTGGATATTATTGCTGTAATAATAATCATTTCTTGGTTATTACGAGTATTTAATTATGTTATTAAGTATATTAAGTTTTAAGATAATTTATTTTGCTATTATTGTATATATTGTATTGATTACCCTGGTGGCATATGTTTTAAATGTGTTCCAAGGGACTATGTCCAAGAACAATAAAAAAGGTTTATATTCTATTCTACACTTATATGAAGGGTGCGGCAGCATATTTGTTTATTTAAGTTGCAGCGCTGCACTGTATGCTGTATGTATGGTCGCACTGTATGCTGTACGTACTGAATGCAATGTATGCAGTACGTATGCAAGTATTGTTGTACTAATATATTGTAGAATATGGAGAAAAATAATTACAACGATACCTGTAACATTTTTTTTTTAATTTACCCTTTCAAGTCATCAAATTATGCTGTCGCAGCCTGTAGTAGTAAAATGCATTACTTTTCATAGTTTCTATAACACTGGTAACATATTGCGTATGGATAGCTGGTACAAAGACACCCCCTGCCAAAAATAATTGAGGTGACTTCCTGAGTTCTGAGTAGATGTAGTTCCCTACAAAGTTCAGCGTTTCAGCTCAGCGTATAGCTTTCGGTCGTGAATAGCAATCCAATAGTCATTTTCACATACTCACGCATATCGCTTGACACAATAATCCTACATTCTACCATCGCATAGAAGACCAACTTTCACTATTCCCCGTAAGCGAGGATCACATCTAATGGGACAATACTTGATTGCCTATCATGTCCTTGCCACCAGACGACCACGTTGAAGAACTTTCAATGTTCGAGTACTAACGAGGATAAAGTGAAAGGAGTTGCGGTATATGAATAATTTTGACTTTAAGAGGACGTATCATACCCTTCGGTAAGGAAAAGTTCTGTCAAAAATCCACAAGATGGCGTCACTCGCACCCGATCGAGACGTTTTAGCGTCAGGAGTCTCCTACTCCAGGATAACTCTCGCAAAAGGCAACAGTCGTCGGTAAGTTGTAGCCAAGTCTCCGGCGCGTAAGTACAGGCAGCGCTTATATTAGATCTTTGAAATAAGACTTAACTAATTGCATCACCGTCCGAGCACATCATGGCCGAAAACCGTTCAGGTAACTTGTCGAAATATACCAATTACAGATTCTATCTTACAACCGTGAAGGATGTTACTTAGCATTCCGATAGAGGAGAGATTGATACATCTCCATTAGTTTTAGATATGTCAATAATAATAATAGTTTTAATGAAAATATACCCTACATCTTGCCGTTTTCCCGATGGTATAATTATGCTGCGGGATAAAATTTTCATATATCAGATACGAGCCTCCCTTGGCAAAGGTCTATTGTTTATAACTATAAATATTTCAAGTTGATGACGTAAGACTTAAACAAAAAATCTGGGGTCGGAAATCATCACAAATCCGACCTGTCGAGCGGGTGTGATGCGTCGCCATAAGAGACGAAAATAGAGACCAAGCTGGGAGGTTTCTGCGGAAAGTAATTGCGTAGTGATACAAATAGTTGTCAGGAGTAACAACTGCTAACGTCATATCTCACCCTCCAACCTTACACCTTAATTCTTCAAACACGTCCACGGAATAATGAACATAAAGAAACAGGATTACAATCAAAATATGCCTTTCTTTAAGTAAGTCGCGCGACAATATATTCATTTAGAGACTGGATATACGATGACTTAAGGGTTAAATGTAAAAAGTTAGTCTTTTTCCTGTCACTTTTAGTTTAGTTATGACGAATCGCATTTTATTTAACACGGAAGAAAGCAGTGGTTGCAGACATGGATGAGCTACAGTCGCTTCGATGTGCTGAGATTACATCGCACCACGAAAAATAAGACGTACATCATTGAGACGCAAGGAAACTGTCAACAGATCTTAGCTTACGTCCTCTTTCTCTTCTAATCGTAAAAGAATGTGAGAAAGAAGCTTCTCTAATTGGCAGGTAAAAGACAGATTTCTTCCATCACTTGACCATGCTTCTAGATTGGACTTGAGTAGCATCACACTCTTCATACGTGGAGATTAGGATAGAGGAGAGAAAATGATTCGATAGGAAGGGGCACACTTACATGTTCACGTGGTACGCTGAGGAACAATTTCCAGTGCAATGGCATTGGGGGACCGAGGAATAAGAGAGAATGTTTAACACTTTGAGTGTTATGGACGTAATGGTACGTCATCCTATATTTTCTGAGAAGGACGGTGGACGAACAAGGACGTCCATGAAATATCATTATTGAACGGCATCTGGACGTAATGGCATGGCTGTAGTCTTTCTGGCAGACATACGTATGACCACAAAGTGACAAAATAAATGTTAATAGTAAAGGATGAGAGTCGAATGATGAAACGGATATATAAGAGTGAAATGAATGCTGCGAGAGGGAGAGGTAGGCCGAGAAAGTTGTAGTTGAATGTGGTTGAGGAAATTCTTGGGAGGAGGAATATTAGGAGTCTTGAAAACAGGAGGGCGAGTATGAAGCAGTGTATTGGGGGTAAATGAGGCAAGAGAGGTTTGCAAGGATAGATCAGTATGGAGGAGATTATTGAAGCAGATTTAGGAGTACAAATATGTATTTAAGAGTGGAACATTATGACTGGGCCTACCCGAAAGGGAACGACGTGATTAGAAGGGAACGACGCTATGTATGTATGCATGTAATAAAGGTTCATTAACCTAGATTTAAGAGAGCCTTCTTTCACAATCCAGGTAAGTGTGTAAAATCCTCAGTTTTTCTGAGATGACCTCCAATTTAAAGCTCGGAACGCGTAGTGTTAAAGGTACTTTAGTGTCTACGAAGTAGCAGCTAGGGGGGTAAATAAAAAAAAAATTTATTAAACGGGTAAGATTAAGACTCTTGAGGCCAACCTTCCCCCTAACAATTTTCCAAATGGTAGAATAAGAGATATGCAATCAATAGATATGCAGACCTTAAAATGTGAATACAAGTATAGAAGTCACACATATGTGTGGCATTCACAGGGAAAAATCATTCGCCTGGACTGGGAATTGAACCCAGATCGCGAAAGTGAGGGATCTTTGAATTGAAGGTCCCTCGATTTCGCGGTATTCCTCCCTTAAAAACTGAACCAGAAGAATGAGGTCAGTCAAACTTCCAGTTATGAGAAAATTTTCAAACATGGCGGGTGAATTTCTTGAAGAAATTGCTATGAGAAAAATTCGGCCTGGACTGGGAGTCGAACCACGAACCTTCGTTTTGCCGGACCAATGCGCAGACCACTACGCTATCCAGGCATCCTGATTCCTATGGCAATTTTGGTGGATACAAGACAACTAGATCTTAAGCCCTTGCGGTCCATCAAAGCTTCTTGCCATGGGAATTGGGAAGCCTGGATAGCGTAGCGGTCTGCGCATTCTGGCAGGCCAAAGGTCCGTGGTTCGATTCCCGGTCTAGTCCGAATATTTCTCATGGCAATTTCTTCCAGTTATTAGTTTATAAATGCAAACACAAGTAATAAGTAGGATCTATATTTACTTTAAAGCGATTTGAACCATTTTTACATTTTATATTTATAGAACATGCATCGCAAAATCGAGGGATCTAGGTTCAATCCCCAGTCCAGGAGAATGACCTTTCCACTGTCAAATTCACACAATTGTGTGATCACTAGCGGGTGACTCCGCTAAAGTTACTGTGCGGCTAGTTCCATGGTTCTTTGAAAACAGATATAGAAGGTTAGAAATTTTAAAAAATCGAAACAGTCCAGTAGCTCACATTTCGTCGATAGAGAAACTGAAAATCCGGGACAGCATGACTTCGCGTTAGCATTTCATGCCATTTCGTATTAGAATATACGTCACAAAGTTAATTCACCGAAAATTATTAACTCCTATACACAATATATTGGTCTGACTGTTGTTTTGCGTTCTCTTGATTTAGTCTCTCTTCTTATACATTTATTCCTCCAGATATTATCATAGAGGCAGCTTTATTTGCCTTTATCACTGGAGCTAGGAATGGAAGGACCACAGAGAATGAAAGACGGAAGATTATTAAAGACTACTCGGCATAAGTAAAACAAGGCGAGACAATAAAAAACTGGAATAATCTGTGAAACAACTGAAGATAACAGGCGCAAGTAGAAAGCGGAAAGAAGAATAAACTGGAGGGAGCGTGAGGATAGATTCATTTTCTACGCTATGGGCAAAAATGTTTTTACGATTGATAAACCAGATATCCAGAAATAACAGCCGATGGAAGGAGCAAAAGAGGCTTATTAAGTAGAATTCACCAGGCAAAGAAGGCGTTTTATCAAAAAGGGAAACTCCTAACATCCAGAAATATCTGCCTAGAACTAAAAAAACGCCTTCTTCAAACTTATGTGTGGAGCATATTTTTATATGGCAGTGAGACCTGGACGTTGGGCAAGGCAGAAGAGAGGAGGGTGGAAGCATTCCAGATGTGGTGTTTCAGAAGGATGTTAAAGATTCCCTGGGTGGACAAAATCAGTAACGAGGAGGTTCTCAAACGTGTGGGGGAGTCTCCTTGTCTGCTGAAACTACTGAAAAAGAGAAGAAATATCTGGATCGGGCACCAACTAAGGCACGAAACATTGCTGGCCACCATCTTAGAAGGCACTGTAGAGGGAGCCAACTGCCGGGGCAGGCCTAGGTTGGAGTTTATGGGCCAAATAATGAAGGAGTTAGGCTGCGCCACTTATGTGCAGTTGAAAAGAATGGCACAGGACCGAAGAGTATGGAGAACTGCCGCCAACCAACCTTTGGGTTGATGACTTAAGAAGAAGAAACCAGATAAGCCTTCGACAACGTTGAGTGGAACAAGATGTTCAGACTGCTGGAAAAACTTGGAATGGATTACGACGACAGAAGAATTATCTATCAACAATACAGGAAGCAAGGCGTCACAATGTGAATGAGAGATGTAAGTCAGATAGAAGCTAAAATTAACAAAGGAGTAAGGCAAGAATGCAACCTCTTACCAGCACTGTTCAACATGTACTTGGAGGAGGCCATAGGAGAAGTGCAAGAAACTGGACTGAGCGGAATAAAGATAAACGGAGAAGGAATTAACACGCTCCGCTTCGCAGATGATATCGCACTCAGCTGGAAATCGCGATGATCTTTAAAGGTCACTAAACGCCATGGACCAAGTTCTCCAAAAATACTACATGGCAATAAGTAAGACGAAGAGTAAAATCCTAGCATGCGGAAAAGAGAAGCTGAATGCAGAAGTCACCCTGAGAGGAGAGAAATTAGAGCAAGTGGATTCCTTCTCCTATTTCGGAAGCACCTTCACGTGGGATGGAAGAAGTACAACGGACATCAAGCGGAAAATTGCCCATGCTAAGAAGGCGTTCATGGAAAAGAGACAACTGCTGTGCTGAAAGAAGATAGGACTACAAACCAGGAAAATGTCTGACTGGATCAGGTCAACCGTTTAGAAGTTAGATCCCGAAAACGAGGGAAACGTCCCAATTTTCACTTAAGTATCGAATTCCAGTGCTCGTATCGGAGCGAGTTATTTCTTGTGCTTTTCCTCATGCAATGAAATTCAATGATACTTACATAGCGCACTCAGTGCTAAGAGAGATGACCAATGGTGTAGGTGTGAAAAAATGGTGTATGTGAAAAGATTCGTGTGGAGCGTAGCACTTTATGGATCGGAAGCATGGACCAATGGTAAAGCTGACCAGAAAAGACTAGAAGCCTTCGAAACCTGGTACTGGAGGAGGATGCTGAAGATAAAATGGACGAAAAAATAAGAAATAATGAATTGTACAGAAGAGTAGAAGAGGAACACCAAACCATGTGGAATACCAAACAGAAAAGAAGACGAGATGGATTGGACACTCCTTGAGACACAATGGGTCTGTGAGGAACATAATTGAAGGTAAAATAGAGTGAAAACTCCCTAGAAGAAGACCCAGGAATTAGTTCATAGACCAAAAAAAGAGGAAAGTACATAGGTCTATGTACTTTCCTCTTACATACCAGGAGGTATGGGAACTAGTATTAGATAGGGAAGGGTGGAGGGCAGCAGTCAACCATTCTTTTCATTGAACGACCAATGATGAAACCTGAAAAGCAAGCCTCTATTTTCAAACCTGTGCATTGCAAGATCACTTACCCGTTCGATCATCATCTAGAAGTTCCTCACCCTAGTCTTTAAATCTCTAGCAACAAATACTTCACAGATACCTCATACTGACTCCGCACGGCTGACGTTTATAATTGAAGTAGTTTGAGGGAGGTTGTTCCCTTGTCATAGTGGAGATCATATTAGAATTATGTGATGAGTACGTAAGTCAATAATTTGACTAATTTTTTTCGCGCGGGTACGGTTAAAACTCCTTCACAACAGAAGGATATTTATGATCCAGAAAAATATTTCTACGCTAACATCCCTCCTTCAATTTTTCGTCACATTTTCCTCGTATTCTTGTAATAAATTCAAAAATAAATGATACAAAAATATCAGTATGATTATGAAAGACGTTAAACGTATGTAAGGAGTTGTATTAGAATGAACTGGTTGATTGAGTGGATAGTGGAGCGGAGAGGCGTTCTCCAGATTGCTGCGTCAGTGGCTGCTCACCCTTGCACTAAGATGATCTACATCTACGAAATACCATGCAAGCCACAACACTTTTTGAAACCATGCCACGCGGCATGATGGTCCCGCATCATATCACTCAAAAAAGAGGTTGGGTGAAGCATCCAATTTTAGTTGGATAAGGAAAAGTTGGATCGAATATCAACTGCTATGGACACGATAGTCAAGATGATTGGGCATACCAACCAATTTAATTGGATAGTCGTTACTTGGTCGGCGTACCACCGTGTTGGTTCATACACCTCACTGGAGAAGCCTCTTTACCGATAGTTGGATCGGACAACCAATGCGATTGTCAGCCGGACTAAGCTTCCACTTCAGAGCGCTCTGGTGAGAAATTCTCAAACTCGTTTGTTCCTAGCAACCATTCGCAATACTTCGCCATTCTAACTTACGCGGAAGTTTATCCCGCGGAATATCCCAAATTCATGCGAGCTATGGTGCGTATGAGTGTGTGGAATATTGTATCGGCCTTCATCGAATACTGAAGAGGTTTTTCGAATATTGAATCTTTGTTGGAGGGCTACATGGATGACCAGACAAGAGAATTACTCAGCATATTGGGCATGAACTGTCTCATTGATAAATTTAAAGGTAAGTATGGCAATCAAGAACAGATATTTTGCTGTAACATTCATGTTTCTGTCTTTCTGGTTTAGCTTTTTGTTGGGTCGATTGGATAGTTTCATCGTCTGTTTTCTTGAAGCGATTATCGGTCAGTTTTGAATTATTGAATAAGAACTCGTTGATATCTAACTTACATTATCGTTAGCATTGGATCCCACCCACACAGCAGAGGATAGTGTAGGAATTTCGTATTTTGATTCTCAATATGTCTATTTAGTTCCAGGGACGTTGGGATCATTATAGAATATTCGTAGAATGTTCTCAAATGATTGATTGCCTTGGGATAAGTGGAAGGGTACCAGATACCGTATTGGGATGTGTGTTGCTATAAAGCTTGATGAGGAATGCAGCCTTCCAGTATTTGGTGTGATAGACAGAATATATTCAAATGAAAGTGGTGATGTGTGCATTTTATATGATGAAATATATACATTAGGATTGCATGAATGTTATTGGGCATATGAAGTAGTAAAAACGGGGAAGTGTAAATGTGTAAACATTTGTGATTTATTGTCCTTCCAGCCAGTTATTTTTGTAAGGAAGGCGGACAACAACTTTTATGTGGCCTTTAAACATGCAATTTAGGCATTGACATCTATCTCAATGTATATGCAATATATATGTAAAGGTTGGAATTAAATTTGTTTTACAAATAAGCAATATATGCGAACATGACGTGGTTATCATCTTCATTTTTCCCTTGCTCTATGCTTTCAGGAAATCTTGGCTTTGCAGCTAGTGTTATATGATATACATAAGTGAAGGCTTAATGTTGAAAAGGTATCGAGATCTGACTTTTTAAAATATTATCCCAAAGCCCGATTTAATTAAGTATTGTTAGCGTCAACGGCCAGTTCAAGTTCTTCGAAAATGAAGATTGTGGAAGAATTTATGCCATAAATTTTTCAAATTGACTAAATATTTAACCAGACATAAAATGGCCAATAAGTATTTTGAAGTTTGTCGTCTATTTTTGCTCAATCAGAGCACCTGATATTCAAAACTGGTCAAGCAAGAAATGTAGAGAGTGCATAGTCTTGAAGCATAGCGATCACTTGCTACTTCCACTACAGTTGGATGTGGGACCTAACTACGTAGGCAGCGGAACCATGAAAGTTGGTCGGTTCAGCCATTTCTGACGTATCTATTTAAAATGGTTGCCACAGCCAACTAATTGGATGGCGCCCCAGTATCCAACAAAGTTGGTTACGACAACCAATTCTCGGGTTCCTGCAGCCGACCTTTTCTTTCAGTATACTAATCAGGAGTTCCAAATCGACACTACCTCAATATTCGACGTCTTTTACTTGTAGAAGCTTTTAATTTGGTCTTTGCGTAACGATTCTCAGCATCATCTTATAGTGGACTCTAGGTAAGGCAAGAAATCATGCAAAGTTGTCGGTTGTTCCAACGTTTAGCAAAGCTATGTTAATCGTAGTAATTTTCAACAAACCTTTCTGCTCTCCGCTGTGTTCCATCTATGTCTGAAACTAGTCCTACTTCGTGAGGGTCCAATATGCTGGCGGCGTACTCCAAGTGAGATCTCACGAGAGAAAAGTAACATCGCTCCTTTACTCTCTGAAAGCTATACTATGAAACCTCCTGTGCTGCAGTTAAGAAAGGAATATCTAGTTCTCGGAAAGCCCTCGTAGATTCGCCTTTATTAAAATTAACTTGGTGGTAAAACTGGCTAACATACCCGAGAGACGATTTGGGGTATCCGGGTTCTATTCCCGCACAAGTTAAATTTTTTTTTCGCGGTCAATTCTCTCAATATGACATTATTGAACCACATTATAACGCATGGGGCCAAGGTTGGACTCTCGGAGGCCGGCGGAGTTTTTGAAAGCCCTCCCGGTTTCCTCCGCATGATGAGCCATGTGTGCGAAAGAAAATTGAACCTTTGACCCTTTGGCTCGTCATCATTTTTGTAGGCCATGTCCTCGCCCACTCCGGATCTCTCCCCGTTTTGCCTCTTCACCTAGATTTCTCCCGTCCCGTGATCATCAACCTATGCAGAGTGGCTCACATTACGCCGGCACACGCGTGCCTGTTGGAACCAACGCTGAGGCATAACTAGCTCTTCCAGGGCGCAAATCACCTCTGCGTAGCCATGGAAACAGACTTAAGGCCTTGAATTTCGTCTTGCACCGTGAAAGACCTCTTTTCCTCAATCTGCGCTGGTGAACTTTCGATATCTTAACCATACAATTTTTATTTATGGGATCGGGTTGATGAGGTGGCGACAACTCCATAAAAAATCTTTCCACTTCAGCAATCATCAATTTGCACATTAGTTTGGTGAAACTGTCCTCTCAGTTCTTCGTTAAGCAAGCATGTCTAACCTACATGAAAGCATGGACGCGCACAAATGTCGCCGGTTAAACATTTTTTCAACTACGCGAGATGAGGTGGAACAATATTTTTTTTATTTTTTTTTAATTTTTGATTTATTTTCCTGATGATGACGCCAGAGGCTATGAAAAGCATTGTCATTCAAAATGTTTCAAAGGGAAGTTCTCCTTTCATTTATTCAAAAATAATTTTCAACCAAGTCAAATAATGCTTTATATATTATTACGGGGATATCTGAAGTAAAATTTAGCCATTCTTCTTCCACCAAAGTGTCCTAGAAAAAAGAAAAGGTTTGTCGTTATGCACAACTAACCACTTTATTCGTCTAAATTCTACATTTTTAACAACCTCTTAATTTGTGTTAGGTATTCCGTCTTTGTTTTTCTTCGATATCGTCTCTAGAGGTTAGTTTCCAGGAGATTTATTTCTTTGTGTCCACTGTGGGTAATATATTTTGTTCTCCGTAGTGTTCGTCGAGCATATTTTCTTCCCTCCTCTTCAGGGTAATTATTCATTAATGGTTCTCTTCTCATATTTTATCTTCATCATTGCTTTATCCCATCGGCTAATATACGTGTTTAGCGGCGTCAAAGGAAATTTGAAAAAATCCAATATGTTACGGTAGATTAGATCGTGAGAATAAAATATTGTGAATATACTGGAAAACGGACTAATTTTTTCCTCGAACGATATGAGACCTTCAAAGCTGCCTCTGAAAGTAATTTATTAGGTTTTTCTATAGGTACAGCGGCTAATTAGTTGATTTGTAGTGTTCGTACAAATATGCCTAGTAGTACTAACTGCACTTCTAGAATACTTCTCTTCTATCCATGTGCATGTATGTAGTAACCTAATGCATTAATAACCATTCACAGATTCTAAAAATATTGGGAGCACATTGTTACATGCATTTTAGCGAAATTTCATCTTCTGAAAGGTATTTGCAGGTTTTCGCTGGTGTATGAATACTCACAGTGGCATAAGGTTTTGAAGGTTAAAGTCTGGCAAAATCATTCCACGTTCCCTACAAGTATTTAAGGTAGTTTGAGCGAAATATCATTTTACCTAGAAATCAATGAATTTGGTATCATTTTAAAGAAAAATATATCACCCTTCCATTGGCATCAAAAATTCAACCCGTTACCGCATTACTTTCCGAGATATTTGAAAAAAAATACCACCACTTTTACATGGGAAATGGTACGTGTATGTACTTCGGAGAGACCTTATATTAAATATGAGGCATTTTTATACACCTAGACCTCGTAAAAAAATCAACAGTGTGTAGTTTGAGTGTTTTCTTCACTATTTTTGAAAATTAATCATATTGTCACCGCAGTAAATTCTTCGGGATCACAATAAACGTTCCCTTTTGATGGAGTTTCAAACGTACCGCGTGAAAAAAAAAGTCTAGTTTAAGACTCATTTAGACATTTTCATTTGATCACTTACAATTTCTGTCATGTAAAAATATTTTTTTGCACCATTAATATTGCAATATATAATATGTCTCTCTCACAGCTGGTGAAATTAAAACGTATATGGGTCATTCCGTCCAAATTCGACCAGATGATTACCCTTGGGGCGACCGATTACGACCAAATTTGGTAAATCAACTTCCTTTGATTACAAAACGAAAACCTCAAAGCCATTTTGTTATACATTTAACGGTTTACGAGATATTGCAATGTTGTAAAACTAGAATTTTACAAAAGCGTCGTCGCATTTGACGGCATATCTCCTGAAATAAGGAAGATAAAAATACATGCAATGACTCATTTTAAAGGAATTAAATTGATAAAGATAATTAATGGATTATTTTATAAAATTTAAACAATTAAATAAAGTTTATAACAAATTCAAATTTTCAAATCGATTTTTGACGATGTAGTTTTACCTTAGATTTTCCTCATTTTTTTATATGTTGTAGATACAACCCTCCTCTACGAGTTAAAAAAATTTGGTAGGGGTAACATTTCATTTAAGAAAGAAAAAAATTTTTAGTGAAGGAGTAACACTGGCCTCCCGCCGCGGCGGCGTCCGGCTCTCGCGCCGAACGATCAGTAGTCGGTTCTCCAGGGGTGCGTTCCGAATCACGCATGATGCGCATCAAGCTGGAGCGTTGGAGCTATCGTTCCGAATTGGTGACATGCTTTGAATCTCTTGAAGCGTGTGCGGAAATCGGAACGGATTTGATGCGAAGATGGCGCCAGAATAATCATATTCAAAAGACTGCGCGAGGAGTAAGCGGGTGGAGTACTGACTGATCTGGGGTATAGCACGCGATTATCCGTGCCTTTAATTTTAATGTCTCTCCGGTGAATTTAAAAAAAACGTAGATACATGTTAACATCACGATAAAATGGAAAAGATTAGTATTTGAGTAAAATAGCGTGTGTACATGTACAAATAATATGTTTCACATGCAAGAACTTTGTATGATTGACGTTATTATTAAAAATTATCCCCGGATTTCGTTGTTCCTCCCCCTGTAGATGTGGGTAATGTTGAAGTACGGCAGTTAGGGGTCCTGAAAAGGAATCGTATAATGGAGAATTTGATTGGGTAGCTTTGTGGGTATTTGGTGGGTATATTGTCGTATGGATTATAATGCGTTATGATCTCTTAAAATTTCTACGATCTAAAGAGTGTTCAAGTAATATTTAACATTTCTCTGCAACCATGTTAGTGAATTACAAACTGTCCTACGCATACCTGATCCATTACAGTGAACAGGAATATCGCTGTCCGATACCGTCCCATTTGTTTTCTAATTTAAGTTATCAAGTATTATCAATTATATTTACAAATACTAAAATGTTAAACTTTTGGCTGTAACTAAAAGTAGAATTGAGTACTCGGTCAATGTTGAATGAAAGCAAAGCTGTGTTAAGGTGCAGGGTTAGGGGTTAACTTAGTCTAATGGCTTTGGCTTGCTCTCTGATTCTTTGTGTGGTAACTAGAAATCTGAGAAAAAATTTCATTTAATGCTGTGATTCAACTTGTTCATAAAGCTGTTCTTCTCTCCGATACCATCCCATTTGTTTTCTGATTTAAGTTGGTATTATCAATTATACAAATACTAAAATGTTAAACTTTTGGCTGTAACTTTTTCTGATATTGGGTACTTTATGTGCTCTGAAATATGGGCTCAGAGAACAATAGACAAACCTCGCTCCGTCTTAGACCTCCAATGCTACTTTCCTCTCTTCCCCTATCCCATTCTCCTCGCATACCCTTTATTTTGTTCTGAGAAACATCTATACAGCCATTGCTCCCCATTGCCCACCCTCACACATTGACATATTAACCCCTGGTAAAAAAACAGTGGTAAATGCGCAGAGCTACCCATTAATTTTTTTCCCTCACGAACTATCACATTTGCAAGCAATTCGTCAGTTGCCGTCAACCCTCCGTCAGTGACGTTTTCAAACTCTCCTTGGTCTCATTTTTAGAGTGCGCGTGTTTCAGTGCGAGTAAGCGTTTTTCGGTCTGTAGTGGTTGATTATGATATGCTCAGTTGGTGATGTTTTAAACCAGAAATGTTCGAGTGAAACAGTTTTGAGGAGTTCTCGCAGCTATTCTACTCGTGAAAATGAGTTGATCAAATTGAGAAGTGGTGTGGATGCTGCACTCAGTGAGTGCAACCGTCATTGTAAGCATTATTTACTGTTCTACGAGGTTCGTCAAAAGCGGTGCTGCAATCCCTTGAATTTTGTATAGAAACACTCGCTCGATAAATTCGTGGACAATTACAAGAGAGTTCCACAATTCCTATCATGACACAGTGCCCGTTGCAATAGAGGGTAGGAAACTCTGTGTTCTATGTAAAGTGGGTGTGAAAAAATTCAACAAGCCAGAAAATATTGCCGAAAAGAACAGTCCAGGTTGCTCTTAACATGAGCCAGAAAGTCAGTCAGAGCTCGCCACAAATGACGATTACTAGAGTGGGGTTTATGGTGCAGCCGGACCTTCAACCAGTGCTACATTCGCTATTAAATCTCAAGGTTCTCAGTCAGAGTCATCAGTCAGTTCTATGAAAGATAGTGGGACTGATGAAACCAATAGAAGTCAGTACATTCCAGGAAAAGAAATTCGCTTGGGAAAACTGAACGAGACGTTAAAATCCCTGGATCGAACACCTGTAACAACAAAAAAATTGCATAGGACAAGCAAATATCCGGCGAAGATATTAAAAGTAGCTACCGCTGCTTTGGGATAATCTCTTCAAAAGGTTACTGGTGGGGAGGTGAATATTCAAGAAGACACTCCTGAAGAAGAAGATCACTTCCACCAATCTGAGAAGGAAATGATTATGCAGCTGAAGGATAAGTTCCTCAACACTACGAAAATGAGTGAAAAAATTTTAATCCTATCTGTCCTACCTTACGTATCTAAGTAAGGAATTCTGTGCTCGGCGAACGCGAGACGAAACAAATACCTGTCAAATGGCACTAAACTGAAAGTGATTGAGTTCTGCCGTGAATCAGAATTTAGTAGAGAAATGGCGGGTAAAAAAGAGTGTAAGAGTGTAAAGGGGGGAAATGTGCGCGTAGTAAAGCAGGAAAGGTTAATTCTTTGCAATTTGAGGGAAGCCAATGAAGCATTTAAAGAGAGAAATTCTAATTTAAAGATTGGTTTCTCCAAATTTGCGGATTTGAAGCCTCCTGAGTGCGTGCTGGCTGGTGAACCAGGCACTCACACCATATGCGTCTGCATGATCCACCAGAATTACAAGTTACAACACCTCGGAGCTCGGTGCTGGATTAGAGCAAATAAAGTCGGATGACGGAGAAAAATTATTCTAAACTTATCGGGATTGCCTGGAATTCTCACTCTGTCGCCCTCCGTCAGAAATGTGCGTCATGGGTGAGTGCTCAGAAACACTGCCACGAGAAGAGGGCGAAAACGGTGATGACGTCGTCAGAAAATGTGGGAGTAGAGACTGAATGACAGCAATTATTTCAAAGTACTTCAGGGAAAACTGTACGGATGAGTTTTGTCGATGAATAACTGTTCCTAATACCACTTTTAGCAAATAACTGTTATTAATACCACTTTAGTAAAAGTGGTATTAGTAACAGTTATTCATCTACAAAACATTATAATGGAATACCACAACGTTAAAGATGAACTAGTGAATTTTGTGCGGATGAGGTTCGTTTCAAGCAATGGACTCAGGAAAATCGTTTTACGTAAACCACACAGGTCAAAGACGTAGATATTATATGTGAGGCTTTCGCTGAGAATACCACCAAAGTAAGAAAGTATGACTACATCGCTCGCATGCAAACTACATTTTATTTGAAAGTCAGAGACAATCTGAAATTGCGAGAAGTTGTCTTTATGGCCGATTTTTCTGAGAACTTTTCTTTTCTTCACCAAGATGCAGTACAATGGGGTCCATTGGTGTAACAATCAGGCTACAGTACATTCATTTGCGTAGCAGATATACCTGCGATAAAGTCGCACCTTTCAGTTCGGTTATTATTTCAGACTGTATGGAACATAACGTGAGTAGATTCTATACTTTTCAAGGGAAACTGATAAATTTCCTTCGAAGAAGGGTACATTATCTAAGTAGAATAATTTACTTTCCTGACGGTGCTGTGGCTCAATATGGGAACCGCTAAAACATGATGAATCTGTTGCACCACTAAGAGGATTTCGAAGGTGATGCTGAATGACATTGCTATGCAACATTTCAAGGAAAGTGCCCGAGTGACGGGCTAGGAGGAACATAATAAAGGGTATGCGAGGAGAATGGGATAGGGGAAGAGAGGAAAGTAGCATTGGAGGTCTAAGACGGGGCGAGGTTTGTCTATTGTTCTCTGAGCGCTGCCGCTGGTGGGCCCATCGTCACCCCCGCTGTTAAGCATGTTGTCGCTAATCCTGGATTCTAAAGCGGCGGTCACTTCAGTGGGAAGCAAATAGCGAATGACATGGGTAAAGGAAGTCAAAGGTTCGGTATACAGTTAAAATTGGTGAAAAGAAGTTGGAAAAGGAAGCGCGCTGATGAGATCTGGAGAACCGACTACTGAACGTTCGGCGCGAGAGCCGGACCCCGCCGCGGCGGGAGGCCAGTGTTACTCCTTCACTAAAAACTTTTTTCTTTCTTAAATGAAATGTTACCCCAACCAAATTTTTTTAACTCGTAGAAGAGGGTTGTATCTACAACATATAAAAAAATGAGGAAAATCAAAGGCAAAACTACACCGTCAAAAATCGCTTTGTAAATTTGAATTTGTTATAAACTTTATTTAATTGTTTTAATTTTATAAAATAATCCATTAATTATCTTTCTCGATTCAATACCTTCAAAATGAGTTATTGTACGTATTTAAATCTTTCTTATTTCGGGAGATATACCGTCAAATGCGACGACGCTTTTGTAAAATTCTAGTTTTACAACATTGCAATATCTCGTAAACCGTTTAATGTATTACAAAATGGCTTTGAGGTTTTCGTTTTGTAATCAAAGGAAGTTGATTTACCAAAGTTGGTCGAAATAGGTTGCCCCAAGGGTCAATTTTGCCAATTTTCTGGTCGAATTGTGGTGAAATGACCCATATATCGAATATGGTCTCTATTATGATTAGGGAACTATCACGCTCGCACTGCCTTAAATGTTCCTAGGCTAGATGTTTGTTCAGATTTCTCTCGTTATCGTCTGGCAAAAAAGAGGAGATTGCTGAGAGGATATTTTGACGCACACGATTTCAACAATAAATGAGTGCTGCCTGAGAGTCGCGAATACCGGGAGCTTTTACGACGCAGGGAATTTGAAAGACTTTTTTCAATGAGCCAAAGGTGAATAACCGGATCACTTGGCGCGAAACGGCACTCGTGGAGAGGTGCCATTTGTCGCCTGGTGCTCTCGAGTGTCCGACTGTAAATGGGACTGAGTGTCTCCCTTGCCGACAGATTTATCTCCGCCTCCATTTCTCTCTCTTTGCTCTTAAATGGAAGCGGCGTTTCGGTGAATTGATTCTGTGTGGATGGCTTTGATACCCCTTTCATTTTCAGCGACCGATTCCGCACACATGACCGGAAGCGATCACAATAGACCGTGAAAAAAAACGCATCCGAGTGGACGGATTCCCGTGAGAAAACCAACAGTAGTTATTCATGCGTAATTTTTCGTTGTTTCCTCCGACGAGCGTTCATTACTTTCGCTACGCGAGATACACGCGTAAAAGAGAGCGATTTTGACAGATCTCATTCAGGAACATGAAAAAAAAATATGCTACTCTTTCGTCAAAAATGCCAAATTATCCGGGGAACAACTTTGAACTGTCTTCACGCGTGATTGATCCACATTTCTGTGGAATCCGTTTTACGACCTCATGAAAGGACATTATCAAATATATTATTACAGAAAGGTCTTTTTCTGTCATTCCGTATATGCTCCGTTAATACTGCACCTACAGTGATAAGTGAGGTATCATTTCAAACGTTGAATCACCGGCTTCTGACGAAAAATACAATCTCAATCTCAAATTTCACTATTTACCCATTAACTTGACTTAAAAGTTTCGATTTTTCCATGTCGATTACTCGCTCGAGGCTCCACACATCCGTATATATTATTTCTCAAAGGTGTTTTTTTGTCGCCATAACTGCCATAATTATTCATCAAAATTAATGATTCAAACATCGTTTTAAAGCTTATGTTACCCAATATTGATGAAAAATAGACAAATTGTTTAAAATTAAAGTTTTTGTTAAAAAAAATGATACAACGCCATCTGCTGACAATATAATCAACTAATATGTCGGCAATGGTTACGTGCTTAAAAGACTGTAGGAGGCGCCATCTATTAACACATCGTTTAGTTAGATTGTTTACATTCTACATGCAATCATTGTGACCATTTACTGTTTACGTTTACGTTATGTATCTCTAACATAAACATAAATAACATATAATTGTCCATGGGAAGAAACCAGTAAAAGAACAGGAAGAAACAGGAAGAAGCTGCACACTGTGCGTAATATTCACTCGGGTCATCTAGTTTTCTCCATATTCCACACATACTGAAAAAATTAAATTCAAACGGCAATGTGAGGATGTATAATTCGTCATGGATCCCAACTGTAACGTGAAAATGAAGTAGGCCACACCTTCAAGTTGAAAAACAGATACCCCACAGTAGATTTCTCTGTAAAAAATTGGACGGATGAGTTTCGTTCAACCATTTGCATGCGAATTGAGAGAAAAGAGAGTATCGCAAAATCAATCATTGCTGCATTTTTTCAGTAAATCACGTATATTTCTGCATTTTCTCCCATAAGAGGTATTTATGCAATGCAATTCATGCAATAGTTAGATGCATGAATATATTCACCATTAAAATTGCACCGTGTGAACATCCAAAATTGCGCAAATGCATGAACGCGAGGCCATGAAATAGCCTATGTTCTAATTGGGAACATTTGTCCATCAATCTGTCCAGCCATGTGCTTGCACGGGTACACGCATCTCCTAAGCACTCCATTAAACTTAATTTTGCTCTAATAATCAATGTGACCAACCTACCAATATTCTTTTCAATACAACAGTAAAATTGCAATCTCTCGAGGATTCGTTCAAATCATTCTCCAATGATGGATTCATGTTGTAAGAATGTTTGAAAAGTCAATCACTTAGCTATCTCGTGCAAATTTTGTTTCCTCATTGCTTTTGTCTATAAATTATATGTGAACAACTCTGCAGTAATGTATGGACAGAGTACAGAGATCTTTTCGCCCTGTATAAAATACCTGCCCATCGAATTCAATACTTTTCTTGTGGTGATAATTTTCTTTTTTATATGTAGAAGAAATTTTGTTTTACTTTACATTGCCTCAATCATTCCACGGGAATGAAAGTAATCCATGAGATAGAGGGAACGAGGTGAATGACTCTATCACGATGGATAGTGACGAAGCAATTGCCCTCGAGAAGAACTAGTGACTTCGCCTCTTTTAACCGAATGTTTGTGAAAGATAGGCACGCCAATAAAGAGCTTAAGTCGTTTGTGAGGATTGCAAGATGGGAAGGATAAAAAGAGTGGGCGGAGCGAATTAATTCCCAAGTAAGCAAAAAAAAAATACCTTCAATACCTTAATATACCTTCAAGAACTACTTTACACCTAATTCTAGACGAATAACTTAGGATGTGTCGGGATTAACTTAAGGTTGCTTGAGCGAAATATTATTTCACCTATAAATATATAAATTTGGTCTCACTTGAAAGAAAATATCTTACTCTTCCTCAAGTACCGAAATATCAGCCCCTGACCGAACTATTTTCCGAGATTTTTGACGAAAAATACGTCATACTACTCCGGAAATGGTAGGTTACCCTCTCCAGGGCGACCTTTTTTTTTAAAAAAAAAGAGGAATTTGTAACAACCAGATCTAATAAAAAATTGAGTTTGTAGTATAGAAATTTCTCAACTATTTTTGTGGATAAATCATCGTGCCTCATTGCCAGAGCTTCTATTCCCTACATTTCTACTGTTTCGGGGAAAATATGAAGGATTTTGAATAAACATAACATCCAGGTTATTCATAAACCACCAAAAACATTACGAGGTCATCTCTGCCGAGTGAAAGACGAACTGAGACTCAAGACACCGGGAGTGCACCAAATTCCATGCCAATGTGAAAAAATATACATTGGTGAAACAGGCTGCACAATTGAAACGCGCTTAAAAGAACACAGGAGATGCATTAGGCTGTATCACCCTGATAAATCCGCGGTGGCGTAGCATAGCCTAAAGGAGGACCATCTCATCTCAGTGATGCGAAAGTCATATGCAAGGCCAATGGTTATTGGGAAAGGCTATTTAAGGAAGCCATAGAAATACATCTTCAGCCCAATAACTTAAATCGTGACTCGGGGTACTCGATAAATTAAGGGTGGAAACCGTTAATTTAAAAAATAATGACGGAAAGAAGTGACAACAATGGTCAGTCAGACGTGACCGTTCAAGACCCTATATAAGGGAGCACACAGGCGGCCCGGGCATCATTACTCTGATGACGACGGAAGTGTTATCCATCGAAACGTTGGCAGCAGCCAAAAATTTAACCCAGTGTGAATCCCGAGAGAATTTCACACATCAACCTTCCGTAGTTAAGGAGTTTTAAACGTGCCGCGCGAAGAAAATGAGTAAAGTTAAAGACTTGTACTGATATATTTATTTTATTACTTAGATTTTCAGTCATATAAAAGTATACTATTGCACCATCAATAATTCAATATTTAATTCGTGCTTCCTACAACTGCTGAAATTAAAACGTATAATTCGAATATGGTCTCCATTATGCCTGGGGAACTATCTCGGTCAGACTACCTCGAAACAATTTCGTAACTTTATGAGATAGGAACAGAAATATTTACCTGCGAAAATGCACCAAAGTAACTGACTCAACCATTGAATCCAGAACTTTTTCATTCACCATCGGCGACACTTCCGCGTATTTCTGGAGATTTCCGGAATCAGAATGCAAAAGCACTCGCTCAAAAGAGCCCATAGTCAAAAGAGATGTTTCTTCCTCGTGTGTAGTTTCTTCCTTTTGGGGATGTCAAATCGACTAAAAAAATCGAGGAGTCGATTTTTCGATGTTTATAAAAGTACTCACTACTCGCTCAATTTTCATCGGATTATTTTACAACTCGATGTTTTCGATGGCTCGGCCAAAAAACAGCGAGTAGTCTGATACATCGACTAAAAACATCGAGTAGTCGATTTTTCGATGTTTATAAAAGTAACTCACCACTCACTCAATTTTCATCGAATTATTTTACTACTCGGCGTTTTCGATGGCTCGACCAAAAAGCAGCGAGTAGTCTGATACATCAACTAAAAAACATCGAGTAGTCGATTTTTCGATGTTTATAAAAGAAACTCACCACTTACTCAATTATCATCAGATTATTTCGATACTAGATGTTTTCGATGGCTCGGCTAAAAACATCGAGTAGTCCGATACATCGATGTCGATATGGCATCCCTAGTGTGTTGTAGGTAGGAATAATTTACTCCGATTGCCTCGGGGTAAGCTACCTATGCTAAACTTAGTCCTCGGACCGGGGCCGACAATGTAAATTCCGCGGGACTTCGCCCTGCGTGACTGCGTACACGTGGCTACAGAAACCTCTCTCGTAGATGAACCCGTGACCTCCGGTCAGTAGCCGTAAACTTAACCTACTGGACCACGATATTCTCCAATCTCCCCGTCACCTTCTACCTCCTTCCATCACCCAATGACTAAAACATATGAATCAATTGATGGCGGACCACGGCTCCGCGGAATTATCCACAATTCACGTTCCATCACACACGCTTCTACCCACGAATGGCCTCTTCACGATTTATATTCCGACCTTGGAGAGTGATTTCTCGCAGTATTTTCTTCTAAACAATCGCCTGAGATCGAGCATCTTTGCAGTCAATAGCTCTGCCGTCTCTTCTGATTTTGACTGCTAATTCACAACTGTCAAACTGCGTTTTTCATTGAAGTGCGCCAGAAGTTGTCTCATTATGACATGTCGAAACTGAATTCACCATGTAACCCGCAAATGATTTGGGTATTTCACTCTCGAAATTGACACAAGTCAGCATTGCATAGCGCAAGCAGCCAAAAAAAATCCGTAAATGGATTAGCTAATATTAAGGTGTGTTTACACGATGCATTAACCCGCGCAAGTACGTGGGCTGGACAGATGCGCGGGCAAACGATCCAAATTAGAACGGGAGAAATTTAATGGCCACGCGTTCATGCACAAGTGCAATTTTGGATGTTTTCACGCGGTGTAATTTTGATGGTGACTGTGTTCATGCATCTACCTGCACGGGTACATGCATCGTGTAAACACTTCTTTGCACATACATATGCCATGCATACATACGAGGGCTGTTCAAAAAATAACGGGAAATTTTCCAGTAAAAAATAGCGGTAAAATATTTATTTCCGATTATGTACTTACAACTTTTTGGTCCTAATATCCATAAAAAGTACTTTCCTTATCTAGAGATACACTTGTTCCAGGGGAATTTCTGCTTCAACATACAGTTCTGGAGTGCTTCTTAGGGTATCACCTCTCTTTCCTGTGACAAATTCTCGTTAATGTCGCCAATGGCGTCAAAACGACGTCTTTGAAACACTGACTTTAATGACGGAAGTTGAAATAGTCACACAGAGGTAAGCCAGGTGAGTGGGGAGGCTGAAGCAGGAGAGTTATTTGATTTTTTGGATTATTCTCTCGTATTTACAAGGATTAGTGGCGGGCGCGTCGTCGTGGTCGAGGAAGGTCGTTCTGCTCGACAGAAATCAAACGAGGAACAGACTTTGCTACCACCTGACGCATGTTCAATTTTTCATTCAAATTGTATTGTCATGACCCAATCAAGATTTAAAACTTTCCAGCAAGTTCTCTGGCAGTCTGACGGCGGTTAACGCACAACAAATCCTCAATTTTCTGAATGATACTGCTATCAGTTGGCATCGAAGGCCTTCCTAGTTGAGGATGATTGCCGACCAATTTTGAATCGAGGAAACCAGTAATAACACTACATATGACTAAGAGCAATGTTGTTGTGAACCTTCTCCAAATTTTGAAGGATTCCGCAAAAGATTTCCAAAGTTACATGCAAAATCTCATATTGCAACGATGATCTCCGAAACTCGGGAATGGAAAAAATCGCCAAGGCGATTAAAACAGCTTCCACTTATAGAAGTATATGAGGGAAAATAAACAAGATTGTTAAAAAAAACGAAAATTATGGCTACTCGAGAGGAAATGAAGAATGCCAACCAGACGTCGCTAGAACAATCCGTTACCGCTCAATAAAAAAATTCGTTTTTCTTTTTGAACACCCTTTGTATATACTAATCCATCACGCTGTGTATAAAAGCGTATCAGGCTCAACTTTGTGGTAGCGATAGATATCCATTTCAAAATGAAAAACAATTGTAACTTTCGACACAGGATTTTTAATGATTACCGACCATGGTTTCAGCACCTAGTGCCATAAGATCTAGTTACCTTGTATCCACCAAAAATTGCCATGGGAATTAGGAAGCCTGGATAGCGTAGTGGTCTGCGCATTGGTCCGGTAAACCAAATGTCCGTGGTTCGATTCCCGGTCCAGGTCCAGGCCGATTTTTTCTCATGGCAATTTCTTAAAAAAAAAAAAATTCACCCGCATGTTTGAATTTCAAATGGCTAAGCACGGCATATGTGCTGGTGAAGGATACTGACTCTTGGTTGTGGCTTCTTTGAAGTCCTCTTTTCCCTTGCGTTGCTTCCCTTGCGATCTTTGATGGACCGCATCTAGTTACCTTGTATCCACCAAAAATTGCCATGGGAATTAGGAAGCCTGGATAGCGTAGTGGTCTGCGCATTGGTGCGGCAAACCAAAGGTCCGTGGTTCGATTCCCGGTCCTGGCCGATTCTTTTCTCATTTTTTCTCAAAAAAAAAATTCACCCGCCATGTTTGAATTTCCATTATCAAGGTGCAATTTTTCAAAACACTCCACTATATCTACATATCACTCCACTCCCATTCAGTATATATAGTGGAAGGTTTTGAAAAATTGTACATTGATAATGGCACTAGGTGCTGAAACCATGGTCGGTAATCATCAAAAACTCTGTGTGGAAAGTTACAATTGTTTTTCATTTTGAAATGGACATCACGCAGTACCCTGTCGGGGTGGCCACTATCGAATAAATATTGTTGTTAGGTCTAGGAATATGGCTCTGTGCGAATGATTATCTTCCTACTGCCCTATCCTTGCTCACCTCTATTACATTCACGTCTTGCCTCAGACACGCTAACATCATCCTCTTTCGAGTCTCTTCCGCCACATTTATCCACGACTTTCTCGATCTATTTCTTCCTATAACAATATTTACTCTATAACACATGTTTCATGTTATTCGACAGTCCTCCTTTCTTTCAGCAATGCCAAACTAACGAAGCTCGCTCTTTTTACATTCGTCTATTATGGGAGCATCCATTCCAGATTCATTCATCTGCGATGAGCTGATATGAACCACAAAAATGCAGCTCGATGGTCTAAAAATGGTAGCGGGGTAACGTAATGTTCCGTAATTTTGTTGTGGAATGAAAAGCGAGTTAGATAACGACTGTTGTAATATTGTAGTTGCAAAGCGTCTTAACTTTTGCTCGAAGGCGGCGAGGTGAGCCTTATCATTCATCTCACAGGGTGGTGAAACCATGGAACGACTTGCCGGCCCTCATCAAAGACTGTCCACCCAGACTTTTTCCCTCCCTATGCATAAATTATCTGTGGCAAAGTTTTCATGAATGAATGATACGATATTTAGGGCGACGAACTAACTGCGACCTCAATTTGAAAAAATGAGAGTTTTTGCAAGTTGTTTGCTAGTGGTGGTGCCTTTTCTTCATTCATCTTTCCGGAATTTTAAATGCATGAATTTTATTTATTTTTTACAACTTTTTTCTCTTCCATTATTCTTCCAATTCTTACCTATTCCTGCCCCATCTGGTCTATCTCTTCTCAAACTAATCTTTCATCACTGGACTGTGTCTGCAACTTCTTTGCTAAAATAGTTAAGAATAGATTACCACAGTGTCGTAATATGTCCACCAAAGCTATTCTATCATATCTCTCCATCCCTAATCTCCCCACTCATAGACTCACAGCAGACTTAATATTTATTTATAATATTCTTAATTCCACCATCGACTGCCCTGAATTGCTCTCTTTTATCAATTTCAAAGTTCCATCCCGCCCCACCCGTTCTCACCCTTTACTCCACATGCCCATTCCTAGACTTTCGATCACTAAACGTTCTCTTTTCTTCCGCCTCTCCTCTCTATTGAATTCCCTCCCTTCCCATATTGATCCTTTTGCACTTTCATCTAAATCCTTTATAAGCCTTTCTCTTTTGTATCTTTCACCTAAGTAGTTATTCCCCCAATTTTCTTCTTTTTATATATTTCAATAATTTCTTTTTGCAACCTGTTGTTAAGTTTGCTTGTATATGTCCTTAAGTGTATGTATTGTTATATGGCCACTATAAAATGGCGACATAGCTGTATGTGATTTTATTACTTTAAATAAATAAATAAATAAAATCATAATTTATTTGATTTTTATAATTTTATTTCCATGAAAATATGGTGAAGATTAAAAAAAAAACAATAAAAATATGCTTCTAGAATAGACTTAGTCATGACAAACTCCTCATATTTCATGTGGAAATTCACTCACTCCTCATCACAAGATCTCATGTGGAAATTGCAAAGTGTTTCAATCTTCAATCATGAAGTTATTCCATAAAGCTACGCCTGAAACCATCGCTTTTAAGACAAACTCCACCTGGTAAAGTTACGCAACGACGAATTATCACAGGCCTCCATCGTAATACCTCTAGCAAAATACTAACTCGATGTACAAAATCGACGCGGGATTCAAATCCGCAACTTTACGACCTAGCTACAAAGACCGGATGGAAAATGTCTGTTCTTCCTCCACACCTTTCGTCGGACCCGCCGAACTCACAGCTCTCACGCTAAATTACTTCTTCCCTTTTATAATCTGTTTCATTATGAAAAGTTGGGCGGCAAAACATTCTCCCAGTAATATTATTAGCCCATTAAAATTTTAACTGTCCTTATACAACTCCCTCCTCTTCCTTTACGTCAGTTTCTTTCCAAATTTAGGATTCGCAGTGGCTTACCCTTCTCATCCATACTCTTTTTAGCACATAAATGTTAAGCAGCCCATTCTCCTGGAAATAATACTTCATGAAATTTTTCCACTTCCTCTTTAGAATTAATTTTGTTTTTTTTTCTTTCTATCACTGCATTGCACAGGCGTTTCGGGTCTCCCCGCGGGCTAAAAACCTCCCCGCTCGGACTTGAAGCTCTCGCTTATCTCCAAGCATGGTGGGTAGTGGGAAAGGGGTAAGGAAAGGGAAGGGAAGTTTAGCGAACCACAACCCCTGCGAGGCCGACGCCATGAGGCGGATTGGCGACAAAAGGACGACAATGGGCCTCCGCCTCCCCCGCAGTACTCGCATCTGTTGGTTTCACCCAACAACGTAAGACGAGTCCCCGTCAGTCTCGCTTTTGCGAAGACTTACCGCACCTCGAATGAAAGCCGGGAGAGCCCGTGGCCCAAAAAGTTGGGATTAGGTATCCCCCGACTAACTTTTACGGGCAGACGCCGTGCGGTCTGCCGGAGTACGTCCTCGAATCAGGGACCCATGGTAGGTCAATTCGGACCAATTCTAGTCGAAGCGTGGGTTCATCCGTCATCTCAATACTCCTCGTCTACCCTTCACTGCATTGCACAGTGTACATTTCTCCCAGCACCGTTCCCATCGCTCCTCGAGAAATGCCCCTACCATTGCAGGCTTAGTTTTTGGATATTCTTCGTCGCCTCCGCAAACCTTTGCCATCCACATAGTTCTTTCATCTGTTACTCTGTTTTTTTTTCAAATCTCCCCATCATCCACTTAATATTATTTTCTCTAGTACGTCTAACCTCGTACTCTGAGCTAAAATCAATTGTAGGTGGCATCAGTTTGTATGGTTGGCTCCTAACAAATAGCATGAATACTTATACATTTCCCTATTATTACTATGTTCTTATTGGTACCTACTGGTTTCAGGAATTTACGTCATTAAGTAATGAGATTCTCTAGGACAAAGAAAGCGAGGCCGGCCATTAAAGTTGGAAGACACAAATTCGAGCAGGTAGAGCATTTTAATTGCTTAGGTAGTACGCTAGAAGAAAAAGGACATAGTAGCAAAGACATGTGGAAGAGAATGGCGCTAGCTAAGGAGGCGTTTAGTAATAGAAGGGGGCTGATGACGGTGACATTGGGTAATGCCATGAAGAAGAGGATGGTGAGGAGCTTGATATGGAGCGTAGCGTTGTATGGGGCAGAAACGTGGACCCTCAGAAAGGAGGACGAGAATAGGTGCAAGCATTTTAGATATCGGTGTGGAGAAGGTTAGGTGGAGGGAAAGTAAGATTAACGAGGAAGTGCTTGAGATGGTGGGCGAAAAAACGAAACATCTGAATGAAATCCGGGATAGGCAGAGTAGATGACTGAAGGGTGTTATTAAGGGCAATGGATTGCTCAAGAGTGCGATTGAGGGAAGGATGTTGGGCAAGCGGGGAGGGAGAAGAAAGAGAATACGTTTCATGGACGGGATGAAGAAGGGTGGATCGTATGCTGAGTCGAAAAAGGTTATACTAGAGCGAGATCGGCCCCTGAAAGCGTAGAAAACCGGGAGGAGATTCTCTGACACTCAAAAAACCCTACTTTAACCGATAGAATACTATTTAAGAAATCATAAACACGGGAAGTTTTATTATAATTTTTAATATATACATTTTTTAGTTTTTTTATAATGATTTAAAACTTATCTTATCAATTTAAAATGATGAAAGGGAGTGGAAAACTAAAAAGCAACCTTAATCCGCGCTCTCATCTTGAGCCACTCACCCCTGGCTGTCTCTCGACCATAAGTCAAAGCGGGTATCAATTCCCTCTTCAACTCCCTCTCACAAACTTCAATAAACCCCTCCCCCCCGTTCTTGAGCGTTCCCCACTCTCAGTAAATGGTACCACTAATCTTTTAGTCCTCCCCATTCCGAATTAACCCTCCTGATCAGCAATTCAATGTATCTTTTCTTTCCCACCGCACACAACGAACAGGGCAGAACTGCTCTCTTCGCCCTAAAACGCTTCCTTCCCGAGCCCCCAATCGATCTTTCAGCATCCTTTTCCCCCCACACCCGTCTCGCCCTAGTAAGGCAACTGTTCCGCCTCGTGCTTTTTCTATTCCTCCCTTGCCCACTTTCCTTCGGAGGGAGGGCGCTCTTAAAAGTGGCCGGTTCAAGGTGGCGTGTCTTCACATCCGGTGCATTGCTAGACGAATGGCCGAGAGCATGGGAACAGTCTAGCGTGAAGGTCTCGGGCAGTTTGTTCGGTGGAGTGGGTCGAGACGGGGATGGGGGGTGAGAATGATAGGGGTTGTCCTTTTCCTTTTATAGGGGTTGATGTGCGCGCCATTGGCGAGACTGAACTATTCCGCGAGAACGCGGTGCTTTAAATGTTTTTTAAACCGCGTTCACGAGTTCGAAGTTGTGTGTCCCGCTAAGGCAAAGTTCTGAGCTCACCTCGGACCCTCGCACTAAATCCAACGGAGCGTGAAATCAGACATTATCACGCAAGGAAGAGGGGAGAGTTCTCTTCCCAAGTGCCGACTTCGGTCTCTCAAGTAAATCTGGCGTACAGAAAAATTCAATACATCTTGGATTATGCTTGGCTGTGTGTGCCCAGAGTCGTCTATCCATTTTGAACGCCAGGAACTAAGCATGTCCATGAGACCTCGGCACACCTTGCGCGCATACCTATCATCCACCACCACGCCATTTCCTTTCGTGGAGGCACAATCTAAGAGCTAGGTTATTCCTACTTCAAGTGGCCTAAGAGAAATTTTGGACTGTAGTTTACAGATCTTAAATAGAGGCTCCTTCTAACGATTTCCTCCGTTCTGTTCTATCCTAGTCCTAAGTTTGGAGCCCCTAGAGACCCGGAGGCTACACGCTAGGCTTAGCTTGCTTGAGAAATTCAGAATTGGCGTGTTTCGGAGCGATACAGAGAAAATTATCATGACGCCTCACTACATCTCTAGGTCTGACAGAAGCGATAACATAATAGAGATACATTACCGAGCAGATAGGTACTAGAACTCGTTCTTTCCGCTCACAATAAGCGATCACAATAAAAATTGAGCTCCACTAAATACACTCCCATAATACACGTCACCGTTGCATCTTTACGCGGCTGGTGACCTAACACCCCCTGCCACACCCTATGCGGCGGCTCGCAGGATAGTATGTAAATATAGATCTTTCCATGCCTCCTTCGTTTCTTCCACCTCAATGCATTGTCTAATATACGTTCTCGTATGCTCAAGATCCCTATCCCTCTTCTTCAGTGCCTCTTTCCATCGCATATGCCCATGACTTTCTCAGTCTACTGCTTTACCCCACACTATTAACCCTACAATCATATATGTACATATTTCCTAGTTGGACTCTCATCCATCCTCTCATCATGGCCAAAGCCACGAAGCACGCTACTGCACTTAGGTGTCCCTTACTGGAGTACCCAATCCACTTTCTCTCGAGGTCGAAATGAAAATGCGTTAATTTCAATGATATGTGTAATATGTACCCTGCTGCGGAAGAAAGTAGAAGAAAATCAAGAATACAGAGGTGGTTTGAGACAGTAATAACGATTTATTTGTGAGTAAGAGTTTCAGAAGAGAGAAGGGTGGGAAAGAGGAAGGAGAGGAGAAAGTATTTTAAATTCAATAGTTCAAGTTAGTTAATACAACAGCAAAGACATTTCGAGAAAAACAGCCCGAGCAACGAAGTAGTTTTAGCAGAGGATAAGTCCGCAGGCAATTACTACCACTAGCTTGGAAGTACGGAGGAACTTGATAAAAACATACTCGTATATTTAGAGCGTGCTCTCATATGGCAATAATAGCTGCCAATCGAACGATATCGGAAACAATGGTGATGTGGTCTTCACGAAGAATGGTGAAGATCATATAGCCAGAGAGAATCACTAATAAAGAAGTTCCACGAAGAGTTGAAGAGAAAAAAGTGTAGACAGTACTCGGAAGAAACGGATTGGCAAACTTTTTGGACACATTTCGACACTAAATCATGCTGAAAACAATATTTGAAAAAGAAATCTGAAAGGAAAGCATAAAATATGAACCCAAACAATGAAAAACATCAGGGAAATTACTCAGGGAGGCTAGGTGAATAATTACGAAGGTTGCTCAAAAAGTAATGCCCCACATATTTTCTCAAAAAATAATTACTCTACAAAAATGTAATTAACACAAATGAAAGAATGGTGTTTTATCTACTCACTCTATTTTCCACATAATCTTCTTCGAGGTTCTATTGCCTTCCTCTACGATTCACTAGGGCGAGTAAGCCCTATCGGTACCAGTCCTAACTCTGGTTATGGAGCCAGGTTTTCACTGCGCCAATCACCTCTTCGTCATCTGACGTAGCAGTGTTAAAATGTACTTAGTGTCTTAACCCTTTCACCGCGATAGTCGACAAAAGTCGATCTGCAAATATTTGTGCTTCACCGCGATGATCGACTTTAGTACACGACCCTGAAAAAACCTTTTCTTGGGCCGCGATAGACGCCCGAAGTCTCTCATGCTACGTCCCCGAATTTGAACGCGACAGTGGCGATCTCTGGTGCGGTATAATTGAAACAAGTGAACGCATGAAGAATAAGAATACGATGAAAATAAAACGAATATGACTTTCGTTGTTGTAATTGTAAAATGAAATTTTCTATGAACGCTTGTTGAAAACCAGATACGCTGTGAGAGGGTTAATTCAAGGATTATCACTATATCACTAACACGTTTACACTCATGCTGAAAACAATATTTGAAAAATAAAACTGAAAGAAAAGAAAAAAATATGAACCCCAAAAATGGGAAATATCAGGGAAATTGTGAAGGGAGGCAAAGAGACTAATTACGAAGGCTGATCAAAAAGTAATGACCACATTTTTTTCTCAAAGACTAATTACTCTAAAAAATGTAATTAACACTAAAGAAGAGAAGTGTAATTAATTAAAGAAGAGAAATTACGAAGCAATTAACATTCTTTCACGTCTTAAGTTTGCGCCAGACTGGTATTTGCGAGCCTAATCTTGCAGTCTTACATCTGCAGAGTCCACAAAATTGAATCATGATGGATTTTGGGATTGCTTCCGCGTTGCGTCATTCTGTGACGACAGTTTCGCGAGCGTTCCAGCACGCTTCTTCAGGCTCATTTCGGCCTAAAGAAGCGAGTTGGAACGCTCGCGAAACTGTCGTCACAAAACGACACAACGCGGAGGCAATCCCGAAAGCCATCGTGATTCAAGACCACTCCGCGGAAGATTTCACAATGCACAAAATTGGTTAAGAGTACTTAAATTTAAGACACGGTAGCGTCGTGATAACCTGATAAGGCTCTGCGACGAATGGAGATGAGCCTCTCAATGACCGTTACAACGCACTGATTTTTGTAATTAGGCAGTTAAAAAATGTGGGACTTTACTTCTTAGGCAACCGTAATACATATTATGATGCGGGAAAGAAGCGGTTGGCGAAGTTGAGAGGCCAGAAGAGAGCTACAGCAAACAAATCTTCAGACTAATGGCTACTGACAAAGATGAGTGGGTAAGCTGGGATGCAAAGAGATAGAAGTAGGAGAGAGGCCATTGGAAGATAGAGAGCAGAAATGCAGTGGTCCATCCCAAACTTACACAAACCGGTGGACCACCAAATAAAAGAAATATCATACTGTTATCAACATATGCAATGGAGTAATTTATATTTAGATGACGGAAAATTATTCACATCGACTGGAGTTTTTCTCTAGTTCAAGCGGTTCGCACACATTTTCGTCTTGCGTGCTCCTTGGCGGCCAGTTTCCTTTGATAGTACCACTATAATTAAGATCACTTCTACATATCACATTAGGATCACTTCTTCCGGTCGAAGGGAGAAATATACGATACTCGTAGATTAAATCTATTACAAAAGTTTGATGTAAACTATTTTTTGCCAGACGTTCAAAATATTTTGCAACAGCCAAACTATTGTGGTAGGAACGAAGGTCACAGGAATAAGATTGAGGAAAATACTGCAGAACCGATAGATTTAAGATGTCATTTTTTCCACGTACAGTGAGGGACCATAATAGTCGTGATAGATCAGTTCTAGGATACTGACTAGGTTAAATAGGTTTTTTTTTCAGTAGTGCTCGGTAGCTTAACATGAATTGTAGATACCAACTTCGCATGCAATCTCCGCCATGATATACTCCTGCATGTCTTAGTACCTTGTAGTGCTATTTATTTGTCGCATTAATAATACTAAGCAGTAGTTATAACTTGAGTAGTGTACTGCATGGTAGCATGTTCATCTACGTATCACACTTCCTGGTTTCTGGTCTGACTGCGTACCGTTGCCCTGACTGCTTTGGTCTAAGCCTGGCATTCGGGGGAACGTGCGCGGTTCTGATTTGAACTGGGATGAGTGCAGCATGCCTGGAGTGGAATCATCCCGTGCCACACACCCTAATGGTGGCTTGCACGGTATTTCGTAGGTGTAGATGTAGATGTACATGGGATTATGCTTGCCAATCTTCCAGCACCATTCTTTTCCGCCAATCCACGAAAACTCGCACCCCCTCCTGCACTTTTGGAGTTGCTGTTTTTGTGAGCGATTTTTCCTCGGTGAAATTCTCTTATACGTGTATTCCTCGGAGTGTGAATGAACTAAAACGACTGCCGCGAGATTTTCCGCAGTGTCTGATCTGGAGGGAATTCGAAAATGAAAATAATGTGGATGGAGGGAGAAATGGGATGCTGAAGGCAGTGACGAAGAGGAAAATGCTGGATGACGACGGGGAAGGATAATCTAGGAGATCAATAGAGAAACGGGTAATTGCTTAGTGATAGAAAATCAGTATCTTAATAGAAAAGGTTTACCGGTAAAGAGGTAAGTTAAGTGTGAAGTAAAAATTCCTACCTGTGCTGTACAGAAGCGGGCCCATGACTTATCATAGTGTTTTGTTCTTCAGCTCAGTATACGTCCTACCTCTCTTCATACCATTCATAAAGTCTCACCAAACTCTCTTTATTACCACTGTCAACTTACTAAACATCCTCACATCTGGTCACGGATTTTAGCTCCCCTTCACCCCTAATTACCTGCTCCAGCCGCCAAAATAATGAAAAATAGTTTCATTATCGCTTGGATCCATTGGAAGTAGTATTCCGACGCAAAATGGTAAGGGAAACTGTGCCACTCGCGATTGGATAGTCGGTGTGACACGAGGACACAACTAATAACGAACAGTTTTAATCAAATAAAGAATGAACTAGGCTTTTCCACTTCTAAATTGCATGTTATTCGGACAAAAATTAAAAGAGCACCAAGCACTCTATCATGGGCGATTGTATAGGACGCGCCAACAACCGTGACTTTTCTCAAATAACATTAATACAGAGATCATCCAAGATGACCGATTTTTTAAATTGTAAAATCACAAATCGTGGAAATAAGCAAGTCTTAAGGTGAATTTGACAGCATTAAAAAAATTTATTCGTTCTGAAGATATAGTACTCCATCCGTGTACAAACTAGAACAAGATAGGGAAGGATGGAGGGCTGCCGTCAACCAACCTTAGAATTGAACGAACAATGATGATGTTGAACTCCTTTTAGAGACCTTAATTTCAAGGGATGTGGTAACCCCATGACCTTTCGCCTCCTCAAACGTTGGAAAGACATTAGAAATTGTGGAGATCAGCTCGTAAAAATCTCTTTGAAATACCGAGTCTTTTTTCTTCCAGTTATGATTGAATTCCATCAAATGCTGTTCGATACCTTTAGAGTGTACTTGACCTCATTCTCTGTAATAGTGGGGCAATTTTCGA
The DNA here is from genome assembly GCA_963169105.1 of Ceriagrion tenellum. Taxonomy (NCBI): domain Eukaryota; kingdom Metazoa; phylum Arthropoda; class Insecta; order Odonata; family Coenagrionidae; genus Ceriagrion; species Ceriagrion tenellum. The sequence goes on from OY720634.1 coordinate 91,961,973, forward strand.
GGGAATATCGTTTGGTTTCCTCCCAATTCTCATCCCATCTTCCGCAAGTATTCTCTGAGGAGCTCTGCTATATTGAGCCACTTTAAATTGGCATTAAAGCTGTATGTGGGCGATTTCCTAAATAAATAAACTCGCTGCATAACAATGCATTAACTTCCCCATAATTCCCCACACCGTATCCTTCCTCCCAATGAAGGTGAAGTTCGAAATCAACATATTGTAAGATATTTGTAGAGACACTATGGACTAGGAAACTTTGGGTTATACGTACATGATGGAAATTATATCAATCATATCTGCACAGTTAATCACAAAATCACAAATCGTAGAAATAAGCAAGTCTTGAGGTGAATTTTACAGCATTAAAATCGGTTTATTCGATCTGAAGATATAGTATTTCATCCGTGTACTTCATCATTTTTACAGACTGTAGTTTAGAGGATATTTATTTCCCCGAACTCTCGCTGAAATTTCGTTACATGATTGTTGGAGAGTATTATTTAATATTTAAAATTATGGATACACGGAGATGGTGGACTTCAGACCACACGAAAATCTCCTGGATACTTCTTCCACGGAATTGTGCAAAATTCCACCGAGGAAAATTCATCTTTATTGTCAATTTTAAATTTACCATCGTCAGTGGAATTTCGTACAATTGTACATTGCGGGCGACTCCGTATGATTTAATCCGTGGCTAACCCCGGTTGATTCAAAATTAGACTTCCACGGTTTATTTCAACCTCGATGATGGGGAATCAAAACCAGCCACGCGGCGCGGCTGAGCCGTAGTGGATGAAAAATCGGAGCATTAGCTTGTAGCTGATGGTTGGTTAGGTCAGCTAGCGCTTGAAGGGACTTGTGTTAAGTTTCACTGTTGTTTATTGTTCCGATGTCCGTACAAGATTGGCTCGTGGGGCTAAGGGCTTCAGTATTATACTGAAAGCGACCATTCTAGAATATGCTATACAATTGCAGGAAAATGGCAAACATTGTTCTGGAACAGTAGAAAAAGGGCGAGAAAAAAGCAATGACAAATAATAAATTGCAGGATAGGGAATTGAACCCGGGCCGCCCACTTAACAGGCGAGCGGCTAGCCCTGAGCTGATTCGTCCAAATCGGAAGCTAGAGGGTTACTTGTTCCGCTGACGCGCGGGCGGTGTGGAAACGCACCGGTAGACGGGATCCCACAAACTGACAAGATAATTACTGTTTGCGAAAGCACGACCAAATCAGATACTTTTGACAAAGCAAAATCATGCATAATGCGTGCTCGGAAACGAAAAAAGAAGACACACATCCCTAGGAAGAAGCTGATAGCATACATTATGTTGATCAACGAGAAATAAAATGATACAGAAGCACACAGAGAGGCTTTGAGACTCTCCGGGGAGGAAAAACCAAGCACGCGCGATACAGAGACCGAGCAGAATGAAAGAAAAACGTGGCCGCGCCGCGACTACTAGGCCGTGATTTTCGGTTTAAACAAACAAAAAGTACAAAAGAACTGCTCGAGACGGGAGTGGGAGCGGCAAACTGAGGCAGAAGGGAGGGAGATCTGAAAGCCGACATATTGTTGGCATGGGAGGGTAGAGGTCGTTGGGCCTGGAGGAGGTAGGGATTGGTGTGCAGAGAGAGGAGGAGGAGGAGGAACGGACGGGAGGCGCAGGAGGCGAGGAAAGGAGAGTGGGTGGCATATATGAATGTCTGCGGGGAGCAGGGAAACGGAAAGAAAGAGGATGGGATGATTGTGGAGGGAGAAGGGACGTATAGGGGGGGAGGGTTACCGTTGGGTGACCCCGAATCCGCCGGCGGCGGCCCAGGACGAGGAAGAGGGGGGGTGGGGAGCGAAGAGGGGACATTATTCATTAATGGGTCAAGGGAAGGAGGGTTCCACGAGGGAGGGATTGAAAGGGGCATTAGGCAGTGAGGGAAGATGGGGGGGATGTGGGAGGGGGGAAGGGAAGTTTGAGAGGGAGGGATTGAGAGAGAGATTGGAAGGATGGGGAGGAGGTCGATGCAATTGTTACGTGTTTTAGGAGAGGTCCTCAGAGGAGGTCCTGAGAGCTGGGAGGAGCCGAAATATCTTCCATCTAAGATGGACACGGTGGGTGGAGTAAACATAAGATCTTCAGATACAGCAAAATACCTTGCAATCACCTTAACTTCTTATATATCGTGGGGAACACACATACAAACATATGCGGCACATCATTAAAGAAACTAGGTTCCGTTAAGCGTATGATAGGAAGGTCTTCGGATGAAAAAGTAAAAGAGAGATTCTACTTCGCTCTGGTTAGGCCACACCTCGAATACGCCGCGAGCATTTGGGACCCTGGTCATAAAGATCTAATAAAAAAATTAATAAAATACAAAGGAAAACTTCGTGCTTCGTAAAAAAACTGCTACGAGCGAACAAATACTTTTTCTAAGCTTGTACAGGGATTAACGTGGGAGCCCCTAAAGGCTCGGAGGCTACACGCTGGGCCTCGGTTGCTCGAGAAATGCAGAACTGAAATGTTTCAGAGCGACACAGGGAGTATTATCATGACGCCTCACTACATCTCTAGGTCTGATAGAAGCGATAAAATAAGTGAGGTGCATAAGCGAACAGATAGGTACTAAAACTCGTTCTTTCCGCGCACAAATAGCGACCACTATAAAAACTGAGCTCCACTAAATACACTCCCATAATACACGTCGCCATTTAACCTCTCAAAATCTTACATCTTTACACGGATGGTGACCTAACAACCGCCTGCCACACGCCCAAGCGGCGGATCGCAGGGTAGTCTGTAGATGTAGACACCAATTGAAAGGAGGAGGAATTGCACTAAAAAAGAATCGCACTGCGCTCAGTTGAATCAGCCCATTTCTAGAAAGGAGATAGATCTAGAATTTCCGCTGGGCTACCCCTCTGAGTGGGGCAATGAGAGGAGATAAATCAAAATATTTATGATCAATCAAGATGAACACCAATTTCAGATGGGACTGGCAAAGAAGGGTTTTTTTTCTGACTCTTCCGCTTAGTTCCATGGGCGAAAGTTTCGATAGCATTAATGCTGCCTTCTTCAGGCATAAAAAAAGTAAACGGAGCCAAACCCCAACGGAGTCTGCGGAATGCGCATTTATTTTCGCTGATATTAAATGGGGGTTTACGCTTTATGTTTACCCCCCTTTTATTGCACAATAAAAATATTTTATATTTACCCAGTTATTAATTGAGATGTCACTTAATTCGGTTAAAGTTTGCATGTTCAGTCTCAGAAGGGACTTCAGACCTGAACGTTTCAACGACTCCGTGGAAGGCTTCTAGCTTATGAGATGGGATTAAAAAGTAACCGTGGAATTTGTCCATTTCTGGCGGAGAAAGACTAATAACTCTCGCACGATTATGAAGAGCCAATCGCGCTTGCTACGATTTCGTTTTCATTATGACTTGACGGCGTCGAAACATTGGTAGACTTAACCCTCTAAATACCATCATTAATACGGTAATGAACAGATTAAGTTAGTATTTTTCTACACATAATTTCTGGGTGACCCGACCGGTTTCAACGCCCTTGAGGCATATACTAGGATATCTCAAGGCACGAAGAGAGGGTACCGTAGTGAGTAAGGGTATTTCATCGTCACTGTCAAGAGTAGGTACCTATAAAAGTAACGCTCGTACTTTGAAACTGATCGAGAAACCAATATATTTTGTGCACAATTGTACGAAGTTATTCCTTCAAAAATCGAAGAATTTGAGGCCATCAACCATAAAGAGAACTATTGAAAAAAATTTCGGAGGCAGATTCAATAAATTTAAATTAAGCTTCTCCAGGTAATAACAGCATTAGCTTGTTATTGAAATAATTACTTGCAGATTCCCTTCGCAGTCTAATGAATAATTGTTCGTTATACCATGATATTTCATCATTGGATAGATAAAGCCATAGTTTGATTAACTGTGCAGATATGATTGATATTATATCCATCATGTACGTATAACCCAAAGTTTCCCAGTCCATAGTGTCTCTACAAATATCTTACAATATGTTGATTTCAAACTTCACCTTCATTGGGAGGAAGGATACGGTGTGGGGAATTATGGGGAAGTTAATGCATTGTTATGCAGCGAGTTTATTTATTTAGGAAATCGCCCACACACAGCTTTCATGCCAATTTAAAGTGGCTCAATATAGCAGAGCTTCTCAGAGAATACTTGCGGAAGATGGGATGAGAATTGGGAGGAAACCAAACGATATTCCCTCGAAAATTGCCCCACTATTACAGAGAATGAGGTCAAGTACACTCTAAAGGTATCAAACAGCATTGATGGAATTCAATCATAACTGGAAGAAAAAGGCTCAGTATTTCAACGCGATTTTTACGAGCTGATCTCCACAATTTCTAATGTCTTTCCAACGTTTGAGGAGGCGAAAGGTTATGGGGTGACCACATCCCATGAAATTAAGGTCTCTAAAAGGATTTCAACATCATCATTGTTCGTTCAATTCTAAGGTTAGTCGACGGCAGCCCTCCATCCTTCCCTATCTTGTGCTAGTTTGTTAACTTCCTAGTAGCTCTTCTTACGTCATTTCTTCTTTATTTTTCCAATGCATTAATCCCTTTGGCTTCATCTGGGAACTTTCTTATCTATTTTTCCTTCAATTGTATTCTTCACAAACCCATTGTGCCTCAAGATGTGTCCAATCCGTCTGGTTCTTCTTTTCTGCATCGCGATCCATTCTCCTTTCCTCTTCTACTCTTCTGTATAACCACTTCTTTATTTTTTATTTTAGCCATCCATATATATTTTAAGATAGCTATAGCAACAATTAATTCTGCTTATCATCCTGAAGGTACTATGAACTACGAAGCATGTTTAACCACGTTGTTTTTGTGTTTGGGCCTTTCCCTCCGAGCTAACTGCCATCATCAGCATTTTTTCAATAATACAAAAAGAATTATCACCCAAGTAGATTTTATACTCAATCTCAGAGAGTCGATCCTATTGTAACCTGTCATTTTTGCTTGTCACTTTCCAATTATTGACTTGAACAAATGATGTGGTACGAAGTCACGCGCACGAATGCAAAGGTATATGTGGACCCCAAAGTCAAGGGGTCTAAGTGACATTTTTGACAAAAATAAGTTGGGTACAGGAATGGGATGTGAAAATATTAATCTTTTATGTGGTAAAGGGATCCAAGTGATTTTCTTGACAGGTGCTGCTATCTACGGTAATGCCTCTTCAACTTAGTGGGTTGTACCAAACATTTTCAACTTTGACTTAAGTTTTCTCTAAACAATGATTTTGTTACTTAGACCCCTTGACTTCTGGGGTCCTCATATATTAGGGAGATGAAATTCGCCGTTGGGAGATTGTGGTTCGATTCTCAATCTAGTGAAATGATATTTTAACAATGAATTCCATCCTGTTTGTGTATATTTGAACATGTGTGTCGACTGTGTGGCGTATGATTTTCCATCATCGGGTACAAGACAAGTCTTGTACCTGATAATGGCTCGTCGTACGCATTAAAATACCTTGTGGAATAGTGCAATTGTTTCTTTGAAGGCTTCCGCGACTCATATACTTGTTAATATTGCTGTTTTCAGGTATTCTCGTCGCGTGTTTAGTTTTTTTGACTACAGTTCCTGGGGCGTCTTCAGGTCCGTTGGACATTCTGACATTTTGTCCAACGGACCTGAAGACGACCCCAGGAAGAGGGGAGAAACTGTAGTCCAAAAAACTAAACACGCGACGAGAATACCTGAAAAAAGCAATATTATCTAGTGTTATTGTTGTTTCTGTTTTAATGGTACTTACATCATTTAATTGGTATTTTTTTTACAAAAAGTCAATATCATGACTCACTTCTGCAGGCCTGCATTCAAACATTCAATCACCGTCATCCACATTTACGCTTCGGTTACTTAGCTCTTTTCAATTTCATGTTGTGGATAGTATGGATATAAGTAGCCGGTACTTTATTCACACAGCAGGTTTGTCACTCACTCCAATATTCAAAGCCGTATATCACGGCTATTAATCGACTGAGACAAGATCACTCGTCATCACATGATAGAGTTTGATATTGAGAAGCGGAAGGCATGGCTATCTCAATATCGTTGAAATTGTCTGGAGGAAGGTTTTGATACTCCCCCTCTCTAAACCGAAACCTTAACACCTTTACACCACTGGTGTCCGTGCCACACGCCCATGAGTTGGCTCGCAGGATAGCATGCAGATGTAGATAGATACAGAGGCGAAGGAGGTAGTTGGAGGAGCGACTGAGAGGCAAAGAAGGGGTAGTTTGAGCGAAATAGTTCCATGGTCATAAAGGAGACCATATTCGAATTATACGTTTTAAGTTTTAGCAGCTGCAGGAAGAAAGAATCTAATACTAGTTTTAGTGGTGCAATAAGATACTTGTATATGACTGAAATTCAAAGTAATCAAATAAAAATATCCACATATGTCTTCGATTTGACTCATTTTTTCACTTGGTACGTTCAAAACACCTTCACAATAGGTTTTTTTTCGATTCTGAAAAAAATTACCGAGGTGAAAATGTGATTTATTCTCAAAAATACTAAAAAAAACTCATGAACTGCACTCTGTTAATTATATGACGAGATCTAAGTGTTAGAAATGCCTCATTATTTAAATAGATGTCTCTCTGGAGTGCTTACGCGTACCATTTTCCATGCAAAAGGGGTGGTTTTTTTGTCAAAAATCTCGGAAAGTAGTTTGGTAAGGGACTAATATTTTGGTACCTTTGGAAGAGTAAGATACTTTTCATTAAAACGACAACAAATTCATTGATTTCTGGGTAAAATGATATTTCACTTTAACTACCTGAAAAATGTAAGTGCGCTCGTAAAGAACCTAGAATCAACAATTCGTTAAGTTGTGTCAAACACGGCTATAATAATGTTTCCTTAGCACTCTCTTCAGTGCGATGCCATGACTGTATACTTTTGGATAGTATTTTCACAGGTTTAGATTTAATTCAAGTATCGGGTTTATAAATTGGAAACATTTGGTCCAATATACAAAAGCTTCATTTAAATAGCGTCACATTTGATTTTACCAAGGGTCTACGGGTTCTACGAAGGGTAAATAGAGAAGACAAATATAGTTATTACCTCAGTAAGATTTATTTTCAAAAATAGTCGAAAAATCATTTAAACTACACCCTATTGATTTGTTGGCAAGATCTCTATGTTAGAAATGCATCATTTTTTAAATAAGGTCTCTAACCTACCGTTTCCTACCTAAAAGGGCTGGTATTTTTCGTTAAAAATCTCGGAGATTAGCTCGGTAAGGGGCTTATATTTAGTTATCGTTGGTAGAGATATTTTTCATTAAAATGTGACCAAATTCATTTATTTCTAGATGAAATGGTATTTCGCTCAAACTACCTATAGGCATTAGGCGATTATCATAAAGTAGAGACGGGCAAACCAGTTCGTTTTTTGGAATTCGTTCACTCTGGACTGGTCCTTTTTGGGACCCGTTTCTTTCCACTCGTTCACCGTTCCTTCTATTATTGGTGGTGATGTATCACTATTTTTAACATTCTTGGCGTCTAAATGATGCAAAAAAACCTAGAAATACTTGTACCGTAATGACGACGTTTAAGAATGTTGGATGAAATAAAAGATGGAAGGTGACACTACCAACTTTTTACATGGCTTCGTAAATAGATTTAATTTTAAGAGAAAAGTTATTTTTATTATTTAAATTAAAAGAAAAAAAGCACTGCTAATTACACCGCTAGAATCAGCAGATGAATTTTTGGGGGATTATAAAGAACATTCTATCTCTTAAAGATAGGAGCGAAAGTAATGACGGAACGAAAAGAACGAAGGACCGAAAGGACCCACTTACCGAAAGGACCAACGGACCGAAAGGAACGAAAGGACCGAAAGGAACGAAAGGACCGAAAGAAACGAAAGGACCGAAAGGACCGAAAGGAACGAAAGGACCGAAAGTAACGAAAGTACCGAAAGGAACGGAAGGACCGAAAGGAACGAAAGGGCCGACTGACCGACAGGAACGACGGACGGTAAGGAACGAAGGACCTAAAGGAACTGTCGTTCCTTAGAAGTCTGTCCTTGGTCCTCCCGTTCAATCCATGGACTCTTTCCTTCACAAACGGTTCAACTCCATTATAAAGCCCACATTTCCAAACGCTTCCACTCCTATTGCTGAGACAAAGAGCATTCCGCCGAGGGGTGGACCGCGTTGATGAAGTTAAGGTGGGAAGGTCGTGTGACTCACATCCAAAATGTAAACGAGAGAGAAGAGACAAGATAAGGACGACGCGTGGATGTGGGAGCGGGTTGTGAGGGGGGCGGGAGGAGGAAGAGAGGGGGTGGGAGGAATGAAGCCAGGCGTATAAATAGAGGCGCAGAGAGGTCACCGATTCGAAAGAGGAGCACGCCCGTGCCTTCTTTTTCCTTCGGTGCACGTATCTGGAACCGCGCTCGTCGATGACGTCACCCACTGCATTCGGAAGTATCGCCACCTCATCACAAGAGATTCTCTAAATAATGAAAAAAGTAAACTTTGTCTTATTACACCTATGTACTTGCAGGTACTACTAATTTCGACGCAGCAGCGTCATCTTCAGGTCCCTTCAGGTACAGATCGTTTCTTGAAATGAAATTTTGAGTATTTATTTCACATTCCGGTTCCTCATGGACAATCGAGTAATCTTGCTTCGAATCGCTCACACGACTCTACCCCGCTTTCCTTCCAGCATTTATTTCAGAAATAAATCGAATTCACAAAAAATGGCCTTGAAGGCGAGAATTATAACATTAAGGTAATATGAGCGAAGTATAATTTTACCTAGAAATCAATGAATTTGGTCTCATTTTAAAGAAAAATATACCGCCCTTCCATTGACATCAAAAATTCAACCTTACCTCATTTCTTTCCGAGATATTTGCCAAAAAATACTAGCCCTTTAAATGGGAAATAGTACGAGTATGCACTCCAGGGAGACCTAATTTTACAAATGAGCCAGTTCCTATACACTTAGATCTCGTCAAAAAATCAAAAGTGTGTAGTTTGCATGTTTTCTCAACTATTATTGAAAATTAATCATATTGTCACCGCAGTAAATTCTTCGAGATCACAATAAACTTTCCGTATTGATGGAGTTTCAAACGTACCGCGTGAAAAAAATTAGACAAGTAAAAGACTTATTTAGATATTTTCATTTGACTACTTACAATTTGTGTCATGTAAAACTACATTATTTCACCATTACAAATACTATATTTAATTCATGTCTCACAGCTGGTGAAATTAAAACGTATAGTTCGAATATGGTATCTATTATGATTAGGGAACTATGTCGCTCGTCCTACCTTAAAATTAATTTTTTTCACATTCGGGTTCCTCATGGACAAACGAGTAATCTCGTTAAATATCCCTCACACAACCCTTAGCCAATTTCTTACAAGCTATTTTTTCAGAAATAAATCTAATTTACTAAACAAAATTGCGATGAGGGCGAGAATTATAATGATTAAAATTATTGCTCATACCATTGAGGTAGATGGAGAGGGAACTACGCCATAATTGTAGCCTGACAACCGGAAAAACAACCGTATTGTTTAATCCTGCTCTTTCCTTATGTTCCTATGGATAGCACGACGGAATGAACGAATTAACGGACGTAAAGAAATAATCTCTGAACGAAATGTAAGGATATAAGCGTTGGAAACATACATCGGTTGTTTAGTGCCATGGATTCTGCTTGATTTGACTATTGTTTCAATCGGAAATGCGAGTGATATTTCATTTAAAGACATAAAGAAAACACGTGAGGAGAATCCACATTAATGAAGGAAGTGCATTGCTGATTTCTAGTAAGTTATCGATGGATAATATTAAATCAAAGGAAAGAGCGTGGCCGAAATACGCGTATCCGACGCTCACCCTCGTTTGTTTCTGTGTGTTTTTCTTTGACCACGCTCTTTTTGAGCGATTTCTCCCAGAAGTTGGGCCCGTCTGTGTGTTGTGAGTGAGTGATTTGAGTGCGTGTGAGTGTGATTGTGGTAATAACCAGGCATCCTTAGTAGGGTCCCATTAGCCCTATGAAGGATATCAGGTTATAACCCAGGCATCCTTATCAGGGTCCCATTAGCCCTCGAAAAGGATCCCAACTGGGTTGAGTGTGTGTGTCTGTGGTGGTCACTGGCGAGGAAGTAACATTCCCGTAAACCATCACAGGAGGGTATTCTGGCGGAGAGGCTGTGGTTGGTCCCTGCTGTGGAATCCCCTTTCCCGCAAACCAACACAGTAAGTGTATTTGTGGTTACATGTTTGACGAGTGGTGCCATTTTTACGGCTATTGGAGAATTTTATTTTTATCTATCTAGATGGAAAATATGGTAAAGACGTATTGGCTACTAGGTGCCACTGACTCCTCTAGATTTTACCATAGTTTTCACCTGGAATGCGGATTATCGCAAATTTAAATAAATAAAAAAACTTCATGAAAAGAGAATACATATTAAAGAAATAAATGCATGCTGATTCCTAGCAAGTTATCGATGGGTAATATCGTAAAATTTCAAAATTAATTTGTCAATGAATTGAGTTTAGAGTATCCGGCGATACTTTGTGGAAATGCACTACAGATATCATGACCTCAAAAATGAAGAGGTTTTTGTTCACTTTCCACAGAAATAATTTTCATTTTCCGACCTGGTTTCGACATTAGCTGTGTCATTTTCCTTGAATAAAATTATTTCTGTGGAATTGTGAACAAAAACTTTTTCATTTTTGAGATCATGATATCTATTAATTCGTCATGCTGTCATTGCTGAAGGAAAACAGGGTTAACAAAGATGGCGGACAGGCCACGCCAACGTTAGAACTTCTAGCATTGGCCAAAATAGCGTGCGCCTTCTCCATCTTCCTCAACGGTACATACAAACACATTTAAACAAATGAATACAAGTAAGTTGCGGAGATTTAAGACATCCCTGAGGCAAGAACCTGTTTTGGGTTTGCGAACATTTAAATTTCATAAATAACTGGCAGGTGTCGCCAAACAGAACGTAATTAAACCATAAATTATGCAAGAGAGCGACATATCTATACTTAACAAAATATGTTCCCACAATGTCCAATATTTTCCCTTTATGGTCCATGAAATACATGAAGAATCTCCATCTTTTCTGCAAAATGTAGGTAATGACCAATTTTGCGAAAAGAAGATGCAAAATGCAAATCTTCAAGCATATTTAATTGCATTGACACCAAGTATTGAGCCATTATATTTTTTTGCAACTAAAATCACTCCATTTGAGATATATCAAAGCTTGCGGAGATTTTGAGTTCACTGAGGGTGAATCTGCGATGATCAGTTGGCAGAGGTCACGAAAGACTTCTGAAGGGATATTCTGCCCAATTGGCGCACCTATCATGTGTACATCTTTCCTTTTACCTGATCAAATGCTCTTCCCGAACGAGAGCCACCAAGTTTCGCCAATCCAATTAGTAAAGGTAAATTTTACTAGTTCAATTGAATTGACGAAGTAGTCGCCCGGAAAATTAAGGTAGTATGAGCGAAGTATAATTTTACCTATAAAACAATGAATTTGGTCTCATTTTAAAGAAAAATATATCGCCCTTCCATTGACATAAAAAATGAAACCTCTTACCTCATTACTTTCCGAGATATTTGCCAAAAAATACTAGCCCTTTAAATGGGAAATGGTACGAGTATGCATTCATTGCATGCGAACGTTTTCAGCTTCTCTACGTGTCAATCATGCGCGTCACACATTAAATTCGAACTCGATACTTTTTCTTGATCTTTTCCTCGGTAACTGAAAATATCAACGTCGATAGCAGGCGTTACTGTCGAAACCATGGTCGGAAATGACAAAATATCGGCAAATACGATTTGTTTGGAAACGGAATAGGAGTGGATTGGAATGAAACGATTTTTTTGGAAACACGCTGCTGGAAAGTACAAATATATTCGGTTAGGTATTCACTAATAAGCTTTTGTCAACTCATCTACATATGTCATACAGTGAAACCTGTATTGAGCGGCCACCACCCGACCCATGAAAAAATGGCCGCTCGAGGAGGTGACCGCTGAATGGAGGAAAAATTTATATTGGTTATGTAGGAAACTCATTCCTGAAAAATCGGCTGCTTCTAGAGGTAGCCGCTAAAGGGAGGAGGCTACGGAAAGGCAGGTTTCACTGCACATTAGTTTCATTTTATATTCCGTTTATTTTATATTAATTTTCTGGTTGCTAAGGCATGTAAATCATAAATGATCTATGACTTACATGATAAAAGTCCTACATAAATCCAATTCTTTTTTTATGACGTCGCAAATTTAAAGGTGCACTTCGCGATTCCTCATTTCTCTTGTCTCACGCGGAAACGGCCAAGCCTCCTTCAAAGAGATTCCTTCGCAGTGACATCTCGAGCGATAGAAGAAAAAACAAATGAGTCCATCTCTCGGAAGAATGAATTATTCCGAAGGAGGCGAAAGGATGAACGCGAGTCACAGGAGTCCTGAAATTGGTGAGCGACGAGTCACAAGGAGTGTGCGGCGCCTCACGCCCTTCCCCCCCCCCCTATCCCTATGTGACTATGTGAGTCAAGTGAACTACTAAGTTACACATTTTTTACTCTTTATTATTTATTTTGTTTAAAAAAATTATACATTCACTGATGAAATGGGTTACCGACAAAAAACCAACTAAGTTATAAAATCTGCAGGTTACTCCACGAATACATTTTTAATTACCATATTTGTCCAGCCATAGAAGCTATGTCGTTCAAAAGAGGTCGTATTTTTCCTTCGATTCAATCTTCGCGCACGGTGTGAAAGCGATAATTCATGTTAAAGCCTTATTATTAACAAGCTCAGTCATAAAAACAAATTTTTTGCGTTATTTATATTAGTTTATTTACTTCAAACTCCTTAAAACTGCTCACATTTTAAAACAAATTTCGAATATGGTCTCTGTTATTGGTCCTCCATATTTTACAGGAAAAAAAATCTCGTTCAAACTACCTTAGCCTTTAAAGGACTAGCGTTAATTTAAATGTACACCGGAATGATGGAATCAACTGCTGTGGGTGCGAAAACTTAACGTTGTATGCTGTAATTACACCAATTGTGCATCTACTGATTGTGAGAGCCCAAAGGTAAATCCAGCCGGCAGCAGACGCAGAGGGAATTCGAATCCGTACGATACAGGCAAAATTAAGAAACAAATACTTGAGTGTTCCTTTTTTCGTGATTCATTCCGCGCTTTTATTTTAGAAAACAATAATATTTCGCTGGTCCTCCTGCCAGCTTCATCAGGTTAAATGAACTGACTTCTTAGTCTCAGTTCAGTTAACCTGATGAAGCTGGCAGGAGGACCAGCGAAATATTGTCGTTTTCTTAAAACATACATCGCGGAATGAATCCCGAAAAAAGGAACAGTCAACACTGCATCCGCGGAAGCCTATGAGCTAAACAAATACTTATTTGAGAAGCTGATGTGAAAATAATTTTCTTCTCTTACAGGATTAGTTATTTCTTGAACCGATTCCTGGACCAATGGCTATACTTTTCCTTCATTTCATCGACACAAAGATGTCAGGAAAAAATCGAAACGCACGAGCAAAATGCATCCACATCTTTTTTCAGGTTTTATAAAATAAAAACATTTATTCATTGCTATGAAATAATACCTGCTCTTGAATAATTTTATATGACTCCGACGTAAACTTCTCAAGGGAAAGCCTTGCCGGCTATCAACAAACATTTCACAAAAACCTATATATTCAGTGCATTTTTCGGAAACTCTTGACTATGATAATTTGTAGACTTGAGTTTTGTCTATACCAACACGTAAGGTTACTTCGCTCCGTTTAACCGAATGTCACATCTCATGGCAAACACAGCATCAACGCCCGAAGCGTGAGCCGACCTTACGGTCTTTCATCTGTGGATTCTGCTCACATCCAACCTAGATACTGCGACTGGCCGCTAGGTTTTTCGCAATATGTAACGACAGAAGAGAATTAGATATTATAACTGATCATCGTCGGTCGTTCAATCCCAAGATTGAACAGCCCTTCCCACTTCCCTATCTAATGCTAGTTCCCTTACCTCCTGGTATCTCTTCCTATGTACTTTCCTCTTTAATTGGTCCATGAACGTATTACTGGGTCTTTTCCCTCTATTTAACCTTTAGCTATGTTCTTCACAAACTCATTGAGTCTCAGGGTGTGTCCAATCCATCTTGTTCTTCTTTTCTGTATCGATATTCATATGGTCCTTTCCTCTTCTACTCTTCTGCACACTTTAGCATTTCTCAAGTTGTCCCTCCATTTTATCTTCAGCATCTACCTGCATCATCAGATTATGGTTTCAATTCTATCCTGCTCAAATTTTCCAATGGTCCATGCTTCCGATCCATAGAGTGCCACGCTCCACACGAAGTCAGAGCAGGGACTATTTTGCCATTTCGCGTGCATGAAGTCGTTCATGCGTTCTTGCGATTCACCGGTTTACAGGACGCGATTTGAAATGCATTTTCGTTCATAAATCATTCATTTTCTGTAATTGCTTACTTTCTGTAATTAATTACTTTAATTCATTTTCTGTAACTAATCTTTCCTCTTCTACTCTTCTGTACACTTCAGCATTTCTCAATTTATCCCTCCATTTTATCTTCAGCATCTACCTGCATCATCAGATTATGGTTTCAATTCCATCCTGGTCAAATTTTCTAATGGTCCATGCTTCCGATCCATAGAGTGCCACGCTCCACACGAAGTCAGAGCAGGGACTATTTTGCCATTTCGCGTGCATGAAGTCGTTCATGCGTTCTTGCAATTCACCGGTTTACAGGACGCAATTTGAAATGCATTTTCGTTCATAAATCATTCATTTTCTGTAATAGCGTGCCCCAAGTAAATGGTCATTAGATCCACTTCCTAAGCCCGGCAACGCTACTACCGAATACGTTAATTTTTGGAATATCGCACACATTCTCATCCATTCACAACGTCTCAGGGTGTGTCCAATCTATCTGGCTCTTCTATTCTGTATAGTGTTCCATATGGTCATTTCCTCTTCTACTCTTCTGTAAACCTCATTATTTCTTATTTTTTCTGTCCATTTTACCTTCAGCGTTATAACTGATATTAATGGAGCCGGAACCATCATAGAAATAGAATGAGCAGATCGAGGGAAGTCAACGTAGATGTCCATCTTCAAGCGGAGAAGAGAGCATTCCATCGCGGAAAAAAGATGACGGCGTTTAATTGGAGACATTTAGTGGAAATAAGAGTTGACTGATGACCTTAATAGAAAGAACCGGGCGAGGCTAGAAGTTCTGAGGAACGGAATGCCATCCTTGGCATTTCTACTTGAGAATGTCGAGGATGATTTACGAGAGGAAAGCGATGGAGGGATCTGAGGCAAGAAACTGTGGGGGAATGAATCGCCTTTCAGGAAACATGCTGTAGCTTAGAGACTTCCAACTATCCAATCTTCGGAATTATAGCATTACGAACAAGAGGAACTATTTTTTTATCCTACCAAAACATACCAAGACACAACGTTATATAATAATCGTGCTTTAAACAATAATAAGTTAATTTCCACCAGCTGGATATTTAGATATTTCACGTTTCACTTCTGGCGCACACATTTTTCAGTTTTTCATCACTCAGATAAACGCTTTAAGTCTCAACTATTCTCAAGAAGGAACATATTTTTAAAACGAAGCTCGGAATAGTTTTTAGCTCTCTATGGACGACCGAGTCGAATTTTTTACGTTTCAAAATCATTGAAATATCTGCTTTCTAAGAGTCTTTTCCATTTAGTTGCTGCGCTGGACAGAATTGTACCGCTTCGCATTCAGTGTGTGGAAAGTTGCGTCTCTTTCGGCGGTCTGTTAAAAAATTTGAATAGATGAATGTGTGACGCTATTCACTGACGATGGCGTGCCTGGTGGAGCTCTGAAATAAATAGTTTCAACAATCATATGGAGAAAACTGGGAAAGTTTAAAAAAGGTACGTTATGAAGGTAATGTTGAAGTATACCATGGTTAAATATTATAATGTAACGTATTATTTAAAATTAAATACATACAATACAAATACGTCACATTTCAAAATGGATGTTATGATCAAATCAATTGCATTTTTTTAACGCGTCAATAGCACCTATAAAAACTACATTTGCAGTATTTTTTTCATGCCGATGTTTCATAATTCTGTCCATAGAGGGTTAATATTTGTATCCTTTGTTTTAGATTAACTCGCAGAAGCTGGTAAGCCTATCAAACGACCAAAACATTATGCTCCCAATGTATTTATCTATTGCAAAAACTCCGGCCACCGGCAGTATATACATTGGCACATATGGACGGCCATGATCTACTGGATTTATGCAAGTGCGTAGGTATTTCCTGCCACAAATATCTTCTAACACTACAGCTTAAAGACAGCCAGTGAATAAGTGATTAGAAAAATGACGCAAGAAAAAATGCGAATCCGAAGTTTTCCATGGGCTTCATACCATGGCTGGCGTGAGCTTCAAAAATTCCACGCTCGGTAAAAGATTTCTTTGAAAACGATTAAAATTCCGACCACGAAGTGATACGGGAAAAGATAAGACCAGCCGCCGCATTACCGTGGCACTGCTCCGGCGCCTTTCTTGAACAAAGAGCGTTATCTCCGGAGCGGGTATCGATTTTGCCCACCGCGCTCCAAGTTTCCCGCCGCCATTTTCTCTCGACCTGCGGTCAGCCTTCGCACCCGCGCGACAGCTAAAAAACCGCTAAGGATTTCTCTCATAATAACGACGCAAATTTACAGAATGTCATGCAAGTGCATCATGCACGTTGACTTCCCTCGATCTACTCATTATATTTTCATGATAATTCCGGAAAAATGCACTTGTATCAATTATAATCTCTATTTTTCTCATGTCGTTACGTATTGCGATAAACCAAGGGGTCGGTCGCAGTAGCCACATTGGATGTGAGCAGAATCCACAGATTGAAGACCGTTAGTTCGACTCACGCCTGACGTTATGTTTGTCATGAAATGAGACATTCGGTTGCACGGGGAAAAATAACCTTACCAGTTGGTACAAGAAAAACTCAAGTCTACAAATACTCTTAGTCAAGAGTTTCCGAAAAACGCTCTGAATATGTAGGATTTTGTGAAATGTTTGTTGATAACTCGCGAGGTTTTCCCTTCCGACGTTTACATCGGAGTCATATAAAAGTATTCAAGAGCAGGTATTATTTCATGGCGATGAATACGTGTTCCCCCTATTTTATATTACCTGAATAAAAATATGAATGCATTTCGTAAGTGTTCTTCAGTTTTTTTATGACTCACATCAGCATCTCTTCGCCATGTACATTTTTATCCATCAAGACTGGCATATCTTTAAATAGATATTGCCTCGTCCGTCCATTAGCCCATTGTATACTTCCCTCCCGTGATGATGATGCGTTTAGTTTCTGATTTGCCACGGAAATTATTGGTCAATAGAATTTCTGGCGTCTCCAGCATTCACAAATGTTAGAATGGAATAGTTTTTAAAATAACAGCATCAGCAAAAATAGGTAGGCTCCTGTGATTAATGTAAAAGCGTAAACAGCCAACAATTCGTGCATGACAATAGCAACACAACAGCCAGATGCCTTAACAGTTTTAATTCGGGCAATATTGCATTGCAGCGCCCATACGCTTCGTCTTCACAGCAAAAACTCTTAACACAAACTCACAACAACTTAACTTGTCTAAACTTGGCTTAACTTGGCGCGACTTAGGAGTTGAGTCCGTGAGAGAGCAACACACTGGTTCACAACAACTTAAAGTGGCTTAACTCGACTTGGCGTAGTCTTGGAGTTGAGCATTTCTCAACTTTCTCTTAATTCTAGCCAATAGCAAGGCCTGGTTTACTATCGATAGTGCGGAAGTAATCAATTGCTACTATCGATATAGGATACCTTGGTTACGCTTTTTGTGTTGTATGAGAAGGCTTGCTGTGATTGGTTGGAAATTTCAGGCCCCGATTGGCACTCGGGAACAGCTTAAGCCAAGTTAAGTTGCTGTGAATGGGGCTTAATGCCTCTGTGTTACGCGGATTCCCAGGTTGCATTGACAAAATACAGTTCTTGACATTACCTAAATTAAAATCAGGTAATTAAAATCAGTATCAAGGTAATTAAAATCAGTATCAAGGTAATTAAAATCAGTATCGATATAATTGGTAAAACAACAATTTTATTATAAGTTTCCATGATGTGGACATTCTACAGCACAAAACGATTCCACACACGTTTAAAATCGAGCCATTCCCTATATGAGGTAAGTTTCACACTTTTCACTGAAAATCGGACTGTTTTCACAATTAAAAGAACTCGTTTTCTACATTGCGTTAACAATAAACTATGATTTCTCACGTCAAAGTCGCAAGCCGTCTGAAATAAATGCATCACAATATTAAGCGTTCTAACTTTGACGATGAGATTTTACATGTCGAAAGCCGTGACAGTATTTAAATCATATAAAGAAAAGTGCAATGCTTGTGGTAAAAAATAATGAAGAATGCCAACAAACGTGTAAATAAAAAAGCTTTTGGATAAATTTTACTGCATTAAATTCGGTATTTCTCGTTTCGTCTCGCACTACCTTAAATTTCAAATTCCGCGCAGTGAGTCCAAGTCTTATCCTACTCCGTGGTCTTAACTATGCTTCTGTTGAGACGAAAGTTTAAAAATATAATCATCGCATAATTTATGTTACAACATGAGAGGTTATTTCGAACAAATGCGTGTGTAAGGGAAGTGTAGTCCAAGAATTTTATGACTTACTCCACAAATTATTAAATTGTGCACTCAATGACTCACGATTCGCGCACAAACCACCTCCCATCAGCCCGATTTAAGTATTCCACAGAGAAAACGTACGCTTAACCGGATACTGATGAGATTAGAAACGTAGATGTTCGCTGCTTTGAAATTTCTTTCTCACAAAACGCACGCTTCTCCGGTGCTCTACGAAGGTTCTCCTTATTCCAATTCTTAGTGAAACCCTTCATCATTTTATGACATTTTTGCCTTATGAGAGAAAAAAGTTGAGTATGAATTGTATGCGTGTTCCCTTCGTCGACGCCTCCGGATTGGTGCCTGCACGTGCAGCGGCGTAGGGTTTCCTGGCGCCTGGAGGCAAGGACTAATTTAGGTTCCCACCTCCCTCCCGTACCCACCACCCTCATTAAGGTCACCGCTCAAGTGGCTTGGCTTTAAAGAGGGATCTTTCTGCATCAAACAGCGCGTAAGCGAGAAAAATGGACTCTGGATCAAAGCAAACATCGCATCCCCTGAGGGGATGTTAAAACCCTATTTAGACATTATAAACCGGAAATTGATAATATTAGAAACGGAGATTTTTGTTGTTTTGGAATTTCTTAAAAAAAACGCACGCTTCACCAGTGCTCTACGAAGGTTCTCTTTATTCCACTAAAATATTTTGCTAATAAAATTGCAAAAAAAAAATACTTAAAAATGCTTCAATTAGTTATGGCATGGTTGAATCATTGTAAGTGGTAATTTGACATTCACTACGTTTACCAATCGTTCTCAGATCGATCTGACCGGACCAGCTCGGTATGGTAAACGCAGCGGGCTATTGTGATCGATCGGAGGAGCCGGCCTGCTCGGCTCGCTTTCTCAGCCAGTCTGAGATTTTTCAGGTAGATTTGAACCAGCGGGTCTGTGGCGCTCCTCGTTATTCTTTTGGTTGCCATTTGGAAAAAAAATAAAATCGTTATTATTCAAGGCGTATGTTATAACAACTTGTAGCAAGAGTGTAGTAAGTGTCATTGATATCGCAGCACATCGCATTTCCACCTCTATTGGGCATTTTGTTCATTTGGAATACGACTGAAAATATCCAACTCTGCACTTGTTTACACGCTGAGTCAATCGTGCTTCAACTGATAGATTCGATTGCTCACTATAGATATTTTCAGTCCGTGTTGGTAAACTAGGCAAACTAAGTCGGCTCGCTTGGAATATTCAGATCGGTCCGAGTTCAGATCGATCTGAGATCGATTGGTAAACGTAGTGTATGTTGGAACGTCAATAAGTCACGGAACATTATTAATCTCGCATGCGGTCTTTGATTTTTTTGTGTAAAATACGAGGAAAATGAGGTGCAGCTTACATATACGTGGTAGATTTTAATGATTTTTGCCTTTTAAAATAATTTCCTTCATTACATATTTATGTAAAGTGTGAATAAGTATAACCGCATTCAACATTTATTCATCTACTTGAACCATCTTATTATTGAAATTGACCCAAGTTTGAAATAATAACTGTCACCATCCCTTCAAAATTAGCGTGATTCCTCGTCTATGAAATATTTCTCAGCTTGCGTTGTGTAAACATGACCATGGCTGTCATGAAGTAAAAAAAGGTGAAGGTAGAAGGTACAGGCTTCGTATGTATTTTTGATTTATGCAGGTTTTTAAAACCGTTTCTTGTTATGTTAAGAGAGACACTGACGTAGCCAGGGTTTCGTTTCGGGATAGGGTCTGTGTTGAGCATAAGTGGAGCGGAGGAATTGCAAAATTGTTTAAATCAATTTCAATTTTCTCACTTTAAACAATTTTCAAGTGCAATCGCCCATACGGTGTATCTTAATAGCTGGTAATATTAGGATTTAGAGGTGCAAACTTATGAAAGAATACCAAACCCACAATTCTTTTAAGTTACGAAGGCATTTATTTGAAAAATCTCAATTAAAATTGAATCTCAGTTCTATCTCAGTTATAATTAAAGAACGAGCGTGATGCGCCCGCTCCCAGCGGGCTTCCTCGGTGGAAATATTTAAGTGAAATAGTACTTCATGGCGGCCCTGTCAAAGTAAAGGAAACATTTAGACCGTTGAAAAACCAAGGTTAGACGCACATGATGACTCATACTTACGTATCAACAGGAGACTTGAATGTGGAATCAGCCGCATTTTGATAAAAGTTATTTAAAGAATGCGAGATATTGTTGCAAATGAACAAATGTATCAGTTTGTGCGCCGTTAACGTCAGGAATATTTACCGGTTTACCTCTCGAACATTCCACCATAACCAAGACACGAAAACAAAGAAAAGAGGGTGCCAGAGAAAGAGAGACAGAAAATGGTTCGCCATAGACTGAGTACGTGTTGAGTCCAAGACCTTTCTGTGTTAACTTGAAATAATATGTTGAAAGCGCGTTATATTGCAAAAAAATATAATGTTGAAAGCGCGTTATATTGCAAAAAATATAATAATATGTATCTGAAACTAAATTGGTATCAATTAAATATCCTGAAATAAAGGTTTGCTCTGCACCATGGAGCAAGTGCGTGACGTCAAGATGGCGGATCGCCTCATCCCCTAAGAGAAATATCAAGGGCCATTTTTTAAAACCAATTTTAGGAAACAATAGCAATATTTAGGAAGTAAGATATGCCGTCGCATGTTCTCTGATAAATTCTGTGCATTTTGGTACCTCATTTGTAGAGTTTGGTTGCGTATAAGTTGAGAAAAAGGTATCTATACAGTAGAAATAATATAGGAGATAGAATAGATGGATTCAACATTATTAGTTTGTAAAAAAAAACAAATTAAATCCGAAGATTCTTGCGAAATTGAGTGGAATTTTTGCATAGTGCAGAAATAAAATTAACAATTTTCCTCAAAGATGAAATTTACTTCGAGCCAGGTTTAAATGTTTATGCATCGTAATCAGGTAGCAAATGATGTCAAGTGCGCGCAATATACTGTAATGACTCTACATCGTGCGCACTTAGCACCATTTGTTACCTGGTGATGATGCATAAACATTCAAACCCGGGTCGAAGTAAATTTTATGTTTCAGGAAAATTGCTCATTTTACTGCTGCATTGAACAATAAAAACTATATCTTGCAGTCCCTTTTTAAAAATCAATTCAATATTGAGCCCCCTCTCCAAAAATTCTAATGTAAGCCAGGGAGGTCAATGTGGTCCAGACCCCTCCCGTTTGAACCTCACCGACCTCACCACGGACCTCTTTCGGTTTTGAGAGGTCCTCATATTTGATTTGATTTTGATGCTTGATCTTTGATTGGTATTTATGGTCGCGGATTCCGTGGGGGATTTAATGAGTAATATATCTCTACCAGTGTTTGTGTCCATTTCTCCTCATTTTTGATGGTTGTTATATTTAACAGTCACAGCGCACAGTTATCACCTTAGATACCTAAATATATCTTTCAAGATGTTTGTAAAAAACCAATACCTATCCATAAAATCCGAACATTCTTGCGAAATTGAGTGGAATATTTGCATACTGCAGAAATAAAATGAACAATTTTCCTAAAAGATGAAATTTACTTCGACCCGGGTTTCATCGTAGTAATACATCATCATCACGTAAAAAAATGATGCTTAGTGCGCGCAGAAAACTCTAATGACTATAAAATGCGCGCACTTAGCATCATTTGTTACCTGATGATGATGTGTAAACATTGAAACTCGGGTCGGAGTAAATTTTATCTTTCTGGAAAATTGCTCATTTCATTTCTGCATTAAACAAATATAACCATATTTTGTAGTCCATACGTAAAGAATACAATTTTGTACTTTTCCACAGAATTTTATTTTGGATGGTACGACGCGTTTCACCGACTTGCTGCATCATCAGGTACGAAATCCAGGCAATATCAGTGCCCAGTAGTCCCCTTTTCTTAGATTTATTTAAAAAATGAGCCTCCTCCGCAAAAATTATGAATGTAAGCCAGTGGAGGTCCATGGGGTCCATACGACCCTCATCTGAACCCCACGGATCTCACCCCGTACTTAACCACGTCCCTGGATGAGGTATATTTATTTATTTATTAAAACGTCAAGAACAGCAGCTAGGGCATTTACAATGGGTTTAAATAAACAAAAAATAAGTTAAGAAATAATACAAAAATATATAGTGAAAACAATTAGAACAATAATCAACAACAAGAAAAAGAAAAAGTCAATTTGTGGCAGGGAAGAAGAGGAGGACACAATGCGTTTAAGTTGGGAAGAAAAGATGTTGTGTGAGGAGAATAGGTCAAGGGTAGGGTGACTGTTGGCAAGGGTATTAAAAAATGAAGGTAGGCTGTAGAAAATGGAGAGTTGGGAGGTGGAGAGACGGAATTTGGGTGTGTAAAACAGGCTTACTTCGCGAGTGGTGCGGGCAGGGATGCGGAGTGAAAACCAGGAGAGAAGATGATCAGAGCGGAGGGACCCGTTCATATACCAGGATGTTGCCAATGCTGTGGTTTTTTTCTTTCCGTTTTCATCCTTCGCTTCCTTCATCCGAACAATAATAATTCGTTTCCTGACTTGTGTTAACGACCCCATAAGTTGGCGAGTGACCTCTTCACGGTAACAGCCGTCCTATGGAGAAGACCTCAGGCCGGAGGGAGGCGAAATTCGGGGAAACAGGAGGGTTGGGAAGGCACTGCAGCTGGCGTCTTCTGTTAAAAGTCGCGGAATCGCTCCCTGATCTCTCGCCGGCGAAGGGCCTTGCGGCGGCCGCCCTCACAGGTGTCGGTCGTCTCTTCCGCCCTTCTGCTGGGCACCCCACTGGCTCGAGGAATCGGCAACGTCGCGGCACAACATGTGCCCGTCATCCGCTCCGAGGGATCGCGCAAGGTTGGGATCAAAGGTCTTCCGAAAAGTTGCCGCGGTTGAGCAGTTGCTTCCTGTGATGCGGTAGATGAGGTGGGTCCACGGAAGACTTAATATTTGAGCTCATGATCATGCTACATTCCTCTTCGTATTGTTCGTGAACGCTACAAAATCCGCTAAATTAGAATGAGAAAATTAGACTCAGTCTTTTATGAAAATTTAAAAGCTATTTCTTTTCAGACGAAGTTTTCAATATCTTACGAACTCCAACATGCGAAGGTAGGTCAGTTCATGGGAATAAAATAAGGGAAAGAGGTTGTAGAACAGAAAGGTTTAAAATGTAGTTTTTCCCGAAATCGATAAGAGACCATAAAATGGAGAAAAAATTATGTAAATTTAAAACCGATTTATTTTCAGACGAAGTTTTCAATACCTTATGAACTCCAACATACTACGGTAGATCAGATCATGAGAATAAAGTAAGGGAAATAGATAGTAGAACAAAAAGTTGTAAAATGCCATATTCCCCGCGATCGATAAGAGACCATCATGGCTACGTTTAGACTTTGAAGTAGGCGTCTATCTTGACATACCCATGTTTCACTACCATATTGCCAAGTGGGAAGAAGTACACTTTTGTACACGGCAATTTTCGCTTCTTTTGACAAGCACTCATTCCTTGATATGCTCCACATGCTACCTACCACTTTCCTTCCAGCGTTCGCACGTCTCTTTATCTCCTCATATATTCTTCCATCTTTCGCATACACCTTACCTAAGTACACAAAATCATCCACCTGTTCAATTACTTCACCATTCGCCCTCATGATACAGCTATTCTCCCCATTCTCCTTATCAAAAACTACTACTTTAGTCTTGCACGCATTTACCTTCAATTCCATTCTTTCCGATGATTCACAAAACTTATCTAGAAGCTTCTGTAATCCCTGTTGACTGTCTGAGATCAAAACAGCATCATCCGCATTTAGAAGAACTCGCACGTTTACATTTCCAATCAAAACACCGTCGTTTTCACTACATGCGTCTCTAACACATGTATCCATAAATACATTAAACAGCCATGGAGACATTACGCATCCTTGCTTTACACCCCGATTTATTACAAACCAATCAGTCCGAACCCCCTTAACTCTTGCACTTGCCTTACTATTGTCATGCATCAAAATTAATAACAACATCTTTTCTGTTAAAGATACAACACTGAAACGTATAAAATATGTAAAGCAAATATTTATCTATCATTCATTGAAATACGGTTGTCAATAAAGTACTTGAATTACGAATAATCAAAGTCGGAGCTTAGCTCGAATACCGTCAAAAACCAGTACCTTTTCCATTGCACTCATAGTAAAAAATATCAAAATGCATTTAAAAAATTAAAGTTTACCATTGAATAACGCAGAAGGAAATACGGAAAATTAAGATATGATTAGTTTTACTATTGGTCTTCTCGTTTTATTTTTGTTCCCAAACTCGAGTGCACATAATTTCTACGCGAAGAGTAAATGAGTGTTTTTTATTCGGTATGATACCTTTATATTTATTAGAACCATAACAATAATAATAAAAACCGCATGTTTTCGCGTCTAGGAGAAAATCTGAGCATATCTCATCGAATTATTTCGAAATATATGTCTAATGCCATAACGCTTTACGTTAAAATAGCATTAATTGCGAAGAAACCAAATAGGTTACATCTCTAATTTGGTTTTCGCTTAACCTCGTCTCACAAAAGGCCTGGCCCTTTCGCTATCTTTGTAGCCAATTGTCTCTTTCTAAGGCTGTTTTTTCACTTCCTCTTAGGAGTTGCAGTTAATGATTGACATCCCATTGTGAAGTAAGGAAATTTTAGGTCGTCCTCTCCTTTTCTTGGATTGGATTGGATTGGATATTTGGGGAGGCGACCGACGGCTAAGGTCATTTGCGCCATAGGGGATAGGTAAGGGAGGAAGGGTGGATAGAAACCCGGCGTTGGCATTAGCCTGCTCTTAACGAAAGGCGCCAAGGGGACCACAGCTTAACGTCTCATCCGACAGACGGAGTACTCCACTTGAAGTGCCCTCCACAAGACACTCAAGTAGGGATCGAGTTCCGCTGAAAAACATCTGCCACTGCAGGGATTTGAACCCTGGCCGCCCGTGTAGTAGGCGAGTACTCTAACCACCACTCCAACCCGTTCCCCTCCTTTTCTTCCCCAACACTTTTCCTTCAATTATGTTCTTGATGAACTCGTTATGTCTTACTAATTGACCAACAAGTTTAATTTTCCCGGAGTGAATTGCTTGGAGAACCGTTCTTTTTTCACCTACTTCTTTCAAGACTTGCTCAATTGTTTTCATCATGACCCAACTTGTTTTAGTCATTCTGCTCCAGAACCACAATTCGGCTGCCTGGAGCCTGTCTTCTCCTTGCCTATTTAATGCCCATGTTTCACAACCATAGGTGAGTATACCCCACACGAACGTCTTTACAAATCTCTTCCTCGTATCAATTGAGAGGTAGTGGTTTACCAAGAGGTTACGCTTCCTTTGGAAACCTTGTATGGCCATGGTGATCCCTCTCTTAACATCTGTTAAGCTCATATTTTCATTTGTCATTTGACTTCCCTGGTGGCAGAACTCTTTTACTTGGTCGATGGTTGAGTTTCCTAACTTAATTTTAGCCTTTATATTGCTGTTTAACTAGTCCAACACCGTTATTTTCGTATTTTTAGTGCTAATATTTTAATTTATTCAGTTCTTTTCCAAGAGTCTCCAGTGCATGATTCATTCGGTTCTTTTCCAAGAGTCTCCAGTGCGTGATTCATATCTTTTTCTGAGTCTACAAGAGCAACTATGTTATCGGCAAACCGGATACTATGGATGAGTTTGCCATTTAACTTCATACCCTTACTCTTCAATTTTGTTTCCTCTATTGCTTCTTCTATGAAGACGTTGAAGAGGTAAGGCGAAAGGGCACAACCTTGTCCCACCCCTCTTCTTATCTTGCCTTCTTGTCTGTGACCATTAATATTGATTTCCGTGGTTTTTGCTTATATCAATAAATATTACTAATATATACCCGTATGTAAAGTTTCACCTAAATCCGAAAATAAACGAAAAATTCTCCAACCACCTTAAAGAGTACTGGCTTCACACTATAAGGGTACGAGTTCGAACCTCATGGATACGTGCAACGTAGGAATGGATCTGTACTGTGATTCTAGGCACATATCATCACACACAAGCGTAGGTTCCCACTGTGAATTCTCCAGAGGGCGATTATTAATAAGCCACCACATCAACCCGATCCCATGTTCGTTCGGAACACAAGCGTTTTGAGGGAAAAGAGTTGGACCACCGATGATTATTTGAAGTATAATTAATTGAATATTTTTTACATTTTTTCAATGATCACTTCTCTAAATAATTTATCCACATATATCGTAGAGATGAATGGAGAACGTAATGAAAGGAGAGGAAATGATGAAGAGGGTAATAGTGGGGTGAACAGTGTGGAAGCATGGAAGAGAAAGGAAGAGGATAAGAATTCTGGACGCAATAAGAACAGGGCGATTCCACGCAAACTCAACGAAATGGCTATGCACTCGTAGCTCGAAAATCTCCGATTTTTACGATTTTTGGCAGATATCAAGAATACATAGAGGAATGACTATTTGCCAAATATTAGCCCTCTGTATTTATAAACGTTAATGTTATGACACTTCAAATATCACAAATTAGCGCAAATTGACGCGCCGCAGCTCCGAACTCTATCTCCAATAAATGACGATCTAGCCGTCACATTTTAAATATAATAATATTTGTGTAATTAAAAGACGTTAGTGTGTGTTCCATATCAACGTTTGGCTTCCTAGACGTATACTCTGAGCTCCTAGATGGATTTAATTTTTCCGATTTTTAAAAATTTTGATCCATGTTTAGGGCCTAATATCTCCTAAATTAATGATAAGATATGGTTAATCTTAATTTTTTCGAACAGCAAGGAAACAGGGCTGTGCTTTTAGAGCATAAACGTTAATTTGTGGCACGCAACCACGGCACAATGGAGCAACAAAAACGGAAAGATGCAAAAGTTGCTACTTTTGGCGCTTAAAAAAGCGATGTTTGACAACTTATTTTTGATTGAAAAATACATTTTACAAAAGCTTAAACCCTTATATTTCAATGACAATAATAAAATTTGTGGGTTATTTCGTCAAACACACAAAAGGTAGGACGAACATGTCCTGCTACACGCGCGCCCGCTTTGACACGTTGGGGAGTTATGCGGGTGGCCTGTGTACTGTCCAAAAATCTACCAATCAGCTGCTAGAATACTTGAATGAATGAAATGAATATCAACTTCATATCATACATCAACTTCGTATTATACCCATTGAGTGTACCTTTTCTTTATTCCTATTTTCGCAAAAACCAAATCTATGTTCCACATCTCAGATATTTCCGCGGTTGGTTTCTCGGACGATGTCTCAATTATCGACGGCGTCGAGGCATGTGCAGCTATAAATCAGTGGTGGATTTAGATGCTTGGAGGGTGCCCTCCCTCGTAATCCGCTTAATTTGTTAATCTATGCCCCCAGACCCTCGCTAAGTTGCAGACCGCTACTCATCCTCCCCTCGAAACAACATTAATCCGCCCCTGTGGTAAATCGAGGAAATACGACCGCATTTCCCATACGAGACGAATTCACACACCATGGTAAGTTCGTATTCTTTGACATTTGATGGATATTTGTGTGAAAAGCACGAATTTTGGTTCTGACATGGTATACAGTCATGATATAGCATATATATGTGAATTCTTGGGGTGTATCAATGCTCACCTAGCAAGTGCACGAAGCAAGTAACTGCTCCTAAACTGGTCTGTAACTGCTCTGAAACTGGACTGTATCTACTCTGAAATTGATCAGTAACAGCTCTGAAAAACTTGTAGGTGGTCTGGAAGAGGTCTCTTACTGATCTGGATTTGAAACAACTTGAAGCTTCTTTAAAATATTCCAGTTCAGTCCAGTTTGAGATTACTTCCAGGACATATATGTCTTTCAGGGAAGTTACGGACCAGTTTCAGAGCTTGTACATACTAGTTTCAGAGCAGTCACAGACAAGTTTCTGGGTATTTACTGACTAGTTTCAGAGTATTTACAGACTAGTTTCAGAGTATTTACAGACCAGTTACAGACTAGTTTCAGAGGAGTCACACACTAGTTTCAGAGTATTTACAGACCAGTTACAGACTAGTTTCAGAGGAGTTACAGACTTATAATCTTTACCTAGGTAAAGTTGTGTCGTAGATAAAGTAGAGCTAGAGAGGCCCCGAAAAACTTAGAAAACCGGGAGGTGAATCTCTGACATTCAGCAAAACCTACCTTCACTGGTAGAATACTTTTTAAAAAATTGTGTGAAGTGTTCCAGTTGATTTAACCCATTTAATCCTTTTCCCACCGATATGGATAATCACACGAAATTAGACAGGAAATTCTCCTTGAAAATATCATTTGAAATGACCAGGATTCGAAACCAGACATCCAAACTGTCAATGGGATGTGTTCATCAGTTGCATATACCAGTCCACAACAGACAAGTACACTGAATTGACAGTTCTCCCATAGGCCTCACCTCATGGCTGGCGTCCAAACACCCTCAGCCACATGCCTCAGTGGTGCCCCTCAGGGTATCATGTGGATATATTCTCTTTCCTCAGAGGTTGATTTTCTGCACCATGTTATACTTCTCAACAGTAAGCTCTCCACCAGCATTTCTTTACATTCTTTCACTAATTTTCCGACATTAATATTCTCATAATAGTGATTACCTCCCTTGCTAATGTAACTCTTCCTAAAACTATGCCCATTTCTTCCATTGCAAATACGCAAGAAGTATTTTGTTTATAGGAATTATTTTTCTTAATAATATTCGCAACTGTTTTCATTGAAAATCAAGTGTAAATGGCCAATGTTGAAGACTAAGTAGATGTGATAACTAATTTATAGAAATGAATGGCATGGTGGCAAAAACAGCCTATCTTAGCCATCAACTTCCAGTTATAGTAACAGCTATAGAGTTGGTCATATCATCCAATAATTGCCATTATTATTTAGTATGCATTAATGCTAATAGTCCATCTAGTTCACTTGTGATACTTGATATGCATATCTTAAGGATAGTGCATGAATTTATGTAAAATCACCGTTCATTAGCAGTTTTGAAAACTATTTCAACAGCACAGAACTCACAAAACTACCACATAAAACTCAAGCTCATGGGAGTTTTCAGTGAATTCACACCTCCTGGGATATAAGCACTTCTAAATGGCCTCTATTCATGGGGTTGTTAAGTTTCACCTTTTCAAAATATCAGTCATAAGTAATGGTGAGAAATCAAGTTATAAGTAATTCCACACCATGTATGTTCCCTTCATACACTTCAGAGTACTTATTGTATTATTTGTAGCTTGAATCAAAGGATAATTATAACTAATAATTTGCATATGAAAAATATATTAGGCAGATATCTGCATCATCTATCAAGGGAACAATTAGTTTCAACTGGAATCATTCTCCCAGGAGATGGTTTCAGGGCCTCACAATTGTAGTGACTGGAACTATCTCATTCTTATTACTCTCCATCACTATGATTAAATCAGTAAAATGTTGGCTACATCTAATGTAAGAATTAAAGTTGAGGTTGGGGAAAAGACATGGAGCCAATGCATAGGCAGTATTATAACTGTTGGTGAACAGTGAAAATGCCTACAATTAGTACTCTTTTATCACAAAGAAATTCACAGTCAATGAAGTTGATACATAAGTTCATCTTGCCATCAAATAAATGTGACGTCTCAAATAATATGCAATTAGTTTTGACAAATATATTGGATAAACAGAGAATTATTATACTAAGGAGTAAAAATATTTTTCGGGGAAAATGTGAACATCTCCACATGATTATAGCAACTCGATAAGTATGCCTATCCTCAAATCCTAGTCAGGTACGTTCGTAAAGGATTACATTATCTTCCATCAAAAAATTTCTACACTCAGCTAAGTGATTTCATAAGCGCTCATCAATCTAGGAGAAACAGTAGGTATCATCCACGGTCACCAAAATGACATTAAGAGTTGAATCCAAAAGGAAACCATTTGGTGAATTGAATACCTTTCAGATAAGTGTAAAAAAAGGTATGAAACTATAAACTATTTTTTTTTAATATATCAGTAGAAACATACTAGTCCATATACCCCAGAAAATCCGATAAATTATTCTTAACATGTAAACGGACTTCAAAGACATGTATAAGGACAAAAAAGGGCTGAACCTACAGAACTTGACAGAAATACCCATGCCCTGGGTGGAGATAAATCAACTCAGGTAGGACTTGAACCCACAATCCCAGGAATAGCAATCAAGGACTTGGCGCTGCATAAAGATCTCTATCAATCCATCCATCGATGGGTAGTACCATACCGGAAAATTACCAAAATTTACCATTTATTTTTAATTTTCAGCCATTAATAGCTAAATTAGGATCCATTAGGTCAGCCAATAGCAGCAGTAAGGGATTATTTACATTTGAACCATTAATATTGCTACGTTGATGTATTAGAATATTTAAAAAATGTAAAAATAAAAATGTTAGCAACCACACAATTTGGCTTTCTCTAGTCATGGTATGAGAAATTTTCGTCAAAACCATTCAAACAATAGCCTCATATATTCCAGAGGTAAAAATTGTGGAAGTATTCCACAAATGAGTTGTACAAGTCTTTATTTATAATTAAGCCTGAATGAAATTATACATAGAATTGGCTAAAAAAAACTATATGTTTGGACTATATCAGCATGAAAAAATCTGAAATTTAGATGAACATTACTGAAAATTATGGCAATTTTCAGGGGTTGTGGTAAATTTAGAAATGGGTAAATTAGCATGATTTTCATTTGAGGTAAGTCACCATAGTGAATTATGGTAATTTTAAAAAAATTAGCCAAATTTTCTGGTGATTTATAATTTTCTGGATTTAATAAATAATAGCAGAATAAATAGGAAAGCCAATAGCAATAATACGGGGTTAACAGCATTTAACCCAATAATATTTCCACCTTAACGTATTGGAAATAAAGAAAATTTAAAAACAAACACCTCAGCCCACACGCAATTCGGCATTCTTTTGTTTTGGTATGAGAAATTTTCGTTCAATCCATAAAAATCAATAGCCCCAGAAATATTCCACAAATAAAAACATTAACACAAATGTATTGTACCCACCTTTATTCATAATTAAGATAGTATTAAATAAATATATAAATACTTGGGTAAAAATAATATGTTTGGAATACATCAGTATGAAAAATATCTGTGATGGAGGGGAACATTACGGAACATCACTCTTTTTCAGTGGCAGTGGTGAATTACCAGGGTATTATAAATAAGTATCGGCAGTAATTTTCAGAATGACCCATCTCTAGGTAAATAATGAAAAATAATGTGGTTATTTACAAAAACTACCACAGTAATTTTCATAACAGCCCATTTCTAACGCAGCCCCCCACCAAGGATAAATGAGCAACATAATCAGTCACCAAGAATTCAACTAGCATCAACATCAAGAGGCAAATTTCAAGAGAAAAAAAAGATCAACGGGGAAATAAGTAGGAGTGGGTCAGAGGTCAACATAACTTTCAGTTTCAACTGAAAAATAAAAAGAAAAATTTTATTTATTTAAGTGTACCCTTACTTATAGGTGCACATAATATATTTTATTATAGACCTTGTTGTTTTTATACATATATACAAAGTCTTTCATTCTTTTCATTTAACCTCTCTTCCGAACCAGATGACTTCTCAATGGAAACTTTCTGAACAGATCACAGATCAGATTGACAGGTTAGCAGTTTTTTTATACACACTCAAGTCACTCTTGCTCACTTCATACAAGTTTAATCAGCATAATAATAATAATATTAACAATCACAATGGCTATAATGTTTCATCTCCTTCGATGATGTCATCTCCATTGCCACACGCTCACAGTCATTAAAATCACAAGTTTCAAACGCACGCACATCTCACTCCATTAGATGTCATATATAGGAAGCTTTTTTGTTTAACTTTCAAATCTGTACATTGTAACATTTATCATCTTTGGTGGAAATATAGTAAAAATAAAAAAGATAATGGCCAAACTAATAATCTAAGCGAAACAGATTTTTTTTACAGATATGCATTTTGTTCCCAACATGGACAGCAAAAAATTCATATAGTTTAATTATTTTAAGAAATTATTAGCAAATAACAGTTGACTTGAGAATTTTTTTTCCAAGGGATAGAGATGAAATATAGTAACATTACCCGTGTGGACTGCGTATTTTTTTCCTATTAGGTTGGGTCGTGGAGCCACTTTTGAATGCTCGCTCCTGGCCACAAGTATAGGAAACAGGAAACTTTTGACGCCAAAAGACTCGTGAAAGAACGTTGGGTCAAACACAATAAAGAGGTAGCGACAGGTAAGTCTCTCATTTTTTTCGGAGCTGAAACTGGGACCTCGATGCTTCATTATAAAAGATTTTGTTCAAAAACATCCATTAAAAAAAAAACTAACGAAAAAAAAAAATTTAAAAAGTATAAACTGCAGCTGCATGGACCATTCCTTCCCTCAGAACACCTTTATATATATTTATTTATATATGTAGATGCATATATATTGGTATTATATATACTCCTGTATTATTGTCTCTCTCACTCTCTCTTTCTTTATGAAAATATTCATGCAACACTTCATCAAATTCCATACATACAGTCTACCTCTCTTCTTCAAATATATCAATTTTTTTTCAAATTGAAAAATGAAATATTTATCCGTGTAACAAAAAACTCATTGGTTTCTATCCAAAATTCTTCTACAAAAGTAAGCAGTACAAATTCTTTTGTGCTTTTTTAATATACAAAAACACCCAAATAAAAACACTAATGTTTGCACTTTTGTTTTGCATTGCAGCTGCTGTCAGTAGAAACTTGGGCAACTATTTATATCTAAATGATAAACTACATCCAACAGTTAACACTCACCTGGCAGGTTTCAACATTATTAATGCATGACTTTGCAGCTGGCCTAAAGGATAACAAAAATTAACGTCGGTTCTGATCTTATATACATCAATCAACTCATAAAAGTTTTGCACGTTACAGAAAACTATCAAATTTTGATCTTTAAAAGTAGTACTTTGAACAACAAATCTTTTACAGTTTTTTAAAAAACATTGACAACATAAAAACTTCCACAACTGTGGTCCATGAAGCCAACATAACCCTGTGTATATAGATGACTTATCAACATCTGATAAAATAATAATACTTCTTCATAAAAACTACATTCACATTCATCGGAAGAACTGTGCTTAAAATATTAAAAAACAATTCCTTATTCAACCAACATTAATCATTCTAAAATCGAAGGAACATCATTTAGAAGTGTTTGTAAAAAATTACCATCACTCATCTATGATCCGGAATGTCATTCTTCCTTAATGCTGCTAACATTACCGAGATATGTTCACATTATTGTACAATGATGAATACACATCATATATTCTCACTTAAATTCCTACAAGGATAAGAAATGGCACACACGTGTACAAAGAATAAATGCACACATTGACTAATATATACAATAGACTTTTCCTCTCAAGATACTGAAAAAAAATGGCAAAACCTTCGGGACTAACTTTAAAAATGTATGGCGTCAAAAGTTTCCAATTGTAAACCATCTGAAGTCCTTATAGTCCACAGTCAAGTGTAAAAATCACACTTCAGTACGTTATGCAAGCTGGTTTATTTGATTTCATGATGAAACACTCTCGACAAGTCTCGGGACAGAAAGGCATTCAATCACCTTGCATAGGTATCATAACAGGTCCTCTGCTCAACACTTGCATGCTTAAGTCCCTAAGATTAGCATTCAGAAGCCGAGCTGAACAAATATACTACACAAACCAATGTTCAGGATGAATGCCCGAGAGGGGGAAGGGGTGGTGTTTATAGAGATCACTTCAGAGTGGTAGATACTGTAATAGGATTAAGAGAACAATCTATTCTCACACTTTGGAATTTTCAGTAGGTACATTTTGGCCCGGCTGTACACACAGTGTGTCCGAGGACATTGGATATGTTTGCCAAATATCAGCCATCATAGTGAGGGAGCAATATGTGATAGGCTTCCCAAGATCACTGCTCGTCGAGGCTCCCTGCTCCTCATCCAGGTAATAGCATGGCTCATCTACTTCGGAGTCAATCTCCATTGACTGCGACTGTCCTCCATCGCCAGGGGTCACAGGTCTTCTGACTTACATCAGCAGCAGAAATGGATTCAGACAACGAGAGAGAAGAATTCTGAGTTAGACAGTGGATTTACAAAATGGCAAGATATTTATGAATTCCAAACCAGTGAAGAACTCAGATATCAACCCAGGAAGACCTTATCCATTCACATTAAAGAAAAGAAAACACAGGAAACAAGAAATGCATTTTTAAAAATAACTGTAAGCAAGAGGATATGTCATTCCAGAGTGAAATTTCTGAGTTCCACACTTTTTTGCACTACTGCTAACACAAAATAAGGTTACTGAGATCATTAGCAATATCATAAAATGCATTCAGTGTAAAATACCTTATGCTACAACAAAGAGATGGTACACGCATGCAGTTAATAATAGAAGTAGGTTTTCACAAAAAACTTGTTTGCATTGGGATCAAACCTGCACAAAATGAATCATTTGCTTTCCAAAGCACTAGCTTCCATTTCTGGAAGTGCATATCTATTTCAATCAGCAACATGAGTAAAAACCCGAACACAATCATGAAAGCATCAGCAAACACCAAGAATGACAGAATCAACACACTGGGAATAAGAATGGGAAAAATAAACCTCAGAAAGAAGAGGTTTTTGTAAAATAAAATGTACAAGAAGAATCTGGTTAAGTAGCAGTGAAAGGAATTGTTGTAACATATTTCTAAAACTGGCCACCAACTGATACAGAAGATTTGTAAACCAATTGTGACAAGTAAGCACTATTCATTCCTCTGGGTTTGAGCACTATTTAAAGAAACAGCATTTGCTCAGCAGTACTGGAGAACAGATTATCAATCAATCTCTGGACTGAATTCCAGATAATGCACAGGATTTTTTCCACAAAAACATTTTAAGTGAGCATTGAATTTGGTAAACCAATAATTTTTCTATTTCATAAACAAAGAATGTAATGTGAAAGAGAAAGTAATTATGGACTTAACATGGAGTCACTGCCATTCCTAAGATTAAACAAAATAAGAGCAGGGAATAATATCATACCAAGCGTATTTCGTGGAATACGCATTTACAGCCTTCAATACAAAACCTATTTACTTTACACTAGTCCTTAAGCATCCATTACAAATCAGCCAGGGAACATCAATTTTGCAGCCATAAGTAATGTGAGTCACAAATAAAAGTAAAATATAATTGGGGGAATGTCACTATATTTAAAATGAAAGTCATTGCAATGGTCAACACAATCTATTCTCCCCTGTTGGCATGGAGCGATGAGGTTTCCACCAGCAGGTCAATGAAAAACTGGTCCACCAGAAAGTTTTGGGGGACTAGGAGACATTTGGCCAAATATTGATGAATATTTCTTCGGGAAAAAATATGTTCATCGTCTTAAAGCTGAGAGTTTAGTTGACTGTGGGGTGAGAAGGAACAGCTGCCATTGAGCAGCCCCTAAAAGTACCAACACCAAGGGGTAGGGACTGTGTTGACAAAGGAATTTTGGCTTGATTGTTTGAGACCAATGAAATGACCCTCTTAAATCCTGTAAATAATAACTATCAGGCAGCAGGACATGCAAATTCATAAATTAAAAATGGACAGGACAACAGCCAATAGCAGATATTATTTTAGCTTTCATAGAGTGAAAATGTTTCCCAAGTCTTTAGCTCAAATACCTTGAATGTGCATGTAAATTCATTATGTATTATATAAAAGTCACCTATGATTCCCACTTTCATGACCATGTAAATGGTCTAGGCAATAATCATACTGCTATAACTTTGTACATGGAAAGTGCATCGACCATAAGACAGATAGGCATTTTAAGCGTCATCAATTACGCACACACACCTCCTTGGGTAATGTATTTCTTCATTACACCAGTGATAAAATTGAAAACATTTTTCAGCACCACATTCATTGATGTTAGAAACCCAAGCCATTACTGATGAGAAAGATAGCAATTCAAATGGGGAAGAACAGCAAGCATACATTTAGAGCAAGAGTTTCAGAAAGCCATTCAAAAACCACATTTGTCGTCTCATGGGAATTTTCTTGGTTTTCTTCTTGGCAGTTTGAAACACTCAAATGTCATTTAATGGATTTCAGCAAGAAATAGCAATTAGGCAACCCCACCCAATTGCGCTGAAATGGTTTTAACATTTAAGGGAACAGTTTCAAAACTTTTCATCGGTGGTAAAATAAATGAGACAGATTTGTTTTCTGCTAGGACAGAGCATAGATTCACATTCCACTTAAAAGCATATGCAAATATCAAGAGTCCACAACTAGTTCAGATGCCTAGTTTACAGATTCATGCAATATCCATACAAGCACAGAGACAAGTTCTAAGACTATTATAGCTAAAAGGCAAAGACTAAGAATGAGTGAACGCAGTAGATGAACTTAAACTTAACGGCAAAGCCTAGCACTGCAAATGACAGAATTGAAGCACTCAGAATCAGCAGCTGAAAAGTCAAGAGGTTTTGAAAACAATTTAGAAGCTTTGGTTTCTGAGTGCTTCCATTGTGGTGAGGAAATTTTTTCAAACTGCAGAGTGAGCTAATCATGCGTATTTCAGCATTTGGCAGCAATACAAACTCATTTCTCTTGCAATTACTTACAACTGGAAAATAATTATGAACATTTGGAGAAATTGATTTTAGCATGCCCACGTTACCTGAATAGCCGATAATCTTAAATGCCCTAATGCCCACCGGGGAACTTCATATACACAACTTTCAGCTTCAATCATCCAAAGATCTTAAACACAAGTCGAAGTTATTAACTTTTTATCTGATTAGAGCAATTGATAAAACCAGAAATATCCCAAAAAAATGTTACCATACCACAGAAGATTAAGAAACCAGGCATGCCATGGCTCAAAATCTACAGGTGACAGTAAAAAAAATGCCGGTGAAAATTAAGTTAATAAAATCAGCTTTTTTTAAATTTCATCCAAATCATTAATTGGTATATTTGATCAGAAAATTTGAGCAATAAGTCATGCTAGCATAAGGCTTCATAATTCTTTCTGCATCCCCACACTCATTTATTTATTGCAGGCTATGCATGACTAGGAATGATATATTTTTAAATAGTTTATCCTGGATGGTTGAGACATAACATGAAGACTGCACATACAACATCCACTCTCTGCATAGCTATAACGTCAATTTCTATAATGAATAAAAGCTTTCTTCAGTTTCCACCATTAGTTACTTAAAGAGGGCTGCCAGCGACCTACATCACAACAGAATTTGAATGTAAAACCTACTAGATCATCTGAGGAAAATTGAGATGTTTCCAACTCAACCCGCCATGGCCATGAACTTGACCAAGATGCTTAATATGGTGTCCATTACTGAAGAAATTTTGTCCGGGAAGATGCAGTGGAAAGGAGCCATTCATGTAAAAATCACAAAATTCTTCCAACTTAAATTATCCCACTCTCTCACTGTCACCCTTTCTCTTGAGAATTTATTTCTATCGGAATGAACCGACCACCTGAAGTGCAATTATTTTCCCAATCAAATGGCTATAGAAGTAACTGTTAATGACACTGCTATCGTTGAAAACCAAAGCTCAAGTCAACTTTGCTAGATGTCATACCTCTATAGGATAAAAGAAAATAGGGGACAGTTTGGCATTTCCTCATAGCTGGATCATAATGAAGTGGGAATTGAGACAGTTGGAGTCATGTACAAGTTTTGTCACAGAAGAACAGTTGAATGGGACAATTTTCACTGCATAAAAATGTATGATGGCACCACAAGAGACCACAAGAATTGGGATTCCGAGGAGAAATCAGATTCCTATAATATGGAGTTATTATTCAATCAAGAATATCAACAAATCATACTTAAAAGTATGGTTTTTGAGATTTCAGAAATTACACCATCGTTTACATCCCTGAGAAGCCTGATTATTGAAATGAATATCTAATAATTACATTGAAGAACATTACTGCCAATGTAACTAATATTGGACCTATCTCATCTGAACACAAGACAATCAAACGTAAATGCCAAAGATGCACTGTGAAGTCACCAGTACCCAACTCTCATCAATAATATACCACTCCAATGATACAAGTCAAATTGAGCCAGTTTAGATTTGAAGAGACAGTAGAAGGAAGGCATCAGTCAGGTTGCACAGTTTGTCACGGGGAGAGATTTAGAGTTAAAAACCTGTGTTTCTAATTGGATTTTAGACTGAATG
Source organism: Ceriagrion tenellum (assembly GCA_963169105.1). NCBI lineage: Eukaryota > Metazoa > Arthropoda > Insecta > Odonata > Coenagrionidae > Ceriagrion > Ceriagrion tenellum. The sequence continues at coordinate 92,001,226 of OY720634.1, forward strand.
TATTTATTTCCTCACTGCTCTCATTAAAATGCACTGACATTTTGGAAAACTAACTTCAAAAATTATATTTCTCACAATACATAGGTATAATGAAATCTTTTCCTCCCTAATATATAGCTAAATAGATATCACCAACGAGAAGTTGAAGTTATGCACCCAGAGGGAAGCCACATAAATATGTTATCCCATATAGAGATGCTCCACTTCACTGAATCCGCAAAGACCTAACTTCACAATGAAAAATTAATTTACCAGTACATGATAAACAATAGCCTGGCTGAAATTCCTTGTTAAAAATCCCTGAAAACTGGCACTTTTAATCAGTTCACTAGCGATGGCTAAATTGACTCACTGGAATTACTATATCAAGTAATATTCCACAAAATTTTAGATTTCTGGACAGTTATGACTTTTTAAAAAGTCATCTCTGAGAGTTTATACCATTATCATGCCCACATAATGAAAAATCTTAATCTTCAAATACATTTTCGTTTTTATCATCCTTAAACAAAACAAAAAGACAAATCAAGACATTCCTCAAGAAGAAGTCCACTGATTCATTGACAATTAATTTTCCAGATTCCACAAAGAGAGGAAAAATGTAAAACAAAGCTATAAAATTCTAATAATTTCTCCAAATGAGCTGTAGTAAGTACCAAAACTAAAATAAAATGATACACAATCCAAAATATGCCATGCCACGATTTCCGCAAGCATATATATCTTCAAATACCTAATATAGAAAATGAGTTTGTAAATTATAAATGCATACATTGTTAAAATAAGAATACATTTAATTTGAAACTAAATGAACCAGTCCTTGGTAAGTATGCAATACTAGATATACAAAATCATGGCAGCACTCACAGACATCAGTTGGCAAAATAAACCTGATACAACTTGTGCACTTCATTGTGTTTTGGAAACTGATACAACTAATACTGTTGACCCATTTATTTGATTAGTAGCACAATTAATTATGGTTCCTCACCATTGACTGAACAATAATCAGCAGTAAACTAGGAATCTCCGATGGTCTCATGTCAGTGCTTAACTTAGTAACAAAAATACTTTTCTTATGACCAATCAAGTAGGTAGTAAAAGAAAACTTAGAACAGTTTCTACGTAAAATCAATCTACACTTCAGTCTTTCTGGCAGTACTCTGTAATTACTAACACTTGGTAATTGATTAGCATATACTTATAAATGCAAATAAAAGATATTGACCATATTTATGCCTGAACCACACGTGCAATCTCTAGTAAGATGGGCACCATAGTTTACTCAAAGCGAAGAGCAATAGGATTTATCCACACAGTGTAATTTAATAGGGTGAAGGTGCTGGAATAAAGCATCGACATGATTAACTACCATTTGGAACATGTCTGTCTCTCTCTACAAATGGTGCAATACAATATATTGTGACATCCATTTGAGGGCCAAATGACCGATGTAGGCTATATGGGTTGGTGCCCACCAAGCCTTTCACGACCCTGTGTAAGGCATTTGATTGTTTTATTCAAATTTTTGGGGAAAAAATTCACGTGGTACACGCATAGATACGGTTTTAACACTGGTTACTAATAGCTTAATTAAATACAAAATAATATACTACATAATAGAGTAATAGCATTAGGTGATGATTAAAAATATTACATGAAAATCCACTTCAACAACTGGTTTCCAAGTTATTTCAGGACAGATTCTCATGTTTCTAATGTCAAAATATATAATGTCGAATGCTTTCATTGAAAGTCCATAACAAAAGGACCAATAAATAATACCTGAGAATAATCCTAAATTATGTTTTTGAGCCAATATAACAATTTCATGGTGGTAAATATGGAGCCTCAGCTCAAAGGAAAAAATAATGAGAATTTGTTTTTGCTGCCACCTTGTACAACAGTAATGGCACAAATGATTACGCGTAATGAATACATTAACTGAATTATTTCCCCCATATAAAACATTCTTCACTTCAATCAACATTAAATACCCCATTAACAATACTAGCTTCTTACCATGGTACTCCATTACTAGGTAAGAGAAATCAATATGAACAGTTGGCGGGTGCCATCCATAGTAGCGTTTTCAACCTGGGTAAAAAAACAATGATTGTCTACCTACAATAGTTGTTTCCCACGATCAACAGGCACATTAGTAACAATGGCCACATAATTAATCATCAACAATTATGTGTCAACAGAAGGTGATGAGAAAAAAATGACTAACATTAAGGGTTATAGTTATGGAAATTGATAATAGGTGGAAATAGATGACGGCAGGTAGAATTTATTAATGTTTCCCACTATGGTAAAAAGCTAGTTATGTAATTGGGGTTTTCTGATTCCCACTAGTTAATTCTACCAAAACTATTTCAATAAACCTTAAACATTAAACTTCAGTATAAAAACCTCAAAGCACGATAATACCAGTATTATGAAGAGTGAGAGTAATATTCTAAGGCAGGCTATCTGACACTCCCATGCTTGAAATGAAGATATGAGCAACTATGCTCAGGTATATTCCAATTCCCTTCATATAAAATGATGACTGCACCAAGGTAACCAATGCACCCAAATGCTTCTGCATGAAAATAAGCTTCGGTTAAGTTCCACACCAAAGATAATTGATCAAAATTCTACAACAAATAGGTACCCATATTCTACCTCATTTTATAAGCGTTGACCTTTCACAGGCATTTATGAGCATGAATGGGAAAGAATAGAAATAATTTGAAGGGAAAATAATTCCAAAGGAAAAAATTGACAACTGATATTAACAGCTGCAATTAAACTGTCTCTTCCTCCCTCTCTCCTGTCAGGAAAGATGTAAATGTTGAATTTGTACTTCCCATTGATGGTCTTAGTGAGAGGTCCCAACAAATCACTAAAATTTCTTGAACAATATGCAAAAGCATGCAGCATTACCATAACAGTGAAGCATTATATGGCATAGACGTGAGTCCAACCTTAATGCGAGTAAGGGTGAGCCACAGATACAACTTTATTGCATCAACGAAGTCAGAAACTGCACCACATTAACGATAACTTGAAGATTTTTGCAAATTCAATAATATCAGCAAGATGAATTTTGAAATTATGACATTTATAAACCCAAAAATGAATTGTGACATTGTAGATTTGAGTCGAGTAAAACAGTATATTGAGGAAATCATAGTTGGTGCAATTTGCATTCTTCAGTAGCAGTGAGGTGATCATGGGTATATATTTCATGAATCCTCCTCTCAAGTGCCTCAAGTCAAGAAAGCTGTACACAACCATATTTTGCCGATGATTCACAGTAATTACTATCAATTGGTAACATGCAATGTCACTTCCAAAACCTTGCGAGACTTCCTCACCAACATACATGCCAATAACTGTTTGCAAAAGATACGAAAGATGAAATATAAAAAAGACTGAATTAAATACTGCATGAAGCATTCACCACAAGTGAAATGACATCAAGCTCCACACTAGGCATCACCACATAGTATGTCAAGAAAAAAATTACTCAGAGAGGCAAAAACCAAAAATGAGCAAATAAAACATAATAGGAAACAAGAAAATGGCTGCAATTCTAGAGCCACTTAAATTTTTCCCCAAGATAACTTCATGAGCTAAAACAACAAAGGGATAATTTAAAACAACGATAATAGTAATGGCTTGGTATTTGAACATAAGAGAATTTGTAATTGAACAGTGAATCAAATGAGCATGAGCTTTATGGGGAAAATTGAAATTTTTAGCTGAGCAATATGGGGAAAATTTTCATTGAAACACTCAACAAATGTAAGCACAAAATTGTATGTCTTCAAGTTTAAGAAGTTAAATTGTACTGAAAATTCATTGTGATTACATGAGAAAAATCAAAACATGGACCTTGCTTATCCTGTTCAATACACACACTACACATATTGTGGCTTTCCAATTCATATGCCATTTTAAGCTCGATTGAAGGGAACTAGATATTAGGTCTTTTCATTTCTTAAATTATGGCAAAGTATGAGATTAGGGTTTATAAGTAGCATCAATCCATGGAGCTGAATGCTATCACATCACAACGACACTGCATATTTAATTGATAGAAGTTTAATTACATACAAAATCATGGCACAGAGGTAGAATAGGATTCAACACAACAGGCAGGGACTCCATTGAACCCCACTCTGCATAAATTGCCAGCAATGAAGCAGTGAAAAGCCCTAAAACTAGTTCTCTTGAAACCAGCTACAACTGCCAGGAGAATCAGGAAGTCTAAACTGAGGGGAGGTCAGTGAATTAGCCCAGCAAACAAGAGATCCATGGCTTGATTCCTTTTCTCCTAGGTTATTTCGAAATAATTAAAACTTTGAGTGGTGCTTACACAAAAACTTCATTGAATTAGGACAAAAATTGATCTAAGAGCATTTGCTCATTAATGTGATTTTACTGTCTTCCAGAACTATTGCTGATACCGTCTATTCATTAGAAAGTAGTGGGTACCCATTAGTAAAATCCTACTTCTTTACCAACACTATACCTCAATTATCAAATAAATGATACACTTAGTGGAACTGTTGCCTAAATTTCAAATCAACTACGCCATTTATTAATTGGGAAATAGTTGGATTTGTTGGCATTTGTTATCCTAGGACACTTTCATGAAGCATATATAAGTTAAGCAATGCATGTTGGTGACATAAAAGAGGTTATCAGGCCTACTCATACATAAAAGATACCCCAGGTGCAGATCATTTTCTGTAACACCTTTCTCCTTGATGTTCAAACTAAGACAAAGAAAATCTTAGAGGGAGCTCTTATTGATCCATCACATCCGAGTGTCTCACAGTTGAAGAGATAAAATGTTATGTAAAATTACTTACTGAGTATGTAAAAAATATATAAATAGGTGAACCTATAGAAAATGTACCATGGTACTTCACATTTGGGTGATATAGCTTGGGCCTACTTGAAACGCACCTGTACTTAATTCACTGGTAACAAACGAAAGTCTTCCACTTCACAGAAGCAGATTCCGGGATTTCTTTTCTTAGAGAATGATTCTTGTTTTATGTTATTAAATGAAAATATACTATACACTTAAGTGGAAATCTTACTTTTTGTCCTCTATGGTTCAAATCAAATATGTATTTTTTAATGAGTTATGAAGTTAAAATGAGTTATAAATTAATTATGAAGGGCTGAGTAAAAATTTCATGAATATATCCATTTGCATAAAAATGACGTGCTTTTCTGTTATAACAATCTGAGAATAAACACACCCATGAAATTGCTTTACTTCACATTAGCATAAAGTTAAATATTATTTTATGAGTTGTAACATAAAACTTTCATGAAGTTTAGACTGGAGGTTTTATCCCTCAAACAGCCAATACCAGCAAAATTGAATTAGCTTAGTACCTTAAGACAAATGATGTTAAAATTAATTATACAAATATATGATGGTAATTAAAAGATGACACTATTTAAGGAACAAGTAACATGACACAAAGCATGCATTTATAATGTTGCTCACCTTCCAAAAAGAGGATGCCAAAGATGTGGGTGAGGGCTTCTGCCCACAGTGCTCAATGTGGCCGCAACTTCTTGGGCCCTGAAGCCCTCCAACTCCATCACTCGGGAGTCTCTCTTCCCAGACCTGCCCGCACTCCGTCCCGACAGGTCCATTGGCTGAGCTACAACACCAGCCGGCAGGAGGGACTGGGGCACTCCGGGGAGGGGGGCAGGATATCGGTTGGATGGGAGCAAATCACTCTCTGGATCCACACCGATCACATAGGGGCGAAGGACACTCGGAACTGGCGGGGCACGACTGTTCTCGACGACAGTTCTCTTCTCCGGCTGGCTGATAGATGGCCTTGCGAGCGCTGCCAACAGATGCCCGTGCTGGTGTTGCACATGATCCAATCTACCTGCGGTCATGGGCTCGTCCATCACATTCTCAAGGGACATTGAGTCCATTGAACCATCGGACCGTGGGTTTGAGAGGAGGTTGAGGAGGGAGCGGCAAGTCACAGTTGGCTTTTGCCTGGAAGATGACGTCACCATGGGTGATGACACTGGTACTTTCATCGGCTCCCTACTTGGGGACGACACTGGTGGGCGCCTCACTGAATTCTTATTTTGATCCAGACCAGGAGGTAAATTATTGGAAGGTGATTTACGCGGCCTCGACAGTGATGCTTGGGTTAGAGTCTGTTGGAGTTGGGAGCTGCTGGCCTCTACATTACGATAGATTTGAGACGGCGTGGGTTGATGGGATTTGGGTACCTTCTGCTCGTGGAAGCCATGCTTATTGGAATGATGAACTGCACCATTACAGTGTCCTCCATTGTAACGAACGCTATAGTTATTATTATTATTATTATTGTTAACATTGTTCTGAAGCAACTGTTGCGAACGAGCACCAGAGCGTGCATTTCCACTCGAACTCGGGAAAGATCCTGCGTTGATGTACCTGAAGAAATCTGATGAGGGAGAATGAGCTGGGGATAATGGTGTGGAAACAGGGGAGGGTTTTCTTCCATTGTGGGGGAATCTAGGAGACTGTCTCTCCTGCTGGTGGGAACTAACATTTGTTTCCTGCCTCTGGCACCCAACTATTCCATTGGCTCCCCCATTGCGCTCCAACTGCTCCTGACCCAAAATGTCCTGATGCATGGAATTGAACGTTGTGGATGCATTGGCTGCCATTATGTCCTGCCATAAGTTCAGTGTCTGAGACAGCTCGACCCTGGACTTGTAGTCGGCAATGGCTGATGGAGGGAGGGTGGTGGGCTGCAGGAAAGGAGTCCCGTGCACAAAAGGTGGGTTCTGTGGGGGCGGAGGAGTGGGGAAGTGTGATAAGGTCCTCGGGGACGTGGCTGACTGCGAACCGGGAGAAATTGGAGGAGGTGGGCCAAACATGGCATTGCCAAGAGAGGCTAGGAGTTCCCTGTTACCTGTGTTGACGGCCATCTCCAGCTGACCCAGGTATGGCAGCCAAAGCATGTTGTGCAATGTAGCTGCAGCTGCAGCCGTGGCTGCATCTTGTTCTGACCCCAAGGAGCTATCAATTCTTGGTGAGGCATTGACTTCCCTCCCACTAGGACGTCGTGATGGCGACTGGCTGACAGGAAAGGCAGATGGGGAGGAATTTTTCGACTGTTTGTGACACCTTGAAGTTGGGTGAGGCACTCGAACGGGCTCTGTTCTGGAAGATGATGATGATGATGATGATGATGATGAGACAGAGGGACTCCTCTGCACTGATAGGGGGATGGGTTGCTGGGCTTCTGGGGTGGGCAATCTCGTCAGTGTCGTCTCAGAGGAATTTGCTATATGCCTCAATGCCAAGGATGTCGGATTTTCCATCGCTATGGGTTTCAAGGCTAGCTTAGCAGCACTTCGCCTTCCCAATAGGTCTTTAAGCTTTCTCAGCTCCAAACCTGATTTCGCATCTTCGCAGCTTCCATCACTCTCTTCACTTCTGGGCTCGATTTTGACCGACAGCTGAGGCTGAGGCGTGGAAATAGCATTTGGGATTGAGTTTGCAGGCGACGGGGTCCTTTGTTGGGGAGTACTTCTGTTTGGGGAAGGTGAAGTTTTATGTGCATCTGGGGAGGTCAAAAGTTCAAGGAGGCGTGATCTAGAAAATGATTTAGCTACACTCTCATTTATCTCGGTGGGAAATGCAATTTCTACCTTTGGTTTTGGAACTACAATGCCTACGGAAGTTGCCAACCCAGGGCTGGGATTAGCATCCTTAGTACTGAGAAGTTTCTTAAGCGTAATTTGATGACTATCTTCAGTAGGAATATGCGGTTCCGCCATATCGGTAGGACCCTCTTCTTCCTCAACCACCTCCACTTTGATTTTCTTAATAGGTGGCTCGATGATTGAATTTTCATTCCAATCACCACTTGCCTCTACTTTGGACTCCTTGCTTTTCTTACTGGAGGGCACAGAAGATGAAACATTCCTCCATTGCTCTTTACTATCTTTCTTCTCCTGACGATTGATTTTTTGGCCTTCAGAGGTTGGAAACACGAGGTCAAGGGGATCCTTCTGTGGTGTTTTGGTCTCAACTGCCCTCTCCTCTTGGTTTGGCTGAGAGATGGGAAAAGTGACGGGCTCCAACAAGTGAGCAGGCAGAGGCACAGATCCGTCAACTTTGGGAACGCGGAGCTCTTTTGTCGGAAGCATACTTCTCGGACAGGTGGTGATTCGCGTGCATGGAGGCAAAGCGGTCACGTGGTTTCGCCTCATCTTCTTGAAAGGAGGGAGTTCATCAGATTTGTCACCGGTTCTCTTTGGGGTGGTCAAATCAGCTGGTTCCTCCTGCGCATCGTCCACTGCGGTAATGGAAGATGGGGGCTGAGGCTGATGAGTCAATGATGGGATCGATGCAGCATGGGCGGGGGGTGGAGTCTTTGGAGGAGCTTCTTCTTCCTCCTCATCATCCTCTTCCTCTTCTTCCTCATCATCATCGTCCTCCTCATCGTCATCATCTTCATCTTCCTCTCCTTCCTCTTCTACACCCTCTGCCTCTTCCTCTGCAACAGCAGCTGATTCCTCCACTTCTTCTTGCTCAGTGACAACTTCTTCCGCTTCAGGAGACTCTCCTTCTGCAGCTTCGACCTCTCCATCTCTTTCTGGAGCCACCACATCCTCCTCAATGACAGCTGTCTCATCATTGACAACACCAGATTCTTCCTCAGGGACGGCCACCTCTTCATCAAGGATGCCTCCATCTTCTTCAGCTGCAACCACTTCATTTTCAGCAGGAGTTGCTTCCTCCTCCACTGTGGCTCCCTCCTCTTCAAATCCGCACGCATCTTCTTCAATGCTGCCAGCCTCTCTTTCAACAACACCTGCTTCTCCATCAACAGTAACTGCCTCATCCTCAACAATGCCTGCATCATCTATAACAGCACCAGACTCATCGTCAACAGTGGCCCCCTCATCCTCAACAGCCTCTACCTCATCAACAATCGCACCTTCCTCCTCAACAATATCACCCTCTCCCTCAGCCACTACTGGAGATTCCCCATCTTCCACAGCAAGCATTTCCACTCCTTCCGTCTCCATCACTGCACAGTCCTCCGACTCTTCCTCCACTGCGCCCTCACCCTCCTCAACAAACTCCTCAGCCGTCTCTCCCTCCAGTGGAACGACAGCATCTGTCCCTTCAATCGGCTCTTCATCTTCAGCCCCTTCTTCTGACGCCATCTCAGTCTCAGGAATATCATCAGTCTCATTTATGCACTCTGCATCTTCCTCCATGCATTCTTGTGGAGGCTGTTCCTCATTCTCTTCCTCTATGAACTCCGGCTTGGATTCCTCGATCTCCTCGTCCACACCTCCCTCCATTGCATTCGCGTCTACATCGGCGTCTACCTCCATTTTCTCCTCCTCTAACTCTTTTACTTCCGCATCATCTGTTGCAGCCTCTTCTTCCTCACATTTCGACTCGGAAGCCTCACTCACTTCCTCTCTTTCACCATCTCGCTCAATAATTTGTTGTACGATTACCGACTCCTCAAACTCGGGGGGAGTACTATCATGAATCTCCTCTTTCTCCGCCTCCTCTACCTCGTCAACCTCTTCCTTCACTCTCTCTCCCACTCCCTCCTCTCCTTCTCCCACCTCTTCTTTCATCTCAGACGTTACAGGTGCCTCAATGTTTTCCTCCATTCCGTCGCCCTCCAACACTTTCTCATCGACCTCTTTCCCCTCGCTCTTGTTGTCCACCTTTACCGCTTCCCTCTCTTGCTCTTTCTCCTCGTCTTTCACCGCTTCTTCTTTATCTTCCTTCGGTGAGTTTTTCCTGACGCTTTTCGGATCGATGGGATTGACCGAGGCAGTCTTTTGGGCCTTTTGTGCGCTGTTTCTGTTGTTCGCACGAGGGTTTCGTGACCTAGCAGTCGATCTGGTGACTCGCGCGGTTTTCCTCCTGTTCTTGGCGCCACCCTTGGCGACTCCTTGAACGGGTGCTGGTGGAGATTTGACCGATTCTTTCGTCGTGACCTCGCCTTTCTTTTTTGCGCTTTCCTCCTGCTTTTTCTCCACCTCAACCTCCTTCTCTTCCTCTTCGTCAACCTCCTTCTGAGTCGGAAGGGCAGGGACCGCGGCGACCTTCCGGACGGTGGGTTTCCTGCTCCTCGGCCTCGTCGCCCGCTTGACCGGCGCCCTGCCCTTCCCCTTCTTGTTAGCAGTTAGTCTTTGGTCTCTCGGTTTGACTGGTGTGGGGGGCGTCGACGCCTTCGCTTCCGTCTCGGTCTCCAGATTTTTCGCGGGGCCTTTCGGCGTCGGGTGCGGCCTGCCAGGGCCTTCCCCTCCGTACGTTTCAGGTTGGCCGGGAGATTCGAGGGCCTCCCGCGGTTTCGTCGCGTCGTCCCGGGGACCATCGCACGCGGGGACCAGAGACTTCTTCGGAGCGGTCTTTGGTTTCTCCTCTTGGGTACCACTCCTGGACTTCCGCCTGGCGGTAGTGGTAACCGTGGTGGCCATTGGGAGCCTTAGGAGAACCGAGGGATCAGGAGGGCCTTCGACGGGGGCCTTCTGGGGTGCTTGGGGAACCGTTTCTTTGGGGGCGGCGGCGACGACGGCGTTCGGGGGCGGCGCCATCGTCGAGGGGGGCGTGGTGTTCACAGCGGGGGGGTTGGCCGTGGCGGCAGCGAACCGCTCCGTCCTCGGTATGGCCCGCCATCCGTTAGGAGTCTTGGTCAACCGTATGCGATTCCTCTTGTCGTAGTCCTCGCACAGGACCTCGAGTATCGTGGCCGCTTCGTCTTGCTTGGCCCAAACGAAGATAGGATTCACCCTTGGCGTTGGGTGTGACTCTGAGGGGGTGGACCCGACGTCTTCCTCGTCGGATTCGGCCGGCCTCGACCTCCTCCTCCTCCTCTTTCTGTGCTTGTGCCTCCGCCTCTGCGAGGAAGACGCCGACGCGGAGGACGTGGAGACGGCGGAGGAAGAGGCCGTGGTCGACGAGGAAATTGACCTCTTCCGGTGGTTGTTCCTTTCGACCGTTCGAATCTGCCGCTCTTCCAAGTCTCCGGCCGTCGCCGCAGGATGGTGCTGATGGTGGTGGTGGTGATGGTGGCTCCGCCTAGCGCCCGCCGCCGACGTTTCCTCCTCCACATTGTCCTCCACCTCCTCTTCCTCCTCCTCCTCGCCTCCTCCTTCCTCCTCCCCCTCCGGCCTCCGTCTCTTCTTTTTCGCGCCCTTCCTACCCTCCGACGCCGCCTCTTCCACCTTCGCTCCCCCTATCTCTTCCGAGAGGGACACCACCCTGACTCCTCCTCCTACACCGCCGCCCTCCGCGGCGACATCCTTGCGCCTCGTCTTCTCCTCCCCCTCCTCCTCCTCGGCCCCTACCAAAACCTCCACAACGTCGGGGCCCGACGACGTAGTCGTGACGTCACGAGACGCCCAGGCGCCATGACGTCGCGGCGGGAGATTCGGGGGATCGATGGCCGGCCTGGGGCTCCGGGCTCCGCCGACAGCGCCTGCGCCGTGGCACGAACACCGCCGGTGTCGTAGTGGGGCCCCCGCTAGGAGGGGGCCGCCGGGGGGAGGCAGGGGGCTGCTCGCTATAACCGTCGCGGGGGCGGAGAGCCTCCTCCGGGGGCCCTCGCAGGAGGGGTCCACAATGGCCACGGGCCTCGCCCTCTGCTGGGAGTGCAGGGGGGGCAAGGGGCGGGGTTTCTCGTCGATGTCCGCCAGGGGCGGGGGCGTACACCTCCCCCCGGCCGCGGGGGGCCTCCTCCCACCTGCAGAGGCGAGGGTCCTCACGAGGTCGCACCTCGCGGAATCGAGCACCAAGTTCGCACCGGGTCGCCGTGGGCGGCGCCCGGGGAGGTTGACCTCCCGCACCACCACGCACCCCTTGTCCATCCCCTCGCACCGCTTCACACTTCCCGAGTCCTCATCCTCCCTGCACGCCCTCAGCGGTGCGCCCTTACCCTCGCCGACGTGCCTCCAGCACTCGGAACCCTCCATCAACACTTCCTCTCCTTCACTCGTGTCCTCTTCCTCTTCGTCTTCCTCCTCCTCATCTTCCTCCTCCTCCTCCTCTTCCACTTCCCCTACGAAGGCTACACCAAATTCCCTCCTCGCCCCTTCCACCCGCGAGGTCACGACCTCCGCCGTCAACCTGTCCTCCTGACCCATGACCCCCGCAGCGGCCTCCACGGGTGTCGCCCCCAGCCTCCCCAGGGGAGGGGGGAACCATTGCGACTGCTGGTGTCTCACGCCGACAGTCGAACTCATGCTTCTTTCGTGGATGAAGATTGCCCGACCGACTCCGAGGACCGCCGCGACCGCCGTTGCACTCTATCCATTGCCCCGCGAACGGGACACCACTCCGTAGAGGACGCTCGGGCCGACAAAATGCATTCTGCCTCAACTGCGGGGACGTATCGCATAATAAGCCGACACAACCCTGACCCGAACTGTCGTTGATTGCTATGGTTCACTTATTTCGATCTTGCCGCAGGAAAAATTCCTTCGATGAAAAATTAGGAAGTATCTTCCACAATCCTCTGAGAGCTGTTGTTGTTCGTAAAACTTCACCCACAATTTTTGAATCGGCTGGGATCTCACCGTGAGTAAATAAACTTCAGCAATAAATAATTTTATCAATATCTCCACCTCAACTGGAATATGATTCACTTTCGCAAGGTTACGGTCACTCGAGTGAAGTATGAAGGTCTATCGGAACGCCCCAGGACAGATCATAAGGGGGGGGGGGGGGTGAAGGCCTGATACCCTCGAGCACGAGACAACAAAGCGACGGCACGTGCTAGTGTTTTGTTATCTCCGAATGCGGGGGAATGGGTTAGAAGGGACGACGGGTCCAGCGTGCGAAAGTTAGAAGAGAGAAAGGGGATATTTGACAGTATCCAGGGGTTGGGGGGGGATAACGATGTGGGGGCACTGGGAGGGGGGGAGGTAAGGTATATAGGAGGCGTATAGAGAGGGCTGTAACCCCCCTATGTAACGCCCCTACCCTAACCCTATCCCTCCCTCTCTTGGATTCTCCCACTCCCTCTACTATTCACTTTCCCCTTCCACCGCCCGCCGTCCAAGCGGGGGGAAAGAGGTTCATCCACCCCCACCTCAACGAGGAACACACAGCTTCACTCCCTCCCCCATGCGATTCTCCGCCCCCTCCCGCTTACTACAACACCCCCCTGCGTCGAAAGGCCTATGCTCCCGCGGCAAGAAGAGACGGGGGAAATGCGAAATAAAAATTATGATGGTACCTCGAGCGGTAATGGGGAAATGGGGATGTAACAACTCACGCAAATGATATTATCAATACCGGGACGAGATTCAAGACCAAACCCGACAGACTAAACGCTCGAAAACATCTCACAATCAAGTCTCCTCAAGGTCCCCAACTAATGTAATTGGAGTCCACGAGCGTTCTCATTACACGAGAAGGGTAATGTGTACGATTAAATCAGCGATCACAGCGAGTTCGCAGGAAAGTGACCCCTGATTGCTGGAAGCGGGGTCGAAATTCCGACGCACAGCTCGCGATGTAAACAAGGATCGGAGATAAAATAGTGGCACGCCGGTACGGGGGAATTTTCCGTTCCGCAGAACGAGGGAACGGTGGGGTGTAATAATATCCAAGGAATGATGCGAGGATCCACACAGCGTAGCACTGGAGTAGAGTTAACACCTGGTCGTCTCCGACGGTCACCACCCGAGCGGCCGGGTCAAATCAATATACGTTGGTGTTTTGTTTTCGGGGTCCGCTGTTAAGGCGTACACACACACATGCACAGCAGAGGTGCGATCGAGGGCGAACGTGTGCACCCTTTTTATCGGAAAGACGGCAGTCAGTCGCCCGGAATCGGCACGCCCCCCCTCCCTTCCCTTGAACACAACAACACGTTCCTGAACTCACCACCGCGGGAGGGAGACTGGGATCATTAGCGGCGTTCTGGAAATGTCGGGCCGTGACACGAGACACAAGTCAACTCCCTTATTGACGGCCCGAATGCAAGACTGTAGGTAATCCAATTGGTGCGGCGACTCTGCAGGATGCTCAGCCGCTCACTGACACTTGGCACGCGGGAGGTAAACAATGATGGTTAATTGAAAAAAATGACCTACGATTTCCGTCTCCACGACGACACTTCAACAACTTCTCCGCACTCGCTTTAGGGAAAATAAAACACACACGAATACGCGATGTCGGGAGGGATGGAAGGGAATACGGGATTCACCGCGATCGATGTCGGAGAGCAGAAGCGGTGCGGCCCCTCTTCTCCCTCGGAATGTGACGAGCGACGAAGATTTCTCTCACGCGGCGCGCTGAACACCGTTTTGCTCCCGTTTTATTTTCGTTGCGCGGAGAGAAAAACGTCGGGGAGGTCGGTCGAAACAGTATAACCAGAGCTGCAAGGAGAGGGGGATATATATTCACCAGGCGGAATGTAAAGAGGAGACCTCTCCTGCTTTCTGAATGAGTTTTCCGTCAGTATGACCGAAAGAATTCTTTTTTTCCAACTCCGCGAATAAGGGAGAGACACCGAAACTCCTCGTGTATCCTCTCTCGCCTGTGTCTAAACCCTTCGTCCGTTTGTAACAATCTCCTTCGTGGGAAGAAGGGGCGAAGACAGAAGGCGAGGCTGCGCTGGGAGTATCCTCACGGGCGGCACATACACTCACACAATAAAACTGTCCTCACATATATCCACACACGCACACATTTGAAAACATCACCACAAAACCCCTCACGCCCACTGTCTCGAATTCTCCGGACTGAAAGACGGTCGCAGCGCCACTGAGCGGCCAGAGGACGAAACCAC